>OZ014495.1:0-2460722 GCA_963966045.1 Xestobium rufovillosum | reverse complement strand
AGAGCAAAGTTGGGAAAGAATTTTCATTCTGATCAATAACCTCAAAAGGAGTTTAACCTATTATGTGTTATTGTAATGTTCAAGGTCAAGTCAATGACCTGAAGGGTAAAGTAAAGCGATGTATTCAGAGTGTAGCTTTATATGTTATGTAATTTAAATCCACTCTGACGAAATTTAACACCACACAACTATGTACAGCATTCGAATTTCACCGAGGAGGCGTCGAATTTTGCCGAGCAGGTGTTGAATTTCATCAGAGGTTTCAAATTATGCATGCGTAGATTTATTCATACTCGGTGTAATAAGATATGTCGCATCATGTTCAAGGTTATTCAACTTCCGGTTTCATATTATATTTGTGGGATCGTATTATACATTATAAATGATGATTACAAAATAAGCGACTTTTCATCTCTAAGGATAACTGAGATCTCCATGTCGATAATCGAAAAACGACCACCTTGTAATAAACAATGTATGTTTTACAATTGATATTTCCAGCTTGGCGTTTTCTGTGACGATATTCTGCTCGGGGGCGGCCATCACAATTGTGGTCCTGCTGTTGCGAAGGAGTCGCTACGTCGGGGGAGAGCTCGGCGGACCAACGTGCCTCAAGTACTTAACTTCAGCATTCCTGTTTTCGCTCTGGATTTGCTACCTCGCTGTGTCCACCCTAGAAGTGTATGACGTTATACCGGGATTCTAAAGAAATTTGAAAAAAAACAGTAGGTTGACAGACGCATGCGTCCTAGAAACAAAAGACTAATCGCCGTCGCTTCCGATGATTTAAAAATGGCGATTTGACAGATTGGAATTCATATGTTTTAGGTTAGGTAATTTGCCTTTGTTTGTACCTATGGACGAATTTCAGACTAGTTTAGAGAACCGCGCGAGATTGAGCTTTGCTCTAACCATCATGTTTCAAAAATCGAATAATAAGAAATCAACAAAATTAAATTTGAAACAAAGATGGTGGTTTAGTCTGAAATGAGAAATAAAGAACATGCCTTATATATTGCGCGCCGGCCTAGTCCGCGTTTTTAGAAAATCGTATTTTGCAGAATTGTTAATTTTATAATAATAACATACAGTCATCTGCTTAGAACTTTGTTTCTCGTAGACCTATAACAAATTTACGTTCTACAATATGCTAATATAACATACTGCTTCGTGTTGCTCAAAAAACGCAAAAGATAAAAAACGTAGGTAAACTAAAATAATTTAAAAAACGTTGCGATGTTAGATGTGTTATTAAATAAGCAATTATTAACGTTTTATACAGTTAATCGCCGTTTTCTAAATAGGCCTAAATGTTAATTGATATCAGTCAATACATCATTACAAGGGAGTTTGGCAGATTGGTAGGCTTTTTCAAAATAACAGAAAAATCGACTTACCCTAACGACTTACCATTATGACTTACCTTAACGACTTACCCAGGCGACTTACCATAGTGACTTACCATCGCAACTTACCTTAGTGAATTACAACGACTTACCCTATACTGACACTTCACTGTCTATACTGACACTTCACTGTTTAATAATATCTTACAACTGCCATTATTAGGTATTAAAGGCTATTAAACTAAATTGATATCATTCTCAGTATAAATATTACAAGTACTTAATCATAATTAAAAACGCAGTCTAAAATAATTAAAATGTGCTAACAATAATACCCAGTTGCTTTCGTTTTAAAAAAATGCATAGTTTCAACAAAAACAGAATTGTTGGACCAGACCTAATAAAAAAAATGACTGAATCGCTTACAAAGAAAAACGATTTACACTATTTTTATTCCTTATGCGCCCTTAGGATTGGTGATATGTACGGACCAGAGTAGAATTTCACGTACCAATCTTTACGTAAGATACCCATCTCTACCTAACACGCATGTTTGTGACATAAACATAACCACGGTTTAATTCAATCTTTCCTGTTAAAAACGAGTATTTTTGATCTCTCCAGTTAGTTTGTATTGTAGTTTATCTATAATTTAAATTTTAAGATTTTGCAGTACAGACAAATCATTCATTTTAACGGTTTTCACATTGACAGTTGTAACCGTTGGTGCCATCTGGTGGTTAATTTGTCAGTCCTGCAAAAGAACCCATGTCTAAAACCTTTGCTGTGGTTCGGAATTAGTGTTTTTTAGGATTCTATATTCCTGTTTCTCTTTACGAAAATAAATTCTTGTAATAATGTGTACCTATAGAAATAAATTTAATAAAGAAAACAGTATGCTTTCCAGGCTATTGTAAATGTTATAGTGACGGTGAAAAATGTTCTATAAATGTATTAAAAGGAACAATCCATTTATCTCTGAATGTTGAGTATGAAGAAATCTGTAATTTTTAAGTGTTTTCTTTTTTCTGTTCGCTTGAAATATAGATGAACATATCTCGTTGAGCACAAAAAGTGCGGAGCCAAATGAACCAAAAAACTATAAAAATGCTGAATTGTTAAAATGAGAACTAAGTTATATGAGATATTGCGTTATTCTTTAGAAATAAATATATTCTTGAGTTACAATAAATGGCGTTTTTTTCCTACCAATCAATTGTGGCCCAGAACTGGAATTGTCCAACTACTAAAAATAAATTTGAAATATTTTTTTGGTAAATTGACGTTGTTGCTGTACTGAATTTATCGTCGAAAGAAATCTAAATTGTTTTTGATTCTCCAATACCAACACAACATTATTTTTACTCATACATTTTTATTTGTTACAAAAAAATTAATTTGTACAAAAATTTAAATAAAAAGTAGGTAGGTACATAACATGCAGACTTATTGGAATCACACGAAATTACTAAAAAAATCCCTCGTCTTCTTCAGTACTAGGTTCAGTAAAAACAGTAGCCAACATATGTTTGGGGACTTCACTTCCACGCACTTTAATATTGTAACATACCAATTCCATTTTCATTAAGCTTTGCTTTAAAACATACAATTTACGCCCAATTTCTTTATAACCGCTGTTGTGAATGCCTAAAAAGAAAATTATAACATAAAATTGTCCCCAACATTATACGGAACTTACCTAAAAACCCAGTATAAATATGTTTAACAAAATTACAAATTTTAAAGCAATTGTCCACATTTCCCGACCCTAAACTATTAATACACTTCCTCATAAGCTCGCCAGTAAAATCCCCGATTCCTAATATAAATTCCGCTTCGGGAAACAGCAATTCTACAATCGTTCCTTCATTCTCTTTCTCATACTTAAACCTGTCGTTAATTTCTGACCATTCTTGAACCGTATCTCGACTAAGATACAAAAAGAACAACATAGCCTCGACGAACTCTTGCAAACCTGCCGTATAAGCACGCAAATATAAATAAGAATCTTGGCCTTGCAATTCACTGGCAATTATTTGAAAATTCTTCTGTATAAGCGTGTTTAATCGAACTTCGGCATCTCTGAATATTTTAACTTTCCTCTCGTCACTAAAAACAAGCATTCAAACACTAAAATGTAAGATCTGCAAAAACGTACATGTCAGTATCGCTATTGTGTAAAAGAAATATAATTCGCTTGCTTTCAATAGTAATATCTCTGCTCAGCTTTACAATTCTTTCATGTCTATCGTGTTTGTCGTCCAACTCAGCGGAGTAAGCTCGAAATAACTGAATTGTTGAATTAGACTCATCGATTTGTTCCAAAACTTCCCGAGCTTTACTTCCCACCGTGGGGTTGTTTCGGCGCCTATTTTGGTACTTATGATATCCTGCTAAGAGGAAAGAACATTTTGAAGGTAATTTTATATCAATTATTGGTTAAATTACCTTTATTTCCAGACATTTTCAAAAAAATTGACTTCACTGTATTCTAGGTTAGGTAATATTTGACAGTTGTCAAAATAACATGAAGGTAACAATGGATGGTAATAATCAGGTTAAGCAACTACTGGCGTCAAGTTTGTTGGAAAATTAGAAATTACGCTGTATTCTGTGCAATAAATTTAATTAAAGAAAGGAATTTACTACTGCTCCGTCCCTTTGTTTAGTATAAACCAAGCTCCGTCCGATCGTCCCTAAAATTTTTTTCGAAAACTATCGGGCATGCGCATTACTGAATGTCAACACATTTAGCATTTTGGAAGTGTAAAAACAAATTATGAAACGCATTCCATTTAGCTGACGGGGCACCAGGCACGCGCATTTTTTGGAAAAAAGAGAAATTCATCATGCACTGCGTCTAATAACTTTATGCCCATTTGTTCAACTACTCTACTCTACTCTATTCTACATTACCATACTCTATGATCGCAGTGATAAATGACAAGTGACAAGACAACTGTCAAGTTTTTACTGGAGCGGTTAAGGTAACATTTTCTTTTAATTTTCCGAGAAATTTGTATAAAATATAGGCTGGTGATCCAACATTTGAATAAAATGGTAAGTTTCGAATTATTGCAAAATTTCTCCTAAGAATTTCAATGTGTTTATCAGTCATAAATTTGCCATAACAATGTACGCCCCTTTACGAGTATCTCTTTTTCAGATTCGATTTATACTGATACAGAATAGAGCAGGGAAAACGAGATTAGCGAAATGGTATATGAATTTTGATGACGACGAAAAGCAAAAATTAATTGAAGAAGTTCACGCGGTAGTTACCGTTCGCGATGCTAAGCACACGAATTTTGTAGAGGTAGGCCCCTATTTTCAGATATTGTACTGTAGTATTAACGACATAATATTTTTCCATTTCAGTTTCGCAACTTCAAAATAGTATATCGACGCTACGCCGGTCTGTATTTCTGCATTTGCGTAGACGTAAATGACAATAACTTGTGTTACCTCGAGGCGATTCACAACTTCGTAGAAGTTCTCAACGAATATTTCCACAACGTTTGCGAGTTAGATCTTGTATTTAATTTTTATAAGGTGTATACGGTGGTAGACGAAATGTTTCTGGCCGGTGAAATTAGAGAAACGTCGCAAACGAAGGTTTTAAAACAACTGTTGTTGTTGAATTCATTAGAATAAAAATCGATGGGAACAAACTCACTGTGTATATTGTTTATAATTATTATATAAATACTGTACTCGAATATTGTTAATTTGCGTGTCAGTACAATTTTTGAGAGAATGTCGAAAAGAATCGGATAAAATAGGTACTTTGTTATGTACGTAAATTATATTCCTGTAATTGTTAGGTAGACGCCGCAATATTTTTTTTATTAATCTTTTGTAAGTAATTTTATATTATATTATGTTCGCGTATTGTAAAGTGTATAGAAAATAAAATATTTCATTTTGGAGAAACCCTTCTTTTACCAATTTTGAGTTTATGTTATGTTACGCGGCATGGGAAATTGATGAAAAGTTGGGAGGAAATTAGAGAGTCATTGTACAGTGCCACCTGCTCGTGAGATGCTAGACTGTCTGCTGAAACTACAAAATCATTGACGAAAACTTCAGTAAACTCATTGCTTCATCACACGATGGCGCTAGTTGCTACAATGACTGATTTTTTAAATGGAATAGGGCTTTTCATTATAAAAAGATGCTGAGGCGCATGCGCGATCGCGCCATTACATTTTCAGACAGTTGTCAAAGTTTTGTATTGTTTGAAAGTGTTTATTTTAAATTCTTTGGTATATACAATAAAATTTTGTTGCAAACGTGCAAAATTAGTATGGAGCATCCAAACTTTGTGCTTTTGGTGACTGCAACGGCGCTAGCAGAGTGGGTAGGCCAAGCTATCGCTTGGGATTACGATTTTATCCATTTCTCAAACCCTGCCCAACACTGGGGTAAATCGAAGTTAATAACTGGATCGGTGACCAAGTAAGGACTTGTGCCACCTTTGCTATAAAAATTGCGTGGATGAAAATGTGTAAGAGGCAAGATTCGAAATGGAAAAATGTTTTCTTTTAAAAAATTGATTAATTTTCACCGCTACGTATTAAAAACCTGCGTGATGGAAATTATGTTGGTTAACATTCCCGTATTTCAAACAGGCCAGGCACGCCCTCGGGATTCAGGCTCATAATTTTATGAGGGACATCACTGGCAACTAACATTTTTAATTTTCCGTCTCTCAAACACCCTCCTTATTTGGTACTCTACTATTTACTTGCGAATATCCTACACGAACTTCAAAATCTGACAGTGATATTCGTCCGAAGAACTAAGAACAGCTGATTGTCAATGTACTTCTGCACATGCGCACTAACGAAATCAAATGAAATAAAAAGGTCTATTTGTGAATATAAAACACTGTTTCCGAAACAGTGTAATAAATCGATTCCTGAAATTATCAAGGTTAAAACACACAGATATAAAGGAAAGTCCTGTATAAACGTCAAAGACATGCTTAATAGTTCTCTAAGCAGCCACCGCAGGCGCTGGTGTAGACGACATGGCGGGATTATTCAAATTATCCGCGCTGAATGCTCATTGATCACTCCTGTCATTTGTCCCTATTTCCGTCGACAAAATTAAAAAATGCCTGCGTTTGCGGCTACTTTGATCATCAACAGATTGAAGGGTGTTGCTTACATGTTTAGCTTTTATCGACTTTTAACAGACTTCCGACTGTATTAACTGTCAAGAAGGCAATTTATCATTACTGTAGAAATTATGACTACCATTAACTTCTTTCAAAATAAAATTAAACTCAGCTACCTACTTTGCTGAAGCATTTTTCTCTGAAAATATCGACGTTCACGAATTAAGTAATCAACAAAAAGAGCCGAAATCCCGCCTGAACCATCAAGTTAACCTACCCGGTTCGTCTGTAACCAGCTCATGGATGGCTGAACTCCTTCGCCTGAATTGACGCACGTGGCAGACGTAGTGACTTCAAACACTTCTGTCATCACTTCCATCCGTCACAGTCGCTGACCGTACTCAAAAATATCCCGCCGTCCGCAGAAATTCAAGATATATTTTCGTACCCTCTGATCTTTACCGAAATGGCATTTTCATAACTTTAATAAGCTGTCTGTGCATGTTTTCTTGGACGCATAAAAAGACGCATTCTGAAGATGCGTAATGCGCGCTCCAGAACTAGGTAGGTATAAGCACCAACAGAAAAAAATTGCCAACAACTTTTTTATTGAGTTTCTTTCAGTTATTAAATGACCACTCCTTCAAATATACCTAGTTACTGTACACATCAGTAACAGCAACATTTAACTCGGTAAATAAAATAAAATTATACGTGCATGACAACGTTCATTATTCAATGTTGTCGTGCATCCAGATTGCTGTGACTCGGAAAACGTCAAATTTATATTTGCCTGACAATAAATCCTGTATATGTATTTGTGTGTTTCCATAGTAACGTTCAATCAAGGATTGCTTACTATTTTGTGTGAATAATTTATTCAGTCTTGTTGGGACTGAAAACAAAATTTATATAATTCTGAAACGGAGTGTATCTATTATTTTTTTAGATTATGACTAATAGGTGCTTATCTGCTTATTTAAATTAAATTTTTTAATGTTTACACGATACATACTTAGTTGCACACAGCGCCAGTAACTCATCTAACGCAGTAATTAATGAAACTGATTTTGTATTGCAAAATGTTATTTTTAGTTCTTATTAGAATTTGTGCTCATTAATCTTGGATTTGTCGCACAGTTTCCTGCTGGTGCATCCCAGTGCGCTCCGTTTGCAGCAGTTGTGCCGTTTCGATGACGAGATAACGCCGCTTTCAAAAACGAATTCGACACCCCCAAAAGAACAGAATCAGACTCAAATTTCTCATCATAAGGTTCTCGGTTCGAAGACTCCCAAGAAGCCCAAGATCGTTTTATAAGTATCTTGAGAACATTTATAAAATAGTTTTACAAAAGCCTTAGCTACAGAAATTTACTTTAATAACGTTCTCTAGATACCTATATAGCACTGAAATAGTCACGGGTTTATTAAACAATTCTCCATTGGCTATTCTGTCTTTAACAATATTAATCGCATCTTCGATATATAAATTGAAAACTAGAGCGATAACGCACATCCCTGCCCACTCCCTTTCGGATATCTACTTCCCTATGTTCCTGCTCAAATTCTATAACTGGCGTTTGCTCTTTGTGTAGATTATGAATTATTCTTCTATCCCTATACTTCATCCCTACATTTTTGAGCACTTCTTCCATTTTACATTGTCGTAGGCTTTTTCCAAATCTACAAATCCTATATAAGGCGCTCTTTCCCTTTTCTATTGTTTTTCAATTATTACTCGTAAAGCTAGAATGTCCTTGCGCGTTCCCCTATTTCTTCTAACGATTGTTAAAATGTAGTTTCCAACACATCACTGCGTTTTATTAGAAATACAATTTTTAGGTGATGAAATACTTTTGCTAGAAAAGGGAAGACTGCAGAAAGTTTGTTCACCCTGTATAGGCCTTAGAAGTTGTTTCCGCATCATAATGTGAAACTACCCCTAAAGATTCCTTTATAAAACATGTGACCCGAAAACCTGGGGGTTAACACAACTCCACCCCTTGGCTTCGGGCAAAGAGGCGCCCGTTCATTCATTATATAAATGCCCCAAGTTCCACATGTTTTCTTTCGGAAGCCCTGCGCCTGAAAATTGTGTAGTACTTACACAAAATAGAAAAACAATCATTTTTTCATGTATAAGTACCACAAAAATTGTAGATTCCTGAAAACTTTCTAGCAAGACTCGGTAGGTACTATGGATGAAACATGTTCTCTATCCATAGAGGTACAACATGAACTAAGAAATAATCTGCAGCATTTGAAAATGCAAAAAAAACATGAGTAAAAACCTGAATTTACGTAGCTTTAAATGGTATTTTCTTTCTAATTTAAATAATTATTTTAGTTAATTATAAATTTCAAATGACATCCGCATCATTTTTATGGGCAGTCGGCTACGTCTTTCCTACAAAGACCTATTCTCGGTTTCACATGTGGTTAATTATTTTGTCGGCATCCCTTTTTGTAAAATGAACCAGAGGACATAATATATTGTATACGGTCTGCCAAACTAAATTTTGCGACCTTAACCACTCAGTGGTTTAGGAAAAATTCGACTGAATATATTGTGGCACGTTCTTAAAACTATTAATTCTTTATAAGTTTGCCTCACATGCAAAAACAGTGATACGTGTTTCGTCGGAAATGTCAGCATCTTCAGGAGCATTGCAGAATTGTTCTGTTCTGGAGAGATTCACGTGTAATTGTAGTGGAGCAACTGTAGCGTGATTGTTAATATTTTTATTGGTGTCGTATACTCAAATCTCCTTGAAATATAGCCAAAATAATTAATAAAAAATATCTGTTACAGCATTTTACTGCCGCGGCATAAATTTTTTATAGGGCACATAATAGTTTTGATATTATATTTTGGCCCATAAAATTGATAATTTTAATTTCTGTTAGACGCCACAATATAAAAACAAGATGAACTTGTCAACACGATTTTTTCTTGAGTGACTATTAAACTATTTAGGAGCCACTCTATAGAGACATAAAAAATAAATAAAACAACTTTAAATTGCGAAATAATATATTTCAATACTTCTCTCGAAAAATCTGATATGTGTATTTACAAATTACAAACCTCTGGTACACAAATAAAACTATTATAGACAAGTAAATTAAAATGTAGCACCTATTTGTTATTTCAGAGTTTCTTTTATTATTAAATAAAATAAATAAGCTGAGTCTTTAAAATATTTACAAAAATACGATCTAAAGCACATCGATTTATAGTTATTACTATATAACAGATTAACAAGAACTTGGTATCGGTCCACGAGTACCAGTCCCTATAAAAATGCCTGATAAGCATTATCAGAACATTAATGGGTATCGCCGTACCTAAATTTCTTTTTTATTAAACCTAAAATCAGCTACCTATTACAAACATTATTGCATTTTTAGTGTTTTAATTTTAAGTACAGGGTATTTATATAATACGAGGGCAAATCGCAAATATATTTACCAGCGGATATTTTAGTTGTTACTTGAATTATAATGGATTGCAGAAAAAGGTAAATTTTAAACGTCCTATAGTTCATTTCAGCTATCTTGGCGTGTGTATGCACTAAGCAACGTCTCATTTTGTCATTTTCGGAAACGGTTTTAAAAATTGAACTTCTAAATTTATGTAAAGAGGATAAACAACAGCCAAGGTACGCTGTAGACGAAATGCTCCAAGAGCATGGTCATCAAATCCTAAGACTGCCACCCTACCACTGTCAGTATAATCCAATAGAGTTGGTGTGGGGTATTTGCAAACAATATTATGATCTGCATATTGGAGAAGCTGGTTTTGGAGACAAACAAGTTTTAGATATGTGGCAAAAAGCTTTAGACCAATTCACTCCAGATGTTTGGAAAAATTGTATAAATCACGCGAAAAAATTGTGGAGGAAGACTGAGAGCGTGAAGTGCACTTTGATGAAGTTGAACCGCTTATAATAATGATTCATCTGAAGATGAAAACGATACATTTTTTGAACTTTAATGGGAATTACATGCATGGGTAAATTGCATCCATTTTCCAGCAATTTATTAATCTAGGGTGCCTTCTTTCAAATACTTAATCATAAATTCTACTTGTTGACAATTGCTGGAATGCAATACATGTTTGATCCATTCTGACATTATGACGTAGGAGCCAAAATAACTGAAAACGACTTTATACAGGGTGGGGCAAACTCCTGGGGATGGACGATAGAGACCATACGGTTATAGTTAGAAAGAAAAACTAATAACAAACCCTATCTCGTTTCAAAAATTCTATTCCATAAAAATATTTTCAATTATACCAGGTGCGTCCAAATAGTTGGAATTAAGTACAACTTTGTTATTTCTTATGGAATGTGTATAATTTTATATTTTTTTCGGCTTCAAAATGATACTTTATTTATTTACAGAACCTTATTTTGTGATTGGGCTCAGAGGAAACTGACAGAAAATGAAGACTTTTCCAAAAATATTTTGTTCACAGACGAATCAACATTTCAAAATTTAAATAAAGTTAATAGAAGGAATGTCCACTGTTATGCACAAGAAAACCCACATTTTCTACAAGTCTTTGATAGACAATATCAGTGGTCAGTCAATGTTTGGGGAGGAACAATTGGAAGAAATGTAACTGGGCCACATTTTTTTGAAGGAAAATTAAATGCAAATGTTTACCACAATTTTTTGCAAAACAACTTACCTGTACTTATTGATGAAGCCAATGAAGAAGTTAATATTGAAAATATGTGGTTTCAGCATGATGGAGCTCCAGCCTACAGCGCAAGATTAGTTCAAAATTTTTTGAATGAAAATTTTGGAGAACAGTGAATAGGGATTGGGAGTCAAAGTCCGTGGCCTGCAAGGAGTCCTGATTTAAATAAATTAGACTTTTTTCTTTGGGGTTACGTGAAAGACACTGTGTTTAGTATTCTTCCTACCACACCAGAAGACATGCGCCTATGCGAATTCAAAATGCATTCTCGGCTATTACTCCCGAAGTTTTGGATAACATGGATAGATCCTTTCATCAAAGAATTGCTCTTTGTTCCAATGAAAATGGCCAGATCATTGAGCATTTGTTGTAATCTGCTCATTATTTACAGATTAATTATTTTGATTTGTAACAAAGTTTAATAAAAATTCAACCTGCATAATGTTTGCTTTTATTTTTATTGTTTTCTTAAAAATTTTTTTTTTTTATTTATTAAAGAAATTTATTAGAGGTACAACAAAATAAAAAAATTAAATTAGTAATAATGATAATCCAAAGGTAGCCATAAATCTAATATTGTTGTGATTTTTAATATGAAAAATGTTATGAAACTCTCTTCATTTATGTAACTTTAGTATTTTGTTAACCGTTCTCATGAAGATGAATTATTTTCATAAGCCTTTTGCAGGGTGCAAGAGAATGTAACAATGAATTTAAATTGATGACAAAACTGAAACGAAAACAATAATCGGGAACAACACAAATGAAAAAATAACACCAATAGCAATACATTGATAGCAATGGCATTAAATTCTTAGCAAAATTATAACAATAACCCATTTTCAGATTGACAAGCAATAATCGTCCAAGGCATGATATTTTCACGATCCCTCATTTTTACATAAAATTGAAGAAAACAGGATTTTGCTAAAAAACTTCATTATGTAACATTAGTTTATTATTGGCCACTTTCATTCAAAATTTTGAGCTCTTTCAGATAGTGCTAGAAAAAATATAACATTCCATTTGAAAAATTCGACTTTTTGATGTTTTTTCGACAGTTTCAGAAAACATTTTTTTGCAAACACCCTGTATAGTATAAATAAAATTCAACAAATCTGTAAAAAACTACATGATATTTACCAATACCAATACCAATTTCATCCTCTTAACTTCTACCAATTTCGAGATATAAATTTTTGAAATGTACTACTTATCTGTCAAAATTTTCGGGAAAAAATTTATTTCTCAATAACCATTAACAATAGACATAGAATCATGTTATCAAAGTACCATTAAATTATCATTTTGAAGCCGGAAAAAATATAAAATTATACACATTCCATAAGAAATAACAAAGTTGTACTTAATTCCAACTATTTGGACGCACCTGGTATAATTGAAAATATCTTTATGGAATAGAATTTTTGAAACGAGATAGGGTTTGTTATTAGTTTTTCTTCCTAACTATAACCGTATAGCCTCTATCGTTCATCCCCAGGAGTTTGCCCCACCCTGTATAGGCATATTTGTCAAAACCTTCAAAGGATGCAGTTTCTAACAAGGACGTCTTATACAACCCTTTAATAAATCTAAAGATGCCATAATACAGAGTGCCTTTTTTGAAATTTGTGAAGTTGTCTTGATTCTACTGGAATTATGTCCTTAATTTTCAATAATAAATATTCTCTGATGATGGAAAGAAATTTTCCGAAAATGCATTTAGAAAGTGACTATAAGTTATATAGATAATAATTGGTAATAAGTGATAAACTTAATATGTACATAGACTACCAAAGAGTAAAAAGTGTTTAAGTCAACAACTTCTCTAACGGCTAAAATTAGTCAAATAGAGCACCAATTGCAAATTCAGTCACATTAGTTCACTTTTTCACTTCCAAGTGGCAAAAACCACCCATAAACTTAAATTAAATATTAAAATCACTAACTTATCCACAACTATTAAATATGAGAACCCGGCGTTAATCCGTGATGCATCCCAGCGTTCACCATATGCATCGCCGCAGTGTTCCCTGGTTGAAGATACATGTAATAATTGTAATTTTGGTGAGGGTTGTGTTCCGATCCTGGCGGTGATGGTCCCGGGGGTAACGCGGAGTTGGGGCTGCCATGGGGTCCTCTGAAAGCCGCCGCTGCATGAACTCCTGCGAGGATATCCGTTACAGAATGCGAACTGGGCCAGCAATGAGCGACTGGTGGACGTTGTGAAGGAGGGGGCGGTGGTGACGATTGCAGTTTTTGTTGCGGGTAAGGGTAACTCGGGTAGATGGTGTTATAAAGCGAATGGGAGTGCGCGGAAGGATGCATAATGGACCCGATTTTATTTCTAAGTATCCGGCTGATTGAGCTCACTGAAGGTACGTTGTATTTATCACAGACTCCGTCGGAGAGTAGTTTATCCCGAATTTCCCACGCGAAAATCCCCGGATCTTTCTGCTTTAATTCCTTGATATAGGCGACTACTTTCGGGGTTGTGACTCGGGGTTTTGATCCACCGATAGCACCGGGGAGTATGGAACCGGTCTCGTGGTACCTGGCGAGGATTTTAGAGACGCAGCCGTGGGACACGCGGAGTTGGCGGGAAATATCGCAAGGGCGAATCCCAACTTGGGACAGTTCGACTATTCGGAGGCGGACGGCGTTGGGGAGAGGGCGGCCGTTCACGAAAACTCCCCCGAGTTGGTTGACTTCTCCGTACTGCTGGACTTGACCCTCTGAAACAGAAATTGATGAATTAGTTGGTTGGTGGAAAAATTGTTGAAAGAAATTATAATGGCATTTCAAAATTTCCAAAATTATAATGAAAAATATACGACATAATTCACTATGGATTTAATAAATCTAGAAACCTAGAAAATTTATAATAAAGAAAATAGGGAAGAGGAAGAAATAAATGTTTTATCGTTGGTTGAGGCGATACCGAAGATTTCTTGTCGCGAAATCGAATCACAAGTTGGTGTTTCCAAAATAAAAGTTGAAAAAATATCAAAAAAGGCAAATGTTATATAAAATTCAAATTATTCACAGTCTCTTCCCGGGAGATCAAGAAAGAAAACTTAATTTTTGTAGGTGGTACCTAAATAAAATTCAAGAAAATCCAGAATTTGGGCGGTCTGTCATTTGGACAGATGAAACTCGCATAAGCAGCGTAGGATTATTTAACAGGCATAATGTGCGTCACTGGTCTGATACAAATCAGCACCAAACTTTTGAACGTCAGAGGCAAGGACGTTTTGGATTTAACGTTTCGTGTTTTATTTTGGGTGGTCAACTAGCATACCAAAATTTTGATGGAAACTTAACGGGATTGAGATACAATAATTTATTGAATATTAACCTGCAATTTGAAATAAAAAGAGTCGTTCAGTGCACATTAATGGAACCTACGTTAGAGGGAAATTTTAGTTTACGTATAGGAAGTTGGCGTACAAGATTATAAATTGAAGCATTTTCTAAGTAATTATTAACAGGTCTTAAAACGGTTCACTTTCAGACTTTGTAATCTGCAAAACGTGCTCTATTATGGATAAACAACATTGTATGCGTGAGTGACTTGCGTAACAAAACGAGAAAAGCGATTTTTGTGTTAGATGTTTTGTTTCAGTTTACTATGCATTGTTTCATTTTAAGTTAGATAGCAAAAGTGTGCTACCCACTGCAGATTTTAAGTTACAGGCAGTGAATAGTGGAATATCTCATGGACTGTGCACCTTCTATTACGTAAATCGTGTGATGCAGCTCAAGTTCGAACAGGAGAGATAGGATGGTACGATACCTTCCGAGACACGAAGGAATAGTTCGAGATTATACTAGAGTTGGAGATATGAATAAACTGCGGTAGGGGTAGGCCCAGATCAGACTGCTGCTCTCAAATAGTTAGGGATGTAGAATGTTCTACTTCATTTTTGAGTTTCGCAAGATCATGACGTAAATAACTTTTGCCGCAAACTTTCTGCACGCTGTCAACAGTAATATGTTGATATAACAAGGTATGTAATACGTCCGACAAAAAATCATTCATAAACAGAACTGTGGAAAGGCGATAACTGTCTGGGGCCTGGGCACATGGCTGCTTCTTCAAACTAACCGTGAATGTAACGGAAAGACGCATGGTCGGCAACCAGCAAACTGGGAAATCGGCCAGGAGAGCCGGTGTTCGGCTGGAACAAATATTTTAATAAAGTGGGCCGTTTGGCCTACGCCGAGCGTTGCGAATTGAAGCATACGTTATTAAATTTTGCATTGTTAGAGCGTGACTTTCAATTCGTGGACTTGGACAAGTTTATTTCGTATTTGTCTCGAAATATTTTCGAGTACTTACACATAATTTGTTGCTGAGAGTTAAATCCGCACAAAAGATGGGTTAGGGTCTTTAGTTATATTGACTTAAAACACACTACAAGAAGTTTAAAAAAAACATTGAAACTGGCAGTATCCTGATGCTAGCTCGGCTTGATTGTTGTATCTTCGAATTCATATTTTTTCCTTTAAAAATGCCCAAACAAAAAAGTCTAATATACTCAGATCTGGTGATCTTGCAGGCCACAATATAGGTCCATTTGTACCCAACATCTACCCGGAAAATGATTTTCTAAATAATTTCTAACTGTTGCAGAATTGTGTGCAGGGGCACAATCTTGTTGGAGAAATACACTGATTATGTTTATTAAAGGAACATTTTCCATTATCGCCTCTGCGTTAATATTCAACAAATTAATGTATCTCAATCCCGTTAAGTTTCCATCAAAAATTTGGTATGCTGGTTGACCACCCAAAATAAAACACGAAACGTTAAATCCAAAACGTCCTTGCCTCTGACGTTCAAAAGTTTGGTGCTGATTTGTATCAGACCAGTGACGCACATTATGCCTGTTAAAAAATCCTACGCTGCTTATGTGAGTTTCATCTGTCCAAATTCTGGATTTTCTTGAATTTAAGTACCACCTACAAAAATTAAGCCTTCTTTTTTGATCTCTCGGGAAGAGATGGTGAATAATTTGAATTTTATATGGCCTATATTTGCCTTTTTTAATATTTTTTTGAACTTTTATTTTGGAAACACCAACTTGTGATTCGATTTCGCGACAAGAAGTTTTTGGTGTCGCCATCATCATTTTGCTTGGTTGTTCCTCTTTCTGGGTATCTAAATTTAATAAATCGATGGATAGGAGTATATCTAGGAATTTCTTGTGTACCTTTTGAGATATAGATCATTGATTCATTTATATTCTCACGACATTCATTTGAAAATTGAGATGGATAGGTTAGCATTAGACGTAGTAGGTATTAGTGAAGTGCGATGGCCAGAAGCCGGAGACTTCTGGAGCGGAGATTTTAGAGTAATACACACAGGATCTGTAGGAGGAAATTCGGGAGTAGGAATTGTTATGCGGAAAAAAGTAGGGCAGAGTGTAGAAAATTTCTTACAGCAAAGTGACAGGGTAGTTATGGTTAGGTTAGATTCGAAACCTGTAAAAACAGTAATAATACAGGTATATATGCCCACTTCTAACTACAGTGATGAGGTCGTAGAGGCAGTTTATAGTGATATTGAACATGTGCTAGATTTTGTGAGAGGACACGAAAATTTAATAATTATAGGAGATTTCAATGCAGTCGTAGGCACAGGGCGAGAGGGCGGAATAGTTGGTCCCTTTGGATTAGGCAATAGGAACGATAGGGGAGTGAGACTGATAGAGTTCTGCGATAAACATAACTTAACGGTCGCGAACACTCTATTTCACCATCATGTTAGGAGACGCTACACGTGGAAGATGCCAGGAGACCTAGGGAGATATCAAATAGATTACATTCTTGTTAGGCAAAGATTTAGAAATCAAGTTAGGGATTGTAGAAGTTATCCAGGAGCAGATATAGATAGTGATGACAATATAGTCGTTATGAAGGCCAATCTTAAATTTAAGATTTTGAAAAAACGAAGCGGAAGAAGGTATCTTGACCCAGAGAAACTAAAAGATGATGATACGCGCGGTAAGTTCGAGAAAAAGACAAACGAAGTACTAAAGGGCGCGGGCGAAAATATTGTTAGGGACATAGAGGAAGAATGGAATTGCATTAAAAATAGTTTAGTTTCCTCAGCTAGGGATATTTTGGGTCATAAATAGAATGAAAGTAGGAAACCCTGGATAACAAAACATATTGTGAGTCTAATAGAGGAAAGGCGCAAATATAAAAATAGGTTAGATGAAATAGGGAAACAAAGATATAAGGCGATCAAGTGGGAAATTATTCGGAAATGTAGGAAAGCGAAAGATCAATGGATCGATGATAAGTGCAAAGAAGTGGAAAATAAGTTCGAAATAGGAAAGACTGATGAAGCATATAAAATAATTAGGAGAAATTTTAGAGAAATTGGATCTAGTACCAAAAGCATTAGGAATGAGGCAGGAGATATCCTAATCGAAAGCGGGGAGAAGGCAGATAAGTGGAAAGAATATTTAGGAAACTTATATGCGGGACAGGAAGTGCAAGATATATTAGAAAGTGAAAGCAGTGTAGAAGGGGATAACCTAGGGAGTCCTATAATGAGAGAAGAGTTTGAGCTAGCACTAAAAAGTTTAAGGAATAATAAAGCACCAGGTATAGATGGCTTGCAGGCAGAAATCTTAAAGTGCGCAGGTCAAGAGGTAATAGATCGTTTATTTAAATTAGTTAGTCGCATATACCTGACAGGCGAGATTCCAGAGGATTACAAACTGAACATCATGGTAGCTTTGCCAAAAAGGAAAGGCGCGGATAGATACGAAAATTTTAGAACTATCAGTTTAACTTCCCATGCGTCAAAAATTTTAACTAGAATTGTGCAAAGAAGGATGGAGAAAAAGGCAGAAGAAATATTAGGAGAAGATCAGTTCGGATTTAGACGAAATAGAGGAACGCGCGAGGCCATTCTAGCTTTACGAGTAATTATAGAAAAAACGATAGAAAAGAGAAAGAGCGTATATATAGGATTTGTAGATTTAGAAAAAGCCTTCGACAACGTAAAATGGGGGAAGATGTTCGAAGTGCTGAGAAAGGTAGGGATGAAATACAGGGACAGAAGAATAATACATAATCTCTACAAAGAGCAAAAGGCAGTTATAGAATGTGAGCAGGAACGAAGGGAAGTAGATATCCGGAAGGGAGTGAGACAGGGATGTGCATTGTCACCTCTAGTTTTCAACTTATATATCGAAGATGCGATTAATATTGTTAAGGAAAGAACAGGCTCAGGGATCAATGCACAGGGCCAAACTATTAACATGCTCAGATTTGCGGATGATATAGCAGTGTTAGCATCTAGCAAAGAAGAATTAGGAGCGGCTTTGAATGAAATGGAAGCAGTTTTGACACAGGGCTACGGCATGAAAATCAATAAAAAGAAAACTAAAATTTTGGTATGTAGATGGAGTGAAAATAGAACTAAAATTGAAATACAAATAGGAAATGAGAAGATAGAGGAGGTCGCGGATTTCTGCTACTTAGGAAGTAAAATAACCCAAGACGGTAGGAGCACTAAAGATATAAAACAAAGAATGGCGCAGGGACGAGTTGCGTTTAACAAAAAGAAACAACTGTTATGTTCGAGAACGGTTAATATAGAGACCAGGAAGAGACTCTTAAAGTCGTATGTATGGAGTACGGCATTATACGGGTGCGAAACTTGGACAATAGGAGAAGCGGATAGAAAAAGAGTAGAAGCGTTTGAACTGTGGTGTTACAGACGCATGATGAAGATACCGTGGATAGATAAGGTTAGCAATAGGGAAGTATTAGAAAGAGTTGGGGAAAGGCGAAAGGTATGGAAAACAATAAAGAGTAGGAGAGATAGGATGGTAGGACACCTTCTAAGACACGAAGGAATAGTTCGCGACATACTAGAGTCAGAGATAGGAATAAAAAGAGGTAGGGGTAGGCCTAGATTAGACTACTGCTCTCAAATAGTTAGGGATGTAGGATGTTCTACTTTTAGGGAAATGCGTAGGTTAGCTCAGGATAGAAAAGAATGGAGGTACGCGTCCAACCAGTCTTCGGACTGAGAACCTTATGATGATGATGACATTAATTGAAAACAGCAATTATGTCGTATTTTTCGAAATTGTGATAATTTTGAAGTGCTGTTATGTATACTAAGTATCTTTTAATAAAACTCTATTTGTATTTCTCAAAATATTATTGCATAAGATGCCTACTGGTAATGAACAACATTTGAAGTCGAATATACTGAGAAGTTTGTGCGGCAAGGGGACCAGGCGAGTCTTAATTAAAGTGTTTATAGCTGTAAAACTTAGGGGTTCCTGTTCTTGCGCGGGAACCATGGCTAATTTACGTTCGGTAATTTCAAGCTTTGCGGCTTAGAAAATTTCTTACAAACACGAAATCTCTTTGAACGTGACAGATTTGATTTATTGCACAAGTTACAGTCGCTGACTTGTTTTGTTTCAATCTTCAGAAACCCGAAAATTATTACTGGGATTGTGGGAAAGTATCACGGAAGCTAATGCAAATCAAACTTTGCTGCTTACGCAACATAACACATTTTGCGAAAATTTGTAGTCGATTTGCGTTCAACGGTAGTAGACAGAACACGGCTAGAGACACCCAAAGCGTCCCAATCCATTTACTAAACAAATTTGCTGCACGCTCTAAACAAATATTATTCTTTTTAACAGATTATTAGTTTTGCTTTACCTTTAGTTGTCTCCACTACCATCACTCACAAGTGTTCATTAGGTAGGTACAGGATTACTAAGTTTGTCTCTCTCTCTCTTTCCAAGTACAAGCTAATCGCATGTAGGTACATACATAGGTACTCTATTTGCGCATGTAATATACAGAGTGTCAAATATACAAGCGTGTAGATAAAAACACATGCATTTGTATTCGAATTATGTATAATAAAATGTGAACATTTTGTTAAGTACAGGCAATCTGGTTATGGTAACTATACCGTGTGACAAACTTCCATGTGTACATGGGGAAATAACATGGGCAATTACATTTTTGGGGATTCCTGCTCCCCATGTGTAGACTCCCTTGATTCTAATTTCTAATTCGTCTGAACTGTCAACATTATTTATCGACAATTTAAAATTTGGGTTTCAAAATGAACAAAAATATTTATTCAGTTGAAGAAAAGGTTTTCATTGTGATAACATTTTACGGCGGCAATAGTCTGCGGGTGACTTATTTTGTGTAAAATTCAATAACAGTCCTATTCCTTCGGTAACAACAATAAAAAATTTAGTTAAGAAATTTGAAGATACTGGGAATCTTTCATTGAAAGAAGGTAATTTTTATTAATAAATTTACTTGGTCTTTATTTAGATATTTCTGATTCTCTTATTATTATTACCTAGCTGCCAATTCCTTATTGTTCGCTAACTTAAATTTTACTGGGATTATGAGAAATTTAACAAGTGATAACTTGGAGTGAAACAAAACTAAAATTAATCTTATCATTTATTTTTTTAATCGTTCCAAGAAATCTAAATGTTGAGGTAGAGGAAATGGTAATAGGCCTGATAACTGCTAGTTCAACATCTAGTTTAAGGTCTATTGCCCTAGAATGTAATGTTTCAAGAGAAACTGTCCGTAACATATTAAAAAAAAACAAATATCATCCCTTTAAATTCCAATGTCACCAAGAGTTACTTCCTTTTGACGAAGAATCAAGGCAAACTTTCTGTGAAGAAATGCAAGAACGGGCTAATCGGGATCGCAGCTTCCTCTCATCAATTTGTTTTACCGATGAGTGTACCTTCACTTTAAATCAAGAGCCAAATTCACAAAACGTTAGGCATTGGACTCAGGAAAATCCCAGAATAAATCTAGCCACTACAACGCAATACCCTCAAAAAATCAATATTTGGGCAGGCATTTTTAATAATCGCATTATAGGATCATTTGAAATACAGAGAAATTTAAATTCAGAAGCTTATTTAGATCTTTTAATTAACCATATTGGCCCTGCATTAGAAGAAGTTGCACATGCCAATCGGGAGGTCTGGTTTCAGCATGACGGATGCCCAGCACATTATGGAGCACAAGTGAGGGAATTATTAAATGAAATATTTCCAGAGAGCTGGATTGGTCGAGGTGGTGCTATAAACTGGCCAGCTAGATCTCCCGATTTGACACCGTGTGACTTTTTCTTGTGGGGTCATTTAAAAAATGAGATTTATAAAACTCGTCACCCAAATATTGATTCTTTAAGGAATGCTATTTTTGCGGAATGCAACTTAAACGATCGGCAACTTGCGAATGTGAGAAATTCTTTCTATAATAGACTGGGATACTGTCTGATACAGAATGGGGGTTTATTTGAATATTTCTTATAGTTATTTTTCTTTTTTTATGTTACTTTAATTTCATTGTATATTAATAAGCTTTTGTCCTTACCTAGATATGAAATAAATAAGTATTAAATTGCCAGATTACAAAATTCATTAGAGCAAAATAAACAAATTAATGTTGCCGCTTGTTAAATTTTTCATAATTGCAGTAAAATTAAAGTAATTTAATTTTTATTATTTCATTTTACTACTTTAACATTTTAACAAAAACTTTTTAATAGGTTAGACGACACCTACAATTTACTCTAAACTATGGACCAGCGTTCACCAACGAAACATCCACACCAGTAATCAATTAATTGTCAACTATAGGTAATGACAATAATAATGTGAATGAGAATTATCTAAATAAAAAAACAAGTTTATGTATTATGTAGTAAAAATTAACTTCTTTCGATGAAAGATTCCCAGCCTTCAAATTTCTTACTAAATTATTTGTTGTTATACCGAAGGAATAGGACCGTTATTGAATTTTACAGAAAATAAGGCATGGACTACGCGCAAACTATTGCCCCCGTAAAATATTTTCAGAATGAAAACCTTTTGAGCTGCATATGTTGCCTCTGGCTAGCTCGGCTTGATTGTTGTACCTTCGGATGTATATTTTTCTTTTAAAAATGCCCAAACAAAAAAGTCTAATATACTCAGATTCGGTGATCTTGGCAGGCCACAATATAGGTCCATTTGAACCTAACCATCTACCCGGAAAATTATTTTCTAAATAATTTCTAACTATTGCAGAATTGTGTGCAAGGACACCATCTTATTGGAAATATACCCTGTATATGTTTATTAATGGAACATTTTCCATTATCGCCTCTGCGTTAATATTCAATAAATTATTGTATCTCAATCCCGTTAAGTTTCCATCAAAATTTTGGTATGCTAGTTGACCACCCAAAATAAAACACGAAACGTTAAATCCAAAACGTCCTTGCCTCTGACGTTCAAAAGTTTGGTGCTGATTTGTATCAGACCAGTGACGCACATTATGCCTGTTAAATAATCCAACGCTGCTTATGTGAGTTACATCTGTCCAAATGACAGACCGCCCAGATTCTGGATTTTCTTGAATTTTATTTAAGTACCACCTACAAAAATTAAGCCTTCTTTCTTGATCTCCAGGGAAGAGATACACAATCAAGTATCTAACATCAAAATAATAAAACCGTGAAACACGGCAGGCAGAATAGGTACGTTTCCAGATGTGTTTCTCCGATTGATAAACTAGCTGAAAGTCCTAGTTCCGACAACCGAATGAAAAGGGCACCCACCCAGTCTACAGGAGCGACAGTTTGAAACTTGAGACGTCTCTACTATAGCACACGAGGTCCTCCTTCTCGGCGGCGGCATCGGGCCGTCGTAACTTTTGACGGAAACAGAAATAATATACGGAGCGATTTCTTTGAAATAGACTACACCAATTTAAATGCTATTTTTTGCTTTCTTTTTACAAATCGCTTCGTGTTTCCAGCCGCTGTTTAAACGCTAATTAGTGTCACGTGAATTTATACACTTGCGTCGGATGCTCTCTTTGACGTACACATGGCTTTCTTCCTGGTATTTTTACAAATTAGAACGTAGGTATACAAGTTTGTATCATTTGCACCTTTTTATCCGCAAATCATCGAATTAATAACGAGTTTAATTGCATAAATATAATTTTTGATAGAAGTAAGTAACTGCTTGTGATTGGTTGTCTCAGCTGTTGTTCTGAAACCGAGACGTAAAAGTTACATAGTAATAGAGTCGGTAAGGTAGGGAGCAATCAGAATTTGACAGTGACAGCGATTTGGCATTGTTATTTATTTATTTATTAGTTTTGTAATAGAATAGTGTACACCATTTCTCTTATTCATTCATTTATAATATGCTAAGTTATTGCCATTTTAGTGCCAATCTGGACCCATCTTTGTGGCACTACTGACGCCTACTTACCGAAGCTGTCTACGATTTCTTTATCAAACTAGATTCACAGACTATTCTATTTGCAAATTCTGTTAATACCTTTGCTACAGTACTTTGTATTATACAGGGTGGTCAACATACGCATAATTCAATTTTTCTCAAGAATTTCAAATGGAACACCCTGTATATTAATTGCACATTTAATAGCCAGTTTACTAAGCTCTTAATTGATGCAGGCATTGTCAGGTCTGCGGCTGACAGTTTCTACGGAAATTAAAATTGAAACTTAATAATTTTCATTATTTTTTACAATTTTATTCGGATTTCCCCATTTAACTTAAATTCGGACCTGTCCCGTTTTAAATCGATTTAGATAGGTAACTTTGTTGCGTATTTTGAATTCCTTGTTTTGAAATTTCGAGTTGCTTCAGGACAGATAAATGGTTAAAAGTAGATACAAATTATTAATAAGCTAAATATGACTTTGTAGAGGGAATGTAATTTAAACGAAAAGCTGGACGGAGAACAAATTTATAATGTAAATAATGTTTATTAAGAGTGCCATTTTTATGGAATGTAATTCGAAAACATTGCTTTCCCGAGATAACTGTTTTATTCTCACTTTTCATAGAAGAATCATATTTTGTAGTCAAAATGCAAATCGCGTTGAAATCGTGTTACCTGTGATAAACAACACAGCTCCAACTCGCATCTGTCATAGTTTGACAGATACAACATTTCCCACTAATGATAAAAGCCAAATTTATCTCATTAATAATTTCTACTAACTTTAAAATATTTATCTGTTCTGACTTCCGCAACAACTCCAAATTTGAGAAGAAGAAATTGAAAACACAACAAAAGTACGTAACTAAATTTATTTAGAGAGTGAGTGGCTCAAATTTAAGTTTTCTTAGTTCTGGTAGACCCTGTATACACCAAAATAATTTTATAAGATGCAGCATTGGATTTCCTAAGTATTTGCAAAATTTCACTTTGATGCCTTGAATGGTTCAAGGGATATAGACCGTCCCCGCACTAATGGTCCACCCTGTATAACAAATAGTATATTGTTTTATAAGGAGGAGAAGTGTCACATTTTAGTGATGAGTCTGTAGACTTGGCGACTGAGCTTGCGAGCCATGTTTTTCTGACGTTTGCCGAAAAACTATATTTTAATGTATTTATTGATCTATTGCCGAACAAAATCAAATGGCAACGTTACAAAACTTGCTTTTTATAGTTATTAGGTACTTATTTAGTATTTGTACGGAATTGAATGAGGAATGTTACGTGTTGCCTACTCAATAGGGCTTTTCAGTATATAAGAATGCTGAGGCGCATGCGCGATCGCGTCATGACATTTTCGGACAGATGTCGAAGTTTGGTATTGTTTGAAATCAAACGAAATGAAACGGTCTATTGCAAAATTCCCTTATCACATCTGACACAAGGAAAATGCACCTTTTGTTTCAAAAATTGCCTAAACGGTAACATTACAGCACGCTTTGCTGATCTACTAGAAATATTGCATCAGAGACTTTCAGTCATTTCAAGAATTTTCACGGTTCCATTGCAGGGGTTACAAATCTGTTATGTTTAAGAATTGTGGGGAACACCTTTGACATTTATGCTTAAAATAGACATTTGCCCTAATTCTTCAGCTAACCCCTGCAGGAAAATTTATTAATTTTATAAAGGTATACCATTCTCTGAACTATAATTGACATTTTGACCACCTTTAAAGGACAGACTACCACAGATGTTAAGATGTTGCAATGGCACAGTTTTCGAAAGATTTAAGTGGGATAAACGGATACGGGGTGCTTCCGAAACATATGATTCCTAAAGGCAAAATAAGAAAAAATATCCTATAAACATAATTATATTTTGGAAAAGGAAAGTTCTGAGGAGTCTGACGAAAATGCACTTTTGTTGAGAATCGGAGGATAAAAATGCAGCACTGCAATCACCCTGTAAGTTAACCCGATTGTCGTGGGACGACTTGTTTGTGCGCAGCTGACATAAGAAACACTCTAATTACTATAATGAAGTTTTTAATTGCCATTCTGAAGTTTTAACCCAGAAGAAAAAGTGTATTCGCCGTCGGTGCAATCAAAAAGCTGCACCAAATGGTCGTGTTCATAAATTAACGACATTGTGAGATCAAAGCCTCGCATGCGGTTCGAGAACAGGGACGTTTTGTTTTAGAACTCGCGTAGCGAGTGGTATTGTAGCGATCTTGATGTCAACACATGTTGGGACATGCATCACCCATGCCGTCTTTTTCCGAGCCAACTTTATTAGCGAGAAGAGAGATAGATTTGTTATTTATTATTTATGGTCCAGTAAAAGTTTTACTTGTTCTAATGAGCCTCGTCCGTTTGCTACCTGTCACCGAGATTAATCCTGATATATTTCAGTTTTAATTTTAAGTGTTGAACTTTTTATTGTAGCTGGATGCGCTCGCGACGTCTGGGATTGTTGCCTGGTGCTATTTTCATAGTTCATTACGTCTAGGTTTCGCCAATTGCGCACGTAGTTCATTCTAATGTTGCTATTGCATAGTGTTTACTTGCATGATTCAAGGATGGTCTTAAACGACGCCATTTGCAATAGCGACGTGATCATCTGGAAATTTAAGATTGCACCAGAAAGTTTTCATCATCATAAAGTTTTAAGTCCGAAGACTGGTTGGACGCGTACCTCCATCCTTTCCTATCCTGAGCTAACCTACTCATTGCCCCAAAAGTTGAACATCCCTAACTACACTGCCGGACAAAAAAAAACCGGACACATGTTTTTATTTTTATTTTGAGGCCCTACAATATTTTTATGTTACTTAACTTACGCAAATAATTAACGATTGCCCTACTAGTGAGGAAAAAGAAAGTTTTAGCTGAATATTGCACCTTTCGTAAGCCTAAACAGCCAAATCAGCATTTTGACTCTTCGTGCATCTTTATTGGAACATCAAAATCTTTTACCTTATTGGGCTGCTCTCTATTTTCTATTGGTTTTTTGGTGAAATTTTATTTGTAAATGTCAGCTTTTAACATTTTCCATACAATGCACCCCGAAATTTGTTCACAAATTGTTGCTTTAAGCCACGATGGCCGAAGAGCGCGGTATATTGCTCAAGTGCTGAATATACCCCGTAACACAGTGCAAAATGTACTCTTGCGATTTCGTGAAACTCGTGGGTTTGTAAAGAAGGTCGGATCAGCTACGGGTCCCCTGTAGACCGTAGAACATCGCAGAGCATGACTTCCATTTGCGCGGCAATACGTAAATTGGGACGAACATCAATGGAGGAACGTGCTCTTCTCGGACGAGTCAAGATTTAGTGTTAGGTCACCAAATGGACATGAAAAGGTGTGGCGAAGACCAGGGGAGCGGTACAGTCAATGTTGTATATCTCCCAGGGTCAGTTTCAATGGTGGTAGCATTACGGTGTGGGCCGGAATATCTCTGAGGGCTCACACAGAATTGATTTTCATTTAAAATGGAACAATGACTGCACACCGATACATTGTTGAGTGCCTGGAACCCCATGTCACTCCATATATGCCATTTATAGCGGACAATTTTGTGTTTATAGATGACAACGCCCACCCACACACAGCAAGAATTGATACCGAGTACCGTGAAGAGGTTGGTATTGGATGTCTCCCATGGTCAGCCAATAGTCCAGACCTGAATCCCATTGAACATCTGGTGGGATCAGCTTGGAAAAAGGATTAGACGTCGCCAACCCCTACCAGAAACATTAAATGGCCCTTCAAGAAGGATGTGAACAAATACCCCAAGAATCTATTGATAGCCTCATTTAGGGCATGCCACAACGTTTAAGGGAAGTAATAAGAGTTCGTGGTGGTAACACCCATTATTAATTTGGTTCTACTAGTGTGCTTTTCCTTTTAATATTTTTTTTTGTTTGTCTTTTCAAGTTCTTAAGCAACAGGTTGATCTCTAAAAAATACTTTTGTTAGGTTTTTGTTGACGAATCATTTTGTTTCTTGTTTTTTATTTATTGTTAAGATGAAAAGAATATAGTTAAATATCATTTCAAACCGTCCCTTGTTCTTTATTCACTAAAATAGTAATTCTGAGAGTGTATTCCTACCTCTGACTCTAGTATGTCGCGAACTAAGCCTTCGTGCCTCGTGAGGTGTCCTACCATCCTATCTCTCCTATTCCTTACTCTATCTGTAAACAGTCTGAACAATATAACCTGCTTGTTGTGGCTAATGAACACACTGTATGTTACAAAGACTATAGAAACATGAGACAATGGGTACCACAAGAAAGTCACTTTTGCAAAAAATATGTATCTCTCGTAGTTTCTATAAATTTCATAGCATAGTCCAAATTTTTCTCGAACATTTCTTCATAAAGGTTATCGCAGTTCCCAAGATAAAACGGGGTTCTTATTCCAAATCAGAGATCATTTGTATTTTGTACAAAATATATATCTTAATAGATTTATTAACCTGGAATTATTAAGGACATTGCTCAGAGTGCCTCAGATTTATTTATTTTTTCTTTCTATCATCTATCATGGAAACAAGCAGTCGAGAAGAGATGCAATAAAAAAGTTATAATCAAGTGAATATTGTAGGTGCATCTGTCAATGCATCCTTAGTAAGAGCGTTATCGAGGGACCTGTGAAGTTGAGGTTTGGGGTTATCGAGCAAAGACTTTAAAACGGAGATAAGAGGACATGGGTTAAGTGAAGGTCACCTCGACTGAGTAAACTTGAATCTCACAAGTCACGCTACTGCCGATGTTTACAAACTTATTCGTTGTTTTAATAAATTTATATTACTAGAACGAGTCCTAATCAAAATATCCTCTTGAAGTGTGTTACTGGAATAAGGAATAGGTAATATTAATATTTTTTATGTTAGCAGCTTTTAATAACAACTAAAAGCAACAAAAACGGCAAAAACAGCAAGACAAACAAAACAAACAAAAACAAGAAAAACAACAAACAACAAAATTATAGGAACTGCTCAAATTGATTGCCATGTTTCTCAACACATAATCTACATCTTTTAGTTAATAGATTGATGGCATTAATTAAAAAAATAGGATGGGCTTGCAAATATAGGAAAGCTGCATGTGTTGCCTCTGCTAGCTCGGCTTGATTGTTGTATCTTCGTATGTATATTTTTTCTTTTAAAAATGCCCAAACAAGGAAGTCTAATATACTCAGATCCGGTGATCTTGCAGGCCACAATATAGGTCCATTTGTACCCAAACCATCTACCCGAAAAATGATTTTCTAACTAATTTCTAACTGTTGCAGAATTGTGTGCAGAGGCGCCATCTTGTTGGAAATATACCCTGTTTATGTTTATTAACAGAACATTTTCCATTACCGCCTCTGCGTTAATATTCAATAAATGAATGTATCTCAATCCCGTTAAGTTTCCATCAAAAATTTGGTATGCTAGTTGACCACCCAAAATAAACAAGAAACGTTAAATCCAATATAGGGGAAGGTTGCCTAAATTGAACCGCCACCTATATTGGACCACCATACTTTTCTCCGAAACTACGAAACCGAAAATTCACTTGGCAACATGGTATCTTACTCCCGCCTAGAGATCTTGATTGATACCGAACTCAACTAGTTGGCGGCCAGCGCTTGGCGTGTGCAGCGAAAAATCTTAATTTCTCCATTTTGATGTAAGAATTGCACTGCGTCCCTAAGCAAATACAGAGTCACTGTCAATCCCTAAGGAAAAACTGTTATTACCTAGTTATCAAGTAAGTTTTTCTTTATTTATTCCCCATATTACCTAGTCATATTATTTTTTTATTTTTCTCTACGGTGTAGTTTTGTAAAAACACGTGGTGGTTGCCTAAAATGGACCACCATGTGGTTTCCGAAATTGGACCGGTCCAATTAAGGATCCCGATTATAGAAATTTACAAAACACTTGTTTTATATATAAAAATACACAAAAAAATAAACAAGAAATATTTCTACACAATTGAAAATTTTCTAGATCTGTTAAAAAGGTGAAAGTACCTATGGCTGGTCCAATTTAGGAAACTAACAAAATTTTTTGCCTCTAGGATGTCTTCCGATGAGAAAAATGATAGATAGATAGATAGATATGGACAGTGGTGTCTTCAAGATATGAAAAAAGCTATAAATGCTTATAAAGCGAAAAAATATGGACTCAATAAAACATGCCGAGTATTCAACATTCCAAAAGCGACATTTAAAAGGCATCTTGAATCCAAAAATAAATTTGCCAATAAAGATGTCAAAAGCTTTGGACGAAAAACGGTGTTTTCCAAAGAACTTGAGGACGCACTGGCTAATCATATTCTTTATTTGGAAAAAGTGTTCTTTGGGGTGACAATAAAGGACGTGCGCAAAGCCGCTTTCGAACTAGCCGAAAAGAACCAAATAAAACATACTTTCAACAAAGAAAAATGTTTAGTGGGAAAAAAGTGGTTCTACGGATTCATGCGACGACATCCTACCCTCACACTTAGACAACCGGAGTCCACATCCATAGCACGATGCAAGGGATTTAATCGCGAAAATGTCTACAATTTTTTCGATATCTTGGAAAGAACGGTAGATGAAAATCAATTGACAGCTGCCCAAATTTTCAACATGGATGAGTCGGGATTTTCGACGGTGGCAAAAAAGTGCCAGAAGATTTTAGCAGCAAAAGGAAAGCGCCAGGTCGGGACAATTGCAACTGGTGAGAGAGGAGTCAATACTACGTTTGTTGTATGTGCAAGTGCTTCTGGACAGTTCGTCGCCCCAATGATTATTTTCAAAAGAAAACGAGCAAATCCTGATTTGATTACTGGTGCTCCACCCGATTGTCTGGTGGAAATCTCGGATACTGGGTACATTAACACAAACCTATTTGTGACCTGGCTTAAAAACTTTGTAAAGTGTGTAAAACCATCAGTTAACAGTAAGGTTTTGCTTGTTTTGGACGGTCACAGCACACACTCAAAAAACCTCGAAGCGATTGAACTTGCTCGCGAAAATGGTGTCATCATGTTACAACTCCCTGGCCATACGACCCACACACAATTTTATATGACCTTACTTGTTAAACAAATTTTTTATTGCATTTAATCGCGTGGTCCAAATTTGAAACCCGCAGGTCCAATTAAGGAAACCGGTTATAAAAAATAAAAGATTTCAAAACAAAATTCTGAAAAAATTACTGCAAGTAACCAACATCTCAAAGGGTCCTAGGAAACAGTTAAAAGATAAATTTTATGTTATCATTAGAAACTATGATAAGAGATCTTAAAATCGGTCCAATATAGGCAACCTTCCCCTAAGTCTTTACCTCTGACGTTCAAAAGTTTGGTGCTGATTTGTATGAGACCAGTGACGCACATTATGCCTGTTAAATAATCCTACGCTGCTTATGTGAGTTTCATCTCTCCAAATGACAGACCGCCCAAATTCTGGATTTTCTTGAATTTTATTTAAGTACCACCTACAAAAATTAAGCCTTCTTTCTTGATCTCCCGGGAAGAGGTGGTGAACAATTTGAATTTTATATGGCCTTTATTTGCCTTTTTTAATATTTTTTGAACTTTTGTTTTGGAAACACAAACATGTGATTCGATTTGGCGACAAGAAGTTTTTGGTGTCGCCTCAGCCAACGATAAAACATTTATTTCTTCCCTATTTTCTTTATTATAAATTTTGTTTCTAGGTTTATTGAATGACCCATAGTGAATTAAATTTGATTTTAATCTCGAAAACATCATTTTGCAAATTCGAACCATACTGCAGTCAGCACAAAGAGGCTGAAGTAAACACAATCAAAGATACAGCGAGATGTAACGGTTTCGATCCAGAAATGGTTAATAGATTAATTTATTATGAAACGAAAACTTAAAATGCTATTGCGAAATTTCACCACTTTAAATGGAGATAACCAAATCAGACATAGGCATACCTAGATTAAAGCAACTTTCAATAGGTACTTCGAAATGTAGGTACCTAACCTATACCATTTAAAGTTTTCCAAAAGGATTTGGGGGCGAAATAACAGGAGTGTTTGACCAGAGGGTCAACAAGCAAGTGGTGTTTTAGATTTTGAATTTGTCTTCAATATGAAAGACGTTAAAAATGATTACCTGCCTATGGAAGAGAGAACAGGTTATAGAGTCTTGGAGTTTGCGCCACCTCCGAGTTTTTTTAGCTCTCGCACAGTTAATATATCAAGCTGGGCAGCAAATAAGTATGTGCGTATACTTAAGATTTTTTGTACTCAATCATCCTTTTAATGTAAACGGCTTCTGGTATTGACATCGGCTAGTGTGCCCAAACAACAGCACAGAAGCTTTTAACTACCTTTATGTGTAGATTCCAACGTCCACATTTACCTTAATGTTCGGCAAACAATTCCTAAATTCCTAAACAAACAGATTTAACAATGTTTGTAGAGTACTTGACAATTTGTATTCGTAAGTAGAAAATGCATCCAGCGTCGCGATTGCTCTTCCTATACGGTATGATTTTTATGTGTTTGGAACTTATACATTACAATGCTTAAACAATACGAGTGAATTGACTCTAACGGGATACGTCCGGTGGTCCTGCCAAATTACACAAACACTCCATGAGTCCAAGGGATTCTTTTGCTCAAATACATGTAGGTACTTACGTTCCATTCGATAAAACCACTCCTCGAAATGTACGGCGCCAACCGCCGCGTCAGAGGCGTTGGCAATCGAAATCATGGGGTATGTAAAAAGGAAGAAGATTGGAAGTGTGGAGTGGATGCGTTGGAAACAAAGTACCTACCTTCAGGCAGTTTTTGGAGCCAATTATTATGCATGGTTACTCTAATGAGCCAGATACCTAGTTACGACTTTGAGAAAACTTTAGTTTGGACGAAATAAAGCACCAACCGGTATTAGTGAGAAATTTTAGAAGTTCAAGCGAGAGAGACGGGTATGTAGGAGAGAGGGGCAAATTGCCAAGACTGGAAGAGCGATACCAGAATAAGGAAATTCGAAATTTTTATCAAGGAGTGAAATGGGGGAAGAAAGGATATCAACAACAGACACTTCTCTGCAGAAGCAACTTGAGAGGTGGTCAGAGTATTTTGAGGAAATCCATCAGAGTCTCTAGAAGTTTTAGGGTGGATAGAGGATTAAGACAAAGGGATCAACAAGAAGCAGCACGGCTTTAGAAAAGGCAGACACTTGAAAGCCAAAGTAACAAGTTCCAAGTGTTGCAATGGCCTCAATGGCACTAACCGTAGATTGGCAAAAAACGAGGCAAAAGATAATCATCAAAATTCCAGCATCATTTCTGAATCATCCTGTACATGGGGCATCTTTTGGGCGCAACCATAGATATGCTATAATGAATAATTTTTTGGTTTGACTTCGACCATTTTTAGGGTACCTACCTAATATGGTTGTCCCCTTTTTCCAACGAGTGGCTTGTATCATTGATATTTTTTTCGAATTCGTGATGTTATGTTGGACAATAGATATGAAAACTAGGCGCCATCTGCATTACCCAAGCCCGTTGATTTCTTAAGATTATGACTAACAAAACGCCTCCTTATTTGCATAATAAATTGAAGTTCGGGAGTCAGGACAGATGCACACAAGATATACTTGCAGTGACCTCTTAAAGTGTAGAATAAATCATTTCAGTTAGAGAGGTTTTCACTGAAAATTCAAGGACACGTCAATCTCTTGATGTAGTTGGACATTTTCGAACATAAACCATCTGATAAATACACATTTGAGTATAAAACTGACATTTGCGTGTACCCTATTCTCAAGTGATTGAAGTTAAAATAATCGGTCGTATAATTTACAGAACAATCTGATTCCGCAGAACGGCACGGAACAGCTAAACATCCGGAACAGACTGAAAATAATTTACGGAACAAGCAGATTCCTAGGAACAGCTAAAATTCGAACCGGGCTTTCGATATAATTTACGGAACAAGTAGATTGCGCGATGCGCGGAATGGCATGGAACAGCTAGGAATATGAAACTAAACCTATAACCTCAGTATAACAAGTATTCTGAGCTATAGCTATATGCGCCATTTCATTGAGTAGGAAACAATTAACAAAATAGACCGCCGGTTATCTTCTTCTTCCCCCAGTACCATTAAGTATTTAAATGCCGGAAATGGCTTAAAATGAAGTAGGTACCTACCGCATGGGCAAAAAGTTCTAAGTTCTTTGCATCCCATATGGACTTGTAAGTCCGTTCCGGAATTTTAATAATTTACGGAACGGATAGAAATCCCAGAAACGGGGACAGTTAGGTATTATATTTATTTTGTCTCGGAATTTCCAAACAACAAAAGTATCCAACAGTTCCGAATTATGTACCTCCCAGAACGATTTCTAAGATCGTTCCGTAATTTGAGTAATTTACGGAACGGGTGAAATAAGAGAAACATTGGGCACTGATGACGTGTAGTTTATGTCAGGATGACCCAAGTACCACATGGGCAAAAAATAAGTTGTAAGGTTGTATGTGAATTTCGTCTCGAAATTTCCAAACGGTGAAAGTACCAAACAGTTCCGAATTACATTCTCTCCATAAAGATTCTTAAACCCGTTCCGTAATTTGAGTACCTAATTTACGGAACGGATGAAATAAGAGGTATACATTGGGGAGTCTGCATAATTTACAGAACAATCTGATTCCGCGGAACGGCACGGAACAGCTAAACATCCGGAACAGACTGAAGATAATTTACGGAACAAGCAGATTCCTAGGAACAGCTAAAATTCGAGCCGGACTTTCGATAATTTACGGAACAAGTAGATTGCGCGATGCGCGGAATGGCATGGAACACCTAAGAATATAAAACTAAACCTATAACCTCGGTATACCTAACAAGTATTCTGAGCTATACTGCTATCTATGCGCCATTTCCTTGGGTAGAAACACAAATCACTAAATACATCGCCGGTTATCTTCTTCTTCCCCCAGTTCCGTAAATTATTTAAATGCCGGAAATGGCTTAAAATCCGCATTGTAGAACTGTTACTACTTACTTGGTCATTCTCACAAGAATTACGCCTAATATGCCCAGTTTTCTTCGATTTCCATCCGTTCCGTAAACTAATAAAAATTCGGAACGGATAGAAAACGGAGAAATCAGTGGATTTATTAGGCGCATTTTGTCTCGGAATTTCCAAACAGTAAAAGTAGGTACTCAACAGTTCCGAATTATATATAAGGATTTTTAAGCCCATTCCGTAATTTGAGTAATTTGCGGAACGGATGAAATAAGAGAAACATTGGACACTGATGACGTGTAGTGTACCTAAGTCTGGATGACCAAAAGTACCACACGGGCCAAAAAGTTCTAAGTTGTTTGCATCCCATATGGACTTGTAAACCCGTTCCGGAATTTTAACAATTTACGGAACGGATAGAAAACCCAGAAAACAGGGAATTTAAGATATTCATTTTGTCTCGGAATTGCCAAACAACAAAAGTATCCAACGGTTCCGAATTATTTACCTCCCATAACGATTTTTAAGATCGTTCCGTAATTTGAGTAATGCGAGAAACATTGGGCACTAATGACGTGTAGTTGTTTGCATTCCATATGGGCTTTTAGGCCCGTTCCGGGATTTTCATAATTTACGGAACGAATAGAAAATGCAGAAACCAGCACGCTATTTATTATGTGCATTTTGACTCGAAATTTCCAAACAGTAAAAGTACCTACCAAACAGTTCCAAATTATATTCTCCCCATAAAGATTCTTAAACCCGTTCCGTAATTTGAGTAATTTACGGAACGAGTGGAATAAAAGGTAGGTACATTGGGATGACGTGTAGGTACTTTATGTTAGGATGGTCAAGTACCCCATGGCCAAAAAAGTTTTAGGTTATTTACATTCCATATGGGCTTGCTGTAGACCCGTTCCTAAATTTTAATAATTTACGGAACGGATAAAAACGAAAAAAATTGAATACCTATAAGTATTAGAAATAATTTTTCTAAGAATGTTCAAGCCAGTAATAGTTCTAAGGAATTTATCTTCTTCCATACTGATTTAAGCCCTTTCGGGAATTTAAATAATCTACGGAACTGAGGGAAGAAGAAGATAACCGGTGATCTATTTTGGGCGCATAGATAGTAATTTAGTAATAGCTCAAAATACTTGTACCTACTGATGTAACAGTTCTCATTCGTTTTAGTTTCATATTGATTTTCAAGCCCGCTCCCAACTTCTTAGCTGTTCCGTGCCATTTCGCGGAATCGGCTTGTTCCGTAAATTATCTTCTCCCTCGCGAACGCACTATATTTCAACATCGTGTTAGGAGACGCTATAGGTAAGTACATGGAAGATGCCAGGAGACAGAGAGATATCAAATGGATTACCTACCTACATTCTTGATAGGCAAACACTTAGAAATCAAGTTAGGGGTTGCAGGCATTGTACGGCATTGTACCTACACCGGGTGGGAAACTTGGACAATAGGAGAAGCGGATCGAAAAGGAGTACCTATAGAAGCGTTTGAATAAAAATGTGGTGTTATAGGTACCTATATACAGACGCATGATGAAAGTACCGTGGATGGATTGGGTTAGCAATAGGGATAGTTGGGGAATGTTCTACTTTTAGGGAAATGCGCAGGTTAGCTCAGGATAGGACTGAGAACGTTATGATGATGATGTCAATTTCAGAAACAATAAATTTGTGAAAAAAATGTAAAGGAACAAATGCGAATTAATTAATTTTATCCACATTGACCATTGCTATTCTCCACCATATTATGAACCTAACTGCACACCATCTAAGTTAGGTATCTAGGTAACTACCTGAAAGACTGAAATTATTGACAACGAAATTTCTTCCGACGGCTGATGTAAAGCGCGAACTATACTTAATTGTTGTCTTTAAGATAGGTACCTACCTAACAACTATCATCCTCCTTAACAATTTTAATCTTGGATTAAAGGTAGGTAATAAAATTACTTTAGTTTCCTAGGAAACCGTCATAAATATAGCGGACTTACCTAATATTCAGCGGTTTCCTAGGAAACGGAGCTAAACACCGCATAGTGATAGAACGGTGCAACCGTTTGACGGAACGGTGCAATAGGTACCTAGTGCAATAAAATGTATTCTGATATTTAAGTAGGTAATACCTAATGAAGGCTACTACTTCCGTACTTTTCCCGCCGCTCTACGACATAATGTACCGCCATATTGTGACCACTATGACGATACCCTTTCCTAGGAAACCGTGTATAGCTTAAGTCGGTAGGTACCTATCTATACTCTATAGACAGATAAGGCAAGATCTGGTAAAATTAACTACTTAGCTCCCCCAGTTCAAGTCGCTTCTCAAATTATTTCTAAGTATTCGCTTAAAATTTCCAGAACTTTGATTTCTTCTTCTCAAGGCAACAAAACTTCCCGGCATGAGATCCAGGTACTTATTGCGGGCGGATCAAAATTTTGGTGACACATTGGTTCAAGTCTTACCTATTAGCATTGGGAAAAACAAACACGGATATTAGGTATGTCAAAAAGTCACTCGTTCATCCCGATGTCAGAAGTTACCAAAATTGAGTAGGGTATGGAAGTGTCCGATTCGTTTTGGAGCTCTGTGGAGAAGACCGGTGGACGTGTTGAAGACTATGTTACAAGGGATGAAACTATGGTTCAAAAAGGAGTCGATGATATGGAGGCAAAAAGGAGAAGCACCGCTGAGAAAGCTCAGAGTCTGACAGTCGGCCAAAAAAGTGAGGACTACGAATTTTGATTATAAGGGCATTGTTCATAGGCTTTAAAAAACGCAACATCACAGCCAATGAGGAATATTGCAGCCAAAAAGATGGAGATGCCCTGATGGGATCCTTGTGAGGGAAAAACTACCTTCCCCACGGTATGATTACGATTTTTGCGTGTAAATTTTTGGAGGCCCGCATCTTACCCCTCCATAGCGAACATTTTACCCTAGTTTTCCCCACTCTATAGGTATTTCCTCAACGTTTTGAACTCTACAAAACATTTAGGAAAGCTTCAATACTTAAGTAGGTAGGTACATGCAGAAATTTCCTCGGGAAAATACCTTATGGTCCTTACCTGTATCCATTTTTGAATTTTCAAAAGAGCAAATCCTTGTCACAACCACTCCTACAGACCTAAGTATTTATTCTAAAACAACCACAACCGAAACAAAAAATCCATCAAATCAAACTTCAAGAAAACCTTTTCCCCAAGTTTCCGACCAATTAACAATTTATTTTACTATACCACAACACCATTGTCATCAAATTCCCCAATCCGATAAAACTGTTCCGTGCCGATTCCCCCCGTCTGCAACCACAAACCGCGAAACCAATAAATCAAAAATTCAAGAACCATCCACTCGCGCTCCCGTTCATTAACAGCAACCATTTGACCAGAAACAGAAACTGGTCAACAATATATTATTAAAGCAGTTGCCTGAGAAACAAGTCCCTCCCATTCCTATGCCAGCGTACAATAAAATGGCTGCCCCCAGGGGGCGGACCAATCGCTCCGCTGCCAAGTAGGCGCGGGAACACCGCAACGCCAGCTCATAATTGGTTGAGAACACGCATGGAATTTAAAAACCGTTGCTCATTCCATTAACAATTGATTGGGCATTCATTACCAGGTAATTGCTTTTGGAAAACAAAAGCAACACGTGTGGGCTATGTCAGTTGTTTAATATGGTGGCTGAGCTTGTTTTAATGTGCTTACTTTTAATGTTGATAACAGCTCCATTCAATGAGGGGCATAAAATTAAAACAACCATTTTAATGTACGAAGGTAATTTGACCGAAATTATTGTTGGTTTTATGGCTTATATGGAGATTAAAAATTTATCGTGCGTTCTTGTGTTAGGTATTTGCTTCATAAATTACGGAGTCGACTAGTTAGGTACGTGGTTATTACCTGATTAGGTGGATAGGTACTGTGGGTACACACAGGGATTTTCGACAAAAACCAACTTTTCATGTTCTGTCGAACTGGTATGATAATGCGGAAGGACGGGTAAATTGAGCAGAAAGGGGCAAAATGAACCATTGAAAATTTTTATATTTTGAATCTTTGGTTGTAAGTATATCAAGGTACATACTTATGGGGGAGTGGGGTAAGATGACAATGCCATGGGAAAATGATTGCAATACAAAATGCTTTCAAAACAAAAACATGGTTATGCATTTTCGTCGTTTTACCCCTTGGGGCAAGTGTGGTAAAATGACTCTTCTGGCAAAAAAAACGCAAAGAAGCGTTTCAGAATGTTCATACCTGTTCACCTGATTCTAGCCGTATATATGTATATGCATAGCCCTAGGGCTAGAATTTATAGGGAATGAAGTAGGTACTTATACTTCATTCCTACATTTTTGGGCACTTCGAACACCTTCTTCCATTTTACATTTTACAAATCCTATATAGGCGCTCTTTCCCTTTTCTATTGTTTTTTCGATTATTACTCGTAAAGCTAGAATGACCTCGCGCGTTCCCCTATTTCTTCTACTTCCGAACTGATCAGAAATGATAAGTGTAACATCTCACGAGTCGGAGCGTGGAATGTTAGAAGCATGAAACAAGTAGGGAAGTTAGAGAATTTGAAAATTGAGATGGATAGGTTAGCATTAGACATAGTAGGTATCAGTGAAGTGCGATGGCCAGAAGCTGGAGACTTCTGGAGCGGAGATTTTAGAGTAATACACACAGGATCTGTAGGAGGAAATTCGGGAGTAGGAATTGTTATGCGGAAAAAAGTAGGGCAGAGTGTAGAAAATTTCTTGCAGCAAAGTGACAGGGTAGTTATGGTTAGGTTAGATTCGAAACCTGTAAAAACAGTAATAATACAGGTATATATGCCCACTTCTAACTACAGTGATGAGGCCGTAGAGGCAGTTTATAGTGATATTGAATATGTGATAGATTTTGTGAGAGGGCACGAAAATTTAATAATTATAGGAGATTTCAATGCAGTCGTAGGCACAGGGCGAGAGGGCGGAATAGTTGGCCCCTTTGGAATAGGCAATAGGAACGATAGGGGAGTTAGACTGATAGAGTTCTGCGATAAACATAACTTAACGGTCGCGAACACTCTATTTCACCATCATGTTAGGAGATGCTATACGTGGAAGATGCCAGGAGACTTAGGGAGATATCAAATAGATTACATTCTCGTTAGGCAAAGATTTAGAAATCAAGTTAGAGATTGTAGAAGTTATCCAGGAGCAGATATAGATAGTGATCACAACATAGTCGTTATGAAAGCTAATCTTAAATTTAAGATTTTGAAAAAACGAAGCGGAAGAAGGTATCTTGACCCAGAGAAACTAAAAGATGATGATACGCGCGATAAGTTCGAGAAAAAGACAAACGAAGTACTAAAGGGGGCGGGTGGAAATATTGTTAGGGACATAGAGGCAGAATGGAATTGCATTAAGAATAGTTTAGTTTCCTCAGCTAGGGATATTTTGGGTCATAAACAGAATGAAAGTAGGAAACCCTGGATAACAAAACACATTGTGAGTCTAATAGAGGAAAGGCGAAAATATAAAAATAGGTTAGATGAAATAGGGAAACAAAGATATAAGGCGATCAAGTGGGAAATTATTCGGAAGTGTAGGAAAGCGAAAGAGCAATGGATCGATAATAAATGCAAAGGAGTGGAAGATAAGTTCGAAATAGGAAAGACTGATGAAGCATATAAAATAATTAGGAGAAATTTTAGAGAAATTGGATCTAGTACCAAAAACATTAGAAATGAGGCAGGAGATATCCTAATCGGAAGCGGGGAAAAGGCAGATAGGTGGAAAGAATATTTAGGAAACTTATATGCGGGACAGGAAGTGCAAGATATATTAGAAAGCGAAAGCAGTGTAGAGGGGGATAACCTAGGGAGTCCTATAATGAGAGAAGAGTTTGAGCTAGCACTAAAAAGTTTAAGGAATAATAAAGCGCCAGGTATAGATGGCTTGCAGGCAGAAATCTTAAAGTGCGCAGGTCAAGAGGTAATAGATCGTTTATTTAAATTAGTTAGTCGCATATACCTGACAGGCGAGATTCCAGAAGATTACAAACGGAACATCATAGTAGCTTTGCCAAAAAGGAAAGGCGCGGATAGCTGCGAAAATTTTAGAACTATCAGTTTAACTTCTCATGCGTCAAAAATTTTAACTAGAATTGTGCAAAGAAGGATGGAGAAAAAGGCGGAAGAAATATTAGGAGAAGATCAGTTCGGATTTAGACGAAATAGAGGAACGCGCGAGGCCATTCTAGCTTTACGAGTAATTATAGAAAAAACCATAGAAAAGAGAAAGAGCGTCTATATAGGATTTGTAGATTTAGAAAAAGCCTTCGACAACGTAAAATGGGGGAAGATGTTCGAAGTGCTGAGAAAGGTAGGGATGAAATACAGGGACAGAAGAATAATACATAATCTCTACAAAGAGCAAAAGGCAGTTATAGAATGTGAGCAGGAACGAAGGGAAGTAGATATCCGGAAGGGAGTGAGACAGGGATGTGCATTGTCACCTCTAGTTTTCAACTTATATATCGAAGATGCGATTAATATTGTTAAGGAAAGAACAGCCGCAGGGATCAATGTACAGGGCCAAACTATTAACATGCTCAGATTTGCGGATGATATAGCAGTGTTAGCATCTAGCAAAGAAGAATTAGGAGCGGCTTTGAATGAAATGGAAGCAGTTTTGACACAGGGCTACGGCATGAAAATCAATAAAAAGAAAACTAAAATTTTGGTATGTAGGGGGTGTGAAAATAGAACTAAAATGGAAATACAAATAGGAAATGAGAAGATAGAGGAGGTCGCGGATTTCTGCTACTTAGGAAGTAAAATAACTCAAGACGGTAGGAGCACTAAAGATATAAAACAAAGAATGGCGCAGGGCCGAGTTGCGTTTAACAAAAAGAAACAACTATTATGCTCGAGAACGGTTAATATAGAGACTAGGAAGAGACTCTTAAAATCGTACGTATGGAGTACGGCATTATACGGGTGCGAAACTTGGACAATAGGGGAAGCGGATCGAAAAAGAGTAGAAGCGTTTGAAATGTGGTGCTACAGGCGCATGATGAAGATACCATGGATAGATAAGGTTAGCAATAGGGAAGTATTAGAAAGAGTTGGGGAAAAGCGAAAGGTATGGAAGACAATAAAGAGTAGGAGAGATAGGATGGTAGGACACCTTCTGAGACACGAAGGAATAGTTCGCGACATACTAGAGTCAGAGATAGGAATGAAAAGAGGTAGGGGTAGGCCTAGATTAGACTACTGCTCTCAAATAGTTAGGGATGTAGGATGTTCTACTTTTAGGGAAATGCGTAGGTTAGCTCAGGATAGAAAAGAATGGAGGTACGCGTCCAACCAGTCTTCGGACTGAGAACCTTATGATGATCCGAACTGATGATCTCCTAATATTTCTTCCGCCCTTTTCTCCATTTTTTCTTTGCACAATTCTGGGAAGTTAAACTGATCGTTCTAAAATTTTCACACCTATCCGCGGGGTAAGCCCAGATTAGACTACTGCTCTCAAATAGCTGGGGATGTAGGGTGTTCAACTTTTGGGGAAATGCGTGTAGGTTAGCTCAGGATAGGAAGAGTGGAGTCTTCAGACTGAGAATCGTATGATGATCATCAATAAACCCAATGCATACCCACAGCAAAAATATCATTTTGCTCCACAGTTATAGAGGTAAAATGGTCACTTAAGCGCATTAGATATAAGTGTCTACTTCACTGTTGCTCTTCTAATGCTTTCCTTCCATCCCCATGAACTTTGTCTATATTCTTTTTGAGGTTTTGACTCTCGTCTGATGTTTTGCATTTAGCCATCAGTTTTACTTTTTTTCTTATAACCTCATCCTTTTTCTGTCCTGTATTTTTCAAGGCTGTTTGCAAGGAACACTTGACGCGTGTTTTTGTTACTGCTTCTTTATTTTTGTGATTTTACGAAGAGGATGACAAACAGTGGGAGTAGCACATTTAATAATTGGGGGTAAAATACTTCTGGGATCATAAAGGGATCGTTTTGCCCCAAATACATTTGCATGACTTTCACCTAGTCAAGTACCTATATAAGTTGTATAGGTAGAGTCTGTAAAGTTAGAGACTGGGCCCGGACAAGATGGTGGCTGCGCGAAAATGTAGCGGGAAATATGATTTTGACAGAAACAGTGCCGTACCGGCGTATATGTGAAATTTATTATTATTTTAACAATGAATTCATAAAAGTTACATTCAAAACAGGAAAATTAGCATTTTAAGGCATGAAAAAATCGCGAAACACATGAACTTAAGAAAAGGGGATTTCGTCATAAGTACAGATAAATTATAAATGTGACGTTTGGTGTGAGGTTATGTCAATTACGAAATCGGCATGTTTATGTGCAAATAACAAAATTAGAATAAATCATAAAGGAAGCCGAATAATCCAATTTACTATTTTTCAGCACTGAAGAGTTAAAGAATTGCAAAATAAACTTATTATTCTGTAATTAAAAATTTAGAGAGTTCTATTAACTACCAAAAATAAATAAGTGGAATTCACATATATTAAGAACTAAACGCCTTGTTGACCTTTCAAAAAATAAGAATCCTTGGTGCTTGAGGTATGTCATGTCGCACAAGGTCTAATGATAGAACGTCCAGGCATTTGTCCTGCGGGAAGGAGCTTCGGGCGGGACAGCTGGACAGAGCCGCTAGTCCTACCAGCAGGACATTATTTTTAAATGGGATTGTCCTGCCGGCAGTACGTGCGCAGCTTTCGGCAGTACGGACCCAAATTTCAAAGGCGCCGTAACAATTTTGCTATTTATTAAATAAAACATCTGCTGAGAAACATTTTTATTTATTCTCGTACAAAATAACTTGGAAAACATTAAAAAATAACACTGCGCCTGCGATGCTGATTGTTTCCTAAATCTGCGTAAAATAGGAAATTTTAATCTAATTTATTACCTATAGTATACATAATTAAACACTTGCCATTCTTTTGTAATAACTCAGCACTAATTTTCGTTTTTGTATTGTTCAAGTCTCGCAGAACTGTCACAAGACCCAGAGACCCAGAGATTTTAGTTACTCTTCCGTTGCATACGGCGCTCAAATAATTGTCTCCAAACGCGGACATACACCATTTAAAATCTGGTTTTTTATCAAAATTCTTTGCTTTTGAAAAACCCGCGGCATAATTAGCGTGCAAGCCACTGTACGTGCGAGATTTTTTTCAAGAGTTGTCTCCTTCTCCGTAGCTTGCCTCCTACTGGTCTGAACGAGATGAAACTTACACTTTAGATAGGCAAAATTTTACGACAAATCCGATGGTGGTGGTTACGTTCTCATATGGGGACGCAAATGTAGTGAAAACAATAGGGTCGAAAATACGTGCTGCTGGAAGGACGCTTGGACACTCTATCAACTAAGGGTTAATCACTTGGTAGTGGTTGTACTCCTAAATCCTCGTCTTCGTCGTCTTCATCATCATCATCATCATCATCATCATCATCATCATCATCATCATCATCATCATCATCCATCATCATCATCATCACCACCATCATCTTCAGTTGTGACTTGATATTCATCTTCACTCTCATCATCAGATGATCCTGTGTTCACAGTGAACTTCAACGAATCCAATGCATCGTCCATCAGATGCTCTTTCTCAAAGAAAGTTTTTTCCACTTTTTGCACATGGCCACATACATCTTTCCACTCTTCTGAGCTAATAATGGAAAATTTTCCACGTGCTAATTCCTCCACATCACCTAATTTAAAAGTAACGTTTCTGCTAGCTACCCAGTTCTTTACAGTGGCCCATATCTTCTCTATGGGGTTCAATTCCGGGTGATAAGGAGGAAGCCGTAACACTCGGTGACCATGGGCTTCAAGAAGCTCATCCAATTTGTATTTCTTTGGGAATCGATACAAATTTTGTTTGATAAGACCATAAAGCTCAGGTTTTGTATTTGAGCCATCAAAATGTATTTGACGTTCTTCAAGCCACTTCACCATCTCGCCTTTTCGGCTCGCAGATGTCAGGTTTTTTTCCACCAGGACATTGTGATATGATGCATTATCAATCACAAGTACACAATTAGGCGGCATGTTGGGCAGTAATTGTTTCTGCACCCATGTCATGAAATTGGCATTATTCATGTCATCGTGGTAATCTCCTGATTTAGAACCTAGAGACAATGTTTGGTTACATTTTGATATTAAAATTACTTACGTATGTGTTACCTGACCGAAAAATGAGCAACGCATTGGGAATGAAACCATTTTCACCTCCGGCATGTACAATAATCAGCCTTTGGCCTTTAGAAATCGGCTTCTTTAAGTTTTTAGTAGACTCATCATACCACCCTTTCGGCTGGACATGGCTGCTGTGTATATACGTTTCATCCCTATATATAATGGTTCGGCCTTCTTCCCGGTATTGCAGAATTTGTTTCAAGTATTTCACCCTTTTCAGGCGAATGTCATGGCTTTCCATTAAAATCTTACGGTTATCTTCTGTCTTTCGCCACCTTAAATGGAAATAGAAGTAAACGAGGTGTCCCACTCAAGCAGGCTCACTTTTGCTATCTGTTGTTATAAAAGTATTTTCAAAACATAAGCATTTAATGAAACAGAAATTTGAATATGCATGTAGTAACGGCATCCGAAATATTTTGACTTTGGATATACAAAAGCAGCCATACCTGAATCCAATAGATTTCAGAAAAACCCATAGCGACTGCCTCGAGCCAGAAAAAGAAAGTTCAGAATCTTTAATCTTCTGTAGAATACCTGGAATACAAGGTGATATTAGGCTAGATGATGCGATAGGTAGGTATTTAAATGTAGCATTTGTTATTTAACGAAAAAGCAGTAATTGCCATTTGTTCCTAGAATAATTTGTTCAAATAGCCCCTGATTATTGGGATCACTTTCCGTCATTGCATATTTCATTCATGTTTAGATGAAAAATACATTATACACATTGAAAACACATCGTGAAATATAATTGTCTGAAAAATCATTGGGTTTCAACAGAAAGTAAGTTTCTTGAAATTTATCTACAATCGAAGACGGAATCCAGGAAGTTAAATATCCAAAGCATTCCATTTACTAAAATGCAAGTGCGATTCATACTTTCATAACTTGGCTACGCAACAGCAGCACCCAATTGGTTTTTTGATATTATATCCAAAAAATACACGAAAATATCTTGAACTTTCTTATTACCACGTTCCCTCTATTTATGAAAAAAGAAGTTCAGCAGACTTTACAATGAATCACCCCGTATTTGACAAGTAACAACTGCCAGCAGTTGCAATGAAAACACACCTTAACGAAGTTTTCTTTTTTATAATGGTAATTATGTACTTACAATTGAGAGAGGGATTCCTTTTCTCCAAAATAAAAAAATTATGTATAATTTCCCGTATTGTTTCCGTTTCTCCCACAGAAATCAGGCCGAGCTTACGCTTCTTTCGCGGTCGTTCCTTATGTGGTGTAGCAAAGGAGGTGCTAGGCTCAGCTTCTACGCTTTTCGATTCCTTCAAAATCTTCGCTACTGTGTTTCTCGAAACACCTGTTGCTTCTATAACTCTTTGCCTTAAACACACAATTGGATCTTAACAATAATCAAGCTCATTATGAAGTGGGTACGTACATACCTGTAATTCTTTAAAGGAATCCTAATTCCATTTTGCGCTTCTTCCCGCATAAACTTTATCACGTTACTGATAATTTCACGGCCTTGGCTATGAATTACCATGCCGGGTTTGCCAATTTTTTTGGGAGACATTTCTAACCTACAAACGTCAAAAATTTCAACTTGGATTTAATGTGTAAAATTACTTTGATTGTAGTATTACCTGGATAACAAATACTATCGACGATTTTTCAAAAGTCTTTTAAATAACACCGAGATCACAAAATAAGCAGAATAATCTGCAAACACAAAAAATTTTAACCTTCAATTCAGTTACAAGAATTTGTAGTATTAATTACCTCGAACTCCGTTTTTCGAATAAAGATGATAGTTTTTTAGTCTTTTAAGCAACAATCACAATAAAAACGCAAAATAAAACAGAATATCCACTAAAAAAAGCACACTCAAACATGAGTTAATAAAACAACAATGGACGCACAGCACGGAACACGTAAAACTCACAGTAAGTAAGTTCTTGACGGCGCCACTGGATTTACGAGTTCCGCCTTCGGACGAAAACAGGTCTATTGCGCTGATCACGTGACAGCCCAGTCTTTAACTTTACAGACTTTAATATGCAACATCATTAAAGGGTTCTCTGTAAAATTTACGTAGTATTCCAATTTTTTACGTTCTTAAGTATTTTTTTAATTGCACAGGTGATTATACTTTCCAGACAAGAGCAGAAAATTGCAATTGAACTTTAGAATCGTGCTTGAATCTTTGCTAAAATAAAATCGGGAAGAGCATCACATTTCCATCAGAAGGGACTCAAAAAATGCAAAAATATATTACTCAGTCATCGGAGTCTTCGTAATCTGAAAATTCAGAAGTGTTTTTGGAGTTTATAGCCCGCTGTAAGGAAATTTTATGACTAGTAAAATCAGCAAGCGTTAGGTACGTTATCTGTCAGATTGAAATTATGTACGTATCTATGGATACGGCTGTTGTCTGACTGCATAGAGCATGGAAATAGTGAAAATAGAGTGGCATAGAGTAGATATGAGAGTTGGCGTTGTAAAGTCAGCATTTGCAGTGTTTGTTCGTTCTTAAATTTATTGAATCTTTTGATTTAATATGGAAAACCTAATATTAAATACTCCAAATATTGCTTAGTGCCGAAATGTGAATCAACGCCTATTCGAACACCAGGAAAAGCATTTATTTCATTGCCAGCGGGATCGACGTTCAGCAAATTGTCACTTAATTACTGAATTTATGAACAATTTATATTTTGATGTAGTTGGACATTTTCGAACATAAACCATCTGATAAATACACATTTGGGTATAAAACTGACATTCGCGTGTACCCTATTATCCAGTGATTGAAGTTAAAATAATCGTTCTTGAGGAGTAAACTCCAGTCGTTCGTCGGAGCTGACACACACAAAGTTTTTTATTTCAACACTATCAATCGGAAATTAGACTTGCTAAGTATACTTACCTATGTATATAGGGGAGACTCGGGCAACGAGAACCTACTGGGCAACAAGAATCAGCAAAATAATTCATCACCGAAGAGCTACGTCGGTTTGGCAACACTGTAATTGGAGCAGTTTCAGTTCAGTTTATAATAGTAGCGTGTCGTTTGGTCGTTTTCTTATGTGTTTCGAGAATTTTCAGAGTGTTTTTGTTTTAGTATATGTGGAATAGTGCATACAGAGTTTTTCAACTGAGAAACTAAAAGGTATACATCAAGATCATACCCACTTTTTGGCATATCTGCACAGGGGAACAATCAAGGTATGACATAACCTCACTTGTTTGCTTCAGTTTTTATTTTTGCCGCCCAATAATCTAGATAAAAAGGACCCTGCATTCTGGGCAAAAGGAGCCTGGCAAAAGGAATCATGGTTCATTTTGCCCGCATGTAGAATTTGTACCAAGCTATTGGGTTTTTCAGATGGTGTATCGTTACAAGAGGAAAACTGATCGGGGAAATTCTTGGACTGAAGAAGTCATGGCAACCGCTATAGAAAGCGTAACGAATAAAGAGCTTTCGATTCACAAAGCTGCCGTTAGATATAATATCAGGTACTCCACTCTTCAGAAACACGTAAAAAGGAACAGTCCAAAAAAATCACTAGGGAGATTTAAAGCAGTCTTCTCAGAAGTTCAAGAGAATGAATTTGTGGAGCACATAAAAGAATTAGATGGACGCTTTTATGGTCTTACAAGGAAAGACCTATGTGAGCTGGCATACCAGTATGCTGAAAAAAATAAAATTCAACATCCTTTCAAAAATGCAATGGCCGGCGAACAGTGGTTTTCTAATTTCATGAAGAGACATTCTGACTTAAGTTTGCGTCAACCGGAACCGACAAGCATTGCAAGGGCGCGGGGTTTCAATAAACCTCAAGTGGAACTTTTTTTTAAAAATCTTAAAACCGTTATTGACAAACATAACATAACACTGGACAACATGTACAATGTACTTAGATGAAACAGGAATACAAACTTCAGCAAAAAAAACACCGAAAGTATTTCTATTTCTGGAAAAAAGCAAGTAGGAAGCATCTCGTCCTCAGAAAGAGGCACGCTAATAACAGCGCTTTTTTGTTGCTCTGCCACGGGGAAATTCATTCCTCCCACACTAATTTTTCCTCGGAAAAAAAGGAATCCTCGTTATCTGAATGGTACTCCTCCGGGAACATTAGATTTGGTTACAGACAATGGTTGGATCAGTACTGAGGCTTTCTTAAAATGGATGGAGTTTTTCGTAGCAAGTGTGAGGCCGACTAAAGATCACAAATGTTTATTGATAATGGATAACCATTCCACACATAGATCCATTCAAGTACTTGACTATGCATCAAAGAAAAATGTTGTGATATTAACCGTTCCCCCTCACACTACCCATAAACTGCAACCCCTAGACGTTGCCGTGTATGGACCTTTTGGCAAGTATTTTCAAGTTGAAATTGATAAATGGCGGAAAACACATCCGGCTCAACATGTTACATTTTATGAAATTGGCCAGATATTTGCCCCTGCATACCTCAAAGCAGCTGCTCCAAATAATGCCATCAAAGGATTCAGTAAGACCGGTATCAGCGATTGCAATATGGATGTTTTTTCAGATTATGACTTCTTACCGTCTCAAGTAACTGATGTCGATAATACGGTAGACGGAGAGGCGGCTACGACTTCATTATTGAATGCCACATCTAGTTCCACCAGATTGGACATATCGTCCACTTCTTTTGAAATTCCATACTTAAACTTACCATCCACGTCACACCACAATGTGCCAATCAATATCGATATAAACGTGCAGCCTTCAACTTCCGGCACGAAATCTACTGCCACTACTTCCGACTTTCATGTGTCTACCCCAAAAGCCAGCGATAGTTTGGCTTCTGCTTCTAAATTGAATCCAAATGATGTAAAAGGGGGTATTTTTAATATCGAAAACCAAAATATTTGCCCTAAATCACTAGGAAACGAGAAAATTAAAATAATTGATATCTATATTATCCCAAAATGTACAAAACGTTCACAAAAAGCACCGTCAAGAAAAACCCAAAAATCAGAAATTTTGACATCAACTCCAGTCAAAGAAGAAATTAGAAGTAAAGTACCAAATACTAAAAAACAAAAAGTGAAGCGCAAAATAGGAGAACCATCAACCACTCCTAGATTGAAAATTCCAAAACCACCAGTCGAAAAAATTAATCCAGATGAAAAATCAGTCCCATGTATTTTGTGCGGTGATACTTTTGGGAATTCCAAACCCGGAGAAAACTGGATTGAATGCAATATTTGCTCTAATTGGGCTCACGAACTTTGTGCGGATTATAAGACCGGAGTTTTTATTTGCGATTGCTGTCGGGAATCGATTCTGTCCTCGCTAAAATGAAATCTATAAGAAGCCTATGAAATTTGCCAGAGTTTGTTTTTCCGTTTACAGAATATTATTTGGTTATTTAGAATTTGTTGTTATGTTTATGTTATTTTTTTGAATATATATTTTGAGTTTCAGTTCAGCCCCAGGCTTTTTTTAATGACGATTCCTTTTACCCTGGGTGATTCCCTTTGCCCAAAACGATTATTCTTTTTGCCCAGGGGGGTTGGGCAAAAGCGATCAACCGTAGTGATGTACTTTTCAGCGTAATTCACAAATTTCACTAAAATAATCACAAATTTGGTAGTTTAGGAACGTTGTATACATACTGCCTTTAATAGTTTCACAAGAAATTCGATAATTGCAATATTACTTTTCCTGTAATCAAGGTTTGGAATAAAGTGGTCCTGGCTGCCCGGGTCTCCCCTACCTACTCTTCGAATGAACACTGGAATTTGAATTTTTAGCTATTCCATAATGAAAATGTACCTTTTTATGTCCCAAGCAACGACATTTGGTCATTACCGATTGATTAGAAACATAAACCAGCTACAAGAGTCGAATATCTCGCAAGGTAGAGGCAATAAAATCGCAGTTCGCCAAAGTAAAACTTTCTGCACCTCACGTTCAATAACTTTATTAGCCTGCTTAATTTGCAAATTTGCAGGGGCTATTATAAACTTTTTCGTTACGCTTCTCTGGGATAAACACTGGGGGCGGCCAGAAGGCGGCTACCGCGGTCTCGCATATTTCGCTCAGCGACCAGACGAGACGAGCAGTCTACATCATTAGCGGAATAAATGGACCGTATTATACCGTAAACTCATGGAGATGAGATGCCGCGCAGGGCCTTAGCCTTACTGCGTCGATGTTTAAAATAGGAATAATTTGTGACAGATGAGAAATAGGTACCTTAAACACGGGTGCCACCATGCATTATCTTGTAGCACCAAGAATAGTATATTATACACGAGTTTATAATGAATGCTATTATTACCTACCTAGGATCCGAGGTAATAATAGCATCATTATAACGAGTTGCATACTATACTTTGTCCACGACTATCAAACAGATTCCCAGAAAGAATTTACCTTCATTTCCCTTCTCCAGTGTAAGAAAGATTCATACATACGCTCTCAGGTATAATTTTCTTGGTTTTTTGGGCAATGAATCTAATGAGGCAAGTTCTGCAGCTTCTTTTATTGCTGGTGCTGTTAAAGAAATCTCGTTTTCACTCTCACTACTCATTATACCTTCTTTTTTAGAATATGCATTTCAAATTAAAAGCAAACCATGCTGATTTGGCGTTTCAATTTGAACTGACACATCGCGATCGCGGCCTACTAAACATCTTTAATATAATAATAATAATAATAATAACATTAGTCTTTATTATATATATATACATTCATACATATATAAAGGGCGAAGTTTGGCAGAAAAGCCATTCTTACACTTAACCCTGTGGAACAAAGTAAATAATTTTAAATTCAAATATAAAAAGAACTCATACATTTACATTTTGGGAACTATGCAGTAAGAGTTTCAAGTGATTTTTGAAACTCTTCAAACTCTCATGTTTTATACAATCTGGCAATGAATTATAATATTTAACACAATTATAAGTGAAACTACGACTAAAGAGTGTTGAAGTGTGCTTAGGCATATCCAACAATGATCTGCGACGAACATCTCTGGTCCGAATGTCCTTACGAAAAACAATTTTTTTCATTAAATAAGAGGGACGCGAGGTCAACAATACTTGATGGATAAAAGATAATAAATGGTATTTAAATATATTTTCTATCGTTAGCCAATTCAACTGTCTCAAAGAATCCGACACATGATCATATTTGCGCAAACCAAAGACGAAGCGACAACATGCATTTTGCACTTTTTGAAGGCGGGACTTGGATGCTGAGTCAAGGCAAGGATAATACATACCAATGCCGTACTGTAAGATTGGCAGGACAAGTACTTCACAGTTCACACAATTTCTTTCTAAGAGATTTATCTAAGAATTCTCTATGGGCATAAAGTGTCCTCAGTCTGTGAAAAGATCCCTGAAGCAGCCGCGCAACATGAACCTTAAATCTCAATGAGTTGTCATATACTATCCCTAAATTTCTGGCAGTTTCGCTAAATTCCAGGGTCACACCTAAGCGTACATCCAAATTCGCCATCAAATTATTATATTTAGCTTTTGAAGCAAACAGCAATACTTACTTTTGTTTTATTTTGATTGAGCTTCAGATTATGCGATTCACAGAAAGAACGCAGACGATCTAAGTCATCATTCAGCCACCGACTCACAAGACGCAAATCACCTCCAGGGTCGAAATTAAACAGAAGCTGGGTGTCATCCGCATATGTGTGAATATCAGAACTCAGTACATTGGCATGAATGTCTGAAATATAAACAAGAAACAAGAGAGGTCCCAATATGGAGCCCTGTGGGACGCCAGACGTAACATCACCAACAGAAGACATTCCAAATGAACACCGAACATATTGAAGACGCCCAGTTAAATATGACTTAATGAGACCTAATGAGCGGTTATCCAACCCGCACGAATACAGCTTAGCACAGAGCAGTTCATGATTAACTGTGTCGAACGCTTTCGACAAATCCAACAAGATCAGGATCGAAGCAGAATTATTGTCCAGACTTCTAACAATGTTGTCAGTGACACTCATCAATGCAGCGCTCGCGCTATACCCAGATCTAAAACCAGACTGCTGCGCAGGAAACATGCCATTCATCTCCATGAACTCAGTCAGTTGAAGACACAAAATTTTCTCTAGGATTTTACTTAGAACCGGCAACAAACTTATAGGTCGAAGGTCATTGTAACTACTGGGATTGCCACACTTTGGGACTGGGCACACGGTAGCAATTTTCCACGCATCAGGAAAGCAGCCTATCTCAACAGAGCAATTAATCAGGTGCAGCAACAGGGATATCAGTTTTACACCTAGACTGAATATGCATAAGTTTAAGTTTTCGCCACAAGGAAGATTTATCAGCTCTATTTGCTTCGTACTCAATAAAAGCCCGCTTTTCTTTCCCAATTGCTGATTTTACATAATTTCGCAGGTTAATGTAACTTTTCCAGTTATCGTCTGAATTATTATGCTTAAATGTTCGTAGTGCTTTATCTCTTTCTTTCATCAACAACTTAATTGAATCAGTCAACCAAGGAGCATACGGCTTACTCAGGCGCACCGTACGCATAGGCGCATGTTTTTCGAACAAAGAAATTATGTTATTAGTGAAAAACTGAACCTTCAAATCTAGATCATTAATGTAAAATATTTCATCCCAACATACATCACCTAAATCTCTCAAGAACGAGTCATATTCAAAATATTTAAAATCTCTGTGGGTGTAAAATGTGTGTGGGGCAATTTTAATTTTAATATCCAATTCACAGTATGCAAGCTGATGATCCGAAATGTTGTCAGCATTAATTACGCCACTGCAAAGAAGCATATTATCATCACTGATAAAAATTGGGTCAATAAGCGTTTCTGAAAATTGAGTAACACGAGTAGGATCCGTAATGCATTGAGAAAAACCGTACGCCTCAAAACAAATTGAAAGGGGATTGCTGGTATTTAACAAATTGACATTCACATCACCCAGTATAACAATGTTATCAAATAATGGGACAATGAAAGACAATATATCATCAAAAACAGTCATATGATTAGTCAAATTAGCACTAGGCGGTCTGTAAACCACCCCATATATACCTTGTTTAACCGAATTTTCAGCCAAAGATGTTCCAAACAGTCCGCAACTCCAGCTGTATCTATTTCAAATTTGTTGCAATAAATACTACACCTTACATACACCGCAACACCGCCACCTCTGGCTAATAATACGATCACGTATATACAAATTATATCCCGGGATAGCCAGAGAATCAGAAGAGACAGACTCAGAAAGCCACGTCTCAGTTACAGTAAATATATCAAAATCGCATTTTCAACAATCATTACAGAAAGATCATTCAAACTAGGTAATATCGAACGAACATTAAGATGACCTATTCTAACATTTTTAAATTTATTATTCATCATAGTTAATACTAGATTTTAACATGTCAAAATGCTGAAGATAAATAGGACAATGTGCGTCGGCCGCTGAATGATCCGTTGAAATAGCATTTGTAGACTTCTTCCTACTATTATAAAATGTACAATTACTGCATTTCTTCTGTTCTGATTTACACCCTAGCGTTTCGTGATTTCCATCACAGTTCCCACACCTGAGATCATTTTTACAGTTCTTCTTGACGTGACCAATACGATTACAATGAAAGCAGCGCAAAACGCGGATATGGTCAGAAACTCGACACTTTTTCCACCCAACAAATAAGTAACCCTTATTAATTATAATTTTACGAATTGCAGGCAATACTTCTATAACAATATTCTGCGTATAGTCACGCTTCAACTTAAAAATAATTTTTATTTGCGCATCCATTTCACTCATACCCGGATTACGCGACAAAATATCGTGAATTATAAGTTCATCAGTCATTTCATTTTCTACATTGTGAATCAGTAATCGGGGATTTAAGGGTTTAGGTTCACTTACACTGTATTTGGTACCAAAGTCACTTTTCAGTACTTCTTTGAGTTTAGCCACAGACTCTGTATCACTTAAGTTTACACAAACGCTTTCGTTTATTAATTTCATATTGTTAATGCAAATGTTAGAAACTCCGGGGTTCACATTCTGTCTTAAATCAGAGAATATATTTTTGTTTAAGACAGATTTATCTTTAGATTTTATAAAAAGAACAGGTGAGTTTTGTTTATTGACGCTTTTCTTTACTGCTGAGCTATATGAAGGTAAATGTATTGCTTTTTCACTATGTTGGTTTTTTGAAGCGAACGTTATATATTCATAAAATCGTTGTGAAGATACGAAATAAGTATGCCAATTAAAAAAATAGGATGGGCTTGCAAATATCGGAAAGCTGCATGTGTTGCCTCTGCTAGCTCGGCTTGATTATTGTATCTTCGTATGTAAATTTTTTGTTTTAAAAATGCCCAAACAAAAAAGTCTAATATACTCAGATCTGGTGATCTTGCAGTCCACAATATAGGTCCATTTGTACCCAACCATCTACCCAGTAAATGATTTTCTAAATAATTTCTAACTATTGCAGAATTGCGTGCAGGGGCACCATCTTGTTGGAAATATACCCTGTTTATGTTTATTAACGGAACATTTTCCATTATCGCCTCTGCGTTAATATTCAATAAATTAATGTATCTCAATCCCGTTAAGTTTCCATCAAAAATTTGGTACGCTAGTTGACCACCCAAAATAAAACACAAAACGTTAAATCCAAAACGTCCTTGCCTCTGACGTCCAAAAGTTTGGTGCTGATTTGTATCAGACCAGTGACGCACATTATGCCTGTTAAATAATCCTACGCTGCTTATGTGAGTTTCATCTGTCCAAATGACAGACCGCCCAAATTCTGGATTTTCTTGAATTTTATAAGTACCACCTACAAAAATAAGCCTTCTTTCTTGATCTCCCGGGAAGAGATGGAGAATAATTTGAATTTTATGGGAGTACTCTTCATAATCTTGGATATAAGGACTACAATCGAGGGTATTTCTGTCCGTACATCTTAGAGAACTAACGGTTGCTACCAGTTCGGTCTATCATTGCAGTTCCAGCGTCCCAGTTGTGGAACATTGGGTAGAGACGTACATTCTTACAATAAAGTCACTTTCGCGACAGAAATGATTTCCCTCCTAATTTGTGCTGATTACCGAAGCCCAAACTTAAACAGCTATTTGCTTTAACGAAATTAAAACCTTTAAGTACACTATATTTCATCCATTTTTAGTCTATTTATACAGTAACTGTAATTTAAATTTCCGGTTAATTTGCACTGGCATCTAGATCGTTTATTATCCTAAAAATATCACCGGTAGAATAACATTGCAGGACTATAAATAAAATTAAACGCATTACTAGATTGAATTTTCAATTTATTTCTCATTTTACAGAACTAATAAATCGTACACAAAAAATAAGCCAAATAATAATAAGTAACACTATTACAGAAATACGGTTTGTTTTTAGAATATTTTCGTATCTAATAGGAGATAATAAAATAAAAATAAAATATCAAAAGCAAACACAGAATATTGGTAGTAGCATATACCAAAAAAATAACAAATTTTTAAAATATTAAAGAGTATTTGATTGACCACGAAATCTGGAAATCTCCCGATACTTATAATGAAAATTTCTGACTTTCTCAAAACTTACAAAAGTTACTTTATCTACCCAAACATAGTCATTATCTAATTTTTGTTTTAACAAAAATAAATAATGATTTCTGCTTAGAGTTTGGATTGACGATGGAACTTTTAAAGTTAAAGTTAAGGTTATGCAACGTCTTCCCAATTTAACCAAGTCTGTATCTCTGAGATACCATCAAGATAACTTAATTTCGAGTCCAAGCAACATACAATTCGAAAATGCAAGTTCAACATGAAGAAACGTCAGTTTTCCATCCCAAACAAAAAACATGGACGCGCTCTTGACACTTGCCAGTATCAGCAACAAGATTCTAACCCTACTTTACGTTACGACTGATATCAAATATAACAAGTCGTCAACAGCATGTCGCAATGTTCAGAATAAAAAACTGGCTGTCTCGCGTCACTTGACGAAACCACCCAAACCAAAACCAACCCTCTCCACATAAACCCTCAAGCAGGCCTTGAGCTTACGCGCCAAAAAACGCGAAACCCCCAAGACCCATCTCACACCCTCAATCCTCCTTCCTCTTTTTCACCCTAGCCAAATCTCTACCCAAATCTTCCGAAGGCCTCTTTCTCTTACAACCCGGTTCGCTAGTGCGAGTCTCCCTGCGAGCGGGACCATCCCCCTGCGCTTGCGCCTCAACGAAAAGCTGTATGTGTTGGATGCTCTCCATCTGCATTTCTTGAGCCATACTGTACACGTGACCGTGCGTCTTGTTGTACATGATGGCGTTGTTGAACATGAGAAGGACGTCGCGCTGAAATTCGATAGTCGTGCGGATGACGCCAGTCTCGATGTTCCGCCGGATCGTCTGCAGATCCATCGGTCTTCGTTGGGGAAAAATGCAGATTAAAAATCCGAGTCAACAGCGGGACAACACGGAAAATCAGTCACAACAACGATAAGCGGCAAGTCTAAATTTGCGAAACTAAAGCGCTACACAGAATGAACCAACCGCTAATAGAACGAACCAACCGCTAATGGTTCAAATTATGGGATATACCTATGTCCACGCCCTTAACGCGTAAAACCTAACCTCATTTTTACTCAACCAAACGCTATGCCAAGGCTAGCATTTCTAACTGTAAACGGGTCAAGTATGCGTTCATTCTGCTTACCGCTTACGCTCACGAGAACCAAGGCTGAAACCTAACCTCACATTTGTCAATCTACGTTTATATCGCAACTTTCGAAACGATCGGATCTTCGAAATTCCCAAAATACCCGTCTACAGCCTCTATCGCCTCTACATTAGATCGAAATCTCTTTAAAGCCAGGAATGTTTCGGGTTTCTGACGTCGTTTTCATTTCAAACAAACTCCCGCTATCCACCAACTAATCCGTGGCTGGTACCCCTCCATTCCGCCACCTTTAAGCCCGCTACTTGAAGTTAGGTTCAGAATAATCTATCCCAGTCCTGTTGCAAACGAATCCAATATGAATCTCGATCAGCGGATTGACTTGAACGGTTCGATTCGACGGAAATTTTAATCTTAACCGGATATATCGACATATGAAGTGGATCGTATCTGGATCGGATCGAAAGCTGCGATATATCCATCGAGCATGAGACGGGAGGGAGAATGAAAACAGATTTAACTACCAAATACAGAATGTATGATAGGAAGGAGCGATTTTTTTTCTTCATATTGAACACTGTTGACAAGCGACCACTTCAACATCGAGTTGATAGTTTCAATTTTGCTTGAATTATGCTGGTTGGGACGCGTTTCCGTCGTCTCAAGTTTTGTACACTGACGATCAAGTTTGTGGTTGAAATTAACCCTCGGTTGGGCGCGCCGTTTGCGATCGTAGACCACCTCTTTTCAAACAGTGTTAGCGAACACAGAAGACGTGTGGAGAAAAGCAGGGATCCTGAAGTGTGGAGAAAAAGGTGGTTTGATGAGATACCTCGTGGGGACGAGAGCCCAAAAAATTCAGCAATAGCGGCAAAGACATCACTCTGGGCATGGTGGAACCAATTGCAGGTACCAGCCGCCAACAACTTGCTGAAGGAAAAATAGACGCGAGGTTCCTCGAGACTTCCTGCCCAAGAAGGATCGAAAAGAAAATTAATATCTTTTTGGCTTTCATGTCGATTTCACTCTGCCCAATGAAGAACGGGTCAGTAGTACTGCTGTCGTCCATGCACCATGACGATGCATTGATGAAGGAAAAGGAGATGGCAGGAAGCCGGTAATGGTGACTGACTACAACCCCACTAAAATCGGAGTAGATTCGGTAGATCAGTTATGTCAAAACTATTTCATATCATTGAAAATGGTGCAGAGATATGTTTTATAGTAAAACTAAAATGGTCTACGACCACGCGCCTAACCACGTGTCCCAACAAACCACGCGTCTAACCGAGGGTTAATGGAAGGACATCGGAGGGTTTGGAGTCGATGTGGGGTTGATTTATTCAGCGAAAAGGAGTTTTGATGGCGGTTCATCAATGGTATGAAGTGGAATCTCCAACGACTACCGTGGAGTATTTATCGTGTTACCACCACGGCAACTTTAAATCAAGCGGGGTACATCGAGATTTTGGATAGACACATTGTCCTTTTTGAGCCATATTGGCGAAGGTTTTCTCTTGAATCAAATTAACGCGTGACAACATACAGAAGTGATGGTAACACAACCAACTGGTTCAAACTTTTGCCACGACCCGTTAGAAGCCCCCGATACCAATCTCACAGACAATTCATAGGATGAACTGGGACATCCTAGAGGTCGTAATCCAGAAAATTTTGATTTATTGAAGGTTCCTCTTACAGAAGAATAAGATGAATCGTCGAGCTCGATGCTTTGTTTATGTCCACTAACGTAGAAACGAAAATTTCTCGCGCGTGGTGGACCAAATCCCATCATGTGTGGTACGTGCAATTCTGTGATTTTTAAGGAATTTAGCTTTTGAGGATCAGATCCGTGGTCTTTTAAGCATGCTTGAAAGATCAGAGGATCTGCCGGACTTTATAATTCACGGACCTGATCCGTCGCGGGTCAAACCCGCCAAAAAATCGCTCGCGTATGTCAGGCCATTAAGGAGCGAAGATTTGGCTCACCAATCTGGTGCGTGGGTCCCAGCCTGGAGGGCATAGTATGAATGGCCTGGATCATCGTATTCCGCAGACTAGTGGACTCTTTCAAGACTCGATGGCCACAGACAAAAGATTTTACTGAAAATATTATTTACTTGTGGGTAGAGTATCTCGGGGTCGATAAGTTGAGTGAAATTAAGAGTGCGGAGGAATGCAGCTTGGTGCGAAATTTTTCGAAAACACACGGATCTCTCCACAACATTCACACCTGCTGATTCATCTAATAAACACACATTGCCAACAATACTATTACCTGTAGACCAAGCTGTGATACCCAGGTGCTTGGTCGTCCGTGATCGGCTTCAGAAAGAACGACGAGTACTTGTGGGCAGCCAGCCGTGCATATACCAACATGACCGACTTCTTCCAATTCCTGTAGTCTCGCTCGTCTTCTGGATACGTGGCGGTACTTGACGCCGGCGATCCTGGAACAGAATCCACGGGAGTCGCTGGCGTCGAGTACCTACGTTTCGACCTCGATGAACCGGTAGCTTCTTCCTCTTCCGTCCACGGACTGTTCGAACGTTCAGTCTCGCTCTTCAGTTTCAATCTGCCTCCCATTTTCTTCTCGCCTGGCAAAAAAGTAAGTCACTATCGTAAATCGCCATCAAATAAAATATACCTTCAAATTCTCGGTCAGAAAACGCATCCTCGGCAAGTTCCACGTCTTCTAAACGAGTTTCATTGACAGCCTTTTCTATAGCAAGGAGTATGTCGAAATCTTTTTCTTCTTTCTTCTTGGTTCTTGAGTAATCCCTCTTCGCTTTACCAGTCTTGTCTAATTTTGTAACTTCTAAGTCGTCGAGATATTCTTCGGAAAAATCTGGAGTAAAAGTGTTTCTCCGATTCTGTTCTTCTTCTCCCACTTCCTCCCTCTTGATCTCTACAGGTGTTTCTGCAGGTTCTGTTGTGTCAGTTTCTTCCGGCTCTTCTTTAATTTGTTCCAATAGGGGTGTTTCTTTAGCTTGCACAGTTTCTGGTTGTGTTTCTTCTGGTATCTTCTCATCTATTTTATGTGAATGGACGATGTCTTGAATTTGCGATTTGTTAAATGACTTTTCATCCTCATCTTCTTCCATCACGACCACTTCCACAATCTCAACAGAACCTGGAATTAAATCCTTTCCCCTCGAAGATTTCTCGTCTGGTTCTTCCACTTTTATATCTCGTTCATCTATTAGTTGAATATCATCGGAAAGTTCCGAATCTTCCCTTTCCTTTTCCTTACTACTGCTTTTCTCGATGTTTCTTACCGCGGAATAGTGATCGTGCTTCACAACTTCCGACTGTTTCATATGAAACGACGGCTGGAAAATCTCAGGATCTTCCTCAAATTCGAAAGGATCAATTTTTGGAGGGGCCTTCTTTACTTCTTCCTGTTGCAGCTGAAATATTCCCTGGACATTTTCAGCCTCCTTCTTGGCTTCTTCCTCATTTTCTTCTTTCTCGCATAACTCCTTTAGTTCGTTTTCGAGACTAGTTATAATATCGTCACTTCCATCCAGCTTTATATGTTGTTCTGGATCGTTAACAATATCATCGACGTTTTCCATTAAATCAGAAATGATCACTTCCACTTCTTCATTCTTAATTTCAGGCAAAGGATCGTCTGACGATAAAATCGTACTTTCTATATCTTCCATCTTCAAATGAGGAAGCGAATCAACTGCGTCCTCCAAATACTGAGTCTCTACACTCGAAGACACCATAGTATGCGATAAGTCATGTGTTATATTCGTAGTAACATACTGTACGCTTGGAGAAGTCACCAAGCTTGATGTCGACGAGTTCAATAAACTCGTTATTGTAGGATTGGCACTTGTAGAGCACACATTCCTCAGACTCGTTATCGCTGAATGCAAAATAGAAGAATTCGCACTGGAAACCTGCGAAGGAGACTTCAGAAGACTGGTAAGGAGCGGGGAAAGAGCGGGCTTAGCAATTTCGGGTTGAAAATGATGCTGCATCTCGTCAATGCTCGTATCAGTATCCGTCAAACTATCCAAAACGTCAGCTTTTCGTTTTAAACTCAAAGTACCTGGAGAACCTTTAATGGCAGGTCTCCACGCTCTCTCTATCTCTTGCTTTCGTAATTCGCGTTCTTTTAACCACTGGGCATGCGCAATAGATTCTTGTTCCTTTCTCTTTTCTTGTTCGTCAATTTCTTTGCACCATTTATCCAGTTGTTCTTCGGAAACGTTACCTACAAGAAAACATAGTAACTGTAGCTATAGTTACTAGGTAAGAATTGAGAATTGTGTACCTGATTGCAGTAACGTCATATCTTCCTGCAGTTTTTGATATTCCGCCTTCTCTTCAGTCAATAATTTTTTTAATTCTGCCTGTCGTTCCGCAGTCAGTTTCCGTAAAATACATTCAGTCGGCGTTTCAATACCGCCATCACCGCCAGTCGTCCTCTTCTTACGTTTCGGTGTTTCAACATTCTCTAATAAAGCTCCATATTGAGCCGCACAGTTCTTTTGATGGAACCAATCGGTTGGTCGATTTGGTTCTCCAAAATGTTTAAGAGCACGACTTACGGACATCCAGTTTTGATCACCGCTTCTTGCTACAGCGGAAGCAAGACATAGCTGCTCGCGAATTGACCATTTATCTAATGGTTCCCGTTTTATTTGAAGCCGCTCTTCGATTGAAACCATTTTGAGGTTAGATCAACAAAGCGACGAATATTCTATGAATAGTATTATAAAACACTTAAATCTTACTCCATATAGAGAATAATTAACGATAATTCATCAAAAAATATGTAATTATTTCAGAAAACATGTTTAATTGACGAGTTTGTTTAGATCTGAATTCAGCTACACGTGTATAATTAGGGGGCGTTTGATCTACTTGCCACCGTTAGAAACAGGGAAATATTAATTTAAAGTCTTATAATAATCTGCAGTAAGCAATGTATTCCTGAAATTATTCATCAAAATTAGATAATAAAAACTTATATTAGTGTTTTATTATTTAGGTCTAACATTCAGTCATAGTTCTAAACGTTGGTGTTTTTGAGCTACAGTTTGACAGCTTTCGTAAGAAAATGTTGAATTGGTGATATTTGAATTGGAAATGTATAATCTTCACTTAAATAGGTATTGTTTCGATTTTATTTGCCTGTAAAGCGATATATTTATACATTTCAATCTGTAGAAGTCTAATTGCACAAAGCACAAATGGTTTTTACATTGATCGTTTTGGAGTTCTCCATTCACGGCGAATAACTGAACCGGTGAAACCTGAAGTGACTACTAAAGAATGTTCGGCTTGGTTGAGGTTTATAGTTATATTTTGGAGCCCTCGGGTGTTGCTTACTGCCGTAAAATTTGGAACGGCGGCTCTTATAATGAATCATTATGAACGGTTAGGTTTTGCGGTATTGATGTTATGCTTTGCGACTCAGTGAAGTTGTTTTTGTTTAAATTATAGCACTGAAATTTATTTATTTTTGTATTTTACGTATAGTATTTATTTGCTGTGGATTAGATGCAATAAAACGAAATAGTAACTGTAAAAATGCAGCTTTATTCGATAATTACAAACGAAACTTCAATAACAACGATGAAAACAATGAAATAAAAATTGAGATTTTTACTCCTAACAGTTCACCAAGAGTAGCAATGCGCAATTTAAAAGAGGCACTTTCCTACGTTTTATTTACAATTTCCGAAAGTAGGGAAACGTGTCTTTTTGTAGACACGGGAAGTAAAGAACGTTTAAAGTAATCGTGAATTTCATTCGAAGTGTGCTGTTTGAACCGGCCTTGTTTTCACGTGAAAAGAAGGGCGATTGCGTGAAGCAAAATGGCGCACGTTCCGATTTCAATCCCTCGTCTTTCTTACATTTTCTAAAATTTGATAACAGCATGAGCACTTTTGGTAAAAATATAATAGACTTACAGAGAATCGTGATTTTTGTTTCACCTATTAAAGTAGAATATATATTTTTTTGTACAACTAAAACATTTTTCATATATCAACTCTCTACTTATCTTAGTTATTTTTTTTATGTAACAAAGCATATTTTTTTTAATAATCTCAGTCTAGGCTAGGATTTCATCATGGCAAAAGTTTTTCGTGAAACCTATAATTCTTTTTCAAACATAAATTATGATATAATTGATATAATTCCTGTTAATTGCTACTTATAAATAGATTATTGCGTCGCAGCTATGAGGAGTTATTACAGTCGAAATGTGAAGATTAAATTAATTAGTGTCTACTTGAAAACAAGAGCTTCCAACCTTCGACACAACCGCGACATCTAAAACTCATACATATATTGGTACTCAGTCATCTAATTTTTTAATAATCACTGTACATTATCAAAAAACAAAGTATCACTATACGAACATGTACAATATAAAAAACATCAATTGATAATTGAAATAAATAATCACTACAAATAGAAATCGTTGTTCGCACTAGCACGAACACTGCAAGCAATAATACTTGTTATAGTGGATGTCATTTGACCGAAGAAATAATTTAAAACTAGATTAATGATAAAGACATTCAATAATATTGTAGATCACAGCTAACAATGTTAATCCCCTCTCGAATGTACAAAGAATAAACCACAGTTAAACTACACCCCGATATCGACGAAAACGATTCAACAACTTTGATTCTTCCCTCGAATTTTGTATACTAAGTTTCATTCTGATCTAGGCACAATTTACAAAACAATATCATTTGTCTCAAACGTGTGGTTGATTCTCTAAAAGTGGTCCTGCAAACTCATAGATTAGGCCCTAAATTTTCAAACTACTTTTGTCACTTCATTAAATTTCCTATTATTTCTGCAATGAGCCAGCAGTTTGGTGAATGTGCCGAATAAACACGATTTCCGACAATAAATATTAAAGAAAAGTACTGCGAGGGCATAGCTATAAATTTTGTATTAATCGGTTTTGATCATTGAATCGCTCGATTCTTGTTAAAATTAATGTGCGTCTGTAACAAATTTTAAATTTTATTGTTGCAACGATTTTTAACTAAAGTTTTAACTAAAGTTTGTTAAGAAGATAAAATATTTTGATATGTATTTTAGTCACTTTTAGGTACTAAAAAATATGATCCTTCGACTTAAGACTCGAAATCCAATGATCAAATAAATAAATTGAATTTGTACTGAAACTTGACAATATTTGACAATATCAAAACACGATATTGTCAATATCAATCACTACCCTAACGGTGTCATTTTCGATCTATTTTCTATTTACGGAAGCTGTGATAAAATAGTGGAAAGAACCTGTCTTGGATTTAATTTGAAATATCCAGAGTTACCTCCAATGAATAGAAAGAAATTTTCATGTCGTCGCCAGAAGTTCATTCTTACTGGAAGAATAAATCTGCCCAGAAACAGGATTAAAGTGGTAACCGGAGGTGAAGAAAATGAAATTAATGTTTTGGGATATTTTGACGCTTTTCCAAGAGCGTCGGTAAGAGCGGCAGTCAATGATTTGGGATTGAGCTATTCCTCAACTCACAAGATCCTGTCTTTGCATAAACTTCATCCCTACTCCTTTATAAGATTGCAAAAACTCCGGCCAACGGATTATCCTAAATGGATTGCTTTTTGCGAAGAACTTTTGGTCAAAATACAAGAGGATGAGAATATTCTGAAATGGATTATCTGGACGGACGAGGCCAAATTTGCTCAAAGAAGAGTATTTAATAGAAGAAATCATCATTTTTGGGCCACCGAAAATCCTCATTTGGTCATAGAAGTGGAAAATCAAATCCAGTTTTCAATCAACGTTTTTTGTTTGTTGTTGGACAATCGCGGGGCATGGTACGTGTATCGAGAAAATTTAAATGGGGAACATTATTTGCAAATTACCAGGACGGATCAAATAAAAACGATAATTTTGCTCTGGAGCCTAGGAAAAGCGGAGTTAGGCGGTGCAAGTTCCAGGGGGTATTGGTGGAGATGTTAGGAGGGGGTCCGTAGACCGAAAGCTTCTCCGAGTTGGTTCGGCAGTATGCAATAGAATAGCGAGAAGCAGGAAGGGATCCGGCCGGCTGAAATTCTCCAAAGATTGCGTGCACAATTCGGGGAATCTACCCTCACACAGCCCCGTGTGTTTTCTTGGCATAAATCTTTCTCTGAAGGACAAGAGAGGGTTGAAAATGAGAGCCATGACCGCCGTCCCAGGACGAGTCTGACACTAGACAATATTCGTGCGGTTCGTGACCTTCTGGAGGCGGACCGTCGCCTTACGATTGCTGAAATTGCTGCTCAACTTGAAACCAGTTATGGCAGAGTCCATACAATCATCTCCGATGACCTTGGGTTCAGGAAAGTGTCAGCTCGTTGGGTCCCGAGCTTTTTCACGGACCAGCAAAAAAATGCTCGTCTTGACATCTGCCGACGGTTCTGGACCGTTACGAGAACGGATAGTCACCTGTTCTGAGACTTGGGTGCATCACTATACCCCAGAAAATAAGCAAGTAGGGTAGAGGCGCCTGTTTTGGCCATCGATTCGGTTGTGGCCACCTTGCTCGATTTTTTCAAATAATAGGAAACTGTATACAAATATCCCTGAATCTAATTTCCCGCCGTATCCTTGGGTTATTGTTTTGCTTTAGTGCTTTCAGTTTATAATGTTGGTGTCATTGTCAAAGAAATGGTAGCTGCCTAAAGGTGTCGTGTTGTGCTAACGTCTGAATCATTAGCGAAAACGTTAAGAAACCCAGGTAAGTTTTTAGCTCAGAACATCCAATAAAATAGGAACTTCAACATGACTGATGTTTTTTGGAATTTTAGAATGTTTAACAATGTTAATGAAATGATGTTTATATAGTTTGACCAACTGGTTTTGGAAAACCAGTGGTGGCGAAAACAGGTCACACTAAAATGGCTGTTTCCCCAGTTTTGGCCACTCAACTGGCCAAAACGGGAGTTACGTTTCCCACTTTTGGCCATCATGGCCACAAGTTAGTTTATTGTCACCACTTTTGGTCATCAGGCTGTTTTTCTCAATTTAGGTACGTAGGTAGGTGCATACCTATTTTTAACTGAAGGCTAAGACTTTTTCAATCAGATTAGGTACCTACCTACCTAATCTAATATACTTAACTGTCAGATGAGGAGTACGTATAACAATCGTCCTTTTTTGCTGCAGTTTGGAAATGGCGAAGACAAAGAAAACAAAAATGAATGGAACGAAGAAAACAAGGACTTTCTTTCTATATGAAGCGGCTCAAGTAAAAAATGCCTTAGAGGCTATCCGAAATGGCATGCCGACGGCTAGAGCGAGCAAAATCTTCAGCGTTCCCAGGACAACTTTACGTAATAAAATAGCCGGCCGCGCACCAGAGTCCAGTGGGAAAACAGGCCCGAGTTGTGTCCTCGGGAATGAGATTGAAAATGAACTGTGTGAATGGATGCTGAATTCGGCAAGGATGGGATTCCCGGTAACGAAGGAGGGATTGGTGTACTCTGTAAGACGAATAATAAAGGAAACAGGAAGAACTACTCCTTTCAAAAACCAAACACCTGGTAAAAAATGGTTCAGAGCGTATATGAACAGGCATCCCAACATATCTTTGAAGCGAGCGGAGTATTTAGGCAAAGCTAGAGCCAACATTACGCCTGAAAAGATCCGAAATTGGTTCCAAGAAACTTTGAACTTGCTAGGCGACAATGCCTTTGTACTAGAACATCCCGATCGAATGTTTAACATGGACGAAACGGCATTCTTTTTGAATACTAAAGGTGCCTGTGTGTTGGCAGAAAAAGGAAAACACGTTTATAACGTATCTGCAAACAGTGATAAGGAGAACATAACCACTTTAATGACAGTAAACGCTCTTGGGGAATTCGCACCATCATTGACAATATACAAATTTGAAAGGCTTCCTGCCCAGTACATCAAGTCTGCGCCACCAATGTGGGGCTTGGGAAAATCCAAAAACGTTTGGATGACGGCCGCTTCATTCTAGGAGTATTTTACAAATGTGTTCCATCCTTTTCTTGTTAGAAAAGGGGTTGATTTTCCGGTCATTGTATTTCTTGATGGCCATTCCTCTCACTTGAGTATCCAGCTGAGCCGTTTTTGTAGAGAAATGAATATCATAGTGGTTTGTTTGTGTCCAAATACAACTCACATCCTACAGCCCCTAGATGTTGCCCTATTCTATCCCTTAAAGGCTAAATGGAAAACTGTTGTTCACAACTGGAAAGTGGAGCACGAGGGGAAATACATAAAAAAACAAGATATTCCAAAAATTCTCCATGATATACTAAATGAAAATTCATTCGCTTCGTCAGTTATTAACGGTTTTAAATCATGTGGCTTATACCCGTTTAACCCTGATAATGTTGATTATTCGAAATGCACAATGAAAAATGTGAATAGAGAAATGGTTAACCCGGATCGACCTGATCGTGTTCCTTTTGTTTCTTACTTAAACCATTTAGAATCTAAAATAGATTCAAAACTTTTGATCGAGTTCAAGAATTGTGAACAATCAGGAAGACAACCGAGTAAGTGTACAACTCACACGTTGTATAAAACTTGGCTAGAATATAAATGTGAAGATGATAAATGGAAGCGTACTCTCGGAGTAGAAAATGTTCTCACGCCAAAAGTACAAGTTCCAAGCCCATCCATGAATGCAGATGACATCATAGAATTCCCGTTCCCCGAGTTCGACAATGAGTTCAATTTCAACTCAGATGATGAATTTCCCGACGACATAAACTTGGATACATCGGCAATTGCTTTCAACACAAATAGTGCAATTGACTGTGATACTTTAGACTTAAGAGTTAATAAAAGTGAATCAACACTGGTACCTGCTCAAGAAGTAGATATAGATACAGAGCGAAATAGTACTATGTTTGATATGACTGATAAAGATAAGGGAGAAGAAATACATAAAGATGATATTGCACCTGAAACTTTGTCGACTAGCGACGATTTGGGAAGTGGAATCAGAGAGAATGTGACTGAGCGTGACCCTACTCCGATAATTGAGAACTGGGTAGGTAAGGAATTGAAGGAGACTAACACTTCATTTGGAACGACGTTGTCTATGGAAAGGTTAGAAACAAAAATAGGATAAAATAAGACTGATTATGACTATACTTCACTAAGCTCAAATGACGTAGGGCAGGAATCGGAAGAGAATAAGACTTTATCTGAAACCTTATTGCCTATGAAAAATTCAGAAATAGAAATTGGAATAAATGATTCTGATTGTGAAACCTCGCTACCCCAAAAATTCGCAGAGAACGATGTGGAAGCGAACGAAACTGAATCTGAATCTTTGTTGCCTATTGAAAACGAAGAAACAAAAACAGAAGAAGAAATGTCTGAATGTCAAACTGTGATACCTGAAATAGCTATACGAGTACCCAAAACTTTATTACTTAACAAAAAGATGGATACAGAAGTCAAAAAGAATACGACTCAAAGTGAAGTTACCGTGCCGGCTGAAGAAGCAGAAGTGGGCAATAATATCACCACTAAGAAAACAATAAATATTCTATCTAATATTCTAGTGTACCCATCACCCTCTAAGTGAGAAACATTCAGCAAAGAAGAAGAAACAGAGAACAGTGATGCCAAGTGTTCTGACCTCTGATAAGTGGCTGGAAATGGCAGAAGCTAAAGAGAAGGAGAAAGAAGCCTTGGAGGCACAAAAAGAAGAGAGAAAAAGGAAAAGAGAAAACAAGAAGCAAAACGTTGCAGCTGAGCGTGAGAAAAAAGAAGCGACCAAACCAAAGAAGACTAAGTCAAAGACTACAAAAACCAAACTAACTGATAAACCCAGTTCCGCAAATGGGGGCACATCCTCTGATGAAGATTCAAACACGGAAAATACGGCATCTAAAACCGAAGTATATCGAACCAAAGAAAGCATTCATAAGGGTACATTCGTCATTGTGAAATACGAGGTAGCTATTTCCCTGGGAAGGTTATAAAAATAAAATCGGAAGGGTTTGTGGTTTCTTCTATGGCTAAAAGCGACATTCATTGGAAATGGCCAGAAAGGAAAGACGAGTTATTGTATGAATATGAGGATATAATTGAAATAATCAAAGAACCCGTTCAAAAGAACACGAGGGGAGCATATTTAGTGGACGAAGTGAATAAATTCCTGTAGAGATTAGGTACCTACTATGCCGGCGAAGTGAAATAGAATTTTATTTTATTTTTGAGAATGTATTTTTGTTATTATTTTCATATTTACGTACCTATTCTTGTAACTTTTAGCATAAAAACTGAATAAAAATCGCTTTATCTAATTGGTGGCCAAAACTGGATCTCCCTATGGCCAGAAACGGTATTTTCCTGGCCAAAACCGGTGAAATATGACTTTTTCAAATTAAATTTATTTTTGTGCTACATACGTGCTGTCTCTCTTCATTTTATCTAGATATATTCAATCAGCGATAGAGATGGAAACAGTTACAATAGTTCACTCAAAGCTAGACCCTATAAACGAATATTGGCAGCGCGGCAAACTCAAAATTTCTCTTAAAGTAGCCAAAACAGGTGCGTCTGCCCTATGGAATGCCGAAAAAAGGAGAGACTGCACCAGTCAAGGCCAAAACTCGTTTGTCCGCGGGGAAAGTTTTGGCCACTGCCTTTTGGGACTCAAAAGGTTTCATTCTTCTTGATTTTTTACACGAAAAAAGGACAATTAATGCAGCCTACTACTCCCAACTCCTTGAACAAGTTAAGGGTGCTTATCGGGTCAAAAAACGACGCCAACCGATAAGGGACGTGATTTTGCTCCACAACGCCAGACCACATACGGCAAACCAAGCAAGGCAAAAATTGGAGGAAATGTCTTGGGTTACACTTGAATACCCTCCCTACAGTCCCGACTTGAGTCCATGTGGCTTACACGTTTGGGCCATTGAAAGAGGCGTTGGGAGGGCAGCGTTTTGTAGACAATGAAGGCGTAGAGGGCTTTGTGCGCAACTGGCTCATGACGGCATAAAAAACTTCCCGTCAGATGGGAAAAATGTGTTTCCAGGGCTGGAGATTATGTTGAAAAACAATGTAATTTTCTTGCATATTCTACAGCAGCCTTGGATCGGAAATTCAGAGATTTGTTTGAAGACAGGTGGTGGGGAAATGGAGGTCCGTGGCTTTGGCCGCCCCGTTCGCCGGACTTAACACCACTTGACTTTTGCTCCCGCAATTGTTTTACATTTGTGGCCAACGACATACGTCAAAAACTATGACAGATAAGTTATAAAACCGGAAGCGCCTCCTTTTTGAAAATATTTTCAGTAAATTGGGCAACGTTGATTATGGCCGGGTTCCAAATTTCAAATTGAAAATCTTAACAAGAAGACAAAAATGCTGACTCGTCCTGTTTTACGAACACTTCCCAATCTTATTCGTGAAACTTGACATTCCGATTGCTCACCTCTACTATTCCTTGATAATTTTCAATACAAATTTCAATTTAACAACCGCAACTGCTATAATTTACGAACGTAAGGAAGCAATGTCAGAAATCGTGTGATGTGTAGTCCTTAAAATAGTTGTTATCGGTCAAACACGCAAAGAGACCATAATCCTCTTAAATTCCTCTTGTCCTTGATAGTTTGTCTCGTCATTGATAGTTAATGGACTGTATTTTCTTGAACTGATTCAACTTTTAATCGTGTAAATGTACGATACAAATCCTAAACCGAACTATCATACTTCAAGGTGGGGGGCATGTTTATATTTATATTTATACTTCGTTAAAAGTTGAGTCAGTATAAGAAAACCTTTGCGTGCTTCCCCCATAACGCATTTATCAATTTATTATTTTATTGAGCACCTAAAGTTTAAAGCTAAATCAATAGTACTAATATTGCACGATTCTAGCTGAGAGTCCGTTTTACACGTATTGCTTAAGACAAGACACTGCAAAGCAGCACGCACCAGCGCCCCAAAAAAGAGTCCAGCATTCAACTGAGCACTAGTGCGTGGAGTGCCGTCATTGAAATGTCGACTCCTTGTGAAAGGTATCCGACTTGTGGAAGGACATCCGTCCGTTGTGCTCGATCCCCCTCTGCATGGGGATGTCCTGCGACGCGAAATTGTATTCCGATTTCGGCCGCGGCAACGTAATTTTTTGGAGCGTGTGACGAAGGACCTGCAGGCTTCGATCGCTGGCGTGGAGACGCGCCATCGAGTCGTCCGACATGTTCACGTGGTCTGCTTCCGCAGCCAGAGCGTTCACCACGGCGCTTATCGTTTTGCTCTCGCTGCCCAGGTCTTCTTCTCTTTGCGACACTAGGTTCGGGTTCTTACCGATTTTGTTTAACCTGGAGCACAGCAACGTTAAATAATGAAATTGACGCAAATCCTTTAACTGCCGGGTTAGCATACCGTTATTAGAAATGCCGCAATGTTGAACAATTTATAAATACAGTTCTCGGTGTAATTTAAAGGATTTCCTTATATTCTGTGGCCCGGTTTTTCAAAGAAACCAACACCAGATTAAGTCTGACATGGCTTCGTTGCTATGGATACAGCCAATCAGAAAGCTGGTATCATAGCAACGAAACTGGTATCATAGCAACGAAGCCGGTATCATAGCAACGGAACCAGTGTCAGCGTTATTTACAAAACACTTAACCTAACTTTATTTGGAATGAAAAACTGACATATGCCACTACGTCTTCAGTGAATTATACTGAAGGAAATGTATTTCAAATTAGTATCGAGAACTAATAATTCGTTATAATTTGTTGAACATTCGTAGAAAATTAGTATCAATAATTGAATGTGTGGTTTATGAAATATGCATGTCACGGCTGGTTTATACAATGGGAATAAGTAATTAACTTGCATTTATAAACAGAATATGGCATAAGGAATAACAAAAACCAAAAATATTAGGCCAAATTAGAAAATTTCAAAACGCCGAAACTTATTCTCGTTGTATACGCCAGCGTTTAGAAATTCATTTCCAATGTACACACGGCAGCTAAAGTGTTACTGAAAAACACAACTTTGCAACCAAAGTTATAAAAGCAAAGTTCAAACAATACGATCCAACAATATGATGAACTACTTGAGAGTGTTGTGTGTAATTATTGATTTTTTTTGTTTACATCGCTTTGTTTTATTTTCATTTTTATAAAAATTATCTCTACACGAATCGCAGGACATATAAATTTTTGCAAAAGGATATTACACCTAAAAATTGTGCAAATATTTCTTTTTGTATTTTTTTACATAGTTAATTGTGCAATTATGTTGACAGCGTGTTCAATTTTGTATAGTTTATTATTGTTACTTCTAGTTTATGCATTTCTACATCAATTTAAAAAAAAATGTGAAATTGATTAATTGTAGTAATGCTAATAAATAAATTAACGATGCGTTATTAAATTAGACGTTGATAGAATAGAATACAGAATCTAATAGGAGAAAACAGTAAAGTATAGTGTAAGAAATGTCGTAGGGTGCATGTGTGGTGTGCAGGAAGAAGAAACTAACCACCATGATATGAACCAAAAAAACAACCCTGTAAACAAAATTAGCCCGCAATATTTGCATACAGGATGATTCCAAATATTTATGAAACATTTGGCCAAAATTAAGGGGAGTGTTTTTGTATAAACTTATGCCCCAAAGTACCCCCTCGCCGTGATATTCCCCTCCAAAGTTGATCCCACAAATTTTATTGGTGTCAGCACAAATAAAATAAATTTGTCAGTTCGTTAGTGCCTCGTTAGTGCTCATTTGAGCCACAAGAAATTTTTTCGCCCAATTAAAAACTCAATAATTATGGTTCAATAGAAACCTGCGGTCGACTTGACGCACTTTTTCAAAGCGCAAATATTTTAGACCGTATGATTCGTTAGTGCTCATTTGTGTCAAATGCTAACATAGTTCGTTAGCATTTCGTTAGTGCTTATTTGTGCTGGAAGAAATTTTTGGGCACGATTGAAAACGCAAGAATTATATACGACTTGACAAAATTTGCCACTAACATATCGTTACCTTACTATGAAAACCTCTTAAGGTCAAATTTTTCATAAATTTTGTTTTTATGCTTAATAAATTGAAAATATCATTCTACATGTGCTATGAAAAGCTCTTAAACTAATTTTACGTATAGAGCCATCTATTGAACATAATGAAAAACTCGGAAGTAGATAGTGTTATATTTTGAGCAGAAAACCTCTTAAGTTTTAGTTTGCCATGATAAGCGGAAGGGTGTGTTTGTTCTCCCAGTAAAGTCTGAAATTTTAGTGTTACCACTATAAGGTAAGTGCAATTTTTAGCATCATTCTTCAAATAACTAATTATTGTTGTGATTCAATAAACGTTATTCTTGATTCTAAGTTTTTTTACCACAAAAATTGATTTAAAATCTGTAGAAAAGTTACGAGGTTTTCACATTAAATCTGTAGAAAAGTTATGAGGTTTTCACATTAAATTTGTAGAAAAGTTACGAGGTTTTCTCGTTTAAAATTTGGCTTATTTATGTAAATTAAGAAGTATTCTTTAATCCATTTTTCAGAAAATCCACAGTTTTCTGGCAGAAATGAGTTCCAGGTGTAAGACAATGTTAAAATTGGCGAAAAACGCCGGTCCAGGTTGTCCAGGAGTTCCGCCTGTTGACAAATTAAATGAAAATGAACCTGCAATTCAAAATAATTCTCAAGAAAGCCAAAACACACCTGAAATACAAGAAATACAAAATATACCAGAAATGAAAAATACACCTGAAATACAAAATGCACCTCCAATAAAAGATAGTGAAAATTCTTATATCCGAGATAGAAACACCATGTTTTCAAAACTTACAAGAGTTTGATTATGGATCTTTATAATAATAATAATAATAATAATATTTATTTAGAAAAAAACAGCAAGTACAAAAATTTAACAACCAATTTCAAAAAATAAACTAAAAAACTAGTTGAACCCAAACAAAATTCTAAATAAAATGAGTGGCATCGCAAAAGTCGAGAGGACTTGTGGCGACACATTCAGAGGTACAAGAAGTTGCCAGATGCCTCACAATGGATTGAAAAATAAGTGGCTCAAAAAATCAAAGGAAAACAAACAAAAGCATAAGACCCGCATGAGCCAAAAGTCAATTACAGGTATGAGTTTACGCAATTACAGTTTGTCCATCACACCAGATTAGAACTATAACAATTATAACAGTTAAGGGTACTGATATCTAACAGGTTATGAACAAAGCTTCTTGGCGAGGACAATATCCATCTTTTGACATGCTTCTTGAAAAGACTAGCAGAATTACATATTTTAACATATTGCGGTAAGATGTTAAACAATCTGGGACCAAGAAAAGTAAAGCATCTCTGACCTATTGTTTTCCTGACTCTGGGTATTACAAGAGAGTTTACTCCGTATCTCGTGTAATGCAAATGATCGACTTTAGTGGTTTGTTGTCTTTTGGTGACAAGTATAATAGTCTCGCAGAACAACTGCCTAGGATCCAAAACCTCCGCCTCAGCATACAATTTATCACTTGAATATGTTCTATTTTTGTTAAGAATAATCTTTAATATCCACTTATGTACAACTTCTAAATTCCTGAGGCGTGTTTTATATGCCCCCCCCCATCCTATTAGTCCGTATTTGATTTGACTCTCCACAAGCGCATAGTAAATTACTTTTAGCTGTTTTACATTAAGGAATTTCTTGTAATATTTAAATCTGCTGAGCAAACTTCTCAGTTTTTGGACAAGCCTGTCGATGTGGATGTCCCACCTAAGGCTGGTGTCAATAGTGACCCCCAAGTAATCAACCCTTCCGCTCAGCGGAACCTCCAAATCGACCAGACCATCCTTGATAGTCAGCGGCCGCAATGCATCAACAAAATTATGATTACTATAGAATGGCAAATAACTGGTCTTACTAAAGTTCACAGTCAACAGTCTTGAATCGAACCAACGCTTAACCAACCCGAAATCACTTTCGGCCCTCTTCAGAAGATTCTCCCAAGTATCGTCTGTAAAAAATAGCGCCGTGTCATCTGCATAACTCAGAATCCTACCATTCACAGGCAAAGTCAAGAGTTGGTTGATGTAAATTATAAAAAGAAGAGGACCCAGGACAGTGCCCTGAGGAACTCCCACCTCCACCCCCGTGAAATCACTTCTAATTCCCTTTATCTCAACACACTGTGTTCTTTCTGACAGGTAACTTTCCATCAACTTCAGAGAATTGCCACGAATTCCATATCGTTCAAGTATCTGTAAAAGTTTCGAATGACACACAGTATCAAATGCTTTAGCCAGATCCACAAAGATGCATAATGCCGGGGTATTATTGTCTATCGCTTTATATATATTTGAAGTTAGACTTGCGACAGCGTCCTGTGTGGAAAGGCCCTCTCTAAAACCAAATTGGAATTGAGACAGTATACCGTATCTATCTAGAAAGCTAACCATTCTGGCTTTTAATACTTTCTCAGCTATTTTAGCAAGATTTGACGTAAGGGAGATCGGTCTAAAGTTGCCCACGTTCAGCTTGTCTCCCGACTTATAGATTGGCTTAATAACAGCATTCTTAAACGATGATGGCCAAACACCTACGTCCATTATCATATTTATTATGTATGTCAAAGGCTCAGTCACTTCATCCGCGATCTCACGAAGGGTGTTCGTCCCGATCCCATCTATCCCGGGGGCTCCATTCGGCTTTAAATTTTTTATATATTGCAATACCTCGCTCTCAATGTGTGGGAAAATCACTAACGCTGCAGGATATTACTAACAACCCTCTAAACGTTTCTATATCAATACAGGAGGAAAATATCGTGACATCCAACATTGTTGAGAGAGACGAGACTGTCAACACAGAGGACTTCGTAATTTTACCATTCGACGATGCTGACCTGAATGTATTTGGTCAAGACCTCACTCTGCTTTCGACATTTGATAATACCTCATCAGTTATTGGAAATGACATGAGCACAAATTGTCAAGAAATCACGAATTTTCAACAAGAAATTGACATAGAAGAGGAGATCATTGAAGACCATGAAGACTCTAGAAAAGACCCCGATTATGTGCCGCAAGCTGAAGAAAAACAATCACCAGAAAGTGAAAGCGACAGAGAAAATCAACATATAGAAATGGATAACACTGAAATCGAAAGAGAAGTTTATCAAGAGGATGATGTGATTAAGAAACGACAAAGAAAAAAAAGAGCCTAAGAAAATCATTGGCAATACAATGAAATTAAATTAAAGAGGATGAGAGGTTTAGATTACAATGGAAGGGGAAAGTCTGCCGATGGAAAGGCAGTATTTAACAAACCTAAGGCAGCACGAAAAATGTTAGAAAGATGCAATTGCAAGATGAGTAAGAAAGGAAAGGCAATAAAATGTAGAGAATTTACTGAAATGGATAGAATTAAGATTTTTAAGAAGTTCTGGAGTAAACTAAACTGGAAAGAATGCAAACAGTATATAAAAGGTTTAGTAGATGTAATACCACCAAAGAAACCATGTAACAATACAATTAGAAACAGAGACTGTACATACATTCTTAGACTTAAAAAGAAAGGAATGTCATATAGAGTGTGCAAAAAAATGTTTCTGAATACTCTAGCAATTGGAGAGTGGTCTTTGCGTAATTGGGCAAAACTTGATGAAACAGAACCTATCAATCGATCTAATTATATTAAAAATACTCAGCCTGAATCAGGGTCTGAATTGTCTAATAGCACAAAGAGATCAATGTGTATCGCGAAAGAAATTTTAAAGGAGTTTTTCAATTGTCTACCAAAGATGGAATCACATTATTGCCGATCGAGAACTAGCAAAACCTATCTTGAAACTATTTGGCAGACTAAAACTGAAGTGTTTAACGAGTACAAAAAGTATATAAACGAAAACCATCCTGGAAATAAGCCTTTGTCTATTAAAACATATTCAAATATTTTTGAAGAACTGAACCTTAGTCTGTACATCCCCAAAAAAGATCAGTGTGATGTCTGCACAAGTTTCAAAACAGGTAATCTATCTGAAGAAAAATATAATGAGCACCAGCAAAGAAAAGCGGAGGCCAGGCAGGAAAAAGAGAGAGATAAAGAAGAAGCTATACATGTATTTTGCATGGACCTCCAAAAAGTACTATTATCTCCAAGCTCGAAAGTCTCTTCTTTGTACTACGAAAGAAAACTATGTGTACACAACTTTACTTTATATAATTTAAAAACCAGTGAGGGATTTTGTTATATCTGGCACGGAGGTGAAGGGGACATTACAGCTAATGAATTTTCCAGTATACTGTGTCGATTTATTTTAACACAAAATATACAAAAAGGACAAGAAATAATTTTTTATAGCGATAACTGCAGTTACCAAAACAAGAATTCTGTACTGGCAAACGCATTATTAAATTTGGCGATCGAAAAAGAAATTTCAATTATTCAAAAATTTTTAGAAAAGGGTCATACCCAAATGGAGGTCGACAGCATGCATGCATGTATCGAGCGTCGTTTGAAAGACAGAAACATTAATGTTCCAGCTGATTATGCAGTTCATTGTAAAAAAGCCCGGAAAAATCCGGAACCATACAAAGTGTCCTATTTAGATCATACTTATTTTAAAGATTACTCTAAAGTTGTTTATTTCAATTCGATTCGGCCGGGTATGCGACCTGGTGATGCAGTGGTTAATGATTTAAAAGCACTAAAATACACAAAAGAAAAACAAATTTACTACAAGTTACATCATGGGAGTGACTGGATGCTTCTGAACAAGAGATTCAATCAAAAAACTCAACATATTCCAACCGAGTTGTTACCAAATTTGTACTCGTGCCCAAGGTCAATTACAAAAGAAAAGTATGAGAACTTGCAAGATTTAAAGAAGTCTTTATTGTCAGATTTCCATGCATTTTATGATAATTTGAATTATAAAAATTAAAACAAAATGCTAAACTGTTTACAGTAAATTAATACTTATTTTAAGTTTCCTAAAAAGACTGAATTGTCGGAGGTACCTTTGTTTTTGTACTAAATTAATATAAGTACTTTTAGTTAACTAAATTTATAAGAATATTTTAGAGGTTATAAAAATTATTTTATGAACTATTTTTGTTAACTAAACTTAAAAATAAAACAATTTTCATAATTTGCAGCATTTTTGAAAACCTAGTATCTTTAAAATTTTTCATGTTAGTTTTAGGAAAACCTCGTATATTTTTATTAAATATCTAAATTATTGTTTTATCAAAATTGTTACTGCAGAATATTATCATGCAAAAATTAGTAATAATTTCGTTTTATTTTCAATTGTAGTAATAATTTTTATCTTGAATCAAAACGTTTTTTGTCTCTGCTGTAAAAAGTTGCAAAAGCTACTTACGAGGTTTTCATAGTAAGGTATCGATATATTTCAGGCCACATAATGTGTGAAGTTAACCACACATTTTTTCTGGCACAAATGAGCACTAACGAAGCACTAATGTATCAAGTAGTCCAACATATTTGTGCTTTGAAAAAGTACAAGAAGTTAAGAGCCGGTTCTTGTCAAGTTGTAAATTTTGAACTCTTCATTCGGTGCAGGCACTAACGTATTAAGCGGTCTGAAATATTTGTGCGTTGAAAAAGTGCAAAGTGCAAATTTTGGCAGAGCTTTTGAGTTCCTAATCGGGCGAGAAAATTTCTTCTGGCACAAAGGAGCACTAACGAAGCACTAACGAATGGAGCAGTCTGACATATTTGTGCTTTGAAAAAGTGCGTGAAGTTAGTCGTGGGTTTTTATTACGTCATAATTTGTGAGTTTTTAAACCGGCGAAAAATTTATTTGCGGCACAAATGAGCACTAACGTATCAGTCTGACATATTTGTGCTTTGAAAAAGTTAACCTCTGGTTCTTGTCAAGTTGTAAATTTTTAACTCTTCATTCGGTGCAGGCACTAACGTATTAAGCGGTCCGAGATATTTGTGCGTTGAAAAAGTGCGTAAAGTTTTTTGCCAGAGTTCATAATTTTTAAGTTTCTAATCTGGCGAGAAAATTTCTTCTGGCACAAATGAGCACTAAAGAAGCACTAACAAATCAAGTAGTTTGACATATTTGTGCTTTGAAAAGGTTCTAGAAGTTAACCGTGGGTCTTTATTACGTCATAATTTTTGAATTTTTAAACAAGCAAAAAAATTCTTTGTGGTGCAAATGAGCACTAACGAAGCACTAACGAATTTTGTATATAATGTGCTGAAAATTTTCTACAAGAGCATAAGTTTATGTAGAATTTTTGGCAAATGTATCACATATATTTAGAATGCAACCATGTATTATGTATCGGAGATTAATTTCGTTGACAGTGGATGAAAGAAAAGCAAACACCAAAAAAGCGATGAAACAAAAATATTCAATAAAACCTCTCGGGTTCATGTATACCAACCAACGCACTGACCTCTCCGCGGCCACCGATTCCATCGTTCTGCGCATTAAGGGGTACTGGTCGAGGACCGCGTTAAAGTGGTCTACGGACAACGAGAACAAGTTGCAGTACGTTTCTGCTCTGACGGAAGCGACTCTCCTCGCGTTTGTCAGTAAACAGATCTCCCCGAAGTAAGAGCCGTCACTGAGGCTCGTGGCCACTTCACCGTTCGCCATTACGATGTCCACGATTCCTTCTTGGATAAAGTACATCTTGGAGCCGATTGTGCCTTCTTTTATAATAATATCACCTAGAAATAACTCACATTACAAATTTCAAAAATTCCTTTTATTTAATTACCTGGTTGGAAGACTTCATATTTCAACTTCGTAACAACGTCCGACACGAAATTAGCGTCGGCATTGGCAAAGAATGGTACCGACGCGACAAGCGACCTGCAGTTGTAATTGATGACGTCTTCTCGTAGTTTCTCTGAAAGTTCACCCAGGATACACTCCTCGTCGAAGAACTTCCCTTGGTAGCGGTGCTCGAAGTACTCCGTGATCCTCTGGCGCATCTCCCTCGGTAATTTTCTGTAAGCCATGTATTCCTCTACTTGCTTCACCTGAGAATGTGCAGATACGTGGCGTGCATTAAACGGTTTGTAAGGCTTGGGCTGCAGTTTGGTGTATTTCGCAATAAAAGGGAGTATTTTATTTTTTTGCGAATGGAAAAGGAACGCACACACAGAGTTTGAAATGGAATGGAAGGAGTGCTAAGTACAAGGAAAGTTTGTGGTAGAAATGTGATAGAATATGTATAGCATTCGCGGCGAAAAAAGAACCTGTCACGTGTTCTGCGCGAAAAACCAATTTACGTAAAACGCGTCTACAATGAAGTAATGGGGGTGTCCGCTGTTGCTGTCAGCTGCAGTGTCGTGTCGGCCTTTATTATTATACATGTTCATGCTGTTAATTACTTCATTGTAGACCCGTTCTACGTAAATTGGTTTTTCGCGCAGAACACGTGACAGGTTCTTCTTTCGCCGCGACAGGTATAACGATTCTTGAACGATTTCTAAGATCAAAATTTAAACTTTTTAATTAGTGCCTCAACTACAAGTAGTTCGGTTGTAGTTTCCTGGCGAGACCTATTTACTTTAATTGACCTCAACAAATTAAATATTAAAATACATTTTCCTAACATCTGAAGCTAAAGAAGTTGTTAACTAAAACTAAAGTTCACCATTTATGAACTTATAATATTTTTCGACATCTTGTAACGTTGCAAAAGTAAACCCAGTGGATAATCAAAATTGATTAGTGTTTACTTTGGACGTTCTGACGTCACGCCGTGATGTGGAAGATAGGTACGTCATGTATGTTCAACCGGCACTACTCCTCCCGCCGGAAATCTGGAAGTGAACCGCCGAAGCTAGCCCCCCACTCTCCGCTTATAAAAGTGGAGGATCTCGAGAAGAAATTCATAATTCAGTACCTGGTCGTCCGGCCCTCAGTCAGGACCAGTACTCCCAGCATCTGAGAGGATGCTGGCCGCTCCGATCCGAAACAGAAATAACTGATTAAACCTGCCTAAGTTCGCCGTGTGATTAACTGATATGCAATAAATAAATTTGAGTAAGTGCCCGGTGAATCGATCCGGCAATCTCGTGGTGACATAAGTCAACAAATGAGACGATATACAGGCGGGGATCGATCACACCTGGCCGAACCGGCGGCCTTTAGTGCAATCCAGCTGTAATACCGTCATTTCCCCGATACGTATAACCCGGTGATATTCCAGAGGAGATTGTATTCTGGGGCTATCACGAAAACTCCACGAAACGACGAAACCGAGGGTAAGTAATTCAGTTTGATCATACGACGAGCCCGTGGCGTGTCCAATCAGGATACACCGCGAAAACCGATTTAATTATCATAAGGAAAACCCAGTTAATTTCATGTAAATACCGATTTTGCTGTAAATATTCTTTTAGTCTTATCATTTTATCTTGTATATAGCTACAGTAATAGAATATAGAATATAGAATAGATATAATTTCCTTATGTGTTGTTATTTTAACCGTCGTTTAGCAATAGTAAGAGAACCCAACCCTTTCTGCGACTGAAAGCTAAGGGTAGCAACGAATAAGTCTCATACCGACCAGATACAACGAAAGAAATTGTTCATAAGCGAACGACCAGATCCCCGTAGATATACACTGTGTCCCAATACGTGATACCGAGGGATACAGCTGTATATCTAAGGGCCCGAATCCAGAAGCACCGAGAAAGATTAAGATACGTCATTCTACCAGCGACGTCCGAGAATAAAAACAAAGAGACAGTAACGTTGTAATCTGAAATATATGGAACAATTTGGAAGCTCGTGCAATTACCCATAGAAAAAACTGCGATGTATTAGTTCATAAGTGATAAATAACAAACCCATTTCAATCGCATGAAAAGATTTTTAAAAGTAAAACGCAAAATTCGCGTACTTAATACAAAAATGCCCGTTTTCCATAGAAAGAAATTGACAGATACATAATGTAAACCAGTTCAAATAAAGCAGACATGGGTTAGGAGATTCTAAGCAGCTAACATTCAATTCAAAGGCGGGAAAAGTAAAATCATGGACAAACCATCAATCATTTTATGTAAAGTTTGTATCGGCTACTGAAAAACCGAATGAAAAGGTTAAGCATGCCCAAATCCGACATGAAAGCATGTACAGGCTGTCCTGTTTTCGTTGTGATTTGGGGGTTTCTCATAGAAGCAGCGGGGGTTCACTATGGGGCATTCAATAAACCTAGAAACTATATTTATAATAAAGAAAATAGGGAAGAGGAAGAAATAAATGTTTTATTGTTGGTTGAGGCGACACCAAAAACTTCTTGTCGCGAAATCGAATCACAAGTTGGTATTTCCAAAACAAAAGCTCAAAAAAATATTATAGAAAGGCAAATATAGGCCATATAAAATTCAAATTATTCACCATTTCTTCCCGGGAGATCAAGAAAGAAGGTTTAATTTTTGTATAGGTGGTATTTAAATAAAATTCAAGAAAATCCAGATTTTGGGCGGTCTGTCATTTGGACAGATGAAACTCACATAAGCAGCGTAGGCTTATTTAACAGGCATAATGTGCGTCACTGGTCTGATACAAATCAGCACCAAACTTTTGAACGTCAGAGGCAAGGACGTCTTGGATTTACCGTTTCGTGTTTTAATTTGGGTGGTCAACTAGCATACCAAATTTTTGATGGAAACTTAACGGGATTGAGATACATTAATTTATTGAATATTAACGCAGAGGCGATAATGGAAAATGTTCCGTTAATAAACATAAACAGGGTATATTTCCAACAAGATGGTGCCCCTGCACACAATTCTGCAATAGTTAGAAATTATTTAGAAAATCATTTTCCGGGTAGATGATTGGGTACAAATGGACCTGCAAGATCACCGGATCTGAGTATATTAGACTTTTTTGTTTGGACATTTTTAAAAGTTGCTTTTCACATATTTAGGCGTATCCATACAAGGGCCCTATTGTCATGCAACAAGAGAAGCATCGCAAACTAAAATTCCTGAAAGAATAGAACAGTTTTTGTTTGCCATGAAGCGAGCAAAGCCTTAACGAAGCTGAACTTTGGAAACTGCAATAAGAAAGTTGTAAAGTTCCCAGCAGGGCTTCGCCATTAAGTATCTCAGCTTAATTTTCTCATAACCCTATCGCTACCATATAGTCATTTCACAAGTACGATCTTCCAAATTGCCTATAACAATTTTAAGGTGTGCCTTACTGGCAACTTTGTACCATGATTCAAGTAAAGATTAGATAGTATTGCGGTAAGGAACAAATTCATGCAAAATGTTGTAGGTACGAAAATTTAAAGTTGGTACACTTTCCCTGGTCGACTAGTTCAAAAATGAAAAGATGAAATTATATGATTATTATTATTATTATTAAGCTATGTACTTTTAATTAAACTGCTCAAGAGTTCAGAAGGAATTTTTAATACAACTGGTATTAATTTTCTTGTGAATGTTTCATCGAAAATTCCGTACCAACAGTCGAGCAGATTGATTAAGTTAGATTCAGCAGCAACCAAATAAAACAATTTAAATATCCACAAATTAATAAAAAACAAAAAGCACTAATTCCCTTTCCATAAAAATTAATAAAATACACGTCCACAAACACAAATCATGCAAAATTAAATAGCAAATAAATCGGCAAGATTAATAAAAATAAAAAAAAATTAAGCCCAATGCGATATGAACCGCAGCCACATGCCTTCACGAACACCCTACCTTTTCTCTGTATTGTCTTCGTGAAGAGTCCAAACTCTGAATCAGATTCGTTGCGTGTCCCAAGAAAAGAGCATAACACGTCGCACCGGAGATCATGGAAAGCATGGTCAGCCACATATCGGTTAGTGACTGTGGAGGGAACCTGCCATAACCTATGCACAGCATGTGGGACATAGCTTTGAAAAGCGCCCACGAATACTGCTCCAGCCAAAAAGCTTCCTGAAAATAAAAACATCCAGTAGAAGAATTATGTGTTTTCCAAAAATTTCAAGAGGCAATTCAGTCGGAAAACTAACCTACGCACTTCCCCATAAGTAGCACACCCTACATCCCTAACTACATTTCTTTTTATTACCGCCACTCTTGGAGTTAATTTCCATGCAGAGTTCTTTAGCACAGAAATGAATTGCCTATACACAAACAAACCTCCACCGATTTTATGTATAGACAATAGTTTTACCTGCAATTCATTGATGGCGACCCATGAATTCGGAGGAAACCCCTGTAGCATAGGCACCAGAAACTGCAAACACCCTGACCAATGTCCGATTAGCAGCATCATACAAATTAAATTGAAAATCCGCATAAATACGCTCGCCATGTTTAGAAACTGCAAAAGTTCATAAAAAATCGCATTAGACAAAGTAATTATCGTTATTTTACAGTATATCCTATACTTGATGTTCGTTTTGTCATATACAGGGTGACTCGGAATTATTTTGCAAAATCTCGGTAGGGTTTTCAGAATCAAAAATTGAATGACACGTACATGAAAACGTGCTGAATAGCCAATTAAGGTGAAATGGGGCAAATGTAAAAATGGGGCAATATGGCGGAGAAATTTAAAAAAAACCTGTCATCATTGCTTTCTTTAAGACTTTAGAGGTAGCCTTTCAAAAACCTGGTGATAGATGTAAAAAAGTGGGTAGTGTTCTTCGTTGTTAATAAGTTTAATAAGTTTGTAATTGCGTGTGTCGCATTTGCCCCCTAAAATACATATAGTAGGGGTAAATGTAAAATATTTACATCACATTTGCCCCTTTTTGTATTACAATTACAATTACTTTAGAAAAGTGGGGGTTTTGCTCTTTTGTCTGTCCAGAAAGGAAGTTCTGCAACTGGTGTTCCAGTTTGTTAAAGAGCATCGTGTTGAAGGGCCAAGGATTATTCAGGAATTGAGATCTCTCAAGTTGCAGTAGTCAAATTTTACATCACAATTGCCCCACTTCACCTTACCGTGTTTGGGGCAAACAACGGCCCCAGGAACTGCGGAAAAATACAGAGTAGCACTTCTTGGAGTGTCGCAACCCTATAACTGAGGATCGTTTAGTATATAATTCAAAAAACCCTTCTGAAATTTTGCCAAATAATTCTTAATTACCGTGCACATATGTGAATACATTTTACAAAATAATTGGCTACGAACACCAGTTATATTATACATTATATCTGACGTTTCTACAAAACAATCGATTAACTGCGTATGCTGTAAACAAAAACAACAACAAAAAATACAAAAACCAAACAACAAAAACGTTAAATATAAAAGCGAGTTAAATCCGTTTCCTCGTCACGTCTAGGGAACTGAACAGTGAACTGCTTAAGCCGTCGAGGATCAAGCGGTGCTCGTAATAAGAACAAAAAGCTCAAGCTTCTCCTCCGTGCGTCATAGCATCTTCAACCAATAACAGAACAACACAACTGCCATGTACCAAGCACCTCATTGGATAAGCATTTGTCTTGTAAAACGCGCGCAATTCAAAATGTCTTGGGCTGTTTTTAACTATTCCAGAATGAAATAATAATAATATTTGCTAAGAAGCAAAAGCGGGCTACTATATCGAGAAGAAAACTAGTTGACTTACCTCTGACTAAAGTTGTGTTTTCTGTGTGTGCACGTGCAGTGATATTTACAAATAACTAAAGTGAAAAACAGCTAACAAACTAAGCAAAATGCACTAGAAGAAAAATAGCAGTGTTAGAGGGGAAAAACTAGTCATGCTCATAAGAAAGTTATTAACAACAGTTTTAGTGTGAATTGTTTTAGTGTAAAATGTTTGAGGGGAAAATCTGATTTTTTAAAATTAAGATTTTAAGCAATTATAGTTAAAATATTTATGTGTGGTGTGGCTGACACTAAGCTACAAATTTATAGTTCAATAGATCTTTTCAAATTGTTTATTACATGGATACTGACTATCCCTACTTATAAATGCAATAAATAACAACATTTTCCCATATCTTGGTCCTTCGAGCCGGGTATCTAAATATAGACAACTCAAGTTGACTTCAAGCGTGTATACAGCGGCGTGTCAACCAACCAATAAAGCGTGTCTCACACGTGACTCTCCGCGAGAACAGTGTAGCAACATACGAGTGTGTGATGTGACAATATAAAAATGGTAACAGTAAAAAAACGCTAGTAACTGATGAGCATCGGCAGCGAGGGTGAGTCATAATCAAGAAACGAACACAATAAACTGAATATCGAGAGGCGGCGCAAGCGAAGCTGAGCGCCACGGATCGGTCATGCGCAATGCGAAGCAGCCGCGTCGGGGTTACCTTAAAGATGAGATTGCTTTTGGTGTATTTAGACTTGTCGAGGTCCGAACTGAGGCGCCCCCTCCGTTCTGTTCGTTTTTTTTGAAGATTCTGCAAGATCTAGAAAAAGCGAAGAACACAAGGTAGTAGAGAAAGCGTGTGGTCATACGGTACAGTTACCGGAAGAACGTTCAACATTTTTTTTTGTTAAATTAAAAAAAAATAGATAGCGAGTGGTTAATAAGGTACATGAGAATGAAAGTTAGTACAAGATTTTTCGAAAGACACAATGCAGTGCGAAGCGGGCATGCGCTTATGCCTAAACGGAATACACCGACCAAATCAAAAATAAACGCTATGTTTGTTTACGTCCTGTTCTGGCCAAAATTAAAGAAATATTATGAGCATGACAAAAACATATAAAACTACAATTTTCCGTTTCTAATTATATATATACCTATTTACACGATTACCTACTTCACGTTAAAGTTACTGCGTTTCATTTCATATCAAGACTGTAATCGTATTTTTGAAAGTAATTATTATAAATCCAAATTGATTAATATGAATGCTTGGGCACCTAAATTATAAGGTCTACATAAATTACATGTCCCTTTAAGCCCTATAGTATTATATATATTAATGCCCGTACTAGAACTTAAATATTAAAAATATTGCAAATTTTATTTCCAAAAATATGGTTTAAAAAATTCTTTATATCTTATAGATGTAACAAATTAATATGTTAGTAGAAGAGTTGTCACCTTGCCCCCACTCCTTTTTCGATTTCTCCATGTACTTCCGTTTCTAGTTGGAATGTTGTAAACAACATAATTACCTCGAGATAATTGTTCTATGAGTATACTTAAGCTCATAAGAATGTTTCATGTTTTGATATGCTGAATTAGATAAATAAGAATTTGGTGTAGTTATTTTTACTAGGCGAATTATTGAGAGTAAAATGTTTCTTAGCATAACCTTCTACGTATATATGTTTGGCTTTTAACATAAAAGTATTCAGTAAAGCAGAGAATTCTTCATAAGGTATTTCTCCACTTTCCCATGGTATAATTTCTAATTAAACAGTTGACTTGTCTTTGTGTTCTTGGAAGATCATCAAACTTTATAGGTGGCTTAAAAACAAAATTTTCCATATACGACGGTGGCATTAATTAATCATTGCTAATTGTCCGCGATTTCCCAATCGAGTCTTTTCACTTCGTGGAAAACCGAAAAGTTCAGCTTTAAACACACGAAATACGATCACATCAGAACCGATGATTTGTTCATTGATATGCAGGGGTATCACGGAGTTCATGGCGAATTTTTGTTTAAAGAATTAGCCGCCATATTTTCTGATGTGATCGTATTTCGTGTGTTTAAAGCTGAACTTTTCGGTTTTCCACGAAGTGAAAAGACTCAATTGGGAAATCGCGGACACTTAGTAATGATTAAGGAATGCCACCGTCAAGCTGGAACCGGAAATATCTGGGAAAATTGAAAAAGGAGTGGGGGAAAAGTGACAACTGTGACAACTTAAGTTTTCTAATGGTCCACCTAAAGGCTGCTTAAAATTGTAAGTAAATAGTTTAGAAAAATCTCAAACAAATATTAGTGATTAAAAATGAATTTCGACAGTTTTTGGATTTTGAACCATCCTAACATATGCAACACCCCCAGGAATAGAAAAATATCAGACACTGGGAATTCCACTATATACTCGTAGGAATTTTGATTAAAATTTGAAAGATTTCAACATATTAATCGTGATTTTCTTTATAATTATTATTAAATGGGATTGCACGTTAGGCTGACGACCTAACTGCAAACATAGTCACAGAAACATCCGCAAGGATGCCCTATGCTCCAATAGGAGCGAAAAGGAGTTACTACTACTACTATTATTAAATGGACTAAAATTGCAACTTAATTTTGACCAGAACAAATAAAAACAGATGTACGTACTAAAACTAGAAACAACCTATTAAATATAATAGGGAAAATAGAAATACCCACTTAAAAATATTTTTTATAGGATGTTAAAATAATAATTATCATCCCAGAAATTTATCAGATTTGAAGCTTTATCTAAATTGTCCAACTACTTATCTAACTTTGTCTCTATAATGGTCTAAACATTTCTAGAATGCCAGTTATGTCCAAATGAAATTGAAGTTATTCCTAAATATTTTTATAAAATCGCTCTCTGCAGAATATTACTTATGGACTTGCCCTCATATACACGTAAACACATATCTCACAAATGACGCTTAGAAAAAAATAAACAGCCTTATAAAATTGCGAACCGGATTTAACTTTTTCCGAAGTTTGCGTCAGAGAAAAGTGTATTAATATTGAGGCTACTTAAATATTATGTATGAAAGAGAAAGTTCAGGGTTAAGTCCCGATGGAATTCAATGATTCTTTCTCTGCAAGTGCGTGAGAAGAAGGGTGTACCTTTTTGTTTAATAAGAAAATTTTTCTGGTTATATCTCTGAGCACATTTTAAGTGGGTATTACTTTCCACACAGCGGTAAGATCGAGAACTTCGAAGTAAATTCACTATGAATTCTTAATAAGTTAACTTCACACGCCAAAAGACAGTGACACAGTAATTAAACTTGACCCGTGTTTCGCCGACAACCCCAGCGCGTGGGGTTAACTTATTAAGAATTCATAGGGTATTACTTGAAAAAATAAATATATTCAACAAATTACGGGTGATTACATAGAAGTAGAAAATGAATAGGAAACACAGGAGCAGAAACTAACGAACAACTGATTTTCTTTTGCATGTTCTTCAGAAAATAAGAAAGTTATCAGTTATCTGTTTTTGGTACTGAAAAGTACCACTATTTTGTTTTTTATTTTCACGCTCATTTTCTTTACTTTCCACATATACAAGAAAATCAATAATATTTCAGTACCAAGTGTAATAATTCACAGTGTTCTAGTGGACAATGCACGATTTTCTAAACGAAAAACAAAACAATTTTACATTCTGGCGATACCCATTAATATTATGTCTAATGCATCCATTATTTTCTAAGAATAATCACAATATAAGACACCAATAACTTACTGAAAAAATGTAGATGTGATTGATTTTTTACAACACTACGCCTACTGGTCAAATGTCATGTCATGTCCATCTAGGGCTATCTACATCAACCGTGCTGCCAGCTAGCAAAACAATTTTGATGTTACTATGAACACATTTTGTTGTTGTGCATCCAAAACAGGAAAGGCAGTGGCACAGGAATGGCAGTGGCACAGAACTATGGTACGTAAAAGTCCAAAAGTTACGTATAAATAAGACAAATTAAAAGCATAATATGCATTGAGTATCTTTTTTTAAAATAAAAACTTCGATTTCCAGCGCAACTTTTGGACCTGACGTATTTGATTTAAAAGCTGAATTTTGGTACTAACTAGTATCCTAATAATAAGTGTTCAGGAAATTGGGGGCCTAGGAAAAAGATTAAATAATGCCATTTTATCAAAATGCGTTAGTCATCATCATTATTATTATTTATTTCTATTTATTACGAGTATGGCAAAAATGACATCAATAAACTTACGAAAATTCGAGGATACCCACAAGTACTGGGATTTGTCAAGAAACACCCACAACAAAAACCAAAAACAGTTTCGAAGAATCATGTTAGTGTTGGTATGAAACGACCGATGCACAACAACAAAAAACAAATAAAATGCGAGCCACGATGACGCTAAACACAGAGCATTCAATCCGCCCCGGCTGCCTCGGGCGCCTTCGCCTGAGGCAACCTGGAGCAGCAACGGACAGACAGACAGAAAAAGTAATGAAGCACCTCAGTAGTCCTGTCTCTAGGTGGGGGAATTGGGGTACCGTCAGGACCGTACTCTGCCTGTCGCCCAGGCGGGTGCTGGTACATGGGTATCTAAATCCCAAACAGCTTCATCAATGGTCACAGTACGGCAAGGGAGCGTTTTCCGGGGAATTTATATTATCAAATTTTCCAAAATTTAATAAACAATCAAAAAAACTGTGAATGGTTTAACAAGACCAAGCACCAGCTGTCTGTATTAATAAAAATTTCAAACTTAGCGAGGTACACAATACATCCAATTTGTTGGTCCTTCGAGCCGGCTCGTCGATTTCGTTTTGTAAGCAACATTGGATCGTTATCGATTTTTTTGTTGAAAGTTGAAACTTATACAAATTATGTACGTATTACTGTTATGCCCCTATATTTTTGAGCATCTGACAGAATTTCCGGTTAAACCAAAAATGTTGCTGATAGTTTGAAGACCTCAAAGTGTACGTATGTAAATATTAGATAAGTTTAAAATTTTTATATTTAATGATAGCAGAATCAGACTGTTACCTTCTTTTGTCAACACCCGGTATATTCTTACGCAATTGTGATAATTATTCATAAACAATAGAAGGGAATTAGTTAAGTCATAGGAGATGTTTAAAAATATGTACCAGTAAACATAAACAATTATAATATAACAAATAAACATTGATCTCTAACTTGCGTATTTTTTTAAACTATTAATGAAATTAATAACGCCGATGAAAATGCAACAGCTTTTTTTAAAAGAAATTGTGAGATAGATACCTAAATCAAATAAAAATTGAAATTTAATTTACTACACGAGTAGATGGTTTTTGGGGATTCTAACTCATGATGAGCCTACTCTTCCGAATGAAAAGCAGTGTCGACCATGTATTGTAAAATTTGTATGGTATGCTTCATGTGAAGAATAGCAAGAATTCAAAGTCATTTATTAGGAGATAGAGGAGAACAGATGCTAATAAGAAATATTACTTAAAGCGTATGCACCTAATGTGCTACAATACTTGTAGAGCTTTAAATTTTACAAGTCCCGTTAGTTTAGAAAAGATTAAGCCGTAGAAACCATCAAAATTAGCACACCTACTTTGAATATCTGCATAATAATTGTTTAATCAAACGTTTTTTTTTATTTTGTTGGCGTGGTAGGTGTGCGATTTTGATGGCCGTCCAATTCAAGAGATACGTTCGTTATATCGTTTAAAGCTGAAAAAGTGCAGACTCTCGCAATGAAACAAGGTGCTGTATAAAATAGCAAAACTTAGGCTCATTCCAAGCACGCCCGAGCTTACAGCGGAAGAAGCCCAAAGCCGACATTATTACTTCTGTTTTCTCTCATTCTAATCCGATTATAAATCAGATTTCTACAAAATCGTCTCTTCTATGATAGTACTTATCCAGAAATGGGCTTTGGTTGTAAACCCCATTTCCTCAGTTACAAATGTGACAGGGGCTTATAACAAAAACCCACTTTTAGATTGTTTTTTTCCTACGCTATGTCTAAACTCTATAGGTGATCGTAAATTAAACGAAGAAAAAAATGGTGATGTGTATTTACAGTCGCGACAAAACCTTATATTTGTGTTTCATGTTCTTGCTGCACAACATCGTGTTCAAACAATATTTTATACAGGCAGTCCCAATAGTGCCACAGCGCACTTATGCATTTTAGAGAAAAAGTTATGAAACGCACCTTCGTTGTTCCATTTTTCTGCCCTAACTTTGTTTTTCTAAATTGAACAAACTATGCATTTTTGAATTCATTAATTTATTAAATTTTTAAAATTAAAAAATTGGTCAACCTGTAAGTATTTATAAATGAAAATAACTTCACAGTATGTGTTAGCGTTTTCACTAAAATGCATAAAAAATTCAAAACTCCGTTGCCGCACTACTGGGACAAACGGTACATTGCATCATTCAATCTATCATGTCCATTTCCACAATAGAAAACATTTTATATATGTACAGGCTGTCCTATTTTCGATGTGATTTTGGATATCGTTTTTAGTTTTGGAGAAAGAATATAATGCTGATGTTTATCGATTTTCAAAAACTCTCTCCAATTCTTTTTGTACTAAGCAAACTAAAACTGTTATGACTGACTCCAATAGAACTTTTTCCAGCTAGCTCGGCTTGATTGTTGTATCTTCGTATGTATATTTTTTCTTTTAAAAATGCCCAAACAAAAAAGGCTAATATACTCAGATCCGGTGATCTTTCAGGCCACAATATAGGTCCATTTGTACCCAACCATCTACCCGGAAAATGATTTTCTAAATAATTTCTAACTATTGCAGAATTGTGTGCAGGGGCACCATCTTGTTGGAAATATACACTGTTTATGTTTATTAACGGAACATTTTCCATTATCGCCTCTACGTTAATATTCAATAAATTAATGTATCTCAATCCCGTTAAGTTTCCATCAAAAAGTTGGTATGCTAGTTGACCACTCAAAATGAAACACGAAACGTTAAATCCAAAACGTCCTTGCGTCTGACGTTCAAAAGTACCAAAATCGTTGCCGTTTTTTGAAATAACAATTTAAAAGTATATATATATTTTGATAGTTAAAAAAAGACCTTTCGAACTAGACCAAAGCCTACTATTATTTCCATTTAAAAAATTCAATTTTATGTCATAACTCAAAAAATACGCGAAAACCCCAAGGCTCTATCTCTGCTGCTTCTATGAAAAACCCCTAAATCACAACAAAAATAGGACAGCCTGTACATTCATTTATAGGCGGCCATGAAAACTGGTTAAACATAAAGCAGAGATATGCTCGAAATAATTGTGTTAGAAAAATACCAGACCCTAACAAACCGATTGACAAAGAAACAAACATAAAGGAGAATCAATGCAGTGAATTCTCATTTTCCTGAATGCCAAAGACGTTCTGTTTCTAAAGATACCAAGTTAGAATACACTTTAATATAACTGAAAACATGCGTGCGACATGGAAATATTCCCCGTCCTAGTTTGGAGCACACAAAAATGGATGGATGGTGGAAACCCAATTTTCATGGCCACCGCATCAAATAGGTTTTTGGAACACCCAATACATTAATTCAAAATGGACACACATAACTGAGTGATATAACTTTCGGTCATCAATTTACCTAACGCATTATCGCAAAGTTGTGACAGTTCAGTGCGATACGACATAAAGTGCGATACATTTCTACATCTTCTTTTTAGTATGCCTAATCTTAGAACGATAAAAATATCTGTCAAAGTTAACATAAAAAAAATCGTACAATCCCGATTTGTATATTTGTATTTAGGTGTGTGAATGTGTGAGTAAAAGAAGTGGCATACTTACATAAACCTCCTCCCATTGGCTGACGTAACGGACGAGTCTAGATAATCGCAAGAGACGAACTAAAGAGAGGAGCTTAGCTAGCCGCAAAATTCGCAAAGCCCGGCCCGCGTGTAAAATTTGAAAACTATCGCCGAAATCTTGGAACTGAAACAGAAGCATCTCCATATAAAACTGATGTTCTCAAATTGCATTTGGGGCGGAAAATGTGGTAGATATATAAAGTTACTTACTTGGTTAAATATTAGAAATATATAATCTAGTGGAATGGACGAGATGAGGTCAAGGAAGAACCAAGTCCTCAAGTAGTGTTTGGCGATGAGTTTTGGATCTAGTATGACCTGTTCGGCGTTGTCTTGTTGCATAATACCTACACACAGAAATATAACAATTTTAACAATCAACAAAAATCGAGAAATTAATAAAAAAATTATATCGAGTACTGACCTGTTCTAAAATTGACTACTATATCGATAAGGAATATCGTGTCGGACAAACAATTGAAGGCAATCCAACGCGTGCTCAAATCGTCGTTGAAGAAACTTATAGCTACGGGCAAGATGATCAAGTTGGCTACTAACAACAGTAACATACACAGGTCCCAGTAAAAACTGTAACAAAAAAGAGATATTAACACAACAGTCAATACCACATTTCTTTGTTTACTACATGCAAATGTAAAAATGCTTCGCTTCCGAGTTAATGGGGGGGGGGGGGGGTATGCACCCAAAAATCCATCCAAATTTTTCTATGCTGCGCCGCTGGTTAAATTTAACCTTAAAACTTATTTGCACATTTCTTTACCAACAGATTTTTACCCTTATGTCTTTTCGATATTTGCGCTCGTTTTTGAGATATTAGGTAAAATTCGTAACGACTTATAGTTTTTGCGACACCGGTGAATTAATTAATTAATAGCGGCTGCAATAGGGAGGTTCGGAGAAAAATAAGATATCTATTTTTGACATGAAAATGACAGAAAATTGTTATTGTAATTGATTTACGACGAAATTTTTTTCTACAAAAATTTTTTGCTGCGTAATAAGCGAAAGAAATTAGCTTATCACGCCCACATGCTAGTTCGCTTTGTTATTGGTTTGACGTCAGAGATTCGTAAGGCGCTCCTCCCACTTGTCTTGAAGTGCCCGTGAAGCGGTACCTATCTCATAACATACTTATTGGGACTATTTCGAGCGTGAATTTTTAAAGTAAGGTGGCAAGGAAACATAAATCAAAGACAACATAATCGATATAATGATGCAACAAGGGTATCAAAAGTCCGATTCAAATAATTTGCCATATTTATGTAGCAGGTAAATGTCCCGGTAAATGTGGAAATGGTGTGTGATTCTTGCATCTAACCCCAATTTCATTCAACCTCAAAACAGTAGTGTAAATGCAGACCGGTATAAGTAAAACAAAGTCAACAATTTATTAACTGTACATGCCTTTTATAATTCAGTGTAAATAGGTATGTAGACTGTAGATACCTGCTTACTTCTGTTTGTAAAATAGGTACCTACCTATATTCTCTAATACAATACAATACATACCTACTCATTTATGTAGGTATGTATACTTAAGTGGTTGACAAGTTATCAAGTTAACAGTTTTATAACGGATTGGAATTTTTTTAAAAAAACGGAAACAAATACAACTCACGCGAATCGTAGGATGGTAGGACACCTTCTGAGACACAAAGGAATAGTTCGCGACACACTAGAGTCAGAGATAGGAACAAAGAGGTAGAGGTTGGAGCAGATTAGACTACTGCTCTCAAATAGTTGGGGATGTAGAATGTTCTACTTTTACGGAAATGCGTAGGCTAGCTCAGGGAAAGGATGGAGGTACGCGTCCTACCCAGTCTTCAAAAGAGAACTTTATGATGACGTACTATTTAATTATTATTGTAAAATAGTTAATAACATTTCCTTTTTTAGTTCAGGGAGGGAACGCTACGGCGATTCAGTATTTGGCTCCGTCATGCTCCTAGCATCCTGTTTCAAATTATGCTAACCGTAACACGTTACCAAGTACCAAGGGGTCCCAGAAAACTGTCGATAAATTACATTATGTTCGTTTTTATTTAGAGTGGCTGCAATGGGGCAACCGATAATTTTATAAACTTTTGCAATGATAGACTAATTCGCGAAAATATCGATAATGCTGACCGATTTTCCTTCTGGCTCCAACGAACCACTTTTTCCGTTTTATTGGTGTGCTGTACGATGTATTAGTCTGGGTACAAAACAGAAAACACCAGTTAGAACCAGTTAATAATATTTAACAATTTAACTACACATGCATATGCATAATACTTATGGGACTGCTGCGCGCTGAAGCTGGGACTTGTACGTTATACTAAGTTCTGACGTCACGCGGCCTACTCTCGCTGCAAGGTACGATTTCTAGCCTCGCACCGACGGAAAACTTTGCAACGGCTTCACAGGCGAAGGAATTTTTTTTAACAAAAATTAACAACATAACTGCCTTCAGTATAATAAACTCTATCAATTTTAATGAAATCGCCTCATTTGCATGTCGAATTCTCAACAAAGACAATTTTATATTCGGCAACACAGGACTTTTCGTCGCTACTTTCGGACTTAGAACTGTTCATCCCTGAAACGATTGGAAAGCGACAACATCCAGTATATTTCATGAATGAAAAGAATGGGAATAATAGGGCAGACTTTTGTTGAACTGAAAGCGTGCGGAAGCGAATTTCTTCTTTCATGTGACGCGCTGCCGCTCTCCCGTAATCTTGTTAATACAAATTCTGTAACAAAAGGGCTTTACAGAGGATCTTCCAAGGGTCCTGTGTAATACTGGTTGAACACAATTCGGAGAACTGTCACAATAAGAATTTATATACGTAGTGTGCACTAGGTGTACTTAAATATATACCTTAGTATTTATTTTACTTCCAAACAAACAATCCAATACTTAGTTTGAGGCATTTCAGCTACTGAAAAGTTATTGTACCAGAATTAATTTAACTTTGGAGCTCAAAGAAATTTTTAGTGATTTCGAAAAAGCGATACACGTTGGCGTTAAGAAAATTTAGCGAGATATAAATGCAATAGGATGTAGGTTTCGTTTGACACAGTCCTGGTATCGCAAAATTCAAAATGTTGGGTTGTTTCGGAGTACAGGGATTCTAATTCAGCAATAGGTCAGTGGTTGCGTTACACTTTTGGGTTATTATTTCTAAATCCTAACGAAGTAGAGGATTGTTTTGTAGAAGATTGTTACTCAGATATTCGTCAGAATTATAAAAATTGATTTCTCCTGTAAACAATAATCTTTCTGCCGTTTCTATTTCTAGTCGTCTTCAAGAGTACCATTAGCAAGTTCAAGGGTCTCGATATTTTGATCAACAACAAGGACGACGTGTGGGAACTTGAAATTGAGATAAACTGCGTATAGTCGGAGAGCAGGACGTTCGAAATATGCAAAATAAAAGTAGGGTATGCAACTCGCGAACATACAAAAACTGATGTCGAATTCTTATGTAAAATGACCTGCTGAATTCGATTCTGGAGGTCGCGAATCGATTCGGGATTGCGAAATTGAAAAAAATCGAACTTTATCATATTTTTACAAAATTTCTCGGAAATACATTATTTTATATTTCCCATTCTATATCTTTGTCTGTAACAATTGGATCGGTTTAAAACTTTGCATACATATAGTCTGAAATATGCCGAATCCATTGCCATATATAAATGTGCACTAATGTGTAAAGATATGGTAGAAATATAATATTTTCGTCGCAGATCCCATGGATTTTTCAGTAACTGCATTGAGAAAGTTGGTATCGAGGTAACTTTTTTATTATTGGAGATAGAGTAATAATATAAGCGAGTCAAATATAGTTTAAGGTCTGAATTAATTTATAAAAAACAAAAAAATGTTGTTGGTAAAAGTTTGGTGGTCATAAAAGGTTAATAAAGTCGAGCGTTATACGCGCTACGATGTCTCCTGGGTTGCACCGAAGCAGACCGCGTGGAGAACTTCAATGAGAACTGTTCTTATTTTTTTAAATTTGTACTTACAGAATAAATACATTTTTATTATTCGATATACGTACATTTTCCTTCACAAAAACAGCTTATGGAACACAGTACATTAGCTTTTAAACAAATACAGGTTGTGCTACAATTTATTGAAATATTCACATTTGCAAAATGGTGTTATATTTACAAAATCTGGTTTCGCACTTATTGTGGTCATGATTGGCATTACGCTACCGTTTTCTTTCATGCACCACCCAAATTCCAAAAGATTTGGGCCCGGTTTTTCAAAGAAACACCGAATTAAGTCTGACACCGGCTTCGTTGCTATGATACAATCAATCAGAAAGCCGGTATCATAGCAACGAAGCCGGTGTCAGACTTAATCCGGTGTTGGATTCTTTGAAAAACCGGACCTTGATAGTTTTGGTCGAACTAGGTATGCAGTTTTGTAAACGACAGACTGCAAATACATACGTCCTGAGGACATGAAAACGAAACGTGTTTTCGGTGGGTGGTAAAGAAGCGAAATTTGTTTTGTAATAAATAGGTACCTTACTGATATTCGTTTGCTTACTTACCTAATGCCTGTTTTGCATGTTGGAAACAAATGTGCTCTTAAATGGTCCATACTGCCGGTAAATTCTGGACGACCATAATATGTAATGAATTTCACTCTGTTCTCGCTTGACATTTGGTGGAACATTGAATATTTCAATAAAACAAAATTTTTTAGTATTTTCAACGGGTTTAATCGTTATCGACAATATTGTTTCGACTTACTAGGTCATCATCAAAGGTTCTTACAAAACAAATCTTAAAACTAAAACAGTGCCTTACATACAGTATTCTATTTTATTTTCGTTCGAGAAAAAGACAAACGAAGCACTAAAGGGCACGGGTGGAAATATTGTTAGGGACATAGAGGCAGAATGGAATTGCATTAAAAATAGTTTAGTTTCCTCAGCTAGTGATATTTTGGGTCATAAACAGAATGAAAGTAGGAAACCCTGGATAACAAAACATATTGTGAGTCTAATAGAGGAAAGGCGAAAATATAAAAATAGGTTAGATGAAACAGGGAAACAAAGATATAAGGCGATCAAGTGGGAAATTATTCGGGAATGTAGGAAAGCGAAAGAGCAATGGATCGATAATAAATGCAAAGAAGTAGAAGATAAATTCGAAGTAGGAAAGACTGATGAAGCATATAAAATAATTAGGAGAAATTTTAGAGAAATTGGATCTAGTACCAAAAACATTAGAAATGAGGCAGGAGATATCCTAATCGGAAGTGGGGAGAAGGCAGATAGGTGGAAAGAATATTTAGGAAACTTATATGCGGGACAGGAAGTGCAAGATATATTAGAAAGCGAAAGCAGTGTAGAGGGGGATAACCTAGGGAGTCCTATAATGAGAGAAGAGTTTGAGATAGCACTAAAAAGTTTAAGGAATAATAAAGCACCAGGTATAGATGGCTTGCAGGCAGAAATCTTAAAGTGCGCAGGTCAAGAGGTAATAGATCGTTTATTTAAACTAGTTAGTCGCATATACCTGACAGGCGAGATTCCAGAAGATTACAAACGGAACATCATAGTAGCTTTGCCAAAAAGAAAAGGCGCGGATAGATGCGAAAATTTTAGAACTATCAGTTTAACTTCCCATGCGTCAAAAATTTTAACTAGAATTGTGCAAAGAAGGATGGAGAAAAAGGTGGAAGAAATATTAGGAGAAGATCAGTTCGGATTTAGACGAAATAGAGGAACGCGCGAGGCCATTCTAGCTTTACGAGTAATTATAGAAAAAACGATAGAAAAGAGAAAGAGCGTCTATATAGGATTTGTAGATTTAGAAAAAGCCTTCGACAACGTAAAATGGGGGAAGATGTTCGAAGTGCTGAGAAAGGTAGGGATGAAATACAGGGACAGAAGAATAATACATAATCTCTACAAAGAGCAAAAGGCAGTTATAGAATGTGAGCAGGAACAAAGGGAAGTAGATATCCGGAAGGGAGTGAGACAGGGATGTGCATTGTCACCTCTAGTTTTCAACTTATATATCGAAGATGCGATTAATATTGTTAAGGAAAGAACAGCCTCAGGGATCAATGTACAGGGCCAAACTATTAACATGCTCAGATTTGCGGATGATATAGCAGTGTTAGCATCTAGCAAAGAAGAATTAGGAGCGGCTTTGAATGAAATGGAAGCAGTTTTGACACAGGGCTTCGGCATGAAAATCAATAAAAATAAAACTAAAATTTTGGTATGTAGGGGATGTGAAAATAGAACTAAAATGGAAATACAAATTGGAAATGAGAAGATAGAGGAGGTCGCGGATTTCTGCTACTTAGGAAGTAAAATAACTCAAGACGGTAGGAGCACTAAAGATATAAAACAAAGAATGGCGCAGGGCCGAGTTGCGTTTAACAAAAAGAAACAACTGTTATGCTCGAGAACGGTTAATATAGAGACTAGGAAGAGACTCTTAACGTCGTATGTATGGAGTACGGCATTATACGGGTGCGAAACTTGGACAATAGGAGAAGCGGATAGAAAAAGAGTAGAAGCGTTTGAAATGTGGTGCTACAGACGCATGATGAAGATACCGTGGATAGATAAGGTTAGCAATAGGGAAGTATTAGAAAGAGTTGGGGAAAAGCGAAAGGTATGGAAAACAATAAAGAGTAGGAGAGATAGGATGGTAGGACACCTTCTAAGACACGAAGGAATAGTTCGTGACATACTAGAGTCAGAGATAGGAATAAAAAGAGGTAGGGGTAGGCCTAGATTAGACTACTGCTCTCAAATAGTTAGGGATGTAGGATGTTCTACTTTTAGGGAAATGCGTAGGTTAGCTCAGGATAGAAAAGAATGGAGGTACGCGTCCAACCAGTCTTCGGACTGAGAACCTTATGATGATGTGGTGGGGTAAGACTGCTTCTATGATTGGTGAATGGTTAAATTCCAACTGGTCATTTGTTATCTGTTGATCTAATTTCTAAGCAAACTTGATCAAAACCCGGTTTGCTTAAATAATTATTGGTCAATAATAAAGAAAAAAGAAACACAGGAGATAAAAGTGGTGTTTCTCATTTAAATTGCAATGATTGCAGCGCGATTTACATAGGTCAAACCGGGAGGGATTTCAATACCATACTGAAAGAACATAAAGTCTATTGCCAACAATTCAAACAGGACGGGGTTTTGGGAACATTGTACATATTGTAAACAATCATAATTTTGTCGAAAGTGATTTTAAAATATTATATAAGGATCTAAAGGTAGAAAATTAAATTAAGTGGAAAGTTTTGAAATTTGCAAAGCCATTAAATTACATCAACAGATAACAAATAACCAGTTGGAATTTAACCATTCATCAATCATAGAAGCAATCTTACCCCACCACACGAAAATAAAATGGAATACTGCATATAAGGCACTGCTTTAGTTTTAAGATTTGTTTTGTAAGAACCTTTGAAGTCGAAACAATATTGTACGTAACGATTAAACCTGTGAAAAACATTAAAAAGTTTTGTTTTATTGAAATGACCATATAATGATTTAAGAAAAATGCCCTACACACATTTAATAAATGAAAACTCTAAACTCCGACGGCGTTGGCACGGCATCGGCAGTCAGCTTTTGTCCGCGACAACGCGCGCAGGGCGCGACATTTGACTCACGTTTAACACACTTTTTCTGACTTACTATGCATTTTATGAAAAAATACTCAAAATAAAAAAACATCCTCATTTTATGCGCTACAATTTACTCGTTTATAGTATAAGTATATCTTCAAAAATAAAAAAGTTATCCCGATACACACTTTTTCGCTGTAAATGACACAAAAGTGGCAACTCTTCCTCGAATATTTATTAATTTTTCAGTCAAATCACAACAATTACTATTTTCTCGTACAGCGTTAGAAAGCGGATAGTTTCATTATCCTAATGCTAAAATTTCAAATTTGTACGACAATGGGTGACAGATATACAGAAGGAGAAACAATAAAAGTGCGAAAATAGCATATTTGAGAAGAAAAATGAAAAAATGCAATGTTCTTCAATTTGGCAATTCCAAATCGAATCGCGACCTCAAAAATATGTTTTGTCAGGTGTTTTTACGTAAGAACTCATCGTCTGTTTTTGTATGTTCGAAAGTTGCATACCATGTGTCGAATTCAGAGCTCATGCTCTCCGACTAGTAAGTTCAGAATTATTTTCATATACGATATACGAGTACTCTACCTAATATACTGATTTTCATTCGAGAAAAATGCCACACAGGTCCTACCAATACTCTCTGAAAAATTTAAAGTGTTAAATTTATTTGTATAGCGAAAGAGATCTGCAAGAATTGAATTTTCTCCATTCCTGCTTATCTGGTATTATTGAGTTTCTTTAATTGAAAATATAAATTTATATTGACATCTTATTTACGGAGAAAGCATGCTTGAAAACTGTGCTGAATACTGCACGTTAAATGTGCTAAATTTTAGCAACAGAGTTTGGTGGTTCGAATTTTATTAATAAATTTATAACTTTTATCAATAAAAATGGCAGGTTGCCGTCTCTAGAGGCAGTTTACTCGCTCTGGAGTACATGGGCAAAAACAGAGGTGGTAAAGGGGGAGTGGTAGTCAATATTGCTTCCATCTTGTTTCTCCAGCCTCTTGCTGGATGACCAAATTTACATATGCAGCAAATATTTTGTGGTTGGACTTAACGATCGGTTGGAATACAGTTCTATTACAACAAATAGGTATACGGCATGCTGATCAAGTTCCCATTGTCACCATTTTGTCAATTTCGGTCTCGCTTGTCAAAAATTCTTCGGTAAACTTTAGGAAAATGTCTTTAATTAAAATTTTTAGTGCAAATTCTTTACTAAATTCAGTTGCAAAATTAGGGCCATCAAAGTAAGTAAAAGATATCGGAAAATATATTTAATTTTTGTACAAGTGAATTTTTAGTGGTCGATTAGTCATTAGAAGCATCACTGGGGCACAATCTGTTGGTAAAAGCTCTAATTCTGCAGAAGAAAAACATGAATTTGAAATAGAAACAATGGTAAGTTGCCGACTTCAAATTTATATAATTTCTGTATGAAAAAAATCAATTTCCCTAAAAGCAGCTGAGTCCTGTTGGTCCAGCTACTGTGATTCATTTGGATAGAAGTAGTGACCTGGCGGTCAGCTTCGACGCCCCCATTGTGAACAAAGTGGCTCTCATAACAGGAGGTGCGTCTGGAATCGGATTCCATTACGGAAAGGAGCTTTTAAGAAATGGAGCAAAGGTAACTTTCAGCAAAATTCCTAGTTTCATGATTTCTTCCAATCTCACCAATACGAGAATTACTATATAATGAATTTAAAGAAAACCTTTTGGGAAAAAACCTCCAAGTGAAATATAAGTGTACAGAAAAATAACTAAATAAAACAAAACATCCATGGAAAACTGTTAACATCAAGGTAATCTTGTAATAAACTAGAAACAAGAGAGAAATTAGTCAATTAATGTCATAATGGCAATAAAGAGAGGTTAGAACTTCAAAAAAAGCATATAAGAGGAACATTCGCAAAAGTTTAAATAAACGAAAAATTTAATTATCATTTAATTTAATTTAAATCTTCTATACTATTTTCAAAACTTCAAAAATCATTAGATAATAACAGCAACAAAAATAAATTAATGTAATTAGATAAAATGTTCGACATAACCGCCATCCTCACGATAACAAACACGCAACCGTTTCATTGATACTTTGAAATGCGTCGCGAACTCGTTCCATCGTATTTTCTCGAGTAGTTGAAGGTTCCCTGTAAACTAACTGCTTTACGTAGCCCCACAAAAAAAGTCAAGTTTTATTAGGTATGGAGATCGCGCTGGCCAAGGTGTCGGACCTCCTCTTCCCATCCATTTGTTTGGAAATGCTGCAGTCAAGTGCTCCCTTACATCCCTCCCGTAATGCGCAGGCGCTCCATCTTGTTGATACCACATCTGTTGTATTGCAGCAAGTGGTAAATTGTCTAACATTTCTGGCAAATCGTTTTGTAGAAATTGTAGGTAGCTATTGCCGTTCAAATTTTAATCGAGAAAATGTGGTTCAATTACGTGTCGTCCAATGATGCTACCCCATACACTCAAAGGCCACCTATGTTGATGATCCAATGGCCTTAACCAGTGGGGATTATCAGTACAGTAATAATGGCAGTTGTATCTTGAAACAAAAGCGTTCTTATGAAACGAAGCTTCGTCCGTAAAGAGTACATGATCGAAAAGCCCACTCACAAAACTACAGCGGATTGTTGAAGTCATTTTGATCTAGTTCCTGTACCAACTGAACGTGGTACGGGTGAAATTTATTTTTGCGCAGTATTCGAGATTCAGAAGTTTGACTTATTTCTAACTCGCATTTTCATTCATTCCTTTATTTCAAATGGAATTCTATAGTTTTAACCGGGGACTGAAATCGAAACCGATATTCACCGTAACTGTAACCGTAACCGTTTAATATTCGAATAACCTTAACCGAAACTGTAACCGAAATTTAAAATATTTCTTTTACCGAAACCGTTACCGAAACCGTTTTATTTTATTTTGATTAACCGAAACTGTAACCAATATACAGATATTTGTATCGGTTTTTGAAGGAATTGAAACCCAAACCATTAACACTAACTGAAACCGTAACCTCGTCAAACCGAATCAAATTGAGCCAGTGATTGGTTAACAAAAAGAATCAGCACACTACTGACTTCAGCTGAACGCCGCCATGTGGACAAATTGTTAAAATAAATACCTATTCAACCTAGTGTTGAGCACAGCCACAGAGTACTGGAACCTGAACGGTAATTTGATTTTTTAGTTTTTCTTTTTACATACCTACCTACCTACCTGCAGTTTATAATTTAATAGTATTTACATTTACAACATGTTTGTTGTTCCTTGTTGAAGGGACGAAGAAGATAGCTATCCGAGGAGCAAGCAGATGTATTTAATAAACAATAACAACATGTACTAATGTTAATAAATAATTACTAGAAAACAAAAGAAAAGAAGAGTTTTCGTTCGTTCGCACACAGCAGCCGCATATGATGATTTCACTCTGTATTGGAGCTCATCAGTACGGTGCAGCTGTGTGCGAACAAACCAAAAACAACATCTAATCTATAAAGGTGAGCGGGCCACATCAGTTAGCGAGCGGCAACTACGAAAAGTTGGCTCTCGCTCACTGATCGTCCCCTCTAGGCATTACTGGTACAATGCCGAAGAACACATGAAATAACAATTCGACCCGAACTTGCTCTAACAACTACTCCTCGGGCAAACACCCCGACAGGCATTGAATTACAGAGCAAGTCCTTGTCGAGGGCGTATACTGGACGGTGGCAAAATATCTGGAAACACTCTGCTATCAACTAATGCAGTATTGAGAATCCGATGTGCCCCTAGCGTACACAAAAGCGGTACAAAGCCAAAGAAGAGTTTTTTTTATTAATAAATAATTGTTATTAACAATTTGTTAATGATGTTATTTTTTATTATATTAATAATTATTAAAGTAGTTTTGATTTGACCTCTGTTAATCTTATAGTCTTGTCATTACCTGTAAGAAACCTACGCAAAGTTTAAGCGAATCGAAGTTGAAGCACTTGAGTCTTGTCTCGAACTTTAAATTGAAATAAAATGTACCTGACTTATGTAATTTTTTATTACAATAATTATAGTCAGCTACCTAAATTTACACATGTGAAATAGGATTTGTTACTGTTTAACTCAATTAAAAGTGCAGTTAAAGTTTTTCAAAAACCGATATTAACCGAAATCTATAACCGAAACCGTTTGAAAAAGGTCAAACTGTAACTGAAACCGATACGGAAATTTGCTGTGACATTTAAACCGAAACTGTAATCTTAACTGTTATAAATCTTAGTAACCGTAACCATAACCGGAATAAAAAGTGAAACGGTTTCAGTCCCTGGTTTTAACTGCATTCTTCAGCGGATTTTAGATGATCATTGTATAGGAAAAAGAAATCTTATTTTAATTCCCTGGATACCTCCACATTCCTGCAATCGCTGCAAAGTTATAGTTCTCGCAGGAACAGAATCCGCTGCTTTAATATCCTTGAATTTTGCTTTTATATACTAGGGCTACTGAATCAACCGCGACTCTAAAAAACCAGACCGAGAGACACTTTCTGCGGATTTGGGTTTTTATTGCTTCAAGCTATAAAAACCGAGATACCTCATTAACCTCGTTAAATCGTGTATTTTAGGCCATAATGATTGCCGATCAGGACGAAGATGTCGGCAAAAACGCGATTGAGAGCATCGCTGACGAGTTCGGCAGCGACAGGGTGGCGTTCATCAAGACCGACGTCTGCAACCGACTAGAACTGGAAAGTAAGCATAGGAACAAATTCTTTTTGGCAAATAATTACCTAATGACTTATTTTATGACTATTTATCTATATCTCAACAGGTACACAAAAAAATTCCTAGATACCCATTTCCAGTAGTTATAATACCTATCCACCGATTTATTAAATTTAGATACTCAGAAAGAAGACAACCAAACAAAATGATGTTTTCGAGATTAAAATCAAATTTAATTCACTATGGGTCATTCAATAAACCTAGAAACAAAATTTATAATAAAGAAAATAGGGAAGAGGAAGAAATAAATATTTTATCGTTGGTTGAGGCGGAACCAAAAACTTCTTGTCGCGAAATCGAATCACAAGTTGGTGTTTCCGAAACAAAAGTTAAAAAAATATTTAAAAAAGGCAAATATAGGCCATATAAAATTCAAATTATTCACCATCTCTTCCCGGGAGATCAAGAAAGAAGGCTTAATTTTTGTAGGTGGTAATTAAATAAAATTCAAGAAAATCCAGAATTTGGGCGGTCTGTCATTTGGACAGATGAAACTCACATAAGCAGCGTAGGATTATTTAACAGGCATAATGTGCGTCACTGGTCTGATACAAATCAGCACCAAACTTTTGAACGTCAGAGGCAAGGACGTTTTGGATTTAACGTTTCGTGTTTTATTTTGGGTGGTCGACTAGCATACCAAATTTTTGATGGAAACTTAACGGGATTGAGATACATTAATTTATTGAATATTAACGCAGAGGTTTGGGTACAATGTACATTTTAAATTGCATGATGATGAGACGAGTCTGCTTCCCTTTCAAATATGATTCACACGCTATAGTAAGACTGATCTACCTAATTTGCAGACGCTTTCAAGAGGTCCAAAGAAACGTACGGCGTCCTGGACATCGTCGTAAACAACGCCGCTGTGCTGGACGAGAAAAAATGGGAGAAGGAGATCGACGTGAACTGCGTAAGTCGATTGCAAAAATAAAGTATCGGGTATCGCCCCTATATTTTCACGCTTGGAAGTTAAAGGTTCCGGATAAGATGGATGATACTAAATTAAATTAAAATGTTAAAACACGTGATTTATCGGCGGAAAGACGGTCTACCGCGGGCACTAATCGATTTGCTGGTGTTAATAATAATTTTGTGGTAATTTGGAGAGATGCGAAATCGATATTTTCGTCATAGTTCTTATTAACTTTCCGTAAGCCAGGGGGTGGGCTGTTTGGTACGGTTCTGGTGACCGTGACCGTGATATCGCGAACAGTGTCAATTTCAATAATAATTTTTAACAGATGGGGCTGGCGAGAAGCACCCTCTTGGGCTTGGAGCACATGGGTGTTGACAAAGGCGGCAAGGGCGGTACTATAGTCAACATCTCCTCGATACTGGCTTTCCAGAAACCCGCCGGTTGTCCGTTTCACGTAGCCACCAAATACTTTGCGATTGGTCTCAGCTGTTCCATGGGCCAGAGCACGAATTATGAAAGGACTGGAGTGAAGGTCTTGACGCTCTGTCCTGGCATCACCATGGGTTCGACGATCAAGGATTTGGAGAACAGGGCGTCGGACTCGGAACAGGGGAAGTTGTTGTTGAAAGAAATAGGGGACCTGCCGATTCAACCGTAAGTAATTGGTAATCGAAGGTAAGTTACAACATGCAGTCGTTTGTTCTGGTTTAGTCCTGAAGATGTCGCTAGAGGTTTGGTGGCGATTATCCAGAAGGGCAGGCCCGGAAGCATTTGGGTATGCGAAGATGAGATGGTGTATGAAGTTGACAGGAAAGTTCCAGATGACATAAGAACCTTGGGGTTCTAGTTTGTGGTTCAAATTCGTCGTTTTATGGTCCCCTTTTATTACAGCCACCTTAAATGTAACCGCAAAAACGGTGTAACTAAATGACATTGCAACAATTTTGTGTTTTTGTTCCTCTTTCAATCTCTATTCCTTCCTCTATCATCTTCAAACAGTGTTTTGGGTCATCGATTGGAAGCATTATTAAATTATCGTTAATCATTTTGGTACAAAATCACATTGGTTACCATCTGCAATAATCATAAATAAAAAGTGTTTAGTATTCTCTATCGAGATGCAAAATGTTACCAGTACTGCATGGTTTATCTGGCTAAGGTACCCAGTGGGTTTCTTCTCGAATATCACATAATAAACACGATACATGATTATTTTTAAATACTAGGCCCTAGTCGAATCATGACTTCAAAGAAACGCATTATTGCCAGATTACAAAACAATTTACATCTGATATAATTCCCTGAAAACGTAGTAAAAGGATAAACATTTTCACAGTACAACGTTATACGGTTAACGAAAACTATATCTCCATGTTTATCGTCTGTTAAAATTTTGCACTGTAGGATATTGTCTCCCAATTGTAAAATTAACAATCTCGTACCATTACATAAGCCTTCATTAATGCTGAGATTTCTAACCAACATCACAATACAATGTACTCTCAACTTCAATTCATGCGGAGAAAAATTTGGCGGGTTTAAAGTATTTAAATATTCAGGAAGAATAGCATCGTTTAAATCTCCATTATCACAATTTTCAACACTATCCAAGTTTGTATATATTTTTTCTGTTTTTATATCGAACAGTTCTACCACTCTTTTGTTAATGTCTTCAACATCAGAATAGCTGATTAGGACATATCTATGAATTCTCTAATTGAATCCTCCATATATACGTTCAACGATATCCGAATTATAAATACATCTCTGTGGCAATTCTAAATTGCTATTCATATCGTTCAAAACTCCATCTCCAACATACAATAAAAACTTGGTGAATTCTTGTTCCTGTGGTAGAGCCCGCATATTCTGTGTTTAAGAAAATTTACGGAAATAACTCCAAAGAGAACTAAATTTGATACTTAAATTCACTGTTTCACAGCGTGTAGCATTTATTTTAACTGGTAACAATTATCAAAAATCTCCTCGCAACACCATAATTTTTTCACCAAACGGAACATCACAATTCATAAAGTCTCGTAAGGTTCTGTCTATAATGTCTAAAGCATTCCTTGGCGCCACAGGAGCTTCATCCCAAATAAAAACATCTACACTCCTTAAATAATCTGCTTCTTTTGAATTTTTCTTAAAGTTGGAAGATGAATCTAAAAACAGAGGAACAGGTAACCCAAACGTTTTATGAACTGTTCTGCCATGAGGAAGTAGTGTTGCTGCTATGCCCGTGAAGGCCATGGTACAAACAATTTTATTCTTACTCTTCAGTAAGCTGTAAAGGGTTGTATAAACATAAGTCTTACAGGAGCCTCCTGGACCGTCCATATAAAAACATGAAGATTCAGAAATTGATTCATTTATGTTAGCATCGCATTTACCCAAAATAATATCTACAATTTCTTTCTGCTTTTCATTTAGGTGTTTATATTGTCGTGATCCTATTTCTATTGCTTGTTCTTCATTTGCATATTCAACGTCGTGGCATGGAAGGAAACATTGAAAGATTGTAACCTTCCGCAGAAAGCATGGAACTAATTTGAATATAGGCTTTTTTTTCCTTCAGTATTGCTGTAACGTCTTTCATAATCTTGTGACATTGCTTCTTTAAATTCTTCCCACAATTCTTCCTGATAAATTGGTCGGCAATGCATTAAAATACGAATGAATAAATATCTCAGCTGTCTGGGCATCATCCAAATTTCAGCTTCATTCATGGCTCTTTTCCACTCGTGATGATCTTAAATAAGACCTAATTTTAAACACGCTGTTACACAAGATTCCTGTATTTCTCCGTTTACTGTTTTCAGATCTTCAAATCTGTTTGCTCCTTTAATATGAAGTAATAATAATCGAAAATGAAATAGTTAAATTTGGCTGAGGCTTACGGAGTACATGCGTCCAATAACTTTGAATTGTTTCTGACTGCGTATACTTTTACAACGACAACAAACATGATACCTACTTGTGATAGTTCAGACGTACGCACTTTTGTGCGACCATTTGACCAATTTAGAATTCACGACGTTTTAAGTCCGCTTTGTATTATAATATGCAGTTACATTAATATACAAAATAATAAAATTGTATTCAGGCATACCTGATATAATCCCTTTACACTGATATTTATATTAAAATGAATTTATAATAATTATTTCATCGGGGCAAACGATCGTAAAAAAGCGACTGCTTCTCTCAAGTGCTAAACACCCTGTCCTTTGCCTAACTAAATCTCCCCTCGTCTCTCCAGTCTGGAACGTAACCTTCTGAACATATTTTTGTTTATATTAGTCTACATTCCAGTGAGGGTGAACAGTGTCTAATACAGTCTGTTCCAAAAGTAACCCATTGAAATAAATTGGTGGTTCTGAAAGGTTGATTTCCTAATAATGAGGATTACAATAACAAAGACTAAAATCAGCTAACTTAATAACTTGAATGTCTCCAATATTTACCAATGAGATAGCAGAGAATATTTGAATTATAAAACATCTAGGTAGGACAAGTACTTGTCAGCGAATTTTTCTACCTTAGATCAACGTCCAGTCACCGACCAATATAAGCCGAAAGTATACCCAACTAATTCCATCTTGAATTGGGGAGAATAAAACACGTGCTTCCGTTTGAGCTGTCGGTGTAAGACTACTTTTTATTGTCACTACTGAGTAATACAGCACTAATACAGATGGCGCTAGAGGTTTTTGATATACATAAATCAACACCCCCACTTATATCAAAAAATTTGTCTATAATACTCTTAAACTAAACCTAAGTTTTCTGTAAACTGAACATGTTTCTTAGTGGGTAAACCCTTAGTTAGAATATCAGCCGTCATCTCATCAGTAGGAAGATACAAAATTTTTACATAGTTATTAGAAACAGCCTCACGTACAAAATGATGTTTAACATCTATGTGCTTTGATCTACGGTGATATACTGGATTGACTGCTAATTTTTGAGCACTTTGATTGTCATTGTAGACAGTTATAGAATTAATTTCTCCTGTTAATTCTTTTAACAAATTTCTAAAATATATAGCCTCTTTAGAGGCTTCTGTCAAGGCCATATATTCCGCCTCTGTGCTCGATAAAGCAACTGTTTTCTGCTTGTTACTTTCCCATGATATAGCAGAGCCAGAGAGTTTGAATACAAACCCTGTATAGGATTTCCTGTCCTCATGATTGTTTGCCCAATCAGCATCTATGAAACCCTCTAGATCTGCATTTTCCTTTTTAAATTTTAATTTCAGGATTTTTGTACCCTGCAAATATTTTAACACCCTTTTGGCACACTGCCAATGATATTGCGTATAGCAATTATTAAATTGACTCAAATAACTGACAGTAAAAGCAATATCTGGGCGAGTCAGAACTGCCAAGTACATTAGGCTACCAATCAGTTGTTGATATGGTAAACTTTTATCACAAATATTCACACTTTCATCAAAACTGTTATTGCTTTCTATTGGTGTACTGACACCTTTACATTGTAACATATTAAATCTTTTCAGTACCTGATTTATATACTGTTCCTGATCTAAGGTAATACAATTCTCATTATAGTCTCTTACGATTCGCATACCGAGACACTGTTTAGCTTCTCCCAAATCTTTAATTTTAAACTTTGAACTCAAATGATTTTTTAAAGAATCGGTATTTTCAGAATCATTAGAGAAAATAAAAAAATCATCGACATACAGAGCTACTATAGTTATTAAATTTCCATTTCTTTTAATATACAAACATGGCTCCAAATCAGATTTCTTATAACTTAAATTTGTTAACACTTCATCAACACGATTGTTCCAAGCTCTGGAAGACTGCTTGAGTCCATAAATCGCTCTTTTTAATTTACAAACTTTTTGTTCATTATCTGCTTTTATAAACCCTTCAGGCTGTCTCATATAGACATTTTCCTTTAAATACCCGTTTAAAAAAGCTGTGGTTACATCTAAGTGAGTAATTTTTAAATTTAATTTGACAGACAAAGCAATAAGTAATCTTAGGGTCGAGTGTCTTACCACTGGCGCAAAAGTCTCCTCAAAATCGATACCTTCCTTTTGTGCAAATCCCTTTGCCACTAGTCTGGCCCTATACTTCACTTTATTTTCACTGTCGCACTTTCTTCGAAAAACCCACTTACACTGTACCACTGTCCCAATTTCTGGAGGATCTGTTAACTCCCACGCTTCGTTTTCTTCGAACGATTTCATTTCTTCCATCATAGCCTGTCTCCATTGCTTTCCCTCAGGTCTTGATAAAGCTTCTTGAACTGTCAAAGGATCACTACTTAAATCTTCTTTCTCACTCATACACATATATGTAACGTAGTCTTCAAAGCTCTTAGGTTTTCCTCCTCTTTCTGACCTTCGAATCGCACTTGGTATATTTTCTTCACGTGGTGGCACATAATCACTATCTTCACTGTCATACAGCTCACTGTTTGCTGATTCTTCCTCTAACACACTGTTTGCCTTTTCTGCACCATCATCCCCCACTGAATCTGGTTTCTCCACAGCTTCTTTGGTTGAATTCTCATTGCAATCAGTCGTGACAACCACATCGATACTTTCTGTGACATTTTCCATGATCACCACATCTCTGCTTGTTATTACTTTATTTCGAACTGGATCATAAAGTCTATAACCTTTCACGTTTTCACCAAAACCAACTAAAATCATTTTCTTTGACTTTTTGTCCCATTTCTCACGCTTCTGCTTTGGGGTATGAACCATAACCTCGCTTCCAAAAATTTTAATATTACCAACATCAGGTTTTATTTTGGTCCACATCTCATATGGTGTTTTATTCTCCAGTCCAGATGTAACAGAACGATTTCTCAAATATATGGCACTATTCACTGCTTCTGCCCAAAACCTTTTTTCTAACTTGGCCTCGAAAAGCAGACATCTTGCCTTCTCCACTACTGTCCTGTTCATCCGCTCCAACATTCCATTTTGTTCTGGAGTGTATGGGTTAGTCTTTTGGTGAATTATACCACACTTTCTTAGAAATCTCTCCACTTCATTGCTACAAAATTCTCCACCATTATCTGATCTTAAGGTCTTAATTTTTGCATCCTTTTGATTTTCCACCAAACTTTTAAATTCTTTGAAATAGTCGATCACTTCATCCTTGGTCTTTAAAAAATATACAAACGTCATACGACTAAAATCGTCTTCGAACAGCAAAAAATATCGCGAACCTCCAATAGATTTTGTCTCCATGGGCCCGCAGAGATCAGCATGTACAACTTCTAAAAAAGATCTGGCTCTTGTTCCTGTGTGCTTAAACGGTAGCCTCGACTGCTTCCCTTCACAGCAAACTTCACAAGGATTCTTTCTTTTAAAATCACCACTGCTAATAAGACCATCTACACCACCATTTTTCATTTGTTGAAGGCTTTTATAGTTTAAATGTCCAAATCTACGATGCCATACAACATCGTTCACTACTGAAGCCGCTAGTAAACATCGTTGTGATTTGTCAATGTTTAACCTATAAACATTCTCAACTAAATCAGCTACTGCAACCAAAATGTTTTGATTGTTGTAAATTTTACAACAATTTTCTTTAAAACGAACTTTGTTACCATTTTTTATAAGCTGACTTACATTAAGCAAATTTGTAGTAAGTTCTGGTGCATACAAAGCTTTCTGGATTACTATATCATGCTTCTGTTCTCCAACTACAGTTCTAACATTAACTTCTCCCGCACATAACACTGGAATTGTTATTTTGTTTGCTATCATAATTTCAGGGAATTCAGAATCAGTATTCACATTTTCCAACCAATCCTTTCTTGCAGTTAAATGTGCACTGGCTCCTGAGTCAACATACCAATCGTTGGTATTAAACTGACCACTTAAAAATACAGCATTAAAAGCTCCTGATGCCTTTTGCTTCGGACTGTGATTTTTATTTTCACTTGGGCCATTAGGACATCTACTTTTAAAATGTCCAAATTGTTTACATCGATAGCATCTGACATCTTTTCTTTCCTGGGTGCTGCCACCTTTCGGTCTATTCCTGGAATCATACGTTTTGCTGACAAGCGCACCACCTGTCCGTGACTTCTCAAACTGCACATCCAAAAGTTTTGATTTAATGGAATCTGTAGTTATCACAATTCCCGAGTGCTCTATGGCCATTATCATTGGAGCAAATTTGTCTGGTAATCCGGCTAGCAACAGTGATCCAATCCATTCTTCGTCGATATTAAAGCCCGTACGACGCAATTTCTGAGCAGTCTCAATCACTTGGCTTATGTAATTTTCCATAGAATCACAATTTTCTAGACGTAACGATATCAACGACCGAAGTAAACCAATTTTTCGCGTGAAACCCGAGTCATCATATAACGACTTCAATTTGTCCCACAACTCTTTCGCGGTTTTTGCTTCTTTCACATGCACGAATAATGATGCATCAATCGTCAACACTAGTTTCGCTTTTGCCTTCACAATCTTTTCTGTATCTGTCTCACTGCCATCGATGCACTTCGATAAACCGTCGAGAACAAGAAAATTTTCCGTTGCGAACGCCCACTCGTCATAATTCTCTCTGCCTAACAATTTCGGCACGCTGGACATATAATTAACCGCCATTTTTCAGCTCACTACTAACGGAATGCGTAAAACACAACAAAACAACTGCACGTAATTCACTTTTTCGGCATAAAAATAAGCGAGTCTGGGCCGATAACCTCTTGAATTGGGGAGAATAAAACACGTGCTTCCGTTTGAGCTGTCGGTGTAAGACTACTTTTTATTGTCACTACTGAGTAATACAGCACTAATACAGATGGCGCTAGAGGTTTTTGATATACATAAATCAACATTCCAAGCACTTGATGAACGGATAGCATCAATTAAAATTAGAATTCTCACGTGTCTGACTGGGATGAACATAAATTTTAATGTTCATTCGAAGTTGCATGAGTGCAGCTCTTCCCAGTTCCCTGTTACTATTTCAAAGTAGCAAATTTCAGGTAATTGCCATCGCAGTACCTGTGGGACGACATCTATTACGCCAGCTCCAAATTTTAATCCCAGTAATTACGCTAGTTCTAGTAATCGATTTTATTTCTCTTTGGAGTTTAAACTAGTTTCTCAATAACAATATTATTACTGTGCGGTCGCTGGTGATCTAGATTGTTCGAAAACAACTCTGGGAATGAGCATTGTTATGGTTTGTTTTTGGAATTAGTAAGTGCGAGATGGGACAACAAATTGAGGATCACGAGTTCGAACAGTTGACCTGATGAATTGACCTTATTGTGTACAATATACATGTTTTGTAAAGTTGGCCATTCATAAATGATACTCAAGAATTTACTACCAGAGACATTTATCTGGATCGCAATTTTGTACACGAGTTTGAAGTTATAATATAAAATTCCCGTTGATAAAAGAACATTTTCGGCGTAGCTACGAGAAGGCACAATATAAGAGGTTATATATTCTGTAAGGATTTTGGCGCAGAGCCGCGATGCCAGAGTAATATTCCCTGATGCGCTCGCTTCTGTCAATCATTCCATGGCAACCGCATTGTAACTCTGATTAAATGTAAATGCGCATTAACCCAGGTACATTGTCTTTATTTTCTAGCATATACATCTATCAGAGAGGATTGGCATTGCATTTTCCAGAATTCTATTTGGATAACAGCAACATCGTTGAATTTTACTGGCATACTCGACGAAAAATAACTTCAAGAAGTTACCGTAAGAGCGAAACTAGTTCGACAGTGCACATTTGAAGAATTCCTTCAAATTCTTCTTGAAGAGTCTCTGGCATGACTGGACGCAGACGAATATGCCTCTGAAGCTGATCCCATAGGTAACCTACGCTATAGGATTAAGATCCGTGCTGCATGTTGGCCAATCAAATCTATGAATGCCAACCTCATCCAGATATTCAGTTACTACTCGTGCAGTGTGTGATCTGACGTTGTCATGGATTAAAACAAAGCCATCTCGAATAAAATGCGAAAATGGGACGACAGCTTCTTGAAGAACATCTTCCACATATCTGTGGGGGTTCAAAGCACCATTTTCCACAACTAAGAGGTCGGTATGTGCTACCTTGGAAATGCCTGCCCACACCATAACAGAACCACCGTTAAAATATAACCGTACGGAGATGTTGCAGTCGAAATATCGCTCACCTTGTCTTCTCCATACCCTTTCTCGACCATCAGGTGATCGCAGACAAATCGTGACTCATGAGTACAAAGAACTTCACTCCATTGCTGAGGATTCCAATTTGCATGTAATTGCGCAAACTGCAGACGTGCTCTTCGATGGCCAGGAAGCAATTGTGGTCGAGAAATTAAGCCACTTTCCACAAGTCTCCTCCTAATCGTCTTCTCACTTGTTTAAACCCCTCGCACTGTTAGAAGACGATGTTGAAGTTGAACTGCAGTTGATCTGCGCTCTCTCAGTGTGTTGAGCACAAGAAAATGATCACCAACGGCAGTTGTCACCCCTTGTCTTCCAGATCCTGCTCGCCTCTTAAATCCAACAGTCGCCAGATACCAATTCCACGCACGGGCTATTCCCAGTGTACGAGACACATACCGTTGACTACGACCATCTTCAATCAGATTATTTGGTTCTCTTCGGATTCTGTTTATTTATATTTTCCATCTTGGATTTTTAAACACAGGTAGCCGAAGTTTAGAATTAATGAGACTAGTTTGCTCACGGTATTGAACCCACGCCACGACCTCGAAGTTCTGTTTCAATACCAAGGTTTCCCTCCCATTAACCTCGGCAGCATTAGCACTTTGCAATGTTTTACATTTGCTACTAGGTACTTCCATTTCCTGTATTTCAATGGCCGTCCTTTTTTATTTCGTTTCATTTCAATAAATTTTGCGTAAAAATCTTCTATAGTTTCGGATTCAGAGAGTAGAAAAACGAACACAACTCGCGATGTAATACACCGTTCATCGCGATGAAAATAGCTTCTAGGGCAACCCGAGGAACGGATTACCTCGATGATCGTGACACACGCAAACATAACCTCCTAAACTAGGTTAACCTTGAGACGGTCGATAATAGAGTTCTTTAGCGTTACCTACATTGCCATTTGCGTTTGCAACATAAACCAGACACCAAGAATCAAGATGCTTTACAAAGTAGCTACATAACAGAATTCGATCTGAAGGAACTTCTAAATAGGTTAACGTAACGAAAGGGTATTGGGAGTCCTTACCCAAGGATTTCCATAAATTCTGAACTCAGACATTCGTAACACCCGTATTATCTACGGTCTTTAGAGAGAAATACGTTGAGGGAAGTAATTTGGAAAATCGGATTTTACCAGAGAAACAGCTTTTTAAGAACAGTCGAAACTAAAACGCCAGGCGCCAGGCAGACATTTTAGGAAACATGAAAAATTAAAATTACCTACCCAATTAATTTAAATTTACAATAATTTAAAAAGATTAGATTGTATTAAATCAATTTGTTCGCTAATTTAAATAAGACAAGATTGTCTAGGTTTTCGAAAATTTATCACGCCTATTCTAAGAGCCAATGATATTTCTTCAATTTCTTAAAATCGACCAATCAACTGTCATTGCAAACGATAAAACCCTACCTAGCTTTCCCAATAACTGATAAATATGCGCCTTGCTTTTAATCAACTATGCTGTGAATGATAGTTTTGAAATTTCTATATACCTTGGTAACTGTCACTGTCATATTATTTTCGAGTTTTCTTGCAACATCGTCGTTTTGAAATGGCAAGATTTGGCCAAGAATCTTTGGAAGATATTCAAAAAACTGTACAGAGTGTTACTCCGAGGAGTACAGTTAAAAATCAAAAGTCAATATGGAAACAGTTCGAAATATTTTTAAAAGAGAAGCATTATGAACTTCTAGAAATTACTTCAAATCAAGAGCTTGGACTGATAATGAATGATTGGGCTTTTAATATGAAGAGAGCTGATGGTGAAGATTATAAAGAATGCGTTATAAAGACCATGTGGAATGTTACTGCAAAACTCCTTCAAGAAAAATACTACAAACAGTCATCATCATAAGGTTCTCAGTCCGAAGACTGGTTGGACGCGTACCTCCATTCTTTTCTATCCTGAGCTAACCTACGCATTTCCCTAAAAGTAGAACATCCTACATCCCTAACTATTTGAGAGCAGTAGTCTAATCTAGGCCTACCCCTACCTCTTTTTATTCCTATCTCTGACTCTAGTATGTCACGAACTATTCCTTCGTGTCTTAGAAGGTGTCCTACCATCCTATCTCTCCTACTCTTTATTGTTTTCCATACCTTTCGCTTTTCCCCAACTCTTTCTAATACTTCCCTATTGCTAACCTTATCTATCCACGGTATCTTCATCATGCGTCTGTAGCACCACATTTCAAACGCTTCTACTCTTTTTCTATCCGCTTCTCCTATTGTCCAAGTTTCGCACCCGTATAATGCCGTACTCCATACATACGACGTTAAGAGTCTCTTCCTAGTCTCTATATTAACCGTTCTCGAGCATAACAGTTGTTTCTTTTTGTTAAACGCAACTCGGCCCTGCGCCATTCTTTGTTTTATATCTTTAGTGCTCCTACCGTCTTGAGTTATTTTACTTCCTAAGTAGCAGAAATCCGCGACCTCCTCTATCTTCTCATTTCCAATTTGTATTTCCATTTTAGTTCTATTTTCACATCCCCTACATACCAAAATTTTAGTTTTCTTTTTATTGATTTTCATGCCGAAGCCCTGTGTCAAAACTGCTTCCATTTCATTCAGAGCCGCTCCTAATTCTTCTTTGCTAGATGCTAACACTGCTATATCATCCGCAAATCTGAGCATGTTAATAGTTTGGCCCTGTACATTGATCCCTGAGGCTGTTCTTTCCTTAACAATATTAATCGCATCTTCGATATATAAGTTGAAAACTAGAGGTGACAATACACATCCCTGTCTCACTCCCTTCCGGATATCTACTTCCCTTTGTTCCTGCTCACATTCTATAACTGCCTTTTGCTCTTTGTAGAGATTATGTATTATTCTTCTGTCCCTGTATTTCATCCCTACCTTTCTCAGCACTTCGAACATCTTCCCCCATTTTACGTTGTCGAAGGCTTTTTCTAAATCTACAAATCCTATATAGACGCTCTTTCTCTTTTCTATCGTTTTTTCTATAATTACTCGTAAAGCTAGAATGGCCTCGCGCGTTCCTCTATTTCGTCTAAATCCGAACTGATCTTCTCCTAATATTTCTTCCGCCTTTTTCTCCATCCTTCTTTGCACAATTCTAGTTAAAATTTTTGACGCATGGGAAGTTAAACTGATAGTTCTAAAATTTTCGCATCTATCCGCGCCTTTTCTTTTTGGCAAAGCTACTATGATGTTCCGTTTGTAATCTTCTGGAATCTCGCCTGTCAGGTATATGCGACTAACTAGTTTAAATAAACGATCTATTACCTCTTGACCTGCGCACTTTAAGATTTCTGCCTGCAAGCCATCTATACCTGGTGCTTTATTATTCCTTAAACTTTTTAGTGCTATCTCAAACAGTACGCCCGAAAATTTAATCCATTTACAGACATTGAATTCAAACAAGCAAGGGATGCAAAAAATGCGAAACGAAAGCAGCTTCAGTCTATTCTCGGAAAGAGGAAGCAAAGTTCGACTGCTCTGAGTAAGAAAGAAATATATACAATAATGAATCTGTGAAACGAAGATTGTCCAGAAGGACTTCAAAAAAACTGTATCATATAATAGCATTCGAACTAGCCTGGAGAGGGGGAGGGGCAGCAAAATGCAAAGTGCATTTTTTTAAAGAGGAAAAGAAATTAAATGGTAACGTAACCGGAAGAATTGAATACAACCCGATTTTTTCCTAAACATGCCAGGGTGGAGCTCAAAAATTATCAGACATTAAGTGCCTAATTACAATAATCTCGGTAAGGTTATTTAAAAAGCTTATTTCTAAACGCACTAATAGAATTACGTCAGATCGACTATTTCTGACTGTAAATCCTTACTGTAATAAAAGCAATTCTGAATGGTACAAAAATATGCCTTATGGAGTAAATGAGATTGGAAAATGGACCAAACAATCTGCTGAAAGAATAGGGCTTGATACTCTGACAAACAAAATCACGAATCATTCAAATCGATCAAGTGCTGTATCAAATCTTGCTAAATCAGGTGTCCCGGAAGAACACCTCATCAAAATGACTGGACATGCAAATGTTAAGTCATTAGGCCCTTATTTACAGTTAGACGAGGAACATCATGCTAGTTTAATAAACAACCTGAGACCTGGACCTTCTGGAATCCAAACTACAAGAGATATAAACATAAGTGAGGAAAATTTTACCACTGAAAACATTAACAATAATAATATTCAAAAAAAATCTGGTCATAATATAACATATAACCATTGCACTTTCAATGTTCAAAATACCTATGTATGTAACTAAACTGAACTCATGAGCTGCCTTATTACGGAAAAATTCAAAGGTATGAAAGGGTCTGTTCAAACCATCAAGTACCCCCAGACGCTGCCGTAATTTCTAGATTTACAACTCTACTATTGAGCGGCATACTTCTTTTATTACACCATATATCAGTGTTTAGAATCACATAGGGTGTTAAATCCAGCAGTAACAATAATAATATATTTTAAACCTGCTTCGTCCGGAACGAAAGCTCCTGGATATTACGGGGCTCCACGTATCGATATTCTTTTTGATTGCAGGCAAGTATTTATAGGTTGTATTGAGAAAGGAAATGGAGAAAATTAGTTGGCAGCTTTCCAATCGTGCGTTTTTAAATAGTACTGTTTATAATCATACTCACATGCGTAGATTGGTTACACAATCTAGAAATGTGTATTTTTTTTTATTTGCCCGAACAGAGACGTGATGTGTTTTCTCTAATAACAAGCCGAATTCTTCGAAACGATTAATTTTCTTCAATTTACGGAATTATCGAGTCGCCTGATCTGGCGGAATAATATTTTTAGATCTCGATTAAGTTTGTTTAATTCTCTTAGAAATTCCTCTACTTAATAACTTAATTTATCAAGTGTATACAAGAAGACCCTGAAAAAGGTGGCGATTTAAGACTTTTGTGCATTAGATGAGATAAACACGCCATGTAGTAACATTGTTAGAAAATAAAAACTATAGGTTGTAAACGCCTAAGTTGCTTTGTCTCTCTCTAGCCGCGCTCGTGCGAGCACCTATTGTATATTCCATCGTGGTCTCGCCTAAGAACCTAATAAATATTATATAATCCATTTAGACTTTCTCTGTTTCTAAAAATTCCAAATAAAATCAACACTCTTGACAATCGATTTAAAGAATACTGCATGTAATATCTCTGTCCCTCCTTAAGATTCTATTTAAGCCCGCGGTGTGGAATGAACGCGAGAGTACCGCCTTATTTTTCAATTTCCTGTCACGTTTTGGAGCGTTCGTGTACGATATTTTTAGAATTCGGTATACACAGTCGAATTGGATTGTCACTGTTAATTCTAATTCCAAATGATGTCAGAATTGGACCAAATAACCCAGGCTGAATGTAATTTATTCGCTTCTGAGTTCCCACATACATGCCAGCTCCAGAAGATCGATGTTACCTACACTCGTGTCTATTATTTATGCGGTTATGATTTATTTGTAGCGAAAGATAATTAATCGCCACTCGATGGAGATAAAATATTATGGCAGTTTGAAGTAATTATAATGAACATTGTAAACACCTTCTTAATAAAATTTATTTGCATAATGAAAGCGTGTTAACATATAATTCTTATAAGGTTAAGTCATTGACCTAGAGAGTAAAGTCAAGCGCTGTATTCCAAAAAAGAGTGTAGCTTTATATGTTGTATAATTTAAATTCACTCTGATGATGAAATTTAACACCAACCATACACCTACAGTATTTTAATTTCGAATTTCACCGAGGAGGCGTCGAATTTTATCGAACAGGTTGTCGAATTTCATCAGAGATTTCAGATTAAATTATGCCTGCGTAGATTTATTCAAACTTGTAGTAATAAGACGAATGTCCCAACAAATTCAAGGTTATTCAACGTCCAATTTCGTACTATATTTGCGGGATCGCATTGCACTTCATGGTACTATGAAACCTGAGACGTCATTTGATACCTAAAGCGTAATTTGGTCTTAACTGAAATACATACATAGGTATTTTGAACATTGAAAGTGCAATGGTTATATGTTATATTATGACCAGATTTTTTTTTGCATATTATTATTATTAATGTTTTCAGTGGTAAAATTTTCTTGCCTTATGTCTATATCTCTTGTAGTTTGGATTCCAGAAGGTCCAGGTCTCAGGTTGTTTATTAAACTAGCATGATGTTCCTCGTCTAACTGTAAATAAGGGCCTAATGACTCAGCATTTGTATGTCCAGTCATTTTGATGAGCTGTTCTTCCAGGACACCTGATTTAGCAAGATTTGATACAGCACTTGATCGATTTGAATGATTCGTGATTTTGTTTGTCAGAGTATCAAGCCCTATTCTTTCAGCAGATTGTTTGGTCCATTTTCCAATCTCATTTACTCCATAAGGCATATTTTTGTACCATTCAGAATTGCTTCTTCCAGAAAGGCTTTACAGTCAGGAATAGTCGATCTGACGTAATTCTATTAGTGCGTTTAGAAATAAGCTTTTTAAATAACCTTACCGAGATTATTGTAATTAGGCACTTAATGTCTGATAATTTTTGAGCTCCACCCTGGCATGTTTTGGAAAAAATCGGGTTGTATTCAATTCTTCCGGTTACGTTACCATTTGATTTCTTTTCTTCTTTAAAAAAATGCACTTTGCATTTTGCTGCCTCTCCCCCTCTCCAGGCTAGTTCGAATGCTATTATATGATACAGTTTTTTTTTTGAGGTCCTTCTGGACAATCTTCGTTCCACAGATTCATTATTGTATATATTTCTTTCTTACTCAGGAGCAGTCGAACTTTGCTTCCTCTTTCGTTTCGCATTTTTTGCATCCCTTGCTTGTTTGAATTCAATGTCTGTACATGGATTAAATTTTCGGGCGTACTCTTTGTAGTATTTTTCTTGAAGGAGTTTTGCAGTAACATTCCACATGGTCTTTATAACGCATTCTTTATAATCTTCACCATCAGCTCTCTTCATATTAAAAGCCCAATCATTCATTATCAGTCCAAGCTTTTGATTTGAAGTAATTTCTAGAAGTTCATAATGCTTCTCTTTTAAAAATATTTCGAACTGTTTCCATATTGACTTTTGATTTTTAACTGTACTCCTCGGAGTAACACTCTGTACAGTTTTTTGAATATCCTCCAAAGATTCTTGGCCAAATCTTGCCATTTCAAAACGACGATGTTGCAAGAAAACTCGAAAATAATATGACAGTGACAGTTGCCAAGGTAGAAATTTCAAAACTATCATTCACAGCATAGTTGATTAAAAGCAAGGCGCATATTTATCAGTTATTGGGAAAGCTAGGTAGGTTTTTATCGTTTACAATGACAGTTGATTGGTCGATTTTAAGAAATTGAAGAAATATCATTGGCTCTTAGAATAGGCGTGTATTAACCGAAATAATACACGCTTCTAGACCCAAATGCAATGTTCCTATTGGTCAATTTGACGATGAAAAAAAACAATCCTTTAAATCTACTAAAAATTTATGAATACGACTTTCTTTACTTAAAATATACAGTATAGGAATAAACGGTTTCTGTATCATCAACAAATTAATCAGATTTCCATAGTGTAATGATTATTGCTTTTATTTATTCTATCTGTATTTGCTAGCATACATTTTAATAATGTATGAACCGTCCAATACCGCTCGTCCTGGTCCAATTTACATTTTCCATGAAATGAAACAGCTTGCAGCGCTTGTTGCAACGTTAAAATATTTACATTGTAGGAAGAGGGTCACAAAATCATGGACCGAGTTCTCTGTCTGCTGTATTCATCCCATGCAATGCATTATACATATTTATAAGATTATAAAAAATAATTCTCTTATTCTGAGGCTGGTAGACAAACAAGTCAAACTTAATAAAAGCTTTTAAACAATGAACAATATTTCGTGGGAATGAGGTCTTCGCCACGCGACACTTATTGACAGACAGCTAGTGGCGACGTGCAGTCAGTTACGTGTCACGGAGTTCTCACTTTTTCATTCCAGTCTCTTGCAGTTTTCATTGTTTACAAATTGCTGCGTTCAATGTTTTATTAAAAATTTCTCGTCGACATAAACATCTTCTTCGGTGCGACATACAATTTATTAAATTCATTTATTGGTAACAAATGTTCAGGAAGCCCCGTTATTTGTCGAAATATACACAGAAGAGAAGTTAGTATCAGCGCTGAGGGGAACCTTGTAACGAGTTTTTAATGGGAACGTATTGTGTGAGCCTATCCGATTCGGGAAAGTTCAGAATATGTTAAATATTAATGTGCTATTATACCCTAAGTAGCCTATTGTGAGGACGTTACACAAGCTGTACGACACAGCCTCTGTAACTAGATCATCAACTACTTAAGTTAGCTTCACAACTTGCTCTCTGATTTATGGGGACGTTAAGAGTACAAACTTTCTCGTTAGCTAGAATAGGGTGACATACAAATTAATATCTTAAATTAAATTCTATGATTTACTCTTGGTCTGCCATAGAAGATAGAAACAATCATATGCTCCTTTGGTTGGAAGAGCTTAGCTGCTGCTTCAGGGCATTTGCAAAATTGATCAAAGGCACGTATTATACAGCATATGCATAAAGTAAAACCAAGTTAAAATATTATTATTTGCTTCTTGCCAACGGAATTTATTCAAGTGAAAGATTTCGCGTATTTATGCTGGACAAACTGTACGAAATATGTATTCGCATCTGAAGAGCATCTTAACTTGGTTGAGATGAGAAAGAATTTAAAAGTAGGTATTGCAAGTTTGCAGTTTAATGGAGATAAACCGCGCCGAACTAGGTGAGACAGAAAATCAATATCAAGTACCTGCTGGTGTACGTACATCAGTTAATGTAGGTATATCGAGTAAGGAATATTGTGGCCAAAATATCGCCCTTCCTAATTCTTCTTTGCTGGATGCTAATACTGCTATATCATCCGCGAATCTGAGCATATTAATAGTTTGGCCCTGTATATTAATTCCAGCAGCTGTAGGAGACCTCCAAAAACTTTACGAAAATATTTTCCGTTTCCACATTACCCTCATGTTTCCACATTTGCACCCCCTCCTCTATATATTACGATTTATGCGGACATTTGCTTAATAATGATAATTAATAAAATGCAATAGCAATGAGTATTATGTGCCTTATAAAACTTTTAAGTAGTTAAGTCGCCAACTATTAGCTTCAATATACAATGTATTCTGTAATACTATGTACCTAACCCAAGCAGTATTCCCGCTGGAATCGCTAAATCCGCCATAGAACGCATGTGTTGTATTCGGCGAAATAATAAAATTCGGACTTCAACACGCTAAGCATCATAAAAGTTCCGTTACAGCTGATAATGTCCCTCTATTCCAGTCCTAACATAAAGAAGTTACTATGCAACGAGTCCTAAACTTTAGTGAAACTAATTCCAGGAGTTTTACCCATATTAAAACACGGGAAGTTCGAATCATTAGTACCCAAGTTGCGCGCCACATTTTTACAGGGCCAGCCTGAATTCTCCAATCAATGTCATCCTCTGTTTATGCCTACCAAATAACATTCCCATAGATTTATTTAGATTAAAGTTGGGAGTCATCCGCTTAAAAATGACGAGTGCAATGTTTTAGAATCATATAGATTCTTGATGCGTATATGATATATAAAAGAGGACCAAGTACTGACCCCTGTGACACGCCGGTCTAAAGAGTTAGAGGTAGAGAAGGAAGACAATCAAGTACATGAACCATCTGGACAGTCCCAGTACCAAAACCAATAAATTTCAGAATAGCCAGCAGATCTCTGAACTTCAGTTTAATAACAGTATTAGCAGCATCATCTACTAATTCTGAAAAAGCTGCACGTTACTATATGAACACATATGAATACTGTTACACACTATTAATTATAACAGACTCAAAGCAGTTTCTCCAGAACATCATATGATACAATAATTAGAAAACACTTTCATGAAGTTAATTGTTCTTGTCCTATTACTTGACATTTTACTATGTTAAACAAAATTAAATAAGTTAAAAAATTAAAGGACGTAAGCAACCAAGGCCAACCACGTTTTATTTCCAAATATCGTAGCATAATATGATGAACATTTAATTTCTTGGAATGTCAAAATAATTTTCGCACTCCTGTCAATTTAAAACGAATTATAGTTGAAACTTGTAAAGAATATAAACTAAGGTTTAATGTATTGAGATTGTCTTTGGTTTTTCACTCTATTTTCGGTTAACTGCTGTTTATTTAACATCTCCACGGTAAGCATTAGCAGTCGTGGGTTGTAAGTATACTGTTTCATTGGAAATCACTCAAAATTTTAAACGGGTCCCAGTTGGCGGTTCTACAATGACAGTAAACGAAAACATGCACTTTACCGCACTATTTTCAGTGCAGTAAGTAGTACTCAGTGCTGATTACTGATGAATGATTGGTATGACATTTGTTACTCCCCACACAAAAAAGTAGGCAATTCTCAGTCCGAAGACTAGTTGGACGGGGTCCTACCATCCTATCTCTCCTATTCTTTATTGTCTTCCATACCTTTCAAATTGTTATTTATTTCTTTAGTTGAGGCTAATTTTTTGTCGAGCCATTTCTCTTGGTTTGTTATGTGGCCCATAATAGGCAGGTTCGGTAATTTTCAAATTTCATTACAATTGATAGAGTTTATTATACTGAAGGCAGTTCTGTTGTTAATTTTTGTTAAAAAAAATTCCTTCGCCTGTGAAGCCGTTGCAAAGTTTTCCGTCGGTGCGAGGCTGGAAATCGTACCTTGCAGCGAGAGTAGGCCGCGTGACGTCAGAACTTAGTATAACGTACAAGTCCCAGCTTCAGCGCGCAGCAGTCCCATAAGTATTATGCATATGCATGTGTAGTTAAATTGTTAAATATTATTAACTGGTTCTAACTGGTGTTTTCTGTTTTGTACCCAGACTAATACATCGTACAGCACACCAATAAAACGGAAAAAAGTGGTTCGTTGGAGCCAGAAGGAAAATCGGTCAGCATTATCGATATTTTCGCGAGTTAGTTTATCATTGCAAAAGTTTATAAAATTATCGGCTGCCCCATTGCAGCCACTCTAAATAAAATCGAACATAATGTAATTTATCGACAGTTTTCTGGGACCCCTTGGTACTTGGTAACGTGTTACGGTTAGCATAATTTGAAACAGGATGCTAGGAGCATGACGGAACCAAATACTGAATCGCCGTAGCGTTCCCTCCCTGAACTAAAAAAGGAAATTTTATTAACTATTTTACAATAATAATTAAATAGTACGTCATCATAAAGTTCTCTTTTGAAGACTGGTAGGACGCGTACCTCCACCCTTTCCCTGAGCTAGCCTACGCATTTCCGGAAAAGTAGAACATTCTACATCCCCAACTATTTGAGAGCAGTAGTCTAATCTGCTCCAACCACTACCTCTTTATTCTTATCTCTGACTCTAGTATGTCGCGAACTATTCCTTTGTGTCTCAGAAGGTGTCCTACCATCCTACGATCCTATCCCCTATTCTTTATTGTCTTCCATACTCTTCTCTTTTCCCCAACTCTTTCTAATTCCTCCTTATTGCTAACTTGTCTATCCACGGTATCTTCAACACCCGTCTGTAGCATCACATTTCAAACGGGTCTACTCTTTTTGAATCCGCTTCTCCCATTGTCCAAGTTTCGCACCCATAGGTATAATTTCGTACTCCATACATGCGTCTTTAAGAGTCTCTTCCGAGTTTCTACATTAACCGTTCCAGAATATAGCAGTTGTTTCTTTTTGTTAAACAAGTGCCTAGTACCTACGTAGCGTAGTTTTTTGATTCGCGTGAGTTGTATTTGTTTCCGTTTTTTTAAAACATTTCCAATCCGTTATAAAACTGTTAACTTGATAACGTGTCAATCACTTAGGTATACATACCTACATAAATGAGTAGGTATGTATTGTATTGTATTAGAGAATATAGGTAGGTACCTATTTTACAAACAGAAGTAAGCAGGTATCTACAATCTACATACCTACTTATACTGAATTATAAAAGGCATGTACAGTTAATAAATTGTTGACTTTGTTTTACTTATACCGGTCTGCCTTTACACTAGGTTGTCTTTGTTTTATGTTTCCTTGACACCTTACTTTAAAAATTCACGCTCGAAATAGTCCCAATAAGTATGTTATGAGATAGGTACCGCTTCATGGGCACTTCAAGAGAAGTGGGAGGAGCGCCTTACGAATCTCTGACGTCAAACCAATAACAAAGCGAACTAGCATGTGGGCGTGATAAACTAATTTCTTTCGCTTATTACGCCGTAAAAAAATTTTTTAGAAAAAAAATTTCGCCGTAAATCAATTACAATAACAATTTTCTGTCATTTTCATGCCAAAAATAGATATCTTATTTTTCTTCGAACCTCCCTATTGGCGAGTTAAGAGGTTTTCTTTCTAATAGCGGTAAAAAATACGCTTCGTTCAGGTACATATTTATTTTTCTAAATATTTCACCTTTCTTTTTTGGCTAACTGAGGTCAAGCAACTTATTATAACTTTACATCTCAAACAAAATGAGATTATTGACAATTATTTCACGCAAACAAAACAGTGTGACTCAATTTCTACTTAGACAACAATTACTGGCAAACCAGCTCTAATTCAAGGTGAAAGAAAGTGAATTTTGCAAGTGCATGCGCTAATAAAATGGCCAAATCATTTCCTGCTTCTTCGCGAGCCGATACATTTTGCAGCTATTGCAGTAACTGCAGTGTACAAACTAATAACGAAAGTGTCTCAGATTCTGTTAGTAATACATGAGCAAATATACGCAGTGTTAGCTTGTAAGAGAATAGAAATACAATTACTGTTGCACATGAAACTTGCACTGTTGCGAACTCAATTGTATTATTGTTAGCATTATGAACAGAACTTGGAACATAACAAACACCTGTTAAATGCAATACAGGCACATATATCGTTGTTATTGCTGCACTGGCTCATTTGTATTATGAAAGGTATACAAGTTGCAACATTGTAAATACAATACAACAAAAGTAGTGGACCCAATGTTCTTTAAATCTAGTCAAAATAGATCAAATGTGTCGAATTATATTTTTAATAAAATAATTCCACGTTGTTCAAACCGTTTAGAGGAAGATTGATTATTGCGTCAATTAAATAATGCGAGGTTTACAGATGAAACGAAACGATTCCCAGGGTCACTTAAAATTTCAAGCATGACTATCGACTCTATCACTGAATCAACAGCAAATCTAAACGTGTGCATAAAAGCTTTGTACTTATACTCGAATAAGTAACTAATGCCATATGCGACAGGTAGGAAAAACAACAACAAATTGTGTACTCTCTGTATGTATTGATAAGAGCTGGTGTCAAGCAGCTTGGTATAATAATAATTAGTGTAATGTAACTTCACTTATGGAACTATCGATACCGAAAATTTAGTTGGCTTAATTAGAAAACACCTACACATTTCCCTAAAAGTAGAACATCCTACGTCCCCAGTTATTTGAGAGCAGTATTCCCTTCCAAGTTTCTACATTAACCGTTCCTGAGCATAACAGTTGAGGCTTAATTTTCAAAAAATTGAGCTCACGCCGCTGATTATCTGTGGTACTTACCATGAGTACCTAGTTGCCAAAACTTGCTAAAAAAATCACGTTGCAATAGGGAGGTTCGGAGAAAAATAAGATATCTATTTTTGGCATGAAAATGACAGAAAATTGTTATTGTAATTGATTTACGGCGAAATTTTTTTTCTACAAAATTTTTTTGCGGCGTAATAAGCGAAAGAAATTAGCTTATCACGCCCACATGCTAGTTCCCTTTGTTATTGGTTTGACGTCAGAGATTCGTAAGGCGCTCCTCCCACTTCTCTTGAAGTGCCCGTGAAGCGGTACCTATCTCATAACATACTTATTGGGACTACTTCGAGCGTGAATTTTTAAAGTAAGGTGTCAAGGAAACATAAAACAAAGACAACATAATCGATATAATGATGCAACAAGGGTATCAAAAGTCCGATTCACATAATTTGCCATATTTATGTAGTAGGTAGGTAAATGTCCCGGTAAATGTGGAAATGGTGTGTGATTCTTGCATCTAACCCCAATTTCATTCAACCTCAAAACAGTAGTGTAAAGGCAGACCGGTATAAGTAAAACAAATCATCATCATAAGGTTCTCAGTCCGAAGACTGGTTGGATGCGTACCTCCACTCTTTTCTATCCTGAGCTAACCTGCGCATTTCCCTAAAAGTAGAACATCCTACATCCCTAACTATTTGAGAGCAGTAGTCTAATCTAGGCCTACCCCTACCTCTTTTTATTCCTATCTCTGACTCTAGTATGTCGCGAACTATTCCTTCGTGGCTTAGAAGGTGTCCTACCATCCTATCTCTCCTACGCTTTATTGTCTTCCATAGCTTTCGCTTTTCCCCAACTCTTTCTAATATTTCCCTATTGCTAACCTTATCTATCCACGGTATCTTCATCATGCGCCTGTAGCACCACATTTCAAACGCTTCTACTCTTTTTCGATCCGCTTCCCCTATTGTCCAAGTTTCGCACCCGTATAATGCCGTACTCCATACATACGACTTTAAGAGTCTCTTCCTAGTCTCCATATTAACCGTTCTCGAACATAACAGTTGTTTCTTTCTGTTAAACGCAACTCGGCCCTGCGCTACTCTTTGTTTTATATCTTTAGTGCTCCTACCGTCTTGAGTTATTTTACTTCCTAAATAGCAGAAATCCGTGACCTCCTCTATCTTCTCATTTCCTATTTGTATGTCAACTTTAATTCTATTTTCACATCCCCTACATACCAAAATTTTAGTTTTCTTTTTATTGACTTTCATGCCATAGCCCTGTGTCAAAACTGCTTCCATTTCATTCAAAGCCGCTCCTAGTTCTTCTTTGCTAGATGCTAACACTGCTATATCATCCGCAAATCTGAGCATGTTAATAGTTTGACCCTGTACGTTAATCCCTGAGGCTGTTCTGTCCTTAACAATATTAAGAGCATCTTCGATATATAAGTTGAAAACTAGAGGTGACAATGCACATCCCTGTCTCACTCCCTTCCGGATATCTACTTCCCTTCGTTCCTGCTCACATTCTATAACTGCCTTTTGCTCTTCGTAGAGAATATGTATTATTCTTCTGTCCCTATATTTCATCCCTACCTTTCTCAGCACTTCGAACATCTTCCCCCATTTTACGTTGTCGAAGGCCTTTTCTAAATCTACAAATCCTATATAGACGCTCTTTCTCTTTTCTATCGTTTTTTCTATAATTACTCGTAAAGCTAGGATGGCCTCGCGCGTTCCTCTATTTCGTCTAAATCCGAACTGATCTTCTCCTAATATTTCCTCCGCCTTTTTCTCCATCCTTCTTTGCACAATTCTAATTAAAATTTTTGACGCATGGGAAGTTAAACTGATGGTTCTGAAATTTTCGCACCTATCCGCGCCTTTCCTTTTTGGCAAAGCTACCATGATGTTCCGTTTGTAATCCTCTGGAATCTCGCCTGTCAGGTATATGCGACTAACTAATTTAAATAAACGATCTATTACCTCTTGACCTGCGCACTTTAAGATTTCTGCCTGCAAGCCATCTATACCTGGCGCTTTATTATTCCTTAAACTTTTTAGTGCTAGCTCAAACTCTTCTCTCATTATAGGATTCCCTAGGTTATCCCCCTCTACACTGCTTTCGCTTTCTAATATATCTTGCACTTCCTGTCCCGCATATAAGTTTCCTAAATATTCTTTCCACCTATCTGCCTTCTCCCCGCTTTCGATTAGGATATCTCCTGCCTCATTCCTAATGCTTTTGGTACTAGATCCAATTTCTCTAAAATTTCTCCTAATTTATTAACAGTACATGCCTTTTATAATTCAGTATAAGTAGGTATGTAGATTGTAGATACCTGCTTACTTCTGTTTGTAAAATAGGTACCTACCTATATTCTCTGATACAATACAATACATACCTACTCATTTATGCAGGTATGTATTCCTAAGTGATTGACAAGTTATCAAGTTAACTGTTTTATAACGGATTGGATTAAAAAAAAAAAAAACGGAAACAAATACAACTCACGCGAATCAAAAAACTACACTACGTAGGTAAAAAGTACATGTTTAACAAAAAGAAACAACTGCTATATTCTGGAACGGTTAATGTAGAAACTCGGAAGAGACTCTTAAAGACACATGTATGGAGTACGAAATTATACCTATGGGTGCGAAACTTGGACAATGGAAGAAGCGGATTGAAAAAGAGTAGAAGCGTTTGAAATGTGATGCTACAGACGGGTGTTGAAGATACCGTGGATAGACAAGTTAGCAATAAGGAGGAATTAGAAAGAGTTTGGGAAAAGAGAAAAGTATGGAAGACAATAAGGATGGTAGGACACCTTCGAGGTAGAGGTTGGAGCAGATTAGACTACTGCTCTCAAATAGTTGGGGATGTATAATATTCTACTTTTACGGAAATGCGTAGGCTAGCTTAGGGAAAGGATGGAGGTACGCGTCCTACCAGTCTTCAAAAGAGAACTTTATGATGACGTACTGTTTAATTATTATTGTAAAATAGTTAATAAAATTTCCTTTTTTAGTTCAGGGAGGGAACGCTACGGCGATTCAGTATTTGGCTCCGTCATGCTCATAGCATCCTGTTTCAAATTATGCTAACCGTAACACGTTACCAAGTACCAAGGGGTCCCAGAAAACTGTCGATAAATTACATTATGTTCGATTTTATTTAGAGTGGCTGCAATGGGGCAGTCGATAATTTTATAAACTTTTGCAATGATAAACTAACTCGCGAAAATATCGATAATGCTGACCGATTTTCCTTCTGGCTCCAACGAACCACTTTTTCCGTTTTATTGGTGTGCTGTACGATATATTAGTCTGGGTACAAAACAGAAAACACCAGTTAGAACCAGTGCGCGCTGAAGCTGGGACTTGTACGTTATACTAAGTTCTGACGTCACGCGGCCTACTCTCGCTGCAAGGTACGATTTCTAGCCTCGCACCGACGGAAAACTTTGCAACAAAAATTAACAACATAACTGCCTTCAGTATAATAAACTCTATCAATTTTAATGAAATTTGAAAATTACCGAACCTGCCTATTGTTTGTTTGTATCAGGAATAATTAGGTTCTAAAAATGAGTTCGACTACTACAAAAAGTATTTTTAGGTAATTGTACATTTGACCTTAAAACTGATTTACTGTGGGGGGTTCGATTTCCTGCTGTTCGCTCAGGAACGACCGTTCGATGTTAGAAAATTAACTTCCACCGGCCTACAGAACCAGTTAACGGCAGTTTTAATTTGGTAAAAACACCACGTGGATAAATCGCTGTTCTCGCTCGCAAAAGTTCGTGAAATCTACCTTTCTGTGTGTTCTCAACACTATTAGTAACTAGGGGAGGTTTGAGTGAAACTGCGGAGAAATGTTAGAAAACATAACCTCAACTTCTGATAGGTTTTAACACTAGCATAGGGATAGAAGAATAAGTCATAATATATACAAAGAGCAAACGGCAGTTATAGAATTTGAGCAGGAACATAGAGAAGTAGATATCCGAAAGTGGTGAGGGAGGGATGCCGGAATTAATGTACAGGGCCATACTATTAATATGCTCAGATTGTTAATTTAATAAAAATTAACAACTATTATGCTCGGGAATGATATATGCAGAAACTCTGTTTCTTTTCGACGTGATTATACAGATAATTTGTTAAACATAATATTTTCACGGATTTTGCGAGCACAATAACTGGAACAGAGTATCACCATCACCAGTAATATCAGTATTTATATTGTTATTACACTCTTAACCGCATCACATGATGATCTTTTTTGTTGTTTGAAGGTTTTGCTTTTAATATTCAATTTTGACCTTTATATACGTTTTATAACCGGACAATTTGCTTATAAAATTAGATTATAATATGGTAATATGAAGAATGGAGTTGATTTGATTTATAACTTGATATTCCAGAAACATCACGGTGAATGTTAATTTATCGTTTGACTTTTTTTTTATTTTTCACGCTTCCATTGCTTAAGTTTGTAAATATTTTTCCTTTGATTTTTTTTTAAGTTTTAAGTGCTACTCACGTGCAAAAATTAATTTTAAACTGACATAATGTTTGAAGTTTATAGTCCGTTACCACGCAGTGTTTAAAGCAGATTAACAATAGTTTTATGAAGTAATATCTAAGAATAACGATTCTTAATGTTCCATGAACATATTGAAGTTTTACCAGTCGTTTCTGTAGCAAATTGTTTATAAATACTTTTAAGATTCTCTGCAGAATTCTCATGCTAAGTTCAACTTCAAAGGCTTAGCAACAAGCAAAATAAATATAGGTAAATGGGAAAATCACACTAGAGGAGTTTGTGCCGATAAAACAATCTGAATCTCTAAAGTCATAATAGAATGGAATATATCCGAGATATGGGAAATGCAACCGACATGGATCCATGAAAATTTAAGTTCCATCAAAACACCAGTGGCGGTTTCTCCTTAAGGTCAATTGGTCAATGACCCTCCTAAAATATTCTAATCAAAACCATAATTTTAATAAAAATATTTTTTGTCTAACAGTCTCAAATTTAAAATCTTCAGCGGTCTGCATTCGCAGCAATACTAGAAATAGCCAAGCGTCAAGCCGCGCTGCCCGCTCGCTAGCAAGCCGGGACATTATTCAAATTGACCCTGCACAGCTCTTATGGCTTATGGAGAAATGCATGTAAAGAAGAACAGTGACAGAAGATGGCGAATTCTTGAGTGGAAGTGAGAGTCACCTTTTACTCCTATATCTCCAACGTGGTCAATGTACCGATTACAACTGCGCAGAATCGAGTTTAGTTCTACAGTATTCAGTTATATTTTCTCTGGACTCTGGATCTCAGTTCTTCTTAGATAGCAGGCGAGAAACCTTTCTTTATTGTTGCGGATGTGAACTGTGATCGTTGTGAAGTTCTGATCGTTGAGAAATTTTGTGTGTTTAGCAAAACAAGATGAGTGTTGTTGAGGATATATTTGCCTTAAAGTCAGCTGGAACATTAAATTATGAACGCCGGCTTGAAAAGAGGGAAAGTTGACGGCCGAAACCAAAACTGAATTTGAAGCAGACAACAAAGGATAAAGGTAAAAATGTCCAAAGATATTTTAAAGAATCGATGTACAATTTGTGCGACTGGATTTGTGGATGCAGTGTTAAAAATGCGTTCTTTTGCTATCCGTGCTTATTATTTTCAAATGATGCTATATGGGCTAAAAATGGAGTAACCGATATTAAACATTTAAAAGACAAAATTAAAAAGCATGCTTCTTCTGCTTCTCATATAAATTGTTCAATGAGTTACGCCAGTTTAGGACGTGTAGACGTAAGACAGCAACTTGATAGTGCGTATCGCAAATCAGTGCACGACTTTAATGAATCGGTTTCTAAAAATAGGTATATTTTAAACAAAATAATTGATTGTGTAAAATTTTGTGGAGTCTTTGAAATTGCATTGCGCGGTCATGACGAAAGTGACATGTCCAATAATCCTGGGATTTTTCGTGGCCTTATAGATTTTGTCTCTGAACTAGACTTAATATTTAAAGAGCACCTTGAAAAAAATACAGTCTTCAAAGGAATATCAAAAACAATTCAAAACGAAATTTTAGATTCAATGTTGGCCGTTGTACACACACATATAATAAAGGAAATTGACCAGACAAATTTTGTGGCAATTCAAGTTGATGAGAGCACAGATAGCTCCAATAAAACGCAAAAGATTTTTATCTTTCGATATGTATTAGATCATTAGATGGTATTGTGCATGAAAGATTTTGGAAATTTGTCACCTCTCCATGTACCACAGCACAACATTTATCCGATGCAATAATGGAAGAACTCCAATTATTAAAAATTAATGAAGCACCCCATAAATTGATTGCTCAAAGTTACGATGGTGCATCAGTCATGAGCGGTAAGCTGGGAGGAGTACAAACAAAAATTAAAGAAATGTACCCAAATGCACACTTTATTCATTGTTATGCCCATCAACTTAATCTTATCCTCCAAAAAGCGGCGAGTTAACACAAACCGATAAAAATATTTTTTGCAAATTTACATGCATTTTCGTCTTTTCTCGGACGATCCCCAAAACGTACGGCGGTATTGGATAGGGTGGTTAAGGTGAGATTACCTAAAGCTGCACCCACTCGATGGGCTTTCAATACAAAGTGTGTTGAAACTGTACACACTTATAAAGATGATTTAATATGTTGTTTGGAGCAAATCATTGATGAGGAGGAAGACGGAAATAATACAAATCAAGCAACTGGTTTAAAAAGGCATTTGGAAGATGAACTTTTTTTATTTTGTTTAAATTTTTTTCATAAAATATATAATGCCTCATGTAGACATATTGTTCAAACAATTACAAATGCGAGATATTGATGTTATATCAGTCAAAAACTACATAATGTCTTTCAACAGCAATATCCAAAAAGTGAGAAGTGCTATTTTAGAATCGGAAGAACCAAGCACATCATCAGCGAAAAGAAGAAAAGTTAATGCAGGGGATCCTAAACGACTAACTGCACTTGAAATTTGCGACATTATTATGTCTGAAATTCATCATAGATTTGGATTCAATGATCATCTCATGATTTCACAGTTATTTCAGACGGAGAAATTTGAAGCATATACTACCAATTTTCCCCAAAATATTTTAAATATGGTGAAGGCTAATTATGCTACAATAGATATTTCCAAACTAAAATCAGAACTTGAAGTAATATATTGTCGTGAGGATTTTCGTAACAGTGCCGGTGCAGTCACCATTCTTCAACTTTTTATTAACATGAATTTGTCCGAAACATTTTCTGAAGCAGTGAACTTGTTAAATAGCTTGTGTACACTACCAATGACAACCGTGGAAAGTGAGAGATGTTTTTCAACTTTGAAACGGATAAAAACATTTTTACGCAATACAATTGGACAGTCTAGACTTAGTGCCTTGTCTATGTTGAGCATCGAGAAAACGCTTGTCAAGAGCATTACAAACTTCAACGAGAAAGTCATAGACCATTTTGCGGAATAGAAGGAGAGGAGAATTGACTTGAAATATAAGCACGTTTAAGGTATGTTTTATTTTAACAATATGTCCCCTTATATTTTTGAAGATTTGGACATACAACGTGTCCTATAAAGTTCTCTACATATGGGAAACTTTTTTATTATCCGTTTGTGAAAAAATAATATTCTTCATAAAAAGCTCTGAATTGCTCAAAAATCAAAATGCACTCGCAACATTCCAAAAATATCGGATAATATACAAGGGAGATAAAAAAATAATAATTTGACTGAAGAGTAAAGTACCCTTATTTTTGAAAATAATGAAAAATGTTATTCGGGAAAGTTATTCAGTATAAAAAGTTATGGACTATCATGAAATAACAGCCACCTATGATCAAATTTATGTTTCGTGAATTTAAAGCAAGAACAGCAATTTGCATTGAGAGAAAAGGTGGATATTTTGAGGCAATAGTTTAGGAAGTGCTCTAATTTAAATTAATTTAAAATAATTTTAGTTCTTTATTAGATATTAACACGTTTGTAATTTAGAAAAATAAATTTGATCATAGGTGGCTGTTATTTCATAATAGTCCATAACTTTTTATACTGAATAACTTCCCCGAATAACATTTTTCATTATTTTCAAAAATAAGGGTACTTTACTCTTTAGTCAAATTATTATTTTTGATCTCTCCTGTATATTATCCGATATTTTTGGAATGTTGCGAGTGCATTTTGATTTTTGAGCAATTATAATTATAAGTTCCAAAACCAAAATGACCCCCCTGGTTATTAACCCACGAGCCGCCACTGCAAAACACGAGCTTCGCATACTGTGTCAGATAGCGAAAGGTTATTAATTAGAGGAACGCTAAAGCCAGTCTGCGGCCCGAAAAAAGTCCATCGAGCGAACTAAATACCCAATTTGTATTAACGTTCTCGACAAAATTCAGGCAACCGTGATATTGTATGATTAATTTTTGTTGTTGGGAAAATGTGTACGGGTCAATTAATTGCCTCTTGTTTCAACACTTCATCATTCTATTTTTCCCGATGTAGCACGGATTGTTCATATTTAGACACTCCATATACAGGGATTCTTCGTTATATCCATTACAGTTAGAAATACTAAAAAACTTTCTATATAAAAGTTGTTGTCGCTCCAGCTAAAATTATTTTTAGCTATACAGCTTGTCCCATATTTTCTGTTTGCAGGTCAACTTCGTTACTTCAAATGGAACACCTTGTATTTGACTTTATTTTCGAATTCCTTGATCGGTTTCACTCGAGGGGCAAACCGCTGTGGAAGTTTGGTGTACAGGTGTGTGGAAGTTAATGGAAGTTCGTGGAAGTTGGTGGAAGTCAGTGGAAGTGAGTGGAAGTTAGTGGAAGTCAGTGGAAGTTAGTGGAAGTTAGTGGAAGTCAGTGGAAGTCAGTGGAAGTTAGAGGAAGTTTCTGGGCATTTATGCATGCGCTTTAGTTCTACATGGTCTACGTATCGTCGTATTCGTCGAGAGTTGAGTAGTCTAGACTAGTTTTTGGACCTTTGCTTGCCTAGTAACGGTAAATTTACGTTAGTTTATACTTTCTATACAGGTGGGCCCTCGGGTGGGCCAATAGTGCTTAGTCGGTCCATATCTCTGATTCTATTCAAGATATCAACATGAAATTTTACGTGTATGTGGAGAACCCCACACGAAGCTTCCGTTAAAATTATTTTGATGTACACAGGCATGTTCACGTGCTAAGGACCAAACCGAAGTTACGTTTTTTTTAAATGAAATGCCCCACATTTGTTTACATATTTGGATTCCCCATAAAATTTCATGAAAGTTTATATGCTGCACGTTGGGGTTTAAAGCAAGCGCTGTTAAGATACAGCCATTATAGTACCAGTGTGAACCCAACTTTGTGGAGCTACTGACGTCTGCTGATCAATGCTACCTAAGATCTTTTTATTGGACTAGGTTCACAGGATACGCTAATTGTAAATAAAATCCATTAACACTTTTATCAAAATACTTATTCAAAACAAACTTGCGCAAAATTGAGCTTTTCTCAAAAATGTTATGTGGAACACCCCTAATATTATTTGCAGATTTGACAGCCAGTTTATGAAGCTTTTGATTGATGCATATGTTGGCAAGTCTGCGACTGATAATTTAGGCAGAAATAAAGACTGAGATAAAGAAATGAGATTTTTGCCGCAACTTTGTACAATTTTTGGGGAATTTCCCTGATTTTGCCACCCAAAACTCAGAAGGATGCTTTTACTTTATTTTTACATCAAATTTAGCGAACAGAGTTTACACTGGCACAAGAAATCTCATTGCAAGATTAGGTACTTCTTGAAAAGACTGTTTTTTTCTTCCATGGCACTCCTTGTTTCAATAATTTATACCTAGGTTTAATAAGTTACCAAGTATTTAAGAATATGGCCATGAAGAAGCAATCTGGCAATGATTTTTTGTCTCAATGTGAACTCAACTTCCAGAAACAAAATGGAAATCATATTTTGTGTTTTGGATGGTAAAATTTAGGAGAACCGGCCTATCAGTCAAATTAATACATTTTAAGGTTGAATTTTCAATTCTACCGAAACCTCGACCGAAACCGAGACCTAAACCGTCAGTCGCAGACTTAACAATATCTACATCAATCAAAAGCTTTGTAAACTGGTTATCGAATATGAAAATAACATATCGGGTGTTCCATTTGCAATTTCTGAGAAAAAATGCATATTGGGTAAGCCGTCCGCCCTGTATGATATTAAGTATTGTGACAAAAGCACTCATGGATTTTACGAATACCTAATCCAATAAAGAAATCTCAAGAGAAATCTTAAATAGCTTCGGCACTAAAATGGTAATATCTTAAAATCACTCACTCTAAACCCCATAGTGTAGTAGGTATCATCTTTCATAGGCTTTCGTAAAATTTTATAAAGAATTCAAATATGTACCTAAACAACCCGAGGGTATTCGATTTAAAAAAATATAACTTTTGTTTGGTACTCAGAGTGTGAACACCTGTATACACCAAAATAATTTTATCAGATGCTTCGTGGAATTCTCCACATACGTGAAAAGTTTTATTTTGATACCTTGAATAGAACCAGAGATATGGACCGACTACACACTATTGGCCCAGCCTGTATAATGCGTAGATATATTTTTCAGAGTATTTTTCTCTTTATAAGGCATGATCCATAATGAGTGTACAAATTTCGGGAGGTATACCTAGGTCAAAATAAGAAGAAAAGTTGTATGAACAAAGAACATAATGCATGTCTTAAAATTACTCTCAACTAAGAAACACTGTGTTGAAATCAAGGTTTCTCTAAAAAAATAGTTACTTTTGATAGGTATCTAAGAAAATCATTGAATTCATCATAAGGTTCTCAGTCCGAAGACTGGTTGGACGCGTACCTCCATTCTTTTCTATCCTGAGCTAACCTACGCATTTCCCTAAAAGTAGAACATCCTACATCCCTCACTATTTGAGAGCAGTAGTCTAATCTAGGCCTACCCCTACCTCTTTTTATTCCTATCTCTGACTCTAGTATGTCGCGAACTATTCCTTCGTGTCTTAGAAGGTGTCCTACCATCCTATCTCTCCTACTCTTTATTGTTTTCCATACCTTTCGCCTTTCCCCAACTCTTTCTAATACTTCCCTATTGCTAACCTTATCTATCCACGGTATCTTCATCATGCGTCTGTAACACCACAGTTCAAACGCTTCTACTCTTTTTCTATCCGCTTCTCCTATTGTCCAAGTTTCTCACCCGTATAATGCCGTACTCCATACATACGACTTTAAGAGTCTCTTCCTAGTCTCTATATTAACCGTTCTCGAACATAACAGTTGTTTCTTTTTGTTAAACGCAACTCGTCCCTGCGCCATTCTTTGTTTTATATCTTTAGTGCTCCTACCGTCTTGGGTTATTTTACTTCCTAAGTAGCAGAAATCCGCGACCTCCTCTATCTTCTCATTTCCTATTTGTATTTCAATTTTAGTTCTATTTTCACTCCATCTACATACCAAAATTTTAGTTTTCTTTTTATTGATTTTCATGCCGTAGCCCTGTGTCAAAACTGCTTCCATTTCATTCAAAGCCGCTCCTAATTCTTCTTTGCTAGATGCTAACACTGCTATATCATCCGCAAATCTGAGCATATTAATAGTTTGGCCCTGTACATTGATCCCTGAGGCTGTTCTTTCCTTAACAATATTAATCGCATCTTCGATATATAAGTTGAAAACTAGAGGTGACAATGCACATCCCTGTCTCACTCCCTTCCGGATATCTACTTCCCTTCGTTCCTGCTCACATTCTATAACTGCCTTTTGCTCTTTGTAGAGATTATGTATTATTCTTCTGTCCCTGTATTTCATCCCTACCTTTCTCAGCACTTCGAACATCTTCCCCCATTTTACGTTGTCGAAGGCTTTTTCTAAATCTACAAATCCTATATATACGCTCTTTCTCTTTTCTATCGTTTTTTCTATAATTACTCGTAAAGCTAGAATGGCCTCGCGCGTTCCTCTATTTCGTCTAAATCCGAACTGATCTTCTCCTAATATTTCTTCCGCCTTTTTCTCCATCCTTCTTTGCACAATTCTAGTTAAAATTTTTGACGCATGGGAAGTTAAACTGATAGTTCTAAAATTTTCGCATCTATCCGCGCCTTTCCTTTTTGGCAAAGCTACTATGATGTTCCGTTTGTAATCTTCTGGAATCTCGCCTGTCAGGTATATGTGACTAACTAATTTAAATAAACGATCCATTACCTCTTGACCTGCGCACTTTAAGATTTCTGCCTGCAAGCCATCTATACCTGATGCTTTATTATTCCTTAAACTTTTTAGTGCTATCTCAAACTCTTCTCTCATTATAGGACTCCCTAGGTTATCCCCTTCTACACTGCTTTCACTTTCTAATATATCTTGCACTTCCTGTCCCGCATATAAGTTTCCTAAATATTCCTTAATAGTATACAGGGTGATTCACGGAAACTGTTAGCTATAGATGTTTTCTCATACAATACAGTTACATATCTAAAAATTTAGATTCGGCCGTAAATGCCTAGGAACTTTTTATTTAAAATATTTTATGATGAAATGAAAAATTACTACGCGTACTACCAATATAACGATTTATTATTATAACTTGACCGGTTTCAGAATTCACAATGATTCCATCATCAGAAATGTATTTTAAGTCGTGGCCTTTCCGGTCGACTTCCGGTTATATCGGAAATGTTTACTAACTAAGTTTTTCAAATGGGAGGCCATATTTTTGACAGCAGATTTCCATTTTGCTTGTTTTTATATTCAAAAAGTCATCCATTCTCGAAATATTAATTATTTTCGAACTTTTCCGGCTTTGCATCATATATTTTTGCTACGTATTTCAAATTGAATCGCGAATCACCACTTGTACCTTTCCCAGGATGCCTCTAATTTACCCTACAGGGTGTTGTTAATCTGATGTTATGCCAAACAAACTTTAAATTTGTAATAGGTAATAGTCAACTTTCTTAATACATATTCATGTATAGAACATCTATGTATATTATTTCACGTTATTTCACCACCTAAAACAGAATGGTATTCTACTTCAAAAAGTATAAGCATTCCCGATATCTACCTTTTATCGATTTGTTATGATCGATTTTGATAAATTTTTTGTTAAATCGACAGGAAATAGATATGGAAAATGTTTAAACTTTTTGAAATAGAATACTATTCTGTTTCAGATGGCGAAACAATATACGGGGTGTTCTACTTAAGAACATTGACTAAGTATAACAAATTTAAAGTTTGTTTGATACAACAGATTAACAACAGACCATATGTGTCTTAAGAAAATTAGACGTATCGTAGAAAAGGTAAATGTGGTGTATATCGATAATCGGTACTTCAATTCGAAAAAAGCAGCACAAAGATATTTTTAAAAAGTATGAATTTGCCTCGGAATTTACCCATTTAATTCGAATTCAGTCTTTTAATAAATATTTACATTACACAGAGACTTTATTTCTATATTCACTTCAGTGAAATTTTTAATCGCCAAACGATTTTTTATACATTTTTGTCTAATTCGTATTTCATTAGATTAAATGATGATGAAAGGTAGAATACTAAAGAAGGGGAAGAGCATGGAAGTCAGTGGAAGTGCGTGGAAGTCAGTGGAAGTGCGTGGAAGTCAGTGGAAGTTAGTGGAAGTTAGTGGAAGTCAGTGGAAGTCAGTGGAAGTTAGTGGAAGTTAGTGGAAGTCAGTGGAAGTTAGTAGAAGTTTCATAAAAATGGAAGTTTGGTGTACAAAATTTAGCCTGCGGTTTGCCCCTCGGTTTCACTATCAGGTTGTATGAAATATTTTTTTTCTAAACTTCATATTTTTGAGTTATGGGCATTTTCTTATGAATATTTGCAGATGCAGAACAATTTTGAAATTTTAATAACCATAACTTTCTAATTTCAAATAGAACCCTATTGTTTTTATACCATTGTTGGATTCCCCATAAAATTGCCTTTCTTATTGCAATACACTTCCCTATCCCAAAATTAACCGTTTTTGAAATATTTGTATTTTCCAGATAAATCTAGCAACTATGATTTGATAATACTCGGTTGGCTATGAAAAAAGTTAAGTCATAAATTTTATTTCGCAGTCAATATCGCTTTGTTTAAGTTGATTTAAGAATTAAGTTTTCTTGAGGCATTCTTTTCAAGGAAATGCAAATTTGGCAAAAACGGTTGATTTTGGGTATAAGAAAGCGTATAGCAAAATGAAAGGCAATATTATGGGGAATCTAACAATGACCTAAAAACAATAGGGTTCTATTTGAAATTAGAAAGTTATGGTGTTCTTAAGTTATCTAATTTGGTTATGTAATTGTTAATACCCTGTATAACAGTTTCAATTTTTTCCTGCGGCAGAAGTTGTTCCTACATATTGCTTTCACTCCACTAAAATATTACTGCTACAATTTCGTTCAATGTCCAAATATTGAAATTTAAAAATTGCTCTACATCTGTCAATTTTCGCAAAAAAATGCCCGCAACTTAAAAAATATGAAATTTAGACAAAATGACTTTATACAACTTGATAATCAAATCGATCAAGGAATTCGAAAATGAAGTGAAATACAGATTGTTCCATTTAAAAAAACGAAGTTAGGTGCTGTGCAGAAGAAATGGGACAGTCTGTATAAGTGAAAATAATTTTGTATGATAGAGAATGACAAATTAAAGGGGGTCTCTTATATAACATTTTTCTCTAAAATGTACAATAGAGGTGCTATGGAAAAATCTCAAATTCTATAACCATTGTTCCTTTCTGGTGGGGAAGCGGGTACAGGGATATAACTCCTTTTCTTTGTATTTTTAGTCAAACAATTTGCTCTTAAAATTCCGTGGTCGAATTATGGGCCACCCTGTGTGTAATGCCACTGGTTCTAGCGGTCATGAAAGCGCTTTCGTGGAAACTTTGGACAGATGCGAAATTAATATCTGTGCGAAACGGATACACCGCATTAAGGTTCCATCATTTTTTTGGAATCCAGGAAGTTTCACATTTGAGCCACGAAGTTAAGTGCTAAATAATAGCCAAAGATGATTGTGATAAATTGGATAAGGCCCGACCGCCGGGCATGACTCTCATATTAAATTCAGTTCTATAAGGACTGCCAATTGTGGATGTGGTTCGCCGTTACCTACGGACTACTTGACCTATATTTTCTGGAAACATTTATTACAGATTGATTATATGTGTAACGAAAAAGCGATTATAAGAATGCAGTGGAAAGTACCCACCAAATATCCTCTAGAACGCGTTTTCATCGAAAATTACGAGGTGCATTTTTTCCCAGTTATCCCGTAAATCTAAAGTATGTTAAACCGCCATTAAAAGTAATTGATCCAATTATCCTTCATCCTCCAGATCGCTTCTGGCGTCGAACTGAACAGACAATTTAACAATTTGTCTGAATCAAACATTGTTCACATTGTAAATTTCGATGCCATGAGACTAAAGCTGAGACTATCATTGCAATAGAAATACCGTGTGGAAATTTAAATATTTTACGACAATTAGGAGAAATTTCAAGGAAATTGGATCTAGCAGCAAGAACATTAAAGGAAAAGAGCGCCTAAATAGGATTTGTAGATTTTGAAAAAGCCTTCGACAACGTAAAATAGAAGATAATGTTCGAAGCGCTCAAAAATGTAGGGATGAAGCATAGGGATAGAAGAATAATTCATAATCTATACAAAGAACAAACGGCAGTTATAGAATTTGAACAGGAACATAGAGAAGTAGATATCTGAAAGGGAGTGAGACAGGGATGTGCGTTATCGCCTCTAGTTTTCAGTTTATACAGGGGGAGTCCATAGTGTGAGATTCTTCCATGTTATATAAGAGACCCCCTTTAATTTGTGATTCTCTATCATATAAAATTATTTCCACTTATACAGACTGTCTCATTTCTTCTGCACAGCACCTAACTTCGTTTTTTAAATGGAACAACCTGTATTTCACTTTATTTTTGAATTCCTTGATCGATTTGACTATCAGGTTGTATAAAGTCATTTTTGTCTAAACTTCAAATTTTTTAAGTTGCGGGCATTTTTTTGCGAATATTGACAGATGTAGAGCAAGTAATATTTTAGTGGAGTGAAAGCAATATGTAGGAACAACTTCTGCTGCAAGAAAAAATTGAAACTGTTATACAGGGTATTAGCAATTACATAACCAAATTAGAAAACTTAAGAACACCTTAACTTTGTAATTTCAAATAGAACCCTATTGTTTTTAGGTCATTGTTAGATTCCCTATAAAATTGCCCTTTATTTTGCTATACGTTTTCCTATACCCAAAATCAAGCGTTTTTGCCAAATTTCAATTTCCTTGAAAATCAACTTAAACAAAGCGATATTAACTGCGAAACAAAATTTATGACTTAACTTTTTTCATAGCCAACCGAGTATTGTCAAATCATATTTGCTAGATTTATCTGGAAAATACAAATATTTCGAAAACGGTGAGAGTCGGTATGGCACTGTGCTACACACTACTGCGATGTGGAAGGCAACGGGAAACCACCACATTATTCTATCCCTAGACCCTAGTACAGCGTACTTCGAATTTATGACGATGGCACCTTCTGGAGTAAAATATTCCGGAGGTAAAATAGTCCCACATTCGGATCTCCGGGCGGGGACTGCTTCGGGGGGAGTCATCAGAAATGATAAGTGTAACATCTCACGAGTCGGAGCGTGGAATGTTAGAAGCATGAAACAAGTAGGAAAGTTAGAGAATTTGAAAATTGAGATGGATAGGTTAGCATTAGACGTAGTAGGTATTAGTGAAGTGAGATGGCCAGAAGCCGGAGACTTCTGGAGCGGAGATTTTAGAGTAATACACACAGGATATGTAGGAGGAAATTCGGGAGTAGGAATTGTTATGCGGAAAAAAGTAGGGCAGAGTGTAGAAAATTTCTTACAGCAAAGCGACAGGGTAGTTATGGTTAGGTTAGATTCGAAACCTGTAAAAACAGTAATAATACAGGTATATATGCCCACTTCTAACTACAGTGATGAGGTCGTAGAGGCAGTTTATAGTGATATTGAACATGTGTTAGATTTTGTGAGAGGACACGAAAATTTAATAATTATAGGAGATTTCAATGCAGTGGTAGGCACAGGGCGAGAGGGCGGAATAGTTGGTCCCTTTGGATTAGGCAATAGGAACGATAGGGGAGTTAGACTGATAGAGTTCTGCAATGAACATAACTTAACGGTCGCGAACACTAAAAGATGATGATACGCGCGATAAGTTCGAGAAAAAGACAAACGAAGTACTAGAGGGCGCGGGCGAAAATATTGTTAGAGACATAGAGGAAGAATGGAATTGCATTAAAAATAGTTTAGTTGCCTCAGCTAGGGATATTTTGGGTCATAAACAGAATGAAAGTAGGAAACCCTGGATAACAAAACATATTGTAAGTCTAATAGAGGAAAGGCGAAAATATAAAAATAGGTTAGATGAAATAGGGAAACAAAGATATAAGGCGATCAAGTGGGAAATTATTCGGAAATGTAGGAAAGCGAAAGAGCAATGGATCGATAATAAGTGCAAAGTGGAAAATAAGTCCGAAGTAGGAAAGACTGATGAAGCATATAAAATAATTAGGAGAAATTTTAGAGAAATTGGATCTAGTACCAAAAGCATTAGGAATGAGGCAGGAGATATCCTAATCGAAAGCGGGGAGAAGGCAGATAGGTGGAAAGAATATTTAGGAAACTTATATGCGGGACAGGAAGTGCAAGATATATTAGAAAGCGAAAGCAGTGTAGAGGGGGATAACCTAGGGAATCCTATAATGAGAGAAGAGTTTGAGCTAGCACTAAAAAGTTTGAGGAATAATAAAGCGCCAGGTATAGATGGCTTGCAGGCAGAAATCTTAAAGTGCGCAGGTCAAGAGGTAATAGATCGTTTATTTAAATTAGTTAGTCGTATATACCGAGATTCCAGAGGATTACAAACGGAACATCATGGTAGCTTTGCCAAAAAGGAAAGGCGCGGATAGGTGCGAAAATTTCAGAACCATCAGTTTAACTTCCCATGCGTCAAAAATTTTAACTAGAATTGTGCAAAGAAGGATGGAGAAAAAGGCGGAAGAAATATTAGAAGAAGATCAGTTCGGATTTAGACGAAATAGAGGAACGCGCGAGGCCATCCTAGCTTTACGAGTAATTATAGAAAAAACGATAGAAAAGAGAAAGAGCGTCTATATAGGATTTGTAGATTTAGAAAAGGCCTTCGACAACGTAAAATGGGGGAAGATGTTCGAAGTGCTGAGAAAGGTAGGGATGAAATATAGGGACAGAAGAATAATACATAATCTCTACGAAGAGCAAAAGGCAGTTATAGAATGTGAGCAGGAACGAAGGGAAGTAGATATCCGGAAGGGAGTGAGACAGGGATGTGCATTGTCACCTCTAGTTTTCAACTTATATATCGAAGATGCTATTAATATTGTTAAGGACAGAACATCCTCAGGGATTAACGTACAGGGTCAAACTATTAACATGCTCAGATTTGCAGTGTTAGCATCTAGCAAAGAAGAATTAGGAGCGGCTTTGAATGAAATGGAAGCAGTTTTGACACAGAGCTATGGCATGAAAGTCAATAAAAAGAAAACTAAAATTTTGGTATGTAGAGGATGTGAAAATAGAACTAAAGTTGACATACAAATAGGAAATGAGAAGATAGAGGAGGTCACGGATTTCTGCTATTTAGGAAGTAAAATAACTCAAGACGGTAGGAGCACTAAAGATATAAAACAAAGAATAGCGCAGGGCCGAGTTGCGTTTAACAGAAAGAAACAACTGTTATGTTCGAGAACGGTTAATATAGAGACTAGGAAGAGATTCTTAAAGTCGTATGTATGGAGTACGGCATTATACGGGTGCGAAACATGGACAATAGGGGAAGCGGATCGAAAAAGAGTAGAAGCGTTTTAAGTGTGGTGCTACAGACGCATGATGAAGATACCGTGGATAGATAAGGTTAGCAATAGGGAAGTATTAGAAAGAGTTCGGGAAAGGCGAAAGGTATGGAAAACAATAAAGAGTAGGAGAGATAGGATGGTAGGACACCTTCTAAGACACGAAGGAATAGTTCGTGACATACTAGAGTCAGAGATAGGAATAAAAAGAGGTAGGGGTAGGCCTAGATTAGACTACTACTCTCAAATAGTTAGGGATGTAGGATGTTCTACTTTTAGGGAAATGCGTAGGTTAGCTCAGGATAGAAAAGAATGGAGGTACGCGTCCAACCAGTCTTCGGACTGAGAACCTTATGATGAGGAAGTCAAAAATTGGGGTAAATATTGCCTATTCCAATTGCATCTCACATCTTCCACTTGCAAAACGTAATGTGCTACCCGTTGTTATGTAGAACATACAGTTTACCATGTTCAGTGATCTGTTTTCATTCACGATTACGAAGGACATTTTTTGTTATCCTAGTCATTCAGTAAATTCAAAGTATGTTCTCTTGTTAAGCCACCATTAAAATTAATTGAAGCAATTATACTCCGATTCGTTTTTGGCAATTTGGGTGAATCCAGCATTAAAACTTTGGTATCATGAGACACTTTCGAATATTTTACGAATTTTGTTTGTTCCGGTTAAAAGACCTTGACATTGACCCGAATTTACCTCATTTTAGTTGCTTTCTTTGCATTCAAACACCACAAACAGATTCTAAAGTACCAAAGAAACCACTAGGATTCTAATAATTGATAATAAAGTTTCTAGCCACTGATCGTTCCTACAGCGACAGTAACTTAGTTTACAAGAGAAGGGCACTCACCGAAAGCTGGAACAAGGATGTATGACCCAGTGGCCGGCGGCTTTCTGTCGTATCCTCTCCTTCATGAGCGCCTTCTTCGACCCGAAGAGTTTCATGGCCAGCTTGTTGTCCGTAGGCTGGAAGAGCGCCTGGAGCTGGTTCTTGATGAAACTCTGCTTCCCGGTGTCCACGAAGCCGATCGGAGGCGGCCCCGGTTCCTCCTTGGGCGTCCCGTACAGCGAGACATCGTCGACCCCGAAGTGCACTTTCCCGCTACCCTTGTAATTCATGTCGTTGGAGAGAAAATCCGCGATGAGCAAGGTCTCGTCATCTAACGCGGTTACCAGGGAGTCCGTGCACGTGTTGGTGTTCTCGATGCTGATTTTGATCGAGTCATCTTTGGCCAGGCGGCGCGGTGGCGGCGAACGGATCTCCTCTTCGGACTGAGCCGCGGCCACCCGTCCGTTCGCTAGCCGCAAACTGGGCACGCGCCTGGTGCCGCCGCGTCGCTCTCCGCCACTATCCCCGCCGCCGTCCCTGCAACAATTCTTTCTTTTAACAAATTGCATCGTTAGCGCGCGGAGCGGCAAACACCGCACGCACGGAGTCGACACCAAGAAACACGATCATAATATTTAAAGAAGTCTTCATCAGGAAATACAGGGTTGTTGGTTATTTATTTATTTAAATTACTATTTTTGTTTTTCTTCTAACATACATAGTCTACTAGTGGATAACTGCAAAAATAGTGAAAAGATTTAATTTATAAAAACGCTAATATACAGAGTGTTCTCGCGAAACGCATAGACAAATTTATACAGGGTAATTCAACGTTCTGGAAAAGCCAAATGGTGCCTTTATTTTTGAAATGAGATAAAAAAGTTTTACACAAAAGTTGTTGCACTGAAAGATTTCTCTTTGTTAAAATTATGTTTTGCCATACAGCATGTCCCACATTTCTTGTACAGAAATCAACTTCTTTATTTTAAATGAAACACCCTGTATTTGACTTTATTTTAAGATTGCTTAATAGATTTTAGTACGAGGTTATAATAAGTGATTTTGTCTAAACTTCGTATTTTTTGAGTTATTGGCACTTTTCTTCAAATTCTGACAGAAGCAGAGCAATTTCGAATATCAATGATATTTTGGAGAAGTGAAAGCAAGATGTAGGAGTATCTGGCTTCATCACTAAAACCAAAAAATATTGTACATGGATTGAGCAATTACGTGACAAAATAAAAAAATTTCAAAACCCTATATAACTTGCTAATTTCAAATAGAAGTGCACATTTTTTAAATCATTATTGGATTCCCCATAGACTTTACTTCCACGTTACTATACACTTGCCTATACCTAAAGTTAATAGTTTTTGAAATATTTGCAGTTTCTTGTAAAAAGTGTCAAATCAGGCCACTTAACAACAATATTCAAATTATATTATAAGCAAAACATAGAACAAACCGATTTAAACATCACCAAATGGGAAGAAAATAGGCTGAGTTTATTATTTATAAGATGTGCATTATGAGTGGTACCTACGGGTCAGTTAGAACAACTACTCCTCGGGCATGTACCCACACGCCATTATAGAATTAAATTCAGATTTGTGTCTATATGCACCCATATGCTTATTAGCATCAAGTTAAGGCAAAATAAAAGATGACACACTTGGACTATGAAATATTTAATTTAACATAAGATATGTACAAAATAAAGAAAATGTTAACAATAATAAATATTTACAATATGTATTTACTTAGGGATTAAAACCAAAACAAACAAAATCTAACAACAAACATTTTTAGAAAGAGAAGGACAGCTTCCATTTTTAGATATTTTGGTAATTAGGAAAGGCAGTAAGTTAGAATTTGACATATTATATGTACTTACCTATAGGAAAGAAACCAGTACAGCTCGGTACGTAACTGCAGATTCGAACCACTGCAGTCAGCACAAAGAGGTTAGTTTATTCTTTTTATTTTTATAGTTAACAGACTACTGCGTCTACCATTATCCGTTTAGATACATACCAAAATGGAACCCATTCATAAAGCGGGAATTCACGAAATAGCATGCGGAAATTGCGACAAAAATTATATCGGGCAGTCAAATCGATCTATTTTAACTGGCTTCAAGGAGCATCAAGCTCATTACAAGTACGGCCGTACAGATAAGTCTAGCATGGCGTCGCACGCGTTGGAAACTGGCCACAAATTCAATATCAATAATCGATGGTAGGCAGACTGTATATCTAATCAAGCTACTGTGTTTAAATTTTTTAATGTGGTTTGGATTAATCAGAAGAGTCACTGACCACAACGAACATTCTGCACTTTTTCAATGCCAAAAAAATATTATTCAATTGTGTGAACACAATATGAAATTAATATTATCCATTAGCAATGATTGTTGTTAGCCAGCAACTGGAAAACCGTGAAAACGCAAACTTATAAAACAATTACGTGTCGTTTCTGCTTTCGCATTATTGTCTGTGTGTATGAGATTTTAATTTGTGTCACGCATTGATACACTCCAACAAAATTCATCCAATTAACCTTATCTCTCTTTGTGGATTTGTGGTGCACCACAAAAAAATTGGCGAACAGAAGCATAATGATAATCAAATTTGGTCGGTGTTTAGTCGGTTTTATTTGTGTGTCATGGTTGAAAAAATGCACTTTTTAATATGCTCAATTATTTATTATATACGCATAAAGGGTGACCCACGCAAAGAGTTCATTAGAAGTTTATTAAAGAGTTCCCATTATAATGGAAATCTGAAAATTTGTAATGAGCTTGATGCTCCTTGAAGCGAGTTAAAATAGACCGAGTTGTGTGAACCACTTTGAAGCCTGTTTTCCCGAAAACCGTATTCATACCTCTAAGTTATCTGCGGTCTCAAATTCTTCTTGTAAATGTAGCACATCCACACCTGCCTACTTCAGAGAGTCACAAAAATAGGTCACCGTTTGAATTTGAATAATTCAAAACACACAACTGAGCGTAGCCGTCGAAACGGCAAAAGTTCGCGATCAAAAATTGAATAAACAGGCGGAACGAACAAAGAATTGCCCTGGCCGGTTTTGTTCTGAAACTTGCATAAGGATATTTCGTGCACTGAAGCACTTTGCAAATTGATCGGATAGGAAGCGTAGACGGCGTCTAGGTTATGTGGCCCAAGAGAACAGAAATAAATGATGGATTCAAACCTCACTCGCGTATACCTGCACCGAGTTCTCTGGTGAACCGGTGATTTATTAAAATAGATGAGCCGTTCCTTGGTATAATTGAAATTTCAACTCTTACAGGGTTCTCAAGAACAGAATTTCATCATCAGAGGGAAAGCTTCCGGGTATACTTCCTGTTTGAAGCCCTCTTTGGCAAACAAAAAAGAAACAAAAAGTGTAATTACCCTGGAACGTCCAATTCTACTCTAGAGAACTGTTAACGTCAACGAAACCAGGCTTAAAATGCTACGTCATGTAAAGTTGCTTGCTTGGAAAGATAAAAAGGGGCCCTCGGGGGCTGCCAGAAACAGAGTTTTACGTCAATTAATGAAGCTTCTTTTGATATTTGCTGCTCTTAGAACATGCCAACAAATATTACAAAATATTTCCGAGGTTTTATATAGAAAACCCTGATTAACAAAACATATTGTGAGTCTAATAGAGGAAAGGCGAAAATATAGAAATAGGTTAGATGAAAGAGGAGTTATTCTAATTGGAAGTGGGGAGAAGGCAGATAGGTGGAAAGAATATTTGGAAAACTTATATGCGAGACAAGGAGTAGGAGAAATATTAGAAAGGGAAAGCAGTGTAGAGGGGGACAACGTAGGCTGCCCTATAATGAGAGAAGCACAAGGTATAAATAGCTTGCAGGCAGAAATCTTAAAATGCGCAGATCAAGATAGGTGTGAAAATTCTAGAACGATCAAAAATTTTAACTAGAATTGTGCAAAGAAGGATGGAGGAAAGGGCGGAAGAAATATTAGGAGATCAGTTCGGATTTAGAAGAAATAGGGGAACGCTCGAGGCCATTCTACCTTTAAGAGTAATAGAAAAAACAATAGAAAAGGGAAAGAGTGTATACAGAGGGTTTGCAGATTTGGAAAAAGCCTTCGACAATGTAAAATGGAAGATGTTCGAAGTGCAGTATTAACATCCAGCAAAAAATAATTAGGGAGTGCTGTGAGAGAAATGGAAGCGGTTTTAACGGAGGGCTATAGTATGAAGATTGAGGGGTAAATATCCCGAAAAATTTTTGTACACAGGACTCGGAATTCCAAAGATTTCCAAGGAATTCCAAAGATTTCCTAGGAATTCCGAAGATTTCCAAGGAATTCCAACGAATTCGGAGGCCTTCCAAAATAATTTTATGGAATTCCGAACGTCTTCGAGGAAAGTAATCTCCCAATTATCCCAAACAAAAGTGCAATACTGGCATAAACCTTTTTACTTTTATGCTTAAATTTCTTAATAGAGTGCTTAAAGAAACAAAATAAACTAGTTTTTGATTATTTAAAACAAATATTATTTTATTAAAGAAAACAAAATATATATGTATATAAAAAAGGCAGCTCTTTAAATTAAAAATAACAAAATGGTAGCTTGAAAATAAACGTAAATACTAATACAGTGTGCCTCACTTTTTACGACTTATTGCTCTGTTATTAAAATGGAAGTCATGAAAAGTGAGATATATTGTGTAACGAATGAATATCATTAAAAAGGAACATAGAACGTATAACTTCTATTATAGGTAACTTTAAATAAATGTTACGGTAATTGTGATTAATCCGGCTATTTTGTATAAATATCGGCAATTATATATACTTAATCACCACGGAATTTGGCGAATATAATAAATTCTTTAATATTTGCAGTAGGTAATTAATTGAATAGACCTTTTCATTTCGTTCTGTGTTCGTTAGTGCGCATGTGCTGACAATCAGCTGTCCTTAGATTTTCGGACGAGTGTCACTGTCAGCTGTCAGGCGTTATAAACTTCGTGTGGAATATTCGTAAGTAAATAGTAGAATACCAAATAAGGAGGGTGTTTGAAAGACTGAAAATTATTACAAATGTTAGTTCCAAGTGATATCCCTCGTAAAATTGTGAGGCTGAATCCCGAAGGAGTGCCTGGTTCCTGGCTCTTGCTTGAAATACGGGAATGTTAACCAAGATACTTCAATCATGTAGGTTTTTAATATAGCCGTGAAAATTAATCAATTTTTTAAAAGAAAACGGATATAAAGGATATAATATAGGAACAGGTGCGTATTTTTCTGAAATGTATGTATGTAACTACAAGTTATTCTTATTTTAAAGACCTAACAAATAATGACATAAAACCTGGAAAGGTTCAATAAACTTCTCCATTTCGAATCTTGCCTCCTACACATTTTTATCCAAGCAACATCATTTATACAGGTGGAACTAATCCTCACTTCCTCACATGGTCACCAACCTAGTTATTAACTTCGATTTTTCTCAGTATTAGGCAGGGTTTAGGAAATGGATAAAATCGTAATCCCAAGCGATAACTTGGCCTTCCCGCAATGCTATCACCTTGGCAGTCACCAAAAGCACAATGCTTGGATGCTCCATAGTGTTTTAGTTCCGAACTATTACTAATTTTGCACGTTTGCAGTAAAATTTTACCAAAGAATTAATAAATACTTTCAAACAAGCAATACCGCCTACCCCTCTAGGGGATATTGATACAAAACTTTGACATTCGTCCGAAATTGTCATGGCGCGTTCGCGCATGCGCCTCAGCATTTTTTTATAATGAAAAGTCCTATTGGCTGGTTTTTATATTTGATACCCACAACTTAATGGTAAATATAATAAAAGCCTTTAAAATATTCGATTTTTTAAATTAACCGGACGATATATAAAATCACCAACCAAGTACGGCAAATGTAATAAATTACGTTAGATATAACCGACCTGCCCTGTACGGAGTTCACTCTTGGAATGTATGACACTTGCGTACAAGGCAAATTTTATGACATTAGCGTCCATAAAGCAAAATAAGGCTCAGCAGGTAAATTAAACAACTCTGATCTAGTGGCACTTGCGTGCAACATAAAATTTGGATTCCTAATTTAAATATTTATTTCGAACACCTATTATGTTAAATATTGAGGTAAGTTAACTTGATTCCCCGGTGATTTCTTTTGTAAAATGTTTGTTGAATGATCTTTGAGGAGAATCATATTATAAACACTAACGACTGAGACTTACAACGCCCCGCTCGCTTCGCTCCGCTCCGCTTAACCTTAACCTGGCAGATTTTAATGTTGTACGCAAATGACACTTGTTTCCATCTGCCCGCTTTTCCTGCTGGATATCTTTCCTTATGTACGCAAATGTTACGTACGCAAGTACCTTGACGCCCACCCTAGTACTACTACAGCTCCATGCCTTAATAATTGGAACAGAAAATAGAAAACAAAATAATTTATTATTATTAGTATTACTGCCACCGCGTCTTGGAACCCTTTCGCAATTTCCTAAATCAAATATTCTCGAAATTATCAAAAAAGTATTATTTAGAACCCAATAATACCTACAATGGACAGTTACCCAACTAAATTCACAGATTAGAAACTAAACTTCTGAAACTAATACAGAATTGTGACAGCACTGTACCTCACCCCACCCTCAAATTGAAAATTATTGGCCGGTGGATGCGAATGCAATGGATGCCTGCAGATTGCAGAAACTCAGATACCCCTCCTATTACTCATCACACCATTAAAATTTTATTTTCATACAGTTAATGAATAGAATATTAAAATGTATTTCAAATATTCTTAAGGAACGTGTGGAGAAATTAATATTTACCGACAAAGTTCTTGGGAAAGATTGTCCTTCCATAAAATTTGCTATTCAACATTGTTTGCTGAAAAACCATTAGGAATCTACTGCTCCGTGCTTTTTTTTCCCGGAAAAAACGATAATTAAAACGAAATCAAAGTTGCTTTAGAAACATTTAGAAACATTTAGAAACATTTGGAATTGACTGTTTTACCTTATAAGGACCACATACAAAATTAACGGTTTCGGGGAATTCCAGGGAATTCCCAGAGAATTCCAAGGACTTCCAAGGACTTCCAAGGAATTCCAAGGAATTCCAAGGACTTCCAAGGAATTCCATTCCAAATAAGTGTACACAAATTTTTCGGGATATTTACCCCTCAATGAAGATCAATAAAAAGAAAACCAAAATTTTGATGTGTAGGGGGCATGAAAATAGGACAAACTAAAATACAAATTGGAAACGAGAAGATAGAGGAAGTCTCAGATTCCTGCTATTTAGGAAGTCATTTGACTAGCGATGGTAGGAGCTCTAGAGATATAAAACAAAGAATGATGAATGATGATGATGAAATGTCTGACCACAAAATTCTGAAGAAACTCATACGTCAATGTCCCTTAATTATTATAATTATTATAAGTGTCCATACTTTTAAAACTGGTAGTCAACGACTTCTCAATGTTTATTCGTGACAAGAATTACAACAATTATCCGCTGTAATCAGATAACTGTAAACAATATTCGAGACAATCATTTATCGTAATGTCCGTTTCAAATATTTGTATACTAAGTACTGTAATTTGAACTTCTGATAACAAAATGGAAAAATTGACATACACCAAGCTAATAACAGGTTTGTACTGAACTTGGAAATGTAAATAGCAAAATACATACGTTTCCATTTCTGCTGAGGAATCCCCAGACATAAACTCTCAAATATTTTAATAAAGTCCATATGGTGCAAAAAATCTAAGCATAGCTCGACTGACGTTGATGTGGGATAGGTTTATGTTGCTGAAATTAGTTTTGAAAACGTTGCTTGTTAAATGAAATGTTGATGCCGGCCTCGGCGTACTAGTTTACACTTTAAAACTTGTAATTCAGCTATTACTAGTTCAAACTGAAAGGATTTGGTGAGAATCCTTCCAAAAACTACGCCAGAAAGTGTCTTTGCAATCAAAATCTACGAGTCTTCGATTTGTGGCACTCATTTACTCTTTACACCCCATATAAATAAATAAACAAGTTTAGTATAAAACCATACGATTCTACTAACAATGAACTAACTGCCCCGCTAAGTAATGACGTCTTTTACCTTTAAATATTCTTCAGAAAGGGAATCACAACAGTCTAAAAGTGTTTAATTATTTTCATCCAAATCGACGGGAGGAAATGGCAATAAACTTTTCTGTACTTGAAGCACATCAAATAAACCAAACTCAACAGGTGTAATTACAAAAAAAGATAGTCACAACACTGGGAAACAAAACAAAAATCCATTCTTCGCGAGTGCAAGGCCCACACCACGGAACACGATGTATTTATAGAATTTGAAGCGCTCAAGCTCGACCAACGCTACACGATACAAACAGCAACTAAAAGCAATAATTTTAATTTATTGTCGGACACAGAAGAAATTCCCTTCCACAGGTGTCAAGGCACTCGCACACATTTCATTGGAAAGAAGAAAAAAGGTCGAATTCCGCGGAAGGTCGTTCGAGTTGTCCTTTTCTCAGAGACAGAGTAAGCAGAGAAGTAGGCCGTGGGGAATCGGCAAACAGGTTCCAGTACAAGATGTAGTAGGTGGTGTCAGTTTTATAATATTTTAGCAGGGATTCACATTATTTACATTGGGACATTTTTTCGGCTCTTGCTGGAATAACGTTTTATAAATTTGTGAATAAATTTGCTTAAATGCATAAAAATCAGTCCTTTATGAAATAAAGGGTAATTTAACGCTGATAAAATGATCATTTGAAATAAATGAAACGAAAAAAGTCAAAAAGTGGAGGCGCCGGGCATCGATCCCGGTACCTCTCGCATGCTAAGCGAGCGCTCTACCATCTGAGCTACGCCCCCTAATGTATATGAACTCTTAACACAGTCTGATATACCTACTGTCTAACTTCATGGCTCTATTTTCAAACATTCTCGAAATCGTTGGAAAAATACACATTTTAAGAAAAAGAATTTAAAAGTAAAAACATTCCTGTTTAATAAAACATATTAGACGTAATATGAATTTGTATATATTAATTCAAAACAAATATAGGTAGGCACAAAATACTTCCTTCCTATTTTAGAAAATCAAAATTGTTGAACTACTGCTCACTACAACCGTTCAATACAACTACTTCGTATAGGTGGCGCATTAGTCGACTTGCAATCGATAACAAAGGTTTATAACCACTCCCAATTCAAAGAGGGCGCCAGTATAGAAAACCGTAAATCACAAGTAGTCAAACAGCATACTTGTAAGGGTGCGCACACACGAATAATTAATTTTAAGCATTCAAAAGCGATATTTCATCGATTCATTCCTCACAAAAAGAAGGAAATCCAAATGATCTACTTACAATACTCCCACTGCGACAAAGAGAAAGATAAATCGGTATTTCTTTCTCATCTAAAGAAGATAGATGAGTATAAAAGTTGGTTTCCTTGAGTACGTCATAAATGTGATTGATTTCACGATATGTAGCCGTCATCAGGCGGTCTAGTGGCTGATGGAAGCAGAGAATGCCAACTTTCTATAGACTATAGAGTCAGTCTCGTGGATATAATTAGTTCCGATGCTTTTAAGTAATGAAAGAGATCCGGGTATCCACCGGTTTAATGGTCCCACACGTTTCGGGCTATTTGTGAATGACGAGTGGGAAGCTGGGATATACAGTTACGTCCGTACTGGCTAAAAAAACATTTAAGAAATTTACTTGAATCGGAAATTCGATTTGGGAGTAAAATTTGTAGTATGATGTCATCTAGTTGTCAAACTCTGAGATACAGTTTATAAGACAGATCAAAACTCAGAACCTTAAAGATAATGATTTAGGTAATAGGTTTGGTTTTTTATAGAGTCCTACAAAACATTCATTTCGATATTTTTAGGAAACCTACATCTACAATATAAGTAATAATTCCACGGGAATTTTTAACGACCCATTGAACATTCCCCCAAATGTAGAATCTGAACTTCGAACTTGACCGCGTCGGGGTGCACATTAACATCTGCTCCCTTAATTTACCCGAATTTTCCGCCTAATAAGTTACCTCTGTGTAATAATGACCCTCAGGGAACCCAGCAGTGAAAGTGTCCCGGCATTCAAAGACCTTTAATGTTTCTCTCTATCTATTGAAAGACGCGTTCCAGCCTCCCAGTCCCAAGTACTCCAGCATTCATTAAAAAGTAATAACCTCATAAATAACGAACCGTGAAAAGCACAAGTTCGCTTATTTTTCACAATAGACTTGCAGTTTTGCGTTTTTCGCTTTATTGTGAACAAAGGGAAATCAGATCTGTTGAGGGAGATGGCCACTTTCGTCGAGAGCTTTTCCACGAGATGTTGCCGCTCAAAGAGCATATTAAAACGGAAACAGAGAGACAAAACACAAAACATTGTAGGTTTTTAAAGCGAATATATAAGTCGGCATCAAGATTTCTGCCTGCTATCCTTCTATACGCTATACCTGAGACTTTATTGGTTTTTTAAACTTTCTAATGTTAGATCAAACTCTTCCCTTATTAATAGGTTATACCCCTCTAAACACAATGCACACATGTGACTAGATTATTTGAAAATCGCATCTGTACCTAACGGGATCACACATGAACGTACTAGATGATTTCAGTACCAATTTGTAACAGTTAACTTGGCATATATAGTGCAAGCTTTCCAGAGATATCGATATTCGATAGTTGATATTGTAAAGTGAAAATATACTCGTATTTGGAATTTTACACAACAAACATCATTTCCAAATTCGCATCTAGGCACTTAAATGGAAGTTATTTGGCTACGTTGTATGTATTTGTATGATTTCGCAAACTGCTATTTCGTGTACAGGAGAGTACAAAAATAATATTAAAAGATTTGTATTTCCGATTAGAAAAGCTTTCAGAGCAGTTCAGAAGCATTAGTCCTTGTATATTTTTCGATTAAGTAAGTTTCTCTCTTAAAATATTAAGAAAATCGATGACCCGAGGGTTGTTTGGTCAGCAAATTGAACTTCGTCATTAGGTTATTTGACATATTAATTGGTAGTATTACGTCATACTACCTAAACCAAGTGATAAAAATTTTATGGACTCTAACAACGTAGTTATTCCCAAAAAACTTCCTTACTTGTGAAGTCACTCTTATCATTGCGAAAGCTACAAAGGCTACCAAGGCGAATTGATACGTAATTTACCTATAGTCATGAAACGTTCATATTGCCTAATCGAAAGGGGCCAACTATTCCGCCTTCTCTCCCTGTGCCTATACCATCGCAAATCACTAATACCTACCGCGTCTAATGCCAACCTACCCTATCCTTATTTGAAAAACGCTCACGATTGTTACTGCTATTTTCAGACCCGCAAACTTTATTAATGAATTCTTTTTTCTTTGAAAAATAAACCCACTACTGTATTCCAGACATAAAAGTAACACCCAATCTACCAGACTTTGAAATATCCTCTTAATCCTAACAAGATCTTATAAAGATCCTGAAAAGGCTATGAAACTTATTTGGCGAAATTATTACGGCACACTTAGAGGATCGATATACCCCGAGAGTTCACGGTTTCCTCGAATAATTTCAGATATCCAGCTGCTGAAAAACAACGAGTACTGTTTGTCTGTAGTACATCTAGTCTAGCACACCTGAACTATATTGTTTGCAAAACTGACATTGGAATAAGCTCAGGAGTTATAATCCTTTTGTTCTTGTTTACATTCGATGAGGTTCTGTAAATATTTGTGTTTAGTTTATATACTTAGTCATCAGCGTATCAGAAAATATGGGGTAAAGGGTTAGTGACAGCGAATTAGGGGCTAATATCAAAGCATAACAAAGTTTCTTGAATATCAACTGAATTGTACACATTTTTCACTCCAAATTACTTTAATTTCTTTATTAAATATCAATAAATTACCCACGTTTTTACTTATTTCTATTAAACACCCCTTTCCGTTCCACTACTCAATTAAAACCCTGTATAATCCATATAAAGTGTCGGAACACACATTTACCTTGTGAATGACTAATTTCCCTTTACGTAATGCTCGTTAACTACCCCTCTAGACACAAAGGCGTTCACCACCCAACTCTATTAAAATTACGAAGATCCAAGTGCAGGAAAGGAATAACAAAAACTTCATTTCAAATTTTAGAACCTAACAAAGCAAACATGTGAAGATATATTTTAATATATTCGTGTAAGGGATGACTTTATTATTTCTAGGTAAGTGGTGCAATGAATAAATTAATTAAAATCCAGATATAATCCTCTTTCAATTATAAAATCTGTTTGGAGGGATACTTGGCTGGTTTGCTTTTTTAACTTATGAATATGGGCAGGTATTTAAGAGGACGGATTATTATATTTGATGTAGAACGGAAGCAGAATTAGTTTGCAAATTAATTATGTGCTTTAAATTATCCAAGATCTAAAAAGATGGAGGACTGGCAAACACAAGACTTCAATTCACAAGTGGGTTTTTGATCAAAAACAATGTTTCTAATATTAATAGAAAATGGCAATCAAAACGTAGTACAAAAATTTAGAAATTTTAAATCTGTTCTCCACTTGTTATGGGAAACCCTCTGAGTCTTTTATTAGCCGAAATATTTATGGACCAGATAGAAACCCATATTCGTAACAATAAACTTTTGTCATTTTCTTTTAAATTTTTATCCTATAATTCCCAACTCCCAACCGTTCACTTGATAAGAAAATGCCAATACGTATCAATTCAAAAAGAAAAGTAGCCAAATTCTGCTGAAAGTGTAGGTGTACATTTAAAAAAATGAGGCACTTGCCACATTTAATCCCAATTTTAAAATGTAATAAAATGTGCTTCGCATTTTTGTCATTCACGAACTGATGTCGACACGAAGCGGTGGAGTCGAGAACAAAAGGCGCAACCCTCTCATCATGAATAAAGCGGGGGTGGACGAAAAACGGTGTCAGAGCGCGGCATACAATAAGAAAGCCGGCAAAAAATTAATATTCAATTCGAACACAATCGTATTCGAGTTCTCGAGTGGCAATTGCAATTATTTAATGTGACGGTAGAAAGTAAGGAAATCTATGAGACCCATCATTTGCAGGTCACGAGATAAAGAGAAATGAACTGGGGTGTTTTGAATTAAAATTATTATCTGAAACGGAAAATATATGATCTATTACGTCAGTATGACCTTTAAACATTCACTTTTAATACACTCTCTCCCTTGTGAGATTAATAACACCCTAGGGAGTTAAAAAAAGGTGTCCACACCCCCCTCGACTTGTGTTAATTATGACCAGAGGGATTACGTTACACAGCCGAAACTATTTGCAAGTCACGCTCCCTTTGTAATGTTTTGCTCTCCTGGCATTTAAATAATGCAACAATGTACATACAACAAACTGCCGTTGCCGCCCTTGGCTTTATTTTTGTCTCGTGTGTCATATTTGTGTTCCACATGCTCATTAAGGCGTGTTCAATAAAAAAAAGATCGACACGCAGAGTTCGAATAAGTAATTTCGTAAAAAGTCCATTACAGACGTGAAATGCCTTAGAGCTGATATAGCTGCTATGTCTGACGTCATTAAAAACTTATCGTAAAAGTAGTATACACTCTTTGTCTATTCAAAAGCTGTCATTTTCAATTTACCACTTAGAGTAACATATACGCGTAAAATCTGGACCACTTTAACAAACTGGAGCTTGTTTTTACAAAAGCTAAACTAAAAGCAAAAATCTGAAACATACTTTTTGATATAAAGAGATTATACAATCATATCTGGCTTGGAGAGTGGCGGTAACGCCTATACTACGCAACGTAATGACCACTCCGAGTTCCTTTCAGGAAACCCGACTGCTCTCGACGTCGTAAATATGAAAATTGAAAACACGGGCTGCTGTCAGTTTATTCCGTCATCCCAATTCTAAACCTGATGGAAATCTCATTTTGTAAAGGAGCTGGGGGCAGGTATTTGTTAATGCATCATCATAAAGTTTCAGTCCGAAGAGTCGTTGGACGTGTACCTATATTTTCTTGCATATTTGCATATTTTCGATAATATGGTTGGTGGTGTGGACACAAAAATAAATCACATTTGGAGGAGTCAGATGACATAGTGGGTCAATTAACTATTCCACCGTCTCCCAATGCAACTTATTGTGAACTTCCAGAGTACTATTATGTCAAAACGTTGAATATTTTACACCTGGCGCATCCACCAAAATTATGATTTTTACAGTTTGTCCGAATTTTCCGACTTACTCTTATTTTTACTATTACGCACCTTCCGTTTTTCCCGAATTTTCAAATTTTCCGGTGGATTTTCCAAAACTTTTCTTCATACAAACCTTGCCCTGACAATTACGAACGCAACAAAAAAACAATCAGCCAAATCGGTCGAGCCGTTCTTTCATAATTGCAAACTTTTCAAAAATTGGCAATTGACTTATTACTAACAGATTATGAATAAAATAAATTTCGCTACTGCGATTATCAAACAACCTACGAACGGTCGACCTACTTGTAACACCCCTAACCTTAAACTGACACTGCAAAAAGCCACCCTCCCTGTTATTTAAATTGGCAGTCTACAAGTGGGGATATTTTAGATTTTACATGCATTCGCAATGAGTTTTTTTTAGGTCATACGACAGAATACGAGTGAGATTAGGTACTTCAAAGTTAGTTTTCGCGTTGACTGGATTATTTGAAAACACTTGCCCTTTTAAATCGAATATTGTACAAGGGCAGGTCACATAAAATAGTTCTTTAACGATTCGTCCCTGAAGATGGCGTGACTCCTCCGTCATTTTGTCGTGGCCGGTGACGCAATTCAAGGCAATCTAGATAAAATCGACGGATCAATTTGAGCTACTTGCAATTTCTTATGTAGGTTATGTCGTGGGCGAGTTACCTGTTTAGTGAATGAATTCAAGTGCTAAGGTGACCTCGTAACAATCGATAGAACCGACGACTGCCTGCCGCCTACCGGTGACGGCGACGGCGGCCGCCTGTTCATGAACTCCCGTTGCTGGTACAAGATACAGGAACCGTGATCGATGTAGTGTATCTCGAACGTTCCCCTTTTTATGCACTTTTTGGGTTCTACGGAAAATTTTAGTTGGAGTTTAGTTTAGTTACCCTGCAACTGCAAAAAAATTTTTAATTCGCGTATATTTTGGAAATTTTGACATTTAGAGGTTATTTATGTTACATAAAGTCCATCTAAAATTTTATGGAGAACCCGAAAGTGTAAAAAATTAGGTAGTTCTATTTAAAATAAGGAAGTTAGGTGTCACTTCCGGTATAAGCGGAAGTTGGATTAAGTTGCCATTATTTTCATTGAATAGAGAATATTTGAAAACGTGATATTACAAATTTTCTTAATTCTATTGTGAGCGCTTCTCCACAAACGTCTAATAGGAACTCGTCGTGACACACCCTGTATGTGTATAGTTATCTTCAAAAACAAATTGTTGACATGTTAAATAAAAAGAGAAACAAAAAATAAAATGTCTATAATACCCTCAGTTCGTCCATCCATATCAAACAAGGTATACTGTAAATAAATATTACTTTCAAAAATGGCAACCATTTTTAAATTTTTTGGGATACCAAAAAATATAATTAGAACAGGTTAAGAGATTGCAATTTAAATAAAAATGTTATATATTTTACAATTTTTTAATATTAGCGAATTTAACAAAATTTTGAATTAAAATTGGAAATTTGGCCGTCATTTTGAAAATTTTATAGATATAAAAAATATGGAATATATTCCGCCCCTGAGCTGCTCCTTAGGGATATTTTTAGGGTACTTCGGGCAAGATGGAGCATTACTATTTTGTGCAACAGAATGGAGTCTTCACGCGGGTTTTGAAACTCAATTATTCCCACCCTCTCGCAAAATCCATGGCTTCCGTAAATACGCGCCCTATTTTTCTACGCCAATTTTCCAACACATGGAAGAACCGTTCGTCGGTAAAACAGCCGGCATATAAATCTTTTTGAGTAGCCCGTTGAGACGAAGTATGACGCAAATAGTTACCCAGATCGATGGCACCTTCAGGCGGAAAAAGTGTGTTTTTCCGGTAATTTAACTGGAGAGCCTTTATATCCGGAATAAAAACGTCGCCTGGTCATAATTTAGTTTAAGATTACCGTAAACACCGCTGATTTTGTTTACTGAACGTAGCTGTTCAATAGGGACTACGTTTCATTGAATCATTTTGAGAGTTTTTCTACTATTTATTGTGTACGTGTAACTATAATGTTAGGGAAAGTTTACAATATTTTTTGCTAGTGCAACCATAATGTTTTGTTGACAGAACGATATAATGCTTACTAAATATACAGTTGCTACAACACAAGTTTGTTTGGTTGTACAAAATTGTCTTCATTACAACGTCTACGAAATCAATTTGAATGCTAGCTTACGTTGCTGACGTAGACGGGTGGCGTGTCGCAGAGTAATTTCGAGAAACTTAGACAATGTACGCGAGATATAAAGCAAAAATTAACTTGTAATTTCCATCAAATACAAGAAAATCGGCGTAAAGACAAATCAATCAAATATAATCTAACATTAATTTTCCAAATGGAAAAATAGTCAAAGAAACAACTATTACGGGAGTGATAAATGTAGAAACTCGGAAGAGGCTCTTAAAAACGTATGTATGGAGTACGGCATTGTACGGGTGCGAAACTTGGACGATAGGAGAAGCGGATAGGAAAAAATTAGGAGCACTTGAAATGTGGTGCTACAGACGCATGATGAAGATACCGTGGATAGACAAGGTTAGCAACAGAGATGTATTAGAAAGAGTTGGAGAAAAGCGAAATTTATGGAAGACAGTAAGGAATAGGAGAGATAGGATGGTAGGACACCTTGTGAGGCACGGAGTTAGGGATGTAGGATGTTCAACTTTTGAGTACGCGTCCAACCAGTCTTCGGACTGAAAACTTTATGACGATGAAAATTAACATGCAATTTGTAAGATTCTCGGGTGACACGCAATTCTTATTTAGAGAATTTCGCCTCGGACTTCTACAATCGATTCTAAGCGTCTGCAGAATTCTATTTTATATTCTTGCTATCGAAACTACAATGAAATGCCATTATTATCAGAATAATTCACCTGGGAAATTTGACATCTGCATCGTATTGATAAATAAGTCAATTACATATGTATAGGTAAAGGGAAATGCACTATTTTTACCAATAAGTGCATAAATAGAAGCAACCTATTATTGTGAATGTACTGCAAGGGTTTATTAACAATGTGGTAGTCCACCAGTTTCGGTTTAATTAATTCTTGAGTCCAGAAACTAAAATAAACTGACCTACAATTTAATAACTTTTATTTAAGTATTACCCGCAAACTTTAACTATACAACGTGTCCAAGATAAGGAGGGCCAGTATAGGGATATTGGAAATGACAAGAGATACGGATTTGGTTAAATGGGAAAAAAGTTGTGTAATTAAAGGATCAATAAAATGGCGCCTAGAAATCCTTGATATAATTTTCCGTTTTTGAGTTATTTTGAAAAAACTGAATTTATGGATTTTTAACTACAGTATAAGTTTGGCAATTTTTAAGTACACCACAAGAGTTTTACGAATCTGTAAGCGATACTGCGTTATAAGCACCTACCCTACTCTAAGCATAGCGCATCTTGCAGTTTTGGAAAATCTTGTTCGTTTCTGATATCAGAAGAAAGCCCAACTAACTGTATTTCTCATAATTTTTAGAAAATTAAGAGAAATGCAGGTCCGTATCCTAAAAATTTCTTGATGATGGTCAAAAACGGGTCGAAACGTAATTAAACCTTAATGTGTGGTACATTGTTAAATTCAGAATAAGAAGGGCTGATAAAATTTGGCATCAGAAAATCAGGACCGTATTTAAAAAAATGAAGTTTATGATGGTTGCCCGAAGACGAAACGTATAGAATAAAAAAATGGCAATAGTCGAGTAAAATCAACCTTCAATTGTGACGAATTTTTTTTTTGACGTAGAACCAAGTAAAATCTATATGGTCGTGTTCCTTGTATTATTTTCCATATGAATCTTTGGTTTACGACATTTCTGGTCTGTGCAGAACTTTTTTATTTTCGAAAAATGTAAAATTTTGCATATGTATGAAACAGTTGGTTTTTAAAACACAACACGCCATATCTCAGTAAATATTTGAGATATCGACTTGAATTTTTTTTTAAATTAAAGTAGAAACATGAACGCCTTAAACAGTACTAAAATATTTTAAAATATCGCAATATTTTTTGCGGAAAATAATTAGAAACTTCATTTTACTTCGCTTGTGCATTATAAATTTCGACATGCGACAAACTTTTTTATTTTTGAAAATATGTCGGTATATGCTGCGAATGAAATGAAGAGAAAGGTTGTAAAAAGTTTTTGGAGAAAGAATTATTGACCTATGGTCATAGTTTTGAAGTTATGATTTTTTTGTCAGACGCGGCCTAATGAGCGGACGGGTCGTGGCAATGCACCATCAGGGTAACGCGTAGCGGACCGATAGTCGGCTACGGATAACTACGCATAAATGAGTTAAAACATGAAAAGAACTTAGTTTATTTTTATTCTTATTTTATACAATCAATATTGAGTGTCAGATTCAGCATCTGATTCTTCCTCTTCTAATTTTACTGCAGTATTAACAGAATTCTTTCACTTCCAGTCTATAGAATATTTTAAACCTTGTTTTGCACAGTTACATCTATTACTATTATAGTTTTTATCTGAACTGTAAAGTGATAAAGGTTGTCTCACAGATGGAGGTATGGGGTCCTGGTTACTAAATAAGGGTTTCCAGTGGTCTTTCTGAAATGTCCAGCCGTATTCTTCTAGGCTTACGAAGTTAATGTTGTTAATGTGACTAGAATACCATGTTTCTAATTGGTACATACATCTAAACTGGGAAAAAATCAAATACGATTAAATATACATATAACAAGATATGAATTCGAATACAAACCTTTGCAAATGCAATTTAAAATCATCGTCTGTAGTCGGGATTTCAGACGCAGGCCGATTCGTATTTTAGCCAAAAAAAGTCGTAATTCATTTAATGTTCTCACGTCTTTTTGTTTATTTTTGTATAAATATAAAACATACGCAACTGCAATCTAATAATATGCGCGTTCAAATTGCAGATTTGGCAAGTCCATCATATCCTTCAGGTTGTCGGCGTTTTCAAGTAATACATCAAGAGCGGTTTTCTTTCCAATTTTGTAAACGCACTGAGACCCAGTGAGACAGTGTATTGCCAAATAAACATTGCGATACAGTTTTGCCAATTTTCTTATAATACATTTTACCATTATAATAAATCTGTAGATATGGACGTGCTTATTTTGATTATTATGCATTTAGGCCATACCAAAAACACACGTATTACCTATAATGGTACAAGATTATAAACAAAACTGACAAAACTGTATCGCAATGTTTATTGGAAATACACTGTCTCACTGGGTGTGATACTACCAGTGCGTTTTACAAAATTGGGACGAAATCCGCTCTAAATGTATTACTTAAAAACGCCGACAACCTTAAGGATATGATGGACTTACTAAATCTGCCATTTGAACGCGCATATGATTGCAGTTGCGTAAGTTTTATATTAATTTATACAAAAATAAACAAAAAAACGTCAGAACATTAAATGAATTAAGATTCTTTTGACCAAAAACACGAATAGGCCAGAGTCTGAAATCCCGCCTACAGACGATGCTTTTAAATTGCATTTGCAAAGGTTTGTATTCGAATTCGTATCTTGTTATACATATAATCGCATTTGATTTTTTCCCAATTTAGATGTATGTACCAATTAAAAACATGGTATTCTAGTCACATTAACAACATCGACTTCGAAAGCCCAGAAAAATACGGATGGACATTCCAGAAAGACCACTGGGATCCCTCTTATTTAGTAATCACGACCCCATACCTCCATCTGTGAGATAGCCTTTATCACTTTTGTGTTCAGATAAAAACTGTAATAGTAATAGATGTAACTGTGCAAAAGAAGGTTTAAAATATTCTATAGACTGGAAGTGCAAAAATTCTGTTAATACTGCAGTAAAATTAGAAGAGGAAGAATCAGATGCTGAATCTGACACTCAATATTGATTGTATAAAATAGGAATAAAAATAAACTAAGTTCTTTTCATGTTTTAACTCATTTATGTGTCGTTATCCGTAGCTGACTATCGGTCCGCTACGCGTTACCCTGATGGTGCATTGCCACGACCCGTCCGCTCATTAGGCCGCGTCTGACAAAAAAATCATAACTTCAAAACTATGACTCATAGGTCAATAATTCTTTCTCCAAAAACTTTTTACAACCTTTCTCTTCATTTCATTCGCAGCATATACAGACATATTTTCAAAAATAAAAAAGTTTGTCGCATGTCGAAATTTATAATGCACAAGCGAAGTAAAATAAAGTTTCTAATTATTTTCCGCAAAAAATATTGTGATATTTTAAAATATTTTAGTACTGTTTGAGGCGTTCATGTTTCTACTTTAATTTAAAAAAAAATTCAAGCCGATATCTCAAATATTTACTGAGATATGACGTGCTGTGTTTTAAAAACCAACTGTTTCACACATATACAAAATTTTATATTTTTCGATAATAAAAAAGTTCTGCACAGGCCGGAAATGTCGTAAACCAAAGATTCATATGGAAAATAATACAAGGAACACAACCATATAGATTTTATTTGGTTCTACGTTGAAAATTTTTTTTTCGAGAAATAAGCGAGTTAGCGGCCTGGATTTACTCGAAATCTTTAATTTCATCAAAAGTTGCTACGAAGAAGTTTTGTCAGTTTCGCTCTAATTTTAATATTAAAGTCAGAAAAAAATATAGTTAAAAATCCATAAATTCAGTTTTTTCAAAATAACTCAAAAACGGAAAATTATATCAAGGATTTCTAGGCGCCATTTTATTGATCCTTTAGTTACGCAACTTTTTTCATATTTAACCAAATCCGTATCTCTTGTCGTTTCCAATATCCCCATACTGGACCTCCTTATCTTGGACACGTTGTATACTATATAAAATGGATTCAGTGAACGACTTCATTCTACTGACTATATATTACCAAGTTTGTTACACAAAAAGTAAACGTACTGATGCTCTGCTCGAGTTCAAGATTCCTGGGAGTATTATTACACTGTTATAATTTCATAATTCGAGTAACCCCTTTGAGAGAGCATGTTCAAACAAGAGGCACCTGGGGATAACGCTAATCCATAACTTAGTGGGTTTTTGAATTCCTCCAGGCATCCCGAGATTCCCGCCCTTCTGAACTCACAGCCAACGTTGATGGTTCACCTTCACAGTACCTATGAGGCACAATAGTGGAAAGGGGGATAAAATATAATATAATAATATAATAAAATAGGTCTACTACTGATAGTTTCGGCAGATCGTCAAAAATAATGTAACTCTAACGAAACTCTACATTTTTATAATTCAATTGTACATTCTGTAGAAACTTTTACTGGTAGACTTGACAATATCCACATCAATAAAAAGCTTAGTATGGACAACTAAAAATAAGGACGAGCCTCTCATAGACTACCAAAGAGTAAACAATAACTGTGTTAACAACTCTCGTATAACTTTCTGAAATGCTTAATAAAGGCCTAAAACTATTATTTTTAGAAAGACGGTGCTGGAGTAGTGTGATGATAGAGAAGACCAAAATACAGTAAAAATGTGAAAATGTTATTCAAGCTACAGTGCTTTATAAGAGTGATCGAAGGGCAGTAGAGACCGAAAGCAAGCAAACATCAGCGACTCCCCAGCCAGGGCGAGTCACTGACCGTTCTCCGCCTTGGAGGATGCAGAAGCGGCTATTTTTTTACTTTTTACATACGAGTCTGTGTCCGTGCCGGCGTTCTCGCAAGGTTGAGATCCGGTCCTTCTGAGTCGCCAGATGGCGTGGCGAGCCGCCACGAGGCGGACTAAATTATGGCGCGCCACCGTGAAAAGCCGCCGTTCTCGACTCGAACGCTACTCCACAACTCCACTGCACTGAGTCCGGGAGTTCCGGAGAGCCATAACTCAAGGATTGGTACCGGAGCGGCGGCGCGGCGCAGGCATACCCACGCACAGACATCCTCCAGCAGATTAGGATGTGGCCTTCGCGAAGTCGGAGTTAAACAAACGAAAAATTCGCGGCTACAAATTGAAAATTGTGCGTTTGGTACTCGTACACAACACACACACATTTTATATTTAAATGGAACAATTTCTTGGTTTATGTCTTCTTTCAGATCTTCTTAAATTTTGCTCTACTTCTTCAGTTTGAAAATTTTCGTCTGGGAAGGTACCTCCAATTCCAAATTTCTATATTCTGAATCTTCTTATTCGATTATTCTTTCCTCCGAGTCTTCGTTTTCAATTTGAACTTCTCGTTCAGGAACTTTCCCCCATCACAAAAATAACTTTAGACTTTGACAGGCAGGAACTCCGTTTTTTGAGGTTATGTATGTATGCATAGTAAGCGCATGCGCAAAAGGTACCATAAAGCCAATTGGTTTTATAATACACTTTTGTAAGATCAAAAGATTCTGGTAAAGCACAAAATTCATTGTATAAGATTAAATGTTCTTAGACAATGTTAATAAATTTTAAAAAGGTCTTTCTTACAGCAGTAATAAATAAAATAAGCTTAAAATTTGATAAGTTTGCGTGCACTTGAGTGTCATCGTTTTTGGCCTAATGGATTTATGAGAATAGCGGCCACTTTTTATATAATGGCGAATATTTAAGAATGTACACGGTAAACTGTCCTAAAAACATTATATAAGGCAAGGCGTTTCATGGAGTTTGATAAATTAACATTAAAACCAAGTACACAATTTTCAACCATTGTTTAAACTTTGATAAAACTAAGGTTATTGATGTATTCAAATTTAAGGGCAGTTAGTCCTAGAATGATACTTTAAACTCTTATCACTGATTTATAAGAGGTTTTTATCCGGTTCTATAATTGATTCAAAGAGTATTTTAAGATATTTTGCATGTCAACCAATAGGTTTTAAAACGGTTTTAAAATTTGGACTTTAAAGTCTTCATAAGATCCTCCATTTTTTTTTATCCTGATATTGAGAACGTTGCCAAGAAAAAATAGTTTTAAGAGAAGCTTTTAAATAGAGTTTTATAGCTACCTGGTAGACAATAAAGAAACTTAAATTGTTACTTGGGGTAGTAGCTGTGCTCTATGGAGTCATGCTCTTAACTGAAAAACGACAATTTTCTCAAAGAAATGGCGAAATGACGAGGCAATTCTTGATAAGCTCTAACAAAGATTAAATTTTCGGGAAATGCGCTCACCAAGACGCTACTACGAAACAAAAAAAAATTCTCGCACGCTAGAGAGAGCAGATCTCATGTTTCAAGGAAGTTTGTTTAACCGGGGAGAGATTAGTGGAAACTGCGGTTTCCCCCACGCCCCCACCCGCACCAAACTAAAACTTCCAACTAACGACAATGGAAAGCAGGATAATAGCCATCCTAGTTTCACCATAAACCATGATTTCATTAGAATTCGATGTAGGATGGTATAAAAGCTGTTCCAGTAACTCTGAATACTTAAAAAATACTCCTTTCGAATAAGTATCTACTTCTCTACGTTCCTGCTCAAACTCTAGCAGCTGTTTGCTTTTTGTACCAGTTGTGTATCATTGTTCTGTTCATTTCTATGCTTTAGAGTATTTGTAGAGAAATTCATATAATTAACGAATTATTAACAGTTATAATTAATCGACGATTTCAATCAGAACTTCAATTTCCTTTCCCCTTTTCTTTATCGTTCCAAACTGATTACTTATTGGTATAAGTAGAGGTGTATCTTGGAAGACTGAAATATTAAACAAAGAAATGCCCTCGTGAGACCGCAGTAGCGTCGTTTACAGACAAAAACGTCTTAAAAATAGATGGATCCGTTGAAATATTAAGTAATTCCCCTCGAAGTATATCGGTCAATAATATCCTAGCGTGACGTGCCGTAAATACAATTCTTTTTGAATATAATCTAATTTCGCCGGCTGTGACTGTTCCAACAAATCAATAGTACGGTAGTGTTACTGGTCAGTGAACTAGGTACATATTTATGAATTAAAAAAGTTACGATACTCTCTTTAATTCTTACAAAATTATTTCCTTTTCTTCTGCTCTTTACAACCGTATTGTAATACACATAACATTCGCCATATGCCAATATTACATTAAATAAATTGGATAATAATATCAATTCAAAGAATGAAATTAGTAATGAAGTTATCGCGATTAGCAGTGGCGGCTCGTGGGTTAATAACCAGGGGGGTCATTTTGGTTTTGGAACTTATAATTAATACTACATATGGGAAACTTTTTTATTATCCGTTTATTAAAAAAAATATTCTTCATAAAAAGCTCTGAATTGCTCAAAAATCAAAATGCACTCGCAACATTCCAAAAATATCGGATAATATACAGGAGAGATCAAAAAATAATAATTTGACTAAAGAGTAAAGTACCCTTATTTTTGAAAATAATGAAAAATGTTATTCGGGAAAGTTATTCAGTATAAAAAGTTATGGACTATTATGAAATAACAGCCACCTATGATCAAATTTATTTTTCTAAATTACAAACGTGTTAATATCTAATAAAGAACTAAAATTATTTTAAATTAACTTAAATTTAAATTAGAGCACTTCCTAAACTATTGCCTCAAAATATCCACCTTTTCTCTCAATGCAAATTGCTGTTCTTGCTTTAAATTCACGAAACATAAATTTGATCATAGGTGGCTGTTATTTCATAATAGTCCATAACTTTTTATACTGAATAACTTTCCCGAATAACATTTTTCATTATTTTCAAAAATAAGGGTACTTTACTCTTCAGTCAAATTATTATTTTTTTATCTCCCTTGTATATTATCCGATATTTTCGGAATGTTGCGAGTGCATTTTTATTTTTGAGCAATTCAGAGCTTTTTATGAAGAATATTATTTTTTCACAAACGGATAATAAAAAAGTTTCCCATATGTAGAGAACTTTATAGGACACGTATGTCCAAATCTTCAAAAATATAAGGGGACATATTGTTAAAATAAAACATACCTTAAACGTGCTTATATTTCAAGTCAATTCTCCTCTCCTTCTGTTCCGCAAAATGGTCTATGACTTTCTCGTTGAAGTTTGGAATGCTCTTGACAAGCGTTTTCTCGATGCTCAACATAGACAAGGCACCAAGTCTAGACTGTCCCATTGTATTGCGTAAAAATGTTTTTATCCGTTTCAAAGTTGAAAAACATCTCTCACTTTCCACGGTTGTCATTGGTAGTGTACACAAGATATTTAACAAGTTCACTGCTTCAGAAAATGTTTCGGACAAATTCATGTTAATAAAAAGTTGAAGAATGGCGACTGCACCGGCACTGTTACGAAAATCCTCACGACAATATATTACTTCAAGTTCTGATTTTAGTTTGGAAATATCTATCGTAGCATAATTAGCCTTCACCATATTTAAAATATTTTGGGGAAAATTGGTAGTGTATGCTTCAAATTTCTCCGTCTGAAATAACTGTGAAATCATGAGATGATCATTGAATCCAAATCTATGATGAATTTCAGACATAATAATGTCGCAAATTTCAAGTGCAGTTAGTCGTTTAGGATCCCCTGCATTAACTTTTCTTCTTTTCGCTGATGATGTGCTTGGTTCTTCCGATTCTAAAATAGCACTTCTCACTTTTTGGATATTGCTGTTGAAAGACATTATGTAGTTTTTGACTGATATAACATCAATATCTCGCATTTGTAATTGTTTGAACAATATGTCTACATGAGGCATTATTTTATGAAAAAAATTTAACCAAAATAAAAAAAGTTCATCTTCCAAATGCCTTTTTAAACCAGTTGCTTGATTTATATTATTTCCGTCTTCCTCCTCATCAATGATTTGCTCCAAACAACATATTAAATCATCTTTATAAGTGTGTACAGTTTCAACACACTTTGTATTGAAAGCCCATCGAGTGGGTGCAGCTTTAGGTAATCTCACCTTAACCACCCTATCCAATACCGCCGTACGTTTTGGGGATCGTCCGAAAAAAGACGAAAATGCATGTAAATTTGCAAAAAATATTTTTATCGGTTTGTGTTGACTCGCCGCTTTTTGGAGGATAAGATTAAGTTGATGGGCATAACAATGAATAAAGTGTGCATTTGGATACATTTCTTTAATTTTTGTTTGTACTCCTCCCAGCTTACCGCTCATGACTGATGCACCATCGTAACTTTGAGAAATCAATTTATGGGGTGCTTCATTAATTTTTAATAATTGGAGTTCTTCCATTATTGTATCGGATAAATGTTGTGCTGTGGTACCTGGAGGGTTGACAAATTTCCAAAATCTTTCATGCACAATATCATCTAATACATATCGAAAGATAAAAATCATTTGCGTTTTATTGGAGCTATCTGTGCTCTCATCAACTTGAATTGCCACAAAATTTGTCTGGTCAATTTCCTTTATTATATGTGTGTGTACAACGGCCAACATTGAATCTAAAATTTCGTTTTGAATTGTTTTTGATATTCCTTTGAATACTGTATTTTTTGCAAGGTGCTCTTTAAATATTAAGTCTAGTTCAGAGACAAAATCTATAAGGCCACGAAAAATCCCAGGATTATTGGACATGTCACTTTCGTCATGACCGCGCAATGCAATTTCAAAGACTCCACAAAATTTTACACAATCAATTATTTTGTTTAAAATATACCTACCTATTTTTAGAAACCGATTCATTAAAGTCGTGCACTGATTTGCGATACGCACTATCAAGTTGCTGTCTTATGTCTACACGTCCTAAACTGGCGTAACTCATTGAACAATTTATATGAGAAGCAGAAGAAGCATGCTTTTTAATTTTGTCTTTTAAATGTTTAATATCGGTTACTCCATTTTTAGCCCATATAGCATCATTTGAAAATAATAAGCACGGATAGCAAAAGAACGCATTTTTAACACTGCATCCACAAATCCAGTCGCACAAATTGTACATCGATTCTTTAAAATATCTTTGGACATTTTTACCTTTATCCTTTGTTGTCTGCTTCAAATTCAGTTTTGGTTTCGGCCGTCCACTTTCCCTCTTTTCAAGCCGGCGTTCATAATTTAATGTTCCAGCTGACTTTAAGGCAAATATATCCTCAACAACACTCATCTTGTTTTGCTAAACACACAAAATTTCTCAACGATCAGAACTTCACAACGATCACAGTTCACATCCGCAACAATAAAAAAAGGTTTCCCGCCTGCTATCTAAGAAGAACTGAGATCCAGAGTCCAGAGAAAATATAACTGAATACTGTAGAACTAAACTCGATTCTGCGCAGTTGTAATAGGGACATTGACCACGTTGGAGATATAGGACTAAAAGGTGACTCTCACTTCCACTCAAGAATTCGCCATCTGCTGTCACTGTTCTTCTTTACATGCATTTCTCCATAAGCCATAAGAGCTGTGCAGGGTCAATTTGAATAATGTCCCGGCTTGCTAGCGAGCGCGCAGTGCGGCTTGACGCTTGGCTGTTTCTAGTATTGCTGCGAATGCAGACCGCTGAAGATTTTAAATTTGAGACTGTTAGACAAAAAATATTTTTATTAAAATTATGGTTTTGATTAGAATATTTTAGGAGGGTCATTGACCAATTGACCTTAAGGAGAAACTGCCACTGGCGATTAGAAAAGTTTTGGTCAAAATCAGAACACATTAATTTGTAGAATACCTTGGATAAAATGTGGGTACACCGTGTATCTCTTCTGCTATATTAAGCTGTCTGTTTGGTAACGTCAGATCCAAGATAACAGTGACGTTGGTATCTTAATTATCGTATTGATTATGTGTTTAAAATTACTCTTATGTGATATCGTGAAAGTACACCAATATTATACGGACTAATCAAAAACCATAAAATAATTAATACACCTATAAGACCAGTAATATCATTATATTAATGTTCCCACAAGAATAATATACAACAAATTTTAAATCCAGAGTTAGTTTAAAATATTCTTTAGAATTAATTAACAATATCAAAAATAAAAATATTCCAACAGGGTCCTTTCTGGTTTCTTTTGATATTACAAACATGTAATAATGCTTCTGTGATCCATCTCTTTAAGCAATAAAATGCGAATCCATAGACATATTTCCCAAGCCTCCGATATTTCCTCGATTCCTTGTAAGTATTAAATTTCTCCACGCAACCCTCTGTCGCTTAATGAGGACGATGTAACTTGGCAAACAACCAGTCCTACCGCCACGGAACGGATACAGACGCAAGTGAGCAAACATCTAGATATTGCACCACAGGATAGGACAGAACCGTGGGGACCATTACCTTTTTACCCTCTCACTTCGGAGACAAAACAAAGCCATCTGTTGCAAGCGTCGCCGTCGCCTGGAGATGAATCTCTGTCACAGAACCAAGGATTGCTACCGTCGCACAGCAAATCAAAAATAGTTCACTCAGTTTCTTTATCTCTAACATAAGTTTTTGTGTTATTTATTATCACGTAGTACCTACTTGTTTTGTTATTACACATGTAGCTATCTAAAATCCTTCCTGACGCCTTCCGATTTTTAACAAGCTGCCTTCTAGGATATCCGCCTCATTAAATTTCATCCTCTTACTACAGCCTCCTTACTGAAAAAGTATTAATAATACGCGGACACAAAGAGATGAGCCCTATCTCATTAATCCGGAACATCTAGAAGGCCCATTCTCATGCAGAAGATAACATCTAGGGGTCAGGGTAGGTGTTGCCAACAAAAGAAGTGTGTCGCGGGAGAATACCGATCAATAAGCCCGACCCTAGGAGGCCACCCTTTACTTCACGAGGCTCGCGAAACAAAATGTGCTTCAACTCACGAATTCCTAATTTCACTGTAACACATCCTTTTTTTCTACTAAAAAATACTTAGTTTCGAAATTTCTTAGAAGTTTGCTTCAAAGAGTAAGTTCACTATTTATACCAGTACATTGTGGACCCCCTGCTGCGTGACGCCCTGTATACATCACACGAAATATGTTTTTCAGCTGATTTCAATTGAAAATGTGGTCAAATGTTTATCACAAACGTTTAATTTGATCAAACTTGGATGTCCAAATTGAATTTATGAATACGTGTTCATTTCGACTTATTAATTAAAATTAAACGTTATTTATGATTCAAATGAATATCATTTCCAGAGCCTACTATTGTGTGGATATGTACCAAATTTAACAAAGGGGATGGAAGACATAAAGGGTTTATTTGCTCATAAATGTACTTTCAATATCACTATTATGAAATTAAGAATATTATTCAATGCATGAATGTCGTTATTAGCAAGTTATAATTTGCGGTCGTAGAAAAAAAATTGTATGCAACTCGCATGCAAAAACTTTAAGCACAAGTTACATAAATAACTAATAAAAGTACCAAGAATCGGTTGTCATAATTCAATATATTCAATATCCGCCGCAATCGAGAGCTATCTACATACAATAGCTTATCGGAGAGTAACACGACCTGGGGGTGTGGGTGTGGAGCATGAGCTTATGAGAATGGTAACATTCAGCCGTTGGAAATAAAAACTTTATAGCTACTCTACCTCGTTCCTGAAATTACTTTCTTGAGGCAGGTATAATAAAAAAATGAACTTCCTATAAACGCCCTCGGCACGACCCCATATTTTTCACTTGATCATGTAACTAATACAGCGTAAATCAGATGTTGCCCTTTTATAAAGAAAGATATGAAATTCTCACGGCCGCCCATCATAAATATCGATTTAAAGTTATGGAAGAATGTAGAAGATACACCTTGCCGAAGTCGAGAAGCACAGAAGAAAACTTCAATTACAATGCACATAATAAACGGCAGCGAATAAAGGAGGTTTTGTATTTTGACAGATGTGATGTAAGAATTGTATACCTAATAACTTGTTATTGTTCAACATATTCTCTGTTTCGTGTAGCACACTTTCTCAACGATCATGTGCGTGTACCTGTTAATATTCCATCGTGCTATTTGAGACAACAATTTTACCGAGCAATTAAGCATCTTTTCCAGCAAAAACATAATGCACTCCAGTAAAGCGCTGTAGAAATTGTTATCAACCCCCTGGGTGGAAAAGAACAGCCGGTCTTTTTCAATTACGGTAGCCTCTAGGTGGTCTAAGCACCATCACAGTGTAATCGTTAGCGACAGAACGTTGTTATGCAATGTAACCACCTGCATATTTAAAATACAGAATTATATCTGGTACCACAGACATTTAACAATCCCACAAATGTAATAGGTAACAATGGACATGCACGTGAAGCTTTGCAAAAAAGACAGTACAACGCAAAGCAAATACTAACCTAAAATAAAACAAAAAAAAACATAAAAAAACAAACTGGAAGAGCGCTCTCCTTGGGAGTTATTTATCTAAAAGCATGCTTTTATATTTCCTTATCAAAATGAGTTTTTATGTAGTTTTGTAAGTCTATCAAACGTTATAGGCAGTTTGAATACACTCACGAAACTTTCGAAGAGTCATAAAAGCAATACATAGAATCGAACAAATACACATCAACAAAAATATACCTCCAAATGACGGGCTGTTCTGCCGATCGAGCCTTTGTAATAAGCAACGTTTTCTCCGCATATCTGATAAATAGAAAGAAACAAAGTGTTAGCAGATAGAGAACAGTATAAAAAATTAAGCAGGTAAAAGTATGAAGTATAAATAGGCTATAAAGTGTGAAAATCTAGGCAAGTTTGTCTTTTTATTATAAGTTCAGTTAAATAATCGTGTGAAATATTCTTGGTGCAATTGCCGAGACCCTGGAGCTACGAATAACCCTGTATAATAAATAGAGCGCATACTTGCACTACTTGGAATCGATTTGCTAAATAACTAGGCTAAGTATTATGCAACCTGAGAAACCACCCCCTTTTAACGACCTAATAAACTCCTTATTCAAGTTACGTCTGCTCTCCCTTAAATATCGAAAAGAACAGGACAAGAATTTCGATGTAAGGTTTTTATTTATAGCCCACTGGATTTTCTTCGTGACTTCATTTGGGGTACGTAAATCGCATTTAATTTTGATTAAGCAGCAGAGTGTCTGCTTCAATGCATGCATCAAATAATGACATCGTTACAAGGGTTAGTACACACTAATTATTAATGGCAGAAATGCAGAAATGTTGTTTTAAGGGGTTATACGTAGTAGCTCATTCCTTATCTTGGGGGGCGTGGGAATAGGCGAGGGAGGCAATCAATAACACCTTGTAAGATGTGTTAATAGTGAATTAACACGCTAAAGGCCGAAAATATTTACTCAATAAAAATGGGCGATATGCATATTGAACCCACCTCGTACATATATGGTGCATAATGTGAGGCCAGAAAACATTTTTTATTGTTGTAGTTATACTTTCCACTGTTAAAAAAATAAGAAAGGAAAAAAGCGTTTGGGCTCGTCCGGGATTTGAACCCGGGACCTCTCGCACCCTAAGCGAAAATCATACCCCTAGACCAACGAGCCGCTGTTGAAAGTTGTCTTTAATCGATTATATAAAGTCAACGACATGATAAGTTTAGTTTTTTCAAAAACTTTAAAATATATTTTTGCCAGTATGAGAATAAATCGATTTATTTTGAAGAAAATATTCAAAAACAAATCTACGTCCGTTTTTACTCTTAAAAAGGGACACGCCGCATTTTAATATCATAACCAAGACCGGGATTCTGCGAAACCATTTTCCCATCCCAAATTGCTCTACATCTACAGTAACAAGGAAAATTAACGAGATAGCTTGCGGGTTTGCTGTACTCTTTCCCAGCATCAATCTATGTCATCATTTTTCATCAATACGTGGCCACCTTACTAATAATAATAAGTTGTGGTTGTCGGGACCTGTCTAGGAAACTATAATAAATCGTATCTTCCAGAATAAGAGTTTTGATGCAGAAATTTTAGGTCGTCATGTTCTATTTCTGTTGGCAATATCAATGAGACGTGTAGGTCCCTGTAATTTTAGTTTTTGTAAAATGCTATACGTCACAGATAAAGTGATAATATTCTAGAGTGCCACTCTACAAAAGGCCATGCTCTGTGAAATTTTGCGAGTCATCTAGTAGTCCAGATATGTCAAATGTCAGTTGCACTAGAAGTTTTCGAAAATACATCACCTGCACAGTTTGCGAATGCAAAATTCACCACTCAGTATATTTAATATTCATGCGGAGCATTAGAAAACGGAATCGAGGCATGCCGATCTCATTTCGAAGCCGTAGCAGAAGTCAGAACTTCGACTTCCGAATTCGCGGATGATTGATGTTTCTTAAATGATGACGTCACGGCTGATCGATGCCTTTCCTTGACAAGGACCAAGGACGACGTGTTCTGCGTGCGTGTCAGGAGTGCCGGGGATACGTTAGATCAAGTCGTGTGACTACCAGCACTCTTGATGAAAATAGAAATTTAGGGTATTGTTGTTATTAGGCACTTTTTAGAGAAATCAATGCCACGTAAAACACCCAAACAATAGAGAGAGGCACGGAAATTCGCCTGATTTGTGTGTTCTTGTTTGACGGGGTATTATTGTTGTCGAATTAGAGCAGTTTTGATAATTATACGACTGCTACTTTCAGAATTATTGTCGAATAAGAGCATACAACATTTTTTGGATGTTTCCATACTTAATGTAATGGATTTTAAGAGAACGTAAGAACTACGGCGACCTGTATAGGAAAATGAAGCAATGAACATTCTTACGTGTGAATTATTAGGAGCTTTATTAGCGCAAATCTGAACAAGACGAGATTGAATAAGAGAGAGAATTGTCTACCTGTCGAACAAAATAGTTATTGATCTCAGCATACGGTCGTTTCCCGACCGGGGAAATGACATTTGATTTTGTCCTTTGGGACAAACTAGCTATCGACGCTCGGGTCAACCCCCTACAAGTTCCAATAACGCCCGGTGCCCTGGTGGATATTCATTAGAATTTTATTTACTCAGTGTTTTCCGCTATCGAGTGATCGTTTGTTTTTGATGTCATAATCAAAATCTAGAGGTATTGTAATTTCTGCGATTTAAAATAGGTCGTAATAGGAACGTAAATAATTTGATAATTGAGTTTGTCGCTACTATCCTTTCCACCAATTACAATATTTAACATGTATAGTTAAATCCACCCATGTGGAAAGACGTTGTCTAAGCACCGACCGGGAAAAATGTGCAGACGCCCCGTCCTGCATGAACCACATATTTTCCCTTAAATTAAGTGGTACTTCTTCAAGCAGTTCGTACAAATTTTGCTGAAGAAAATTTAAATAAAGTGGACGCGGCATTTTTAAGACTAGGTCTATTTCAAATATTGATATATTTTTCTGTGATTTCTACATTTTCAATAAAATCAATGTTCATTGAAAAATTGATGCGATTTCAGAAGATAAGGAATGAAAGACGTGACAAACGCGTAATACAGAAGCAAAGAAAGCGGAAAATAAGCAATAGTCTCGTAACCATAAAATGCTCTTTTTATTTGGGGGCAGTTAATGAAATAAACGTAGGGAATTGAATTAATACTTTTACTTCTCATTTATTGTTTTAACGTTTCGTGTAATTCGCACGGGAGAATAGCTGGGAATGGATACGTATGAGGTCGGGGGTCTTCTTTGATCGTTTCTAAGAAGATTAGGAAGAGAAATATAAAATGGGGTGAAATCGGTCGCCGTGTCCTTTTTGTTGGCGAACAGACATTTTTGTGTCTTATTGGCGCATGGATTTAGCATTCGATAAAATGCATCACCTTGTACTTCATTTTTTTCAGACAGTTTATATTTATACAATCGCCTGGCACCTCCACCAAAATTTGTGAGTGCCATGTCTTCTGCCCAGACACGATAAAGTCAGCATCTTATATTATACAGGATGAATCAAACTTTGTTTATCCAATGGTATAATAAAATGTAGGGTGTTTGAAATTTGTACAAAGTAGCATTAAATATTGAACACCCTGTACCGAAATTGGAATAATTTGACATTAAATAGACGTTCTATAATAAATAGAACGTCTTTGGAGTTAGAAAACACTATCTATTCTTCTTTATAGTCATAGTTGGCTGTTTAAACTTTATTAACACTAAAATTTCACGTGAAAGTGAAAAACGGTCGCGTCGGCGTCCTGTCAGTCTTTGTTGGCGGTTTTCCGTGCAGCTCGCTGGAGATAAAACGGGAAACCTCTCTGCTATCAGCGGAAATATAGCTTGTCGCTTCCGGAATTTCATTTTTAACTCGAAGCTTTTGAATTTTACATCCACCCCTCTATTAACAATATTAGCTTCAACGAGCGACGAAATTAAATCAAAATAATTGCTAACTGAATTTAATTCTGGTCGCGCTTTCATTTCAAACACACGAAATTTCTCCTAGTCCCAAAATTAATATGTTAAACCTTTCCATTTTGTATTTAACTATAATTCTGAGCACTTCGCACTTGGTCTGAATCAGCGACATTCTTTTTGACAAAGGGACTATGATGTTCAGTTTGTAATCTTCTGGAATCTCACCTGTCTAGCATATATACAGCTATCTAGTTTAAATAAATGCTCTCTTACCCCTTGACTTGCACCCTTTAACTTTCCAATGTCAGCTCAAACTCTCCCCTCATTATAGGACAGTAGGTTACCCCCTCTGCACTGATTTGCTTTTCTAATATATCTCCTAGTTCTTGTCCCGCATATAAGATCCCCATTTATTCCCTCCACCTATCTGCCTTTTCCTCTCTTCCGATTATGATGCCCTTGCCCCGTTTCTAATGTTGCCAGATCCAATTTTAGTTATTTTTATTGTGTGACTTTGTATAGCCGTGTTCCTATTCTGTAAAACGTGATTTTTTTACTACAATGCGCACACGTTTTGTATAATTCGAATCGTGCCGTTCATAAAACTCGATAATTACCTAAAAACATGTAAATTGTATTGAATTTTCAATCTGACAATAAAAAATTGCACTTTTCAAGGATATCAGATCCTGTAAATTAACTACATATTTTAAATGCCGGAGCACTGAACCGTATCATGAGTTTAAATGTCATTTTTATGGTGCTGGTTTCACGAGTTTTTTTTAATAAATAAAACCAATCAAGATTTATCATTTTAAAAAAAACTGTCGTATAATAGCAATTCCTAGTATGTATAGGATAAAATAAGGCATAAACAGAGGGTTTTACTTGATGCACTTATTCTGAATAGAAAACAGAAGAGAATGTGGGGATTTGAGGGATTTTTTCTGTTATCTGTGCGCTGTTCTCACGCCCACACTTGTCTCATCCAATTTAAGAATGAGAATCCCACTGAATGCCCTCTGTGGGGGTGAAAAATGCCTTTATGTTCCCTATTGACAATAGAACTAGCTAGAAAATGTGTTATTGCCCTCGTAGAACAAGAATGAAAAAGCATTTTCATATGACATTTCGTGGGTGGAAAAACTGTTCGTACCAGTGGCGTAACAAGTAATGTTGTTTCAGTTGTAAACGTTCATAATGTTATTCTCTTCAAAGGTGCGCATTTTCATGTGAATAATATTTGAAAAGATTAATATAAACGCTAACGACTGACACTTTTTAATATAAAAGTCTGTGAGGTTAAGGTCAAGCGGAGCGAAGCGAGCGGAGCGTTATAAGACAATTAAAGAGGTGGGAAACGATCGATATTTGCATACTGGATAGTAAGAAATATCGATATAATCTGTATGAAATATGTATAACAAAAATACTAATTTTAAATAATGCCTTAACCAATGATACGATACACTAAAGATACTGTTATGAATGAAGTCTATTAAGTAAGCCTCCTTTGATGAATAAAAGTGTTTAGTTAGGCTTGGTATAAATGTGATACAAGCGATATACGAGGAATGTTCAGAGAGTTGTTAAGATAGCTGGACTAGGGATTGACGTAAGCATTTAATCATATACCGAAAATAGCGGGGGTAGTTACCCCATCAATGAATCGCATTGTTCACTTCATGAGCGCAAATGTCAAGCTACTTCCACACAATGAACCAGAAATAACAGTTACACAGGAAAATTAAGATGTGCATTATTGTGATGCATTGTGTAAATCCAGCCATCAAAACAATAAGATAATAAATTTGCAGAGATGTGGCAGGAGAAGGAAACAATGAAGCTGATATCTTTGTTTTTGTTGGGTTGAACAGCCTGCTAAATTAGCTGCCATTAAGAAGAAGTATTTTGGTGAAAACAATCGGTTTTTGTGTGTCGGTACTTTATAATCTTTTGAGAAAAAAATTGCCCAAGGAAAGTTGAATTTTGTTTAAAGTTGAGATTACAATTGAGTGATGAATTAAAGGGGTTGGAGTTCGTGGATCCCCATTGTTCTGTGACCCAGGTTCTGTTGTAAAACTGCCCCAAGTGCAAAAATGTTACATAACAGTCAATGTCGGGTTGCCGGCGTGGATCGTGGCCGGGCAGATGGCAAGCGCTTCCTACTGCACTTACTGATTATGGTAATGCTGCACGTAGCCCCCGGGTCCTGATACCCGTCGATGTAGGCTCCTGACAGACATAGGTTTGGGCAGACTAGCATCGCCGCCTCGGATTCACTTCATTCTCACTACCGAACATAACGCGGGGGTTCTTTTAGCGACCCCGGTGTGCCGTACACTGGCGACTCTTCCACGGCGGGTCGGGACCGACCAGCGCATGTCTGGGAAGTCCGACCTCTACCTCTTCTCGCTGATTTCGGGCATTGTCACATTGTTAACAATTACGTACATTATGCAAACCGCAATTTTTACACCTGCATTAGCTCGTTTTAATCACGGAGTGCGTCCTCTTCATTTAAAGAACGCAACAAAAAATTCGCATAAAAAGTGATTCTAAAATTGATGTCCTACTTGTGCCAGTATAATTACTATTTTCATAATCATAAAGTTTTCAGTCCGAAGACTGGTTGGACGCGTGTCTCCATTATTTTCTATCCTGAGCTAACCTACGTGTTTTCCCTAAAAGTTGAACATCCTACGTACCTAACTATTTGAGAGCAGTACCTAGTCTCGTAAAGCCTCGCGCGTTCCCCTATTTCTTCTAAATCAGAACTGATCATCTCCTAATATTCCAGTGTGTTTTATGTCCCCAACCATATTTAAAAAAATGTTATTTTATTTATTTTTGTTTTTTTTTTTGTTTTTTCGTGTTGTGTTATTTTCAAGTTGCATACAGTCAAGTACTCCTGCAGTACAATGGATTAACATTGTAAATTGTTCTTTGTGATCATTTCTTGAAATAAATAAATAAAATAAAATAAATAAATAAAGTGTTCAATGAAACAAGCAAAATATTTAAAAATTGTTTATTTATTATATACTTTTTTATACATAATTGTCTTAATTTCTTTTATGTAGATACTATCCAATAATGTTTTATAAATTCAACTAAAATATTCATTGTCTATTTATTTGTAATACAATGCAAAGAGCTTGCCCAAAAAACAAGTTTTGGCCCGCAAATTTCAAAGAATAATAAGTTTATTTGACACCTGATATTTGGCATAATTTTCACGTTGTCTTTAAAATAAATATGGAGTGAATGTTCTACGAAAGCAAAATCACAAGTGTCTAACAAAATAAACACAAACTACAAGTCACATTTAAAATGTCCAACATTTACCCTACAAGCAAAAAAAACAATCGGAAGTTTGTTTCTAATTTACTTAAACCTCAAAAGTGTCTTTCAGTATCACCTACTTTACATAATTGTACAAACAGCTGGACAACAAGAGAATTTCTTATAAGTTGTCTGTGGCGGCACTAAATGAAGATCTTCCTCGTCCTCCTCGTCTCCAGATATGCTCATTTCCTCTATGCTAAACGTATCTGTTAATTCCTGATGGGCCCTCGATTCTTTTCTGGAGAGCGGGAAAAAATTGACTATATCCTCTTCACTAAAAGAAACAAACCATAATATAAAATTACCCAACTTAATTACTAATGAAATTCAGTATTCACCAATGAGATAGCAGAGAATAATCCTATTTGATGCTGCCATTGCAACCGCAATACATAAGAATATTTTAAAATAATCTATTTACCTGTCATCAGAGTCCCACTGAACGAGCGGTTGGTGGTCCCTAGCACCTGGAATAGGCAATCTCTGAATGGGAATGAGTCCCGGAGTTGCATGGTATTCTTGATGTAGCCTCCTTGCGTGTTCTATCCTAGCCTCCAATCTTCTTTGCCACTGACGTGAAGTAGGAGCAGATGGCGTTCTAGCTGGTGATCTCCCGCTATCTGCACTAGAGGAATCACTGGCCTTCAAATATAAATTGGAAAGATCTTAGGCGATGAAAAGTTTGCAAAATAAAAATATAATAAGAATGTAGAAAGAAAGAAAGAAAGAAAGAATGGGAGAAAAGAGTACTATATATGCAATTTTTGTAACACAGTTGTACGCATTGTTGCCTAACTCAACTCATTTTTTTAAACGTCAAAATCTCAAAATAGATAAATAGAAAACACAAAATAGATAAAAATATAGCATTTTTGCTGTGGCCTTCAATATATTCTGGGTATGTCATTAATTAAAATTATACTTTGTTAATTTTGGGTAGTTACTTGTAACAAAATTCAATCTAAAAAGTGTATTACGTGTGCATAACCTCACTTTTATAAGTTTTTTGCAAATAAATCATTTGTATCCAAAAATTTAGCAATTTTGAAGCGATTTCTTTGTATATCTAATAATTATCCACTAGTAGATATAAGTAGAATGCATTTTATAAAATGGTACTATACATATTTGTGTTTGATTCTGAATTTACCGTCGGTTTTGAGTTTTGATCTCCATTATGGTCACCACTATCTATACCACTATCTTCCATTACAAATATACGTTTATTCTTCACTTAACACCTTTTATTAAACCACATGGTTACTCGAATAATTTCTCATGCTGGATTTATGGCAGTTTTTGGCACTTTTATTTTCGTTACATCGCATCTTTCGAAATAACTTTTCTTGTTAAATATTCAGCACCTTGATCAACCCATTTTTATGCTGAAATTCGCATTTGACACGTACGTGAACATTGGGAAAATAAAACCACCATTTTCCTCCTGGGAAAATCAATAAACTTGCTGATAACCTAGTGCACTATACTTTCGTGGAAATCTGTATTAAAAAAGGAAAGATTTGAATAATGCGATTTCCAAATTATAATGTTTCCTTGGTTACCGAGTCTGTTTATGTCAAAATCAGCTAAGGTGACATACATTTTTATTTTATTTGATTTTATTATACAATCGAGTATTAAAATGCCTCCTACCGCTACAGCGCAAAAACGGTCTTCTACGCTAAAAGTTTCAGTAAATTAAGTGTTTAAACTAATTTACTAGGAATTTGAATCGAAATATTTTGCAGAAAAATGCTGCGGCAAATGAGGCGCACGATGATCTGGAGGACTGGAAAAAATCGAGGCAGCTGCAGAAACCGAAAGATCAGGTCCCTCTTACAGATTCTGTAAGGTCTGCTTATTTTTTAATTTGTTGGAAAATAAGTTTCGGATTGTAGGAACTCAAAGAAACGGTTTCTAAAGTGCTTACCACTTTCAATATGCAAGTACCTGAAAATTTAGTTCAGTTTGATTACGGGACAAATGCGTTTGTTACGATACCGCCCCAGCGGGATATGGTAGTTTTGTTCGAAAGACACGGGACTTACATTCACTACGATACCGACGAGGCTAGGAAGCAAATAGCGGATGAAGGATTGGAAAGTTCGTAATAATTAGCTTCCTCTCGTCATACGGTTTGTAATCAATTTTTCTAGTATCTCAGTTCGAGGGTTCTACGGTTTCTTCCGAATTGGACATTAAAGAAGTCATAGCGGAAGAGGAAGAGCAGCCGGAATTGCCAGCTGACGAAGCTGTTGAAGAAGAGGGAAAGGGTGAAGAAGACGCGGAAAAAGAAAAAGAAGAAGAGGAGAAGCCCGAGGAGGAGGAAGCAGAAGGACATGAAGCTGAAGGTGAGGGAGAAGAGACGGAACACGTGGAACATGCTGCTGCAGGTGGAAAGCCGAAGAAACTGACGAATCAGTTTAATTTTTCCGAGAGAGCTGCTCAGACGTATAACAATCCAGTCAGAGTAAGTCGGTAAGCCACTGATTTTTCAAATATTTTAAATTTGTTTATGAAAGTGTCACGAAACGCAAACCACGCCTCCCCCGATGGCCACTTTTGCTGCTAACGTGCTCCAGTGGGTAATATACGATGAGTACGACCGAGACTATAATGCGCAAATGTTGGAGAAAGAAAGGGAGAGGGAAGCGAAGGAAAGAGACAAGGCGCCCATTTCTAAGATACCAATAGGCACAAAGAAAGCTGGAGGTAGTGTAAGCGACGTAGTTAAAGCTAGGGCGTTCGAATGCTGGAAGGTGTTGGAGAGGATGATAAACCAGAACACCTACGACGACATTGCCAAAGGTAAAGCATCAAAAATCAAAATTCGTCCATGGTATCTTCATCAAACGCTTCTTTTGTGCATTTGTCGTTGAAGATTACAGGTACTGGGACGACCCCTCCGACGAGTTTCGAGACGAAGAAGGCACTCTGCTGCCCCTCTGGAAATTTGTGTTCGACAAAACTAAAAAGCACACTGTCACCGATATTTTTTGGAATCCAGTTTATTACGACTTATTCACCGTTTGCTTCGGCTTCTGTATGTCTTGAATACCGCAATATGCCTTAAGTGTATTTGTTTAATTAAAATTTGCAGTGGATTTCATGAAGCCTTTGGCGGAAGGAGCCGTCTGTCTCTTTACCCTTAAGAATCCATCGTACCCTGAACATATATGCATGACGGATTCTTGTGCGATGACGGCCGACGTGCACATTAATTTCCCGTACATGGTGGTCGTCGGTTTATACGATGGTAACGTCGTCGTGTTCAACGTACAGTCGTCTTGTAAAAAACCGGCGTTTCAAAGTAACAGCGTCACGAATAAACATAACGGTATTGTTTGGGATGTTAGTACGTTCCGAAATAAACGCGTTCGTGAATTGAGTTGATTTTGTTGGTGAACAGGTGAAATGGGCGCCTGATTTGCCCGACGGTGAGCTGAATTTTTTCTCGGTGGCCAGCGACGGGAAGATAAATTGCTGGGTACTGATGCAGAACGAACTGGCAGTCACCACGATCATCACCTTATATTTGGAGAAGGACCCTGTACCAGGGCCCGACGGGACGTTTGTTCGGGCAAAAGGTACTGTAAAATCTGAAGTTCAATCCTTTCCTGCAACACCACTTTATTTATTGCGAAGGGATTCTGAAAAAACTTATTAATTTGATCTAAAAATGTTGTTAATTGTCTTTTGGTGCCAGCATGCAAGCTATAACATCGTCCACATATCTAAACGAGTAAAGGAACTTTTTGAATAAATCTACGCATGCGTAATTTGAAACCTCTGATGAAATTCGACACCTGCTCGGTAAAATTCGACGCCTCCTCGGTGAAATTCGAATGCTGTAGTTGGATGTGTGGTGTTAAATTTCATCAGAGTGAATTTAAATTATACATCGCTTTACTTTACCCTCCAGGTCATTGACTTGACCTTGAACATGATATCACTTCTCTTAAAACAATGTAGTTTAAGTCCATATAAAGCTACACTATCTTTTTGAATACAGTGTTTTACATTACAATTCTGTACCGATAGAACTATATGCCGGTTCTGGATCGACCTTGAACAAAAAGCAATGCAAACAGACTGTTCAATGACCTCTCGATTGGCTGAGTTCTGTGAAATTCTACACCCGTAAAACTATAGCGGTTCTGGCTCAAACCATGAAAAAGGTCTGCAAACAATTTATCCATGGTTTGGGCCTGAACCGGCTCTATATGTCTACTCACGTCAAATGATACAATTTTAGAGTTACTGGGTGACTGTATATTTTCGATGTTTTCTTCTCTATTGAAGTAATGGTATTTTAATTGAATATTTTGATTTGAATTTGCAATGTTCTGTTAGTGATGGAATTAAATTAATGTAGCAGATGGTGCACATGAAAATGATACTATGGGTCTAATTTTCCAAGTGTAATTTAATTAATAATAATAATAATCTTTCTTTATTTAGCAATAAGCTAATATTACATCAATATTGTAACAATACACTCCCAAAAAAAAGAAAATAGAAAAATTAAAAGAAAACATCCAAACACCAACAAATGTCACAAGGTGCCTTGTTTTCATCTGGCATACTATTAAACCATTTAAATCCTTTATACCGCAAGGAATTTTGCGAACAAGTCTTCACAAATTGAGGAAGTCTGTAATCTTTCACCGATCTCACCTGGTAATTGTGAACATCCCAGCTAGGTATCAAATTATGAGACATGTAATTCGGAACCCCCCCGTTAACAATCTTGTATATCAGAATAAGCGTGTTGTAAGTTATTCTCTGTTTTATACTTAGCCATTGTAACGTTTCCAACATCAATCTTATAGGCGTATATCTATAGTACTGAAAAATTATTCGCATTTCCCTATTCTGAAGTTTTTGCAACCTTTCCAAATCACCAGCTCCATACAAAAATAATATACTGGAACAAAATTCAAAATGTGGCGAAATTATTTGTTTTATAAACCAGAATTCTAGCCCAAGGACTCAACTTTCTGCCTGCTTTACCCAGGAAACCAATTTTTTTAGCAACTTTTTTAACAATAAAGTCTATATTGGTTTTAAAATTTAATTTTGAGTCAATTATCACTCCCAGATACTTAGTTTCGCTAACACGTTCCACCTCCTCATCATCTATTACCACTTTACAGTCATCTTCCTACTCCTTCCTTATCACTCTGTTACCTATGATCATAACTTTTGTCTTATTAATATTTAACTTCAATTTGTTTATCTTTAACCATTTTGACACTTCCCTTAACACCTCATTACTCCTGGTTATTGTACTAATTAAGTCACAGTCTGCATTTTCTATAAGGGCATTATCAGCAAACAAATTAATATTACCTTCTTTTATCACTTGTACTAGATCATTCATATACAGTACAAAGAGAAGAGGACCAAGTACCGAACCCTGGGGTACACCCAATCCATTCAGAACCTCTTCAGACTCATAACCACCATATCTACACTTCTGAGACCTATTGTCCAGATAACTGCCAAATCATTCTCTAGTTGTACCTCTTACCCCACACCTTTCCATTTTTTCCATAAGCACTCCCCTATAGATCGTTTCGAAAGCTCTTTTCAGGTCCAAAAAGACAGCCACAACATAATTGTTTTCCTCTACTTGTTCTTTCCAGTTCGTAAGTACCAAATTAAGTGCCTGGATTGGTTCATGTAAGTTGTGGCTAAAACCTTTTTCCAATAATTTTGTCTCATTAACTGAAAATTCGATTGTGCTTAAATTGATGAATCTATTTGTAAAATTATGCCTGGGGGGTTGTTGTTTTGTGTAGCTATCATTTTTTCGTAAACCTCTTCAATTTGCAAACAAAAACTGGAATAACCCAAAACCTTCAACATTTTCGAGCATGATCTTCGGTAAAAGCCAAACCTGGCTTTTTATTTTTTAGGTTGTGCTTCTTGTGTCAGATTTCACCCAAAACACGACCACATCTACTTGGTAGGCACGGAAGAAGGCCTGATATACAAGTGCAGCACCGAGTACAGTTCTTCGTACTTGATGACGTACGCCGCACACCACATGCCCATCTATCGCATATATTTTAACACGTTCAACCCCGATATATTCATTTCGTGCAGTGCAGACTGGCGGGTGAAAATCTGGGAAGATAACCGGCCGTGAGTCATGAATTTCGAAAAATGTGATATATTATGTATCATTCTGTAATGCAGAGAGCCTTTGTTTGTGTTTGATATCGGAGCGGCTGTTGGCGATGTAAAGTGGGCCCCGTATTCTTCGACTGTGTTCGCCGCTGTCACTACCGAAGGAAAAGTTTACGTGTTCGACTTAAATATTAATAAGTATAAGCCGATTTGTGTGCAAGCAGTCGTGTCGAAGAAAAAGAACAAATTGACGAGGATTTCATTCAATCACAAGCTGCCGATAATTATCGTCGGAGATGATAAGTAAGAATTGCAGGGTTTCTGAGTTGTTTGATAAACTGTAATCGAGTGTCTGTCGTAGAGGATGCGTTTCAACTCTGAAACTATCTCCTAACCTGAGGATACCGTGTAAAGCTCCTAAAAAACAGCAGAATCTCGATCAGTGGACTCTACAGTGTATGAAGTTGGATAAGTTGTTGTCCCTGGTAAGGGAACCTCCGACTTTAACGATTCCCCCTGATACTTCTGGACTGTCGGAAGACGATTAACGAGACATGTTTTAGTAGAAAAAATAAATAAAAGACTTTTGGTTTTTTGTACATAGTAGCTTTATTTTCTATTAACATGGAATAAACATCTGTAGTTCAACAAATTTTCACGTTTGGCACAGTTACGTAGGTATTACAGTCGACACTCTCGCAATCTTTGAAATGGAGTGAGGTAAGTCAGTTTTAAGAAAAAGTATGTATAAATAGAGGGTGGGGGTACGATGAACTTCGGTTAGAACACTGGGATGATTACAAAGTAATTGGGAACTATGACTGATATGATCCCAGTGGCTATAAGAGTAACAAACACAACTGCCACAATAATATGACAAATAAAGTAAAAACTGAACAGGGCGATTTTTTTTTACCGTCTATTAGAAGTATCTGGAGAATAAAAAAAGATAGTGATTTGAAATTTTGGCTGTGGCCGAAACCGGGTCGGATCTATTTAATGAAAATATTTTCAAAATGGTGGCATTTCCGGGAATACCGGAAGTTGACACCAACTTTGTTATCTTAAATGGAATGCTACCATTTTCTATTTTTTTTTTAGATTCCACGGAAAATTTTAATGTCAATTCAATAAAGGTTCGCTATGTCTAAAATTAATATTTTCGGAGATATAAATTTTTTTCTCAGTATTTTGACAGTTGTGGTAGATTATGTAAAAATTAATATCTCGATAACGTCTAGCAGTAAGATGTTCGATTTTCTATGGTGGCAAGACGAGGTGTTGGAATTACTAATCAGGCAAACAAATTTTCAAAATCTATTACATAAAATTTTCTAATCAACGACGTATATGTTGATCACACATAAGTAGCAAAGAGTCATTTTTCTTAAATTGAATGATACCTATTTGAATAAACCAATTAAAAAAAGTGAAAAAATGCGCATTTAACAATGTATGATGTTTCTCTACCCAAAATGAATAGTATTTTAGATACCTACTAGATGGGGCGCCAGGTCATTGTTCTGCAGCAGTTACTAACGAATTGTACCAGATGTTTGAAGATAGATGGATACGGCATTTGGGTCCATGGAGTTGGCCTGCCAGGTCTCCAGACATTACACCGTTGGATTTTTATCTTTAGGGCCGTATAAAGGATAAAGTGTATCAATATCCACTCAACAACAGGGATGAATTGGTGGAAAGAATTGCTACAGCATTTGCAGGCTTAGATCCACATGAAATTCGTAGTGCTACTACACACGCCGTAAATAAGCGAATTATTAAATGTGTAGAAGTTAATGGACTACATCTTGAACAGTTTCTTTAACATTGTTTTACTATCACGTACCTACTTTATTTTTTATTTAGTTAAAATAAGTTCAGTGGTGGTAATTCAGGATATGTTCTATTAAATGTTCTGTATGTCCTGTTAATTATTTTATCTCATTTTCCATGAATGTTGAATAAATTCATAATATCCGAGTTAGAATAATTATCATTTGCCATATCCTATTCGTTAAACACCAACCGTACTAAATTACTAAAAAATACCAATTGCTTTTATTAGACATTATTTGTGAAATTTGTGAATATTTTGTTTTGTCTACAAGCCAAGGTCTACTTACTAGAAGGCGGCGCTCTTCAATTTTGATCGATGAAATAAGAAAACAGCAAATATCTAAAATACTATTCATTTTAGGTAGAGAAACACCATACATTGTTAAATGCGCATTTTTTCACTTTTTTTAATTGGTTTCTTTAAATAGGTATCCTTCTATTTAAGAAAAATGACTTCTTGCTACTTTTGTGCGATCAACATATGTCGTTGATTAGAAAATTTTATGTAATAGATTTTGAAAATTTGTTTGCCTGATTAGTAATTCCAACACCTCGTCTTGCCACCATAGAAAATCGAACATCTTACTGCTAGACGTTATCGAGATATTAATTTTTACATAATCTACCACAACTGTCAAAATAGGTATCGGAAAAAAATTCATGTCTCTGAAAATATTAAATTTAGACATAGCGAACCTTTAATGAATTAACATTAAAATTTTCCGTGGAATCTAAAAAACAATTGAAAATGGTATCATTCTATTTAAGAAAAATGACTTTTTGATACTTTTGTGCGATCAACATATGTCGTTGATTAGAAAATTTTATGTAATAGATTTTGAAAATTTGTTTGCCTGATTAGTAATTCCAACACCTCGTCTTGCCACCATAGAAAATCGAACATCTTACTGCTAGACGTTATCGAGATATTAATTTTTACATAATCTACCACTACTGTCAAACTAGGTATTGGAAAAAAATTCATATCTCTGAAAATATTAATTTTAGACGTAGCGAACCTTTAATGAATTAACATTAAAATTTTCCGTGGAATCTAAAAAACAATTGAAAATGGTATCATTCTATTTAAGAAAAATGACTTTTTGCTACTTTTGTGCGATCAACATATGTCGTTGATTAGAAAATTTTATGTAATAGATTTTGAAAATTTGTTTGCCTGATTAGTAATTCCAACACCTCGTCTTGCCACCATAAAAAATCGAACATCTTACTGCTAGACGTTATCGAGAAATTAATTTTTACATAATCTACAACTGTCAAAATATTGAGAAAAAAATTTATATCTCCGAAAATATTAATTTTAGACATAGCGAACCTTTATTGAATTGACATTAAAATTTTCCGTGGAATCTAAAAAAAAATAGAAAATGGTAGCATTCCATTTAAGATAACAAAGTTGGTGTCAACTTCCGGTATTCCCGGAAATGCCACCATTTTGAAAATATTTTCATTAAATAGATCCGACCCGGTTTCAGCCACAGCCAAAATTTCAAATCAATATCTCTTTTAGTTCTCCAGATACTTCTAATAGACGGTCAAAAACAATCACCCTGTATACAAAACGAATTTATTAAATCTGAAACGGACCCAAAGAACCACCATAAAATCCAGAAGAATAATATAATAGAAAAAGTAATTAATGAAAACAACGAATCTGTAAAGAAATCAAACGATATAGTAAATAATATGAATTAATAATTTTGTTTATACAACCCTCAAAAAAAAATTACACTTCTGATTTCTAAATATCAGTTTACATTTTTTCTTTTAAAAATGGCGGCAAAAATTGAAGGTTGAAAATATTTTCAGCGAATTTCTTGTAATTTTTAGGAAAAATAATTTATTCGAGTTACGGAAAAATTCAACTAAAGAAAGTTCGACCTATGTATTCTACTGCATCTCGAAATAGTCAATTTTAGAAGCAATGTTTAATGTTTCGGAAAATCGTCTAACCAAAGCCCCACCTTGTATAAAGTATATCTAATATATATGTTAAACGAAATTCACTTAAAAAGCGTCGACTGTAATAGTAAATACTTTAGTAAACAGCCTTGTGAGCAAATAAAAAAAATATGTGTAAATAATAAACAATATAGATACAAAAAAATTTTTAACAGACAATAAAATCGAGTATAAAAAAATGAATAAAAACAAGACAGCCTATTCGAGTTATTAAAATCTAGAAATACGTTAGTACATCCCTCTTCTAAAATTAAACAAATCTGCATTGAAGTTGACGTAACAACAAAAATATCTTGTTTACACAACCTCTGTATTTTACAATTTAAAAACTAAGGAAAACTGCGTTTGGAAGGGTCCGGATATTCCGGATTTTCCACAACCCCTTTTCCGTACTTAAACTCCAAGAAATCTCTAATATTATTCGGGCTGGGCACGTGCCTGCCCAGAAACTCAATACTGGACATTGGATGCAAGAAATGATCGGAAAACTCCACGTTCTTATGACTAGTGTACCAAGAATCTCTCAACATGGTCCCATTTTTCAAATAAAACGGGAAAATATTGACGTGTATTCGATTGATTTTGCTGAAATGTACGCGGAAAAAATTACCTTCAGTCGCTTTCTCCCATAAATACCCTTTACTATCTATTACCGGTTTATTGAGAGCTTTTTGCAACCACAAACATCTTTTTATGTCGTCTTTATAGATTCCCACGTCAACATCGTGATCCCAAGGTAAAATATCGTTTATCCTCATCGCACCGACTAAACTACCAGCTTCCAACCAGTAACGCACACCAGCATCATCCAAACAATTAAAAACATGTTTAGCCGTCTTTCTTAAATTCGACAGGCAACAAGGCGGCGTCCAATGTCCCTCATAGAGATAGGAAGGCATCGAATCCACAACGGTAGCAAAACAACGAGGAGTATCTCTGCTACAGCCATACCATTCAACAACCCCTGTTTCTAGAGTTACTTGTTTTAATTTGAAGTCTGTGTAGAGCTTCTTTTGGCGTTCCAAATCGGTCTGCTGTTTTTTCCATTGAGCATGGTGAGAGCGTAGAAGAGGTTTACCAGGCTGGAGCCTCACTTCCTTAAGTATTTTCACCTGGGAACAATGAAATATCGAGAAGATCGAAAAGAGCTTGGGGTCTATTCCATACCTGAAAATTTTGTGCCGCAGTCTGCAAATACAGGGCTTGCGGAAACGGCAAAAGGAACGCATTAGGGAGCGTTTTCAACACATCGGTCTCCATCCAAATGACGTGCTTCCCCGTAACGGCATCACATACAAACTCTTTCGTCAACTCATATTTTAAACTCCACTCTCGCACACTTAAACTTACTTTTAAACAACTTAAAGTACTCTTATTATTAGCAGCTGCTACTATAATACTATCCGGTTGCTTGATGGATTCGTTAAGCATGGCTTGAAGGATCTGACGATTTGGCAATCTCGTAGAATCGGGTACGAACAAGACATACTTGGTTTTGACATGGACTAACGGATACTGCTCGATATAAGCTTTACTCAAGTTTAAAGATAAATTCACTATTTTCACATTCTTAAAGCTATTATTTATAAACATTAACTCTAACGGAGGATACGGAAAAGTGTCGCAAACGACCAATATTTGGACATTTGGAAACACGTTATTGAACGATCGTATTGTAGCGGTAACATCATTCTCGTACAATTCAAGCTCTCTTATTATTATAGTTACTAATTTACTTATGTGCCTCACTGGGGACTTGGTCGCTTCTACCTTAATCGGTTCTATATTTGTTTGGAAAGAGCTGAACGATAAAAACAATTTTAACGTAAAATATACCACTACGATATTGATGAAAATAATAACTATTGCTATGTATTTGGCAAATTTTATGCGCATAATAAGTCCTTGGCACAGTCACTATTATTTTACTCCTTCATTATTAAATTAACAAATTTGAAGAATGTTTGACACATGACATAAACATTGACGTTTGAATTGACTAAACTGCGGAATCTGTAAAAGTTTAAGTGCGATTGCTATAGATGTCGCCACGAAAATACATAGAAACAACACTGGGCATGGGCAAGTTTAAAATTAATACCGATACAAGCTACAAAAACGATAAAACTCTTGTGATGCTATTATTATTATCAACTATTTTGTAATTTGTTCAAACCAAGACATAATCTTTTAATTCAAATTTCCCCTTTTCTGTACTTAGGGATGCACAATTCAGACAAAGTATCGATACTTTTATTATAAGATACTTTTTATTCAGGTATCGACACTATACGATATTTAATGGAAAAGTATCGATGCTTGAAAATATGGCGTATCGGAGAAATAATTGATTAACAAGACGAGGAATAAAAAATAAATTACAAACTTAAACTACTTAGTACTCTGTTTGTAACATAAATAAATATAAAACTTCAATATAATATATAATAAATAATATAATTCTTATCTAATAAATAGTTAGGAGGGTTTTGCCGGCTCTAAAAGTCTACTGCTGTACGTAGCTGCCTAATTTGCATTTCTTCACTATAGAAAACAGAAAATACCGCAAAACCAGAACTTTTGGAGAATGTAATTTTTTTAAATTTATTGATACGATGTCTGAGTGAAGGTATCGATACCTTAGAAGTATCGAAACAAAAGTATCGATGTTTCAATACCTACTATACCCTTAAAAATATCGATATTTCAAAAAGTATCGAACTATCGTATGCATCCCTCCCTGTACTCTATGGTTCTCTTAAATTTTGCACATGCACGGTGTTGTAAACATGGCGGTGTGATTTTCAAGCGGCAAAGAATTATTAATTATAAAAAGTAGGGACGGTTTGGAGTTATGAAAGCCATGGCGAACAATTACATTGTTACTGCTCACAAACCTACAGCAGTAACTGCATGTGTAACAGGTATATTTTCTGATTATTACTAAAAATAAACGTACTAAAAAAAGTTAACCTTAACAGGAAACTTCACATCTTCTTCGGATCTGAATTTGATTGTAGCGAAAAATACGCGCTTAGAAATATATTTGGTTACCCCAGAAGGCTTGAGGCCGGTAAAGGAAGTCGCTATTTATGGAAAAGTCGCTGTTATGAAGTTGTTCAAGCCCCAAGTAATTTTCTTAAAGAACCCCATTTACGTCACAATTTGTACAAATATCAGTGCTTATTTAACTGTATGATATAAATTTCAACGTCAATGGGGAGTTTAAGAAGTACTTTTTTCTAAATTTCGTGTTCCGATACGATTTTTAGCATGAGAAAAAGGATTTATTGTTTCTGGTCACTACGCGTTACAATGCCATGATTCTGGAGTGCCAAAATGACGGTGACAATTTAGAAATAATAACTAAAGCGCATGGGAATGTAGCTGATACCATAGGCAAACCATCGGAGACCGGTATTTTGGCCGTGATTGACCCGCAGGCTCGAGTCATCGGTTTGCGATTGTACGATGGGTTGTTCAAAATAATTCCTTTGGATAAGGATAATAGTGAGTTGAAGGCGTCCAATATGCGGTAAGAATAAAGACTTTTAGTGTTTTTTGGTCATAATTTCATAATTTGGTTATGCCTATTCTAGAATGGAGGAATTGCAAGTCCACGACTTGGAATTCCTTCACGGGTGTACCAACCCAACAATAATCCTTATCCACCAAGATTTGAACGGTAGACACGTAAAAACACGCGAAATTTTCTTACACGAGAAAGAGTTCGCGAAAATTCCTTGGCGGCAGGATAACGTCGAGACCGAATCGTCTATGGTCATCCCTGTCCCATCGCCGCTTTGCGGAGCCATTGTTATCGGTCAGGAACACATTTTATACCATGATGGAGTGGCGTCTGTAGTTGTAGCACCTCCAATCATCAAAGTAAGATTACAATTCGTTTTTTAAGTGCAATTTTTCGTATCGTATAACTTGCAGCAAAGTACCATAATATGTTACGCAAGAGTGGACCCAGGCGGTCTAAGATATCTGTTAGGAGACATGGCGGGCCACTTGTTTATGTTATTTTTAGACGTAGAGAATCGCGGTGACGGCCAAGACGTCGTTAAAGACTTAAAAGTTGAATTATTAGGTATATTTCTGTAATACTTATTTCGACGATAAATTAATAGAAATTTTATTATTAGGTGAAATTTCTATTCCCGAATGCATAACCTACTTAGATAATGGAGTGTTGTTCATTGGGTCGCGTATAGGAGACTCGCAGTTAGTGAAGTTGAACACGAAACCGGACGAGAATGGCTCGTACGTGACCCCGATGGAGTCGTTTACGAATCTGGCTCCGATACTGGACATGTGTGTTGTCGACTTAGAAAGACAAGGTCAGGGGCAATTGGTCACTTGCTCGGGTGCCTTCAAAGAAGGTTCTTTGCGCATTATTCGCAACGGCATAGGGATACAGGAGCACGCTTCGATTGACCTTCCCGGGATCAAGGGAATGTGGGCTCTCACCATAGCTTCAGGTTAGATGGGTACTGTGGAACCTCCCTAGGTGCAATCTAAAAACCTTTTAGTATTACAAGCAAATTACGATTATTTTAAAGTACTATCAGCAGCAAAAGTGGTGTTCCACTTTAAGGTTCAATTCCGCTTAAAATGCCAAATACGTTCTGAGGTAAAAAAACCTTAGCAACTGTCCGCCAATTAAAGTAAACGATTTTATTTGAATTACAACAAATGTGTTAGTGTTGCACTAGTAAACAAAGGGCAGCAAAAAATAAATAAACAATCATGTTCTTTTAACACAGTTATCATTCCTGCACAAAAATCTCATACACTGTATAGAGTTGTTTGTCAAGGGAGGTTCCACATTACTTTTCCTTTTGATACAAATATTAACGAACTCTGCCATTCTGCCTGCAGAGAGTCGTCTGGACAACACCCTAGTTTTAGCTTTCGTCGGGCAAACACGCGTCCTAAGTCTGATAGGAGAAGAAGTGGAAGAGACTGAAATATTGGGCTTCGTGTCTGACCAGCAAACTTTCTATTGCGGGAACGTGCGCCACGATCAAGCGGTTCAAATAACTCCGATTTCTGCTCGGCTGGTTTCCGCGCAAGACCGTACGCTTCTTGCCGAGTGGAAGTCGCCTACTGAAAAGAATATAAGCGTGGTGGCGTGTAATACATCGCAGATTGTCGTTTCTACGGGATCGGATTTGTATTTCTTGGAGATTCATCAAAACGAGCTCATCCTGAAGGGGTAATTTCGAATCGTTTGTTAGTTTAATGTTTAATTGGTGATTTATAGTAATACGAAGTTAGATGTGGAAGTGGCTTGTTTAGATATAAGTCCTCTGGGTGAGGGCGCTACTAGTTCCGAACTCGTCGCAGTCGGTTTGTGGACCGATATTTCGGCGAGGATTTTAAGACTTCCCGATCTTTCAGAGGCTACCAAAGAGAATTTAGGAGGTGGTAAGTTATTCTAAACGGTCCTCGTAAAATACCAGAGCTCCAAACGTTTAATTTTCAAAATAGAAATAATCCCGAGGTCTGTCCTGATGACTTGCTTCGAGGGACACAATTACTTACTGTGTGCTCTCGGCGACGGTTCCATGTTTTATTTTTCGTTGAACAAGGAGTCGGGGTTGCTGGCCGATAAGAAGAAAGTAACGCTGGGGACTCAACCGACGGTTTTGAGGACGTTCAAGTCTTTGAGCACGACGAACGTTTTTGCTTGTTCCGATAGGCCGACGGTTATCTATTCGTCAAATCATAAACTGGTGTTCTCTAACGTGAACATGAGGGAGGTGAATCATATGTGCTCGTTGAACGCTGAAGCGTACCCTGACAGGTGAGTTTTATAAGGTTTTTTTGTTATCGGAATGGCTGGTGTGCGGTCGTCGATTTCATTTACTTATTTTAATAAGGTAAGTACTTTGGCGAAAGTTTGAAGAGCAAAAATGAACGCGAGGGTCTTGGATTCATCGCATAATTTTTTACAAAAACGTAGAAGGGATAGCAGTAATAAAGAAAAACCCTTAAACTTACACTTGTATCTGTAACTTGTCAGTTAATATCTGTAAATTTACACTTGGTACCTGCAAATTTATACTTGCTAACTGTAAATTTACACTTAATAACTGTAAATTTACACTTCACATATCTGTAAATTTATATTTACTATATGTAAATTTACATTTATTGCTTTTACGAAATACACTCCTGAACAAGAAAAACCGGACACTTGGTTTTTTACATTTATTCTTCAATATCATTTATCTAAGAATGCATTAATTGTGAATTCTTTACTAAGTTTTGTTTAATAAAAAAAAATCGTTGATGATTTCAACATTTACTTAGTGTAAATATAAAAGAATTTGTAAATTTACACGTGCTAACTGTAAATTTACACTTAATAACTGTAAATTTACACTTCAAATATCTGTACATTTAAATTTGTTTGTGTGCTGGAAAATGGATGTGGTTGATGGAGAAAGGAGTGTGTACATAAATGATTCGTTAACTGCGGCGAACAGGGCATTATTTAACAAGTGTAGGGAATTTCAGAAGAGGGAGGGAGTATTTTTATGGATTAGAGATGGCAAGATTTTGATGAGGAGAGCGGAGGGATCTAACGTGTTTGTGATAAAATCTACTGATGACTTGAAGGATGTGCACTAGTGTTCCAGGAATTTTTGTTACAGTTTATTTGAAGAACTTAACTAATATCTCTTGTTTTTTAAGTATTATTATCCCTTTTTTGAATTTCGGTTTGTGTTCTGGTGGAGGTCTGTTGTTTGAATCATGAAACCGTTTACGATATCTCATTTAAATGTTAGATCGCTGATGTCTAATTTTAAGGATTTTTCTGATTTAATTGAGTCTTTCTCTTTTGATATCGCTGCTGTGACTGAAACTTGGCTTTCATTAAATATGTCGACTGATGTTATAAGCATTCCTGACTATACTTTTTTCAGAAGTGATCGCCGAGGTAGGGGTGGGGGTGTTGGGGCTTATGTGAGGAGCAGTTACAATACTCAGATACTATCGTTTGATTTCCCAATAGAATCATCATTTGAATATTTGGTTATGAAATTCACTATAAGTAGAACGATAATTACTATTGGAATCTTTTATCGTCCCCCTAATTCTAGTTGTCCTGCTTTTATCGCGACGCTTGATCAGATTATCACATATATTATTCCTTCTACAGATCTTTTCTTATGTTTAGGTGATTTTAATATTAATCTTTTTAATCCTAACAATCCTCTGGAGAAATGTTTTACTGTAGTCCTTTTATTAGACCGATAAGTATTCTGCCTACGATGTCAAAAATTTTTGAAAAGATAATTTTTAAGCAAATTAACAATTATGTCTCAAGAAATGATATACTTCCGGTTTACCAGTCCGGCTTTAGAAAAGGTTTTAGTACTAGTGCTGCGATCGTGGATATTCTGAAAAAAATTATATGTGCGCGTGATGATGGTATGATTTCTGCCTTAATACTATTGGATTATTCAAAGCCCTTTGATACCATCAATCATGATGTACTTCTGGCCAAACTTAAATATTACGGCTTTGAATCACCTGCCCTTGATCTAATTTCTTCTTATTCGAGTAACCGTCAACAAATAGTTAAATTCAATAATGTTTTGTCTAGCTCTGTAACGTTAAATTCAGGAGTTCCTCAGGGTTCTATTTTGGGCCCTCTGCTGTTTATTATATATACTGCCGACATCATAAATTCTCTTGGAAGAAACTGCCATGTACAGGCGTATGCGGATGACACACAGTTATTATATACATTTCATCCTTCCGATCATCAGTATATGTTAAGTACAATAAATTCTGATTTAAAAAAATTGCACCAACTGTCCAAGGTTCATAATTTAAAGTTGAATTCTGATAAATCTCAAGTTATCCTCTTTGGTAATAGAAATAAAATTGATTCACTTAAACAAAATTTTACAGTCTCATTGAACTCAGGAGTATTGCCTCATGTTGATTGTGCTAAGGATTTGGGTTTCATCATTGATGAGAATCTTAGGTTTACACCTCATATTAATAAGTTAATTCAGAAAGCATTTATATCGTCGAAATTACTATATGTCAATAAAGACATTATTAACACAAAATTGAAAAAACATCTCTGCGAGTCTTTAGTTCTATCGCACTTCAATTATGGAGATTTTGTTTATGGGCCTTGCCTTGATTCGCTGGATTCCAGGCGTATTCAGTGTGTTCAGAACGCTTGCTGTCGCTTCATTTTTGGTTTAAGGAAATTTGATCACATATCTGCTAAGTTTGCTCAGTTGTTCTGGTTGAATATGTCTAATAGAAGAAAGCATCATTTGGCTGTATTCGTGAATAAATTGTTAATTACGGGTACGCCTGTTTATCTGGCTGAATGCTTGACATTTCGCAAATCTCTCCATGGTGTAAATTTGAGACATCGAACATCACTATTCCGGAGGTCATTTATTTACAGTTCTGTGAAGCTTTTTAATAGTTTGCCATCTGACATGAGGATTTTATCGCCAGGGCAATTTAAGTTGAAATCTAAGCAATATTTTTTCAAGCGTCAGTCAGCAGCGATATAGAATTTGTTACACATCCTACATCATGATGCCCATACACAGATAGATATAAGTATATATATTTTTGTTTCTTTCTTTATTTTGTTTGATTATGATTAGTTTTTGTAACTTAGGGCAGTTGTGTGAGTTTTGCAATTTGTCCTTTGCTTTTCCTCGCTTTTTTTTTGTTTTCGGTCATGCGGGTGCCTCAAATGATAATTTTGTCTAGGTAATTGGGTTAAGTGGTAGAATAGTCGCTTAGACTAAACTTCGCCCAGCCACAATTAGTTTTTTTTTTTGTTTATTTTGTACTTTGATTGTGGCAATAAAGACCATTTAATGTTATTATTATTATTATTTACTAACTGTAAATTTACATTTATTACTTTTGTGAAATAAATGTAAAAGAATTTGTAAATTTACACTTGCTAACTGTAAATTTAGACTTCATGATGAATGAATGAACTTTATTCTTAGCTTAAAGCTACACAATAAAAAATATAATTCAAAATAAATAAATCCTCACTCGTAGGTAATGCAACCACTATCTAACTATTTTTTTAACATAAATTGCACTTTTCTTTTTAAAAATCCTAAAACTACTTTCATCTTTCAAGTAAGTAGGCAAATTAATAAAATAAGAATATCCCTTAACAAACACTTGATTTTGAGCAAATGCAGTAGTTGCATCAGGTACGAAAATGTCTTCCCTTCTTCTTGTGAAGTAATAATGCACATCCGTTCGTAGTTTAACTGGATCATCCATATGAAGCATATTATGTTTCACTTTATATACAAAAATCAATGTCTTGTACCTAATTCTCTGCGCAACACTCATAAATTGAAGCGTCTCCAACATAAACGAAATACTAGTAGTTCAGTATAGCTCGCATTGCTTTATTTTGTCTTTTCTGAAACTCCCGAACAAAAAAATCCGTCACCATACATAGAACCGTTGTACAATATTCAAAATACGGGGCAACCATAGTTTTATATATAGGCAGCCGTGACCAACAGCTAAGTTTGCCACTTATTATAGACAGAAGGCCCACTCTTTGAGATACTTACTTCAAAACATAACTAGCATGTTCTTTAAAATTCAACTCATTGTCTACAATAACTCCTAAGTACTTAATTTTGTAAACACGCTTTAACTCGATTTCATTCAACCATATGGGACACAATTGATTTGCTACACTCTTGCCCCCCAAATACATCACTTCAGTCTTATTAGTATTTATAACCACCATATTGTTCTTCAACCACCTAGAAATTGCCTTCAGTTCACCATTGATAACTTCTGCTACCTCAGCCTTACTCTCCCCAATGTAATAAATAAGAGAGTCATCTGCAAACATTTGTATACAACACTTATCCAACGTATCGACAATTTCATTTATCTACAATGTAAACAGTACCGGCCCCAACACTGAACCCTGCGTCTCACCATGTGTTGTTTGAACCTCCCCTGAAATTGAATTATTGTACTTCACCACTTGGAATCTATCACTCAAATAACTTCCAAACCACTTCAGTGCACTGCCCCCCACTCCCATTTTCTTTAATTTGCACATCATCCAGTCACGATTCCCCGTCTCAAAAACCCTTCTGTAATCCAAGAATACGGCCCCAACACATTTTTTTCTGTATAAAGCATCCTTCCATCTGCTAATAACTGTTTGAAATGCTGTTTCACAGGAGCGTCCTTTCCTGAATCCTGCTTGATGCGGTGTTAGGATATTGTGGTCTTCCATAAATTTTGTGAGCTGGTCCTTTACTATGGTCTCCAACACCTTTTCATATGGAGGTAGCATATTTATGGGTCGAAATTCCTCGCAATGTACTGCATTTCTTACTTTTTCCACTGGTACCACTGTCGATAACTTCCATGTTTCCGGCAATATTCCGGTATCCAACGAAGAGTTGATTATTTCAAGGAGTCTATGCCCCAACACCTCAAACACACATTTCAACAATCTAGAGTTAATTCCATTTGTGCTACTCTCTTTATCTGATACATTTTTAACCACTCTCCTTAAGTCCATTATCTTCACCTCCTAAAATTTTGTGAGTAATAAACCATCCTTTATTTCCTCAAAATTAATTGTTGTGTCACTAATAATATCTGCAAGTAATCTATCTATGCTCTCCAGGAAATAGACATTAAATCTATTGGCTATTTCTAACTCGTTGAAAATTTTGTCATTATTAAATATTATACTGCTATTGCTGCTTTTCTCCTGTCCACTCATCAATTTCTTTAAGTTCTTCCACATAGTTTTTGGATCGAGTGACTTATTAATTTTTGTCTCATAATATTGTCTTTTAGCTTTCCTCATCATATTGACGATCTTGTTTCTATGTTGCCTGTAACTATTCCAGTGATCTGGGTCATTTGTCCATCTTGCTCTCACAAATGCATCATCCCTCATTTTACTCTCATTCTCCAATTCTACGTTCCACCATCCATTACTAAATATAAATACTTTTTAGTTTGGCTTTGGCTACCGATAGTTCCGTGACGATCGGCACCATAGATGAAATACAAAAATTACACATTAGAACTGTACCTTTACAAGAGTCGCCGCGAAAAATAGCCTATCAAGAAAAATCACAGGTAATCTGAATCCCCTGCTCGTGGAAGTATATTTGATTTTTCTTTCAAATTTCAAGACTTTCGGCGTGCTCTCGATGCGTATGGACATTCAAGACGCTGCAGGTCTGAACCCTGCTCGTCCCAGCGCCTCCACGATGACCCAGTCGGTGACCGTTTCGAGTAGTGTCGCTTCGTTGTCTTTGGGAAAATCGGGGGCAAGTGGTTTGTCGGGTGCGAACACTGTTCCCGAGTATGGGCAAGAGGTGGAAGTTCACAGTTTACTGATAGTCGATCAGCATACGTTCGAGGTGCTGCACGCTCACAAATTGATGCAGCAGGAGTACGCAATGTCGTTGATTTCTTGTCAGTTAGGGGACGATCCCAACACCTATTTCGTGGTCGGTACTTCCCTCGTAAATCCAGAGGATTCTGAGCCAAGTCAGGGGCGCCTGCTCATATTCCAGTGGGCAGAAAATAAATTGACGCCGATCTCGGAGAAGGAAATCAAAGGCGCGTGTTATTCTCTGGCGGAATTCAACGGTAAGTTACTGGCGAGCATCAACAGCACCGTCCGTCTGTTCGAGTGGACGTACGAGAAAGAACTGAGGCTGGAGTGTTCCCATTTTAATAACATCATCGCCCTGTACCTCAAGACGAAAGGGGACTTTATCCTCGTCGGGGACATAATGCGAAACATGACCCTGCTTCAGTATAAAACCATGGAGGGCAGTTTCGAAGAGATCGCGCGCGATTACAACCCGAACTGGATGACGGCGATCGAAATCTTGGACGACGACGTGTTTCTGGGTGCGGAAAATTCCTTCAACATCTTCGTGTGTCAGAAAGACAGTTCGGCCACGACGGACGAGGAACGATCGCAGATGCAAGAGGTCGGTCAATTTCACGTCGGCGATATGATAAACGTGTTTAGGCACGGGTCGTTGGTCATGCAGAATTTGGGGGAAACCTCGACGCCCACGATGGGGTGCGTTTTGTTCGGCACTGTCGAAGGAGCCATCGGTAAGTGCTCTGTTTCAGAGTGCAGTGTTGTCCAAAAATTCTGGATTTTCTAGGACTTGTAACAATGATACCACCGGTATTCTACGACTTCTTGCTTGAACTCCAAAATAAACTGACTTCCGTGATAAAATCGGTGGGGAAGATTGAGCACTCATACTGGCGGTCGTTTAACACGGATATAAAAACGGAACCGTGCGAGGGTTTCATAGATGGAGATCTCATAGAAAGTTTCTTGGACTTATCTTCGGAAAAAATGAAAGAAGTGGCAGACGGTCTTCAGGTAAGCGTTTGTATGTTTATTAATTTTTAGTTTTGCTTCGGATATTCTTGTAGATGGTGGGCGATGATGGGATGAAAAAAGAGTGTACCGTGGATGATTTGGTGAAAATAGTTGAGGATTTAACTAGGATTCATTAGGATTTTCTTATTTCTTATTGTACATAAAGTATTACCGATTCATGTTCTGTTAAAAAGTAGGCTTTTTGTGTTCCGATGAGTTTATTCAAGTTCTTGTAAAGTTCGTAGCAAAAAATACGTGTGACTTCTGGAGAATAATAAACAGTTTTTTTTAAATAAAATGTTTATTTTCGTATAAACCCACGTTTAATCCCTTTTTCCAATGTGTACAATAATTTAGTTTCTTTGGGAATGGGAAAAAGTGTTTTTTTACTAGCTTTAATGTCGGCCTCCCATAAGCCTCCAAAGTGAGGTGAATATGGTGGTATGAAGTGCCAATCAATACCATCCGGAACTAAAATCAGGTAAATCTCATACATATATCCCAAAAATATTTCGAGTTAGCAAATATTTTCAGTCCAACAGTCCCGACTTCCGATTTAAGTTATCGAGAAATTCGAGTAATAGAAGTTCGAGTTATGGAGACAAATTTGCATTTTTTATGGACCCCAAATGCTATTGCCAACAAATTTTGTTTCGAGTTATTAAAGTTTGACTGTATTAAGAAATTTTTCAATATACATATTGGCAAATAAAAAATCATTCCGTAAATACGGAAGCGTTATAATTTAATATATTGGAGAAAAATCCAATATAATGATTTATTTTTTCAATATCTTCAGAAATCATTAAATATAATGAAGTTTCAGTATCTGAATATATGGAGAAAAAATCTAATATGTATAATGATTTTTTATTTCCCAATATATTGAAAAATTTCCCAATATATTGAAAAATGTCTCAATATATTGGATTCTTTTTTCAATATAATGAATTCTTTTTTCGATATAATGAATATTGAAAAAATAATCCATTATATTGGAAAAATAATCCATTATATTGAAAAAAGAATCCATTATATTGAAAAAAGAACCCAATATATTGAGTAATTTTTCAATATATTGAGACATTTTTCAATATATGTATTGGGAAATAAAAAATCATTGTTAGATTTTTCTAATGATTTTTTATTTCATAATTTATTGAAAAATTTCTCAATGTATTGGACTCTTCAATATAATGGATTCTTTTTTTAATATAAAGAATTCTTTTTTTGATATACTTAATGGATATTGAAAAAATAATCCAATATATTGAGAAATTTTTCAATATATTGGGAAATAAAAAATCATTATATGTACATATTAGATTTTTTCTCCACACATTCAGAACTGAAACTTCATTATATTGAATAATTTCTTAATATATTGAGAAAATAAAACATATTGGATTTTTATCCAATATATTAAATTATAAAAAGTGGAAATGCATGACCCCAGAACGCTTCTGTGTGAAAGAGATATATTTACCTGTTCTTCAAAATTTATTAGTTTTATCTTTTGCATTAAACAAAATATGAGATAAAATATTAAAACGTTTGTACAGAAGTGTTCTGGGGTGATGCATTTTCGCTTTATATAATTTAATATATTTGAGAAAAATCCAATATAATGATTTATTTTCTCAATATATTAAGAAATAATTCAATATAATGAAGTTTCAGTTCTGAATGTATGGAAAAAAAAATCTAATATGTACAGTAGTGGCCATAAATATAGCAACTTCCTGAAATTTCGAATTTAATTTTTTTTTCTAACCAAAAATATTCTTTTTATTTACTTTTTGTTCTTAAAATACATACACATTTCTAGTACATAATGCGTATTTATGTGTAATTAAAACAAGTATTATTTTTAATATTTTTTAATTTTTGTGTTGGACATAATTATAGCAACTACGGAAAAAAAAATTTTTTGACAAGTATTAATTAAAAATAACAAAAGCGTTTAATATTTTGTATAATAACCTTTATTTTTAATAACCTGGGCACATCGCTTGGGCATCGATTCTATTCATTTAGTAATGTATCCATCATCAATTATTTCCCAAGCATTTTCCAGTGCAGTATAAAGGTTTTCCAAATTAGTATAATTATTTCCTCTAATTTTGCCATCCAAGTAATCCCACAAATTTTCTATTGGATTTAAGTCGGGCGACTGTGATGGCCATCGCTTAATTTCGAAGTGTTGCTCCGCTAACCAATCCTGCACAAGTTTCGACGAGTGTTTCGGGTCATTATCTTGCTGAAACACACAACTTAAAGGCATTGTTTCGTCGATGTATGGGACCAGATGGTATTGCAAAATATTTTAATACATGAATCGATCCATTTTACCATGGATTCGACAGATTGGGCCCATCCCAAACTTAGAGAAACATCCCCAAACCATAACTGAACCACCACCGTGCTTAACAGTTGGACATGTGCACTTCTTGTCAAATCTCTTGCCCGTTGGTCGTCTAACATAGAGTAGCCCATCACTTTTAAACAAATTAAATTTTAATTCATCGCTAAAAACTACATTCTTCCAATTTTCTGGGGTCCAGTTAATATGATCTATTGCGAACTGGAGAAAGGCCTTCACATTTTTCTTTGACAATAGCGGTTTCTTCGCTGGTCGGCGACCAAATAACCCGCCGTCGACTAATCTCCTTCTTATTGTACGAGCACTAACATCTTTTGATCCAATTTCCTCCAATTTTCCAAGAATTTTGGAAGAGGACAGGAATGGGTTTTCTTTCGATATTCTTAACACGTGTCGATCAAATCTTTCAGAAGTTTTTCTTGGTCTTCCTGGATTTGGAATGGGTTCAACATAAATAGCTTCAAAATTCTGGACACAACGGATTTATTTAAATTAAAACTTCTTGAAATTTCAGCCTGTTTGACACCGTTTTCATATTTTTGTGTAATAAGGTTCCTAATTTCAATTGAAACTGTTTTAGCCCGACCCATTTTTTAGTTACTAACCAGAAATAGTGCCAATGCGATAAATACTCGGGATAAGTACAACTTAACTGGCGTTTTAATTACTTTAAACTTATTTATGACAGTTGTTGCTATATTTCTGTCCAACAAAAATTTGAACAAATGCTGGGATCAATTTGTTATTCACAGAGCTCTAATTTTTATTGCAGGAAACACTTACCATAGAAGCAATGTGAATGCTGGAATGCATTTCTAATCTTAAAAATAATGTTGTTTAATATTACATTGATTTTTTAAAAGTTGCTATATTTATGGCCACTACTGTATAATGATTTTTTATTTCCCAATATATTGAAAAATTTCTCAATATATTGAAAAATGTCTCAATATATTGGAAAAAAATCCATTATATTAAAAAAAGAATCCATTATATTGAAAAAAGAATCCAATATATTGAGTAATTTTTCAATATATTGAGACATTTTTCAATATATATATTGGAAAATAAAAAATCATTGCTAGATTTTTCTAATGATTTTTTATTTCATAATTTATTGAAAAATTTCTCAATATATTGGACTCTTCAATATAATGGATTCTTTTTTAATATAAAGAATTCTTTTTTGATATAATGGATATTGAAAAAATAATCCATTATATAGAAAAAAGAATTCAATATATTGATAAATTTTTCAATATATTGGTAAATAAAAAATCATACATATTAGATTTTTTCTCCACACATTCAGAACTGAAACTTCATTATATTGAATGATTTCTTAATATATTGAGAAAATAAATCATATTGGATTTTTCTCCAATATATTAAATTATAAAAAGTGGAAATGCATAACCCCAGAACGCTTCTGTATATAAAAGATATATTTACCTGTTCTTCAAAATTTATTAGTTTTATCTTTTGCATTAAACAAAATATGAGATAAAATATTTAAACGTTTGTACAGAAGTGTTCTGGGGTGATGCATTTTCGCTTTATATGATTTAATATATTTGAGAAAAATCCAATATAATGATTTATTTTCTCAATATATTAAGAAATAATTCAACATAATGAAGTTTCAGTTCTGAATGTATGGAAAAAAAAATCTAATATGTATAATGATTTTTTATTTCCCAATATATTGAAGAATTTCTCAATATATTGAAAAATGTCTCAATATATTGGAAAAAGAATCCATTATATTAAAAAAAGAATCCATTATATTGAAAAAAGAATCCAATATATTGAGTAATTTTTCAATATATTGAGACATTTTTTAATATATGTATTGGAAAATAAAAAATCATTGCTAGATTTTTCTAATGATTTTTTATTTCATAATTTATTGAAAAATTTCTCAATGTTGTGGACTCTTTTCAATATAATGGATTCTTTTTTTAATATAAAGAATTATTTTTTGATATAATGGATATTGAAAAAATAATCCATTATATAGAAAAAAGAATTCAATATATTGATAAATTTTTCAATATATTGGTAAATAAAAAATCATACATATTAATTTTTTCTCCACACATTCAGAACTGAAACTTCATTATATTGAATGATTTCTTAATATATTGAGAAAATAAATCATATTGGATTGTTCTCCAATATATTAAATTATAAAAAGTGGAAATGCATAACCCCAGAACGCTTCTGTATGAAAGAGATATATTTACCTGTTCTTCAAAATTTATTAGTTTTATCTTTTGAATTAAACAAAATATGACATAAAATATTTGAACGTTTGTACAGAAGTGTTCTGGGGTGATGCATTTTCGCTTTATATAATTTAATATATTTGAGAAAAATCCAATATAATGATTTATTTTCTCAATATATTAAGAAATCATTCAATATAATGAAGTTTCAGTTCTGAATACATATATGGAGAAAAAATCTAAAGGCGGGTACAGATCTGAGCACGTACGCGTATGAGGCAAACCGTGGATGCATGAGCATTCAGATGTGGACGTGCTCCCAAGGCGCGGCAAACTGCCTCGTTCTGTGCGTCGTGCGGCCTCGCCCCGATCCGTTTGTTGGCGGTACATCAAAGGCCATGCATGCTCAGTCTGGACGCGGGATATTGTACGTAGCCGCACCGAACTACTTTTAACGTACTCTCGCGTGCTCGCGAATTCATTGGATCAGTGGCGAACAGTGCCTCGTGCGTCCACCATTCGGGTATTCAAATTACGCCGCACGAGGCATTCGGTTCGGCCTCGGCTTGCCTCATACGCGAACGTGCTCAGATCTGTACCCGCCTTAATATAATGATTTTTATTTCCCAATGTATTCGAAAATTTCTCAATATATTGAAAAATTTCTCAATATATTGTATTCTTTTTTCCATATAATGGATTATTTTTTCAATATAATGGATACACCTCACCATACTACAGAAGCGTTCTGAAGTCATGCATTTTCGCTTTTTATAATGTATTGGAGAAAAATCCAATATAACGATTTATTTTCTCAATATATTATGAAATCATTCAATATAATGAAGTTTCAGTTCTGTGTATAATGGAGAAAAAATCTAATATAATGATTTTTTATTCCCCAATATATTGAAAAATTCTCAATATAATGGATTCTTTTTTCAATATATTGGATTATTTTTTCCATATAATGAATTCTTCTTTCGATATGAATTATTTTACATAATGGATTATTTTTTCGATATGAGTATTGAAAAAATAATCCATTATATTGAAAAATAATCAATTATATTGAAAAGAGAATCCATTATATAGAAAAAATAATCCAATATAATGAGAAATTTTTCAATATATTGAGAAACCATAAGTCATTATATTGAAAAAAGGAACCATTATATCGAAAAAAGAATTCAATATATTGAAAAAGAATCCAATATATGTATATTGAGAAATTTTTCAATATATTGGGAAATAAAAAATCATTGCATTAGATTTTTTCTCCGTATATGTACTCAGAACTGAAACTTCATTATATTGAATGATTTCTAAATATATTGAGAAAATTACAGAAGCGTTCTGGGGTCATGCATTTTCGTATTTTATAATTTAATATATTGCAGAAAAATCCAATATGATTAATTTTCTCGATATATTAAGAAATTCAATATAATGATTCAGTTCTGAATATATGGAGAAAAATCTAATATAATTTTTATTTCTCAATAAATTGAAAAATTTCTCAATATATTTGATTCTTTTCTCAATATATTGGATTCTTTTTTCAATATAATGGATTCTTTTTTCAATATAATGAATTATTTTTTCGATATAATGGATATTGAAAAATAATCCATTATATTGAAAGAAAGATCCATTATATTGGGAAAAGAATAAATTATATTGATAAAATAATCCATTATATTGAAAAAGAATCCAATATATTGGGAAATAAGTCATTATACATACATATTAGATTTTTTCTCCATACATTCAGAACGCTTTTGATATGTCACTTGCTAACACTTTCAAGTTCTGCAACTGGCATTACTTAGAAGACGTATCACTTATAAAAACACTTATCAATCAAAGATTCAACAAAATTTGACCTTAACACACGTCTGAATTAAAAATAGCATAAATGTAACCGAGAAAAATATATTTTCGTATCGTCTATTTTGTAACAAATAAAACCAAACACAAATTGCAAATAACAACAAATATTTTGAGCCAACTTTGGAATAAATAAATAAAAATGATTGGACCCAAAAATATATTTTATTCAAAAAAGGAATGCAAAGGCACTATAAACATACGTAGTGCTAAAATACATACAAAAATTAACAACAGAAGCTGGAATGAAATGTTCGCTGACCAGTGTCAGCATAAATATTAATACTTCAAAATGGAATGTACGGGTGCTGAGATCTTACTGCGTCCGTGCAAATGAGCAATTTCTATCACAATAAGACACTCGATCACAGATGCATCAGCTTCTTTTATTAACTTACAAGCTGCCGATAAGCTACCGCCTGTAGCCAACAAGTCGTCAACGATTAGAACCCTGTTCCCAGGTTTAATACTCCCTTCTTGCATTTCAAATGTATCCTGGTAAAGAAATGAAAAAAGTGTATTTTTTTAGATAACGAAGGTTCACAATTTTGCTTACCTGTCCGTATTCCAAGTCGTAAGTAACGGACCTAACCTCACCAGGTAATTTTCCTTTTTTCCGGATAGGCACGAAAGGTACCTTCAAATTCAAAGCCAAAAGGGGCCCAAATAAGAATCCTCGCGATTCTAAAGCAACAACACATTCTATGGGCGGTATTACGTTCTTACAATGTTCCGACAAAACGTCGCATAAAATACCGAATATTTCTGGTTCTTGGAGCACAGAAAACACATCTCTGGAAAAAAAACGGACACCCAATAAACTAATACTGCGGTTCTTTTTGTTCAATTACTGGAATATAACGCCTTTTTTTGGAAAATCCGGGTAACTTTTCAGGTGCTGTCTAATTTTTGCTATTTTATCTTCTGACATTTCGCAATAGTAGTTCAAAAAAATCAAATAAATAGTGCAACTGCAGCGTAGTGCATTGATAACTAGATGAACTGCAACTGAACATTTCAAAAAATATACCTTAATAAAATCTCTCATAAAATATTGATTGCTTTCTAATCTGAGATGATAAATCGTGCTTGTTTTACATGGAAGTGGACTGCAGTAATTTTTTAGGCTACTTCAGAATTCATTAAAAATATTGAGGCTGATGCACACTATCAAAATTATATTCAAATAATTTGATACAAACGCGGAAGCAAAAATGACATTGATCTATCTGACCTATTTTTTTTCAAAAACAGTGTTATCGCAAATTGGTCAGGGATCCAACAAATTTTTAGCAATAATAAATTTCCGATAAGCTAAATAATCTCATTATTTTAAGTATATTCGGCCAGAAACTATTAAGTAGTCAAAAAATGGCCCAACAGTTACCGAAAACGACGATAGATTCAATAAAAGAATTCATCAGAACGTATCCCGGTTTTCCGAACCCCGGAAATATTTTCCAGTATTGTTTGGAACAATATTATTCTAATTTATTTCTACGAGTGTTGTTTTTAGAGACATATTTTCTGTTCTGCAAAAGCCAGATGTGTTTTCACAGCTGCATGAAGTGCTTTTGGACCGCTGCAAGAAAATCATACCGCCTATGGAATGCATAGCGGCGGTGGAGTCGCAAGGTTGTCTGTTCGGGCCAATGTTAGCGCTTAATCTGGATGTTCCGTTTGTGCCGATTAAATCAGTTTTACATATGAATACGTTTGAAACTGTGCAGGTAAGTATTGTAAAACTGTTTAAACTCTTCTGTTTGTTACTTGTTCTGTGCTCGGGTTCATTAGAACTACTATCATGTATACACATGAGCTACCGGCTATTATAACTAATAAATGCGTTACAGGGTGGATTCGAAATTCAAAAAGATGGGATTAAACCAGGGACGAGGGTAATATTATTCGACGCGGTGTTGGGTTATGGAAAAAGCATGGCAGCAGCTTGCAAATTGCTTCAAGACTTGGGAGCCGAAGTTGTTGAATGTTTGGTCGTGGTAGAATTACTCGACATGAAAGGACGAAATATTCTTCCCACGTCAGTATATTCTTTACTTCAGTATCCAGAATTAGTTTTATGTTGCATTAGTTAGGAAATTGACTCATTTTTTCTTGTAGTAATAAAAAAAATATAAATATATGTACTTTTTTTATTAAAAATTCGGTGTAAAAGTACAAAAATTTGTAAAATTATTAATTTCAAAACTCCCAACTCTCCATCCACTTTAATCCATACATAGTAGAATTGGCTTCATTAGAATTGGGGCCGTTTATTCCATAAGCGAGTGGCGAAAATAAATAAAAACTATAACAAACTGTAGACAAAAACGAGCCTAAAATAGTATGTTTGAGCATATGCGCAAATCTCGATGGAAATATATTAGGAATTTCTTCGAGAATGTAGTCCAAAGTTATTCCTAAGACAAAAAGTTATAAAAATATAAATGGAACAAAAAAAATATCGCTTTTTCTTTGTTTGGGCGTACCTGTTAACATAGAACTAAATAACAAAGCCGGAAAATAGTGATGGAAATAGAGGACCCGCCCCATAGCCCAAAACGGGACATAATGTAGCAACCAGCCAATGAACAACCAGAGACAGGCTATTAGTTTCTTTTTGTTAGTGTCTGCAAGAAATCAAAAACTTTAACTTCAAATTGAACGTGAACATATCTTGAACTATAAACTATGTACTTCCTCAAAAGCAGAACAAATAATTTATAACAAGTTCTCAAATGGGCAACTGGACTACTTTGTTTTATTTGAAATATTGAAAATTTGGATGATACGACGGCGCTGGAGTACCATCCAACACTTTTTTTTATTTAATTTACTGTTCAAACTGTCCATTTACTGTTCAAACTGTCCATTTACTGTTCGAACGGTCAATTTTCTGTTCGAACTGGCAATTTACTGTTCGAAATGTCAATTTACAGTTGTAACTGTCAATTTTCTGTTCGAACTGTCAATTTACTGTTCGAAATGACAATTTACAGTTGGAACTGTCAATTTTACACATAGTTGCTCTGTGTCCACTTCACTGATAAAAATTATATTTTATTTCAGTGGTCCACTTACGCATAGTCGTTTTCGCTGCATTGCATCTCATTTTCAGAAAAAAATTCCCGAAATTGCTGCGAATTCTCTCGAATACCGCTTTAACAGCTGCTAATGTCTCAGTATCAACAGACTTTTATTTGCGTATTTTACAAAAAACAAGATTTTCGGAAAAAAATTCGGGACATAAGTGCCTCCGTCATACGTCAGATTTTCATTCCAAACAAAACAAAAGCACGTGCCATTTGACGTTTATTGATATTATTTAGAACGTCTTAAACTAGTTTTTGCAATACAATTCTAGACGTTTTGCAGTGAAAACAGTTTATTTTCAATTTGTGTGTTGGGCTTACGCGTAAAAACTTGAAAACAACTATATGTAATTATAATTATATTTCAGAGGTTAGGTTAAAACGTCAGAAAGCACGTGGCTTTGTTTTGTTTGGAATGAAAATCTGACGTTTGTGACGCGCCACTTATCTCCCGAATTAGCCAGCAACCAGCAAATTATCTACAGAGGAACCACGTCATGTGCTGATTTTATCGCTAATCTTTTTTTCTGAAAATTTCGGTCTTTCTGTAAAATAATAAATTCTTGTAGTTTGTAGCTTTAGATTCTCTGTACCTAGTAATACAATAAGTGATCTGGAATTGTCGGAAATTTTACGAAAGCCGTTGCTTTGCTTGAAATATATTAATATATTTCAGTGGTAACCACGAGTGCAAATTTGACAGTTAAAAGATCACGAGCGCTTGCGCGAGTGATCTTCTGTCAAATTTAAACGAGTGAGTGGCACTGATATAAATTATTTTATTTGAGTGGTGAGTGGTTAGTAAAAGCAACAGCTTGAGTAAAATTACCTAAAAATTCCAGACCACGAATTGTATTTTGTATTTAACAAGATTATTTTTTGAATCGAAGCAACGTAGTTCAAAACGAATTTTACTTAAATGCACCACAAAAGTGGCGCGTCACAAACGTCAAATTTTCATTCCAAACAAAACAAAGCCACGTGCTTTCTGACGTTTTAACCTAACCTCTGAAATATAATTATAGTTGTTTTCAAGTTTTTACACGTAAGCCCAACACACAAATTGAAAATAAACTGTTTTCACTGCAAAACGTCTATAATTATATTGCAAAAACTAGTTTAAGAAGTTGTAAATAATATCGATAATCGTCAAATGGCACGTGCTTTTGGTTTGTTTGGAATGAAAATCTGACGTATGACAGAGGCACTTATGTCCTGTATTAATTTATATACAAAGAAAGGTGTTGGGAATATTTGACGTTTGGCATGTACTAAAGTAATTAGATTATAAATGCACCTACAAATTCCCAACTATGGCAACTTATCAACAAGCAAAATTATCGAAAAAAAATACCGAAAGTAATCTCCCTAGTGCTTGAATTATTTCCGAAAATTTGTTCGAGTCTCGAATGTTGTGAAAATAATTATTATCCTGCGTATGTCAATGAAAAGTGCTTTCAGTTGACGTGCAATCGTCTAAGATCATTTTAGAATGTCGTCACACAATTGACAGCTGGAGGGCAAACATTTATTTGTTTACAGCTTATTGGGGGGAAGAAGAGGAGGAATAATAAAGCAGATATTTGTGTTACCATTTGGCACCAAAAAAGGGGCGCTTTACGCCAAGAATTGAACGAAAATTCTTAAAATGATATGACTGGTTGCACTATTGCAAACATTGCTTTCGTTATTTTGAGTTAAATTATATGAACTCTGAACAGTAAACTGGTTTCACCACTTTGTTTGGCACCAAATCTGCTCAAATTTTGGTAACACTCATGTGCATCGCGTTGTGTATCCATACTCTGCCCTCCAACAGAAAATGGCGGCCTGTCAAAATCAGGCCATTCCAAAACAGTCTATTATAGAGCATTTCTAGCAGTAAAGAATACCCTAAATAATTTGGGGGTTGATTTGTGGTTTTTACCATGTCTCGTTTTTGAAACGATAACCAAGAAAGTATCAGAGAAGTTCAGCATTAAAAATGAAACTTCAGTTTTTAAATCCCGCGTCATTATTTGACAGAAAAATTTCCGCTTATTAATTGGGAGTGACTACTGCTCCGGCCGCCGGCCCCCTGAAATTTTATTCCAATACGGTCGGACGCGCGCATTACTTAGGCCCGGTTTTTCAAAGAATCTAAAACCGGATTTGTTGCTATGCTACAACCAATCAGAAAGCGGGTATCATAGCAACGAAGCCGGTGTCAGACTTAATCCGGTGTTGGATTCTTTGAAAAACAGGGCCTTAATGTCCGTAAAATGACGTTTAAGAATATCGTTATCCAGCTAGTGACGCCAACGGTCTCGGTGGGTGTGCGGATATCGTACAGAACTGCCATTTTGTTCTCCTACGGCTACGAGTTCTGACTCCGCAGCGGTTTGATATATTTTGCTTGTTTTTACATCATCTTTTTTCCAAAAAATACGTGTGTCTGATGCGAGAGGGCAAGTAAGGGCTTTGTTTAAAATGCGTTCACTCAGCTTTATTTTTTTTACGCCTGCCAAAATTGTGTTGACATTCTGTAATGCGCATGCCCGACCGTGTTCAAACAAAATTTCAGGGGGCCGGCGGCCGGAGCAGTAGTCACTCCCTTATTAATTTCGCTCAGGGCACCGTGGAGGATGAAAATTTCCGGAAATTTTTTGGGTTGCCGTGGTAACGAAACCAAAAACAAACTTCTGATTGGCTAAAAAAGCGATGTGTGAAATTTCCGCTGTAATCACTTCCTCCTGCCTGAAGGAGGAGAGATAATTTCCGGGAATCGTCTCTGTTGCTATGGTAACCAAATAAATACAAAGCTTCTGATTGGCTGATAAATGTAAGTGTGAAATTTCCGCTGTAATCACTTCCTCCTGCCCGAAGGGGCGATAATTTCCGGAAATCGTCTCTGTTGCTATGGTAACCTAACAAACACAAAGCTTCTGATTGGCTGATAAATTGAGTGTGAAATTTCCGAAATAATACACGCCACGGGACCCAAATGAAATGTTTCAATTGGCCAATTTGACGATGAAAAAAATAATCAACATTATTTCATAGAACATCTGGATATTTTGAACATATTATGGAGCATCTATTTCAGAATTGAAGTTTTCGATATTTGGCCTTTAACTACCTACCTGAAAATGATTTTAAGTACCCACGTTGATACTTCACGGCATTAACGGCGAATATCATCAGAAATATGATTAAGAATACGAGGTTTCCCCACCATATCACAGGATTTCCGAGCAGGTAAATCTTGAAACTCGAACCAGAAAAGAACTGACCCTGCAAATGCAAACTCACGAATGAATCATTGCTTTTGACAATGGCGTAGTTATCGCAAAAAATTAAGTACCCTGTAGTTGATTGGCCATTGCCAGGGCCTCGAAGTAACTTCCCCTTCTTTCGGCTTTAAACCGGCGTTTCCTTGCGCCATGACGGCGTGGGACTCAAAGAATCTTTCAAGAAAACTAGGAGCATAAACATCGAAGCTCACGTTTGGCACTGAAATTAAATTCGCGTAACTTACGACGGTCTTGTTAACATTCCTTACGTTTATCGAAAATGTTTTCTTCGACGTTCCACAGACCGTTAAATTCACGCAAGTTCGGACTGCACGAGACTTCTTGTTGCTCGTATGCCCATTTAGGTAACTGCTTACCGCTCGTCGTCAAGGCACAAGATTGAAGGTAATGGATCAACCTTAATTTGCTCGTAACTGCCGTTAATTCTTGTCCGTCAACGCCGTTGTGGATCGTTAGGCGCCAAACGTCATTCGCATCTCCTGTACCATTCTACAAAATTATTTTAAAAAATGGTAAAGAGGGAAAAAATATGTTTTGTACTTCTCCGTATCCAGTAACTTGGAAATGTTTTTTCGTAATAGGAGCTGGCTCTTTATGAGAGTGTAGATTTCGTCTCGTAGGGACATGTTCTAACCGAATTAAGTCGCCCGATTTAACTATTTCTACGCCATCAACTTCTTCGGTATTATACTTTTTTATTAACCATTTGTTGTTGTCATCTTTATGCGTATAAGTTGTAATCTGAGTTAAACACATAAAATAAATAAATTAAAAATTATAATTACAAATCGTCTGAAATACCTGCTGTTGTCTGGCCCCGACATTTTCCGGGTACAAATGATAATGGGAATGTAAGTATCCCCCACCGGTGCGATGATTTTTTAACGTCACGACTGCCCCGTATGCTACTAGTCTGGGCATACTGGCATTATGCAAACTGTTACCGATTAACTGGGACTGAAAAGCCGAACTGTAAAAGCCATCACCATTTCCACTAAAAAATGTTAACGTTTGTATAAATTCAGTTGATTGTTATCAGCATATTGGTACTAACCTTCTATTCAATACAGTTAGGTGAACGTAAAAAATACCGACATACAAAACAATCGGCCAAAAGATCAAGCATATGCTGCGAGCCATCAAATGATCAAGAGTTGCCACCTACGGAAAAAAAAGCAATAAAGATAAGCATGAATTCAATGTTTTGTCTTTGTTGTTTTTAATGATTTTTCCTAAGGAATTATTTGTTTTCAAAGCTAGTTTATGTAGTTGAATTTTTTGAAAAGTGGGTTTAGTTTATTAATTTTTGTTCCGGAATTATTGTTATTATTATTATTAGAAAATAACAACCAAAACATAGTACAAAATTTAGAAATTTTAAATCTGTTATATCCACTTGTTCAGAACAAAATTATTTTCAACTTGATAACAATTTCTACAGCTGCAAAAAACAGGTCTTATTTTGGGAAACCCTCAGAGTCCCTTATTAGCCAAAATATTTACGGACCAGATAGAAACCCATATTCATAACAATACAATTCTTGTATTGGTTCAGGTATGCGGACGATATAATAGCCTGTTTTACAGGAACGAACAGACAATTAAATTCATTCTTAGATTTCATGAATAACATTTTAGTATTGAAAATACTTCTGGGCGCGTGTATATATGGGACTCATCTTACGAAAAATGTATAAACAGGCGACAGATTCTGTCATAGTGCAGCGATATTCAGCAAATACTAAAATTTTAACTTTGAGTGATCCCAAAGTATAACCAGATGAAACTCTCACAGATGATTCTACAAGTCTTTTGGCACCTAAAAATGGCAATTACGACTTTTTTGGGTGGCAACGAAAAAAATTAGGGGTGAAAAAGCAGTAAATCTATCCCACCGTGCGCCGGGAGACTCTCGGGCATCTTACGCGAAAATTACAAGTCGTAGAACTTTGCGTTTTTTTTTAACTGTTGAAGAAATATTGACGTTTTTAATGGTGTAAATTTTGTGTAAATACAACTAATTTTATTGCACCGCATCTAAAATATGTTGCCACATCGGTAACAATACGTTCCACTTTGAACCTGGATAACTTTTTTTTTCACGATATAGATTTTGTTTTTTCTTACATAGAAAACTTCCTTATGGTATAACGAAGTTATGATTTCGAATAATGTATGGTCACGTTTCAAAAATAAGTCCGCTATAACACTTTCAATGCGCCGATGTCAAAAATTTACTTTCGGTGCACGGGACGAGCCGTGCGAGTGAAAAGGATGGACTATGGGGAATAGCCGAGCACCAGAAGGAGACAGAACGCGGCCAAGTTACTCTGCAAAAGAACAGCGTTGTAATGCCACCTTTAAAATCTTCTTTCAATGCATTTTCAAAACTCTCTTTCTGTAATAGCCACGAAATAAATGCTAGTAAATGAGGTAGGTACTTGTTTAGCGAAACTTTTACTGTTTATATCATCTGGGGAAGGATAATTTTTTTGCAAAATTTTCCATACCTTTTCTTAATTGCAGCAGCTCTGTGAAGAATTTGCAAATCTGATAATGTATCACCCGTTGTTTCCAGATTAAAATCAGACGATTCGTCTGTTGAGCTTGCGTCCTCATTTACATGCTTGATTTTTTTTGTCAAAAGCTTTGCCAGAACACAATAAATCACCTGACCTGACCTGGTCTACGAATAAATTGAATAGAGCCTTTAAATCTTTTCGACAATTTCATTTTCAGTTTCGCGGATTGTATTGGGGATCTTTCTGCATTACGTAACATGGAATTATATTTTTGTGTTACTGCAGTTACTTAATGGCAGCTTTTCTTTATTATCTAAGATGTGTTCTTGAATCCAAGAAGAAAATGTTGAAAACAAGCGATCGGTACTTTTTGTATTTCTGTCAGTTTTATTTTGTGGGAATTTATATTTCTGGTTGATATGTACTCTGCGTAGCACAATTTGTGGTATTTTGCATCGTATGCATATAAGTCTTCATACAAAATCAACCTAGAGATAATACGATTGTCATTTCTCTCTCTTGCAGCATTTTTATGCGAGTGGAATCACCCGTGCCTATAGTAACAAGGACAAACAATACATAATTAACCAAATAAAACATTTAGTACTACGATACCAGTTTGAATTGAAGTAAGTGATTTCCTTTTTCTTTTACCAGATCCTCCACAAATTAAGGCAGTGGATAGTAGTCCGCAAGTTACGGAATCCCATCAAGTGTACTACAGTTCCGCAAGTTATGTGTTATACTTTCGTATAAGTACTTCGTTAGTTCAATCCCCACCCAGCAGCGTTTGTGGGTAGGCAGGTTATCATAGAGAGCTAGTGGTTTGTTACTCTCGGGCCGGGTAGGATCGGCTCCCGTAAAGGTTATTTTAGTATTGAAAATACTTCTGGGCTCGTGTATATGGGACTCATCTTACGAAAAATGTATCGACACGCGACAGATTCTGTTGGCGGCGCGCGCAGTTGAGGCCGCTAATAAATTGGATGGAGAGCGCTAGCCAGATCGCCAGATGTAAACTATCTAAGGTACGGCGAGTGCGAGTACCGTTTAAGAGGGATATCGCGTTGCAATAAAAGTCCAAACTGTACAAAACGGATGCGTTAATATTTTGTTACGTGTTGCGTCAGTTTGACTATGTGCCTTGTGCTTGTCACAAATCATTTCTTTTATTGTATCAATAATATACCTCCTTGAAACGGCACAGATCACTTTTGTTGGACATCTTAGAAACCGAGCAGTTGTGTCGGTATTTTCAATACGCCTATGATACTTGCGTAAGATGCGAGGTCTGTGAATTTTTTTTTATTTATTTATTTAGGAAAGTACATGTGTGCGAGAGTCTTGCTCTCATATTTACACTTTTCCCTCAACATAAAAGAACATTATTTGTAACTTGAGTATTATAACAGAAAAAGGGTATATGATAATTTATAATTTCCTATTATTTACAGTTTATTTTTATTGCAAATCATGGATCAGTCTTTTTGGTTTTTCAGATAACACTTTAGTCTTTTCTTAAAAGTCGGAATTGTCTTTGAATTCTTAATGACACTTTGTAGTTTATTATACTCCACTGCCCCGTGTCGTAGAATGTCGGATTTGATTGTATTTGTCCTCATGTGATTTATGTGCATATTATTTGCACCTCTCGTGTTGTGGTTATGGATTTCGTTGTTATATGTTACGCAGAGATTAGATTTTATTAGATTATTAGAGATTTTGTATAACAAGAGGCTTTGTTCATATGTATGGAGAGTTTGTAAGTTCAGAATGTTTCCTCTTTTGAAGAGGTCCTTGCTCGGTGTTAGATATGGCAGGCCATAAATAACTTTAATTGCTTTATTTTGAAGTCTTTGAAGGGGCTGTATATGGGTCATCGGAGCACCACCCTAGATGGTATTCAGGTAGATCAAGTGGGGATTTATGAATGCGTTATAGATAGTCAGTCTGGTTTTCTCTGAAATGAGGTACCTCACTCTCGTTAGTACTCCTATTATTAGTCTTATGTTAAATATAATTCTGTCTATTTGTTCTTTCCAGTTTCTGTCTTTCTACTTTTATACTTATGTCGTTGTCATGTTTTCCCGTATTGAACATGATATAGTTTGATTTATGTGTGTTTAAAGTTAATTTATTTTCTTTTAACCATTCATTTACTTGTGCCATGTTTGAGTTAGTATGTTCTTGTATCCTTTCACTCAGTCCACCATAAACGATGCATGCGTCATCAGCATAGCAGTACAGCTTTCCATGTAAGGGTTGAAACAAAAGTTCATTTATATATATTGAGAACAGGGTGGGTCCCAGTATACTCCCCTGTGGTACTCCACATCTGATTTTCATTGGTTGACCATTCTGTTTTCTAGATAGCTTCTGACCAGCGAGTTTGCTGTGCCACGAAATCCACATTTTTCTAATTTTTCAAATAGTACTTCATGATCTACTGTGTCGAATGCCTTCTTCAGATCAAGGAAGATACCGACTGTGCCGTTTTTATTATTTAATTCTTCACGTATGTGGTTAACAACATCTGTGGTAGCGGCGAACGTTCCAGTATTTTTCTGGAAACCATATGTATGATTCTCATTTTTTCAAGATATATTATTCTATAGTTGATGATCTTTTCAAATACTTTTGATACTGCCGATAGAACTGATATGGGTCTATAGTTTGACAGGTCTTTTTTGTCTCCATTTTTGTAAATCGGTGTAACTATTGCAATTTTCATTGCATCAGGGAAGATTCCCTTCTCCATACATAGGTTGAAAAGGTTAGCCATGGTTTCTTTGACATACGGACTGCATATTTGTAATATTTTTGTAGGGATATTATCATTTCCAACTCCCGTGTTTGGCTTGAGTGAATTTATAATTTTTTCAACTTCATTTTCATCTGTTGGGGGGAAATATAAGCTGTGTGTTGGAGTTGGAGTTTCCTTGGAATTGATTTGCTGATGTGGGTTTCTTACAATGTGTTTTGCTAAGTTTGGTCCTATGTTAACGAGGAATTTATTAAATTCTTCAGCTATTGTTTGCGGCTCTGTGACTATTTCTCCAGTGTCCGGTTTCTTGATTTCTTGTATGTGATTTTTTTTATTTTCCTTCTTGTTATGAATTATTTCATTGTTGATTTCCCAGAATTTACGAATGTTTGATCCTGCCGCTTTATATTTATTGTCATAATGTTTTTTCTTCAGTTGGTTTTTCATAGTAGTTAACTTGTTTCTTTTCCTTTTGTATTTTCGTTCTTTCTCTTAGTTAGCCCTGTCATCTTTAAACTCTCTGTATAATTCTTTTGATTCTTTAAGTCCATGAATTCCTTATTTGCCCACTGCTATAATTTGGACATGGTCAATGGCATTTTATCAAAGAAAAGAAAATATAATGCAATAAAATTAGTTTACCCAATTTTCGATAACTCAACCAATAATTATAAATCTCTGACATATTCCGAACCAAAAATTAATAAACTAAACCCACTTTTCAAAAAATTCAACTGCAAACTAACTTTGAAAACAAATAATTCCTTAGGAAAAATCATTAAAAACAACAAAGACAAAACAGATAAAAAATTGAGATCGGGAGTTTACAAGTTAATTTGTGGGTCTTGCCCTAAGAGTTACGTAGGTCAAACAGGACGACCATTTACAAAAAGAATCACAGAGCATTTAAATAGTTACAAAAATAGGAAGACAGACTCTACTTATGCAAATCATTTAATATCAGAAAACCACACGTTCAAATATCATATTAAATGATCAAATAGATTTAAATTTTTCACCATTGTTAAATATCTTTCACAAGTAGTAATAAAATTTCAGCCAGGTAAAAACAGGTATAAATAGGAGTTTAGCATTGTAAACATTTAGTTCATTACAAACATCTGAAGAAGCCAGTGTGTAGGCGAAACAATTGTCATGTTTAATTAATAATAAATTAACGAAAACCTAGACAATATTGTCTCATTTAAATTAGTGATTATGGATTTTCGTCAAGTAAAGGCAGATACCTAGTATTTAGGTTGTTTACCAAGGTTGACTCCTCTTCACGTGTTGGATACGTCTCAGAATAAATAGACCAATCAACAATTAAAAACAATATTTATTACAACAAAAAATACATTATAATCAATTTTATCCTCGTGTACACCACAAAAATCACAATACTATATGCACAATTTTCTAAATCCTTCGCAACAAAAAATAATATATACATATTTAACTTATACTGTCTTTGGTTAAACATTAAAATTGTAGTTTCCATTAAACCTTGACCTCATTCTTCTCTTTACCATCCCTTTTCAGTAAAGTACCAAAGACGATACCCAAAAATATGATCAAACCCACTTGGGTATTAGAAAAAAATTTATTAGCGCAATCGGACGCTTTATTGATATTCAACGTCCCAATTTGAGAGGCAAGATGCATAGCGACTAACATAACCGAAGTATAATAAGGCCAAGTTTGTTGATTCATCATCCCCGAAATCATTAAACTACTAATCATCGTGGATCCAAAACACGTTAACCAAAACTTAGTATCGTCCCCAAATTTGATCGCCGTAGACTTAATTCCCAATAGTAAATCATCTTTCAAGTCCTGATGGGCGTATATCGTATCATATACTATCGTCCAACAAATTCCGGCAATATACAACGGCAAACATACGCTTAAATCGGTATAACCCTTAATGGCACTGTACCCAAGCAAAGCACCCCAATTAAAAGTGAAACCAAGCACCAATTGAGGCCAATAAGTAATCCTTTTCATTAACGGATAAGTAATTACTAGCCCTAACGAGCTGGCGCCCAAAAAAACACTATACCAATTTAACTGCAACAAAACAGCTAACCCGCAACTTAATTGTCCTGCTAAAAACACCCACGCATTCTTCATCGTCAAATCACCATTCACTAAAGGCCTATCCATCGTCCTCGCAACTTTAATATCAATATCTCGATCCCACATATCGTTTATACTGCACCCAGCCCCTCGCATAATAAAAGCCCCTGTTCCAAACAACGCCAACATGTACAAATCTGGGTAACAACCCGCAGCGGCTGCTGAAGCAATACTCCAACCACACGGCCAAAAGAGTAACCACGTTCCCGTTGGCTTGTCAATTCGCATCAGTTTTAAGTAAGGTTGGATAATCTTCGGAGCAAAATCCACAAATTTCTTCGATAAACTGGATTTCTTTGGGACACATTCTTCATCAGCAGCGTGAGAATGCGTATTTAAATATTTATTTGAATTTAATAACCAGTTCGATTTGTAGTGGCCGCAAACCCTAACCTCACTCTTACAAACCAACACTTTTAATTTTCTATTAAGTATATAAAGTGAACGCATTTTAAACATGGTTGTGATTCGTTAATTTTCCCAATTAGTCAAATAAACGTTTGTACAATAGGGCATTTCGTATTCAAGACAGCAAAGCAAAACGCGAGCATTTTGACGTTCAAGGTTATGAAACAAATCCATAGAAGACATATGTCATTGCGTAATGACAGAAGATTAGATTTAGTTACAATCGCCACCGCACCACTTCAACCAATCAAACGCTTGCTAGCGCAAATTATGAATTCAAGAACTTACAGCAGGTTTTGTTAGATCTCCAAGTATGTTCCATAAATCGTTGATTGTGATTATTCCAACGAATAATATCACAAATAGGCCGACGAATTTAACGGCAAAGCAGCATCCCAACATTGTTCCTGTAAAAATGAGCCAAAACCACCACATTTTACTGAATTCTTCGTAACGAGGTGAAGAAACTTTAACAGCTCCTAATACTGATCCCATCATGAAGCACAATAAAATTGGGTCCAGTAAAATGTACTGGGTTAGAGTTATAAGTCCTACATCTTTAAAAAAATCGGTTTTATTGAAAAATTGTGTTGCGATTAAAAACTTGCCTAATAAAATTAATAAAGAAGAATATAGTGCCGCATTTGCTGAATGGGTCAGTTCTTCAACTGTTAAATATGATGTTGGCAAAATAGTTGCTCCAAGAGCAGTACAAAACTAAAAAGCGAAGAATTTATTTTAAATTATTATGTAAAAGAAAATTCCATACAATTCGCATTCCGTAATAACTGGTATTTTCATATTTGTCTCCTGGTTTATCAAATGCAAATGTACCGTCGTAACCAGTTAAATATCCAGATAAACCTATTAACATCTGAAAGATATAAGTTTAAAACAGTGCTATTGGGACACTCTGTATAATATTTATGCATTACCTTTCCTAGTGGAGGGTGTACATCAAAAAAGAACGTTCTATTAATGTACCAGCTCCCCATTTTTCCAAAATGAGTTTCGTCCCAACTGCGATAAAAATGATTCAAGAGATTGGGAATATTAAACAAAATATTAACGTACCAGATATGATCGGGCTCTGTTACCTTATAAAATCTTGTAATTAACGTTAGAAAGCATACCAAACTGAAGTAAAATAGCCATAATCTGGGAAGGAATTGAAGTAATTAAGTAGGTTATTAAGAATTGCTTACTTATGTATTATATAACCTTTGTTGCTCCATTTTTAATGTAATTAAGAAATACTTTAAGTTTTAATATAAGTCACTTTATTATACCTAAAAGGAAAACTAAATTTTCACTTAACACAACAGCAACAGGTTGTTTACAAAAATTGCAAATGTCAACGTGTACCCTTAAACAAACGACCTACTTGAAGTTCCATGAGATCTACTGTCAAAACTACTTCCATTTCTACCAACATGCGGTTTGCGGATGCAAAAAGAAATATAAAACCCTAGAAGTTTCGGTTTAGGCGAGTGTTTCCTGCTGATTGCCTTTCGATTCTTACTCAAAAATCTACATTCTCAGTGCAATTTGATCTTTATTTCGCATCATTTACGAAAATATTGGTACGTATGCGTTTATTAATTCGTTTAATATCAAAGGAAATTGCGTTATTCAAGTAATTATTACATGTCGTACCGGCTTCGATTTTTACCGTAAGTACACTGCTACGTGGCCTCGATAGTAATCTCAAATATTACAATTTTGATAAAATTCTTGGGTTTTTTGGAAAGTAGGTGCATTAGTTGTGTTTAAGTAGCTGTTTTTGGGAGCGCAATTATCTTTACAAGAGTGCGATTGCTCCCTCATTTTCAAGTTTTTTTCGTACGTAAAATAAAAATACTCGATTTTAGAAAATAGCTTTTTGGGGGCAGTTTTTTATTATTTTTGAATTGAATATTGCGTTTTTTTTCCAAGATTTGAATATTTTATAATACCGACACCAAATTGTTGATTGTTGATTGTATTCAAATTCAGTATTCAAAATACAAGGGTGTGTTGATATTTAATTGACCTAAGTAATTCTCACTCAGTAAAAGACTTTTCAGCTGAATGGCAAAGGTATTGTTTTCATAAATGGCTAAGAACATATCTATATGCCCTTGTATGGCAATTTTAATAATTTTTGTCTCCAAGAGACTAGCAAAAAATTGTAGCGATTGTTCGCAAGATAACAGAATATAATGCGCGTTATTTCTACAAAATACAATATTTCTTTTAAAATTACAGGCATCGTAAATGTAAATAAAGATTTAGGTGTTTATCCAGATATTTTTCGAGTAAATTGTAAATACTGATAGATTTAAAACAAGATATTAACACAAAATGCATATATAAAGTGAATTGATAAGATTTTCTATGCCGAGATAAATTTTTTATTTGAAGTACGGAACAATTGGTTACCGTAAACGTAATATTGCAGTATCATGGACATCCCAACTGCGTTGGTGGTTGTAATTGTCTCCGTACTAGCTTTGGCCCTGTTACTGTTTGTATATAAGTTCGGAATTAAAGAAAAAAGTTACGAAGAGGCTGTTGCGGAACAGAGGCTTAAAGCAAACGCACTGTTAGGTGCTAAGCCAAAACCGAAAGAAAAGAAGAAGAAGTTGAAGAAGGTAGGGTGTTTCCGAATATTTAGTTAGGGTTTCTACTGTTGATTCTTCCAGTCGAAGGAAAAATTGCCGCTAGCAACGGACACAGAAAAATCGGAAGATTCGGAGAATACCGAATCTGTTACAACTGAAGCGGCTCATCCAAAATTGCACGTTGAATTCAAGGAGCCCGCTCTGGAGCTTCCAGACCGCCCCCCTGCTCCTGCTCCAACTAAAAAACAAAGTAAAAAAGAAAAAGTTAAACCTATTTTGGTCAATAAAGTACCGGATAATAACGTGATTGAAAATTTGGTAGAAACACCACAGACAAACAGATTTGAAGAGCTCCATCCGAAGGACGATTTTGAACTTTTGGCTTCGAATACTGTGGGTCATAATTCGTGTTAAAAATTACTTTGTTCTATTATATTTTTTTGTAGAAGCATAAGGAGGACTTGAAGCATGAAGCTGCAAAAGAAAAAGCTGAGAAACACGCTAAAGTTAAGCAAAATAGTGTGGAGCAAGAAAGCAACGCGAAGAGTGCGAAGAAGAACGTAAAGCAACTGAGTACGGAAGAAGCGGTTGTTAAAGAGATTGTCCCGGAAGTTACGGCAGTAGTTAATACTGCTAAAGTGAATGACGTCCAGAATTCTGGGAAAGAAAAGAAGAAAAAGAAAGGCGAGTTTAACGCATTGCAGCAATTGGGTAAGTGCTGTTTTTTGTGTATTAATTTCAGCGCAAAATGAGCATGAGATGTACTTCTACATCTACTGGCATATCTCAAAAACGAATTGAGCTATCGACGTAATCTTTTTTTTGTTTTAAAGCACACACCTTTGCGCTTCTTTAGATGTATAATAATAATGGTATTGTTTTTTAAATAAATGATGAAAACACCGATGATCTTGGACGTTCAGAAACTATGCAGGTAAATTTTCACTAATCGAGAAACTTTTTTGTTTTGGAAATTTTTATATAACATGATGCGAAGGAAATATAGCCAAAAGACCAAAAAAAGTAAAGGGTAAAGGCTCTAGTCGTTTTGGAGGGCTAAAAAAGGGCAATATGTGTCGAAAGGGAAAATCAAGATCTTCTAAGCTTAATGAATAAGAACCTTTTCTAGGTATATTTTCACCTATAAATGTAATGTTTTCTAAACGTTGCTGAAATACTACCATACCCACGCAATGAGTAGTATTTTTTCCGTGGATTGTGTCCTCATTTAAATCAAAATTATCTATACTCGCGTGTGTGTAATTTTTGATTGTATTACCAACAACTTTTACCTGGAGGTACATAAATTTTGTCATTACTAATTCTTTGTTCGGCAATGTTGGTTGTTAATAATTGTCTAATATCGAATACCAATTTCAGACAGGAAGTCAAAAAGTTGTCTACTTCGTAGTAAATGGTGTACACCCAAGCCTAATCCAAATTTAAAAAGTTTTTTTTTTATATAACTTGACTATCAACACCATAATAAGATTGCAAGGAATAACAGCTTTTAGATTTATATTTTTTTCTAACGTTATAACTATCATCGTCGATAAGCCAAGATGAGGGGTAAATATCCCGAAAAATTTTTGTACACAGGACTCGGAATTCCAAAGATTTCCAAGGAATTCCAACGATTTCCAAAGATTTCCTAGGAATTCCAAAGAATTTCAAGGAATTCCAAAGATTTCCAAGGAATTCCAAAGATTTCCTAGGAATTCCAAAGATTTCCAAGGAATTCCAACGAATTCCGAGGCCTTCCAAAATAATTTTATGGAATTCCGAACGTCTTCGAGGAAAGTAATCTCCTCCCAATTATCCCAAACAAAAGTGCAATACTGGCATAAACCTTTTTACTTTTATGCTTAAATTTCTTAATAGAGTGCTTAAATTTTGATTATTTAAAACAAATATTATTTTATTAAAGAAAACAAAATATATATGTATATAAAAAAGGCAACTCTTTAAACTAAAAATAACAAAATGGTAGCTTGAAAATAAACGTAAATACTAAGACAGTGTGCCTCACTTTTTACGACTTATTGCTCTGTTATTAAAATGGAAGTCATGAAAAGTGAGATATATTGTGTAACGAATGAATATCATTAAAAAGGAACATAGAACGTATAACCTCTAATATAGGTAACTTTACATAAATATTACGGTAATTTTGATTCATCCGGCTCTTTTGTATAAATATCGGCAATTATACATACTTAATCACCACGAAATTTGGCGAATATAATAAATTCTTTAATATTTGAAGTAGGTAATTGATTGAATTGGCTGGTTTTTATATTTGATATCCACAACTTAATGGTAAATGAAATAAAAGCCTTTAAAATATTAGATTTTTTAAATTAACCGGACGATATATAAAATCACCAACCAAGTATGGCAAATGTAATAAATTACGTTAGATATAACCGACCTGCCCTGTACGGAGTTCACCCTTGGAATGTATGACACTTTCGTACAAGGCACATTTTATGACATTAGCGTCCATAAAGCAAAATAAGGCTCAGCAGGTAAATTAAACAACTCTGATCTAGTGGCACTTGCGTGCAACATAAAATTTGGATTCCTAATTTAAATATTTATTTCGAACACCTATTATGTTAAATATTGAGGTAAGTTAACTTGATTCCCCCGATGATTTCTTTTGTAAAATGTTTGTTGAATGATCTTTAAGGAGAATCATATAAACCCTAACGACTGAGACTTACAACGCCCCGTTTGCTTTGCTCCGCTCCGCTTGACCTTAACCTGGCAGATTTTTATGTTGTACGCAAATGACACTTGTTTCGAGCTGCCCGCTTTTCCTGCTGGACATCTTTCCTTATATACGCAAATGTTACTTACGCAAGTACCTTGACGCCCACCCTAGTACTACTACAGCTCCATGCCTTAATAATTGGAACAGAAAATAGAAGAAAACAAAATAATTTATTATTATTAGTATTATTGCCACCGCATCTTGGAACCTTTTCGCAATTTCCTAAATCAAATATGTATTCTCGAAATTATCAAAAAAGTACTATTTAGAACCCAATAATACCTGCAATGGACAGTTACCCAACTAAATGCACAGATTAGAGACTAAACTTCTGAAACTAATACAGAATTGTGACAGCACTGTACCTCAACCCACCCTCAAATTGAAAATTATTGGCCGGTGGATGCGAATGCAATGGATGCCTGCAGATTGCAGAAACTCAGATACTCCTCCTATTACTCACTAAAATTTTATTTTCATACAGATAAATGAATAGAATATTAAAATGTATTTCAAATATTCTTAAGGAACGTGTGGAGAAATTGATATTTACCGACAAAGCTCTTGGGAAAGATTGTCCTTCCATAAAATTTGCTATTCAACATTGTTTGCTGAAAAACCATTAGGAATCTACTGCTTCGTGCTTCTTTTTCCCGTAAAAAACGATAATTAAAACGAAATCAAAGTTGCTTTAGAAACATTTGGAATTGACTGTTTTACCTCATAAGGACCACATACAAAATTAACGGTTTCGGGGAATTCCAGGGAATTCCCAGAGAATTCCATGGACTTCCAATGAATTCCAAGGACTTCCAAGGAATTCCAAGGAATTCCATTGGAATTCCAAATAAGTGTACACAAATTTTTCGGGATATTTACCCCTCAAGCCAAGATATAAATTGTAGCAACATATTTGGTACTTGCTTTGTAAACTCATTTTGATTAATATCATGAGGAGTTGAGGAACAGGAAAATTTTTTCATGGAGAACTGAAATTGTGTGTTTTTTAAAAATTCTAGCTACTTGATGCAAAATTTCATATTCATTTTGATAAACTTCTTCCTTACAGACATCATTATTAGCGGTTTCAGATACAAAGGAAGAACTTGAATCTGATTCTCTCGTTGATTCTATTTTATCAGAGTTTGATGAAAAAGTCGGGACTTGGGCTAATTTTTTGTTAATTTTCAATTTATTTAAAATGTTTGTATGTTATACATATTTCAAAATGTAATGGCTATAACACGACCTATGATATTTCGCATCATGCACAAACAAATCTTCATAACCGGTGAACTTTGCAACCATTTCAATATCGCCACTCATTTTGGCCGCTTTGATTATTTATACATAAGTACTTTTTCCTGTCTCCTCAAGAGATTAAAATAAATTGGCTATTGAAGTAGGTACTTCTTAAAAGTTTCTATAATTTTTTATTGTAAGCCATCCGGTTTCCTATTTTTATATTTTAAGTGTATTTTATCCAAATATAAGTCAGCAAACAAAAGTGTAGACTGTAGGTACCTCAGTAGTTTTTTATTCTGAGGTAGGCACTTACAACCTCACTCTCGACCTAACCCAAAAAATGATCAGTTTGGAACTTATTTATTTCATATATCAGTGGTATATTTTTATGCAAATGTTTAATTTAAATCAGAATTTTTCGAGTTTTATTTTTGTTTATCTTTTGACTGACGAAACCCCTAAAATAATAAAAAGAAATGGGTAATTACCTAATACAATCTGCAAACTTGTTTGTATAAATGTTAATTTTTGCTTTTTCTTTGTCCCTTTTTGATTGCAAATAAGGCACAATTTTTCCGTTTAAAATATCATTTTTGATTGCTAAAATTTTCTATCCAAAATCATCTTTTCTCAGTTCCGCAGCCCTAATTATTGTCTCTAAACCCCACTTCCAAGGCTTATGCACAACAAGTTTATCTTTTTCCTCCACAACTTCACCACATAATAAGCACTTCATTTTAATATTTAGGTCATCTATCTTAAATATTTTTAAGCAGTAAAAATTAAAGAACGCGCCACTAACAATACGAACTACATGTGTAAATAAAAGACTTTATTTCTTTCATGTTATATCTTGCACGTGTCGATATTGTCATCGGCCACTCCTTATTATTAGCCGATATAAAAAATCATAGCGCCTAAACTACAAAAGTCACAATAACAATTCATCATCATAAGGTTCTCAGTCCGAAGACTGGTTGGACGCGTACCTCCATTCTTTTCTATCCTGAGCTAACCTACGCATTTCCCTAAAAGTAGAACATCCTACATCCCTAACTATTTGAGAGCAGTAGTCTAATCTAGGCCTACCCCTACCTCTTTTTATTCCTATCTCTGACTCTAGTATGTCACGAACTATTCCTTCGTGTCTTAGAAGGTGTCCTACCATCCTATCTCTCCTACTCTTTATTGTTTTCCATACCTTTCGCCTTTCCCCAACTCTTTCTAATACTTCCCTATTGCTAACCTTATCTATCCACGGTATCTTCATCATTCGTCTGTAACACCACAGTTCAAACGCTTCTACTCTTTTTCTATCCGCTTCTCCTATTGTCCAAGTTTCGCACCCGTATAATGCCGTACTCCATACATACGACTTTAAGAGTCTCTTCCTAGTCTCTATATTAACCGTTCTCGAACATAACAGTTGTTTCTTTTTGTTAAACGCAACTCGTCCCTGCGCCATTCTTTGTTTTATATCTTTAGTGCTCCTACCGTCTTGGGTTATTTTACTTCCTAAGTAGCAGAAATCCGCGACCTCCTCTATCTTCTCATTTCCTATTTGTATTTCAATTTTAGTTCTATTTTCACTCCATCTACATACCAAAATTTTAGTTTTCTTTTTATTGATTTTCATGCCGTAGCCCTGTGTCAAAACTGCTTCCATTTCATTCAAAGCCGCTCCTAATTCTTCTTTGCTAGATGCTAACACTGCTATATCATCCGCAAATCTCAGCATGTTAATAGTTTGGCCCTGTACATTGATCCCTGAGGCTGTTCTTTCCTTAACAATATTAATCGCATCTTCGATATATAAGTTGAAAACTAGAGGTGACAATGCACATCCCTGTCTCACTCCCTTCCGGATATCTACTTCCCTTCGTTCCTGCTCACATTCTATAACTGCCTTTTGCTCTTTGTAGAGATTATGTATTATTCTTCTGTCCCTGTATTTCACCCCTACCTTTCTCAGCACTTCGAACATCTTCCCCCATTTTACGTTGTCGAAGGCTTTTTCTAAATCTACAAATCCTATATATACGCTCTTTCTCTTTTCTATCGTTTTTTCTATAATTACTCGTAAAGCTAGAATGGCCTCGCGCGTTCCTCTATTTCGTCTAAATCCGAACTGATCTTCTCCTAATATTTCTTCCGCCTTTTTCTCCATCCTTCTTTGCACAATTCTAGTTAAAATTTTTGACGCATGGGAAGTTAAACTGATAGTTCTAAAATTTTCGCATCTATCCGCGCCTTTCCTTTTTGGCAAAGCTACCATGATGTTCAGTTTGTAATCCTCTGGAATCTCGCCTGTCAGGTATATGCGACTAACTAATTTAAATAAACGATCTATTACCTCTTGACCTGCGCACTTTAAGATTTCTGCCTGCAAGCCATCTATACCTGGTGCTTTATTATTCCTTAAACTTTTTAGTGCTAGCTCAAACTTTTCTCTCATTATAGGACTCCCTAGGTTATCCCCTTCTACACTGCTTTCACTTTCTAATATATCTTGCACTTCCTGTCCCGCATATAAGTTTCCTAAATATTCTGTCCACCTATCTGCCTTCTCCCCGCTTTCGATTAGGATATCTCCTGCCTCATTCCTAATGCTTTTGGTACTAGATCCAATTTCTCTAAAATTTCTCCTAATTATTTTATATGCTTCATCAGTCTTTCCTATTTCGAACTTATTTTCCACTTTTTTGCACTTATAATCGATCCATTGCTCTTTCGCTTTCCTACATTTCCGAATAATTTCCCACTTGATCGCCTTATATCTTTGTTTCCCTATTTCATCTAACCTATTTTTATATTTGCGCCTTTCCTCTATTAGACTCACAATATGTTTTGTTATCCAGGGTTTCCTACTTTCATTCTGTTTATGACCCAAAATATCCCTAGCTGAGGAAACTAAACTATTTTTAATGCAATTCCATTCTTCCTTTATGTCCCTAACAATATCTTCGCCCGCGCCCTTTAGTACTTCGTTTGTCTTTTTCTCGAACTTATCACGCGTATCATCATCTTTTAGTTTCTCTGGGTCAAGATACCTTCTTCCGCTTCCTTTTTTCAAAATCTTAAATTTAAGATTGGCCTTCATAACGACTATATTGTGATCAGTATCTATATCTGCTCCTGGATAACTTCTACAATCCCTAACTTGATTTCTAAATCTTTGCCTAACAAGAATGTAATCTATTTGATATCTCCCTAGGTCTCCTGGCATCTTCCACGTGTAGCGTCTCCTAACATGATGGTGAAATAGAGTGTTCGCGACCGTTAAGTTATGTTTATCGCAGAACTCTATCAGTCTCACTCCCCTATCGTTCCTATTGCCTAATCCAAAGGGACCAACTATTCCGCCCTCTCGCCCTGTGCCTACGACTGCATTGAAATCTCCTATAATTATTAAATTTTCGTGTCCTCTCACAAAATCTAGCACATGTTCAATATCACTATAAACTGCCTCTACGACCTCATCACTGTAGTTAGAAGTGGGCATATATACCTGTATTATTACTGTTTTTACAGGTTTCGAATCTAACCTAACCATAACTACCCTGTCACTTTGCTGTAAGAAATTTTCTACACTCTGCCCTACTTTTTTCCGCATAACAATTCCTACTCCTGAATTTCCTCCTACAGATCCTGTGTGTATTACTCTAAAATCTCCGCTCCAGAAGTCTCCGGCTTCTGGCCATCGCACTTCACTAATACCTACTACGTCTAATGCTAACCTATCCATCTCAATTTTCAAATTCTCTAACTTTCCTACTTGTTTCATGCTTCTAACATTCCACGCTCCGACTCGTGAGATGTTACACTTATCATTTCTGATGACTCCCCCTTGAAGCAGTCCCCGCCCGGAGATCCGAATGTGGGACTATTTTACCTCCGGAATATTTTACTCCAGAAGGTGCCATCATCATAAATTCGAAGTACGCTGTACCAGGGATAGAATAATGTGGTGGTTTCCCGTTGCCTTCCACATCGCAGTAGTGTGTATCACAGTGCCATACCGACCCTCACGATCTCTGCCACTATGATTACTGAAAGAGCTGCTGCCCCCTTTCAGGGACTTGATTTAGTCTGGCTTCTCAAATAAAAACCCCTCCAATATGGTTAAGCCTATGGTTCGGCTCTTTAGATCATTGAAGCGCGCAAGCCATCCCACCCGTCCCAGTATCACTAGAACTGCGTCAAGGTACAAGTCCAAAAACTTTTTTGGTCTTTTGGCTATATTTCCTTCGCAGCATGTTATATAAAAATTTCCAAAACAAAAAAGTTTCTTGATTAGTGAAAATTTGCCTGCGTAATTTCTGAACTTCCTAGGTATGCCCTGTTTTGTTTTGATTAGTGTATTATGTCTAATATGTACTGAAGAAAAAATTATTAATTCAGATCTAGGAAAACAACATATTTTCTTTTGAATGTCGATGACAGCCACTGCAAAACAGTTGGATCCTTATTCTCAAAAAGGTTCTGCTTACAACTCAATGGTACATAGAGCCTTGCTGTTCCTTTATCTAAAGCTAACTTAAAAAAAATAATTAAATACATGTGTATATATTTTGTTTGTAGTAGGTGATAAACAGGCGGTTAATTTGCCCGTTGTACTTAACTTAGTAAGAAAAGCAGATTTATCTCGGTCTGAGGTCCAAATACTCATCGATTTACTGTTAAATAAACAGCAGGATGCTCCAAGCGTGGAAGACTGGAGCGAGGTACTTTTATTCGATTCAATTTCTTTATACGTCTATAAATTAAATTTTTTCATTAAGGGCAAATATGATCCTGTTCAGAAACTCAAAAAACAACTAGCGGAAAAAGAGAAGGCTCTCCTGGAAGAACAGGAGGCTTATGCCGGTGCGCAGACAAAGCTCCGTGAAGTCCGAGCGGAACAAGTGGCAGAGAAATCTCTCTTGCAACAGAGAATACGAGGGTTCGAAGAAGCTCTGCAGAATAAGCAGTTGGAGCTGCAGGCGTTGAATAATATGTTGCACGGAAAAGGGCAAAAGGTGCAGCAGTTACAGGCGCAGTTGAACGACGAACTGATGAACATGCACAAATTGAGGGAGGAGAATGCTCAGTTGATGCTGCAAAGGCAACAGCAGGAGTGCATGATCGCACAGTCCCAGGAGGCCGATAACGTGATAGCTCAGTTGAGGAACGAGCTCCAAGAATTATCGAATAGGAATAACGAATTGAGCATGAATCTTCATACTCTGAACGAACGGAATATGGTGGACAAGGAAGGCGATAGGAACTATATCGCGCAACTTCAGATGCAGATTGCTTCTTACCAGAAGGATTTGGAACAGACCAACGAGCTCGCAAAAAAACAAGAGGTATAATAATAATAATATATTTAAACTTAAAAATTATCCTGCACATACTGTTTACAAAGATTCTTGAGAGATGATAAAATCGTATTACATTTTTTATCAACTGGCAGACTATTAAACAAAACACACCCCTTCACCAATAATTGATTTTGTGCAAATGAAGTGCCGTAGCACCGCACATAAAAATCATTTCTATTTCTTGTAGAATAAGAGTGAATATCCGCATTATACTTTAAATCACTCAATTTACATTGAAATAAATTGTATTTTAACTTAAATATAAATACCAACGTGTTATACAGGATGTCCCAGATAAGCCTCGACAGCATTGCTATCTCACTTATCTTTAAAGATAGAAACACGTTTAAATGGGGAAAAAGTTTTGCAATTTGGAACTCTTTAATATGCCCTCACAAAAATCGACTTCGCTCTGTTAGTTTCCTAGATATTTGAAAAAAAGGAAAAAATTTCAATTTGGTTTTTTGTTAATAACTTCGTTATTTATTAACATTTTAATGATTTGTAAAAACAGGTTTAAATGGTTGTTTAGCCCGCAAATTTCACAGTACTCTAAAATTGTCTCCTACGTTTCATACGCTTGCAGTCATCATCAGGTTTATTTTTTCTTATGGACGCCATATTGGATTTTTATGTCATTAAATAGCTTATTTTTTGCTGAGAATAGCAACCTATAACAAATGGGTAATATTCCAGCACAAATAGTCTTAGAACATAAAATTCTATTATTTTGGACTACAATTTTAGTTGGTCTTGGAAAAAATAATTACAAGAATGTAATTTTACAAAATATGAACTTTCTAAAAAATAAGAAAGTGCGAAAGAAAATCTTAACGATGAAATTAGAAGTAAGTTTTATTTTTTTTGAGTTTCAAAGTTGGTGTCTTCCCAATGCATACATAGGTACTTTCTTTATTTACAAAACAATCTGTCTACTTGTAATATTTTGAATTAAGTTACAATAACTTGCACGATTGACGATTCCAATTCAATAAAGTTATTGAAGGCCTAAAAATAAGTCGTACAAAGACGCCGAACTCTACCAGCGAAATTGTAGGACGAACGCAAATTTGCATCGAATATGAAGGGGCACATTTTAAACATTAGCGACAACAAGTTGTTTTCGTTTGTTTTGTAACTAGTTTTTATTATTCTCTTGATGTTTTTTGTTTTTCAATTTTGAAATTATAATTTCCTGGGGCGGCAAATACAATTTTGAACTAAACTATTTTTTGGCAGTTTCTACTGCTACAAATTATGAGTGTTTCATTGATTTCTACTTAACGAAATAAAACTGTAATAATTCTTGCAAAATTACTCCTTAATAAAGTTGTTTCTCCGTGGATAACTAAATTTTTCCACTAAATTATGAATTTCATTTTCTGCAGCTATTATTTTTGATATAATATCAACTTGTTATAGGTTGATATTCTCAGCAAAAAATAAGCTATTTAATGACATAAAAATCCAATATGGCGTCCATAAGAAAAAATAAACCTGATGATGACTGCAAGTGTATGAAACGTCGGAGACAATTTTAGAGTACTGAGAAATATGCGGGTTAAACAACCATTTAAACCTGTCTTTAAAAATCATTAAAATGTTAATAAATAACGAAGTTATTGACAAAAAACCAAATTGCAATTTATTCCTGTTTTTCAAATATCTAGGAAACAAACAGAGCAAAGTCGATTTTTGTGAGGGCATATTAAAGAGCTCCAAATTTCAAAACTTTTTCCCCATTTAAACGTGTTTCTATCTTTAAAGATGGACAAAATACACAAGCATATCATCGGCAAATAGCTGTATTTTACATTTTTTCAAAACTTTAACTATGTCATTAACATGCAAAATAAATAATATAGGTCCCAACATTGATCTTTGAGGAACTTCCCATTTTGATTCCTTCTCACTTGAAATACTTTCCCCATATTTCGTCACTTGAACTCTACCTACAAGAAAACTTCTGAACCAATCCAACACAACACCATCAACACCAGCACGAGCCAATTTCGTCACCAACAGATTCCGATCAATCGTCTCAAAAGCGCGTTTAAAATCCACGAATACCGCGCCTATTATTTGCTTCTCAGAAATTGCCATCTTCCACTCATGTATCACAGTTTGTACTGCAGTCTCACACGATTGGCCCCTTCTAAAACCCGCTTGAGACTCTGAGAGAATGTTATTTTCTTCCATATAATGCAGAAATTGGTCTTTCATAGCCAATTCCAAAACCTTTTCATAAGATGGGAGCATGTTTATTGGGCGATAGGAGCTTGCATCATCAGCATTCGAGATCTTCTCTACAGGAACAACCATCGATCTCTTCCATTTTGAAGGAAACAATCCTGTTCGCAGGGATTTATTAATAACATCCAGTAACCTATTTCCCACAGCTTCCACAATTAATTTCAAAATTGTAGTATTGATCCCATCGATACTACTGTTTTTATTTGGCAGGCTCTTAACTATTCTTTTCAACTCGCAAAAAGAGAGTTCCTCAAATTTATCCAACTTTGAATCATATTTCTCCATCTTGTCTATCACTTCATCATTATTTAGCCCACTTTGCACCAAACCATCGATGCTATTTAAGAAATAGTGGTTAAATTCCTTCGAATTTCCATCTTCACAACCGTTAGGAATAAGACAAAAACGTAAATGACGGCTCATATTGTAGCTGGAAGATGCCTCTATCAGGGGACACACTGTATGATTTTTTCCGTATTATGCTGGTTTTTTTTCGTGCAGGAAACCCGGATAAATCTAGAGCGTCACTTGGACATGGCGCAAAGACAAGAAAATGAAATGCAGTCGGAAATTTCGAAACTGAAGAGTGCCTGCCAGCAGGGTGTTGAAGAAATCCGACACATCGAGCATTTGAAGCTCCAAATTCACGAAGAAGTGTCCATTTTGCGACAACAAAAGGAACATTCAGACAGTATTATCGCGAAGGTAAATAATCGAAATTAGATTTTAGTTTTTTTTTAATTTGTTTGATGTGTTTGGTTTGTGTAGTTGCAAAAAGACTTGGAGGACCTTCGGTTAGAGAAATCTAAGTTACAAGAGGCCCATTTAAATGGAGAAAAGGAGCAGAATAAGACCAGGGAGGTTGAGCTATTAAATCTGCACAACGAGCTGGCATCGCTTAAATCCTTGTTGCGTCAGAATGAAGACAAACACGCTTCCGAGCTGACCTCGGCGAAAAATACCGTAACTGCGCTTGAGAGTGAGATAAACGAGCAGAAAAATAAGAATAACGTAAGTGAACATTACTGTTTATGGTTACTCTGAGTGTTTTTCGTGTCGTTCATGTTTTACTTGCCGACTTACTAACTGCCTTTACTTAGGAATTGCGTAAAAAGAATTGGAAAGTGATGGAAGCGTTAAATGCTGCCGAAAGCAGGAATAAAACGGCCGAGCCGAAACCACCTGTTGTCAATTTAGACGTGAGTCTATTTTTTAATTCACTTCCACGTTCTGCTTGTACAGGAGTCACACTCGCGATAAAAAGAAATTTGTACACGCTAAATCTGATTTTCTCCAATTGTTTAGATTCTGTTCTCCTAAAAATACGCTAATCAAAACGAAAAAGGAGCCGTTTCTTTTGTTAAAGGTTTATAGCGAAACATTTTTTCTTTTCAACAGTTTTTTTATTCAAGCAATAAAACCTAAAAATCACATTTTTTTACCAAGAGATAAATGTTTTTATCAACCAGTTTCTTTAGTTTCGTTTCAAATGTGAAAGAATAAACATGAATGTTGATGTGCTTGGTAGACCACGAAGGCGTAGAGTGTATCTAACAGAAATTCAGATTGCTAGGGTCATAGCTCTCATTCAAGAGGGCAAGTAGCCCAAATTAAGCCGTGATCATCGCAGAGCAAGAAGGTTCTTTGCTGAAGAACATGCTAATTGGAACTTGGGGCAGTGCAGCAACGTGCTGTGCACTGACGAATCCAGGTTCTGTTTAAATCACATTGATGGACAAGTTCGAGTCTGGAGACGCCCAGGTGAACGTTTTTTAGACTGCACTTTGGAAGAAAGGGTTCCATTTGGAGGAGGGTCCATCATGGTTTGGGGTAGGATAAATTTGAATGGGCGCACGGAGCTGGTGGTAATTCGTGAGGGGTCTATGACTGCACGTAGGTATATAGACGAAGTTCTAGAGCCACATGTTGTACCATTTGCCGAGAATATGGGTCCAGTATTCATTCTGCAGCAAGATAATGCCCACCCACCAGAATAATGCAAAATTTCCTCAATGCCCACAATATTGAGGTTATGGATTGGCTTGCCCGCAGTCCAGACCTCAATCCAATCGAGCTTGGGCAACGATTGAAGGAACGTCAGCCAATCCGGAACCTTCAACACGTTGAAGAAATCCTCCTGGAAGGGTGGGAACAGCTGCCTCCTCAAGTTATTCGAAATTTAGTTGAAAGTATGCCCCGTCGTTGCGCTGAAGTTTTACGAGTTATGCTACTGTCACACGTATACATTTTTCTGTACGCAACTCTCCACAGTGGTCCGAAATCAATTCAAAACGGAATTAATTATTTTTTTTCTTTAAAATGTCTTTAAAGCAATCAAGAATAACAGAAAAAATGCTAAAAAAATCTTGGTTTACAGTGGTAGTTTTTAAGAGAGGTGGTGCGTCAGGAGCATTATATTTCCTATGTCTGTAGAGTTTTTTGATTGTGACCTACTTTGTATCTTAAAAAAAACAAAATGAAAAATATAAAGAGAATTTGATAAAATTTAATAGCTTAAGGGTAGGTTTTGAAGGCACCACTATAAATCCAATTTTTTACGAACATTTATTTTAAATTTAAACTAATCCATTTATCATTATATTTAAACATACAATAGTAATTCAAGTCAATTAAAATTAAAATCTCTTTCGTCAGTCACTTTCGCTCTCGTCATCTGTGGATGATACATCTGTGGTTGTTTCGGTTTCACCTGCAGAACCTTCTTCTATAATAGCTCCAGAAAGCGGTTTTTCCAAAACCTCTGGTTTTTTCAACAAGCCTATAACTTCTTGACTGAAAGATGAAAGTTTCCTTTTTGGTAATTCTCTTGAAGATGATATTAACGGATCCGACGATACTAGAAGCCTATTTAATAAATCTTCATTCGTAGACACCCTCGAATACTTTCTGGTATGATATTCTCTAAACTGTTTTAAATCTTTATTGCGTGATTCCTGAGCTTCCTCAGATAGTTGTCCAATGGGTAGTAGTGCAGCTTTTATTATTGCAGATCCGTGAAGCAGAATTTTATGAACTGACGCAGGCATGTAATACCATGGATACTTTTCCACAAACATTCTAGCCGTTTGCACTGCATATTGATTGAAAACCTCGCAGTTAATCTCATATCCACAAGATATTGCAGATAGTATAACGCCGAACTTTCTAATTATTTCTTCGTGAATACCAGTTATGGAAGCGGATTGAGCTGGATCTTTAAAAAAACGTCTGGCTGTGTTTCCGTCGTTTGTTGTTCCACTTCCACCAGGTTTTGGAATATCTACTAATAACCCCATTTTCTTTCTGAACTCTTCTTGCAATTTTCTTTTTCGTGTTTCAAAAATTGGTTTATGTTCCCCTCGTACTTGCCACATGTTCGACACATGTAAAAGACATTCGAAACATCGAATCCATGCGTGCAAACTAGATGAACCAAATTGAAGAGATTCTTCGTCTATCTGCTTTTCTAAAACTGCATCAATGTTATTCATTTCAACAGGTTTTGCTTTACATAAGTAGCAAATCTGAGCAGAATTTGTCTGAGAAAGGGCGTTACAAACCTTTCCATTTATCATCGACATTATGCAAACGTATCTGACTGATATCTTTATCCTGAATTTTACAATTACTTGGCTGAAGTTCTGCTATTTGAGACTGAACGTGTTGCATTTCTGCCAAAGAAAGCTGTGTGGTTTCCTTCTGAAACTGGAACCGAATCGGTCGACAAAATCTTGTAGAAGATGGCCTAGGATTTTGCCATACAATTCGTTTTTTTTCATCTGATTGTTGAAAATATAGTTGAAGTGGTACTAAAGATGTTAAAAATAAGTCACCATCTCCTAATCCAGTCTCTGCATATCGTTGTTTGTAACGCGAATGTCCAGTACTACCATCGCAACCCCATTTCACCAATAATACCAAATTCTTTAATTATTCTCCACTCAAACTTAATAGAACTGGTGTCTGTAATTGGAGAATACGATTTGCAGTGTGATCTAAAAGATCTTGAAGCCGAATTTCCGCTAAGGTTTCCGTAATCATAAATGCTTCTTTCGGGGGGTAGCACCTCCTCTTAGCCTCCAGAACTTTATAGTAAGCGGGATAAACATGAGCGTTATGTTTTTTCCCCTCTCGTCTTAACAGTAAGTACTGGTGCTTTGACAATTTTCCTTCAATAATAAGTGAAACGGCTTCATCTTCATTGTATGCTATAATTGTTTTCTGTCGTTTAGCCTCGAGCCATGAAGATCTGATTTTGCTAGCACGAGTAGGAGTTGTAAACACTGCTTCTGAAATCAGTTTAGAAGCTGCCTGTTGACCCTTCTCTTTAAGACTTTTTTGGCAGCAAAAGTAAGTTCCTCAGCTTCATATACCACTGCAATATTTTCCACCCTCTTTCTCTTCGCTCTTTCTCCTATTTCTAAAAACGAACTTTTTTTACGGCCAGTTGATGTACTCGGTTGTGGCTCTGCACAGGGCTTTACTTTCTCAATTAAATCTGGCTTTTTGAAAACAAATGTTCCATTTAACCAACTGTCATTCCTTTTTAAAAATCGGTCTACAGTTCTTGAGCAATCTTCAAACTTTGCAAAAACTTTACTGCAAAAACGACTACACTCTTTCTGAAGTCGTCGCCGTTCGTCAATATTCTCTTCTAATTCAAAGTATTGAACTAAGTAGTTGAATAGATGTTCGGTTTGAATATTGCGATCTTCTCCTAATTTTTGTCGCAAAATGTCGAAAAGTTCCCTTCTCGTTAACATTTTTAATAAGGGGCGAATTTACTGAAAATTAAAATAATATTATCATTATTAACATTAACCTTATATTATCATCATCATAAGGTTCTCAGTCCGAAGACTGGTTGGACGCGTACCTCCATTCTTTTCTATCCTGAGCTAACCTACGCATTTCCCTAAAAGTAGAACATCCTACATCCCTAACTATTTGAGAGCAGTAGTCTAATCTAGGCCTACCCCTACCTCTTTTCATTCCTATCTCTGACTCTAGTATGTCGCGAACTATTCCTTCGTGTCTCAGAAGGTGTCCTACCATCCTATCTCTCCTACTCTTTATTGTCTTCCATACCTTTCGCTTTTCCCCAACTCTTTCTAATACTTCCCTATTGCTAACCTTATCTATCCATGGTATCTTCATCATGCGCCTGTAGCACCACATTTCAAACGCTTCTACTCTTTTTCGATCCGCTTCCCCTATTGTCCAAGTTTCGCACCCGTATAATGCCGTACTCCATACGTACGATTTTAAGAGTCTCTTCCTAGTCTCTATATTAACCGTTCTCGAGCATAATAGTTGTTTCTTTTTGTTAAACGCAACTCGGCCCTGCGCCATTCTTTGTTTTATATCTTTAGTGCTCCTACCGTCTTGAGTTATTTTACTTCCTAAGTAGCAGAAATCCGCGACCTCCTCTATCTTCTCATTTCCTATTTGTATTTCCATTTTAGTTCTATTTTCACACCCCCTACATACCAAAATTTTAGTTTTCTTTTTATTGATTTTCATGCCGTAGCCCTGTGTCAAAACTGCTTCCATTTCATTCAAAGCCGCTCCTAATTCTTCTTTGCTAGATGCTAACACTGCTATATCATCCGCAAATCTGAGCATGTTAATAATTTGGCCCTGTACATTGATCCCTGCGGCTGTTCTTTCCTTAACAATATTAATCGCATCTTCGATATATAAATTGAAAACTAGAGGTGACAATGCACATCCCTGTCTCACTCCCTTCCGGATATCTACTTCCCTTCGTTCCTGCTCACATTCTATAACTGCCTTTTGCTCTTTGTAGAGATTATGTATTATTCTTCTGTCCCTGTATTTCATCCCTACCTTTCTCAGCACTTCGAACATCTTCCCCCATTTTACGTTGTCGAAGGCTTTTTCTAAATCTACAAATCCTATATAGACGCTCTTTCTCTTTTCTATGGTTTTTTCTATAATTACTCGTAAAGCTAGAATGGCCTCGCGCGTTCCTCTATTTCGTCTAAATCCGAACTGATCTTCTCCTAATATTTCTTCCGCCTTTTTCTCCATCCTTCTTTGCACAATTCTAGTTAAAATTTTTGACGCATGGGAAGTTAAACTGATAGTTCTAAAATTTTCGCATCTATCCGCGCCTTTCCTTTTTGGCAAAGCTACTATGATGTTCCGTTTGTAATCTTCTGGAATCTCGCCTGTCAGGTATATGCGACTAACTAATTTAAATAAACGATCTATTACCTCTTGACCTGCGCACTTTAAGATTTCTGCCTGCAAGCCATCTATACCTGGCGCTTTATTATTCCTTAAACTTTTTAGTGCTAGCTCAAACTCTTCTCTCATTATAGGACTCCCTAGGTTATCCCCCTCTACACTGCTTTCGCTTTCTAATATATCTTGCACTTCCTGTCCCGCATATAAGTTTCCTAAATATTCTTTCCACCTATCTGCCTTTTCCCCGCTTCCGATTAGGATATCTCCTGCCTCATTTCTAATGTTTTTGGTACTAGATCCAATTTCTCTAAAATTTCTCCTAATTATTTTATATGCTTCATCAGTCTTTCCTATTTCGAACTTATCTTCCACTTCTTTGCATTTATTATCGATCCATTGCTCTTTCGCTTTCCTACACTTCCGAATAATTTCCCACTTGATCGCCTTATATCTTTGTTTCCCTATTTCATCTAACCTATTTTTATATTTTCGCCTTTCCTCTATTAGACTCACAATATGTTTTGTTATCCAGGGTTTCCTACTTTCATTCTGTTTATGACCCAAAATATCCCTAGCTGAGGAAACTAAACTATTCTTAATGCAATTCCATTCTGCCTCTATGTCCCTAACAATATTTCCACCCGCCCCCTTTAGTACTTCGTTTGTCTTTTTCTCGAACTTATCGCGCGTATCATCATCTTTTAGTTTCTCGGGGTCAAGATACCTTCTTCCGCTTCGTTTTTTCAAAATCTTAAATTTAAGATTAGCTTTCATAACGACTATGTTGTGATCACTATCTATATCTGCTCCTGGATAACTTCTACAATCTCTAACTTGATTTCTAAATCTTTGCCTAACGAGAATGTAATCTATTTGATATCTCCCTAAGTCTCCTGGCATCTTCCACGTATAGCATCTCCTAACATGATGGTGAAATAGAGTGTTCGCGACCGTTAAGTTATGTTTATCGCAGAACTCTATCAGTCTAACTCCCCTATCGTTCCTATTGCCTATTCCAAAGGGGCCAACTATTCCGCCCTCTCGCCCTGTGCCTACGACTGCATTGAAATCTCCTATAATTATTAAATTTTCGTGCCCTCTCACAAAATCTATCACATATTCAATATCACTATAAACTGCCTCTACGGCCTCATCACTGTAGTTTGAAGTGGGCATATATACCTGTATTATTACTGTTTTTACAGGTTTCGAATCTAACCTAACCATAACTACCCTGTCACTTTGCTGCAAGAAATTTTCTACACTCTGCCCTACTTTTTTCCGCATAACAATTCCTACTCCCGAATTTCCTCCTACAGATCCTGTGTGTATTACTCTAAAATCTCCGCTCCAGACGTCTCCATCTTCTGGCCATCGCACTTCACTACGTCTAATGCTAACCTATCCATCTCAATTTTCAAATTCTCTAACTTCCCTACTTGTTTCATGCTTCTAACATTCCACGCTCCGACTCGTGAGATGTTACACTTATCATTTCTGATGACTCCCCCCGAAGCAGTCCCCACCCGGAGATCCGAATGTGGGACTATTTTACCTCCGGAATATTTTACTCCAGAAGGTGCCATCATCATAAATTAAAGTACGCTGTACTAGGGATAAAATAATGTGGTGGTTTCCCGTTGCCTTCCACATCGCAGTAGTGTGTATCACAGTGCCATACCGACCCTCACGATCTCTGCCACTATGATTACTGAAAGAGCTGCTGCCCCCTTCCAGGGACTTGATTTAGTCTGGCTTCTCAAATAAAAACCCCTCCAATATGGTTAAACCTATGGTTCGGCTCTTTATATCATTGAAGCGCGCAAGCCATCCCACCCGTCCCAGTATTACTAGAACTGCGTCAAGGTACAAGTCCTTTGGTAATGGAACCTTATATTAAGGGTACCTATTATTAATATTATTATTAAAGATTTATTATTGATCCAAATGATAACATTATTATGAAATAATCGTTAATAACTTCATTCCACATCACGCATTATATAATGCGTAGTTAAATAATGCATTCTTACAGGGCACTAAATCAATTAAATATTTTTCAAACGGGCAAGTGGTGGCACGCCAATTTTTGATATGTCTTTACTAACACTTCAAGCTATTTTTCTGATATTTTTCGATAGCAGGGACTCGCGGGGATTTTTCTGTAGGTCTACATGAAATTTAAAATTTACCCTCGTTTGACTATTAAACAATTCCGAAATTAATACTTAAGACTAAACACACTTCTATCTTATTAAAGCACACTGCGTGAAATGCTTGGGTTTACGCGATGTAGAAAGCAAGTACGTCGCAGTAATGACCTGAAATTTTGGGAAAAGGTGGCCTGAGTATTTAAGTATACACCCCTGAAATTTTATACGGGTACACTAACCTTCAGAAAATGGGAATTTTTTCCGCTTTTATTGAAATATAAACCACTGTGAAGTGTGATGCTATCAATAATTTATTATAAGAACTACGCGCAGAAGATCCAGCATGTTATAGGAACTTTGTGAGAACATTCCACAAACAGGGATGTTCCTCAATTAATGGAATGAGCTGGGATGTTTCCCGGGAAGTCCATTTTCGAGACATTTTGAATGCCAATGCACATGCGCGGCGAATCAACAAGACTTGACTGACGACTTCGTCACTGCCCCCTGTGACGCATATAGGTATGTATGCAATTGCAATAAGAACTAGCGCAAGAAAATAACCAACATGTTGGTTATTTTTTTTCTTGCGCAATTTTATTGCATGAGGGTTGTCACACTAGCAATTTTTCAACTGTACACAAGCTGCAATATTGCTTGCAATTCTTACATATTGTGCCAGTTTTCTGAAACGTCTCATAGTACAAAAAATCTGGATTTAGTTCTATAATTCAACGCCTGGCGGGGTATTTGCCCGAGGAGTAGTTGTTTGAACGGTCCAGTATCACTAATTAAAGTTAGTGGAGGCCACATACGTTATTGATTTTGAAATTTTGCTTACTTCAAAGATGGACAGTATACAGGGTGTCCCAGATAAGCCTCGACAGCATTGCTATCTCACTTATCTTTAAAGATAGAAACACGTTTAAATGGGGAAAAAGTTTCGCAATTTGGAGCTCTTTAATACGCCCTCACAAAAATCGACTTCGCTCTGTTGGTTTCCTAGATATTTCAAAAAAAGGAAAAAATTGCAATTTTGTTTTTCGTTAGTAACTTCGCTATTTATTAACATTTTAATGATTTTTAAAAACAGGTTTAAATGGTTGTTTAACCCGCATATTTCTCAGTACTCTAAAATTGTCTCCGACGTTTCATACACTTGCAGTCATCATCAGGTTTATTTTTTTCTTATGGACGCCGTATTGGATTTTCATGTCATTAAATAGCTTATTTTTTACTGAGAATATCAACCTATAACAAGTTGATATTATATCAAAAATAATAGCTGCAGAAAATGAAATTCATAATTTAGTGGAAAAATTTAGTTATCCGTGGAGAAACAACTTTATTAAGGAGTAATTTTGCAAGAATTATTACAGTTTTATTTCGTTAAGTAGAAATCAATGAAACACTCATAATTTGTAGCAGTAGAAACTGCCAAAAAATAGTTTAGTTCAAAATTGTATTTGCCGCCCCAAGGAATTATAATTTCAAAATTGGAAAACAAAAAACATCGAGAGAATAATAAAAACTAGTTACGAAACAAACGAAAACAACTTATTGTCGTTAATGTTCAAAATGTGCCCCTTCATATTCGATGCAAATTTGCGCTCGTCCTACAATTTCGCTGGTAGCGTTCGGCGTCTTTGTACGGCTTATTTTTAGGCCGTCAATAACTTTATTGAATTGGAATCGTCAATCGTGCAAGTTATTGTAACTTAATTCAAAATATTACAAGTAGACAGATTGTTTTGTAAATAAAGAAAGTACCTATGCATTGGGAAGACACCAACTTTGAAACTCAAAAAAAATCAAACTTATTTATAATTTCATCGTTAAGATTTTCTTTCGCACTTTCTTATTGTTTAGAAAGTTCATATTTTGTAAAATTACATTTTTGTAATTCTTTTTTCGAAGTTGTTTCCAAAATTATGGGATTTTAATACGAGTTTGACTCCTGCACTTGCTGTGCTTTTTTTGTACAAATTTCTTATTATATTTAAGTAGAGAGTGACCGAATTTAAAATATTTTCATCACTTTCCAAATTCTAAACCGAATAGAAACGAACGAGCTTTCAATTTCTTTACAGGAGACCGTCGCGAAGATTCAAAACGATGAGTTTGAGCAAAACAAGAAATTCATAGTGAGAATATTCCCTGAGACGGAAAAACTCGGTCGGTTATCGAGAAACGAGTGGTTCACGGAAGTAGAGAAAGTCATTAAAGACCATCTCAAGGCGAATAAAGCTGAAGAAGTGGCGGTTAAAATAGTGGAACCAGTGAACGATATGACGACTGTGGCTAAATTAGAAGCCGAACTTTTGCTGTATAAAACTATTATTAACGATACAGAAGGGAATCTGCATCAATTGCAGGACCACATTGAGCGGGAAGAGATTCACTGGAGGAACATACTGAAAGCTAAAGACTTGGAGATTGACAACCTTCGAAGGCAGTTTACGCAGGTTAGTTGATAGTTTTTAATCCTGAGCAGCATATTTTGTTGAATGCCCTTGTAATGTGCTTTTATCGCACTTAGGTGGACGGACTTTCGGGGACGAGGTAAATAACAATAAGGGCTAAAACCTCAGCTGCAATAGTGATAGAATTTATTATATAACAATAATACTTATTGTGTTATGATTTGCCCAAGTGTGAATTGATATTATTGTTTTTTTTAAAAAGTATTTTAATTCTTATATTTTTTAATCTGTACACTTACTGTTTGTGTGTAAGGTTCATTCCTCTTTTTTTTGTCTTTAATGTGATGTATTATAAAAAAATTTGTACACTTTTTATACAATAAGTCGTTCTTTTGTATTAATACGTAGGTTGTAGGAGTGCTACTACGATAAACAGAAAATATACTGTAAATAGTATTACGTAAATTACTAGAAATTTGCCGTATAATAAAAATTTATTATTGAAAGTTAATCACATTTGAAATTTGAAAATTCTCTTAATGTCGAGTTACAACTCGAATTTAGCTTAATTTTGGATTTGAAGTCGAAATTGAACAGGAATTTAATCTTCATTTCTTGTTAAATGTTGGTTGGCTTCGATTTAAACTCAAAATTAGTGTTAATTTCGAGTTTGAAGTCGAAATTGCTTTTAATTTCGAGTTTGAAGTCAAAATTGCTTTTAATTTTGAAATCAAGACTGACTTCGAGTTTTAACTCGAATTTACAACTAATTTCGACTTCGAACTCGAAATTAAAAGCAATTTCGACTTCAAACTCCAAATTAACACTAATTTCGAGTTTAAGGTCGAAGCCAACCAATAATTTCCAAATTTAACAAGGAATTAAGACTAATTTCCTGTTCAATTTCGAAGTTAAGGCTACTTTCGACTTCATACCCAAAATTAAGCTAAATTTGAGTTGTAAATCGACATAAATTGTTTCTATAACGTGGCCGCTTTACGCCTTTGTAAAATTCAGACTAATTTCCTGTTTAATTTCGAAGTTTGGTTGGTTGGCTTCGACTTTAAACTTGAAATTACTGTTAATTTCGAGTTTAAAGTCGAAATTTCTTTTAATTTCGAATTCGAACTAGAAAATATTGTTAATTTCGAGTTTGAAGTCGGAATTAGTTGTAAATTCGAGTTAAAACTCGAAGTCAGTCTTGATTTCGTACTTGATGTCGAAATTAGTGCTAATTTCGGGTTTGAAGTCGAAATTAGTCTTTCTTGTTCAAACTGGATTTTAAGACTAATTTCGACTTCAAACACGAAATTAGCACTAATTTCGGCATCAAGTACGAAATCAAGACAGACTTCGAGTTTTATCTCGAATTTACAACTAATTTCGACTTCAAACTCGAAATTAAAAGCAATTTCGACTTCAAACTCGAAATTAAATATATTTTCTAGTTCAAACTGGAAATTAAAGGCAATTTAGACTTCAAATTGGAAATTAAAAGCAATTTCGACTTCAAACTGAAAATTAAAAGCAATTTCGACTTCGGATTCCAAATTAACACTAATTTCGAGTTTAAAGTCGAAGCCAACCAATAATTTCCACATTTAACAAGGAATTAAGGTTAATTTCCTGTTCAATTTCGAAGCTAAGGCTACTTTCGACTTCATACCCAAAATTAAGCTAAATTTGAGTTGTAACTCGACATAAATTGTTTCTATAGCGTGGCCGCTTTACGGCTTTGTAAAATTAAGACTAATTTCCTGTTTAATTTCGAAGTTTGATCGGTTGACTTCGACTTTAAACTCGAAATTAGTGTTAACTTAGAGTTTGAAGCCGAAATTGATTTTAATTTCGAGTTTGAACTAGAAAATATTGTTAATTTCGAGTTTGAAGTCAAAATTAGTCGTAAATTCGAGTTAGAAATCGAAGTCCGTCTTGATTTCGTACTTGATGCCGAAATGAGTGCTAATTTCGGGTTTGAAGTCGAAATTAGTCTTTCTTGTTCAAACTGGATTTTAAGACTAATTTCGACTTCAAACCCGAAATTAGCACTAATTTCGGCATCAAGTACGAAATCAAGACAGACTTCGAGTTTTATCTCGAATTTACAACTAATTTCGACTTCAAACTCGAAATTAAAAGCAATTTCGACTTCAAACTCGAAATTAAATATATTTTCTAGTTCAAACTGGAAATTAAAGGCAACTTAGACTTCAAATTGGACATTAAAAGCAATTTCGACTTCAAACTGAAAATTAAAAGCAATTTCGACTTCGGATTCCAAATTAACACTAATTTCGAGTTTAAAGTCGAAGCCAACCAATAATTTCCACATTTAACAAGGAATTAAGATTAATTTCCTGTTCAGTTTCGAAGTTAAGGCTACTTTCGACTTCATACCCAAAATTAAGCAAAATTTGAGTTGTAACTCAACATAAATTGTTTCTATAACGTGGCCGCTCTACACCTTTGTAAAATTAAGACAATTTCCTGTTCAATTTCGAAGTTTGGTTGGTTGGCTTCAACTTTAAACTCGAAATTAGTGTTAATTTCGATTTTGAAGTCGAAATTGCTTTTAATTTCGAGTTCGAACTAGAAAATATTGTTAATTTCGAGTTTGAAGTCGAAATTAGTGGTAAATCCGAGTTAAAACTCGAAGTCGGTCTTGATTTCGTACTTGATGTCGAAATTAATGCCTCCGTCATACGTCAGATTTTCATTCCAGACAAAACAAAAGCACGTGCCATTTGACGTTTACCGATATTATTTACAACGCCTTAAACTAGTTTTTGCAATATAATTATAGATGTTTTGCAGCAAAAACAGTTTATTTGAAATTTCTGTGTTGGGCTTACGTGTAAAAACAACTATAATTATATTTCAGAGGTTAGGTTGACACGTCAGAAAGCACGTGGCTTTGTTTTGTTTGGAATGAAAATCTGACGTTTGTGACGCGCCACTTATGTCACCCATTTCGGGTTTGAAGTCGAAATTAGTCTTTCTGGATTTTAAGATTTTAAGACTAATTTTGACTTCAAACTCGAAATTAAAAGCAATTTCGACTTCAAACTCGAAATTAACATTTTGTAGTTCAAACTGGAGATCAAAAGCAATTTCGACTTCAAATTGGAAATTAAAAGCAATTTTTACTTCGGATTCCAAATTAACACTAATTTCGAGTTTAAAGTCGAAGCCAACCAATAATTCCACATTTAACAAGAAATTAAGACTAATTTCCTGTTCAATTCCGAAGTTAAGGCTACCCAAAATTAAGCTAAATTTGAGTTGTAACTCGACATTATAAATTATTTCTTTCACATGGCCGCTCTACACCTTCAGAAAATTAAGACTAATTTCGAGTTCAATTTCGAAGTTTGGTTGTTTGGCTTCGATTTTAAACTCGAAATTAGTGCTAAATTGAAATGAAATTGCTTTTAATTTTCAGTTTGAACTAGAAAATATTGTTAATTTCGAGTTTGAAGTCGAAACTAGTCTTTCTTGTTCAAACCAGATTTTAAGACTAATTTCGACTTCAAATTCGAAATTACCACTAATTTCGACATCAAGTACGAAATCAAGACCGACTTCGAGTTTTATCTCAAATTTACAACTAATTTACAATTTACAATTTACAACTAAACTCGAAATTAAAAGCAATTTCGACTTCAAACTCGAAATTAAAAGCAATTTTGACTTCAAACTGAAAATTAAAAGCAATTTCGACTAACTAACTAACACTAATTTCGAGTTTAAAGTCGAAGCTAACCAACAATTTCCACATTTGACAAGAAATTAAGTCTTAATTTCCTGTTCAATTTCAAAGTTTATTGGTTGGTTGGCTTCGACTTTAAACTCGAAATTAGTGTTAATTTCGAGTTTGAAGTCGAAATTGCTTTTAATTTCGAGTTTGAACTAGAAAATATTGTTAATTTCGAGTTTGAAGTCAAAATTAGTCGTAAATTCCAGTTAAAACTCGAAGTGCTAATTTCGGGTTTGAAGTCGAAATTAGTCTTAAAATCCAGTTTGAACAAGAAAGACTAATTTCGACTTCAAACCTGAAATTCGACATCAAGTACGAAATCAAGACGGACTTCGAGTTTTAACTCGAATTTACGACTAACTTCGACTTCAAACTCGAAATTAACACTAGTTTGGATAGACGAGTGCGCAAAAATATTAGAGTGCGTTCTTATAGTTTCACCAGCAGTTGACAAGAACTTAAGTGGGTAAGTACATTTACTAATTTGTTTAGTATTTTTCACATCCTCCATAATTATTAATCAAAAGGAAGAAGATGAGGAACCAACACATATAAATATAATAAGCAGTCCAATAGGAAGTGAAAGAATTTTCAGCCAGCGCCACCATTTAAAAGTTTTGGTGGTATTGAGCTGTCAAATTTTTGTTGACATTTATGTTTTTTATAGTTTGATTATTTAAATATTAAATTTAACCAATAATATTCACAGCCTAGATACGCGGAAAGTTTAAACTCACAGATGACAACTGAATGACCACCAAAAGTTTATAAATTCGCCATATTAAGGCGCTGCTAAGCAATATTCGCTCACTTACTGTATGGCTCTGCGATTTGCGACAGACCAATGACGTCACACGCACGATTCTTATTGACCGAAACAACTGCATTAAAGAGTACCTTGATCCGAACCAGGGAAATTTCTTTGTAGACTTTGACAGTTAGCCAGTAACTTAACCAACAACCTGTAGCACTTTGGTTTTGAATTTTGTTGTTGACTCGTCCATTGCTGAAAATAAAAATATACGTTTTCGTTTTCCATTTTGTTGTGTTAATATGAACATGAAAACGAATAAAAAGTCGAACGTAGTGGTTTTGCCGGCACTGATATGGTCGGGTATTTGCAAAAGCATTCGCCAAGTGGATTTGAGCCTGAACCGATTAAATAAATTTTATTTCACGGAAAAGCCTCCAGATGTGCCCGAAAATAGAGAGAATCACAATGAATTAAACAATAAGAGTATTCCCGATTTCGACGACGCTTGTTTTAAGAAACCTGCAACGCCTGGCAGACCGAACAAAGGTACTGGGTTAAACCGTACAAATAAGCAGTTAAATAACACTTTCGCAGCTAATGTTTGTACAAACACAAGTTTTGATGAAGAATCCAGCTTTGATGTAAGTGAAAATATCCACGAAAGTGTTCCGAGAGGATTCACTTACATAGAAGATAGAAATACGTCTTTGCTAACGTTTGGTGAACAGAACGAAGCAAGAGCAACAACTAAAAAGGAAGCACTTGTCGAGAAACCAAGTACGTGTTCAATTATTGTATTATTCGAGTCCTACGTTACTGAAAATATCCCGCTTTTATGCTTATCCGACTGTTCACGAATTTCACTACGGTATTTTAAAGGTATAGGTCTTGTTTTTTATAAATAGTCCGTTGATGATTATGTAGGAGATTTTGATGCAGATTTTTGTGAAAACATCTAAATTCTAACGGAATTGTTTGTTAGGTGCGTTAAGGAGGTCTACAAGGATTCGAAAGCCAACAAAAAGAGCTACAGGTACAAAAACAAGGTCGATTGTAGGCAGAGTAAGGTATATTTTATTTTCAGAGTACATACTTCCTAAAAACTGCACGATAAGAGACTCCGGAAATAAGACACTCGAGGTTGTGAAAGCAGATCCTAAGAGCAAGAGCAGGCGCGTTGTTCTAGTTAATGATAGCAGTATGTTTTCACGGGCATTAAGTATTTTTTAATTTTTAACTCGCAGTCATTTTCGTGCTGCCGTTTTTACACTTTCCATTTCTACGCTTCAGTACCAATAGTAAATTGGCAAACTCACAGACATTCAATTCAACACATTCTATTAAAAATTCGTATCAATTAATAGACAAAATTAAACATTTTTGTCCACGACTATCTTATAATATACTCTTTATACTTGTGTTTCTTCACTCATAATTAGATACATTAATCACTGCAGTGATTAATGAATATTATTCACTACACCAATAGGAACATCGCTTTGACCCTTTTTTTACATTTATTTAGTAGGCCGCGATCGCGATATGTGTCAGTTCAAATTGAAACGTCAAATCAGCATGGTTTGCTTTTAATTTGAAATGCATATTCTAAAAAAGAACATATAATGAGCAGTGAGAGTGAAAACGAGGTTTCTTTAACAGCACCAGCAATAAAAAAAGCTGCAGAACTTGCCTCATTAGATTCATTGCCCAAAAAACCACGAAAATTATACCTGAGAGCGTATGTATGAATCTTTCTTACACCGGAGAAGGGAAATGAAGGTAAATTCTTTCTGGGAATCTGTTTTGATAGTCGTGGACAAAGTATAGTATACAACTCGTTATAATGATGCTATTATTACCTCGGATGATTACAAAACACGCTCATTTCACTTGCTCGTGTTGTAAACTTCATCCTATTACCGAGGATGAAGTTTACAACACGAGCGACTGAAACGAGCTATAGTAAGGAATAGGAGAGATAGGATGGTAGGAGACTATGGTAGGCACGACTTGTCATTGATATGCTGAAGCGTAGAAATACCAAGTGTAAAAACTAGCCAGCAAGTAAGCAATTAGAAATTGTTATGTTTTAAGATGTAGAATTGTCTTTTAACGAAGAAGTCTTAAACATGAGTAGACGAAAATCAGCACCACCACCAGCTCGTAAGCCGCAGAGAAATGAGCAGAGTAATCTGGATGAAATGAATTATTCCCGGTCTTCGTATAAGGATTGGTATTTAAAATTAAGGTTGGCGTCTAGAAAGAGACAGGACGGTCAGTCGGGTAGCAATAAAGGTATTGCAAAAAAATCTATACCGTGTGACAAACTTCCATGTGTACATGGGGAAATAACATGGGCAATTACATTTTTGGGGATTCCTGCTCCCCATGTGTAGTTACAGTGGTGGTAAAGGTAGCAATCGAAAGACTATTTTTTTCTGCGTATGAGGATATCAAAAACTCTGCAATTTTCCAATTTATTAAAGCATTAAAAGCAAAAATTACACTAATAATTTTCAAATTAAAACACGGATATTCATCAGATTACCTATGACGATTTAATTTATTCTAATCAAAGACTCGCTTGATTCTAATTTCTAATTCGTCTGAACTGTCAATATTATTTATCGACAATTTAAAATTTGGGTTTCAAAATGAACAAAAATATTTATTCAGTTGAAGAAAAGGTTTTCATTGTGAAAACATTTTACGGCGGCAATAGTCTGCGGGTAGTCCGTGACTTATTTTCTGTAAAATTCAATAACAGTCCTATTCCTTCGGTAACAACAATAAAAGATTTAGTTAAGAAATTTGAAGATACTGGGAATCTTTCATTGAAAGAAGGTAATTTTTACTAATAAATTTACTTGGTTTTTATTTAGATAATTCTGATTCGCTTATTATTATTACCTAGTTGCTAATTCCTTATTGTTCGCTAACTTAAATTTTACTGGGATTATGAGAAATTTAACAAGTGATAACGTGGAGTGAAACAAAACTAAAATTAATCTTATCATTTATTTTTTTAATCGTTCCAAGAAATCTAAATGTTGAGGTAGAGGAAATGGTAATAGGCCTGATAACTGCTAGTCCAACATCTAGTTTAAGGTCTATTGCCCTAGAATGTAATATTTCAAGAGAAACTGTCCGTAACATATTAAAAAAAAACAAATATCATCCCTTTAAATTCCAATGTCACCAAGAGTTACTTCCTTTTGACGAAGAATCAAGGCAAACTTTCTGTGAAGAAATGCAAGAACGGGCTAATCGGGATCGCAGCTTCCTCTCATGAATTTGTTTTACCGATGAGTGTACCTTCACTTTAAAAATCAAGAGCCAAATTCACAAAACGTTAGGCATTGGACTCAGGAAAATCCCAGAATAAATCTAGCCACTACAACGCAATACCCTCATTTTTAATAATCATTTTTAATAATCGCATTATAGGACCATTTGAAATACAGGGAAATTTAAATTCAGAAGCTTATTTAGACCTTTTAATTAACCATATTGGCCCTGCATTAGAAGAAGTTGCACATGAGAATCGGGAGGTCTGGTTTCAGCATGACGGATGCCCAGCACATTTTGGAGCACAAGTGAGGGAATAATTATTAAACGAAATATTTCCAGAGAGCTGGATTGGTCGAGGTGGTGCTATAAACTGGCCAGCTAGATCTCCCGATTTGGCACCGTGTGACTTTTTCTTGTGGGGTCATTTAAAAAATAAGATTTATAAAACTCGTCACCCAAATATTGATTCTTTCATCATCATAAGGTTCTCAGTCCGAAGACTGGTTGGACGCGTACCTCCATTCTTTTCTATCCTGAGCTAACCTACGCATTTCCCTAAAAGTAGAACATCCTACATCCCTAACTATTTGAGAGCAGTAGTCTAATCTAGGCCTACCCCTACCTCTTTTTATTCCTATCTCTGACTCTAGTATGTCACGAACTATTCCTTCGTGTCTTAGAAGGTGTCCTACCATCCTATCTCTCCTACTCTTTATTGTTTTCCATACCTTTCGCTTTTCCCCAACTCTTTCTAATACTTCTCTATTGCTAACCTTATCTATCCACGGTATCTTCATCATGCGTCTGTAGCACCACATTTCAAACGCTTCTACTCTTTTTCTATCCGCTTCTCCTATTGTCCAAGTTTCGCACCCGTATAATGCCGTACTCCATACATACGACGTTAAGAGTCTCTTCCTAGTTAACAGTTGTTTCTTTTTGTTAAACGCAACTCGGCCCTGCGCCATTCTTTGTTTTATATCTTTAGTGCTCCTACCGTCTTGAGTTATTTTACTTCCTAAGTAGCAGAAATCCGCGACCTCCTCTATCTTCTCATTTCCAATTTGTATTTCCATTTTAGTTCTATTTTCACCTCCCCTACATACCAAAATTTTAGTTTTCTTTTTATTGATTTTCATGCCGAAGCTAGAATGGCCTCGCGCGTTCCTCTATTTCGTCTAAATCCGAACTGATCTTCTCCTAATATTTCTTCCGCCTTTTTCTCCATCCTTCTTTGCACAATTCTAGTTAAAATTTTTGACGCATGGGAAGTTAAACTGATAGTTCTAAAATTTTCGCATCTATCCGCGCCTTTTCTTTTTGGCAAAGCTACTATGATGTTCCGTTTGTAATCTTCTGGAATCTCGCCTGTCAGGTATATGCGACTAACTAATTTAAATACACGATCTATTACCTCTTGCACTGCGCACTTTAAGATTTCTGCCTGCAAGCCATCTATACCTGGTGCTTTATTATTCCTTAAACTTTTTAGTGCTATCTCAAACTCTTCTCTCATTATAGGACTCCCTAGGTTATCCCCCTCTACACTGCTTTCGCTTTCTAATATATCTTGCACTTCCTGTCCCGCATATAAGTTTCCTAAATATTCTTTCCACCTATCTGCCTTCTCCCCACTTCCGATTAGGATATCTCCTGCCTCATTTCTAATGTTTTTGGTACTAGATCCAATTTCTCTAAAATTTCTCCTAATTATTTTATATGCTTCATCAGTCTTTCCTACTTCGAATTTATCTTCCACTTCTTTGCATTTATTATCGATCCATTGCTCTTTCGCTTTCCTACATTTCCGAATAATTTCCCACTTGATCGCCTTATATCTTTGTTTCCCTGTTTCATCTAACCTATTTTTATATTTTCGCCTTTCCTCTATTAGACTCACAATATGTTTTGTTATCCAGGGTTTCCTACTTTCATTCTGTTTATGACCCAAAATATCCCTAGCTGAGGAAACTAAACTATTTTTAATGCAATTCCATTCTGCCTCTATGTCCCTAACAATATTTCCACCCGTGCCCTTTTGTGCTTCGTTTGTCTTTTTCTCGAACTTATTCCGCATATCATCATCTTTTAGTTTCTCTGGGTCAAGATACCTTCTTCCGCTTCTTTTTTTCAAAATCTTAAATTTAAGATTGGCTTTCATAACGACTATGTTGTGATCACTATCTATATCTGCTCCTGGATAACTTCTACAATCCCTAACTTGATTTCTAAATCTTTGCCTAACGAGAATGTAATCTATTTGATATCTCCCTAAGTCTCCTGGCATCTTCCACGTATAGCATCTCCTAACATGATGGTGAAATAGAGTGTTCGCGACCGTTAAGTTATGTTTATCGCAGAACTCTATCAGTCTAACTCCCCTATCGTTCCTATTGCCTAATCCAAAGGGGCCAACTATTCCGCCCTCTCGCCCTGTGCCTACGACTGCATTGAAATCTCCTGTAATTATTAAATTTTCGTGCCCTCTCACAAAATCTAGCACATATTCAATATCACTATAAACTGCCTCTACGGCCTCATCACTGTAGTTAGAAGTGGGCATATATACCTGTATTATTACTGTTTTTACAGGTTTCGAATCTAACCTAACCATAACTACCCTGTCACTTTGCTGTAAGAAATTTTCTACACTCTGTCCTACTTTTTTCCGCATAACAATTCCTACTCCCGAATTTCCTCCTACAGATCCTGTGTGTATTATTCTAAAATCTCCGCTCCAGAAGTCTCCAGCTTCTGGCCATCGCACTTCACTGATACCTACTACGTCTAATGCTAACCTATCCATCTCAATTTTCAAATTCTCTAACTTCCCTACTTGTTTCATGCTTCTAACATTCCACGCTCCGACTCGTGAGATGTTACACTTATCATTTCTGATGACTCCCCCCGAAGCAGTCCCCGCCCGGAGATCCGAATGTGGGACTATTTTACCTCCGGAATATTTTACTCCAGAAGGTGCCATCATCATAAATTAAAGTACGCTGTACTAGGGATAAAATAATGTGGTGGTTTCCCGTTGCCTTCCACATCGCAGTGGTGTGTATCACAGTGCCATACCAACCCTCACGATCTCTGCCACTATGATTACTGAAAGAGCTGCTGCCCCCTTCCAGGGACTTGATTTAGTCTGGCTTCTCAAATAAAAACCCCTCCAATATGGTTAAACCTATGGTTCGGCTCTTTATATCATTGAAGCGCGCAAGCCATCCCACCCGTCCCAGTATTACTAGAACTGCGTCAAGGTACAAGTCCTTTGGGAAGATTGATTCTTTAAGGAATGCTATTTTTGCGGAATGCAATTTAATAAACGATCGGCAACTTGCGAATGTGAGAAATTCTTTCTATAATAGGCTGAGATACTGTCCGATACAGAATGGGAGTTTATTTGAATATTCGTTATAGTTATTTTTCGTTTTTTATGTTACTTTAATTTCATTGTATATTAATAAGTTTTTGTCCTTACCTAGATATGAAATAAATGAGTATTAAATTACCAGATTACAAAATTCATTAGAGCAAAATAAACAAATGTTGCCGCTTGTTAAATTTTTCATAATTGCAGTAAAATTAAAGTAATTTAATTTTTATTATTTCATTTTACTGCTTTAACATTTTCCCAAAAACTTTTTAATGGGTTAGACGACACCTACAATTTACTCTAAACTATGGACCAGCATTCACCAACGAAACATCCACACCAGTAATCAATTAATTGTTAACTATAGGTAATGACAATAATTATGTGAATGAGAATTATTTAAATAAAAAAACAAGTTTATGTATTAGTAAAAATTAACTTCTTTCGATGAAAGATTCCCAGCATTCAAATTTCTTACTAAATTATTTGTTGTTATACCGAAGAAATAGGACCGTTATTGAATTTTACAGAAAATAAGGCTCGGACTACGCGCAAACTATTGCCGCCGTAAAATATTTTCACAATGAAAACCTTTTCTTGAACTGAACAAATATTTTTGTCCATTTTTAAATGTCGACAGTTCAGAAAATCCATAAAAATCAAAGACGTCCGTGATTAGAATAAATTAAGTTGTCATGGATAATCTGTGTTTTAGTCGGGGAGCAGCTTGCTTAAATTCAAAGTGGTCGTCCGAAGTCGAGGACACACTTGTTTTGAAGACTGTTTTCTAAGTAAAATCACCCGCTGAATCCGAATCCGGAGGGCGCCCGTTCATTTGGGACGGCCTTGACCTTGAAAAATTGAAAACTCCGAACATTTCAGTTTACATCGTCATATCTTCGTTCTGGAGACAGCAAGGAAGCTAAATTTTTTTTGAAATGTTCTCCAGGCATTTTTGATTGCAAACCTCTATACACAATTAACTTCCGAAAAATAACTACGTCAGAAATTTTTAATTTTGTACACCGCGACATTTTTGTGCACCTTAATTTTCACCTCGCGAGAAAATTTTTTATTGTAAAAGATAGATACCTATTCAATCGAAATAATATGTCGTGAAAAGTATGCAGAAGTTTTTAGTGAAAAAATCATCTCGATATCTGCAATACTGACCGAGTTACAGCGATTAACAAAATATTGCTTTTTGCGCTGCGGCATATAGTGTTCTATCTCTACTCTACGCATCTACCTACTCCGTGCATCTGCGCCTGCGGGCGGCTAATCTCCGTCATATGCGGGAAACTCGTGCAAATACCTATTACTCTTCTTTAGCAAAGTGATAAAACAGTTTCCGATGTAATGAAGTTTATGTTTAAGTTTAATTGTTTACAAATAACATATCATAACTATAAAACTGTTCTTAATTTTTCAAATTCTGCGACAGACATACCTGCACTAATTCTATCTGTTTTTGTACCTGCCGCCAGGGCCGTTTCTAGTGAGCGGGGAATGCGTGTCAAACACACAGGCGGCCAATTTTTGAGGCGGCGGGCGGTATACACCCGCCGAAAAAACGAAATCGGATTACCGAATGCCTCCTTTAAAAGTTAAAGGTGGCATTCACTTTAAGGCGGCACGTGCGGAGAAGGGAGAACTTCATATTATGCAGTTACTTCTTACTTACATTGTATTTTTTATGCATTTCGATGCAGATCTTATATCAAATTAATTTATGTTACGCCCATGTATGGAGTTCCAATTTTTATGTATTCCTATTTTGAGAACAAATATAAAAACTTTTTAAAAAATGAATCTTTTTCTTCGTATGAGGAACGGTATAGGGGTGTACATAAACAGTGTTCGTTAGCTTAGGTTAGGTTGAGGGCGGTAATCCGGCAATACGTAATTTGACACGCAGGCAGCCCAGACTTCTAGTCTTTGAGGCAGCCAAAGGGTCAGAAACGGCCCTGCCTGCCGCCCTGAACAATGCGTTGTATCCATTTTCAGTTACAGCTTGAACTGTTTCTGCTGAATCATTCATCTGACAAATTATGCACAAATTGTAATTGATTTCCATTTTCACTAATAGTAATGCTTATAACTTAACCTCAGACTTCAATCAAAATTGCACAAACAGTGATTCCAAAACAATTCCACATATACATACTACTCGTACATAGTTATTGTTATTTGTAAACAATTAAACATAAACTTCATTACATCGGAAACTGTTTTATCACTTTGTCAAAGAAAAGTAATAGGTATTTACACGAGTTTCCCGCATATTTATGACGGAGATTAGCCGCCCGCAGACGCAGAGGCACGGATTAGGTAGATGCGTAGAGTAGAGATAGAACACTATGCCGCAGCGCAGAAAGCAATATTTTGTTAATTGCTGTAACTCGGTCGGTATTGCAGATATCAAGATGATTTTTTCACTAAAACTTCTGCATACTTTTCACGACATATTGTTTCGATTGAATAGGCATCTATCTTTTACAATAAAAAATTTTCTCGCGTGGTGAAAATTAAGGTGCACAAAAATGACGCGGTGTACAAAATTACAAATTTCTGACGTAGTTATTGTTCGGAAGTTAATTGTGTATAGAGGTTTGCAATCAAAAATGCCTGGAGAACATTTCAAAAAAAAAATTTAGCTTAATAGCTGTCTCCAGAACGAAGATATGACGATGTAAACTGAAATGTTCGGAGTTTTCAATTTTTCGAAATTTTACTTAAAAATGCATTTTCAAGGTCAAGGCCGTCCCAAATGAACAGGCGCCCTCCGATTTCGGATTCAGCGGGTGATTTTACATAGAAAACGGTCTTCAAAACAAGTGTGTCCTCGACTTCGGACTAACTCTTTAAATAAGCGCTTTTTGAGATGGCTGCTCCCCGACTATTTAATGCTTTAATAAATTGGAAAGTTGTAGAGTTTTTGATATCCTCATACGCAGAAAAAAATAATCTTTCGATTGCTACCTTTACCACCACTGTAACTACACATGGGGAGCAGGAATCCCCAAAAATGTAATTGCCCATGTTATTTATTTCCCCATGTACACATGGAAGTTTGTCACACGGTATATTTTCTGTAAAATCAAGTTTTTTTTGTAGAAAATATGTTGGACCTTTTCACGAATGAAATTTCGAAGAAACGAAGGCTATCGACGAATGAAATGGCGAAGAAACGCAAGCTATATTCTTTATAAGTTTAATGTTTATTATATATTGAAGTTTTTGCATGTTTTTGGTTCTTTATATCTTTAAAGCTATTTTAGAGTTAGTTTATTACAGTGATGCTGTTTTTTTTTGAGTAATACACTTTATTTTCATTGAAAAATTTTATTTGTTTCTCTGTTTCCCATATTACTTGTTACTTTCAATGAAAATCGGTTAAGGCTGCGATATATCAGCTGTTGGTTTATAACTTTAAAGTGCTGCCACCTATCGCCCAAAAGTGTGATTAGGATTATGCAGAATATAATCGCAATCTATTATGATTGGTTTCTATCACAGCTGCCGCCGCCATCTGCATTGCAGTGGCCACACTACCATTACTGTCAAACGTCCAGTTTACTGTGCATCTCTGCCAAATATGCACAAGATTAGATAACCCTACTTTATATTTACGATAAATATGTGTTCAAATAGTAAAAATGGAAAAACCCCAGTCATATATTTGAATACCTACCAATTTCGAAATGGGTTTGTTTGATATTTCCCGTTTTTAGTCTTGAAAGATACAATACAGATTTCTAGAATTTCGCTCTTGTTTCAGCAAGTAATTGAACTCGATTTTGCCTAGATGGCGTGCCCAGTAAGAGTCATTAGTTTCAGTGGCGTAACGTAAAATCACGCCGCCCCCTGCGAAATCAGTTGAACCACCACGACGTCATGGACATGGAGGGTGTCTCTTAAGTCAAGAAGTTCACTTATGATTAAAAATGTGAATGCTCAGATGATAGTTAAGGCTGACATTACGTCATATTTAAAACGAGTTTACTCCTTACGAACGATTATTTTAACTTCAATCACTTGATAATAGGGTACACGCGAATGTCAGTTTTATACCCAAATGTGTATTCATCAGATGGTTTATGTTCGAAAATGTCCAACTACATCAAAATATAAATTGTTTATAAATTCAGTAATTAAGTGACAATCTGCTAAACGTCGATCCCACTGGCAATGAAATAAATACTTTTCCTGGTGTTCGAATAGGCGTTGATTCACATTTCGGCACTAAGCAATATTTGGAGTATTTAATATTAGGTTTTACCATATTAAAATCAAAAGATTCAACAAATTTAGGAACGAACAAACACCACAAATGCTGACTTTACAGCGCCAACTGTCATATCTACTCCATGCCACTCTATTTTCACTATTTCCATGCTCTATGCAGTCAGACATAAACAGCCGTATCCATGGATACGTGCATAATTTCAATGTGACAGATAACGTAACGCTTGATTTTACTCCTCATAAAATTTCCGTACCGCGGGCTATAACTGAAAATCTTAAGGAGTAAACTCCAAAAATAATTGTTTAAAATGTTTCCAAAGATAAACTTTTTCAAAACGAGTTTTCCGCTCGCGCGCCATTTTTAATGACGTACTTGCTCAAAACCAATTAAAACGCGAGACACTTTAGCTACAGTATATTTGTCATTTTCGGTTGTCAATTTTTAGTTTCACGTCAGATTCAGATGTCAAAACGGTAAGTAAAGGTTATGCAAACGTCATAAGTGACATCAGGACAGAACCTGGTAAAATAGTAAAATACGAATAACCTACTTCCCGCCAAGCTAAGTACAAAAGCGTTTTTAGTTCTTCAGTTCCGTTTTCTCGAAATCATTTTAGGTGGTACAGTCATTGTGTTTTGCAAATGTGAACTAAAAATTGATGGTCGGAAATGGCAGTGTTAAAAATATTTTAGTCCTCGAAAAGTGAAATGAACCGGTTAGCTGAATCACCCAGTATATGAGGCCGAACCTGAACGTCATTCATATTGCGCGTTTTAATATTCATTCATTCTATAGTATAGTATTTTTTTGCTTCCTCTGGTTCGTGATATATTTTTAAGTATTGCCCCATATATTATACGAGATGTATCTGCGAGGAAATCAGTAAGATTAATTGCACGGGTCTGTCGTGGGAGTGGGAAACGTACTTGATAACCATTTCCTTTCTATACTTCCGTTCATAGTGTCAGTCCTTTCGGATTATAAAAATAATTATGTTATTCCATAAACAATATGGTAATTCTCTATCATTTTACGATGTCAAAGGTCTAATGGGAGTTTAATCATATTTCTTCAAGCAAGTGCGAGTGCAATGAATCTTAGATGCGTAATTACTATATTTTGTTCGAATGCTTTCATTCATCTTCTGAAGCAGAAGGCTTGTGTTTGTATAATGTTATTATCCTACCGATATCTTTCAAGATTCGTAGTTGTGCCGACCGTATTATTAATTAAACATTAAAATAAATAAATGAGGAGGTACTCATCGTAAAGTTTTTAGTCCCAAGATTACTTGGATGCTCACCTCTACCTTTTTCTGCCTTATACTAATCTAAGTCTACACATTTCACCAATACCTAAATGTAGAACATTCCATCATCATCAAAAGGTTTTCATTCCGAAGACTGGTTAGACGCGTACCTCCATCCTGAGCTAACTTACACATTTCCTTAAAAGTAGAGCATCCTACATCCCTAACTGTCTCTGAATCTAGTATGTCGCAAACTATTCCTTCGTGTCTCCTAAAAAAATGCATTGAAGACTTTTCCAACACGATTTAACCCAGTTGTGAGTATGTCGATACATCCCTATGCAATAGTTTTAACTGATATCTACAGATCATCCATTACTTCGGGCATAAATCATTCATTTTTGCAAAAACTGCGGAGCTGTGTAACTTTTCTGGCACTTCAGAAATAATCCGATGAACAGAGCAATTTCCTATGATCTGTACAAAATACAACTTTCCTTGGCCATCATCTAAATATATATTCTGGTTTTTTTGCATTTCACGCAAACTTTTTAACGAAAAAATAATAAATAGTTCGCGAAAAGTTACTTAGACTAGATATACTTTAGTAAAATAAATAGAATTGTACAATTTGTTATCATATATAGGCCAACGGTTTTCCTTGACACAAAATTTACGATTTTAAACTGTGGTAGGATGAGACTTGCTTTGATTTTTTATAAACTTCCGTTTGTTATAAAAGATATAAAAATTACAAGTGTTATCTTCTTTTGAATTCTACAAGTGCATTCAAATTGAAAACTCCAAATTGAAAACTCCAAAAAAGGTCTGTTCTTTGTTTTTGTAAAATATTTAGCAAATGAAGTTTACATTAACACAAAAAAATCCCATTGCAAGATTATTTATAATATTTTCTTCCATGGCACTCCTTGTTTGAACATTATACCCGACTTTAAAAAGACATTAAACATTTAAGAATATAACCATCAAGAAACAATTTTACAATAAAATTTATTGTCTTTATATTGATACCAATTCGCAAATACAAAATATAAACATTATTGTGAGTTTTGAGCAACAGAATAGGGGGAATTCGCCAAAAAGAGTATAAACTAATAACGAAATTCAAACATTTTGATGTTCAATCGTAATATCTTCCAAAACTATCAGTAGTAGACCTAGCAATATCTACATCAATTAAAAGCTTAGTTAACTGACTGTCAGTTGTACAAATAATATACATGTTATTCTATTTGAAATTTTTTAGAAAAATTCCGTTGATCGCCTTATATCTTTGGTTCCCTCTTTCATTTAACCTATTTTTATATTTCCCCCTTTTCTCTATTAGACCCACAATATGTTTTGTTATCCAGGGTTTTTTACTTTAATTTTGTCCCTTACGATCTCTGCCACGCTGATTACTGAAAAAGCTGCTGCCCCCTTTCAGGGACTTGATTTTGTCTGCCTTCTCAAATAAAAACCCCTCCAATGTGGAATTTGCAAAACTATGCGTTATCAAAAACTGTACAGCTCAATTAATTTAAATTTGCAACTCTTTATAATCAAATATGTACGTAGGTATCATATTTCTAGGTGTTATGGAAAATGTAGACAATTTTCTATAAGTTTTATACAATAGTATTTTAGTTTTGCGACTCGTTCAGAACGCTTAGGTCAACGCACTGGCTATGCACAAGTGCAAATGATTATGCAGGTACTTTGGAAATTTCACGGCAAATTATTATTTTGACATATCTACAGGTGTCCCAACAATAGCGTAGTGGAGTCTCAACTTCGAAGGTAGGTATACATATTGGGAAAATAACTTTATTCCAGATCACAATAATTATTTTAATATCTCTGCTATTTCATTTTTTCTGGGTACATACCTATACATATAGACTGTCCCGTTTCGTCTGCAAAGCCCCTAAGCTACTGCATTGGATTTATGAATGATTAGACCTAAAATAAATAGCTGCAACTATATTCTTCAGTGATTCGGGTCGCATAGATAATGCTTCTGAAGTACCCCAGGATACCCACTCAGGCCCTCTTCTGTTTTCTCTAGTTTTCTTTACGTTTGAAGCTGCTTCTTAAATTTTATGCATTCCTAATAATTTATGGATCCACTACAAAGTTGGAACTGAAATGAGTTTGCCCAAAATGGAAGCAGTTTTGTCAGTGGGAGTTTTGACATTGAAAACTTTACGATATTGGTAAAATAACAACCTGTATATGCCGGATATACATTCTCAAAATGAAGATAATAATTGAATGTCGAGTAGTGTGCATGGGACAGGCTGTAAAATGCCGAAACTTTGTTGCAGAGATACGAAATCGAGAGTGAGTTCAAAAAAGCAATCACTTTGGAATTCGGAAACCGAGTCCGATCGGTGGTGGCAGCCTTGAAGCTTTTTTGTCTGTCACTCGGGAGTGACTAGTTGTGCATCTCCCGAAGGGTTGTTAAAAGAAGACTCCGAGAGCACAAGTCTCTCTGAGACATACCGAGGGTATAAATATTAGAGGCGATGTGTCTGGCGGGCTATTCGACCGCGAATAGCTGTCGTATGCAGATCTCGTGGCTCGGTTCACGCATCATCTCTTCTTTTATTCTTCGGTCACTTGCGGGCGCGTTGTTTTAAGTGTGTTCAGTGCGGGAGAATCGGAGAATAATCTTTTAGAATGGAATTGTTGAGTCGGCGGCATATAGTGTAAGTACCTCACCTAATATTTTTTGTCTTCTGAAGGAATTTGGTGTTGGATTTGTTTGATTTTTTTTCTGTTCAACATTGAATAACTGTTCTAATTGTTTAAGGGACATTTACTGGTTTTTTATATTATTTTTGTCAAATTTGAGCTCCTGGTATTTTTTTAAATTTTTGATAGTTGTAGAGAGATTTTGAAAATTAAATATCTTTGAACTGAAAATAGTTGTAGAAGTGATATTTCGGAAAAGCGAAAACAACATCTAGGAGTAACTGCTGTCGCATTCGAAAGTCGAAAATATTATACAGGGTGTCAGCAGTTACATGAACAATGACAACTTTAATTTTTGCGTAGAAAAAATATTTTTAAAATAGAAGTGTCTGATCATCTTCAATTAATAAAGAAGGCTTTTTTAGGTACATGCCTAATGTAGCTTGCCATTGAGTTTTCTATGAACAAAAAATTTAAATTATTTTTTTTTGTTACAAATGTCTTCGTTTTTTAAGAATACAGAGACATCAATTTTTCGTTTAGGATTTTTCTCGTTTAGTTTTACTTTAGTGTTCCATATTTAAAAGATCGAAGTTGGGCTAAGGTGGCGCACATTCGAATATGCAGGCTTATATTTTTCTGGTAAACCAAGATTTTGCACTTTCCCCCATAAACACTGGTTAAAATGGTAGTTGCATCCACTTATTTGCGTAGATGGAAACATATTTTTTAAGGAACCGGATGCCGCTTTTTCAAAATCAATTTTCACAGTTGTTCGTTGCTTTTTATCAGGCAAAAGTGCGAACATCACAGGTACCACATTCACTTCTTCATCAGTGCTTCCGATATCGATATGGAATGAGTAGATTTGCGTGAACTGCTTACTGCAACTTTTGAACGTTCCATCAATAAACACAGTATTGCTCGTGGCCAAGATCTCTCTCCCATTAGTTGTGGCAAATATTAAAATCCTCCCCAGCAGTTTGATCATCGGCGAAGAGAAAATTGGATTGGTCTTCCAATATTAACAATCCTTCTGGGAAAATTATGTGCTCAGAACTGGATGGTTCCATAATAGAGCCACGGACATTTCTTCTAATTCTATTTAAAGAGTGCTTCAACGAATGGAATGAAGGAACTTCGGTAATAAAATCGTAGCCGCGATGGAATAGCTGCGTCAATTCTTGGTTATATACTTTGTGTATTGGAGCGTCTTCCTCCCGAGCTCTCTTCTTTGCCACACAAATTCGTTTCTGCCCTTCCAAGGCAGCAACATCTGGCTTGCAGGAATGCGGTATGGCACTTTCTACCCAATTCTGTCCGTTGGTTATTATGCTGCCTTTGCACTTGTGGCTCTTCTCTTTAGAACAAAGCCAACGAGTATTCCCATTTTTAAAACTTCGCCGCATTCTGTATTTATGTCCTTCGTAAGTAGCTGCAGGTTTCCCTTTGTTTGTTTGCAATAGTTAAAACTACATTTTACACAATATTATACTTTATTCACAACTCTAAACAATTAGAACATAAACACAAACAAAACTTGTGAAGACGATCCGACACTGACTGGTTGCAAAGTTTCTTGTATTCTGTCATAGCAACACCAAATAACAAGATTAGCAAAACATAAAAAACTGTATGTATAGTAAAGAGCCCTTCCCAAAGGACTTGTACCTTGACGCAGTTCTAGTAATACTGGGACGGGTGGGATGGCTTGCGCGCTTCAATGATATAAAGAGCCGAACCATATGTTTAACCATATTGGAGGGGTATTTATTTGAGAAGCCAGACTAAATCAAGTCCCTGGAAGGCGGCAGCAGCTCTTTCAGTAATCATAGTGGCAGAGATCGTGAGGGTCGGTATGGCACTGTGATACACACTACTGCGATGTGGAAGGCAACGGGAAACCACCACATTATTTTATCCCTAGTACAGCGTACTTTAATTTATGATGATGGCACCTTCTGGAGTAAAATATTCCGGAGGTAAAATAGTCCCACATTCGGATCTCCGGGCGGGGACTGCTTCGGGGGGAGTCATCAGAAATGATAAGTGTAACATCTCACGAGTCGGAGCGTGGAATGTTAGAAGCATGAAACAAGTAGGGAAGTTAGAGAATTTGAAAATTGAGATGGATAGGTTAGCATTAGACGTAGTAGGTATCAGTGAAGTGCGATGGCCAGAAGCTGGAGACTTCTGGAGCGGAGATTTTAGAGTAATACACACAGGATCTGTAGGAGGAAATTCGGGAGTAGGAATTGTTATGCGGAAAAAAGTAGGACAGAGTGTAGAAAATTTCTTACAGCAAAGTGACAGGGTAGTTATGGTTAGGTTAGATTCTAAACCTGTAAAAACAGTAATAATACAGGTATATATGCCCACTTCTAACTACAGTGATGAGGCCGTAGAGGCAGTTTATAGTGATATTGAATATGTGCTAGATTTTGTGAGAGGGCACGAAAATTTAATAATTACAGGAGATTTCAATGCAGTCGTAGGCACAGGGCGAGAGGGCGGAATAGTTGGCCCCTTTGGATTAGGCAATAGGAACGATAGGGGAGTTAGACTGATAGAGTTCTGCGATAAACATAACTTAACGGTCGCGAACACTCTATTTCACCATCATGTTAGGAGATGCTATACGTGGAAGATGCCAGGAGACTTAGGGAGATATCAAATAGATTACATTCTCGTTAGGCAAAGATTTAGAAATCAAGTTAGGGATTGTAGAAGTTATCTAGGAGCAGATATAGATAGTGATCACAACATAGTCGTTATGAAAGCCAATCTTAAATTTAAGATTTTGAAAAAAAGAAGCGGAAGAAGGTATCTTGACCCAGAGAAACTAAAAGATGATGATATGCGCAATAAGTTCGAGAAAAAGACAAACGAAGCACTAAAGGGCACGGGTGGAAATATTGTTAGGGACATAGAGGCAGAATGGAATTGCATTAAAAATAGTTTAGTTTCCTCAGCTAGGGATATTTTGGGTCATAAACAGAATGAAAGTAGGAAACCCTGGATAACAAAACATATTGTGAGTCTAATAGAGGAAAGGCGAAAATATAAAAATAGGTTAGATGAAATAGGGAAACAAAGATATAAGGCGATCAAGTGGGAAATTATTCGGAAATGTAGGAAAGCGAAAGAGCAATGGATCGATAATAAATGCAAAGAAGTGGAAGATAAGTTCGAAGTAGGAAAGACTGATGAAGCATATAAAATAATCAGGAGAAATTTTAGAGAAATTGGATCTAGTACCAAAAACATTAGAAATGAAGCAGGAGATATCCTAATCGGAAGTGGGGAGAAGGCAGATAGGTGGAAAGAATATTTAGGAAACTTATATGCGGGACAGGAAGTGCAAGATATATTAGAAAGCGAAAGCAGTGTAGAGGAGGATAACCTAGGGAGCGGCTTTGAATGAAATGGAAGCAGTTTTGACACAGGGCTTCGGCATGAAAATCAATAAAAAGAAAACTAAAATTTTGGTATGTAGGGGATGTGAAAATAGAACTAAAATGGAAATACAAATTGGAAATGAGAAGATAGAGGAGGTCGCGGATTTCTGCTACTTAGGAAGTAAAATAACTCAAGACGGTAGGAGCACTAAAGATATAAAACAAAGAATGGCGCAGGGCCGAGTTGCGTTTAACAAAAAGAAACAACTGTTATGCTCGAGAACGGTTAATATAGAGACTAGGAAGAGACTCTTAACGTCGTATGTATGGAGTACGGCATTATACGGGTGCGAAACTTGGACAATAGGAGAAGCGGATAGAAAAAGAGTAGAAGCGTTTTAATGTGGTGCTACAGACGCATGATGAAGATACCGTGGATAGATAAGGTTAGCAATAGGGAAGTATTAGAAAGAGTTGGAGAAAAGCGAAAGGTATGGAAAACAATAAAGAGTAGGATAGATAGGATGGTAGGACACCTTCTAAGACACGAAGGAATAGTTCGTGACATACTAGAGTCAGAGATAGGAATAAAAAGAGGTAGGGGTAGGCCTAGATTAGACTACTGCTCTCAAATAGTTAGGGATGTAGGATGTTCTACTTTTAGGGAAATGCGTAGGTTAGCTCAGGATAGAAAAGAATGGAGGTACGCGTCCAACCAGTCTTCGGACTGAGAACCTTATGATGATGATGAGTAAAGAGCGGCCGGTCGCGTTGTAGCAATCTCGTCATGCCTTGGGCCACACAATAATTATATGGGTGTACCCAGAGCAACATAATTTTCGGCGTATGCATGAAGAAGTGATCATTTTGCTTTTGTCCAGACTCGAAGATTAGGTCAACGTCTCGTAGTCTTAGACACTTTTATTAGTACATATAGTACTTTATGGTTTCACTACTATTTTTAAACTGAAAGAAATTAGAAATGCTGACGTTACGATGTTACCAGATCGATATTTGTTGGTACAGAAAATCATAGAACTCGTAGGAAATATCGTTGAAAAAGTGAATACCTACGTACTGTAGGTGTTAAAATACTTTTTCGAGCACAAATAAATTTTGCAATTTTAATAATAAAGACGTAACCATAAAATGTAAATTTCGAACCGAATTATTTAAACTTGTTAAAATGCTTTTAGAGTCAATATTAACATTAAAAGTAATGTTTCAAAATAAAAATGTATCTGGTACAGCAATGTGTAACACAATAATCTGAAAGTGAAAATATAGGTTGGCACATTGTTTAAATACGACAAATAATTCGATAGGTCGCAAATGATTTTGACAAATACACCGAGCACAATAAGTTTTGAAGTGATATTGTGTTTAAAATTTATGTAATGCAACTTGTGTTTATTTTAGGACAACTGAAATCATTTGTATAAATAAAAATCAATGCCATCTTTGATCCTAAGTAAAGCAGATCTGAATGCGAATCTCATTTTGAAAGCTGACTCAGATTTGCGACAAGACTCGACTCACATTAATAATAATTATGTATTTGTGTAATAGAAGGTGTCAATTCTGTGAACTAATACACTAATGGGCTTAGATTTAGTATTTAGGTCATATTAGAATATGGGAAATTCTTTTTGAACTTTCATATTGTCTTTTTCTACAGGCGCTCTTTCCTCGCGCGTTCCCCTATTTCTTCTAAATCCGAACTGATCTAATATTTCTTCCACCCTTTTCTCCATCCTTCTTTGCACAATTCTAGTTAAAATTTGTGGCGCGTGGGAAGTTAACCTATCCGCGCCTTTCCTTTTTGGCAAAGCTACTATAATGTTCCGTTTGTAATCTTCTGAAATCTCGCCTGTCTGGTTTAAATAAACGATCTATTACCTCTTGACCTGTTTCTTAAACTTCTTAGTGCTGGAGCAACTCTTCTCTCATTATAGGGCAGCCTACGTTGTCCCCCTCTACACCGCTTTTCCTTTCTAATATCTCCTACTTGTCCCGCATATAAGTTTTATTATTATAAACTCGAAGTGACATGCGAACATCATCATCATACATAAAACATACCATACCCAAGAAAAGAGTATAACATTACTGAAATAATAAGACATCCGTATGAAACATAACACTCCATTTCTTTTAGTTTGCTTCTTATAGTTCATTAACGTCTGTGAAGTTCCTTTACTTTCGTTGCTCGTTGTGTCTGTCTCGCTCTATTAAAAATCCAGACAAACAGTAGACGATACTTGCGTTATGCAAGACTTCGACTTGATTGTGCAATTTAATAAAATTACATGTCACGGTCAATGTTATAATTCTATTTTCGTGCGTCCGCAGGGAGGAAAATGCATGATGCATCGGCCGAACACGATCTGCATTTATCGATTATTGAAATCGGATGCAAAATAGGTACGGCGATGAATTTTTGTTGACAAAATAAGTGCTCTCTCGTTTACGAAGTACCTACTTAAGTAGAGGACCACCCTTCTGTATTTCTTTCGGAGTATTTTCTATTTTTGGTGATTTAAATAAACCTACGCTAGAAATAACGCGTCACTTTGTGGGATCTGACTACTGTTTCTTGAGTTACGCACGTTTACAATTACATGAGGTGAAAACCATTTAGACAACAAGGGTTTCAGTAAAGAGTTCCTTCCTATTTCTAATTTTAGTAGCAAGAAACCCCATTTTGAATTTTTCGGTGCTTTTTTTAACCAAGAATTGAGGCAGCTATTCCATCCTGGCTACAATTTTATTACCGAAGTTCCTTCATTCCATTCGTTTGCGCTCTTTAAATAGAATTAGAAGAAATGTTCGTGGCTCTATTATGGAACCATCTAGTTCTGAGCACATAGTTTTCCCAGAATGATTGTTAATATTGGAAGACCAATCCAATTTTCTCTTCGCCGATGATCAAACTGCTGGGAGGATTTTAATATTTGCCACAACTAATGGGAGAGAGCTCTTGGCCACGAGCAATACTGCGTTTATAGATGGAACGTTCAAAAGTTGCAGTAAGCAGTTCACGCAAATCTACTCATTCCATATCGACATCGGAACCACTGATGAAGAAGTGAATGTGGTACCTGTGATGTTCGCACTTTTGCCTGGTAAAAAGCAACGAACATACGATCGCGTGTTTGAACTGATAAAGATACAAATTCCTGGATGGCGCCCGCAAACTGTGAAAATTGATTTTGAAAAGGCGGCAATCCGTTCCTTAACAAATATATTTCCATCTACGCAAATAAGTGGATGCAACTACCATTTTAACCAGTGTTTATGGAGGAAAGTGCAAAATCTTGGTTTAACAGAAGAATATAAGGTAAATGAAGACATACGTCTGCATATTCGAATGTGCGAAGCCTTAGCCTATATTCCACCTACTCATATAGAAGATGGGTGGCTATATAACCATTATGTACGAAAAACTGCAAAATTTTTTTGATTACTTCGTAGACGAATGGATGGAAAATTCTATAATTAAGCGTTCTATGTGGAACAATTTTGGACAACGACATCGCACTAATAACGCTGTGGAAAGATGGAACCATCGCTTAAATAGAATTTTACAGATAAATCATCCGAATGTTTTCGAGTTAATCAAAAGTTTGAAAGAGGAAGTGGTATACAGTGATTTTGTTTATTGCAGACGGTTTTTAAATTTGGAAGGCAAGAGGCGGAAAGTATTGTACATAAAATTAGATAGGCGTATAGAAAAGATTATGGACGAATATCGTAATCCTTACGTTACAAAGGTGAAAGAAGTCCTTATTGTCTACCTACAGGATGATTCCCTGTTTTTGAGACCATGGCTACAAAGCTCGCTACAAAGTTACCGAGTTACCCCATCATCATCATAAGGTTCTCAGTCCAAAGACTGGTTGGACGCGTACCTCCATTCTTTTCTATCCTGAGCTAACCTACGCATTTCCCTAAAAGTAGAACATCCTACATCCCTAACTATTTGAGAGCAGTAGTCTAATCTAGGCCTACCCCTACCTCTTTTTATTCCTATCTCTGACTCTAGTATGTCACGAACTATTCCTTCGTGTCTTAGAAGGTGTCCTACCATCCTATCTCTCCTACTCTTTATTGTTTTCCATACCTTTCGCTTTTCCCCAACTCTTTCTAATACTTCTCTATTGCTAACCTTATCTATCCACGGTATCTTCATCATGCGTCTGTAGCACCACATTTCAAACGCTTCTACTCTTTTTCTATCCGCTTCTCCGCTTGTCCAAGTTTCGCACCCGTATAATGCCGTACTCCATACATACGACGTTAAGAGTCTCTTCCTAGTCTCTATATTAACCTTATCTATCCACGGTATCTTCATCATGCGTCTGTAGCACCACATTTCAAACGCTTCTACTCTTTTTCTATCCGCTTCTCCGCTTGTCCAAGTTTCGCACCCGTATAATGCCGTACTCCATACATACGACGTTAAGAGTCTCTTCCTAGTCTCTATATTAACCGTTCTCGAGCATAACAGTTGATTCTTTTTGTTAAACGCAACTCGGCCCTGCGCCATTCTTTGTTTTATATCTTTAGTGCTCCTACCGTCTTGAGTTATTTTACTTCCTAAGTAGCAGAAATCCGCGACCTCCTCTATCTTCTCATTTCCAATTTGTATTTCCATTTTAGTTCTATTTTCACACCCCCTACATACCAAAATTTTTGTTTTCTTTTTATTGATTTTCATGCCGAAGCCCTGTGTCAAAACTGCTTCCATTTCATTCAAAGCCGCTCCTAATTCTTCTTTGCTAGATGCTAACACTGCTATGTCATCCGCAAATCTGAGCATGTTAATAGTTTGGCCCTGTACATTGATCCCTGAGGTTGTTCTTTCCTTAACAATATTAATCACATCTTCGATATATAAGTTGAAAACTAGAGGTGACAATGCACATCCCTGTCTCACTCCCTTCCGGATATCTACTTCCCTTCGTTCCTGCTCACATTCTATAACTGCCTTTTGCTCTTTGTAGAGATTATGTATTATTCTTCTGTCCCTGTATTTCATCCCTACCTTTCTCAGCACTTCGAACATCTTCCCCCATTTTACGTTGTCGAAGGCTTTTTCTAAATCTACAAATCCTATATAGACGCTCTTTCTCTTTTCTATCGTTTTTTCTATAATTACTCGTAAAGCTAGAATGGCCTCGCGCGTTCCTCTATTTCGTCTAAATCCGAACTGATCTTCTCCTAATATTTCTTCCGCCTTTTTCTCCATCCTTCTTTGCACAATTCTAGTTAAAATTTTTGACGCATGAGAAGTTAAACTGATAGTTCTAAAATTTTCGCATCTATCCGCGCCTTTCCTTTTTGGCAAAGCTACTATGATGTTCCGTTTGTAATCTTCTGGAATCTCGCCTGTCAGGTATATGTGACTAACTAATTTAAATAAACGATCCATTACCTCTTGACCTGCTCACTTTAAGATTTCTGCCTGCAAGCCATCTATACCTGGTGCTTTATTATTCCTTAAACTTTTTAGTGCTAGCTCAAACTCTTCTCTCATTATAGGACTCCCTAGGTTATCCCCTTCTACACTGCTTTCACTTTCTAATATATCTTGCACTTCCTGTCCCGCATATAAGTTTCCTAAATATTCTTTCCACCTATCTGCCTTCTCCCCGCTTTCGATTAGGATATCTCCTGCCTCATTCCTAATGCTTTTGGTACTAGATCCAATTTCTCTAAAATTTCTCCTAATTATTTTATATGCTTCATCAGTCTTTCCTATTTCGAACTTATTTTCCACTTCTTTGCACTTATCGTCGATCCATTGCTCTTTCGCTTTCCTACATTTCCGAATAATTTCCCACTTGATCGCCTTATATCTTTGTTTCCCTATTTCATCTAACCTATTTTTATATTTGCGCCTTTCCTCTATTAGACTCACAATATGTTTTGTTATCCAGGGTTTCCTACTTTCATTCTGTTTATGACCCAAAATATCCCTAGCTGAGGAAACTAAACTATTTTTAATGCAATTCCATTCTTCCTCTATGTCCCTAACAATATTTTCGCCCGCGCCCTTTAGTACCTCGTTTGTCTTTTTCTCGAACTTATCGCGCGTATCATCATCTTTTAGTTTCTCTGGGCCAAGATACCTTCTTCCGCTTCGTTTTTTCAAAAGCTTAAATTTAAGATTGGCCTTCATAACGACTATATTGTGATCACTATCTATATCTGCTCCTGGATAACTTCTACAATCCCTAAATTGATTTCTAAATCTTTGCCTAACAAGAATGTAATCTATTTGATATCTCCCTAGGTCTCCTGGCATCTTCCACGTGTAGCGTCTCCTAACATGATGGTGAAATAGAGTGTTCGCGACCGTTAAGTTATGTTTATCGCAGAACTCTATCCAGTCTCATTCCCCTATCGTTCCTATTGCCTAATCCAAAGGGACCAACTATTCCGCCCTCTCGCACTGTGCCTACGACTGCATTGAAATCTCCTATAATTATTAAATTTTCGTGTCCTCTCACAAAATCTAGCACATGTTCAATATCACTATAAACTGCCTCTACGACCTCATCACTGTAGTTAGAAGTGGGCATATATACCTGTATTATTACTGTTTTTACAGGTTTCGAATCTAACCTAACCATAACTACCCTGTCACTTTGCTGTAAGAAATTTTCTACACTCTGCCCTACTTTTTTTCGCATAACAATTCCTACTCCCGAATTTCCTCCTATACAGATCCTGTGTGTATTACTCTAAAATCTCCGCTCCAGAAGTCTCCGACTTCTGGCCATCGCACTTCACTAATACCTACTACGTCTAATGCTAACCTATCCATCTCAATTTTCAAATTCTCTAACTTTCCTACTTGTTTCATGCTTCTAACATTCCACGCTCCGACTCGTGTGATGTTACACTTATCATTTCTGATGACTCCCCCCGAAGCAGTCCCCGCCCGGAGATCCGAATGTGGGACTATTTTACCTCCGGAATATTTTATTCCAGAAGGTGCCATCATCATAAATTCGAAGTACGCTGTACCAGGGATAGAATAATGTGGTGGTTTCCCGTTGCCTTCCACACTCGCTGAACATAAAATCCATTGTTATAACCCCGATGTTATTTGTCCACAACAATATTAACTCATAGTATTATACTAAATTAAAATTGTTTATATTCAACTTGCTGCTTATAACGTGTTTTTCCTCAAATTGATATGTCACTGGAGATTATAGACAAGCTGGAAATTCCATGTGTGCATTTATATTTTTTTGTGTTTTTTGACCGCAATCAACATAGTTCAGACTAATTTGACGTAATTTTAAAGTAACCAAGAAATAAGCAACTTGCACGCGTCCTAAAAGTTTTTCACAAGTTTTACCGGTTTTTTTTTTTAGTATAAACATGGAATATTCAAATAAATCCGACACTGTACATTGTGTCAAACGCTAATCCCCAGTTTATTTTTTTAATTCGTTGAAAGTAGCGTATGGCAGAGTAAAATGAATACCACCTATTCAAAAACGTTTGAAATTTGTGTAAGCAAACCAACTTTTATAATTAGTGAACACATTTGCCTCCCTTCGTTTTTAAACATCTTGCATATTCTTCGAAATGGAAAAGGATGGTTCATTAAAGCCAGATGTGACCATAAGTTCTGAAGAAATAATTCTCATAGTTCGAATTATCGTTGAATGTGTTTGTCTATATGCGTGAAACTATAGCACAATATTTTTGCTGACGGTCAGAGAAAAACTCACGCAGGTAGACGTGTCGAATTACTACATTTTTGCGATTTTTTCTACCTGCTTATTGACACAAAACAGAAGCTTCATTGTTTCTTCAACTGTGTTTATGAAAAACGTGCTCAAGAGAACTGTAGCTCTTATAATTAGCATTCTTCTGGTGACTCAAAAAAGGCAACCAATTCCGAGATTCAATCAACATTTAAATGCAGTTTTTACGCTCAAACAAATACTGATTTACGAGATACTATCTTTACGACATTCATAAAATTCTAACTGCAAGAATAAAGCCCTGCCTATGTTTAAATAACAACTGACCCTGACTGTGCATGCACATCTTCTGTGCGTACACAATACAGCAAGGCAGCCTGCCTATTTATTCAGATATTCACAGTGTGACAGGATTATTGCGGCCCCACATCTTCTGGGAATTGCATTTAACCCAGTTCCGCCCTAGTAAACATTGAAAAATAAGAATTTTGACAGGCTGCAGAAAGGTAATCAAGTTTGAAAAACAAAAGCGCTTTAGGTACTATACAGGGTGATATACATTTTATTTTTTATTGGAATATTTTAATGGGACTGAATGTGATTATCTAGAACTATGCATTAGAAAATTGAATCAAACTGCTACAGCTTCTAATTAAGTGCAATTACAGCTAATTCCAAAAAAAACATCATTAGACAGTTCAGAGAACCCGCAGAATCGAGCAGCTCACGAAATCTGATCTAGAGGTGCCTGAGACAAAAGCTAATGCAGCGCCAAACTAGTTTTTTTTCAAAAAGATACGTCGGAAAAGAAAAATGGTTAATTTGAATAATGAGGGGCTTTAAAAATGCAAATCTTTATCAAACAATCTAGTATAATTATCTTTGGTTCATCAACCTACCTCCCAGATTCTATTATGTAATTACTGTTTGAGGTGTTCATCATTAATAACAACGTTTTAGATTTCAACCAATGGCGTGAAATTATTTTTGCTCGGTCCCAAGCTGCGAGAGTTAGTAAGCGTACAACGTACAATACTTTCCGCCTCTTGCCTTCCAAATTTAAAAACCGTCTACAATAACCAAAATCACTGTATACCGCTTCCTCTTTCAAACATATTTTTTAAGGAACCGATTGCCGCTTTTTCAAAACCAATTTTCACAGTTTGCGGACGCCATCCAGGAATTTGTATCTTTATCAGTGCAAACATACGATCGTACGTTCGTTGCTTTTTATTAGGCAAAAGTGCGAACATCACAGGTACCACATTCACTTCTTCATCAGTGGTTCCGATATCGATATGGAATGAGTAGATTTGCGTGAGCTGCTTACTGCAACTTTTGAACGTTCCATCAATAAACACAGTATTGCTCGTGGCCAAGAGCTCTCTCCCATTAGTTGTGGCAAATATTAAAATCCTCCCAGCAGTTTGATCATCGGCGAAGAGAAAATTGGATTGGTCTTCCAATATTAACAATGCTTCTAGGAAAACTATGTGCTCAGAACTGGATGGTTCCATAATAGAGCCACGGACATTTCTTCTAATTCTATTTAAAGAGTGCTTCAACGAATGGAATGAAGGAACTTCGGTAATAAAATCGTAGCCGCGATGGAATAGCTGCGTCAATTCTTGGTTATATACTTTGTGTATTGGAGCGTCTTCCTCCCGAGCTCTCTTCTTTGCCACACAAATTTGTTTCTGCACTTCCAAGGCAGCAACATCTGGCTTGCAGGAATGCGGTATGGCACTTTCTACCCAATTCTGTCCGTTGGTTGTTATGCTGCCTTTGCACTTGTGGCTCTTCTCTTTAGAACAAAGCCAACGAGTATTCCCATTTTCAAAACTTCGCTGCATTCTGTATTTATGTCCTTCGTAAATAGCTGCAGGTTTCCCTTTGTTTGTTTGCAATAGTTCAAACTCTAAAGAATTATACTTGTGAAGACGATCCTACACTGACTGGTACTGAGGAATTTGTACCTAGTCGTTACGAATCGTACTCGTATTATCAACTGATTGAATACCTATACATAGATCATAGAAACTCTAGAAATTACAGACTTTCGATTGACTACGTTAATACCGGTACATATTTAGCGGTTACCCTTCTTATCTCCCGTCGAGATCCCCAAACAATAGTGCAGTCACTTTTTAAGCTCTTAAACACTGAATTGAATACCGCTTGTTAACGGGCCTATTTATCGAAAGTTATTTTATCCTTGGATGCGTCTGCTAGCCAGACCGCCCGACTCATGAAAAGATGACAATAGATTAACAGTGAACCAACGAAACGAGGAGATACTTTAAAGAACTACAAGAATATAATGTAAGTGCTGCAACTCATCACATGACGCGGCGTGGCCCAGAGATTTGTCTACTGCAGTAAAAAACTCCTGCTATATAGCCACGTTTGGAATTTTAATGGCAGCTCCTCGAGAACTTGAACATAGCTTACATATCTAAGTATATAAAACGGCTGGGAACAATCCAATTTACTATCGAAATCGGTATATTCTAGGGCTTCTCTGATTTAAGATGTAAAAACGAAAGATGGTATACTAATCCTTAGGTACAGGTACCATACTTACCCTAGTGCATGTTTCTGCACTACTTGTAACATTGGAAACAAAAATGTCAATTACATAAATGTAATCAAACTTACATCGGAGGCAATAGAATAGAAATGTTGCTTGTGACACCCGGTATAGCTTGATATCCAGAAGCGGTGCACGATTTTTTCTTATAGAATAGATAAATTTTACTTAAAGCATAGAATCTTGTCACTGAGCATTAAATACCCTCAAATAAGGTTTATAATTTCACGTATCTGCATCGTGAGCTTGTTACGTATAATCTGGGGGTGGGATTATACTACTGGGTGGTCACCCATTTAAATCTTTTAAATGTAACTTGACAGAATTATTTACGTCCGTTTTTTCTTCGCATTAAATTTTTTTTCTAATAATTAGTCGGACGTACGTAGTTAAGTTTGAAAGAGACGTAAATTTTATCTGTTGCAATCTTAACTTTAATTCTAACGGGCAATGATCCTCGTGTCCACCGGCGGTAGTTAGTCTATAGAAATAATTGCACACCAGTGACTTGCGTTCACTGATGTCAAGAGCGCAAATCCACCGTCACAGCTGATGCAGCTAGGTATGTAGCAGGTTGATAGATACTGTACGTGATTAATTAATGACGCGTGAAAATTGTTTTCGTTTGTTAAAGTGACATCAATTAAGAAGCCGTTGATTGTCAGTGGCTATTCGGAATAACGCTTTATATAAGGGGGTACAGCTAACTCGCTATAGCCACACCAATTTAACTGCCATTAATTTAGTTGTTTTCACAAAATTTTTGATAAGCATTATTGGACAGCCTGTATATTGTTTTACCGAGGATATCGACCTGACGGTTAATGACAATGAACTGTCAGACTTTTATAATCGATTTCGTCTATTAATCTCGTTTTGTTTTATAGTGAATCGTCTATGTACTTTTGTTATTAAATAAATTTTGTCAGGATGATTCTGCAAAACCGATTTTAGTGGAGCGTGAAATTCCCGTCTCGTCTTCGATGAAATGATGTAGCCTCAGGAACATTTTACTAGGATTTAGCAGAATGACTATGCATATTCGAGAAACTATAAAAATAGAGCAAATAAAAACGTGTCTAAATGAATTTGTTGGATACTAGTAGGCGGTACCTGCTTAGAAAAATAATTTAATAAGTTGGATATTAATGAAACTAAGAACCCTGTTTTCAAAATCGACATTTCCATCAAATTTACTTTCTTAGGGCAATTATTTCAGAAACTATTAATTTTAGAATTATTGTCATAAAAATGTAACCCACAATATCTTCTTTTCTCATCTTATACATAAACACGATAGAAATATAGGTTTATATTTTGACAACTAAATTTTATTCAAAATGGCCGACATCATTTCTCCTGATTACAGAATAATTTACATCTGATATAATTCCCTGAACTATACGGCTATTTCTTTGATTTCCTAAATAAATTATCAATCCTTCCCAAGAAAGAACTTTTGAAAAAGCCACGTATAATTGTCCGTGAGTAAATATTTCTTTTCGGAGATCAATTACTATTTGATCAAATGTTTGGTCTTGTGATTTGTTAACAGTCATTGCAAACGCTAGTTTAATGGGAAATTGTCGTCTTTTAAAAGTAAAAGGATAAACATTTTCACAATACAACGTTATACGATTAACGAAAACTATATCTCCATGTTTATCGCCCGTTAAAATTTTGCACTGTAGGATATTGTCTCCCAATTGTAAAATTAACAATCTCGTACCATTACATAAGCCTTCATTAATGCTGAGATTTCTAACCAACATCACAATACAATATACTCTCCACTTCAATTCATGCGGAGGAAAATTTGGCGGGTTTAAAGTATTTAAATATTCAGGAAGAATAGCATCGTTTAAATCTCCATTATCACAATTTTCAACACTATCCAAGTTTGTATATATTTTTTCTGTTTTTATATCTAACAGTTCTACCACTTTTTATTTAATGTCTTCAACATCAGAATAGCTGATTAGGTCATATCTATGAATCGCTTTTCTCTGATTGATTCCTCCATATATACGTTCAACGATATCCGAATTATAAATACATCTCTGTGGCAATTCTAAATTGCTATTCATATTGTTCAAAACTCCATCTCCAACATCCAATAAAAACTTGGTGAATTCTTGTTCCTGTGGTAGAGCCCGCATATTTTGTGTTTAAGAAAATTTACGGAAATAACTCCAAAGAGAACTAAATTTGATATTTAAATTCACTGTTTCACAGCGGGTAGCATTTATTTTAACTGGTAACAATTGTCAAAAATCTCCTCGCAACACCATAATTTTTCCACCAAACGGAAAACATCACAATTCATAAAGTCTCGTAAGGTTCTGTCTATAATGTCTAAAGCATACCTTGGCGCCACAGGAGCTTCATCCCAAATAAAAACATCTACACTCCTTAAATAATCTGCTTCTTTTGAATTTTTCTTAAAGTTGGAAGATGAATCTAAAAACAGAGGAACAGGTAATCCAAACGTTTTGTGAACTGTTCTGCGATGAGGAAGTAGTATTGCTGCTATGCCCGTGAAGGCCATGGTACAAACAATTTTATTCTTACTCTTCAGTAATCTGTAAAGGGTTGTATAAACATAAGTCTTACAGGAGCCTCCTGCACCGTCTATAGAAAAACATGAAGATTCAGAAATTGATTCACTTATGTTAGCATCACATTTACCCAAAATAATATCTACAATTTCTTTCTGCTTTTCATTTAGGTGTTTATATTGTCGTGATCCTATTTCTATTGCTTGTTCTTCATTTGCATATTCAATGTCGTGGCATGGTAGGAAACATTGAAAGATTGTAACCTTCCGCAGAAAGCATGGAACTAATTTGAATATAGGCTTTTTTGTCCTTCAGTATTGCTGTAACGTCTTTCATAATCTTGTGACATTGCTTCTTTAAATTCTTCCCACAATTCTTCCTGATAAATTGGTCGGCAATGCATTAAAATACGAATGAATGAATATTTCAGCTGTCTGGGCATCATCCAAATTTCAGCTTCATTCATGGCTCTTTTCCACTCGTGATGATCTTAAATAATAATAATAATAATAATAATAATAATACATTTATTAACACCAAAAATACAGAAAATAAAGATACACGAATTGAAAAATTAATTTTGGTGCTAAAAGGCCAGCATTCAGACATCTGCATCCGCAAAGAGTATGCAAAGTCTGATCTCCCATACAGGCCTAACTAAATTATACTACATTTATTAGCAGGTAGGTAATTTTACAAAATATTTGAAATATATGAACGAGATGAAATGAAAAGACAAGCTGAATAAGTATAACAACAGAAAAAGAAAAAAGAAAGGGAAGGAAGAGCAGTAGAAATTGCCAAGAAGACGACGAAGGAGAAAAGAAGAAGAAGAAAGAGAGTGGAGCACAAACCCATAAGTCAAACACATCAATAGCATATTATGCAGAAACACCATAATGGTCTACTGATGATCAAGCAAGATCCGATGAAAGTTTTTCCTGAAGACATGGCAAGGAAGAGACAAATTCAAGCGGTTCACCTTATTCATGCAGGCAGCTATGTTGTAGGAAAAAGATCTCTTAAATATTTCCTTGCGATGCCTGGGAATTGTGAGCATAAGAGACTTTCGCCGCGTGGCAACACTATGGACATCCGCACGGAAAACAAGTCTCCGATATAAATATATGGGTATTTTGTATTTAATAATCCGGAGAAAGAAACAGACCATATGAAGGCGACGCCTGTTGTACATATTCAACCATCCAGCATCCTTCAGCTTATGAGAGATATGAGAACGTGCTCTAATACCGAATATTAGACGCAAACACGAATTCTGAACCTTTTGGACACGAAACACATCAACACTATTTAAACAAGGACCATATACACTGTCACAAAAATTAAAATGTGACAGGACTAATGAATCACAGAGCATTTTCTTGGTATTCAGGTCTAAATAATGTCTTTGACTGTAGATAAGTTTGAGTGCCGAATAAGTTCTTCTCAATAGGAGGTTCACATGCTGAGTAAAACGCAGGTTGCAGTCCATATACAAACCCAAATTCCTAACACAATCCTTAAAAGGTATGATCTCTTTGTCAATTTTTAAGACCAACTGGTTTATAGTACTAGTTCTAAATGAATCACTACCAAATAAAATCGCGCATGACTTTTTGGGGTTTATTTTTAAAAGGTGTTGTTTAGAAATAAAAGCTAGTTTATCTAGATCACTATTTATAAGAACACGGGCATGCATAACATCAGACGGTTCAAAAGAATGATAAACTTGAATATCATCAGCATAGAAATGATATTTGCAATGTGAAAGCGACCTATAAAATGACGATGTATATATAGTGTATAGAACAGGACCAAGGATGCTACCCTGAGGCACACCCGATATGAGGTTACAAGGTAGAGACACGTTTTTATTGTATTTTACACACTGAACCCGATCGGACAGAAAAGAACACAGCAGACCGATCGCATCAGGAGCAAGACCAACATAATGTAATACGGATATAAGAATATTGTGATTTAAGGTATCAAACGCTTTCGAATAATCAATTAAAATGAGAACGGTAACTTTATTACTATCACAAGCTCGAAAAATATCATCTGTTAACTCAGTTAAAGCAGTAGCACAACTATGTCCCCTCCTAAAACCTGATTGCGCTGAGGGCAGTACGCCACAAGCATCCAGGTGCACGCGAAGCTGGAGCTCCAGAATCTTTTCGAGAATTTTTGAGAATACAGGTAATATACTTATCGATCTGAGATCACTAAACTCTGAGGGTGAAGCAACCTTTGCCAAAGGAATTACATGCGCATGTTTCCACGCCCTAGGAAAATATGATTTACGTATACATTCATTGATAATATGAGTCAGAAAAGGAAGAATATAAGGACAACACAGAAGAATCAGGGAAATATTAAGGTTATCGCTGCCATACGCCTTGGATTTCATTGCTGCCAAAACATCGAGAACGGAGACCTCATCAACGCAACCAAAAGACAAGGGGTTAGCAATACCAGGTAGTAGGGTAGTAGAATAAAAATTGAGTAACTCGTCACTAGGTTGCAGCTCAGATTTACAGGATTCCACGAAGTAAGAATTTAACGAATTCACGTCACTCAGGTTAGGTGGCAAATTAGGCGATCCACGCTTAAGGACATTCAGCCTGCTAAGTTCCTTCCACTTTTCCCTAGTTGAACAGTCACGAAACTTATAACTAAGATAGGCTTTCTTCTCAGAACGTAAGGCAGACGTGGTAATATTCCTCAATTGTTTATAGTACGCCCAATGTTCAGGAAGTTTGCTAATTTTGAATCGACTTAAAGCTCCATCTCTCAACCTCATCATAAACCTTATGTTATCTGTAATCCAAGGTGAATAACAATTATTTCTGCGAGGTTTGGAAACTCTGAGAGGAGCATGAAGGTTGCAAAGATAAAGAATGAAAGAGTTCATGGTCTCTATCTTCGCATCGATGTTGTCCGTCCAAAAAATAGAATGCCAAGGTAAAGACTGAAGATCAATTTTAAATTGTTGTGCATTAATGCTACCCAGCGCTCGATAAGTAAATAAGACCTAATTTTAAACACGCTGCTACATAAGATTCCTGTATTTCTCCGTTTTCTGTTTTCAGATCTTCAAATCTGTTTGCTCCTTTAATATGAAGTAATAATAATCGAAAATGAAATAGTTCAATTTGGCTGGGGCTTACGGAGTACATGCGTCCAATAACTTTGAATTGTTTCTGACGGCGTATACTTTTACAACGACAACAAACATGATACCTACCTGTGATAGTTCAGACAAACGCACTTTTGGCGATCGGCTCCCGCACGTATTAAAAAGAGACCTGTTATTGTTAAAAGCTAGTTGAAGACCTTGTGTGATAAAGATTTATGAAATACTTTCCTAGGAGCAAAGAGTATTATTAAATACTACCTATAGGTGAAAATAAAAGTGATAAAGGTCACTAGAAATGGTCCTAATGTCTACGTCGTACGTCTTGACCATTTGGTACCTATTTGATGCCATTTGGTTGATACAATTTAGTTGTCATCCTTCCACGCAGAAGCGGTCGTTCATAATGGTGTATAACATTTTTGGGCTTTAGCATCTTCAGAACGTTGCGCTCTGGATATCCACAGATTATCGGACATTTCTGGTACATACTTATATGTACAAAATTCTTATACAAGTCAGTGCAACAGGACAATGTGTTATGTGTAGCAGAAAGTGATCCAAAAAGTTTTCCACATATTTACATTTTCAATCATCGCTTTAACGCTAATCAGCAATTATTTTTCCTGAATGACCCACAGACACGTAGGTACATAACACAACATATTCTACATCAGCATAAGAAAAGGAACAAGCCACGCGCAAAGAGCATTAGTTTTATTAATCAGGCCAATTTACACGCATTGTATAACAGAATATGATAATACGATAATACACTAATCACCGGTGTGTAGCGGAGCTTTTTGTTCCGGAGCTTTAAAGCCCAAACAAGAAAGGGACGCTAGTTGTCGCCCACTAAAACTTCTTTTTCTTTGCCCACCGTTACATTACACACTCTATTATTGCACACGCATTTCGTGTAATTTTGTTTGTCAAGTGCAAACACTGGCTACCGTTGTGCGCCTCCGGTGAGGTGCATCCTCGCATACGAACACCTGTTTCTTGCAGGTACCATATAAACATCACACTCATTCACTGCTGCAGTAAATATACGGACTTTTACTATTTGATTTAGATTATTCTTCTGCTTGCCTACTTTGCCACAGAGTTTGGACTTCCGTTTATTGTAAAGCAATTAAAAGTTTCATGTACTGAAGGATTATGACGGAGGAAGTTAGTAGGTCAGTGGGTACTGGGTATACAGGTGTTTCCATGTAACTCGTTCATTCCAAGGAATCATTGAACATCAACTAAAATTCTGAGTATATGTATTTTAACCAAAAAGTTGCGTATAATTCAGAAACCGTTATGCCAGCCGATGCCGAATTTAATTGTGCATTCAGCTGTACAATAATACGCACTTTTCTATTTGCTTACACCGAAATAAGGAACATAAAGCTTCAAAAATACGCAAAATATATAACCCAGAATTGACGCAGCTATTCCATCGTGGCTACGATTTTATTACCGAAGTTCCTTCATTCCAATCGTTGAAGCACTCTTTAAATAGAATTAGAAGAAATGTCCGTGGCTCTATTATGGAACCATCCAGTTCTGAGCACATAGTTTTCCCAGAAGCATTGTTAATATTGGAAGACCAATCTAATTTTCTCTTCGCCGATGATCAAACTGCTGGGAGGATTTTAATATTTGCCACAACTAATGGGAGAGAGCTCTTGGCCACGAGCAATACTGTGTTTATTGATGGAACGTTCAAAAGTTGCAGTAAGCAGTTCACGCAAATCTACTCATTCCATATCGATGTCGGAAGCACTGATGAAGAAGTGAATGTGGTACCTGTGATGTTTATGGGACGCCGTTTGGGTCTTTAATCGTCTATTTAAGGATATGTTACAGATGTCCGTAAATCGGGAATTATGGATATCCCACAGATATTTTTAAATATTTAAAAATATCTCACAGATATTTTTAAATCATTTTGGATATCAAACAGTGAACAATGATTATTTTTATCTGCGAGATATCTTTAAATATTTAAAAATATCTCACAGATATTTTTAATTCTATAATTACGGATATCTACTAAGCATTTTGATATCCAAAATTGTGGCGCCACCTATAAGGCGAAAGATGTAATTATTATTTCCTTTTGGGCTGGTGTAAATCGGTCGCGCGTCTCCACAGTGTTGCCAACCCTACCGAAATTTCGGTAGATCTACCAATTTTATATGTTATCTACCGATCTACCGAAATGATACATAATTCTACCGAAATTTCATTTTTTAATTATGCAATCGAGTCCATTAGTGTAACGGCAAAATCAGAGCGCGAAATTTTAAATGGAGCTTAGATGACCTTGCACTTCACATTCTATTTTTACCTTTCATCCTGATTTCTTAACATTAAATCAATATATGACGATTACTATGAAGCTTTTTCGGTGTTTGTCTTGCAAAAGCATTTATTTATGCAGTCATTTTGTTTAAAACCAAAATGCAACAAACTACTGCAATTTACGGCGCTAGAACCGGCGCAATAGATGGTTTAAATCGTCCTTAATAACACTAATTTTTAACACTTTCTTTTCCATTTTACTCTTTTTAAATATAAATAAATTCTTAAACCCCCTATTAAATAAAGATTAAACAATAAATTAGCCGGAGAAATAAACAACTTAACCTCAAACCCTGTGCATCAAACGTCAAAATAATAATGATCTGGTCTAAACAAGACATAAGTTCTGTTATTATATGTACTGTAAAATATTTCTGAAATTAAGTTGTATTTTAAGTTGTTTTTGAAAATGTAACAGCTGGAAAGAGCAGTCGTTTTGTAACTTGCAGAATCCCTGTGAACAGTAAACCGTTGTTAATATTGAAGTGGCGTGTAAATACTGCGAAAATATTGTGAAAATCTCTAATGAATATGTGTCCAAAAGTAGCTACAAAAATAGATACAGGATGTTGAAATTTCTTACAAAAATGTAATATCTGCTTGTATCGTTACCTACTATTTTCAGCTGTTTTGTGCTATTCTCGATTATTTACACGCCAATTCGATATTTACAACACTTTACTATTAGAAAGAATGGATTGACAATTTCGTTTTTAAAATCTCGGACTAATGCACCGTGTTACACAAAATTATTTCTCTCTGAAACTATGCCTCGAACGCAAAAAAACAAAAGAGAGATTTTTTCTTGTAAATAAAACAAAGATTCTAATATTTTGCAACATATCTATGTAAGTCAGTAGCGTAATATAGTTTCGGTAATAAATGTGGTCTCCCCACCTCGTAGTGACGCCACTGGTGAGAGTACAAAACTCAAAATTTATAAATTAGTAAATAACTTCAAGGAATTATTATGCCCAAAATTCCAAATGAATAGGTCCGGTAGTTTTCCAGATATTAAAAAAATAACATTTTTGAAAGAAATTTCAATACCTTGTATCTCGCTTAGCCGGCATTTTTGGACATACGTTGATTAAGGTTTTTCGCATTATTTTTAAGTATTCTATCTACCCTAGAAGTTTGTTACACTCATTATAGATCACCCTGTATTGCATTATACTCCGATCATCTGTTTACCCTACAAAATTTGCATTCCTCTAAAACGTTGAAGATTCACTTCTATCGCGAGTGGCGACCACGCATCCAGTTTTTTTAATCATGTTTTTCCTTGCCCTCAGCGTTCAGGTTATTGCCAATAAGTGGTGCGAATAATATTGAAATATTAATAACGGTCAACGGCAAAACCAGCGCCGGCAACGAAAAGTAAATTTGCTGGCTGCCGGCGGCGACAACGCAGGCACTTCCGGGGATAAATATCCCAGGAAGTACCAACGTTGTCAAGCGTTTCCAATGTGTAAATATCCATCAAGTAGCTCATACAAGAGCCTACCTTGCATCGGCACCTTGGTTAATGGGATACACATGAAGTTAGCGGTTCAGGTAGCTTGGGGTGCAAACCCGCTGGGGATGACTTTTTAATCATATTTTTCCTTGCCCTCCAGGCAAAATGCTTGCCGTCTGTAATTTTCAAGCTTATAGTTTCTTAGGGCAAGGGAAAGGTATTTTTCCCTTGCCCTACAAATGAAAACGACGTTATGCAACGTTGCACATTGGAATTGGAGAAGCTTGACAACGTTGGTATTTCCTACGATATTTAGCACTGATTTTATAATATTGGAAAATCACTGATAATTTAGCCGTCCTCTTTATCCTCGGTAAGAAACGTCAGTTATTGCCGAACACGAACACAAAAGTTTCACCAATCAGAGTGCTACCGAGGCACAAGTCCTGGGGAAACAGAAAACTCGACCGCGCGCAGGCTGGAGATTTAAAGCGGGAGAGCGCGTAAGTCAGATTTACACTAGACCATAAATACAACTAAGCTTACTTCCTGGAAATTAGAGGGCGCTACAATTTTGGATATCAAAACTGGCAAGTGATATTCATAAATAATTAATTCTATCTTACAGATAATTCTAAATATTTAAAAATTACCGCCCCATATCTAAAATTGTTGATTTAAAAATATCTGTCGGATAAAAATAATTGTTTGTGGATATCTCACTGATAGCATTAAATATTTGAAAATATCTGTGGGATATCCTGAAACCAATACTATTTTTGCTCACTTTGGATTCGTATGTAATTCTTTAAGCAATACTTACGTGCTAAAGTCAAAGCTAAGCAAAAATTGATTTGATTTAAAAATATGCTATAGATATTTTCAAATATTTAAAACTATGAGTGAGATATGCATTAATAAATATTTATATCTCGCTGATATTTTTAAATAATGAATTATGGATATCTCCGAGATATTTATGTCGATTTAACAATATCTGGGAGATAGAAATAATTATTTATGGATATTACTTGCATGGTTTGATATAAAAAAATGTAGTCTTCCACTTGCTACTCTAAATTGGATAACAATTACAACATGTAAAGGATGGTGTAATTGAATTATTGAATCTTTCGCCTTATAGGTGGCGCCACAATTTTGGATATCAAAATGCTTAGTAGATATCCGTAATTATAGAATTAAAAATATCTGTGAGATATTTTTAAATATGTAAAGATATCTCGCAGATAAAAATAATCATTGTTCACTGCTTGATATCCAAAATGATTTAAAAATATCTGTGAGATATTTTTAAATATTTAAAAATATCTGTGGGATATCCATAATTCCCGATTTAAAAACATCTGTAGGATATCCTTATATGGACGATTAAAGACCCAAACGGCGTCCCATAGATGTTCGCACTTTTGCCTGATAAAAAGCAACGAACATGCGATCGTATGTTTGAACTGATAAAGATACAAATTCCTGGATGGCGCCCGCAAACTGTGAAAATTGATTTTGAAAAAGCGGCAATCGGTCCCTTAAAAAATATGTTTCCATCTACGCAAATAAGTGGATGCAACTACCATTTTAACCAGTGTTTATGGAGGAAAGTGCAAAATCTTGGTTTAGCAGAAGAATGTAAGGTGAATGAAGACATACGCCTGCATATTCGAATGTGCGCCCCCTTAGCCTATATTCCACCTACTCATATAGAAGATAGGTGGCTAACCATTATGGAAACTGCTCCCCAATACGAAAAACTGCAAAATTTTTTTGATTACTTCGTAGACGAATGTTAATTGTTAATTGTTGCACTTTTGGGTAGATCTTTATTTCTCATTTCAAAAATATAGTTTGCATTTTATGTTTAAAATTTGTTTTTTTAAATATTATCGCTCCCTAGTGCTTGAATAATTTAAAAAAAATTGGCTAAGGAACTTCTTGGACTCGGCGACTCGCTTCTGCCTCATATTCGGGGCAGGTAGTAATATCTTGTCCGCGCGCAATCGACTTGTCCCTTTTGCGACCACTTTATAATCTGTAGGGGTTAAACTGACCGCGGCGCGCTATTGACATACACCCGATAAGTTCTTTGGACATCTCGACTAGCAAGCAAATAAAAATATATCCACTTGGCTTGATCAAAGTTTATTGTAGTCTTTAGCGAGATCAAGCTCAGCAATTTCTCTGTCAATTTTTGTAATGAGACGATAATATCAAGATGCAAGTAATAATAAACCGAAAATTACATATCCACAAAGTGCTCATAAAATCTATAACGAGTTCTCTTCAGCATAAGTAGCACTCCCGATATCTACTTGTAAGACTGCTTGTTAAACAAAGTGATTGGATTATTTTGCTTGTTTTCGTTTCGATTCGTTTGAACTGGAAACCGACAAGTTGTTAGCAGATAATTTGCTAAAATTACACACTTTTAATTGGAATGGGAACATAATTTTTTGTGCAAACACCACTAGGACTGTCCAGAATCAGGAACGAAAATTTAAACCGATCTGCGTACGAGCGAACTGTTCAAATTATAGGTGTATACGACTTGTAATATTTTTTTTCTTTTTCTCGTGCCGCATATCACGGGCGAACCAGTTCAAAGAGCGTCCGCCAAATAGCCTCAAGTTATGTTTCAGAAAATAAGATGAGAGTGAACGTTGTTCCATACGTAATAACTGCGAAAAGAGGTTTTTAAATTACAGTACTTTTGTAATTTAAGCTTTTATAGTCTGTTGGGTTTTATAGTCCGGTGGGTTTTGTTATCGCAAATAAAGTAATTTAGGTTGCCTTGTGACCTGAACTGACCTGTCCCAAACAGACATTTGTTGAAGAAATTATTTGTGTTCGATGTAAATTATTTTTCTATAAAAAAAACTCGAAACTGTGCACAATGTTCCCAACATAAAATTTTAGAAATTATTTAATAATAGAGCATTTAAACTTTATGAGAAAGAAAGTCTATGAAAGTAACGTGGTAGGTAATAACTTCTTACTTTTAGACAGTCACTGCAAGAACCAATGTGATTATCTTGAATTTGGTACGCCCCTTGTAGGTTGTAGTCATTAATTAAAACAATAAGCGCTTTCTTGACTTGTCATAGAGCTTAAATTTTTTCCCATCAGTGTGGTAATTGGACGTGTTAAAGAAAACATGATCAATTTTCCTGTAAATTTCTTAATAAGTGCTCTTGGTTAAAAAGCCCGTCTTAAATCACAAGATAAAAGTTAAAACGACCGCCTCACAAGCTATATAGTGTTGTACAAGTACTTCAAAAGAAGTGTTAACTTGTCTCAGGAAGTTATGGAACACTTATACCAAAATCTGTCTACAGTACACAACCGAAGAATTGAGGATATTCAAATAATATTTGTCTGGTAGTAGAAATTTTATTTTAAATATTTAAATTTCTTTGTGCCAATTTTTTTATTATATAAATTTGTTTTAGTGAATAATATTGGCAAATACAATACTTTAGATAAAATATGGACGTTTCGGCCCCGTGGGTTTAAGGATGATAATTTGTGGGTTGTTTTTAATGTTACTTAAAATTTTAATGTTACTTAAAAATTCTTTTTCATTTTTATTAACTTTTGTAGATGAATGAATTGCGAAATTTTTTAACACTTTGGCAACTTTCAATGGTGCGGGGATAATATTATTCTGTGTGTTTATGGCTAACCCATATGTTTCTGAAACTCTTATTTAAATTTCTTGCTGAATGTGACGACTTTTGAGGTGATACAGATTTTTTTCAGAACTGTTACTTGCAAGTTCTTGTGACCTATTTGTTTGATGTCGAAATGTCTTGCTGGCTCGTGCCATTCATAAGCCTCTATCAATTCACAACGGCTCGCAAATTAGCGCGGATAATTGTTCAATAAAAGTACTTAAAACATCGGGCAATTTGGAATGTCAATAAAAACTCTTAATTTCACCGAATTTACCGTTTCCATCAAAAGGTAACCCCGCGGTCTTTTACATTCTGGTTACGCAACACATTAAAACCAAAATTCAACATAAATACGCTAATAGACTGAAATAAATACTTTTCTTTCGGAATTCACGACTTGTTTGACTAAACTGCAGGATTATGGCCCATTTTTACGATTCTGTTTAGTCTGTGCATATTTCGCCGAGGTCCACCATGAGTCAAGGAATCGTTAGTCGTTAATTTTATGTCTGAGGGTTGCAAGATGCATGATGCCATGATTTAGTGAAATAATAGAGTAATAAACCAACAGGTACTTCAATGGAAAAGGTGTTTATAATATTCTAAACGAATTAAAGTGGCAAGAGATTTTAGGTCGTGGTGCCTACTATACTTGTCATCAGGGAAGAGGCGAACAGGATAAAGTTCTGGACCACACACAGATAGTAGACATCGTATGTCCGCACCTCGTCTGCTGGGAACTCGAATGAACATTTTACCTACCCGTTGAAGTAATTAGCTGCCACCGACGAAGGCTCGACGTTATTTCTATTATAACTAAGATTATATGGGGCGTGATGGGCAGATAAACTTCCTAATTTGGTACTGCGTTTCCCTATAATATCACCATAAAATAAATAAAGTTAGAAACGTACTTCTGAGCTATGAAATTAACAAGTTTATTGGTGCCTCTTATACTCCAGTCACTTGCCTTATAATAACTCTCTCAACTTTACTCCAAGAATCATCGGGAACCTATAACTCGAAAGGAAGACGATCACAAAAGAAGTTTTTTCGTTTGGAACTGACCTTTTTTTTAATGAAACATGCATCTCGGTCTAGAGCGGCTTGCATAGATAAAAAACTTACCTGATATTCCCAACAACCGTAAATAAGACATAAAAGTAATTAGCAGACAGTGCAGGGAAACTGATCGTTCTCCCTTTAGTCACTTAACCCTAATGTGTCATCAGAAACAAGTTCTGTTCATTATAACTGTTCAGTAAAAAACTGTTAAGTGAAAAATTGAACACTCATGTCTATATTGTTTACTTTGTTAATTGTTAGATCTAGGAAATTTATCGCATTATCTTTTTCTAATTCCATTGCAAAATTTATATTCGGATTTATGTTATTCCTGAAATCTAAGAATGAATTTAATTGTCTGTCCGTTCCTGTAAAACAGGCTATTATATCGTCCACATACCTAAACCAATACAAGAATTGTTTACTAAGTTTATTGCTACGAATATGGGTCTCTATCTGGTCCATAAATATATCGGCTAATAAGGGGATATACAGTGTGTCCACGGATGGACTTAACTATACTTGTAAAAACTTTTATTTTCAATTTTTCGAAAAAAAGTCATTCTTTGTAATTTCTTTTGCTTATTATGTAAATACGATTCACGTCGAGAAACTTTGATTTTGTTGTACAGGGGGCGCAAAAAGTACAAAAATGTATATTTGCAAAATTAAACATTTTTGAATCAAGCTTTTTGAAGTCTCAGAATGAAACAGCTTATAAGGAGAAATCGAAAAGCCAAATAAAGTTTTCCCATGGAAGTTATACTTAGTTGCTAAGATACACCGGGTGTCCGGTTAAGGTTGGCGACTGGCTATCTTAGGAACTATTCTTCCTACAGATTTCGGAAAAGAATCTTCTTACAAAAGTGACCATAAAAATTCATCAAAAATGTTTTTAGCTTTCAATTTTCCCCGCTGGAGGGCCCAATTTTAAAAGAATAGACAATCCACATTTTCTTCAAAAATTCAAATAGAAATGTAGGTATCCTTTATCTTTCTCAAAATGTCTTTGTAATATCCAGCAAATTAGTTTAATAACTTTTTGATCTAACTTACAAAATAAGGACTGGAAGGAGGAAAGAATTCTCTTATACCAAAAGTGCCATGTCTTCGGATTGCTTGAACCAATTTTAATGAATTTGGTCTCGTTGGAAAAGGAATTTATAGCGCAATAGAAATCTGCATTTACGCTTGAATTTAATTTTATGAGGGAGCCGCCAGATGGCATTATTTAGAAAATTGCGAAAATGCCAAATTTTCTCAAAAACTTTAAATGGAATGGTATATTTTTTATAACATGGCGTCATTACAAATAGAATTGAGAACTAAATATCTCAAACCGGAAGTTATCTTTTTTCAAACGGAAGTTATCATCAAGAATATGGTCTAATCAAATCTCAGCGCACAGGTATCAAATTTTTCAAAAATTTTTGAATGGAATGGTACATTTTCATAACATGCTGTTAGTACAAATAGCATGAGTAATAGAAGGCCGCAAACTGAAAGTTCCTATCTTTTTTCAAACGAAAGTTATGATCAAAAATGCTGTTTAATCCTATTTCATTGCATGGGTAATTTTAGGAAAATAATTTTTTTTAAAGAATATTAGGGCATTCTTGTATCTCTCATCAGACAGAATTATAAGAAATATTACAAACAAAACGCACACCATGGAAAATAAAAACAAATACCTGGTCAAAGTATTGCCACTAATTGTTAAATTTAACTTAACTAAGTATTAATTATTAGTTAATTTAAATTCGATTTCAGTGTCTTTTCGCTAGAATTTATTATAACTTTAACTAATGTCTAGCTCTGCTGCTGAAGCGTCTGACAAGCTCGTGGTGTTTTTCAAAATGAAGAAAATGCCGTTATTGCCTCCCGAGCCTTGGCAAGGCGTTTGAGAAAAATTGAATATTTACTAAATTAAATTGATATTCATTTAGGTATTTCATTTTTCTCAAATTTACCCACGCAATGAGATATGATTAAACAGTATTTTTGATCACAACTCTCGTTTGAAAAAGATAGGAACTTTCGGTTTGCGGCATCTGTTCTTTATGTTATGTGTACTAACAGCATGTTTTGAAAATGTACCATTCCATTCAAAAAAATTTGTAAAATTTGTGCACTGGAATTTGATTAAACGATATTCTTGATGGTAACTTCCATTTCATCATCATAAGGTTCTCAGTCCGAAGACTGGTTGGACGCGTACCTCCATTCTTTTCTATCCTGAGCTAACCTACGCATTTCCCTAAAAGTAGAACATCCTACATCCCTAACTATTTGAGAGCAGTAGTCTAATCTAGGCCTACCCCTACCTCTTTTTATTCCTATCTCTGACTCTAGTATGTCACGAACTATTCCTTCGTGTCTTAGAAGGTGTCCTACCATCCTATCTCTCCTACTCTTTATTGTTTTCCATACCTTTCGCCTTTCCCCAACTCTTTCTAATACTTCCCTATTGCTAACCTTATCTATCCACGGTATCTTCATCATACGTCTGTAGCACCACATTTCAAACGCTTCTACTCTTTTTCTATCCGCTTCTCCTATTGTCCAAGTTTCGCACCCGTATAATGCCGTACTCCATACATACGACGTTAAGAGTCTCTTCCTAGTCTCTATATTAACCGTTCTCGAGCATAACAGTTGTTTCTTTTTGTTAAACGCAACTCGGCCCTGCGCCATTCTTTGTTTTATATCTTTAGTGCTCCTACCGTCTTGAGTTATTTTACTTCCTAAGTAGCAGAAATCCGCGACCTCCTCTATCTTCTCATTTCCAATTTGTATTTCCATTTTAGTTCTATTTTCACATCCCCTACATACCAAAATTTTAGTTTTCTTTTTATTGATTTTCATGCCGAAGCCCTGTGTCAAAACTGCTTCCATTTCATTCAAAGCCGCTCCTAATTCTTCTTTGCTAGATGCTAACACTGCTATATCATCCGCAAATCTGAGCATGTTAATAGCTTGGCCCTGTACATTGATCCCTGAGGCTGTTCTTTCCTTAACAATATTAATCGCATCTTCGATATATAAGTTGAAAACTAGAGGTGACAATGCACATCCCTGTCTCACTCCCTTCCGGATATCTACTTCCCTTTGTTCCTGCTCACATTCTATAACTGCCTTTTGCTCTTTGTAGAGATTATGTATTATTCTTCTGTCCCTGTATTTCATCCCTACCTTTCTCAGCACTTCGAACATCTTCCCCCATTTTACGTTGTCGAAGGCTTTTTCTAAATCTACAAATCCTATATAGACGCTCTTTCTCTTTTCTATCGTTTTTTCTATAATTACTCGTAAAGCTAGAATGGCCTCGCGCGTTCCTCTATTTCGTCTAAATCCGAACTGATCTTCTCCTAATATTTCTTCCGCCTTTTTCTCCATCCTTCTTTGCACAATTCTAGTTAAAATTTTTGACGCATGGGAAGTTAAACTGATAGTTCTAAAATTTTCGCATCTATCCGCGCCTTTTCTTTTTGGCAAAGCTACTATGATGTTCCGTTTGTAATCTTCTGGAATCTCGCCTGTCAGGTATATGCGACTAACTAATTTAAATAAACGATCTATTACCTCTTGACCTGCGCACTTTAAGATTTCTGCCTGCAAGCCATCTATACCTGGTGCTTTATTATTCCTTAAACTTTTTAGTGCTATCTCAAACTCTTCTCTCATTATAGGACTCCCTAGGTTATCCCCCTCTACACTGCTTTCGCTTTCTAATATATCTTGCACTTCCTGTCCCGCATATAAGTTTCCTAAATATTCTTTCCACCTATCTGCCTTCTCCCCACTTCCGATTAGGATATCTCCTGCCTCATTTCTAATGTTTTTGGTACTAGATCCAATTTCTCTAAAATTTCTCCTGATTATTTTATATGCTTCATCAGTCTTTCCTACTTCGAACTTATCTTCCACTTCTTTGCATTTATTATCGATCCATTGCTCTTTCGCTTTCCTACATTTCCGAATAATTTCCCACTTGATCGCCTTATATCTTTGTTTCCCTATTTCATCTAACCTATTTTTATATTTTCGCCTTTCCTCTATTAGACTCACAATATGTTTTGTTATCCAGGGTTTCCTACTTTCATTCTGTTTATGACCCAAAATATCCCTAGCTGAGGAAACTAAACTATTTTTAATGCAATTCCATTCTGCCTCTATGTCCCTAACAATATTTCCACCCGTGCCCTTTAGTGCTTCGTTTGTCTTTTTCTCGAACTTATTGCGCATATCATCATCTTTTAGTTTCTCTGGGTCAAGATACCTTCTTCCGCTTCTTTTTTTCAAAATCTTAAATTTAAGATTGGCTTTCATAACGACTATGTTGTGATCACTATCTATATCTGCTCCTGGATAACTTCTACAATCCCTAACTTGATTTCTAAATCTTTGCCTAACGAGAATGTAATCTATTTGATATCTCCCTAAGTCTCCTGGCATCTTCCACGTATAGCATCTCCTAACATGATGGTGAAATAGAGTGTTCGCGACCGTTAAGTTATGTTTATCGCAGAACTCTATCAGTCTAACTCCCCTATCGTTCCTATTGCCTAATCCAAAGGGGCCAACTATTCCGCCCTCTCGCCCTGTGCCTACGACTGCATTGAAATCTCCTGTAATTATTAAATTTTTGTGCCCTCTCACAAAATCTAGCACATATTCAATATCACTATAAACTGCCTCTACGGCCTCATCACTGTAGTTAGAAGTGGGCATATATACCTGTATTATTACTGTTTTTACAGGTTTCGAATCTAACCTAACCCTAACTACCCTGTCACTTTGCTGTAAGAAATTTTCTACACTCTGTCCTACTTTTTTCCGCATAACAATTCCTACTCCCGAATTTCCTCCTACAGATCCTGTGTGTATTACTCTAAAATCTCCGCTCCAGAAGTCTCCAGCTTCTGGCCATCGCACTTCACTGATACCTACTACGTCTAATGCTAACCTATCCATCTCAATTTTCAAATTCTCTAACTTCCCTACTTGTTTCTAACATTCCACGCTCCGACTCGTGAGATGTTACACTTATCATTTCTGATGACTCCCCCCGAAGCAGTCCCCGCCCGGAGATCCGAATGTGGGACTATTTTACCTCCGGAATATTTTACTCCAGAAGGTGCCATCATCATAAATTAAAGTACGCTGTACTTCCATTTGATAAAGATAAAAACTTCCAGTTTGCGGCATCTTGTTCTTAATTCTATGCTTAATGACAACATATTATAAAAAATGTACCATTCCATTTATAATTTTTGAGAAAATTTTGTAAGTTTCGAAATAACACCATATGGCGGCTCCCTCGTAAAATTAAATTCAAATGTAAATGCAGACTTCTATTACTCTATAGATTCCCTTTCCAACAATACCATATTCATTAAAATTGGTTCAAGCAATCCGGAGATATGGCATTTTTGGTGTAAGGGAATTTTTTCCTTCCTCCACTCCTTATTTCATAAGCTAGATCAAAAAGTTATTAAACTAATTTGCAGGGTATTAAGAGATTTTGAGAAAGCTAAACGATTCCTAAATTCCCATTTGAATTTTCGAAGAAAATGCGGATTGTCTATTTTCTTCTAAAATTGTGCCCCCTAGCGGCGAAAACTGAAAGCTAAAAATATTTTTGATGAAGTTTTCATGGCCACTTTTATAGGAAGATTTTTTTCTGAAAGCTGTAGAATGAATAGTTCCTAAGATATAGCCGGTCGCCAACCTTAACCGGACACCCGGTATTTCTTAGCAACTAAGTATAACTTCTATGAAAAAACTTTATTGAGCTTTTCGATTTCTCCTTCTAAGCTGTTTCATTTTGAGACTTCAGAAAGCTTGATTCGAAAATTTTTAATTTTGCAATTATACATTTTTGTATTTTCTGCGCACCCTGTACAACAAAATCAAAGTTTCTCAACGTGAATCGTATTTATATAACAAGCAAAAGAAATTATAAAGAATGACTTTTTCTCGAAAAACTGAAAATAAAAGTTTTTACAAGTATAGTTAAGTCCATCCGTGGACACACTGTATGTTGCAAGTGTTACTTTTGGCGTATTGGATGTTTCTGTCTTGGAATAACCATTTTTTCGCAGCTAAATCACATGCTAATCTTGCAGAGGCACTTTTGTTGGTTTTCACTTTAATATATACCTTGGGTTACCTGTAGTTGAAGGCATTTGGTATAAAACCAAATGTTTTGGGTTGAAGTCTTGCATCTTAACAAATATACTCATACAAATATTGTGATTAAGAATGAATCAGAAACTGCATTTGAAATTTGTATGGAACGAAATTTTGGGATAGGGAAGTTTGAATATAGCTTGTTTCCTGTGTTTTTCGATCTGTCTCTTGCTCTTCCTATTTTCTGGGATAAATATGTTTCTAAATTCTAAGTGTTTTTCGAACGTGTTTCAAGAAGAAATAGACATCTGGTCAAAGAATGGGTGGTCCATAGAACAGCCAATTTTCAGAAATGTTCCTAGGGTTCTAACTGTCTTTGTGAGGATTTATGAATACCAACAAATATGTCTGTCGTCATTTAGTCGATAGAGATATACGATGATTGATTGATCTGTTAACAAGGATCGTTTGGGCCTAATTCTCTGCGGACAGTGTATAATCGTTTTGTCGCTGGTGTCTAGCCCAAATAAGGCAACCATTCCATTCGAGATTCAAGATGCTCTATTTAACTCATTACCTCATTAAAAAATTTTCTGCAAGGTTTAGCCTCCCGTGGAAACTTATTTTTAGCCCAGTAATAACAGTAAAGTAATTTTACTTGTCGGAATATTTATGCGAACGCGTTGAATTACACACTGCAAACTTAAATGTGGAGTAGCAAAGAACACTTAAAAACTGTAAGTGTAAATTGTTTACCCGAAAATTATTTAATTTATAAAAATAGACCAGACTGAAAGACTTCGAGTGATTCATCTGTGAGGCATTTTTTAGTTTATAAATAACTGGAAAAAGTCAATTTCCTCGGGAACATACCAGAGGTCAGGTTCTGATTTATAGAATTCCGGTGTTCGATTTTCAGTTATAGCCCGCGGTACGGAAATTATGTACGTATCCATGGATACGGCTGTTTATGTCTGACTGCATAGAGCATGGAAATAGTGAAAATAGAGTGGCATAGAGTAGATATGACAGTTGGCGTTGTAAAGGCAGCATTTGCAATGTTTGTTCGTTCCTAAATTTGTTGAATATTTTGATTTAATATGGAAAAACCTAATATTAAATACTCCAAATATTGCTTAGTACCGAAATGTGACTCAACGCCTATTCGAACACCAGTAAAAGTATTTATTTCATTGCCAGTGGGATCGACGTTTAGCAGATTGTCACTTAATTACCGTAAAGTGGGGTTACTTGCAACCCCGGGGTAACTTGCAACGATTTTGCGCTAATGTAATTTGGGCTCTCCTATTACCCAAGGGTAAATCGTGCCTGAACTATGACAGTGTTTATGTTTGGTACGATAGTGTCGCTTCAGCTGTGCACAAGTAAATCGCTTGGAAATATAAAATTTGTGGAGTTTTGCGGCATTGGCGGCATTGAACGTAAGTACTCAAAAATTATTGTCAAATAACTTCTTCTGGTGAGAGCTTATTTATGCTGCGATTTGTATGAAAATTGGACCCGATGTACTTGGATGCTTATTCTAAAATATTAAATATTAACTTTTGTGATAACTGGAAGAGTTTTATATACATATATATTTTTTTACTTCCATGTCCAAAAGGGGGTTACTTGCAACATGCCTCGAAAATACAAAAAACAATTAGGGGGCAGAATTTACAAGAACTATTCCGACGAAACGTTGCAAAATGCATTAAGAGATGTCGAAAATGGAATGTCCTTGGGGGTGGCAAGTCATACATATGGAATTACCAAGTCGACTCTATCGAGAAAAATTAGAAATTTGTTCTCACTGACCCCTGGGAGACAGCCTGTCTTTTCCAAGGAAGAGGAGGAAATATTTGTTAATAATATTCTTTTGGCTGCACAGTGGGGGTTTCCTTTAACTTCCTACGACATCAGGTTAATAGTGAAAGAATACTTAAATCGCAAAGGCATTCGGGAAAAGCGATTTGGACGGAATAACAATATGCCTGGCGTGGATTGGGCGAGGCACTTTTTAAACAGGCATAAATCCAAGGTAAAACGCAAATAGTAACTCCGTTTGTCAAATTCGGTATTTCTATTATTATTTAATTTCAGCTCTCTGCAAGATTATGTGAAAATATAAAGCGAGCAAGAGCTCAAGTGTCCAGCGACATTATTAATGAATATTTTTCCGAATTGGAAAATAGTTTAGAAAATGTGCCACCTGAAAATATAATTAATTATGACGAGACCAATTTTTGCGATGACCCCGGTCGTCAAAAAGTCATTGTGAAAAGAGGAGCTCGTCATAGTGAGAGATACATGGATTCATCCAAAACCTCAGTGTCTGTCATGATGGCCGGAACGGCTACAGGACATATATTGCCACCGTATATTGTATACAAATCTCTACATTTATATGATACGTGGACAGAAAATGGCATAAAGGGTGCAAGATATAATCGATCTAAATCAGGTTGGTTTGACATAACAATTTTCGAAGATTGGTTTCTCCAAATTGCAATGCCATATTTCCGAAATCTAGAGGGACCCAAATTAATGGTCGGAGATAATTTATCTAGCCACCTTTCGGATCGAGTAATGCGTGCATGTAGGGAAAATGATGTAAGATTCGTACTATTGCCACCTAACTCTACGCACTTTTGTCAGCCCTTAGACGTAGCGTTTTTCAAACCAGTCAAATCTGCTTGGAGAGATGTTTTACTCACATGGAAACAAAAAAACAAAGGTTGCATTCCAAAAGACCAATTTCCGAGATTGTTACGGCAAACTCTTGAAAAAGTTAATCCTGAAAATTTGGTGGCAGGGTTTAGAGCCACAGGAATACATCCTTTGAATAGAGAAGAGTTGCTGAAGCGACTGCCAAATTGGTGCAAAGAGCCTGTTTTAGATGAAGATGCTGTAAACAACACTTTTGCTGATTTGCTACAAAAAAACTCGATTTCCTGATGCAGACAAACAAGTAAAACGAAAGAAAAGGCTCAATGTAATTGCTGGACGAAGTGTGACTCTACATACCACTGCAGACAGTGAAATCGAAACAACAGAGCGTGAAATATAAGATGAAGATGAACCAACTACATCTGGTTTAGGTAGACCAACTACATCTGGTTTAGAATCAAATCCGCCAAAAACTCCAACTTTAGAGGATAGCGAATCATCACTCTCGGACACGCACATGTCTGTTCATGATTCAGAGTCCGACTGGGATGAATTTGATCATGAACAAGTTGATTATAAAGTGGGAGACTTTATTTTAGTTCAATTTGTTGCTGAAACAAAAAGGCGTCAGGCTGTTATGTATTATGTTGGTCAGATTCAGGAAGTTTTACACGAAGATATGAATAACGATTTGCTGTATTGCAAATTTTTAAGAATAGCCTCAGGACAGAAGTTACTTAAAAATAGCTTTAAGTTTCCAGATATAGATGATTTATCTATCGTCGAGATATCCCAAGTAAAGATGAAATTACCCCCGCCAAAAATGAAACGTGGAATTTATACATTTGCCGAAAATTTAAAACTTTCTTAAATTATTCGACTGATTTTTTTGTTCTATTCTTTGTTCAGGTGTCTAGAGATTTTAGGTTTAAATATATGATCTCATTGATCACAGGTTGAAAAGTTTCTATAGGATTTATGTTGCGTTATGTTTTCTTTGGCGTATTTTGTAATAAAAACTGAAAACAATTTTGTTCCCTTATTTAAAACACCCCTGTATGGTTCATATAGCTATTTTACTGTTTTTTTTCATATTCTGTGTTGCAAGTTAGCTTATATGTGCTTCTAAATGCAATTACTATCTAAATTCTACATGTGTTGCAAGTATCCCCACTTTAGGGTCTAACTTGCAACACCCTATTTTTTTTTTTAAATATATAGTAAATTTTAGTTTTTCGTAAATTTTTCATCATTAACGGATAATAGAACCTAAGACTAAAGTTTTGAGACCGGTTGGGATAAATTCGACAAAAAAGCAAAAAAGATATGAACGAAAGAAAATCAAAATTGTTGCAAGTAACCCCACTTTACGGTACTGAATTTGTAAACAATTTATATTTTGATGTAGTTGGACATTTTCGAACATAAACCATTAACATTGTCTAAGAACATTTAATCTTATACAATGAATTTTGTACTTTAAAAGAATCTTTCAAATAGCAATGTAGTTTTGTGAATGATCTCCTAAGAATACCTACTTTGATTTATAAGGAACCTGTGTTGGTATTGTTCAAAGCAAGTTGAAGACCTTGTGTGATAAAGATTTATGAAATACTTCCCTCAGAGTTAGAACTAGAAGAATTGCGAAAGGTTATTCATCTTCAAAATTGAATTAGAGCACTTGCCAAAAGTTACTTTTTGCAAAGAAGCCAATAATAATATTTGGGACATTGTGGTATGTCCAAGCATTTATGATAATCTTCATAATTGGAAACGTTTAGTATTAATTATGGTTGAACTTTAGTTTTAGCAGTATTTATGTGCAAAAAAGAACACTATACTATTCTAGTCATGTAAGTGTGTTCCCTCTGGTACAATGGCTTGATTCATCAAAAGCTGTTAGTACATGGCAGTTTTAAAAATAATTTATTATCAACTGAAGTAAACAACCTACATTATTGAGCGATCAACTGAAATTCCTACTTTTCCTCGTAGTTTCAGAAGTTTTGTTTAACCTGAAGCCTGAAAATAGTTTCATGTGCAGCAGTAGAATTGTTGCACGTAATCTTGTAATATATAATAATGCGTACGTCTTCCTGTGCTCATAAATTCTGTCAGCTTGCCTCGTTAGAGGCGGCAGATAGACAACAAAAAAAAAAACGATTACACAATTTTCTAAAAAACTATAATGACAAATTAAATTACACGTATGTACGTTCTACCAGGTGATGGCTTTATTAATATTTATTTTTATTAATGAACTTGGGATTTATAAGAATGCGTAGAGCGTGTTCGAGCACAAACTTTCAGCCTCAAGCTGTGTGTAAGTGGGAATTTAGTGTATCAAGGTTGGTCACTCTTCCCGAGTTGTTATGTCGTACAATCGGAGTTCCATAGTTAATTGGAATACGCTTTTGTTTATTAATTGGAAACCGCCCACCTTTACCTGTGTTTTTGATAAGGTCACTGTCCTTTGCTTGTATAAGCGGTCACCCAATAATTTTAAAGTGAAGAAAAGGGCTCGTTCATTATTTCAGGACGAATTTATGAAGAGCTCTTTTAAATTTGAAAAATGATACATTTGCTTCGGCTATTTTTGAAGAAAAAATTAGTAAACTCGGTCTTTTACAAGACCTACAAAACATATTTGCACAGTAGCCATGTCTCTTCGAATAATTGGACAGATAACTCAACCAAAGGACTATCTGCAAATATCTCTAAAGATCGGAGATTAATTATTGTAAATGCCGGTTGGTAAAAGGGCTTTATACATGGATGGATGTGTATTTAAATCTTGATCTAAAGTCTCAATTTTATTAGATACAATAACTTAGATCTACCTACACATAATTCCAAACAATTGTTTATTTAAAAACGATTATATCGGTAACTACAAAAGCCAAATAACTGATTGAAATAACAGTATTTAATGTTAATAAAAATCGACACTATAAACTGTTATTGACGACTAAACGTACATTTTATATCTATGGTTTTTTAGTAATTTATTTTTAGTTTTATACCTGCGTCGACATTGACGCTCCAGTGAAGGAAAACAGTTCTTACGTTTTGCAGTGTCTCATGTGTGCAATGATGTGTGTAGTAGAAAATAAAAAATGTTTAGGTGCATCACGTTTCATTATCAGACCCCGCCTATCACTCATTATAACCAAGAAATTCTGCGAAAAATTACGAAAATTATACCCTACGCGTACGGTCGACTAATACTCGAACTACCATCGTATATAAAAATGTCGAAGGGAACGTCTTACTCACATGAAATTATAAACTTGTTTTGTTAGCTCCCATGATTTTAAAACTCGTATTTTTTGATAATAAAATAAGTAAGACACGGTAACCTTGTGCGGGGTCGCCATAAGGGTTATTATTATTTCCAGATGATCAGGATCCCTGCTAAATACGGAGGTTGCTGCCCCCAACTCGCAGTAGGTACTAAATTTTCATTTTCCCTATAATAATTTTCCAATACAAAACACGTTCATATTTTGTAATTTTTGAAAATTATTAATTTAGTTCACCTATTTGCATTTTCTCTCCCTGTTAAATTAATTTTTTGTTAAGTTTTAAATGAATCAAGATCTGAAACCGAATTTCAGCTGGAAAATCGATAGGAAACCCTAGTTCGTCCTTTAACATCTCCTAACGCGCATAGGAGCCTGATATCTAGGGACAAACAAATTTTACCTAAGTACCGCAGTGTTTGCCCTAAATAACACATATGTGCTTAATTTATGACTCCGATGAGCTAAACACATAACAATACTATTTTGTGGTACGTAATATACGTAACTACATACTTCATATTTCATAATTGTATAAAAATCGAATGTGCTAAGTATAATTTCTATTTTTAATTTTAGATTCATAGTTACGTTATTGTTTACAAATTTTATTAGAAAAATAATTGTCACTTTCTATGCTTTTTTGAAATAAATCTAGACAAGTGCCCTAAACGGGGCCGAAACGTCGATATTTTATATATATAATCTGGTAAACGCATATTTCTCGAAAACTAGTTGTCTCGACCATTTGACGTTTGATTCTCATGGCGTCATGGCCAACTTTCTAAATTATGTTTAATTTCTTCCGTATTTATTGACTAGTAAGAAAAGCAGTGTTTTTATAACAAGGGCGATGATTATTTAAACACTTTTTTTATTTTTACAGGTCGCCGCTGGTTTTGGGACTAATAATTCTCACATATTTAAGCCGTAGCGTATTAAGTAGGCATGTAAGTATTATTCGTTTCACAGAAGAACGGACAGTGACGTAGCGTGCGTACAAACAAGTTTTCTTAAACGCACCTTTACTTTTGCGCAGTGTTCATGACGAAATTGTCCGTTCTCCTGTGAAATGGTTTATATTAAGCATATCATAACTCTTAAATGTTTATTTGCAATTATCATTCAGGAAAAAAAATGAACTTGAAGATGGTTTTATCGGAATGAAACGTTTTACGCAAAAGTGTTCCAACAATGTGCTTTTTGTTTTTTCAACTGACTTCAAATAACCGTTTTAGAAGCCAAAAACGAATTTTGGATTTTTACGTTTTTTCAAAATAACTCGAAGACGATTAGTGACATTTCAAATTTCGGCATGGATTATTACTAAGCACCACCAAAGGCAAATCTTTTCCTATTTAACCAAATCTATATCTTTGATAATAACAAAGTTACACATGGTATTTCCACCAGTAACCACTCGTAATGGGGGGCTCTCGGGCACCAGCCTCCCAAAATTTCTAAAAGAAAATTAATCAAAATTGCCCATTTAGAAATTTAAAAAATCGAAATATTTCACCGTGAGCCATTTTGCATGCCAATAAAATTGTGTTTTTATCGCGTGAGAGGCTGTAACGTCCTTTACCATTTGTAAAAACACATTAAAAAAGTAAGAGAACCAAAACAAATTCAGGTTTTTATTCGTCCAAGAATTCGGCCACGTTTTACGACGGCAGTGCGTGTACGCTTTTACCGTCATTGTATATGCCAACATTTATAATACATGCATTTCGAATCAATCAAATTTACTGCGGGAAACTCGTCAGAATGTTTAATTGCAGACCATTAAGAGACTTTTACAAAGGATCAGAGAAATGAGCAGCAAGCCGCATTCCTCGTGTTCCCCACTCAGTTATTTTCCATTTGTGTTTTATATTGTCCATAAATCATTGGCAGAGATAGTCAATTTACTTTGGGAAACGCATAATTCCTTTACAGCTTTACGAGTGCACGCTCTCTGATTGATACTGCGCTGCAAGCGTCTACGTATATACCTAATTAAGTGATAGGTGTTATTTGGATATTTACAAAATCAGATATTGATTCTCACCTATATATATGCATTTAAAGGCATCATCATCATAAAGCTTTCAGTCCGAAGACTAACTATTTGAGAGCAGTAGTTTATATATCTTCCATATATAAACTGAAAACTAGAGGCGATAACGCAAATCCCTGCCTCACTCCCTTTCGGATATCTTCTTCTCTAAGTTCCTACTCAAATTCTATAACTGCCGTTTGCTCTTTGTATAGATTATGAATTATTCTTCTATCCCTATACTTTATCCCTACATTTTTGAGCACTTCGAACATCCTCTTCCATTTTACATTGCCGAAAGCTTTTCCCAAATCCCAAATCTACAAATTGGAGAGAATTTCGTTTTTATGGACGATAACGCCACACCCCATCGCACAAAAAGGGTTGCCAATTTGCTACAGTTAGAGAATATGTGCTAGATTTTGTGAGAGGGCACGAAAATTTAATAATTACAGGAGATTTCAATGCAGTCGTAGGCACAGGGCGAGAGGGCGGAATAGTTGGCCCCTTTGGATTAGGCAATAGGAACGATAGGGGAGTTAGACTGATAGAGTTCTGCGATAAACATAACTTAACGGTCGCGAACACTCTATTTCACCATCATGTTAGGAGATGCTATACGTGGAAGATGCCAGGAGACTTAGGGAGATATCAAATAGATTACATTCTCGTTAGGCAAAGATTTAGAAATCAAGTTAGGGATTGTAGAAGTTATCCAGGAGCAGATATAGATAGTGATCACAACATAGTCGTTATGAAAGCCAATCTTAAATTTAAGATTTTGAAAAAAAGAAGCGGAAGAAGGTATCTTGACCCAGAGAAACTAAAAGATGATGATATGCGCAATAAGTTCGAGAAAAAGACAAACGAAGCACTAAAGGGCACGGGTGGAAATATTGTTAGGGACATAGAGGCAGAATGGAATTGCATTAAAAATAGTTTAGTTTCCTCAGCTAGGGATATTTTGGGTCATAAACAGAATGAAAGTAGGAAACCCTGGATAACAAAACATATTGTGAGTCTAATAGAGGAAAGGCGAAAATATAAAAATAGGTTAGATGAAATAGGGAAACAAAGATATAAGGCGATCAAGTGGGAAATTATTCGGAAATGTAGGAAAGCGAAAGAGCAATGGATCGATAATAAATGCAAAGAAGTGGAAGATAAGTTCGAAGTAGGAAAGACTGATGAAGCATATAAAATAATCAGGAGAAATTTTAGAGAAATTGGATCTAGTACCAAAAACATTAGAAATGAGGCAGGAGATATCCTAATCGGAAGTGGGGAGAAGGCAGATAGGTGGAAAGAATATTTAGGAAACTTATATGCGGGACAGGAAGTGCAAGATATATTAGAAAGCGAAAGCAGTGTAGAGGGGGATAACCTAGGGAATCCTATAATGAGAGAAGAGTTTGAGATAGCACTAAAAAGTTTAAGGAATAATAAAGCACCAGGTATAGATGGCTTGCAGGCAGAAATCTTAAAGTGCGCAGGTCAAGAGGTAATAGATCGTTTATTTAAATTAGTTAGTCGCATATACCTGACAGGCGAGATTCCAGAAGATTACAAACGGAACATCATAGTAGCTTTGCCAAAAAGAAAAGGCGCGGATAGATGCGAAAATTTTAGAACTATCAACTTCCCATGCGTCAAAAATTTTAACTAGAATTGTGCAAAGAAGGATGGAGAAAAAGGCGGAAGAAATATTAGGAGAAGATCAGTTCGGATTTAGACGAAATAGAGGAACGCGCGAGGCCATTCTAGCTTTACGAGTAATTATAGAAAAAACGATAGAAAAGAGAAAGAGCGTATATATAGGATTTGTAGATTTAGAAAAAGCCTTCGACAACGTAAAATGGGGGAAGATGTTCGAAGTGCTGAGAAAGGTAGGGATGAAATACAGGGACAGAAGAATAATACATAATCTCTACAAAGAGCAAAAGGCAGTTATAGAATGTGAGCAGGAACGAAGGGAAGTAGATATCCGGAAGGGAGTGAGACAGGGATGTGCATTGTCACCTCTAGTTTTCAACTTATATATCGAAGATGCGATTAATATTGTTAAGGAAAGAACAGCCTCAGGGATCAATGTACAGGGCCAAACTATTAACATGCTCAGATTTGCGGATGATATAGCAGTGTTAGCATCTAGCAAAGAAGAATTAGGAGCGGCTTTGAATGAAATGGAAGCAGTTTTGACACAGGGCTACGGCGTGAAAATCGATAAAAAGAAAACTAAAATTTTGGTATGTAGATGGAGTGAAAATAGAACTAAAATTGAAATACAAATAGGAAATGAGAAGATAGAGGAGGTCGCGGATTTCTGCTACTTAGGAAGTAAAATAACCCAAGACGGTAGGAGCACTAAAGATATAAAACAAAGAATGGCGCAGGGCCGAGTTGCGTTTAACAAAAAGAAACAACTGTTATGCTCGAGAACGGTTAATATAGAGACTAGGAAGAGACTCTTAAAGTCGTATGTATGGAGTACGGCATTATACGGGTGCGAAACTTGGACAATAGGAGAAGCGGATAGAAAAAGAGTAGAAGCGTTTGAAATGTGGTGCTACAGACGCATGATGAAGATACCGTGGATAGATAAGGTTAGCAATAGGGAAGTATTAGAAAGAGTTGGGGAAAAGCGAAAGGTATGGAAAACAATAAAGAGTAGGAGAGATAGGATGGTAGGACACCTTCTAAGACACGAAGGAATAGTTCGCGACATACTAGAGTCAGAGATAGGAATAAAAAGAGGTAGGGGTAGGCCTAGATTAGACTACTGCTCTCAAATAGTTAGGGATGTAGGATGTTCTACTTTTAGGGAAATGCGTAGGTTAGCTCAGGATAGAAAAGAATGGAGGTACGCGTCCAACCAGTCTTCGGACTGAGAACCTTATGATGATGAACGTGTTAATGTTTTGCTCGAGAACAGAGGACATACTGGTTATTGACATCTTCGTTTCTCACATTTTGCGAAGACTTGTACTCCTTCCATGAAAATAACCCTGCATGTGATAAAGCATTTCAATAAAATGTAGATTTGAATCCACAGGGCGCACAAATTATTTGTGTTTAACTCGCTGTAACTTCTTTCAGAAACAATATTAGTGTTTCGTTTCTTCACCAAAAATAATTTCAAGCCTTTGTCCGTATTTGGTCTCGCATACGTATATGTTAATTCCGAAAAATAAGATTACTTACCCGCTACATGAAAAATACATTACACAAATTTGTGGTCTAGCAAGAAAACATGTTTTTCATCAAATTGGAGAATTTTAGAGGCAATGTGAGTAAACTGTGATGATCAGCACACTTCAGTGTGTATTCCACGAAAAGAACAGATCTCTAACTCTTTTCGTTGCTGAAATACAACAAGAAAAGTGTTGGACCATGTACACGCAATTTACGATGTCAAAATCAATTTCTATGAATTGCTGGGCCACACATAACAACATCTGTCGAATTATAATGAAGACCAGACAAAATTGAATTAATTAGGTTGTTGAACTTGTAGAAGAACTGCATCAGTAGATATAAATGAACAATTTTATTGTTTGTACTATAATAATGTGTTTAACCACCTCGTAAAATTCCCATTAAAATAAACGCTCGAATTAATTGATTCATATCTCAACAGTTTTCAGACTAAACGGTTTTCTTAAGACGGATTAGATTATGCAACACTTATTTTTACTTTTTATTACGTGAAGCCCCTGTTTTTGAATATCCGAAACTGTCTGTCAGACAGATTCCGAAATCATTTTATATTAACTAAAAACTTCCTGCCCTCCTAGGCTAAATAGTTATTAATACCACCTCGTAACGTTTTCGTTTCCGATAGAATTAATCAATAATAAAAAAGGTAGCCTTCTGAAATTTTGCATAGATCTTTCTTTAGTATTCTCCATTACTTAAATGGTGGTTGTAATATTATTTTATGTATTTAGAACACAGAGGCGTGCGTACGGATTTCCTCAAAAATACTTTATTTAATAAAACGTACGTCACTGTTTGTTTTAGAACTGTAAGAACTGTCACAAATTGATTATTCCTGCGCCACCTATCGGCTTTCGAGTAACTACACGAAATATTTGAAACAGAATTCTGTAATTTATTAAAGTTTACTGTTTTAGGAAAGAGCAAATGATAGAAATAAAGTATTTATTTTGCAGCATATAAGACACCACCGAGACAGATTCAAAAGGCAGCACGGTGCACATTTATATCTTCCTGGCAGTTATATAACAGATGGAGGTGAAGGAGAAGATCTGGGGCCGTGGACGGAGTGGTCGTCGCCCAGTCCTTGTTCGAGAAGTTGCGGGGGAGGGGTGTCTTCGCAGTACAGGCAATGTCACACCGGCTACACGTGCCAAGGGCCTACGAAAAGGCATTTTTCGTGCAATACGCAGGTCCGACACTTAAAATTTTCCTAACAACCAGTTTGCTTATGATCGATTTGTAGGATTGCCCCGACACTGCGGATTATAGATCGCAACAGTGCGCAGAGTTTGACAACATTCCATTCGAGGGAGTCTCATACCAGTAAGGTGCTTCTTATTACACTGAACGGTTCATAAAAGTTTGTTATTAAAGGTGGATCCCTTACACGAAAGCCCCGAATCCCTGCGAATTAAATTGCATGCCTCGCGGCGAACGATTCTACTATCGGCATAAATCTCAAGTCGTGGACGGCACCAGATGCAACGACGAGAATTTAGATGTTTGCGTTGAAGGTAAATGTCAGGTGAGTTTTTATACATTCATAGGTAAAATAGGGTGCTACAAATAGTCTCCTGCATAATCGTCTACTGCGTCTTTTACAGCCCGTTGGTTGTGATATGATGCTGGGCTCCACGGCAAAAGAAGACAAATGTCGACAGTGCGACGGAGATGGCAGCACTTGCAATACGATCAACGGTATTCTGGATATGCAAGATATGCAACCTGGTAAAAGATCGGTAATTTTCTTGGCACAATTCAATAAACTTTAATTCCTTAGGTTATAATGATATATTGTTGATACCCGCTGGGGCTACAAACATACACGTCGATGAACGATCGCCATCAAACAATTATTTAGGTATAAAATCTGTTTTAACGCAAATGATGAATAAAAAAAATCATCGTGAATGTTTTTAGCCATCCGTAACACTACAGGCTACTATTACCTCAACGGTAATTGGCGAATAGACTTCCCGAGAACCAAAGACATCGCCGGTACTAAGTTTCATTACGAAAGGAACCCTCAGGGCTTCTCAGCACCAGACACGCTTATTAGTTTAGGTCCCACGGAAGAAGCACTCTTCATAGTAGTAAGCAACCGTTTTCTTTCAACTAAATTATTTTAATACATGAACAGTGGCATCGTGCGTTTATTTACAGCTTCTATATCAAGACGTGAATGTGGGAGTCAACTACGAATACAGCGTTCCAAAGACGATTAATCCCAGCACGAATTCCGAGACGTACGCTTGGACTTTTGATTCCTTCACACCGTGCAGCGCTACATGCGGCGGTGGAATCCAGCACAGAAACGTCTCGTGTGCCGGTCGTCGCACATTGGAACCAGCAGATCCTTCTTTGTGTGACGCCACAAACGAACCAGCATCTGTCCAAAGGTGCAACGAAATCCCGTGCGAACCACAGTGGGTCCCACATCCTTGGGAGAATTGCTCTGCGCCTTGCGGTGAAGGCGGCACTCAGACGAGGCAAATATTCTGCGAACAAGTCATTTCTGGTGGTTACCCAACGCTTGTCGACGAAAAAGAATGTTCGAAAATCCAACCAAAACCACCGGCAGAGCAGCAGTGTAACAAAGATGTGGTCTGCGCGTCTTGGTTTACCGGACCATGGAAACCAGTAAGTTCCTTACTTTTTATTAACCTTTATTTATCTCTTTCGCTATAAATACAGAAAGACGACGGAACACAGCAAATTATGTAAGATGTAACCTTTTGTTTAACATGTGGTAAACACAAACATGGAGGGGGCAGACTGACGATGCGGTGAACGTCGTCCCACAGGAACTGCGCCCAAAACGTAGCCCTCTTACGAGTCTTTCCTGAGTTTTTTTTTCTCCCCTTAGGGCCTGCCTGCCCGAAGGCTCAGATGCAATGCAGCCACAAAATGGACTTATTGTGCTCACCCTAAATTCTAAGTCACACCCATTCTATGATCTTGGTGCCTTGGACCAAACGGTACAAGTCAAACGTTGAATGCATGGAAAATTCTTCCGGTTCCATCAGACATCGCCCGAAAATTCGCTGCCTCTTCTGGTCTAGAGCTTCACATCTGCACAGGATGTGCATAGCTGTCTCCCGTTCCTTATTACACAAGCGGCAGTTAAGGTCTCCGTAATATTTGCCAATCTTCCACAGGTGTTCTTTAACGGTCGTGTGTCCCGTTAGGAAGCCTCTTACGATTCTAATTTGCATCCTACTAAGGCAAAGTAGTTCTGAGCATCTTTTCCTGCAAGGTCCCTTTATATACGACATGCTGTGCCTGTGTCCTGGAATCACGTTCCAGTGATTGTGATGTTGAGCGCGAATCCATCCGTTTACTTGGTGTCTGACTGCACTCTTAGTTTTGCCTAAGGCAGGTTCCGGTCCAACGAAAGGATCGTTGGAGCCCCGCTTTGCTAGTTTATCGGCTTCCTCATTCCCTATCAGCCCACAGTGACCTCGAATCCAAAGCAGTCTAGGATGGCTAGGATATTAAGTTGCTCGAAGCATTCCCACAACAGTCTGGAAGACATCTTTGGGCTCATAAGAGCCTTCAAAGCTGCCTGGCTGTCTGATAAGATAAAGGTCCGCTGATTTTTGTAGCCCCTCTTAATGTTTTCCCGCGCACATTGTAGTATCGCGTAGACCTCTGCTTGAAAGACAGAGGCATATTTGCCCATAGAGGAGCTGAGTTTCACTCTTGGTTTATCTCCAAACAGTCCTGACCCAGCACCCGTGTCGGTCTTAGAACCGTCGGTGTACCAGATCAGACTGCCGGAAGGTATGCTGTTCAGAGTTTGGTTCTCCACTCTAGGGTCATCGATTGTGACCTGAAAGAGTGGTTGTGCGGTGTTCTTGGGGACCATGTAATCCGTCCTCATGTCAAGCATGGGATCCTTTATGTCCTCAATAATGCTAGTATGCTCTGTACCCAGACGGACACGGTAAAAAGAGTTTTGCAGTCTGTATAGTGCCAGTCTCGCCTCCCCCTGTATCACGAAGTGGAGAGGGGGAAGGTCCAGAAGAGTCTCTATGGCTGCAGTTGGCGAAGTCCGCTTCGCCCCTGTTATCCCTAGGCAGGCAAGCCTCTGAATTTTGCTTAGCCTTAGTCTAGTAGTTACCTGTTTGACTTTGGGCCACCATGCCAAAGCTGCATACATTATTCCTGGTCTGACCACTCTGGTGTACACCCAGTGCACCATTCCTGACCTTAGACCCCATTTTTTGTTATATGTTCGCCTAACTACTGCAAGAGTAGTTTCCGACTTTCTAACTATTCTATCGATTTGTTGGTTCCAGGTAAGTGTTGAGTCCAGTATAACCCCCAGATACTTGACCTCCCTTGACAATGAGATCTTTCTACCACGGAGATATAGAGGTCCAAGAGCCTCTATGTTTCTCTTTCGCGTAAATGGAACTATTGTTGTTTTTTCTGGACTAATGGTCAAGCCTTCCTTTTCAGTCCAAGCTGCTACAATACTCAGGGCCATTTGCATACGTTCCCTAATCGTCTTGCTAAATCTTCCCTCGACTGTGATGACTAAATCATCTGCATATCCTAGGGGAGAATATCCTTCATCGCTGAGTTTCCTAAGCAGTCCGTCCATAACTAGGTTCCACACAAGAGGAGATAGAACTCCACCCTGTGGACAACCACCTACCACCCTGACTGCCAAGGTCTCATCAAGCAGTGTAGTAAACACCACTCTATCCCTCAGCATGCAGTCTATCCACCTGCAGCACAAAGCCTCTAGTCCTATTTGGCCTACGACTTTGGAGATACTATTGAATGATGTATTATCGAACGCTCCTTCTATGTCCAGAAAGGCGGCTAGGAGGATTTCTTTGTTCTCCAGCACTTTCTCCACTCTCCATGTAAGGTGATGTAGAGCAGTTTCTGTAGACATTCCTGCTCTGTATGCTAACTGGTTTTGATGTAGTGGCCTGTTTACCAATAACTCATCCCTTATATGCTTGTCGAGCAGCTTTTCCATTATCTTAAGCAGGAATGACATAAGACTAATGGACCTGTATGATTTTGCCCGAGAGTAGTCCGTCCGACCAGTTTTTGGTATGAATACTACTCTGGTAAGTCTCCATATTTTTGGTAAATAATCAAGAGCCAGACTGGCCCTAAATAGCATACATACTTTTAACAGCAGAAGGTCCGATCCCTTCTGCAGCATGATTGGAAGAATCCCGTCTGGTCCCGGTGATTTGTATGCCTCAAATGAGTTTACTGCTTGTTTAACTCCGTGGAACGTTACCACACTCCTCGCAGTGCGCCAGTCATCTTTTGTTGCCCTGCTTCCACGTGCATTTAGCTCCTGGCCCCTCCAATCGAGGGTGGCAACATCCACGGTTTGTGACCCAGGGAAGTGTACCCGAAGTAGTTGGGTCATTGTTTCACTTCCCGTGGTTGTGTTTCCTGAGTTTAGTAAGCGGGGATGGTGGGTCAGCCTCGTTAGCAACCCATCTAAGATATCATACTGGTTAAACGTAAAAAGGAAACCAAGCTTTAACAACAGCTGCTTGTTTGTTAGTAATAAATTATGATACATTTTGCATCTTGATAGAAAATACGAAACACCTTTTATTTATGATGACTGCAGATGGTGACCAATCTGATTTTACACCAAAATGATTAACGATGATTTAATAATGCTTCCAAAGATTTGAATAGGATACGATACGATTTTCGGGAAAGCAGACTTCAAAGTGGTTCACACTTTGAGCAACAATATACAAAATCTACTTAGAAATGCGGAAGATAAAACGGAACTCATTCATAAAGCGAGAATTTACGAAATAGCATGCAGAAATTGCGACAAAAAATATATCAGGCAGTCAACTCGGTCTATTTTAACTCGTTCCAAGGAGCATCAAGCTCATTACAACTACGGCCGTACAGATAAGTCTAGCATGGCGTCGCACGCGTTCTGCTAACTTTTTAAACATTATTTATTTATAGCGATCGATTTTTAATGTTGTAGTGTAATCGTTTATGCGGCGAAGGCAAAGAAACACGAAGAGTGACCTGTTACAGAAAAGAGGATGGGAAAATTGAAGTTTTAGATGATGCTAATTGTGAAGCTGTTGAAGAAAGGCCGGAAAGCGAGAGAAAGTGCAACTTGCGTCCTTGTGAAGGAGTGGACTGGGTTACGACAGAATGGAGTGGTGTAAGTACACAAACAATCGCCTTGCCTTACAAATAACTGACCCTCGAAACTGTTCCAGTGTGAGAATAAATGTGGCTTGTGGAACGAGACCAGAAAAGTACACTGCGCAACAGCTAGCGGCGAAGTTTATCCAGAAAATCTTTGCGAAAACTCTCCATTACCAGAGCTTATACGTAAATGCGAGGTGGTGAACACTTCCTGCGAGTTCGAATGGTTCGCTTCGCAGTGGAGTGAGGTACATATTACATTCAGCGATTAAGATATTGCGAGATTGTGTAATAGAACACATTTATGTTTAGTGTTCAGCCAAGTGCGGCAACGGGGTGCAGACTAGAAGAGTTGCTTGTTCGTCGGTGACGGAAGACGGCGTGAAATTTGTCGATGACAAACTTTGCGATCAGTCGAAGAAATACGAGGGTATAATGAACTGTACAGGGGAGCAAGAGAAGTGTAAAGGCGAATGGTTCAGTGGTCCTTGGACTCCGGTAAGTCTCTACGAATATCTCCGTTAAATCTATCTAAATTTTCTTATCAGTGTTCGAAAAAATGCGGAGGAGGAGAACGCGCAAGAAAAGTGGTCTGTTTGAGGGACGAGAAAGTCGTGGATTCTAGCGAATGCGGCTCAGATACCATCGTATTTTCGAGCGAATCCTGTAATACAGAACCGTGTACGGAAGACACTGTCCTGCCAATGGATGTGACGAAACCAGTTGATGAATCAGAAGCAGAATCGATAGAAACCGAAGATTACGAAATCACCGAAGATGATACTTGCGAAGATGGAGAATGGATGGAGCCTGGAGACTTTGATGACCTCGAGATGTTCGAACCTCTCAAAGCATCAAAAGCAAGTATTACTTCATTAATTATAGTTTACTTTCTAAATTGTTTAATGACTAACATGACTGAAACGATTCATAGATGTCGGGAACTACGGTGGAAATGAGTACTGAATCCAGTGTATCGGGACAATCAACTGATACTACTTTACAACTCGAAGATCTAATGTTGAGCGATTCAACTGCGTACACTGACGAAACATTCAGTACTTTAGAAACCGGTTCTGGAGACACCGAATCAACTATTACCAGTACTGAAAGCAGTACTTCTTCTGATAAATCAACCGATTTCGATTCATCCAAATCAACAGACTTCTTAACAACAAGTGAAGGTTCTGGGGATGACTCCACAACAGATTCTTCAAGCAGTACCGATAGTTTAACCAGTACTACAACAGATGGCGAGTCTACTGCTGAAAGCAGTACCGATTCTTCGTTGAGCACCACAGATTTATCACAAACTAGTACAGATTCTACTGAAAGTACTATTGATTCCTCTCAAAGTACTTCAGAAAGTACTTCTGTAGCTTCAGAATCAACCATATTCTCGAGCACCACGGAATATTCAACATCAGAATCTCCTTCAACAGAAACTACTGATAGTACCACAGATTTCTCAAGTACTACTGAAACTACGGACCTTAGTAGTTCTACTACAGAAATTTCTTCATCTTCTTCTGGTACTACCGAAGAAGTTGATGATTTTATTGGAGAAGCAATCTACCCTGTAGGATCGTCTACAGATAGTTCGTCTACTGATTCTTCGGCTAGTACTACTGATTCTTCCCATAGTACTGATTCTTCCAGCACTACTGAGTCTTCTATTAGTACAGATTCTTCTAGTATGTCAACTGAATTTGGTAGTACAGACAGTAGCATATCTACTACAACAAAAATATCTAGTTCTGAGAGTAGTACTGATATTACTGGTACTACAGAATTCCCCGAAACCAGTACCGATATTACCGGTACAACCGAAGTTTCAGGAAGTACAGAAATGACGTCAAGTACCGAATTTACTGAAACAACATCAGAAATTGATATTTGGTCGTCGACTTGGAGTACCGTTGAAGAAGAAAGCAGTACCTGTAAGGAATTTCAAATTTCTCCGCCACATTAATTGTTTTGAGGTTCTTTTCAGCTTCCGATTTCTGGGAAACGACCACCGCTTCCGATCTGTTCGCGAAGAAACCCAAAATGTGCAAGCGAAGAAAGAGTACTTGTAAAACGACGAAGTACGGGTGTTGCGTGGACCAAATCACCCCGGCGCAAGGTCCGTTTGATAAAGGTTGCCCGATTGTTAAGACTTGCGAGGAAACTAAATTCGGGTGTTGCGAGGATGGCGTTTCTCCGGCGAAAGGCAAGAATTTCATGGGTTGTCCTCCGACGCATTGTAACGAAACTCTGTTTGGTTGTTGCCCTGATAATAAGACGGCAGCGACAGGGAATGATGAGGAAGGGTGTCCACCACCACCGCCTGAGTGTCTCGAATCAAAGTAAGTTAATTTTTGTGTATTGTTTTTAGTTTATTGTTGATCGCTTTGTAGATACGGTTGTTGTAAAGATAATGTTACAAAAGCGAGTGGTCCGAAACAAAAGGGCTGTGAAAAAGAAGAAGAAATTGAGACTACTACGGTTATGGAGGGAACGACAGAAATTCCTTCGGAAAGTTGCTCTAATTCTACTTACGGTTGCTGTCCAGATGGTGTTACGACTGCTGAAGGAGAATACTTCAAAGGCTGCGATATTTTCAAAGAAAATTGTACAGAGTCTTACTTCGGTTGTTGTCCTGATCGTATTACCTCAGGTTAGTTCACTTTTCGGGCGTTGTCCTTTTCAGAGAGTTTGTGAAATTAATTTTTTAGCGGAAGGTCCCAATTATAAAGGATGCAAGACGCCTTGTTCCGATTCCGAGTTTGGCTGTTGCGAAGATGGAATTACTCCAGCTCACGGGTACAACAGAGAGGGCTGCTGTCTTACTTCGTTCTATGGTTGCTGCCCTGACAATATCGTCCCCGCTCAAGGACCCAACCTTGAAGGTAATAAAGCCAAGTACAGTCCAATATAGATTTAAGTCAGCGAGCAGAAGGGGGTTACGCATTAGCATACTTTACGGTAGAAGAGTTGAAAGGGGCTATGGGATTGGGGGGATTTTTCAAAATGTTTGTTCGGCTCTAAATAATGTGAAATAGAAGTTTTTTTATACCGCCATTTAAGAGTACCATTTACCTCGATCACTTGTCTCGGTCAAACACATTATCTTTCAGCGTTTTACATATTACAGCTGTATCTTTTGTCAGAATATTTTGAAATTTGGATCAAACTTGCATAAATATTAGTAGAACGAGGTGGAGTTCTTATTTTTCTGAAAGTGTTTTCCAAATTTCGGGAAATTCGAATGAAAGATACGGGTGTAATATGTAATGTGTTAAAAGACTTTTCGCTACCTTGAGTATGTCTGGCTGCATCAGATCAGCGATGAGAAGAGCCTATTTAGCCACAAAAACGACATTATACAAAAAAATTGTTTAGTTGTCAAGTTACTATCGCTGTTTTGACGACACTAATTTTCATGTAAATTTTCTTTATAGATAGATAGATAGATAATTAGATTTATTGTTTCTCTTCTGGGACTTCAATATGTCACACCATTACACCTCGCAATATATACAATATATATGTACAAAAAAAAGCAAATCAAAATCAACAACAAAATAAAATTACGATCCTTCTTTTTCTTTTTTTTCATTTCTCTTCCTCTGCAGATACTTCATCCACTCCAACCCTCCTCCGCTCTCCTCCAGGATCTTCTCCATTCTATTCCATTTGGTGTTCTCCCACCACCCACACCTTTCCACCACATGTTCCCATGTCTCTTCCTCCGCCTCGTATATCCTACACTTCCTTTTGTCTTCACTTTCCCAATAACTTCCTCCTCTCATTTCATTCCCCAATCTGAACCTTGCCACTCTTATCATATTCTCTTCCTTTCCTCTCCTCTGTAAGTATCTGGGCAACCCTATTGCTCTTATCTCCCTGTATTGGCTGTTGTATTTCGAGTTTATAATCTTCTCATCCTTTTCTTGTTCCTGTATCTGCTTGCCTCCACTTCACTCCTCATGTTCCACCCCATTATTCTTCTGTTCTCCACTTCCATATTCGCATAACCTCTTTCCTGGTAAAATTTTTCCCGCTTTTCTTCCCACCTTGATTTCTTAGTTCCTCCCTTCCTTATTTCTTCCCAACACTGTCTTGCCAACTCGTTGCCGCCTCCGCCTCTCAGCTTTTCTTCAAATTTCATTGCTCTTTTTCCTGCTGCTGTTCTCAATTTATATCTTTTTGTTTCCTCCCGCACCATATATCCCGGGGTTGTCCAGTCTAGCCCTAGCGTCCCCCTTCTATATTTTTCCTGTAGCCTCTCCACCTTGGCTCTCTCTTCCCACCCCCAGATCTCGGCTCCATACATCGCTATGCTGTTTACCAATGCATCAAACAATTTCATTCTCCTTTTCCACTCCCCCCCAAAGTTCCTCTTCCCTATTCCCCATACTTGCTTCATGGCTATTGTCGCCCTTTTCGTTATCTCATTAATGTGTTGCTCCTGCCCCCCATTCTTCTGTAGCGTGAAACCCAAGTACTTGAACTCTTCTACCTCTTCTATCCTCTCCCCTTTCCATTCCCAGCGTTCTTCTCGTTTTCTTCTACCTCCTTTTCGAAATCTCATTATTTTTGTTTTGTCTACGTTCAGCATCAATTCTTTCCTGTCTAAATAACGTTCTAACCTTTTCAACATCTCCTTTAGGTATTTTTCTTCCTTTGCCAGTAGCACCACATCATCTGCATATGCCACTGTCCAGTACTTCTTCCTTCCTATCACCACTCCTCCTGTCTGCCCCTTTCTCATGACCTCTTCCATATCTGATATAAAGATGTTAAAAAGGTACGGGCTCAGTGGACACCCCTGTCTAACTCCCCTTTCAGTCCAGAATACCTCACTCGTTCCTTCTCTCACCTTAACTCTATTTTTCGTTGTACTGTATATTTCTTGTATTCTGTTTCTCAGGTTCTCACTTATTTGACTTTTTTCTAACATTTTCATTAGTCCTTCTCTGTTCACTGTATCCAACGCTGCCCTGAGGTCCACAAAACATGCCATTATCTTTCCTCCCTTTTCTCTCACCTCTCTTCCGATTACATGATTCAGCGTATATATGTTCTCCATTGTGCCTCGTCCCTTTCTGAATCCTGTTTGTCCTTCAGGAATAATTTGTCCCTCCTCTATCTCTTCCTCCAGTCTCCTTGCTAAAACAGATGGGTATATCTTATATGCCGAAGGCATCAGCGTTATTCCTCTATAATCGCTAACCTCTTTCCCTTCTTCTTTCTTTCTTATTGGTACAATTAATCCCTCTCTCCATCTTTTTGGGAAACCTTTGCCTTTCCATATGTTATTACATACTTCCTTTATCATTCTTAGTGCTTCATCCCCTCCTTGAATCCAAACTTCATTCGGCAACTCGTCCACCCCTGCTACCTTCCCCTTTTTCAAGGTATCTATTGTACTTTTAATTTCGTCTAGTCTTATTTCATCCATCTGTACCTCTCCTTGTGTTTCTTTGTGTCTGCTCTTGCCTTCTCCCCTTTCTTCCTCCGTCCCTCCCAGCATATGCATGAAATATCTCTTCCATTCATCCATTTCTATTTTTTAATCCGTGCCCTTTCTCTGTTTTCGTACTCTATTTATTATACCCCATATCTCTTTTTCCGTCTTCATGTTTTCTATCTCCTGCAAAAATCTGGTCCTCACTTCTTCTTTTTTCTTTTCACACAATTTTTTGTATGTTGTCCTCTTACTCTTATAATCGTTTGTGCTCATCTTTCCACTTCGCCAACTTCTCATTGCTCTCCTTACTTCTCGTTTTTTGTCTCTGCACTCTCTGTCCCACCATTTATTTCTCCATCCTCCCCATCTTGTTCCTGCTTTGATTCTTTTCCACCTGATCGCACCCCCTACCAACAGCTCCATATCCTTTACCATATCGTCCAGATTCTTTACTCTTATTTCCTTTCCCGTGATATTCCTCTGGTATTCCAGTATCCCTTTCAATGACCAATCTATTAGCACTTTTCTTAAATCTACACCATTGCTTCCTTTTTCTTTATAAAAATTTGATTTACCAGGTTGCGACTGCCATTACCTGCCATACGGCTGTTGCCCTGATAACGCAACAGCAGCTACGGGGTACAACAATGCCGGATGTGGGTGCCAATACAGCGAATTCGGTTGCTGCCCCGATAGCTACATTTCGGCAAAAGGACCAGAGTATGAAGGATGCGAATGTCATACATATCAGTTCGGTTGCTGTCCTGATGGAGTTACAATTGCCAAAGGACCACACCAACAAGGTAGCCTGTTTTTAACATTTTTGATTCTATGAAATTAATGCTTAATTTACAGGTTGCGATTGCAGATATAACGAATTCGGTTGTTGCTCTGATGATCATACCCCAGCACAAGGCGCGAACTTCACAGGTTGTACTTGTGCCTCTTCCAAATATGGCTGTTGCCCTGACGGCGTCACGGAAGCACGAGGAGATGATTTCGAAGGTTGCGAAGACGTTCCAGAGAAATTACAAGGTAAAAAGTTTTTTAATGGAAGAAACAGTTATCGTAATATATGTTTATTCCAGAATATTGTCATCTAAATAAAGATAGAGGTCCTTGTAGGAATTATACCGTGTGGTGGTTCTTCGACATGGAATACGGTGGTTGTTCTAGATTCTGGTACGGCGGTTGTGACGGTAACAATAACAGATTCAGAACTCAAGACGAATGTCAACAAATATGCGTCGAACCAACCGGGGAAGGTAACCATATCGATTTTTGGGTCGATTATTTGATGATCTGAAGTATTTGATGTTTTCCAGATAGATGTTCTTTACCGAAAACTGAAGGATCGTGTAAAGGGTACTACCCGAAATGGTTCTACGACCACGATAGGAAAGTTTGCTCCCAATTCATTTACAGCGGGTGTTTGGGTAATAACAACAATTTCGAGACAAGGGAAGAGTGCAATTCTTTGTGTGTGAAAGACAGCAGCATCGGTAAGTGTTTTTACGTTTGTGTATTATCGGGAAGAAAGCAACGAAGAATTGCAGATGCGTGTGAACAGCTACGAGAAGAAGGACCTTGTCACGGAAACTACAGAAGGTGGTTCTTCGATAAGGAGTCGAATACTTGCGACGAATTCATTTACGGGGGCTGTAAAGGAAACAACAATAATTTCTTGACGGAATCTGCTTGTAAGCAAAAGTGTTCGCAGCCTGGCAGGAGAAAAGGTATTTATCGATCATATTTATGCATAAACATTAGAAAAAAATATTGGTGCGGGTTATTCTAATTAATTTACTTCTCGAAATGCACGTAAATTTGGTTTATTAATATTTGAATGAGGAATAACGTCTATAGTTTTGTAGTTATGAGAGGTAAACATAACATTACTAACTCTGCTATTAGATCATTGCTCTTTGCCTCGAGCACAAGGGAATTGCACGGAAAAGCAGCCACATTGGTATTACGATACTCCGGAAAAACGCTGTGTGCCTTTCTACTTTTCCGGTTGTAATGGTAACGGCAATAACTTTAACAGTAAGGAAGCATGCGAGGTGGACTGTCCAAAAGAAGTCGGTGAGTTTGCACTGATTGTTGCACGTTGTTTTTCTTTAAAATTAAATTGCACATTTAAAGGTTAATTTGTTTAGACAGTTTTAGAATATCTCTAATTATTATTTTAGAGAAAGACGTTTGCCAGTTGCCAGCGGAAGTTGGGGAGTGCGGAAATTACACTACCAACTGGTATTACGATGTCCTTCAGAAGGAGTGTACTCAGTTCTATTACGGAGGATGTGGAGGCAATGCGAACAATTTTGTGACGAGAGAAGCTTGCCTAGCTAGATGTAAATACCAGATTCCTGCTCCGTCTCCAACGCCAGTGGAACCTCCGTATCCTCAACCCACAACTTCTCCACCAGGTATGTTAAAAGTTGAACATCCTACATCCCTAATTATTTGAGAGCAGGGGTCCTACCATCCTATCTCTCCTCTTCCTTACCGTCTTCCATAAATTTCGCTTTTCTCCAACTCTTTCTAATACCTTTGTGTTGCTAACCTTATCTATCCACGGTAAATCTGAGACTTCCTCTATCTTCTCCTTTCCAATTTGTATTTTCATTTTAGTCCTATTGTAGTAGAGTGCCAAGCAAATTTTATTTTGACATCATTGGGCATTTTGAGGTTAAAATATATGACTTGCCCAGTATTGTAGCTTAGGCCCTATGGAACTAAAATCCTGTGCAAAAGGGCGCAATTTAAAATTTTCAAGTTATGTATACGAGCCGAAAGGTGAAGTCATATTCTAAAAGCAAAAAAAAAAAATGAAGAGATTTCTGTAGAATTTATATGTTTTATAAATTATACAAGTTTTTGAATTACGTAGCCTCTTACGGAACTCGAAGACGTAAACAGGCGTTTTTCTCCGTTCGAAGTGAACAAAAATCTAATTATTTTATGCTTTCTTTATTTTGAAACTCTATTATCTCTTACGCCGTTGCATTTAGCGAAATTATCCTCTATTGATAAATTATTGCCCAAATCTTGTAGAATATGATGGTTTTTGATTTATAATTTTTGAATGAATATTAAGAAAGTTAGGCCATTAAATATAACATGGTGCATAATCTAGAGGTTCGCCACCGCTGCGTGAATCACTGGATACATCGCATTGCACCGCACCCCGCAGTCCACACGCGCGACCTTCTTCTCTTTACTTGTCTCACTCCCTCCTTATAAACCTATGCTATTTAGCTTCTTGCATACCTACACTATTACTTATTTCTGGCTTATAGGGATGAATTTATTAATCATTATTGCAGGACCTTTTTAATACAGTACCTAGAGGAAGTACATACCATAAGAAAGGGACAATTTATTAACAACGTAAAATTTAACTTGAATCTCTATTTCCTTTGACACTGTTAACGCATGAAATGCCAGTAAATTTTTCAATAAAATACAATGGGTTCCATATTTATTTCATGTATTGCAATAAATCTGTGTGAACTTTGATTTCCCACTTTCATCCAAACTTCCTGTCTTAACAATTCCTTGAAATGGGCAAGAAGAACTAGGACATCTGTGTCTTTGCAGTCTACTATGCATCTAGTATATCCGGAGCTCTTTGCAGATAAAATATGTAGGAGGATTCTTGTGTCAGCTTCCTCGTGTCTAGATTCTAAGATATTATCAGCAAGTTCAAAATTAGATTTACTTATAATCCAAGACATTACTAAATCCCCCGCTGGTCGCAAATTGAATAGGGTAGTTCTTTGAAGCAAGTACCAGTTGCTGAGACAAAAAATTTGTCAATTGACCTTTGTTCAAATATTGCACGTTTTGAATGTGTATGGAAAACCGCAGATCAACTGGTTTCGTCCTTTTGGGACTCATCAGTACGGTGCTTTCCTCTACACACTCAAACCATGCAATTTAACTTGCTATATAATTATGCTGCCGCGCTCTGGACAGATATCAGCAAGTGACAACTACTTTGAGTAATTATCTGGTATTAATTAATAGTACTGGACCATTCGAACAACTACTCCTCGGGCAACTACGAGACGTTTCAAACTGCTACCCCACCTAAGGTAGTTGTCACTTGCTGATATCTGTCCAGAGCGCGGCAGCATATATAGCAAGATTAAATTGCATGGTTTGAGTGTGTAGGGGAAAGCATCGTACTGATGAGTCCCAGAAGGACGAAACCAGTTGGTCTGCGGTTTTCCATACACATTCAAAACATGCAATATTTGAACAAAGATCGTCTTAAAAGCACGTACGTACATGGAGACAAATTAGGATTGTTTCAAAGCCACCTTAGGTGGGGTAGCAGTCAGAAACGTCTCGTAGTACAAAAAATCTGGATTTAGTTCTATAATTCAATGCCTGGCAGGGTATTTGCCCGAGGAGTAGTTGTTCGAACGGTCCAGTACCATTAATTGACTTTTATTGAAAGATGAGTGGATAAACAGGTGCCATTGTTGAGGTAGTGGTGTATCTATGGTATCTATTAATTTGCTTGTTGGCGTTTCCTTACTTCTCTTTAAACGAGTTGAATCCTTAATTGAATTTTCATAATAATAATCAAAAACTAGGTCGATCATTTTAGCGTCGTATTGGTTTTAAAAAATAATAGATTGGAATATTTTCGCGTAGGTAGTCTCCGAAAGTTTTTGCTTTGGTCGGTTTTCCAAGAACTTGAACCACAGACATTCCGTCAAAAATATAACATGTTTCACCGGAGTTAATTGATGGCAAGACTTTAATGGAACTTTTGTAGGTTTCTATTACGTTACCTAGTGCACTTTTATTCGATGGTGTTGCTAACATTCCATTTGATGTTAGTGATGTTAGTGCCATAGATGTTGTTCTAAATAGGGGTAATTCCTAATAGATTGTACGACAAAAAGATGCAGCTGCAGAAAAAATGGAATATCCTGCATTGGTTCATGTTTTTGCATGGACCAAAAGTCGTGTAAAACCGCAGTGTCAAATAGGAAATAGAGATTCAAGTTAAATTTTACGTTGTTAATAAATTGTCCCTTTCTTATGGTATGTACTTCTACTAGGTACTGTATTAAAAAGGTCCTGCAATAATGATTAATAAATTCATCCCTATAAGCCAGAAATAAGGAATAGTGTAGGTATGCCAGAAGCTAAATAGCATGGGTTTATAAGGAGGGAGTGAGACAAGTAAAGAGAAGAAGGTCGCGCGTGTGGACTGCGGGTGCGGTGCAATGCGATGTATCCAGTGATTCACGCAGCGGTGGCGAGCCTCTAGATTATGCACCATGTTATATTTAATGACCTAACTTTCTTAATATTCATTCAAAAATTATAAATCAAAAACCATCATATTCTACAAGATTTGGGCAATAATTTATCAATAGAGGATAATTTCGCTAAATGCAACGGCGTAAGAGATAATAGAGTTTCAAAATAAAGAAAGCATAAAATAATTAGATTTTTGTTCACTTCGAACGGAGAAAAACGCCTGTTTACGTCTTCGAGTTCCGTAAGAGGCTACGTAATTCAAAAACTTGTATAATTTATAAAACATATAAATTCTACAGAAATCTCTTCAATTTTTTTTTTGCTTTTAGAATATGATTTCACCTTTCGGCTCGTATACATAACTTGAAAATTTTAAATTGCGCCCTTTTGCACAGGACAATTTTTTGACGACCTTCGAATCTTAGTTCCATAGGACCTAAGCTGTAATACCGGATAGGTCAAACATTTTAACCTCGAAATGCCCAATAACTTCATTTTTAAGCACATTTCGGACGCGCCAGCACTCCACTATTGGTGTGGTATATGCAGCTAACTACTTTAAATAAACGATCTATTTCTCTGTCCAGGAACAGACACGTGCAAGTTACAATCCGATGTTGGATCTTGCGGTAACTACACAGTGCACTGGTACTACGACGAGTCACAGCAGGATTGCACCAGGTTTTATTACGGAGGCTGCGGGGGAAACGAAAACAATTTCGTCACCAGGGAAGAGTGTTTAGTTAGGTGCAAGGAACCAGTGCAACAATCAACTGTACCTTCTGTTATAACCTCACCATCAAGTAAGAAACTTTAGAATCACATTCGAATTTATGTAGTAGTCTTGTTTGTATACTAAAGTCTAACAGAGAGTATTCGGTGAGTTTTATTTACACTCTTACCAGAAAAACTTGATTTTCTTAGTTGTGGCACCAGAACCCAGCGAAGCAGTCTGCTACGTACCCGTTGACCCAGGCAACTGCACCGACAGAGTACCAGCGTACTTCTACGATGCTGCCAATCAGACCTGCGCAACTTTCACATACACAGGTTGCGGAGGAAATGCAAACCGCTTCAACAGCGAAGAGCAGTGCCAGAGGCAGTGCGGTGAATTCCGGGGACAAGACATTTGTAATTTACCGCAAGATCCCGGGCCGTGCAGGGCTTATTTCATCAAACATTATTACGACAGAGCTAGCGGGCGTTGTGGACAGTTTGTTTATGGCGGATGCGGAGGTAACGGCAACAGGTTCAGTTCTGCTGAAGAATGCCAGTCCATCTGCGTTACGCACGAGGAGCAGAAGCCCAGTGTACCCAGTAGTGGTAAGTATACTTGCGTTTCTTTTATCGATTATTATTCTATGAGTTGCTGATGAAGAGGGAGTTCTGGATTTGATTTCATAACATTTTTTGCATACGATTTTCCGCTTATCTTCAGAAATATGTCGACTGCCGGTCGACAAAGGCCCCTGCGAAGATGGCTACTTCAAGAGATGGTATTTCGATTACGAAAGAGCCGAATGTATAGCGTTTATATACAGCGGTTGTGGCGGGAATTTCAACAGGTTTAAAAGTTTCCAAAGTTGCGTTGACTCGTGTCAGCAGTTTATGGCGCAAACTGAGCCCCGTAAGTTACACGAGCTGTTCGAGTCGAGCATTTTTTTGATGTATGCTACAAGTGCAGTTCCGCTGCTTCGGCTATACGTTTTTTTATTTTAAGTCGCATCATGTTGGTTACGTTGCTTTATTTTCTGCCTTTTCTTGATGAAAATCCATAATTAACTGAAATGATAATAAAAAGACAAACTTGTCTAGATTTCACACTTTATTTTAAATAACATAACAATTCTTTCGTCAACTCAGTTGGAAGTTTACAAATTAATATGTATGTCGATCTTTCCTCAAGAGTTACTTGGGACAAACTATAATAATAATAATCTCTATTTAGCAATAAGCTAATATTACATCAATATTGTAACAATAAGCTCCCCAGAAAAAAAAAGAAAACAGAAAAATGAAAAGAAAACACCCAAACACCAACAAATGTCACAAAATGCCTCTAACAAAAACACAACACATTGCCCTATTCTGAAGTTTTTGCAACCATTCCAAATCACCAGCTCCACACAAAAACAATATAATTGAACAAAAATCAAGATGTGGCGAAATTATTGTTTTATAAACCAGAATTCTAGCCTAAGGACTCAACTTTCTGCTTACTCTACCCAGGAAACGATTTTTTTAGCAACTTTTTTAACAATAAAGTCTATATTGCTTTTAAAATTTAATTTTGAGTCAATTATCACTCCCAGATACTTAGTTTCGCTAACACGTTCCACCTCCTCATCATCTATTACCACTTTACAGTCATCTTCCCACTCCTTCCTTATCACTCTGTTACCTATGATCATAACTTTTGTCTTATTAATATTTAACTTCAGTTTGTTTATCTTTAACCATTTTGACACTTCCCTTAACACCTCATTACTCCTGGTTATTGCACTAATTATGTCACAGTCTGCATTTGCTACAAGGGCGTCATCAGCAAACAGATTAATATTACCTACTTTTATCACTTGCACCAGATCATTCATATACAGTACAAAGAGAAGAGGACCAAGTACCGAATCCTGGGGTACACCCAATTCATTCAGAACCTCTTCAGACTCATAACCACCATATCTACACTTCTGAGACCTATTGTCCAGATAACTGCCAAACCATTCTCTAGTTGTACCCCTTACCGCACACCTTTCCATTTTTTCCATAAGCACTCCCCTATCGATTGTTTCGAAAGCTCTTTTCAGGTCCAGAAAGACAGCCACGACATAATTGTCCTCCTCTATTTGTTCTTTCCAGTTCATAAGTATCAAATTAAGTGCCGTTTCACAGGAATGATCACTTCTGAAACCCGACTGAAATTCCGACAGTAAGCCATTATCTTCTAAGTACCTTTGCAATTGTTCTTTTACTACACATTCTAAAACTTGCTCATATTTAGGAAGCATATTAATCGATCTGAATTCCTGGGCCTTCGGAATAGGAACCACCATCGCCGTCTTCCACGATACAGGAAAAATGCCCATTCTCAAGGATTCATTTATAAGGTTTAATAACAAAATTCTCGTCGTTGGACGATTTGCAAAACGAATCACAGAGCATCTACAGAGTTTCAAACACAAGAAAATCATCATTTTACATTTAGAAAACAAATCATAAGGTTCTCAGTTGGAAGACTAGTTGGACACGTACCTCCATCCTTTCCTATCCTGAGCTAACCTATGCATTTCCCTAAAAGTAGAACATCCTATATCCCTAATTATTTGAGAGCAGTAGTCTAATCTAGGCCTACCCCTGCTGTAAAATTTAGTTTAAACATCTGACGAAGCCACTGTGTTGTCGAAACAATTGTGCTATTTAAAATAAAGTGAAAATCTAGAAAAGTTTATCTTTTTATTATCAGTTCAGTTGCTTTATTTTTTTTTTTTTTTATTGAAGCTGTTGCCTATGCAAAGTATTTGATGACTTTTTGGACTTTTTCTACCACCTTTAATATAACAGTTACCTACATCAGTTACTGATGAAAAAAATGTTTTCAGGTTGTACGTTAATTTTGTGGGGCGGTAAATATGATGGTGGTTGTTTACATTAAACTTTTGTATCAATTGCAACACTAAAAAAGATCCACTGAGTCATTAAACTCGCTATGTATTTTTTCATCGAGCAAAATTGAGTTACAAAATTATTTGGTGCTGCAAATTTTCAGCCACCGATGTGGGAACAGAGCGCGAGCCTCATCCGTGCCAAGCTTACTTTGACGAATGTTCCACATTGCGTTGTGCGTACGGTATAGAAGCCTACGTGGATGACAACCAATGCAACAGGTGTCAATGTCACGATCCGTGCAAAACTGTCGATTGCCCAGAGAGTTCCCAGTGCGCGATAGACTTGAATATAAACAAGACACAGCCACAAGATCCAGCATTTATCGCTGTCTGCAGAGAAGGTAGGATGAGTGATTAATCCTATGTAAATATCACATTCATTTTTCTTCGTGTTTCTTAGTAAATAAAACAGGAGAGTGTCCTACGCTTACCGACAGCACAAATTGCGAACAAGAGTGTACCACAGATGCCCATTGCACTCTAGATTTGAAGTGTTGCTCTAATGGTTGCGGAACTGCCTGCGTCGAGCCTGTGAAAGAATCAGTTGATGTTCCCGCGCAATACGTAACTGTAGGATACTTACCAGCTTACACGGAACCTCCTATACAAGCTGGATGTAATAAATTGCTTTACTTGCTTAAGAAATTATCGTTATTCGATTATTTTTTAACAGATTATGCGCCGCAAATTGATAATGAAGTGTTCCAACCTGAAGTGCAGGCGAACGAAGGGGATTACGCAATTTTGAGGTGTGCAGTCAAGGGTAATCCAAATCCCACGATAACTTGGAGCAAAGACACAGTTTTGGTAAGTTTTCATGCACAAAACAACCGAAATCTATTTTTTAAACGTAGATTGATGGACGTCAACCAAGATACAGAATCCATTTGGACCAATCTCTCCAAATTATCACGCTTCATAAGACTGATGCGGGTATTTACCTGTGTACTGCCGACAATAAAGTAGGGGAACCCCTGAGACAAGAAATACGACTAGAAGTTAAAGGTAAGGTTTTTACGTTTGATTATCTCTTGGTGTCGTAATTAATAACTTGCATGGGTGTTTGGGTTGTTCTAACAAAAACTAACCGATAGATTCGGAACCGCACCAAGCCGGTATTCTGGACTTAGAAGAAACGCCGAATCTTGTAGTGTCTTTAGGAGCGCCTGCGACTATCAACTGCGACGCGATAGGTTTTCCTTTCCCTGGCGTGACTTGGTGGAAAGACGGTTTGATCCCACGCAAATCCTCGCAATTTGAAATGCGAAAAGACTATTCCTTGCTCATTTATTCTGTTCAGTTGTCGGATTTGGGTGTGTACACTTGTCAAGCTTATAACGGTATCGGTAAAGCGGCCAGTTATTCCGTTACCGTTAGAGCTTTAGGACCGTATCACAGTACGGACCCAGACGATGAGAAATATTTGAAATATATCGTGAATAGGCCGCAAGCACCTACGACAACTGAAGCTCCCTCTGTTCATCCGGTAAGGCCACAGTATCCTTATAGACCGCAAATTGTGTTCAGGCCTACCGGGGCGCCTTATATCCCGTCTCCTAATACCGAACCTCCACCTGAAATCGTGCCAGATACTAACGATATTCTGCCACCAGTCCAGGAGCGGCCTGACATATCTACTGGTACGTACCATATTGCATGTTTGAATATTTTAATTCAGTTTTTGCGGGAAAATATTTTAATGTGTTTTATTTGTTTATCAATGTTTTTAAGATATTTTGAGAGAGCAATGCATGCATATGATAGTTACAAAAATTGTAGTGTACAAACTGTAAATAGAATGTTGCTTCCGTTATTCAGTTATTTTTCATATTTAGTTGTAAATACACCAAGATACATTTGTCGAGATTTCTTTGTAGAATTAAAAGAAAAAGTTCACATAAAATTATTTGTCAATGCAAATTTTTCTAAATAATAAAATATAAAAATAAGAATTTACAATTTAACAATAATAGACCAGGAGCCCATAGACCAAAAATTGTGCATAATAGGTTTACTCCAAAAATGCCTGAGATGTTGTGATTTTTGGGTCGTGGAGCACAGAAATGCCCATGCCAGTTTTTGTTTTTGGTACAGTGATGTGTGGCAGATCTGTAAATGTGTAAAAAAATTGCTTAAAAAAGTATTATAGGTTTAGGACTGGGGTTTGTGGGAAGCGCTAAATAATGAAAAGTAATCCAGCGGACGCGGTTCGCTTGTTGTGAATTCTGGGACACTGACCCGCTACAGGGGTCAAATTGTGTAAACAAAACACCCCAAAAAAAAATTTATAGGTTTACGCATGGGGATTGGAGGGGCCTCCTAATTTACCCCCAAACATCATGAATCCCAACTCCCATTCATTTTGGTTGGTACAAAGAGGCGCCACTCTCGCGACCAAGACAAATAAATAAGAATAAATACCGGTGTAATAGTGATAGATAGATAGATAGATAGATTTATTGTTTCCCTTCTGGGACTTCAATATGTCACACCATTACATCCCACAATATATACAATATATATGTACAAAAAAAAAACAAATCAAAATTAACAACAAAATAAAATTACGATCCTTCTTTTTCTTTTTTTTCATTTCTCTTCCTCTGCAGATACTTCATCCATTCCAACCCTCCTCCGCTCTCCTCCAGGATCTTCTCCATTCTATTCCATTTGGTGTTCTCCCACCACCCGCACCTTTCCACCACATGTTCCCATGTCTCTTCCTCCGCCTCGCATATCCTACACTTCCTTTTGTCTTCACTTTCCCAATATCTTCCTCCTCTCATTTCATTCCCCAATCTGAACCTTGCCACTCTTATCATATTCTCTTCCTTTCCTCTCCTCTGTAAGTATCTGGGCAACCCTATTGCTCTTATCTCCCTGTATTGGCTGTTGTATTTCGAGTTTCTAATCTTCTCATCCTTTTCTTGTTCCTGTATCTGCTTGTCTCTTTCCTCCCCTTCACTCCTCATGTTCCACCCCATTATTCTTCTGTTCTCCACTTCCATATTCGCATAACCTCTTTCCTGGTAAAATTTTTTCCGCTTTTCTTCCCACCTTGATTTCCTAGTTCCTCCCTTCCTTATTTCTTCCCAACACTGTCTTGCCAGCTCGTTGCCGTCTCCGCCTCTCAGCTTTTCTTCAAATTTCATTGCTCTTTTTCCTGCTGCTGTTCTCAATTTATATCTTTTTGTTTCCTCCCGCACCATATATCCCGGGGTTGTCCAGTCCAGCCCTAGCGTCCACCTTATATATTTTTCCTGTAGCCTCTCCACCTTGGCTCTCTCTTCCCACCCCCAGATCTCGGCTCCATACATCGCTATGCTGTTTACCAATGCATCAAACAATTTCATTCTCCTTTTCCACTGCCCCCCAAAGTTCCTCTTCCCTATTCCCCATACTTGCTTCATGGCTATTGTCGCCCTTTTCGTTATCTCATTAATGTGTTTCCCCTGCCCCCCATTCTTCTGTAGCGTGAAACCCACGTACTTGAACTCTTCTACCTCTTCTATCCTCTCCCCTTTCCATTCCCAGCGTTCTTCTCGTTTTCTTCCACCTCCTTTTCGAAATCTCATTATTTTTGTTTTGTCTACGTTCAGCATCAATTCTTTCCTGTCTAAATAACGTTCTAACCTTTTCAACATCTCCTTTAGGTCTTTTTCTTCCTTTGCCAGTAGCACCACATCATCTGCATATGCCATTGTCCAGTACTTCTTCCTTCCTATCACCACTCCTCCTGTCTGCCCCTTTCTCATGACCTCTTCCATATCTGATATAAAGATGTTAAAAAGGTACGGGCTCAGTGGACACCCCTGTCTAACTCCCCTTTCAGTCCAGAATACCTCACTCGTTCCTTCTCCCACCTTAACTCTATTTTTCGTTGTACTGTATATTTCTTGTATTCTGTTTCTCAGGTTCTCACTTATTTGACTTTTTTCTAACATTTTCATTAGTCCTTCTCTGTTCACTGTATCAAACGCTGCCCTGAGGTCCACAAAACATGCCATTATCTTTCCACCCTTTTCTCTCACCTCTCTTCCGATTACATGATTCAGCGTATATATGTTCTCCATCGTGCCTCGTCCCTTTCTGAATCCTGTTTGTCCTTTAGGAATAATTTGTCCCTCCTCTATCTCTTCCTCCAGTCTCCTTGCTAAAACAGATGCGTATATCTTATATGCCGAAGGCATCAGCGTTATTCCTCTATAATCGCTCACCTCTTTCCCTTCTTCTTTCTTTCTTATTGGTACAATTAATCCCTCTCTCCATCTTTTTGGGAAACCTTTGCCTTTCCATATGTTATTACATACTTCCTTTATCATTCTTAGTGCTTCATCCCCTCCATGAATCCAAACTTCATTCGGCAACTCGTCCACCCCTGCTGCCTTTCCCTTTTTCAAGCTATCTATTGTACTTTTAATTTCGTCTAGTCTTATTTCATCCGTCTGTACCTCTCCTTATGTTTCTTTGTGTCTGCTCTTGCCTTCTCCCCTTTCTTCCTCCGTCCCTCCCAGCATTTGCATGAAATATCTCTTCCATTCATCCATTTCTATTTTCTCATCCGTGCCCTTTCTCTGTTTTCGTTCTCTATTTATTATACCCCATATTTTATCTCTTTTTCCGTCTTCATGTTTTCTATCTCCTGCAAAAATCTGGTCCTCACTTCTTCTTTTTTCTTTTCACACAATTTTTTGTATGTTGTCCTCTTACTCTTATAATCGTTTGTGCTCATCTTTCCACTTCGCCAACTTCTCATTGCTCTCCTTACTTCTCGTTTTTTTGTCTCTGCACTCTCTGTCCCACCATTTATTTCTCCATCTTCCCCATCTTGTTCCTGTTTTGATTCTTTTCCACCTGATCGCACCCCCTACCAACATCTCCATATCGGTGTAATAGTGTTTCTCTAAAATTTTATGATAACTAAATTTTCTTTCTTCGATATTTTTGGGTAGGAATAAGATATCGAGATGTGGTCTTCACTAGCCTATTTAGGTATCATTTCACTACATTTTTATGAAAAAAAGTCATATTATTGCATTTAATTTTTTAGAAAATTTTGCAATTTTCTGTTATTATATCAAAAAAACGCGCTCTAGCGGCATCACTAAGAATTAGACATATCACAGGTAAGATGGGTTTGATGGAGCAATAAATGCTTTTTCCAACGAGACCAAGTTTGTTAAAATCCGTTCAGTCGTTTAGGAGTTACAGCTGTTTATATAAAAAAACATTGAATCACCCACCACCACTTCATTCTAATAGATCCGTCAAAAAGTGTTAAACAAAAATTACTCGAATAAAGCTTATCTTTAAAAAGCACATATTTTTTTGGTACATTTACTAGGTGGATTTCAGTGCAAAATGACTAAAAGTCCATCTTGGAAATCTGAAAATATTTTCCACGGACTTCTCTTGGCCACTTTAGTAATAAATTTTTTTACCGCAAGACTATGATGAATAGCTTCCGAGATACAGCACTTTGCATTCTTATCTTTATCAAAGCAGTAGGTTATAAGTAGCGCCCTCTATGAGCAATGTCAAAAATGTTATTGGAATCTTTTTTCCCGTAAGAAAAACCATTCGTAGTTATGGCAAGATCATAAATATGCTTCTTCGAATGAATTTAAAATGTATGTTAGTGCATTTACTCTGCTGAATATGAAAAATTTAGCCGTTCCATCTCGTATTTAATAATTTAACAGCACGCTTCTATATTTTTTAAACCATACACAATCATTTCATGAACAGAGTTACTATAAAACAATTCATGTTTTCATGAAATAGCCTTCAAAGATGAACAAATCATAAAACTGGATCAACTGTATATGTAAAAAACGTGTTATTCTAGGCATATACATAAATCCACGATGCACAGACAATCGTTTCTTCGCGAACTGCGAGCTGATCGTCAAAGCGAGGTTCTGCACGCACAAGTATTACTCGAAGTTCTGCTGCCGGTCCTGCACGGAAGCGGGACTCTTATCGCCATACGGGGACCACTTAGACGACAAAGATTCCGCACTGAGCAATAACTTAGTTTAATATCACACAAATTCGTTTTCTAACTAGTCTCAAAAATTTTTTCCACGAGTTTTTTTTTGTTGTACTTAATTTTTTTTATCGCAAGAGGATGTCCGTAAATGTGTGTGCGTGTAGATATTTTTTTAAGACTAATAAACAGCCTTGTATTTGTATATATATAACTTACAGTAGCGTAGGTAACATTTGCGACGAGAATAAAACAGAAGTGGAATTGTATAAAAATTTTACATGTGTTCAATTATATTTTTAATGTATAAAATTCGAAAAAAGGAAATAAAGAACTTGTATTTTATTTATTTATATGTTTGTATTAATTTTAGTTGAAATTTCGATGAAGACCGCGCTCGAAAATGTTGAAGTTTTTGAGTTATTCCAATCTTTCCCGAATTTTTTCTCACTGTCTGGGTTCTAAACCTTTTCCCGTACATTACCCCCTTAATCAAAGAATGAGAAGACATAAAAGTGACGTGAAAAAGGCTGTAACAAAAACACCGACAAAAACCGCAAGATATTATAATCGAAAACAATTCAAGATACAAAAGAAAAACGTTAACAATAACGATTTATGTGGAACTAGAGGATCGGTCGCTGTCCTGCAGTTGATTTAAAAACGCAAGATTACTAGACTTGAGGCGAACAGCCGCGGCTAGAGAGGGCGACGGCGACATACATGGCGTGGAACACAAGCTGTTGCTCAAATCGCATTGGTCCAATAAATAGAGCAACTCTTCCGGCGTAGGGCCACCGTCTTCAGTGCACGCTAAAATTGAAAAAGGAGAGCATCGTGACACCCAATCCCAAAAAACTCTTAGCTATTATATAGTTAACAAATTTTGGGCATATTTTATTAGTGTGTCATAACTACCTACATAGGTTGCACTGCAAATTTCTACCAATTATTCAAACTATTAAAACGGAAATACCCTTCGAAATTTGCAAAAAATTACAATGCGACCCACGTAAACAGTGTTACTCAACATTCTGTGAACTATGACTGTATTTTAAAAATTATGACAAAGTATTTTGTACAGAAGTTACTTGGACTCAAGTTAGAGGGTATATAAAAACAGGTAAGAGACTATGAGGGCAGAAAAAGAAAGGCAAAAGTATTAGGTGATATACAGGGTGTCCCAGATAAGCCTCGACAGCATTGCTATCTCACTTATCTTTAAAGATAGAAACACGTTGAAATGGGGAAAAAGTTTTGCAATTTGGAGCTCTTTAATATGCCCTCACAAAAATCGACTTCGCTCTGTTGGTTTCCTAGATATTTGAAAAAAAGGAAAAAATTGCAATTTGATTTTTTGTTAATAACTTCGTTATTTATTAACATTTTAATGATTTTTAAAAACAGGTTTAAATGGTTGTTTAACCCGCATATTTCTCTGTACTCTAAAATTGTCTCCGACGTTTCATACACTTGCAGTCATCATCAGGTTTATTTTTTCTTATGGACACCATATTGGATTTTTATGTCATTAAATATCTTATTTTTTGCTGAGAATATCAACCTATAACAAGTTGATATTATATCAAAAATAATAGCTGCAGAAAATGAAATTCATAATTTAGTGGAAAAATTTAGTTATCCATGGAGATCCATGAGATAGCACTAAAAAGTTTAAGGAATAATAAAGCACCAGGTATAGATGGCTTGCAGGCAGAAATCTTAAAGTGCGCAGGTCAAGAGGTAATAGATCGTTTATTTAAATTAGTTAGTCGCATATACCTGACAGGCGAGATTCCAGAAGATTACAAAAGGAACATCATAGTAGCTTTGCCAAAAAGAAAAGGCGCGGATAGATGCGAAAATTTTAGAACTATCAGTTTAACTTCCCATGCGTCAAAAATTTTAACTAGAATTGTGCAAAGAAGGATGGAGAAAAAGGCGGAAGAAATATTAGGAGAAGATCAGTTCGGATTTAGACGAAATAGAGGAACGCGCGAGGCCATTCTAGCTTTACGAGTAATTATAGAAAAAACGATAGAAAAGAGAAAGAGCGTCTATATAGGATTTGTAGATTTAGAAAAAGCCTTCGACAACGTAAAATGGGGGAAGATGTTCGAAGTGCTGAGAAAGGTAGGGATGAAATACAGGGACAGAAGAATAATACATAATCTCTACAAAGAGCAAAAGGCAGTTATAGAATGTGAGCAGGAACAAAGGGAAGTAGATATCCGGAAGGGAGTGAGGCAGGGATGTGCATTGTCACCTCTAGTTTTCAACTTATATATCGAAGATGCGATTAATATTGTTAAGGAAAGAACAGCCTCAGGGATCAATGTACAGGGCCAAACTATTAACATGCTCAGATTTGCGGATGATATAGCAGTGTTAGCATCTAGCAAAGAAGAATTAGGAGCGGCTTTGAATGAAATGGAAGCAGTTTTGACACAGGGCTTCGGCATGAAAATCAATAAAAAGAAAACTAAAATTTTGGTATGTAGGGGATGTGAAAATAGAACTAAAATGGAAATACAAATTGGAAATGAGAAGATAGAGGAGGTCGCGGATTTCTGCTACTTAGGAAGTAAAATAACTCAAGACGGTAGGAGCACTAAAGATATAAAACAAAGAATGGCGCAGGGCCGAGTTGCGTTTAACAAAAAGAAACAACTGTTATGCTCGAGAACGGTTAATATAGAGACTAGGAAGAGACTCTTAACGTCGTATGTATGGAGTACGGCATTATACGGGTGCGAAACTTGGACAATAGGAGAAGCGGATAGAAAAAGAGTAGAAGCGTTTGAAATGTGGTGCTACAGACGCATGATGAAGATACCGTGGATAGATAAGGTTAGCAATAGGGAAGTATTAGAAAGAGTTGGGGAAAAGCGAAAGGTATGGAAAACAATAAAGAGTAGGAGAGATAGGATGGTAGGACACCTTCTAAGACACGAAGGAATAGTTCGTGACATACTAGAGTCAGAGATAGGAATAAAAAGAGGTAGGGGTAGGCCTAGATTAGACTACTGCTCTCAAATAGTTAGGGATGTAGGATGTTCTACTTTTAGGGAAATGCGTAGGTTAGCTCAGGATAGAAAAGAATGGAGGTACGCGTCCAACCAGTCTTCGGACTGAGAACCTTATGATGATGGAGGAACAACTTTATTAAGGAGTAACTTTGCAAGAATTATTACAGTTTTAATTCGTTAAGTAGAAATCAATGAAACACTCATAATTTGTAGCAGTAGAAACTGCCAAAAAATAGTTTAGTTCAAAATTGTATTTGCCGCCCCAGGAAATTATAATTTCAAAATTGAAAAACAAAAAACATCAAGAGAATAATAAAAACTAGTTACAAAACAAACGAAAACAACTTACTGTCGCTAATGTTCAAAATGTGCCCCTTCATATTCGATGCAAATTTGCGCTCGTCCTACAATTTCGCTGGTAGCGTTCGGCGTCTTTGTACGGCTTATTTTTAGGCCTTCAATAACTTTATTGAATTGGAATCGTCAATCGTGCAAGTTATTGTAACTTAATTCAAAATATTACAAGTAGACAGATTGTTTTGTAAATAAAGAAAGTACCTATGCATTGGGAAGATACCAACTTTGAAACTCAAAAAAAATAAAACTTATTTCTAATTTCATCGTTAAGATTTTCTTTCACACTTTCCTATTGTTTAGAAAGTTCATATTTTGTAAAATTACATTTTTGTAATTCTTTTTTCCAAAGCCAACTAAATTGTAATCCAAAATAATAGAATTTTATGTTCTAAGACTATTTATGCTGGAATATTACCCATTTGTTATAGGTTGCTATTCTCAGCAAAAAATAAGAATATTTAATGACATAAAAATCAAATATGGCGTCCATAAGAAAAAATAAACCTGATGATGACTGCAAGTGTATGAAACGTCGGAGACAATTTTAGAGTACTGTGAAATATGCGGGCTAAACAACCATTTAAACCTGTTTTTACAAATCATTAAAATGTTAATAAATAACGGAGTTATTAACAAAAAACCAAATTGCAATTTTTTTCTTTTTTTTAAATATCTAGGAAACCAACAGAGCGAAGTCGATTTTTGTGAGGGCATATTAAAGAGTTCCAAATTGCAAAACTTTTTCCCCATTTAAACGTGTTTCTATCTTTAAAGATAAGTGAGATAGCAATGTTGTCGAGGCTTATCTGGGACGCCCTGTATTGACCATTAATTTAGACAAATGTACAGGAATGTTAAAAATTAAACATCTTAGAATTGATTAAAGTTGGAGCACTGATATTTTATACTTCATCCTTATCTGCGGCGCGCAAGGGCAACTTCCGGGAGAGAAGAACGTCTAATACGGATTTGGGCCACCAGAATGCGCAGAATTACCGCTACAACCCTCAAAAATCAGCTTGTAGAGGCCATATCAATCAGAATAAGTACCAAAACGATACGTAACAGGCTTCACGAATGCCAGTTTCATGCAAGAAGACCAGCTAAGGTACCTCCTTTAAGCCTTGATCATCGCCGAGCAAGAAGGGTCCTCCAAATGGAACCCTTTCTTCCACATTCATCATCATTCATCAGTGAACGGTTAGAGGAGGCCACACACGTTATTGACTTTGAAATTTTGCTTACTTTTCATTAAAACAATACAGAGCTTAATCGCACATTTCTGCATTTTAATTTTTTTCTGTACGAATCACAAGCAGATTATAACAAATTGTACTAAATTTTTAAACACCAGTCCAGTATATTTAAATAAAAAAGAATTGTAACAATACGTCATTCCAGTAAATACGAATGCAGAACTTAAATTCAAGCAACTTATGTACTTATAAAACATTTTTTCGTAACTCTTGAAATAAAGCCACAATTCACCGAGGGCGGAATGTTGAATAATCCCATACTTTGTAAAATATAAGTGTGCGAAGCCATCCGTTTATCAACGCATAGCATAAATAAAATTCAAACAAACCATGAACAGTTCTTCCATCGGCTTACTGCCTTAATTCCTTTCCCGTTTGGAACACACACAAACTTATAAAAAACAAAGCATAATTATCATTTTCGCAAGCCCCCCCAGAATTTTCATAGACCCAATGAAACAGTTATTATCAAAATTGTTAATAGAACAATTCTTTTTGCGCTGACCTCCAGTCCTAGTCCTGTAAGTCTAAAAAACCCATCATGAAAAAGTACAGAACGGACTGCAGCTAGCCACCGGTTTTTCTAGAAAAACAAAAATTGCAACGTTAAAATGATGCAACGACCAAATCATTTTAAAGTTTGCAGTTTTTCAGTATTCAAAACAAAAGAAACCGAAACACTTATGATTCGAAACGACGAATAACCTACCTGACTCGGGTTTGTAGATCAAATCCAGAGCCGTCGTCAAGTCCCACATTTGTATGGACCCGTTCGAATGGCCGGTGAATATGAAACGTCGGGGCCTCGACCCCATGCGACTGGAACCTTCGCACTCGTGCACGCAGAAAGCACTGACCGTGCTTCCATCCACGGCCTTTATCACACAAACCCTCTTTCCGTTGCTGGCCAATCTAACAAACAACTGATCCGTGTCCGGTATGACCTTCTGTATGAAGACTTGCTCGTCGTCCTGCTCTCCGAAAGGACCGCAATCGTTCGCCGCAGAGTGGCTTATGCACGGTTCCACCGCCTCTAGAGCGACTATTTTAAAAGACGCCTCTGGAGTCGAACCCGGCTGCGTAGAAATCATACCTCGAAAACGAGTCACTCTCCAACTACGCACGTGATTGTATTCGCAGCAAACAGACACCAAATATTTCTCTGACAGAGTCACCTTTGGGCAACGCAACAAATAAGAAAATTCGAACTTAATATAGCGAGAGACAGACGTCTGTTATCATATTAAAACTAATGTTATAACTTATATGTCATAGTTTTTGACGTATGTCATTTATTCTGTAAAAAATGCTCGTTGCAGAGGTCTATTCAAAAAGTTTTTTTATGAATGCTAGCCAAAAGTTTGAGGTGTCTTTTAGCATGCCACCTGTCGAGAGAATTGTCTTGTTTGACACTGCAAAAAAACTTTGAAAATGTCATTGACAAAGCTTCAAAAACTCAATTTTTTCAAATATGGCACGTACCTATTTTTATATCGTTATCTGATAGAAAATTAAATTTTAAGGGCACTTTTATTACCCTTTCTTATGTCTATTTCTATTACTTAAGGAGATATCTAGGTATTTTGAGAATTTTCTATCGCAAGGAATTGTGGTTGAATACAAGATGGGCAGGTAGGAGAGGTGGTGGACTCCAGAGATTCATGAGATGATGAAGAAGAGAGATTATCTATTATCCAACCAAATGTGGAAGGTCTTGAAGAAGTTGGTTAGTAAGGATATTAGAAGTCAGAAAATAGGAATAAAATTTGATAATAGACTAATTGAGGGATACTGTGAAATAGCCGAAGAATTTAACTACTATTTCTTTGGTGCAAAGTGGGCTAAACAATGATGAAGTGATAGACAAGATGGAGAAATATGATTCGAAGTTGGATAAATTTGAGGAAGTGTCTTTCTGCGAGTTGAAAAGAATAGTTGAGCCTGAAAAATAAAAACAGTAGTATCGATGGGATCAATACTACAATTTTGAAATTAATTGTGGAAGCTGTGGGAAATAGGTTACTGGACGTTATTAATAAATCCCTGTGAACAGGATTGTTTCCTTCAAAATGGAAGAGATCGATGGTTGTTCCTGTAGAGAAGATCCCGATTGCTGATGATGCAAGCTCCTATCGCCCAATAAACATGCTCCCATCGTCATCATAAGGTTCTCAGTCCGAAGACTGGTTGGACGCGTACCTCCATTCTTTTCTATCCTGAGCTAACCTACGCATTTCCCTAAAAGTAGAACATCCTACATCCCTAACTATTTGAGAGCAGTAGTCTAATCTAGGCCTACCCCTACCTCTTTTCATTCCTATCTCTGACTCTAGTATGTCGCGAACTATTCCTTCGTGTCTTAGAAGGTGTCCTACCATCCTATCTCTCCTACTCTTTATTGTTTTCCATACCTTTCGCCTTTCCCCAACTCTTTCTAATACTTCCCTATTGCTAACCTTATCTATCCACGGTATCTTCATCATGCGTCTGTAACACCACAGTTCAAACGCTTCTACTCTTTTTCTATCCGCTTCTCCTATTGTCCAAGTTTCGCACCCGTATAATGCCGTACTCCATACATACGACTTTAAGAGTCTCTTCCTAGTCTCTATATTAACCGTTCTCGAACATAACAGTTGTTTCTTTTTGTTAAACGCAACTCGTCCCTGCGCCATTCTTTGTTTTATATCTTTAGTGCTCCTACCGTCTTGGGTTATTTTACTTCCTAAGTAGCAGAAATCCGCGACCTCCTCTATCTTCTCATTTCCTATTTGTATTTCAATTTTAGTTCTATTTTCACTCCATCTACATACCAAAATTTTAGTTTTCTTTTTATTGATTTTCATGCCGTAGCCCTGTGTCAAAACTGCTTCCATTTCATTCAAAGCCGCTCCTAATTCTTCTTTGCTAGATGCTAACACTGCTATATCATCCGCAAATCTGAGCATGTTAATAGTTTGGCCCTGTGCATTGATCCCTGAGGCTGTTCTTTCCTTAACAATATTAATCGCATCTTCGATATATAAGTTGAAAACTAGAGGTGACAATGCACATCCCTGTCTCACTCCCTTCCGGATATCTACTTCCCTTCGTTCCTGCTCACATTCTATAACTGCCTTTTGCTCTTTGTAGAGATTATGTATTATTCTTCTGTCCCTGTATTTCATCCCTACCTTTCTCAGCACTTCGAACATCTTCCCCCATTTTACGTTGTCGAAGGCTTTTTCTAAATCTACAAATCCTATATATACGCTCTTTCTCTTTTCTATCGTTTTTTCTATAATTACTCGTAAAGCTAGAATGGCCTCGCGCATTCCTCTATTTCGTCTAAATCCGAACTGATCTCCTAATATTTCTTCCGCCTTTTTCTCCATCCTTCTTTGCACAATTCTAGTTAAAATTTTTGACGCATGGGAAGTTAAACTGATAGTTCTAAAATTTTCGCATCTATCCGCGCCTTTCCTTTTTGGCAAAGCTACCATGATGTTCAGTTTGTAATCCTCTGGAATCTCGCCTGTCAGGTATATGCGACTAACTAATTTAAATAAACGATCTATTACCTCTTGACCTGCGCACTTTAAGATTTCTGCCTGCAAGCCATCTATACCTGGTGCTTTATTATTCCTTAAACTTTTTAGTGCTAGCTCAAACTCTTCTCTCATTATAGGACTCCCTAGGTTATCCCCTTCTACACTGCTTTCACTTCCTAATATATCTTGCACTTCCTGTCCCGCATATAAGTTTCCTAAATATTCGTTCCACCTATCTGCCTTCTCCCCGCTTTCGATTAGGATATCTCCTGCCTCATTCCTAATGCTTTTGGTACTAGATCCAATTTCTCTAAAATTTCTCCTAATTATTTTATATGCTTCATCAGTCTTTCCTATTTCAAACTTATTTTCCACTTCTTTGCACTTATCATCGATCCATTGCTCTTTCACTTTCCTACATTTCCGAATAATTTCCCACTTGATCGCCTTATATCTTTGTTTCCCTATTTCATCTAACCTATTTTTGTATATTCGCCTTTCCTCTATTAGACTCACAATATGTTTTGTTATCCAGGGTTTCCTACTTTCATTCTGTTTATGACCCAAAATATCCCTAGCTGAGGAAACTAAACTATTTTTAATGCAATTCCATTCTTCCTCTATGTCCCTAACAATATTTTCGCCCGCGCCCTTTAGTACTTCGTTTGTCTTTTTCTCGAACTTATCGCGCGTATCATCATCTTTTAGTTTTTCTGGGTCAAGATACCTTCTTCCGCTTCGTTTTTTCAAAATCTTAAATTTAAGATTGGCCTTCATAACGACTATATTGTGATCACTATCTATATCTGCTCCTGGATAACTTCTACAATCCCTAACTTGATTTCTAAATCTTTGCCTAACAAGAATGTAATCTATTTGATATCTCCCTAGGTCTCCTGGCATCTTCCACGTGTAGCGTCTCCTAACATGATGGTGAAATAGAGTGTTCGCGACCGTTAAGTTATGTTTATCGCAGAACTCTATCAGTCTCACTCCCCTATCGTTCCTATTGCCTAATCCAAAGGGACCAACTATTCCGCCCTGTGCCTACGACTGCATTGAAATCTCCTATAATTATTAAATTTTCGTGTCCTCTCACAAAATCTAGCACATGTTCAATATCACTATAAACTGCCTCTACGACCTCATCACTGTAGTTAGAAGTGGGCATATATACCTGTATTATTATTGTTTTTACAGGTTTCGAATCTAACCTAACCATAACTACCCTGTCACTTTGCTGTAAGAAATTTTCTACACTCTGCCCTACTTTTTTCCGCATAACAATTCCTACTCCCGAATTTCCTCCTACAGATCCTGTGTGTATTACTCTAAAATCTCCGCTCCAGAAGTCTCCGGCTTCTGGCCATCGCACTTCACTAATACCTACTACGTCTAATGCTAACCTATCCATCTCAATTTTCAAATTCTCTAACTTTCCTACTTGTTTCATGCTTCTAACATTCCATGCTCCGACTCGTGAGATGTTACACTTATCATTTCTGATGACTCCCCCCGAAGCAGTCCCCGCCCGGAGATCCGAATGTGGGACTATTTTACCTCCGGAATATTTTACTCCAGAAAGTGCCATCATCATAAATTCGAAGTACGCTGTACCAGGGATAGAATAATGTGGTGGTTTCCCGTTGCCTCCCATCTTATGAAAAGGTTTTAGAATTGGCTGTGAAAGACCAATTTCTGCATTATTTGGAAGAAAATAACAATCTCTCATAGTCTCAAGCGGGTTTTAGAAGGGGCCAATCGTGCGAGATTGCAGTGCAAACTGTAATACATGAGTGGAAGATGGCAATTTCTGAGAAGCAAATAATAGGTGCGGTATTCGTGGATTTTAAGCGCGCTTTTGAGACAATTGATCGGAATCTGTTGTTGATGAAATTGGCTCCTGTTGGGGTTGATGGTGTTGTGTTGGATTGGTTCAGAAGTTTTCTTGTAGGTAGAGCTCAAGTAAAGAAATATGGGGAAAGTATTTCAAGTAAGAAGAGATCAAAATGGGGAGATCCTCAAGGATCAGTGTTGGAACCTATATTATTTATGACACCGTTAAGGTAGTAATTCATTTTGATAGTTTGAGTTACTTGTAACAGACGTACAACAAAACTATCAAACTATATTTGCCAAAAATAATCAAAAAGCCTAAATATCTCTGTTCAGGCCATGCCTGAACTAAGTGTTTATACGTGAATCTCAAGCGTGTGGCGAATCGAAGAATTACGTCACGCTCGCTGCGAGATGTCGATATCGCACAAAATCATAAGATTATTGCTTAATTGCTTTTTTAAGTCAGTAAAAAAGTTGACACAGAGGAGCGCGCACCGCGAATCTCTCTTACCCGCGATAGCAAACTCTCGCATATACTCTCTCTAAAGCTCCATAGAATCAGTTAACATCACTTACTCAACAACCCTCACTTACAAGATTGTTTATAATTACCTTCTACCATTAACTTGTTAACTGTGTAACTGTGAAAGCGGTACAGTGCGGATACAGTGAATACTTGATTATTATTAGTTGCATATTTTAAATTCTAAGACGAACTTTTTTGTTAATACCGGAAATAAGTCGAAGTTGTTTTTAAACCACTGTAATAAAGGAGTGGATTAACAAGTGCTCTTTCTCTTACTCGGTCTGAGCTGACCATAATAGCTCTGGTCCTTCGAGAATATTTGCAAACACATTAAAAGTGGAGCGACTCAATTAACCAACCCCAACGAACGCTCCAATCTCCTTAAGTGATAGAAATAGACATAAGAAAGGGTAATAAAAGTGCCCTTAAAATTTAATTTTCTATCTATTGCAGTGTCAAACAAGACAATTTTCTCAACAAGGGGCTTACTAAAAGACACCTCAAACTTTGGGCTAGCGATTAAAAATATAATTTTAAACTGGATTGCTTACTACCCGTTAAAATGATAATAGACATCCGACCCTCGTGTTATGATAATAACCTTTGTAACTGGACTTTGATGGACCGTGAAAGTTTGAAATAACTGTGGACCGTGCCCGACGGTTTCCGGATGCTGAACAATCACTCGGACAGATCCCGATCTTGTTCCGTAAGCGATTTCAATCCAATTCCCGCAGAGATCTGCTGGATCACATTTAGATAAATTAATTTTCACGATTCCTTCGAAAACTGCTTCAAAGTTTTCCGAATGAACAGGATTTTACTACTTTAGAATACAGAGAAGGGTGTCCTTGTGTTGACATACCAACAAAACAAAAAAAATCTACTCTATCGCTACATATTATCAAGCTTCTGAGCAAGATTACCTGCACCGTCAGAACGGAAATTTTTGTGTGAAAAAACGAAAAAAGCAAAATTGCAATCGGCAAAGATTCGCCAATACAAACAAAATATTATAACCAGTGTGGTAAGCTGCAAAATAGTGGCATACCTTCCCGACCCCGCTCCGAAGCTGGCATGAAACACAAGGCTTATAATTTTAGGAGAATTTCATAAATACAAAAATACCTACACAAAACAACTACACAAATCAACAATGCGCGAACTTAAGAAAATTAACGTGAGGAAATTAACAACACAACGATTGAACAAGCGTGAAAAATATGTAACAAAATGAGAATTACTTGTTTTTGGTGTTAGGTAGACGGAAATCGCTGTCACTGGATCGTTGTTCGGATCACGGTACAATTCGGTAACCAGTAGATCGTTGTCTTTCATGCGAAGCGGAAATTTCTGCATATCTACAAATTAAGGACACAAAATAAGTTGTTAAAAATCACATACAATTTAATTATCTTTAAAAATAGAAATACGTTTAAATGGGGAAAAAGTTTTGCAATTTGGAGCTCTTTAATATGCCCTCACAAAAATCGACTTCGCTCTGTTGGTTTCCTAGATATTTGAAAAAAAGAAAAAAATTGCAATTTGGTTTTTTGTTAATAACTTCGTTATTTATTAACATTTTAATGATTTTTAAAAACAGGTTTAAATGGTTGTTTAACCCGCATATTTCTCAGTACTCTAAAATTGTCTCCGACGTTTCATACACTTGTAGTCATCATCAGTTTTATTTTTTCTTATGGACGCCATATTTGATTTTCATGTCATTAAATAGCTTATTTTTTGCTGAGAATATCAACCTATAACAAGTTGATATTATATCAAAAATAATAGCTGCAGAAAATGAAATTCATAATTTAATGGAAAAATTTAGTTATCCGTGGAGAAACAACTTTATTAAGGAGTAATTTTGCAAGAATTATTACAGTTTTATTTCGTTAAGTAGAAATCAATGAAACACTCATAATTTGTAGCAGTAGAAACTGCCAAAAAATAGTTTAGTTCAAAATTGTATTTGCCGCCCCACGAAATTATAATTTCAAAATTGAAAAACAAAAATCATCAAAAGAATAATAAAAACTAGTTTTACAAAACAAACGAAAACAACTTATTGTCGCTAATGTTCGAAATGTGCCCTTTCATATTCGATGCAAATTTGCGCTCGTCTTACAATTTCGCTGGTAGCGTTCGGCGTCTTTGTACGGCTTATTTTTAGGCCTTCAATAACTTTATTGAATTGGAATCGTCAATCGTGCAAGTTATTGTAACTTAATTCAAAATATTACAAGTAGACAGATTGTTTTGTAAATAAAGAAAGTACCTACGCATTGGGAAGACACCAACTTTGAAACTCAAAAAAAATAAAACTTATTTCTAATTTCATCGTTAAGATTTTCTTTCACACTTTCCTATTGTTTAGAAAATTCATATTTTGTAAAATTACATTTTTGTAATTCTTTTTTCCATCATCATCATAAGGTTCTTAGTCCGAAGACTGGTTGGACGCGTACCTCCATTCTTTTCTATCCTGAGCTAACCTACGCATTTCCCTAAAAGTAGAACATCCTACATCCCTAACTATTTGAGAGCAGTAGTCTAATCTAGGCCTACCCCTACCTCTTTTTATTCCTATCTCTGACTCTAGTATGTCACGAACTATTCCTTCGTGTCTTAGAAGGTGTCCTACCATCCTATCTCTCCTACTCTTTATTGTTTTCCATACCTTTTGCTTTTCCCCAACTCTTTCTAATACTTCCCTATTGCTAACCTTATCTATCCACGGTATCTTCATCATGCGTCTGTAGCACCACATTTCAAACGCTTCTACTCTTTTTCTATCCGCTTCTCCTATTGTCCAAGTTTCGCACCCGTATAATGCCGTACTCCATACATACGACGTTAAGAGTCTCTTCCTAGTCTCTATATTAACCGTTCTCGAGCATAACAGTTGTTTCTTTTTGTTAAACGCAACTCGGCCCTGCGCCATTCTTTGTTTTATATCTTTAGTGCTCCTACCGTCTTGAGTTATTTTACTTCCTAAGTAGCAGAAATCCGCGACCTCCTCTATCTTCTCCTTTCCAATTTGTATTTCCATTTTAGTTCTATTTTCACATCCCCTACATACCAAAATTTTAGTTTTCTTTTTATTGATTTTCATGCCGAAGCCCTGTGTCAAAACTGCTTCCATTTCATTCAAAGCCGCTCCTAATTCTTCTTTGCTAGATGCTAACACTGCTATATCATCCGCAAATCTGAGCATGTTAATAGTTTGGCCCTGTACATTGATCCCTGAGGCTGTTCTTTCCTTAACAATATTAATCGCATCTTCGATATATAAGTTGAAAACTAGAGGTGACAATGCACATCCCTGTCTCACTCCCTTCCGGATATCTACTTCCCTTTGTTCCTGCTCACATTCTATAACTGCCTTTTGCTCTTTGTAGAGATTATGTATTATTCTTCTGTCCCTGTATTTCATCCCTACCTTTCTCAGCACTTCGAACATCTTCCCCCATTTTACGTTGTCGAAGGCTTTTTCTAAATCTACAAATCCTATATAGACGCTCTTTCTCTTTTCTATCGTTTTTTCTATAATTACTCGTAAAGCTAGAATGGCCTCGCGCGTTCCTCTATTTCGTCTAAATCCGAACTGATCTTCTCCTAATATTTCTTCCGCCTTTTTCTCCATCCTTCTTTGCACAATTCTAGTTAAAATTTTTGACGCATGGGAAGTTAAACTGATAGTTCTAAAATTTTCGCATCTATCCGCGCCTTTTCTTTTTGGCAAAGCTACTATGATGTTCCGTATGTAATCGTCTGGAATCTCGCCTGTCAGGTATATGCGACTAACTAGTTTAAATAAACGATCTATTACCTCTTGACCTGCGCACTTTAAGATTTCTGCCTGCAAACCATCTATACCTGGTGCTTTATTATTCCTTAAACTTTTTAGTGCTATCTCAAACTCTTCTCTCATTATAGGACTCCCTAGGTTATCCCCCTCTACACTGCTTTCGCTTTCTAATATATCTTGCACTTCCTGTCCCGCATATAAGTTTCCTAAATATTCTTTCCACCTATCTGCCTTCTCCCCACTTCCGATTAGGATATCTCCTGCCTCATTTCTAATGTTTTTGGTACTAGATCCAATTTCTCTAAAATTTCTCCTAATTATTTTATATGCTTCATCAGTCTTTCCTACTTCGAATTTATCTTCCACTTCTTTGCATTTATTATCGATCCATTGCTCTTTCGCTTTCCTACATTCCCGAATAATTTCCCACTTGATCGCCTTATATCTTTGTTTCCCTGTTTCATCTAACCTATTTTTATATTTTCGCCTTTCCTCTATTAGACTCACAATATGTTTTGTTATCCAGGGTGCCCTGTGCCTACGACTGCATTGAAATCTCCTGTAATTATTAAATTTTCGTGCCCTCTCACAAAATCTAGCACATATTCAATATCACTATAAACTGCCTCTACGGCCTCATCACTGTAGTTAGAAGTGGGCATATATACCTGTATTATTACTGTTTTTACAGGTTTCGAATCTAACCTAACCATAACTACCCTGTCACTTTGCTGTAAGAAATTTTCTACACTCTGTCCTACTTTTTTCCGCATAACAATTCCTACTCCCGAATTTCCTCCTACAGATCCTGTGTGTATTACTCTAAAATCTCCGCTCCAGAAGTCTCCAGCTTCTGGCCATCGCACTTCACTGATACCTACTACGTCTAATGCTAACCTATCCATCTCAATTTTCAAATTCTCTAACTTCCCTACTTGTTTCATGCTTCTAACATTCCACGCTCCGACTCGTGAGATGTTACACTTATCATTTCTGATGACTCCCCCCGAAGCAGTCCCCGCCCGGAGATCCGAATGTGGGACTATTTTACCTCCGGAATATTTTACTCCAGAAGGTGCCATCATCATAAATTAAAGTACGCTGTACTAGGGATAAAATAATGTGGTGGTTTCCCGTTGCCTTCCACATCGCAGTAGTGTGTATCACAGTGCCATACCAACCCTCACGATCTCTGCCACTATGATTACTGAAAGAGCTGCTGCCCCCTTCCAGGGACTTGATTTAGTCTGGCTTCTCAAATAAAAACCCCTCCAATATGGTTAAACCTATGGTTCGGCTCTTTATATCATTGAAGCGCGCAAGCCATCCCACCCGTCCCAGTATTACTAGAACTGCGTCAAGGTACAAGTCCTTTGGCCGACTAAATTGTAGTTCAAAATACAGTACAGACTCATTAATCCGGATCCTTAATAGTCCGGATTATTCGGTAATCCGGATAGTTCCTTGATTGCATTGCATACTTTGTAATCCGGATAATTTCAGTTTCGGTAATCCGAATGCGCCTCTAACGTACCTTTTAAACGCTTTGCGGGCGCGTCACCGCCTCCTAAGGTGTTTTTCTAACCAATCCCCAAATACTTGCCAAATCAGGCGTTCGGCGGCGAACCCGAATCAGCGTTGCCACAGCTAGTACAAATGTATGAATCTAGTACATTTTTGACCTGATTGTACAAAAATACATTAAATTCTTTTTCCGATTTAATGCTGGCTACTCCACTGGTACAAGTTGATTTTGGTCAACTGGGAGTGGCGGCGAGGGTATCAAAGGGTAAAAATAAAAATGCCGGCAATCCGCACACTTCCTTGTAGCTTATGGATGCCGAGGCGGCTTCTTTGTTTTGCAAAGGAAATATCGACGTCTATAAAGAGCCGTCGCATTAGAGTTCGAGAACATTTTGACATTAACGACTTTGCTTGATGAAATTCAAAATTTACGGCTAAGGTACACTTTCGTTTGCGCCGGTAGACGCGGCGTGTACCGGCAGCCGATACACCCGTTGTACCTTTCCAATAGTATTTAAATAGAACTTCTCTCGTTTGTGCGTTTCACCTGCCGGCCGGTGCATTCACGTTCAAATGCGACTGTGTCCGTCGCGCGTGTCGGCCGCCGGTACGTGCCGCATCTATCGGCGCAAACGAAAGTGTCCCTTTACTATTTTTCAACACTGTATAAATGCTCTTTACCCCATGCCCTGAATTCACAGAAGCCGATTAGACAGATTTAAGCATTCAACAATGTATAGATTGGGCTGAAAAGAACAACGCACCCCTAAATGAATTGTTAATACTCAGGCATCAAGCATTTTGTTTGAGTCAGCAGAAGGTCGACCAAACTAAAACTACAGACTTTATTTATTAATGTAGTAGAAACAATTATGCAAAAGTGTTTTTATGTTCATTTTACCTGTTTTGTATGTTTTTACAATGAAATCATTAAAAATCCCTCTTGTTCAGTTCTTTTATTAGCAAATATAGATTGATTTAATAATCCGGATTTTTCAACAATCCGGATCACCCATGTTTTTATTGATCCGGATTATCGAGTCTGTACTGTAATATAATTTTTTTATGTTCTAAGACTATTTGTGCTGGAATATTACCCATGCTATTCTCAGCAAAAAATTAGATATTTAATGACATAAAAATCCAATATGGCTTCCATAAGAAAAATAAACCTGATGATGACTGCAAGTGTATGAAACGTCAGAGACAATTTTAGAGTACTGTGAAATATGCGGGGTAAACAACCATTTAAACCTGTTTTTACAAATCATTAAAATGTTTATAAATAATGAAGTTATTAACAAAAAACCTAATCGCAATTTTTTCCTTTTTTTCAAATATCTAGGAAACCAACAGAGCGAAGTCGATTTTTGTGAGGGAATATTAAAGAGTTCCAAATTGCAAAACTTTTTCCCCATTTAAACGTGTTTCTATCTTTAAAGATAAGCGAGATAGCAATGGTGTCGAGGCTTATCTGGGACACCCTGTATATATAGGAACATAGTGATTGATATGATGAAGCTCGCAAAAATTATTTTTACGAAGAGATTGATAATAATGAGCAACCTAATAGGAAATTGTGGAAGGTTTTCTGAACAAAACTGGGGAAAATTCAGGAAAAGAAGAGACTGACCGGTCAATCTTTTGCCTGTGGTTGAGAAGGTACTTAAAATTTTGGTTAATCAGCAATTTCTGGGATTTACCGGTAAAGTGGTTCTGTAGTTATCTGAGCGACAGGAAGCATAGGTGCAGGATGGAAAATCGGAGGAATCTTTTGTGAACCTTGTGATTCTAATGTTATTTAAAATCCCTTTTTTTATCTGTTTATTTTTTTAAACAACTGTAGCAGTGTCAGAAACAAAACAGTCAAGTAGTTTGTTAAAACACATACCTATATAATAAATACATCCATTGTTGCAGCCCAGTAACAAAATGGATCCTGCGGTATCGAACGAAGCGATAGGAACCACATCTTGCGTCTGCCAATGCTGCGTCATGGCGTGCCAAACCCCCAGCTTCCCAGAGGGCGACAGGGCCACCAACTGGCTCCCGATAAAAAATAGATATTCCACTTTGACGTGTAAATTAAAAGTACCTAAAACATTTCGGTTAAGCGTACAAAAAACAATGCGAAAAACAAAATATTTGCCTATGTTGGTCTTTATTCCGTCGTCGGAAATGCCCCACAAACGGACTTGACTCCCGTAAGAAATAGCGACCATTTTGGAAGCCTCACCGCCACTAGCCATTTTAGCATTAATCGCGATGCGCTCTATGCAATTATCTATGTGCGGGCTCGTGAAAACATGTTGCCAACCACTAGAGTCTTTAAGTCTAAAATAGACACAATAATGTACGAAAATACAACTGAAAATCAAAGAAAACTATGAACCAACCTGTAACAAACAACGAAATGAGCATAAGCCACAACGATACAATTGTGATGAGCTTTAATAATCTGCACTCGTAACGGATCTGTCCAGTTAGAACCTTAAAGCATCGCCGGTAAATTCGAGACGGTTTTAACAAAAAAATACCTTACTAGAAGCACCGAACACAAGCCCTATATCGTTCCTGAATAACTTATTCAAATCGGCCGACGAATTCCTAGCATGCCGCAAATCCAAAGACGCTGCTCGAGAATGACCGGTGCCCCTGCTCGACATGCCTCTTAAATCTTGAGAACTGCGGCTACACGTTGCCGAAATACCTGCCCTCAATTCTACAGAAGAGTTACGGGAATGGCCTGTACAAAACGAAAACTTAAAATTTAATCATATTTTCGTTTCATGGTAACCCAAACCTGAAGGCCTTGGTTGCGGGTAATTTCCCATCACAGATTGACTAACAATAGAAACGGGAATGTGGGAACACTGTGGTGCTGTAGACATAACCGTCTGATAAGAATCAGTACTTATATTCTTAGTTTCCAACGCAATATAGCCTATATTAGAACTAGGGCCGCTAATCACGTTATTTACACTACTTGTTTGCTCGACAGAATTACTTTTGGTGGTTTCTAACTGTTGATTATTGTTAGGTTTGTTATCCTGAAGAGGAATGTCTGCGAAACATTATTATATTGTATATTACACGAAATTTCTTGTAACGACAATTACGTACTTGGTGGTGGCAAGTATCCATAAAACAACACATCCCCGCAAGTGGAATGCGTCATTTCTTCACAAAGCATCAGTCTTTTCACTAACGGAGCGATATTATAATACTCGGCTTCGTGCCGGAGCGTTTTTAAATCCACCCCATTTAAATTGATTTCTCTCGTCCGCAGATAATTTAAAATGATCGAGAATATCTTTGGATCTCTATCGATGAATATGGCGCCCTTTTCATCCCGTAAACTAGATATACGCCCATTAAGCAACGCAGTAAAAAATGTTTCTTGGATCGACGTCAGTGTCTGACGTGAAGTTGAGAATCTAATAAGAGATAAAGGGTTACAGCAGGCACTGTAACAACTAGCCTTATTCAGGTTCTTGTTACGTTTATTTTTAATGAAAATGGCTGCCACAATTTATTGTTTTTTTGAAATTTATGGAGTATCGTAATTCTTACCTTTTCCCACCCACATTAAGGTGTAAAATATCTCCAGAATAATTCTGATGAAACATCGTGCCTATTTTTTAATTAAAAACAACCATATTTATATTATTTTGGGCGACCACACAGCTTAGTAAAAACTTTTTGACGTTTCTAATACAACTAACCTCAAAATGGGTTTCACAAATTCTACTAGTAGGTGGCGCCAATACCGTTAATTATTTATATTTTTGTATCTTTTAAAAGCACTTAGTACCGCGCCTAATTATTTATATGCTATTTAAAGTAGTGGGAAGAAGAAAACGTGCCGTAAATTATAATTTCAAACAATCAGAGACCAGGCAATACTAGAGAATGCTCACTCCAACATATTTGCATGGGCACTTCGTTTTCGCGCCTCCTAGGCGTGGCTCGCAAAACTACTTACCAGAAAATGCGACTATCTGCACTAAACGCGCCAAATATGAAATCGACGTTTAATAAAACGCAAAAACTGCGACAATATTGTTTAAAATTGCGTTTATTTACATACTTCTGTAACATACATAATTCAATGAGACAACCAATTAAATTTTCTATAAAAAAATTGTTTAAATACTGATATTTTTATATAAATTACCACAATGTTGTATTGTAAACTTGACACTCAAAAGTTTTTTCTATCACACCCATCCACACACATTTTTTTTTCTCTAAATAGGATATTTATTTACATGAGCTATATAGTTTTAAATTTAAAGCTATATTATAATCTAGTACATTTACATGATAAACGGCGACATTAAAATATAAATTACATTATTTAAGGATTTCTTACGATTCCCACGGGCGACCGTTCGATAAAACGGCCGCCGAAAGATTATGTGTTTTATACAAATTCAAACTGACTGATGTACTGTATACAAGTGAATGCGGCATAACCTAAAATAAATAAAAGTAACTAATAACTACGAGAAACTTAAGTCCGAAAAATACATAACTTAAAAAAAACAACTTTAAACACTAACAATAACCAAGAACTTGCGTGCTAGGTGTTGTAGCTGGTCTTTCTCGTAGTGTCTACTGAATTGTCACGTAGCTAACATGGCCACGGCGCCTTACATCAAGCGCTTTGTCCCGCCACGCCAGCTGCGACTATAGAAGACCAACGAGACACACTGTACTATACAACTTAAACTTACACAACTCTTATAAGAATATTTACGGTGAACGCAGTCCCTGATCCAACGCTCACCATCGAAATTTATAAAGACATCGCACAAGGAAACAAACGAGACTGGAAATACGACAAATTCTAACAATAATAAATAGATAAACAAATAATAATAACTTTCGGGAACATTTATGTCCAAGATGAAGAAGGGGGTAGTGGTGTACTCAATCCAGAGGCAGTTTTTGGAAATAAATAATTATAGTAAACAAGGTGTAACAATTTAACCAGTCAAGGTAAAGTACAAAAAAACTATTCAACAACAGTAAACTTTAAGAAAAAAATAACAATCTTTGTATGTGTTAAAATATGTTTTAGGCAAACATGAAAACTAGATAAATTATATAAAAAAAACTTGCAACAATGAAATATTAGCCAAATAGCTTGTCTCAAATTTGCGGTATACCTTGGGTAACAACCGAAAAAGTTTGCCGGATCCCCAAAGTCTTAAAATTGTGCGGAAGTCTTTATAAACAACGATAGTGTTAAACAACGATAGTGTTATCGCGACCTCGAACTCCGTTGTATATTGCTTTTTATAAAGTGTAAATTGGGCTGTGCAAAATAGTCGATTAATCGAAATTTAATCGAATAATCAAATATTTGATTATAGAATTTACAATAATCGAACAATCGATCAACCGATTATTTGATTAATAAATTATTGTAAAATCTACAATCAAATATTCGATTAATCGATTGATTGATTAACCAAATAATCGGTTGATCGATTAATCAAACACTTAATTGACTAATTAAACAATCAATAAGCCGATGGATCAAACAATCGATTTATTGACAATCGACTAACTGATTAATCAATCAATCAAGTAATCAATTAATCGACTAATCGATCAGTCGATTAATCAAGTTATCGGATAACCAAATAATCGATTAATCAAATCGTCCCTGAAAACATGAATAGACGTATCCGACAAAATTTCAAAAATCCAGATACGTCGACTGCGAGTCCCTCTTGGTATGTTCTATAACCCGAAGGAACCCAATATTTCTTCCACGGGTCATTTACCGAATATACAATTTTCTATACGTGGCGTATATTTATGGTGACCATACGTACTTATTTTAATAGGACAGTACTTTCTTTGGGAACTATGTCCTACAGTCCTTGATGGCAGGTAAAGTACGTTAAAATGTACTTTTTCTAATTCAGTAATCAGACAACCATATTAAATAATCGCTTTTTGTTTTCCGATGCCCCTTAATAATAAAAATACCAAATCTTCCACGCCACTGCACGTTCGTTTGTTTGCAGAGCAATCACGAGTGGGCGCCACGAGTGCCACCGTGCCAGGTGCACCTAAATCCGGAGTTTCTATCCAGATCTAGGTTACATTTACTCGTGCGCGCTTCTTTTTCGGAACGAAAAAGACTGACACGACCCATTTTAAACAGACCCCTTAGCAGACACACGCATTTAAAAAAAAAAGATAGTGTAGAAACATAATAAAAACAAAACAACCCCTACGGGAGTCGACCCCACCCAGCCCGAGAATACCAAATCACAAACTCTATGCGATACCTATCTAACCACGGACGCTGCTGGTGGCGTTTACAACTAACAAAGTACTTGAACTGCCCTATTATTAATCCGCCGGCGGTCGGGCATCAAAAAATATGCAAATGATAAATACAACCTTGATCGGAATCGAAGCTCAAGATTTAGATGCAATTCGCCGTGCCACATTGTGATGGCGCAGCAGCGCGCGACTCTATGGCCCGGTTTTTCAAAGAATCCAACACCCGATTAAGTCCGACACCGGCTTCGTTGCTATGATACCGGCTTTCTAATTGGTTGTAGCATAGCAACAAAGCCGGTGTCAGACTTAATCCGGTTTGGATTCTTTGAAAAACCGGCCCTAAGTGTTGTTATTATTTCCTGTGTCCTTTTTTTTCCTTGAAAAATTATGGTCACCATACGTATATTACAAGTTGGAAAAGTTATGCTACACGAAAAGACGTATATGACAATATGTCGTTTTGTGAATTCATCACAGAAAATCTCTGGAAAACACGAATCGGCGTATGCAACTAAAACTCAGAAATCGAGACAGAAAGCTACAAGCGTTTTCTAAAATTATCGCATTATGTTAGGTACTGAGAAATTTTTGAGACATGATTCAAAATACTGTTTCATGTTCTTAACACAATTTTGTAATAAATTGTTACACATTGGAAGCTGGAAACTGGAATTCATATTCTGAATTTATGTGTGCGGGGCCAGTTCCCTGGGAGGAAACAATCGTCAAAACAATCGCCAAAACAACAGCATACTGATACCATCATGGCCGATGACAGTTCACGTTAGTGATGCGTATTTTAGTAATTGTGCAAGATACAGTAGTAGCCATAAATATAGCAACTTTTAAAAAATCAATGTAATATTAAACAACATTATTTTTAAGATTAGAAATGCATTCCAGCATTCACATTGCTTCTATGGTAAGTGTTTCCTGCAATAAAAATTAGAGCTTTGTGAATAACAAATTAATCCCAGCATTTGTTCAAATTTTTGTTGGACAGAAATATAGCAACAACTGTCATAAATAAGTTTAAAGTAATTAAAACGCCAGTTAAGTTGTACTTATCCCGAGTATTTATCGCATTGGCACTATTTCTGGTTAGTAACTAAAAAATGGGTCGGGCTAAAACAGTTTCAATTGAAATTAGGAACCTTAATACACAAAAGTATGAAAACGGTGTCAAACAGGCTGAAATTTCAAGAAGTTTTAATTTAAATAAATCCGTTGTGTCCAGAATTTTGAAGCTATTTATGTTGAACCCATTCCAAATCCAGGAAGACCAAGAAAAACTTATGAAAGATTTGATCGACACGTGTTAAGAATATCGAAAGAAAACCCATTCCTGTCCTCTTCCAAAATTCTTGGAAAATTGGAGGAAATTGGATCAAAAGATGTTAGTGCTCGTACAATAAGAAGGAGATTAGTCGACGGCGGGTTATTTGGTCGCCGACCAGCGAAGAAACCGCTGTTGTCAAAGAAAAATGGGAAAGCCTGTCTCCAGTTCGCAATAGATCATATTAACTGGACCCCAGAAAATTGGAAGAATGTAGTTTTTAGCGATGAATTAAAATTTAATTTGTTTAAAAGTGATGGGCTACTCTATGTTAGACGACCAACGGGCAAGAGATTTGACAAGAACTGCACATGTCCAACTGTTAAGCACGGTGGTGGTTCAGTTATGGTTTGGGGATGTTTCTCTAAGTTTGGGATGGGCCCAATCTGTCGAATCCATGGTAAAATGGATCGATTCATGTATTAAAATATTTTGCAATACCATCTGGTCCCATACATCGACGAAACAATGCCTTTAAGTTGTGTGTTTCAGCAAGATAATGACCCGAAACACTCGTCGAAACTTGTGCAGGATTGGTTAGCCGAGCAACACTTCGAAATTATGCGATGGCCATCACAGTCACCCGACTTAAATCCAATAGAAAATTTGTGGGATTACTTGGATGGCAAAATTAGAGGAAATAATTATACTAATTTGGAAAACCTTTATACTGCACTGGAAAATGCTTGGGAAATAATTGATGATGGATACATTATTAAATTAATAGAATCGATGCCCAAGCGATGTGCCCAGGTTATTAAAAATAAAGGTTATTATACAAAATATTAAACGCTTTTGTTATTTTTAATTAATACTTGTCAAAAAATTTTTTTTTCCGTAGTTGCTATAATTATGTCCAACAGAAAAATTAAAAAATATTAAAAATAATACTTGTTTTAATTACACATAAATACGCATTATGTACTAGAAATGTGTATGTATTTTAAGAACAAAAAGTAAATAAAAAGAATATTTTTGCTTAGAAAAAAAATTAAATTCGAAATTTCAGGAAGTTGCTATATTTATGGCCACTACTGTAAGTGCTTATAAAATTATAAATTTGCAGTGATTATTGTGCTTTTAAGGTAAACTTATTGAATTTAATGTTTTACTGCGACATTCTAAGTCGGCATTTGTTTTTTTGTAGTATGGCGGCCGAAAAAATCGACGTTTTGGTTCAGTGGGAAAACGGAGAACAAAATGTTGTATATTCAAATGAAATAAAGTCATGCAACAACAGTAAAATATGTGTTGGAGGTTCAATCAAAATGAATTACAATGGGAATTGGTACAAAGGAACAGTTTTGGCTATCGAGGATTATACGATGTCATCTGATATAAGTGAAAGTAGTTCGGATTATGAAGACAATACGCCTTTGAATGTTATTCAGCAGCAGCTGAAATACGGTGAATACATTCTACCTACACAATCTTCAGAGAAAAGCAACAATTTTGGAAAGGGGATTCTATCACTACATCATTCTCCATTGCCGGTACACGAAGATCCATCATTTGGAATATGTGAAGTGCGAGGGTGCAACGACGATGTTTTTGCAGCTTGCCATCGTTGTGAAATTCTGTTGTATTGGACCCATTTCAATGAAGATACTATTGACTGTAACCAACACAACAGAGTACCAGTAGAAGACGTAATGCACAGAGAAAATACTAACAATAGCCGCTATTCTACTGACCTCCTACCACATGAACATCCTGAGCAGTTTGAAGCGGAAGGAGCAGAGAGGGAATTAGGAAATGAAGGAAAGAAGCGAAAATCCAATAAACGTAAACTTGCCAAAGAAAACAGAAATAGTGGTTTGGCATACGTAAGTCCGTTTTCAAAAAAAGCTATGCCGGAAAAGCAATGTAAAGAGCGGTGTGATTCACAAACATGTAAAAAAATTGGGAGGCGGTGTTATGAAATATCAAATGAAGAAAGGCTAGCATTGTTGAACGAATTTTATGGACTTGGAGACCTCCATAGACAGAGAGAGTTTCTAGCAAGACATTTACAGAGATCAATTCCTAAAAGAACTTTAAGAGGAAGAGAGTCGCGGAGGCAGTTCACGATAACATACTTTCTAACGGTTAATAATAAACGAATCAAAGTATGTAAAAAAATGTTTCTGAATATATTATCAGTGACAGAGAGAATGTGTAGGACCGTCATTGGGAAAATTAGCGATGCAGGCGTTTTAGAGAAGGATAAAAGAGGAGGAAGGCATTACAAAAGGAAAAATACATATTAAGAAAGTTAGAAGAACACATTGATCGATTCCCAAGGGTAGAGTCTTATTATTGCAGGGCTAAAACATCCCGCGAATTCCTCCATCCAGATTTAACGCTAACAAAGATATATGAAATGTTCATCCATGAACATAGCGCGAAAGAAGATAAAATCACTAGTTACACTACATACAGGAAAATGTTCAAATCGAAAAATTTATCCTTTCATTCCCCAAAGAAAGATCAATGTCCATTGTGCTTAGCCTACAATGAAGGGGATGAAGAAAAGAGAAGGCAACTGAAAGAAAAGTTCGAAAGACATATTTCTGAAAAGAGGGCTGTCAGAAAAGAAAAGTCAGCCTGCAAAGAAAAAGCACAGGAAAATAGAGAATTTTTGTTGGAGTATTCGATCTTCAGCAAGTTATTTACTTGCCAATAAGTCGAAACTGTTCATTTTTTTACAAGAATCGGTTGTCAACCATTTGACATTTTATAGTATAGGAACTAAGGAATGTTTCTGTTTCGTGTGGACAGAAGTTGCGAGTAAACGTGGAGCATCCGAGATATCCTCATGCGTTTATAAAGCTTTAACAATATACAGCAACGAAGGTGTAAAAACGGTTTCTTTATATTCAGACGGATGCTTTGGGCAGAATAAGAATTCCATTGTAGCTGCCACTTTACTGTACGCAGTTATCAAATTAGATATAGAAGATATTTCATTGAGATACTTCGAAAAAAACCATGGCCAAAATGAAGGAGATTCGGCTCACAGTGCCATACAAGCAGCGATGAATCGAGTAGGTGATATTACGATGCCTTCACAACTGTTTCCAGTGATACAGTTGGCGAGATGCAAACAACCGTACAGAGTATTTCCTCTAAATTACGACGATTTTAAAAATTTCAAGAAGATGGCAAGGGAGTTGCGTATTTTAACAGTTAAAGTGAGTGACACCGGAAAAACAGTTAAATGGCCTGAAATAATGGAAATATCGGTGAGGAAGACTCATCCTACCAAAATATTCTTTAAAAACAGTCACCTTCAAGCAAATTATGACAGTATTTCTTTGAAAAGGCAAAAAACTAAAGATATTGCCAACATTGAATTGGACCAACTAAATGACGCAGAAATTAAAATATCTAAAAATAAGTACGGCGACGTAAAAAGTTTTTGTACGGGAGAAACACCCATTATAAGAGCATCGGAGCTACAAAACTTTTTTATTAATTTGCCCCACAAATAATTTTTTTTTTTAACTTTTTGTCTGTTTTTTTAGCAGTGTAGGTAATCATTTCTTGACAATATAGGTAATAAGTTGCTCTGTTTCAATCTCGGTTTCAATACATACGAGTACATAAGTTGTTCCGTTTAAATCTGATGTCCCAATAAAAGTTTTAATACATTAAATTTGAATTTCTAATTCTGTACGAAAGAGCTGCCGTATATGACATTGACTGTTAATATTATTGTTTTTGGGGACTAATCAAGTTTGATGTACCAATTAGGTTACCTATAATATGCACTGTTATGCCTTGTATCATCACGCAAGAGGATACATAATATAGCACCAACAGCATTACTTTAGGAGAACTCGAGTATAGAAGAAAACTCTTTTTATGTCCTACTGAAAAATGCTCAGAAATCACATACGTCTATTCGTCTATTTTCAGGGACGAAATGTATCGATTACTTTACAACAATCGATAATCGATTATAAAATGTAATCATCGCACAGGCCCAGTTAACATTTAGTGAATCACTTCCGAAAAAAATCAACAAAAATATGGTGTTCAATTAGCCTATATATAAAAAAAAAATATCCGACCTTGTTTCGCAAAAATTACAAACACGCGGAGAGATTCGTGGTTTAACCGCACAAACGTTTACTCAAAAATGGACCTCCTTGTTTACGTTCTGAATAATCTTCCATCAAAAAACGCTGTTCAAATTTCCAATCGCGTAATTTAAATTTCTATGGCAACTTAAAAACTAAAACTAAGATGGAAACCAAGGTTTCTTGATAGAATAGGTTAAATCGTAAGTGCCTATTGACGACTAATCACGAGATCAACCGAATTGGAAACGTCAAGTTTAATTAATTTTGACGTCACTCAGATCCTATTCGTTTAATCATGTCAAAACTTATTCCCAAAAAGTTATACTTACTCATAATATAGTCCTTAAAGGTAAGTTAACGTTTTTTCGTTCTTTATTATTAAATTAGATTATTAGTCCCTAGATCTACATATATAGCAACTACTATTTTTTCCAGATGCCTGGACAAAACTGTGGTATTTCTGGTTGCAAAAGCAAATATGTGAAGCAATATAACGACAAAGAAAATGCTATTAAGTTTTTCAACTTTCCGAAGGACTCGATTCTATGCAAAGGGTGGTTAAGAATATGCCATCAGAAATCGTCTTTTGAATACAAAGTGAACAAACGTGTATGTTCGCAGCATTTTCAATTCCATGATTTTGAAGATGGATTTAAATCAAGAATCATGGGTGTTCGTCCCAAGAAATTAAAGAAAACTGGTAAGAAACTGCTCGGCATTTTTCACTTTCATTGCAGTCGTATTTTTATCTGTGTTTTTTTAAGCTGTCCCTTTAAATTTGCCTGAGGACGCCAAGCCCACAGAAAGAAATATACGTGCAGGAAAACGAGGTGCAAGGAGAGAACAAAAAGGACTAGTGGAAAACTTATTGCGGTCGGTAGAATCTGCAAATGAGTGTGAGAGCAAAAATGGCAATCTAGCTGTACTGGACATAGACACTGTTTTAGAATCTGCATCTGTTAAAAAAGATATAGGTATACCTATTACCATTCTTGAAATAAAGGTACGTTCTTAAATTTTGTCTTATGTTACAGACTGTAATATAAACATTGAATTAGAAAATACGCCTTCAACTACTGTCTGTATGTGTGATGGTCTGAAACAAAAGCTTCAAAAGGTTCAAGAGGAAAATACATGGTTGCTGAAAAATAAACAGAAAGAGTGTGATACATTAGAGCGAAGACTGGAACAATTTAAAAAGGAAATTGATTCAATAAAAAAGAAAAATGTTCTAGAGTATGATCATCTTACAAGAAAAGTACAATTCCTACAAAAAGAAAATGAATTTTTAAAAAACCAACTTATTGATGTTGAGAAACAATTAAAGAAGTATGTGTTAAAATTTGAAGAGCAGGCTGCAGTAGCATTCAAAGACTTTTTAACCGTAAATCAAATAGCTATTGCCTTGAAGAAAAAATCTAAAGCCAGATGGACGCAGGATGAATTGTCAAAAGCCTTTACTATAAGATACTTGAGCAAGAGATGTTACGTTTTTTTGAGGGAAAAAATATCAACCTTGCAGCACTGGGCAGAGCACATAAATTTAAAAAGTGGCGTCTTGGAGGACGTTCTCAATGTGATGGAAGCCGCAGGAAGAACCAAGACGGATTTTAATAAATTGACTTCGTTATCTTATGATGAAGTTAAGGTAGATACTTACATCCTTGAATCCACCGTTGATATACATATATACCAGCCCAGGTTCATAATAGTTCGGCCGGCTAACATTTTTTATTACATGCTTTAATTAATAATCTGTACATCTATTTGAAAATGTTAACCGGCCCAACTATTTAGAGCCGGGACTCGGTACTATAAACTACCCCCCTTGTCTTAGATTACAAGTGTATATGAATATGACCAAAAGGAAACGAAATTCTTGGTCGGCATAATTACATGCAAGTGGTAATGGCTCGTGGTCTTTTTGATAATTGGAAGCAACCTATTTATATTGTTTTCGATCAAAAGATGACCAAAGAGATTTTGGATGACTTAATAACACGCCTCGATAGAATCAATTACCATGTTGTAGCATGTGTGTCAGACTGCGGAGGTAGCAATCAAGGCTTATGGAGGAAGTTGAAGATTACACCAGAACATACGTTTTATAATCATCCTGTGACAGAGGAACCAATTTATTAACATCTTTTTAAACTAATAAGAAATTGGTTCTTGGATACCGGATTTATTTTAAAAGATGGAACTCTTATTAATGTTGAACCAGTGAAGAAGTTGCTGGAAATACGCCAAACAGAAGTTAGCTCATGCCATAAATTACGTGAACTGCATATTAAATGTGAAAAAAAGCAGAGACAAAATGTGAAGTTAGCGGTGCAGTTACTTTCTCATTCAACCGCAACGGCACTGAAGCAGTATTTGCCAGGCCAAAACAAAACTTTGGCGCAAAATGTGGGAAATTTTTTTGAAACTATGAATAACTGGTTTGATGTAATGAACAGTTACACGCCTTCTGCGCCTTTACCTTTAAAAAAACCTTATGGACTCTGCTTAGACCAACAAAATGATGCCTTAGAAGAAATGAAGAACACCATGTCTGGCATGTTATGTATCGGGAAAAATGGCTTGCAGGTTTTTCAGAAAGGTGTGCTAATATCAACAAATTCTCTTCAAGGTCTCTACAGTCATTTAAAAAGCAAATATGATTGTTTCAAATTCATTTTGGCACACCGTGTTAATCAAGATTTTTTGGAGAATTTTTTTTCCCAGGTAAAATATTAAGGGAGTTGTGATATCTTACAATACATGTATTTTGTTTTTAGTTAAGGACAAGAGGGGGTTTACATGACCACCCTTCCCCACTCAACGCAATCTACAGAATTCGCATGATAATTTTAGGAAAAAATCCAGGAATGCTGCAAACTGGGACAAATGTAACGTTAGCTCCTATGGATAATTCGAAAGAAGAGGCAGAATATCTCTTAGCCACTGCTTTTAAACAAGCAAAGGTAATAGTAAACATCGAAGAAACACGTCCAGTTCTAGAGGAAACATGCGCAACACAAAGTCTTGGTACTATGAGTGTTGCAAGTTCAAGCAGCTCATCTTCAACAACATCCAGTAATAAGCCCGTGTGTGAAAAAGACGGTTTAATATACATAGCCGGGTATTTAGCGAGGAAACATAAAAAGAAGTACCCTCAATTGGGTCAATACACGTATGTAGCCGAAAAACAACGGGAAATGGAACTACAAACATATACCATGCCTTCATTGCTTCAGAACCTTTCCTTTGGAGGACTCACTCAACCTTCTGATGATTGGATGAATGATGTAAAAAAAATGGAAAAGTATTTTTGCAGGCTACATAAAGAAGGGTTTGAATATAAAAAAAAAAAATTGTTGCTAATAGCATGAACTACATTTCTAAGAAGGTTGACAACGTGCCCGCTGATTTGTTGAAATCTTTTTGTAGATTAAGAGTTTTTATTCGAATAAAGTTTCTTAATAACAGACAACAAGAAGAGATTGAAGATAAAAGAAAAGCGCTACAAAGAAAGAGACAAACACAGCAACACAAAAGACTTTGTCCATTTCTAGTGCAGGCTTCCTCATCAAAAATTGCAAAAAAAAAATGAGCAAAATTGTAAATTAGTATTTCATTTCATTCCTAAAATATGTACATATATTGTTTTGCTATTTCAACACTATTTGTTTATTAAACGTTTTGTTAACTTTTCATATTTTACTAAAACATGTTTCATAAAAAGCGGTCAAAATATCGCTGGGGCACCAAGGTTTATTGATACTATCAATAAACCTTGCCGGGGTACGTTGGTAAAAATCCGTCCGTGTGTTCTAGGCGCATACAAAATAAAAAAAATTTCCACATAAAACGAAGGAAACAATATTCTGCGAGCATATATTTAAATTTCAGATCTGAGTGACGTCATTCGCGCGCTTTTGTGATCTAAGCGCCTATTCGTCAAAGTTCCGATCATAAAACGATTTAACCTATTCTATCAAGAAACCTTGGATGGAAACGAAAAACTTTATACACAGAACACAAATAAAACAATGTCCTCGAACGTAAGCTATGTTTTCATAAACAATGTACACAGCTTAAAGAATAAATACTACGCCAAAACGTCCAGCAGTTATTGATCACTTCTCGCTTACACCTTTACGTCTCGTTAAAAAAAACAAACTTAAGAACACTCCGAATTTGTCGATACTTTTTCCCGACACTGGAAGCCTCGCGCATGATTGTCTAAGAGTGACCGCACTGAAATACAGCTCTCCGTTCTTTATCATCGAATAGGGAATATTTTATAATATGCCAATACATAGCTTCTGCTTCTGCTATATTGCATCACAAACTTAAAACGGTACGTAGCAAAAAAAAAAATTATCAGAATAAAAATCGCGTATCACAGATTAATTTTAACCTAGTTTGTTAACCAACCATAGTAGATTTATTTGATTTATCGAAGTACATGTTGCAAAATGATCACAACGCAAAGAAAAAAATTTTATGAACGAAACTTTTTTGACTAGCATACTAAATGTTCGATTCAACAGAAATGGTTGTCTACACAGGTGAGCCAAGTTAAACATAAAAATAATATTGTTACGAATGAAGTTTATTAGGAGCGCCGCCGTTAAACGACATCGATCAGTCACCACGCATAGACAAACTTCCCAAAAAGGAAACAAAGCGCGATAACACCGACCCACCACGATCCACTCTGTTTCATTCCCCTACCTCTACAGAAAAGAACGGTTCGAGCTGCCTCCGTGCCGCACATTTCTCCTCCACACCGCCCAGAGTCAAAAACACCAAAACAAAAAATTAATAACCGCGTCCCGTGCAGACACGACACCGAGATAAACGTCCACCAAATATTAATATTATTATAATACGCGCTTAGCGTGCACCGGCTCTGTGGACGCAACAGTTTCTCATATTCATATAGAGCTCCTTAAATATTTCCGTTCCCGTCGAGACGTCTCAGTTCACCATCAAAGTGTGAGATTCCATGGGAGCTGCAGAGTCGTACAGCGTGTCCGTATCTTGCGTCGGCTCTCCCTGCAGCTGGCACTGGTTCGTCAGCGTACCCGCTCCGCAATCACAGAAAAATCTGAGAAGGAAAACAACAACTCGATAAAGCCACTCTTATAAGACTATCGTTTCATCAGCGAGAAACTATTACAGGGGTAGGCTTGTCAAACTTTAACTTATTAGATGTAATGTATGTTTTATTGGTGGCTTTTCTCTTTATCCAGGATTTTAAGATCAGGCTTTGAGGATCTAGTTATTTAGGATCCAATTGTTTTCAAAATTTTTAACATTTTCGAAATTTCCAACACACCGTTAGAGGCGCTCACATTTTAGTACAAGCGCGCAAAAAATCAGGTTCATAGCTTGTACAGTTGAATTAATACAGCGATAAACGTTAGGAGAAACGTATCTTTCGGGACCGAGGCTCAGTCGCGATTAAGCATAGTTTTTGAAGTTGTATATTTCCATTTCCTATGCCCCAAAATGTCCTCTACACTACAAGATGGTTAAACCTCGGAATCACGTACCCTCAGAGCGATTTTACTTCACTATAAATAGTTTTACTAACTCAGGGGGAACTCACTGAAATTCCCCGTTCTAGAGAAATGCCCCAAAATTCCTTGCCCTGTGCACTAAAATACACTTAAATATCCCAGGGGAGAACTTGCTGAAAAAATTTGTACACTGAAATTCCCCTTTCAAGAAAAATTCCCCGAAATACCCTGACATTCGAAATACCCCGAAATTCCTTGCCTTGTACACTAAAATACACTAAAATAACCCAGGAGGGAACTCGCTTAAAAAAATTTTTCACTGACATTCCCCTTTCAAGAAAAATTCCCCGAAATACCTCTAAATTTTCCAAAATACCCTGACATTGGAAATACTCCGAAATTCCCCTGAAATTCCTTGCCTTGGCACTAAAATACCCCAGGGAGGAACTCACTGAAAAAATTTGTACACTAAAATTCCCGTTTCAAGAAAAATTCCCCGAAATACTTCGAAATTCCCTAAAATACCCCGAGTTCGAAATACTCCGAAATTCCCCTGAAATTTCTTACCTTGTACACTAAAATACCCCAGGGGGGAACTCGCTGAAAAAATTTGTACACGAAATACCCCAAAATATCTCGACATTCGAAATACTCCGAAACTCCCCTGAAATTCCTTGCCTTGTACACTAAAATGCCACAGGGGGGAACTCACTGAAAAAATGTGTACACTGAAATTCCCCTTTCAAGAAAAATTCCCCGAAATACCCTGACATTCGAAATACCCCAGAGAGAAACTCACTGAAATTTTTTTTACACTGAAATTCAACTTTCAAGAAAAACTCCCCGAAATACCCCGAAATACCTCGAAATTTTCCCAAACACCCCGACAGTCGAAATACTCTGAAATTCCCCTGAAATTCCTTGCCTCGTGCACTAAAATACACGAAAATATCCCAGGGAGGAACTCACTGAAAAAATTTGCACACTGAAATTCCCCTTTCAAGAAAAATTCCCCGAAATACCCTGACATTCGAAATACCCCGAAATTCTTTGCCTTGTACACTAAAATACCCCAGGGAGAAACTCACTGAAAAAATTTGTACACTGAAATTCCCCGTTCAAGAAAAATACCCCGAAATTCCCCAAAATACCCCGACATTCGAAATACTCCGAAATTTCCCTGAAATTTCTTGCCTTGTACACTAAAATACACTAAAATGCCCCAGGGGAACTCGCTGAAAAAATTTGTACACTGAAATTCGAAATATTCCGAAATTCCCATGAAATTCCTTGTCTTGTACACTAAAACACCCCAGTGGGGGAACTCACTGAAAAAATGTGTACACTGAAATTCCCCCTTCAAGAAAAATTCCCCGAAATACCCCAAAATACCTCGACATTCGAAATACTAAGAAATTCCCCCGAAATTCCTTGCCTTGTAAACTAAAATACACCGGGGGGGGGGGGGGGGGGGGGGACTCGCTGACAATATTTGTACACTGAAATTCCCCTTTCAAGAAAAATTCCCCGAAATACCCCGACATTCGAAATACTCCGAAATTCCCCTGAAATTCCTTGTCTTGTACACTAAAAAACATTAAAATACCTCAGGGAGGAATTCGCTGAAAAAATTTGTACACTGAAATTCCCCTTTCAAGAAAAATTCCCAGAAATACTTCGAAATTCCCCAAAATACCCCGACATTCGAAATACTCTAAAATGCCCCTGAAATTCCTTGCCTTGTACACTAAAATACACTAAAATACCCCAGGGGGGACTCACTGAAAAAAATTGTACACTGAAATTCCCCTTTCAAAAAAATTCCCAGAAATACTTCGAAATTCCCCAAAATACCCCGACATTCGAAATACTCCAGAAATTCCCCTGAAATTCCTTGCCTTGTACACTAAAATACCCCAGGGGAGAACTCACTGAAAAAATGTGTACACTGAAATTCCCGTTTCAAGAAAAATTCCCTGATATACCCCAAAATACCTCCGCATTCGAAATACTCCGTAATTCCCCTGAAATTCCTTGTCTAAAATACCCCAGGGTGGAACTCACTGAAAAAATTTATACACTGAAATTCCCTTTTCAAGAAAAATTCCCCGAAATACCCCGAAATACTTCGAAATTCCTCAAAATACCCCGACATTCGAAATACTCTGAAATTCCTTGTCTTGTACATTAAAATGCCCCATGGGGGAACTCACTGAAAAAATTCATACACTGAAATTCCCCTTTCAAGAAAAATTCCCCGAAATACCCCAAAATACCTCGGCATTCGAAATACTATGAAATACCCCTGAAATTCCTTGCCTTGTGCACTAAAATACCACAGTGATTTCCCCTCGTACTAACCTGTCATGTCTGATGAACTCCACGTCGTGTCCGGCATGGCAAGTCTTGATGCAATTAACGCAGATGGCGTTCCTGTCCGTGGTGTTGCAGGTCTGGCACCTGTAGAAATCGTGCATCGGAAACGACGTGTAACTCGATATCTTGTACAAGCACTGACCGTTGGAGACGGCCTTCTCCACGGCATCCTGATTGTTGAATATCTTGTTGCCGCGCACGATCGGCTGCACGCCGCTCGCCAGACACAAACCCCCGAAACGGTTGTTGAAGATTTGGTTGAACTCGAGCGTGGCCGTCGCGTTGTTGGTTATTTCCACTCCGGCGGCCAGTCCGTCGAAGATGCGGTTCCGCCGCAAGATCGGATGGCTTTGAGTAGAGATGAGGACGCCCGCTTGGGCGTTCCGAAAAATATCGTTCTCTTCGAGTATCCCTTTGCCTCCGTTGAAGATGCATATCCCGCCGTCCCTCCCGTCGAAGATCTTGTTGCGCTTCAACGTCGGGTTAGAGTCAGTCTTTATCCAAACGCCGGCCATCGCGTTGTCGAATATCTCGTTCTGCTCGAGGAGACCCAGCCCCCCGTTGTACACCAGGACGCCCCCATTTTGTCCTCCCCATATCTTGTTGCCTCTGATAACCGGATTGCTTCCCGTTCTAATTTGGACGCCCGAGTACAAGTGGTTGAAGATGTCGTTATCCTCCAACTTCCCGTGCCCGTTATCGTAAAAGTAAACCCCGACCTGTTTGCCGGAATGTATCCTATTCCGTCGCAGAACCGGCGTGCTGCCGGTAGTTATCCAGACCCCGGCCAAAGTATTCGCGTACACCTCGTTCTCCTCGATCAACCCCTGACCCTTTTCGTGCACGTAAATCCCCCCGTGCTGCCCGTGATGTATCTTATTGTGCCTCACGATCGGATCACTATTAGTTCTTATCTGAATCCCCGCGAGAGCGTTACCGTATATATTGTTGTGCTCGATGAGACCCCGCCCCTCCCCGAAGATGTACACGCCACCCTGGTGGCCGTTGTAAATCTCGTTCCGCCGAATCGTCGGGTTGCTGTTGGAGGTGATCCACACGCCCGCAAAATTGTTCGAGTGGATCTTATTGTCGATGAACTGGCCCAGCCCGTTCTCGTGGACGTAGATGCCGCCCGTCTGACCGTGGTGGATCTCACAGTGCACCACCGTCGGGTTCGCCCCCGCCTTCACCTCGAAGCCCGCTATTCGGTTGTTGTGGATGTCGTTCGCCTCGAAGTAACCCTTGAATCACACAACAATCGGATGATTAGAACACTCGCACCGACGAACAATTTTAACATTATCAGAACCGCCAAGTAGCCAATTTTTGATATTCAAAGAGAAGACAGATATTCAAGCTGCCGCTGAAGAGGCCATAAAAGAACTTTTACCCGAAAAATCAAGGCAACTGTATCAAAAACAGTTTGGAATGTTTAAAGACTGGTGTAGGAGAAAAAAAGGTCGAGAATTATAATGAAAACGTGCTGCTGGCGTACGAACAACTAAGGAAAGATACGACCAAAATGTGCAAGCAAAAGAGAAAGGAGTGGATGAACAAACTGGCAGAAGAGATTGAACAACACAACAGAAACAATAACATGAAGATATCTTATAGAAAAATAAAAGAACAAGGTAAAGGAAACGGAATTAAAGTCGGAGCTCTCAAAAACAAAGTTGTTTGATGTACCAACAAGAGTCACGGAGGACAGTCGGACAATAATTGATCTATTGGTAAGCAATGTCAAGGAATTGAATTGTCAGGTACTTAATAGCCCAAAAATAACAGATAATTTGGTAATAATGGTGGAGGTAGCGAAGCTGGAGCCAGTAGAAACTCTGTAGAAATCTAAAAAGATTTGATGAATTATCATTTCAAATTAAATTATTTGAGGAGAATTGGAGGACAGAGGAGGCGAATGTTAATGTTACTTCTAAATTACTTATTGATAGTATTCTGAAGGTGCTTAATGAGGTGGCTCCGGAAAGAGAAATCAAGATGCCTGCAAAGTGGTCCGACAATGGATGGTGGAATGTAGAATTGGAGAATGAGAGTAAAATGAGGGATGATGCATTTGTGAGAGCAAGATGGACAAATGACCCAGAGCACTGGAATAGTTACAGACAACATAGAAACAAGATCGTCAATATGATAAGGAAACCTAAAAGACAATATTATGAGACAAAAATTAATAAGTCAGTTGAATCAAAAACTATGTGGAAGAACTTAAAGAAATTGATGAGTGGACAGGAGAAAAGCAGCCATAGCGGTATAATATTTAATAATGACAAAATTTTCAACGAGTTAGAAATAGCCAATAGATTTAATGTCTATTTCCCGGAGAGCATAGATAGATTACTTGCAAATATTATTAGCGACACAACAATTAATTTGGAGGAAATAGAGGATGGTTTATTACTTACAAAAGTTGAGGAGGTAAAGATGATGGACTCAAGGAGAGTGGTTAAAAATTTATCAAATAAAGAGAGCAGCACAAATGAAATTAACTCTAGATTGTTGAAATGCGTGTTTGAGGTGCTGGGGCATAGACTCCTTGAAATAGTCAACTCTTCGTTGGATACAGGAATATTCCCGGAAACATGGAAGTTATCGACAGTGGTACCAGTGGAAAAAGTAAGAAATACAGTACAGTGTGAGGAATTTCGACCCATAAATATGCTACCTCCATATGAAAAGGTGTTGGAGACCATAGTAAAGGACCAGCTCACAAAATTCATGGAAGACCACAATATCCTAACACCACATCAAGCAGGATTCAGAAAAGGGTGCTCCTGTGAAACAGCAGTACAAACAGTTATTGGCAGATGGAAGGATGCTTTATACAGAAAAAAATGTGTTGGGGCGGTATTCTTAGACTACAGAAGGGCTTTTGAGACGGTGAATCGTGACTTGATGATGTGCAAATTAAAGAAAATGGGAGTGGGGGACAGTCACAGATTTAAAAATATATATAGATATCTAGTTAGCACCAGAAACAGACTTGGGTATACAGGCCGCCATAATGGCCGCCATGTTGAGTTCCCTTTTGATTGGTTGCCGCCGACCAATAACACAGCTATTGCTTTCCACTTTCATTGGAGGATTAACTTCACGCGCCAACGAAATTGAATGGAATGAAGCCACGCATATTTCCAAAAAAATTATCAAGTTAAATATTATTATGTAGTATGAAATAATGCAAACAGTTAATGGTAACAATTTTATAAGTATAATAGTGAAAAAATTATCAGTATTTTTAACCATTTATCTTAGAGTATAGCAATAGCACTAAATTTATTTATGTAAATAAGATCATTTGAGATTGAGGCTACTGATGATTAGATACTGGCCAAAAACAATTTAGCTTACATATGAAAAGTTATATTTCTCCCTTTGGTATTCTTATGAGCATTTTTGCAGCCCAATACAAAACAATGGACCATGATGAAAAAATAATGAAAATAAACTTTTGAAATGCACTCCGTCAACCACTGCTAATTATGTTTTGTAATAAAATGTATCTGCACAATGAAATTAATAAAATCTATAATATAATATTAAGCACCAAGTTTAATTTGTTAAAACAATAGAATTGTACACAAACGACGAACGTCAAATCAAAACTGGGTCACAAAAAGACAATTGACATTATTTGACAAACAGTTACTACACAACAATATTGAGTTTTCCACTAGGCACTAGACAAAAATCACTAAAAAGGAGATCATCATGGCGGACAATATACCCAAACCATTTTATTATATCCCCACTACCGCATGTTGGATATCCAGATTCTTTTAGGAAATCCGTGGGGACAGTGCACTGAAGTGGTTTGGAAGTTATTTGAGCGATACATTCCCAGTGGCGAAGTACAATAATTCAATTTCAGGGAAGGTTCAAACAACACATGGTGTGCTGCAGGGTTCAGTGTTGGGGCCGGTACTGTTTCATCATAAGGTTCTCAGTCTGAAGACTGGTTGGATGCGTACCTCCACTCTTTTCTATCCTGAGCTAACCTACGCATTTCCCTAAAAGTAGAACATCCTACATCCCTAACTATTTGAGAGCAGTAGTCTAATCTAGGCCTACCCCTACCTCTTTTTATTCCTATCTCTGACTCTAGTATGTCGCGAACTATTCCTTCGTGTCTTAGAAGGTGTCCTACCATCCTATCTCTCCTACTCTTTATTGTCTTCCATACCTTTCGCTTTTCCCCAACTCTTTCTAATACTTCCCTATTGCTAACCTTATCTATCCACGGTATCTTCATCATGCGCCTGTAGCACCATACGACTTTAAGAGTCTCTTCCTAGTCTCAATATTAACCGTTCTCGAACATAACAGTTGTTTCTTGCTGTTAAACGCAACTCGGCCCTGCGCTATTCTTTGTTTTATATCTTTAGTGCTCCTACCGTCTTGAGTTATTTTACTTCTTAAATAGCAGAAATCCGTGACCTCCTCTATCTTCTCATTTCCTATTTGTATGTCAACTTTAGTTCTATTTTCACATCCCCTACATACCAAAATTTTAGTTTTCTTTTTATTGACTTTCATGCCATAGCCATGTGTCAAAACTGCTTCCATTTCATTCAAAGCCGCTCCTAATTCTTTCTTGCTAGATGCTAACACTGCTGTATCATCCGCAAATCTGAGCATGTTAATTATAGTTTGACCCTGTACGTTAATCCCTGAGGCTGTTCTGTCCTTAACAATATTAATAGCATCTTCGATATATAAGTCGAAAACTAGAGGTGACAATGCACATCCCTGTCTCAGTCCCTTCCGGATATCTACTTCCCTTCGTTCCTGCTCACATTCTATAACTGCCTTTTGCTCTTCGTAGAGATTATGTATTATTCTTCTGTCCCTATATTTCATCCCTACTTTTCTCAGCACTTCGAACATCTTCCCCCATTTTACGTTGTCGAAGGCCTTTTCTAAATCTACAAATCCTATATAGACGCTCTTTCTCTTTTCTATCGTTTTTTCTATAATTACTCGTAAAGCTAGAATGGCCTCGCGCGTTCCTCTATTTCGTCTAAATCCGAACTGATCTTCTCCTAATATTTCTTCCGCCTTTTTCTCCATCCTTCTTTGCACAATTCTTGTTAAAATTTTTGATGCATGGGAAGTTAAACTGATGGTTCTGAAATTTTCGCACCTACCGCGCCTTTCCTTTTTGGCAAAGCTACCATGATGTTCTGTTTGTAATCCTCTGGAATCTCGCCTGTCAGGTATATGCGACTAACTAATTTAAATAAACGATCTATTACCTCTTGACCTGCGCACTTTAAGATTTCTGCCTGCAAGCTATCTATACCTGGCGCTTTATTATTCCTTAAACTTTTTAGTGCTAGCTCAAACTCTTCTCTCATTATAGGATTCCCTAGGTTTTCCCCCTCTACACTGCTTTCGCTTTCTAATATATCTTGCACTTCCTGTCCCGCATATAAGTTTTCTAAATATTCTTTCCACCTATCTGCCTTCTCCCCGCTTTCGATTACGATATCTCCTGCCTCATTCCTAATGCTTTTGGTACTAGATCCAATTTCTCTAAAATTTCTCCTAATTATTTTATATGCTTCATCAGTCTTTCCTATTTCGAACTTATTTTCCACTTCTTTGCACTTATCATCGATCCATTGCTCTTTCGCTTTCCTACATTTCCGAATAATTTCCCACTTGATCGCCTTATATCTTTGTTTCCCTATTTCATCTAACCTATTTTTATATTTGCGCCTTTCCTCTATTAGACTCACAATATGTTTTGTTATCCAGGGTTTCCTACTTTCATTCTGTTTAAGATCCAAAATATCCCTAGCTGAGGAAACTAAACTATTTTTAATGCAATTCCATTCTTCCTCTATATCCCTAACAATATTTTCGCCCGCGCCCTTTAGTACTTCGTTTGTCTTTTTCTCGAACTTATCGCGCGTATCATCATCTTTTAGTTTCTCTGGGTCAAGATACCTTCTTCCGCTTAGTTTTTTCAAAATCTTAAATTTAAGATTGGCGTTCATAACGACTATATTGTGATCACTATCTATATCTGCTCCTGGATAACTTCTACAATCCCTAACTTGATTTCTAAATCTTTGCCTAACAAGAATGTAATCTATTTGATATCTCCCTAGGTCTCCTGGCATCTTCCACGTGTAGCGTCTCCTAACATGATGGTGAAATAGAGTGTTCGCGACCGTTAAGTTATGTTTATCGCAGAACTCTATCAGTCTAACTCCCCTATCGTTCCTATTGCCTAATCCAAAGGGACCAACTATTCCGCCCTCTCGCCCTGTGCCTACGACTGCATTGAAATCTCCTATAATTATTAAATTTTCGTGTCCTCTCACAAAATCTAGCACATGTTCAATATCACTATAAACTGCCTCTACGACCTCATCACTGTAGTTAGAAGTGGGCATATATACCTGTATTATTACTGTTTTTACAGGTTTCGAATCTAACCTAACCATAACTACCCTGTCACTTTGCTGTAAGAAATTTTCTACACTCTGTCCTACTTTTTTCCGCATAACAATTCCTACTCCCGAATTTCCTCCTACAGATCCTGTGTGTATTACTCTAAAATCTCCGCTCCAGAAGTCTCCGGCTTCTGGCCATCGCACTTCACTAATACCTACTACGTCTAATGCTAACCTATCCATCTCAATTTTCAAATTCTCTAACTTTCCTACTTGTTTCATGCTTCTAACATTCCACGCTCCGACTCGTGAGATGTTACACTTATCATTTCAGATGACTCCCCCCGAAGCAGTCCCCGCCCGGAGATCCGAATGTGGGACTATTTTACCTCCGGAATATTTTACTCCAGAAGGTGCCATCATCATAAATTCGAAGTACGCTGTACTAGGGATAGAATAATGTGGTGGTTTCCCGTTGCCTTCCACATCGCAGTAGTGTGTATCACAGTGCCATACCGACCCTCACGATCTCTGCTACTATGATTACTGAAAGAGCTGCTGCCCCCTTTCAGGGACTTGATTTAGTCTGGCTTCTCAAATAAAAACCCCTCCAATATGGTTAAACCTATGGTTCGGCTCTTTAGATCATTGAAGCGCGCAAGCCATCCCACCCGTCCCAGTATTACTAGAACTGCGTCAAGGTACAAGTCCTTTGGGATACTGTTTGCATTATACATAAATGACATTGTCGATACGTTGGATAAGTGTTGTATACAAATGTTTGCAGATGACACTCTTATTTATTAGATTGGGGAGAGTAAGGCTGAGGTAGCAGAAGTTATCAATAGTGAACTGAAGGCAATTTCTAGGTGGTTGAAGAACAATATAGTGGTTATAAATACTAATAAGACTGAAGTGATGTATATGGGGGGCAAGAGTGTAGCAAATCAATTGTGTCCCATAGGGTTGAATGAAATCGAGTTAAAGCGTGTTTGCAAAATTAAGTACTTAGGGGTTATTATAGACAATGAATTGAATTTTAAAGAGCACGCTGGTTATGTTCTGAAGAAGGTATCTCAAAGAGCGGCAAACTTAGCTGTTGGTCACGGCTGCTTGTATATAAAACGATGGTTGCCCCGTATTTTGAATATTGCACAACGGTTCTATATATGGTGACGGATTTTTTTGTTCAGGAGTTTCAGAAAAGACAAAAAAAAAGCAATGCGAGCTATATTGAACTGCAGCAGGTATACTAGTATTTCGTTTATGTTGGAGACGCTTCAGTTTATGAGTGTTGCGCAGAGAATTAGGTACAAGACATTGATTTTTGTATATAAAATCAACCATAATATGCTTCATATGGATGATCCAGTTAAACTACGAACGGATGTGCACGATTACCACACACGAAGAAGGGAAGACATTTTCGTACCTGATGGAACTACTGCATTTGCTCAAAATCAAGTGTTTGTTATTATTATTATTGTTGTTGTTGCAGAACCTGATGTTTTGTTTTTTATATAGCATATTTGCTAATAAAGGGTATTATTATTATATATTGTAGTTTTGTCAATTTTTTTACATTTTCACCCCTACTTTTAGTTTTTTCCCTCTCTTTACCTTTTATCCCTCCTTTTAGTTTTTATCCCCGTTTTGAATTTCAGACAAAAAAGTGCCACTTTTCTCCCTAAAATTAGATACAAAAAGTGCACTCTTTAACCCAAAAGTGCAAAAAAGACATCGGCAGTTCTGATACTTCAAAATTCATCGAGCAAACTCACCAGTCCATTATCAAACGTAAAGATGCCAACGTCTCGACCGTGATGGATGTGATTCCTCCGCATGATGGGATTCGCGTAGTTCTTCACCCATATCCCAGCCAAGGCGTTCCGACTGATCTCGTTATCCTCATACGTACCTTGAGCGTAGTCCGTAACGTACAGGCCGACGTTCTCGCAATCGCTAATGTCACAATGCCGAATGACGGGGTTCGCATTGACACCGCTAACGCAAACGGCGGCCCCGACTATCAAAGAAAAAATTAGTCGATGCAACGCGCGGAAATCGAAGGGTCTTACCGACAGAAGTGCTGCGTATTATACAGTGGTCCACAGTGGGGCTGCAATTTTCTCCCACCTCGAGACAGTAGTGCTTGTGATGGGGGACCGTCGAGGTGACGTCCGGGGAGAACTTTAGAGTTAAGTGTCCCGCGTACGCCTGCTTGGCCCCTTCCACAAACATGACGGTCGATTCAGACTCGCGCTCTAATATAACAGACTCCGCTACGTTACCAGACGCCGCCCCTGTCATAGAAATTCAATCGTCAACCACGAAATGATTAAAAAACTTAAGACGAATACCTATGAGAGAAATGTCGGAATCTATGACCAAGAACTCTCCACGGTAAGTGCCGGCGTGCAAGAAGATTAACGCCCCTTGGTTCTGGGAGTCTCCTGTGTGGCTGCTCACGCAAGAACCAGCAGTGGAACAGGTGGTACTGTTGCTGCTGCTGCGCTCGTCAGCATAATCCAAAGCACCCTGCGATGAAACATAATTTTAACGCGATCTCTTTCCCCGACTTTCAGATAATATACCTGAACTGTATTGAAGTAGCACAAATTGCGCCCCCTGAACGTCAAATCCTGATAACCCGGTCTAACGTGTATCCCCCTGTACAACTGTCGAAACGACTCCTTCCACGGATTCGAAAAATCAGATTCATCAGGACTGACAAACTCGAATCGGCAAGGAGCCGGATTGAATAGCGGAAGATCGTACTCGTACACACTCTGATAAAGCCGCTTCCTGTCGACGAAATACGATTAAAACCTAACCAGTATCATTTTTTAAACAAATACCATATTTCACTATCATTGGCGATCGCTTGGAACCGTTTGCAAACCTGACTAACGCGACACAAATCCAGCTCCAGCAGATAGTTGAAAATCGTGAGTAAAACTTCGTCGGGTAGTTCGTATTGTAAATAGTGAGCTGCGGTCGCTGTCGGCGAGTCTGAAATGAACATATAATAATAATAATACAGGGTGTTTCATTAACAATGGGAAATCCGTTAACTGGAGATTCTACAGGTCAAATAATGTCCATTGACCCGAACATGCCTTATCCGAATGTTGATGGTTTAGGAAATATGTACAGGGTGTTGAAAGTTACAATTTTATTTCCAATTTTGCCATAACTGCGAAATTTCTTAGGTTGTCGACTTGAAAATTTGCAATCCTATGGTTTTTCTTGCGGGAAAAAAGATTCCAATAACATTTTTGACGTTGCCCATAGAGGGCGCTACTTATAACCTATTGCTTTGATAAATTGACCCATAACTTTTTACCATGTACGTCTAACGTCAAATCGGCTCCAAAATCTGAAAGACCAACCTTTTTTAAATAATAAATGTATTCTTGTCTCGTTTTGATATTCCAGCCAATTTTCAAGAAAAAACGACTTAATGCAGATTGTGTTTAAATTAAAGCAGTTCGTACAAATTTTGCTGAAGAAAATTTAAATAAAGTGGACCGTTCAGATTGGGTATGGAAGTTGAAAAGGCCCAATAAAGAAATTTGAAATTACACCGCACCAAACATTGATCTTAAATTCATGTTGAAAGTGTCTTTCTTTAACGGCATGGGGGTTTTCAGAATCCCACAAATGATTGTTTCGCCAGTTGAAAACTCCACGTCGAGTAAACGTTGCCTCATCTGTGAAGAGGATTTTGTTCAAAAAATTAGGATCCGCGCCTTGCTGCTCTTGTAAGAAATTAGCGAAACGTAGACGAGCAGGAGGATCTTCCGGTAACAAATTTTGTACTGGAATAATGTGGTATGGGTGAAGCTTCTTTTTGTGCAAAATTCTCCAAATCGAAGAGCTACTTACGCCTGTTGCCGCACTTAAACGACGGGTATTTGTGACGTCACCGATGACGTAACGTCGCAAATGAGGATCCCGCCGCGACTAAACCCTAGCCAGAGATGGGAGTGGGCAAAAACAGTGAAAACGGGCGCCAAGGAGTTGTTGGCTGATCCTCTATAGCCAAACGCAAAATTCCAGCAATCACAGCTCCTAAAGATAACTGGAAAACAGCAGCGGGGAGGGAAAATAATAATAACAAAAAAGAACGTAGTGAAATAACTATATAATGTAAAAAAAATAAGGAATGAAAGTAAACAATTGCAAGATACCAAAATGCTGTTAAAAAGAAAGTTATGAAAATTATATTTAAAAAAAATCAATAAAGAAATTGAACCCGAGTTAGTCAACCGGTACTAACGCTCCGCTCAAGGAAATAAACAAATAGGCACAGTTGACGCGATAAATCTGCTACACGGTTGAAGCTCCAGACGCGCACTACCTACACAAAAAGAACTTGGCGCAACGCGAGTGTCGGCTGAACTAATTACAAAAATAAACCCGACAAACTTGCTGAAAACCAATAACAAAATGAACAAAATCAAGGGTTACTGAAGGTAACCAAAAACAAAATTATAAAACTACGCCCTAAATTGAAATTAAAGTATGAAGTACTGAATATTAGAAAAAAACAAGAAATATTATACAAAAACAAAATGGTGACCACACTAAGCCGTGGTCAAGCGCAACAGACAACCAGCTAAACTGGCGACACAAAAAAGCGTTGAAAAGTAAAACTACTTAAATGGTGGTTACGATAAACCGTGACCGGGCACTACACAAAACCAGCCGATGGACAAGGTTCCACTCGGACAGGCGACAAAAGTAATTAACCACAAGATCTGACCTTTTAAGTGGATAATAATATGGAGGGCAATTGATCCAGGCGGTGTAAGGAGCTAAAACTGGCGGCCTCCATGCTCCTGCAACTGCAGTTACGGATGACCGTGCGTTGATGGGGTTCCAAATACAATCCCCCAAAAAAAACAGTAATAAAAGCAAAATTGAACAAATTGAAGAAAAAAAACTCGCTTACCTCGTGAGACTAGGAAGAGACTCTTAAAGTCGTATGTATGGAGTACGGCATTATACGGGTGCGAAACTTGGACAATAGGAGAAGCGGATAGGAAAAGAGTAGAAGCGTTTGAACTGTGGTGTTACAGACGCATGATGAAGATACCGTGGATAGATAAGGTTAGCAATAGGGAAGTATTAGAAAGAGTTGGGGAAAGGCGAAAGGTATGGAAAACAATAAAGAGTAGGAGAGATAGGATGGTAGGACACCTTCTAAGACACGAAGGAATAGTTCGCGACATACTAGAGTCAGAGATAGGAATAAAAAGAGGTAGGGGTAGGCCTAGATTAGACTACTGCTCTCAAATAGTTAGGGATGTAGGATGTTCTACTTTTAGGGAAATGCGTAGGTTAGTTCAGGATAGAAAAGAATGGAGGTACGCGTCCAACCAGTCTTCGGACTGAGAACCTTATGATGATGACCTCGTGAGCGTTTTTTAGAATACCTCCTAAACGTACACTTTAAATCGTGAATCCAAATCCCAATACAGGAATCGACGACGAAAACTATAAAATCCAAAACACAAAGAAATCGACGTCCTTACGAATCACTTGGAGGAAAATCCCACGTTTGGATAGCAAAATTAACTTGCAAAACTCTCCCAAGCAAAATAAATTGCTAGCCAAAGGCGTCGCGGGTGTGAACAAGAAGGCGAGTTGAAAAAAAGGCAAGAAAGACTGGAAAACTAGAAAAGGAAAGAATGGGAAAAGATAATACCTTTCGAAACCTTAAACAAACATCTGAAACTCAAATAATCTACAATAAAGGGCATAAAGAAGCAAAACAAATGGGCTAGGAAATAAATCATAAGAGTGCGCTACTGGAAACATGAAACTCGTGACCTATTCGACCTTTACCTGCGACAGTTGGTAAAAATTTAAGACACCGGATCATCTGGCCCATAAGTTCGACAAGCAGCAGAGAAAAATAAATGTAAAACAAAATTATAACAAAGTGCATCAAAGTGAGAGTGAAAACGAAGGAAAACTAGTAAAAAGAAGAGAGATAAGTGAACTGGGAAGCCAAAATATAGCAGTAACATAACAAAGTGTCGAGATAAAACAGGAAACTGTAAGTATTGAAATATAAATAAATAATAACGAGAAAATATCCAATCTAACATTAGGCTGAAACAAAATCGAAAACCAGGAACAAAAGCCAACTAACAGAGAATCAAACCAACCGAAACTGGCAAGAAAATGGGAAATAAACAGGGTCCTACCTCTAGCGCAAAGTAAACAAACCCGGAACTCAAAAATCGGGATCAAATAGACTTCAAAATAGAATGCAAGACAAGGAAGAACCCACGGAACTCAAGGTAAGTCATAACAATAGAGCTGCGATTACACTAGGAAAGTTATTATGAAAATTTCAGAAACAGAAGAGAAGCAAAGTCCGAGCTCCATCTGACAGGATGAAAAGGCAACTGCATGAAGAAGGGGGTAAACAAGGGCTAAATGAAAGGAGACAAAGATAGTACCTACTAATCAAGATAATACTTTTAACTTTACTCTAGATAATGAAGTAACTCAACCTCATTTTCTAGATTTCATATTTTGTATTAATTTTATATTATATAAAGGTATTACTAGAGCCCTCTAGTGTTAAATAATAAAATTCAAGTATTTAAAATAACTACAATTTTAAGAAGGGACCAAGACTATAGGGAGAATGTTTATTATTTTGAGTTATGGTTTTCTGATGTCTCAAGTTTAGGAAAGGAGGATTCGTTGTTTAGACTGGAGAATGAGCGGTTGATTTTGAAGTTTTGTGAGACGTAATCAAGTTCTTTGTTAAGGTTAGTCAATCTTTCTTGTTGTACTTTTGTTATATGATTTGTTTTCCATTATTGCACTTTACTTATATTTTTAAAGTGCAGATGTTCGTTTTTTTTATTTTTATTACCGACTGTTTGTTTGGGCCTATTGTGTTGAGATGAATTGAGTTTATGCTGTTGTTACTCAGTCCGATATTTTTAATTATGTTTTCATACTTTGTATTTTGCATGTTATATGCTTTGTGCTGTGTGTATGTGAGCCTTGTTGAATTTAACAAATATTTTCTTTCCGTGGGCTTAAAAATGCACCCCACCAAAAAAAAAAACAAAGACAAAAGAAGGGTAGCGGCCACTATTCAACTGTAGCTGGGTTGCCTCCTCATTGGACCTCAGTACCTATGGCAAATAACCAATTTCTTCAGTTTTTTAAGCTTGATGTTTGTGATGATATTTGGGTTGCTTGCTTATACAGAGTATTGAAAATGTTTGTGTATATTATTATTATTATTTCCGACAGCATAAATTTAACATCACGTTTTATCGGTCTTCGACTTGTATATCCATTTTATCGAATTTTGATTTTGATGTTTGCTTTGACATATTTGAATTTTAACAATTTATGATTTTGATTGTGTGTTTGACCTATATTATATACAGGGTGAGTCACTAAGGCGAAATCGGCCTATAACAAGAGTACAGTTCAAAATGGGAGAAACTTTTTCAAATAAAAGTTTTTGAAAAATAAGTGCTTAATGAGATAAAAATATTTTCAAATATGGCGGACTTCCGGTTATACCGGAAATGGACACTAACTGTGTTATTTTAAATGGAACACCCTGTATTCGTTTGCATTTTTGGATTTCTCATGAAAAATAAATGTCAGTTTGTTAATCAAACATTGGGTCTCAGTCGAACCGCTATGGAGTTTTTTAATTTTTTTTGAAAATTTTGACGTTTGCAGTAGTTGGCGCCATTTTGAATATCTTCGAAACGAAAGCACTTAGAGGAATGCGGTTTCGACAGTTCGTCTCTGGAAGTAACGGCCTATCACACACAAGTATAACATGGAATCATAACTTTTTAATCAAATGAAATTTATCCATGCCAATATTTACTAATTCAAACAGGAATAACTCTTTTTTTTAAATGGAATGCTACATTGATTCTCACCTCATAAGACGCAAAATTAAATTTCCTTTCTGATGATGTATGGTTGTTGGCATCTGTCACCAGCAGTTTTTAAGAAATCTGCGTTTTTCTGGAAATTTTGAATAATATCATGTTTATGCATTAACAATGGTTGACGTTTGGCGATATTGTTTTGTTTTGTCTTACAAAATGTTCGTTCCAAATCTTCTATACTATTTCCAAAACTTCAAATATCATTAGATAATAACAGCAACAAAAATAAATTAATGTAATTAGATTAAATGTTCGACATAACCGCCATCCTCACGATAACAAACACGCAATCGTTTCAACAAAGAATTGTTCACATTTATCAACATATCTTCATTGATACTTTGAAATGCATCGCGAACTCGTTCCATCATATTTTCCTGAGTAGTTGGAGGTTCCCTGTAAACTAACTGCTTTACGTACCCCCACAAGAAAAAGTCAAGTTTTGTTCGGTCTGGAGATCGCGCTGGCCAAGGTGTCGGACCTCCTCTTCCTATCCATGTGTTTGGAAATGCTGCAGTCAAGTGCTCCCTTACATCCCTCCCGTAATGTGCAGGCGCTCCATCTTGTTGATACCACATCTGTTGTATTGCAGCAAGTGGTAAATTGTCTAACATTTCTGGCAAATCGTTTTGTAAAAATTGTAGGTAGCTATTACCGTTCAAATTTCCATCGAAAAAATGTGGTCCAATTACGTGTCGTCCAATTATGCCACCCCATACATTCAAAGACCACCTATGTTGATGATCCAATGGCCTTATCCAATGGGGATTGTCAGTACTGTAATAATGGCAGTTGTATCTTAAAACAAAACCGTTCTTATGAAACGAAGCTTCGTCCGTAAAGAGAACATGATCAAAAAAGTCATTTCGCTCCTGAAGTTTACGTAAAGCCCACTCACAAAACTGCAACCGATTGTTGAAGTCATTTTGATCTAGTTCCCAAACCAACTGAACGTGGTACGGGTGAAATTTATTTTTGCGCAGTATTCGAGATGCAGAAGTTTGGCTTATTTCTAACTCGCGACTAATTTCTCTGGTACTTATATGAGGATCTCGGACAACAGTAGCAGCTACTAAAACTTGATTTTCCTCATGTGTCACTGATTTTACACGTTCTTTCTTCTCGTAACCCACACAACCAGTTCGTTCAAACCTCTCTTTTAATTTTGCGAATGTCGTTACATTCGGATGTCTATGCTCGGGAAAACGTTGCGCATACATTCTTGAGGCAAGTAACGAATTCCCTTCTGCTTCACCCAAGGAATACACCATAGCAATTAATTCTTCTTGAGTGTACATTTTCAGTTTTCTTAATTGTGATATTTATTAAAATTGAAATCAATACTCTCACTAATTGAACTCAAATTGCACTCTTACTTAACAATAATTTAATAGAAATGACATTTCGTTGGCAAAACAAAACAAAATCGCTGAACGCCAACTATTGTTAACGCAATCATCATCATAAGGTTCTCAGTCCGAAGACTGGTTGGACGCGTACCTCCATTCTTTTCTATCCTGAGCTAACCTACGCATTTCCCTAAAAGTAGAACATCCTACATCCCTAACTATTTGAGAGCAGTAGTCTAATCTAGGCCTACCCCTACCTCCTTTTATTCCTATCTCTGACTCTAGTATGTCACGAACTATTTCTTCGTGTCTTAGAAGGTGTCCTACCATCCTATCTCTCCTACTCTTTATTGTTTTCCATATCTTTCACTTTTCCCCAACTCTTTCTAATACTTCCCTATTGCTAACCTTATCTATCCACGGTATCTTCATCATGCGTCTGTAGCACCACATTTCAAACGCTTCTACTCTTTTTCTATCCGCTTCTCCTATTGTCCAAGTTTCGCACCCGTATAATGCCGTACTCCATACATACGACGTTAAGAGTCTCTTCCTAGTCTCTATATTAACCGTTCTCGAGCATAACAGTTGTTTCTTTTTGTTAAACGCAACTCGGCCCTGCGCCATTCTTTGTTTTATATCTTTAGTGCTCCTACCGTCTTGAGTTATTTTACTTCCTAAGTAGCAGAAATCCGCGACCTCCTCTATCTTCTCATTTCCAATTTGTATTTCCATTTTAGTTCTATTTTCACATCCCCTACATACCAAAATTTTAGTTTTCTTTTTATTGATTTTCATGCCGAAGCCCTGTGTCAAAACTGCTTCCATTTCATTCAAAGCCGCTCCTAATTCTTCTTTGCTAGATGCTAACACTGCTATATCATCCGCAAATCTGAGCATGTTAATAGTTTGGCCCTGTACATTGATCCCTGAGGCTGTTCTTTCCTTAACAATATTAATCGCATCTTCGATATATAAGTTGAAAACTAGAGGTGACAATGCACATCCCTGTCTCACTCCCTTCCGGATATCTACTTCCCTTTGTTCCTGCTCACATTCTATAACTGCCTTTTGCTCTTTGTAGAGATTATGTATTATTCTTCTGTCCCTGTATTTCATCCCTACCTTTCTCAGCACTTCGAACATCTTCCCCCCTTTTACGTTGTCGAAGGCTTTTTCTAAATCTACAAATCCTATATAGACGCTCTTTCTCTTTTCTATCGTTTTTTCTATAATTACTCGTAAAGCTAGAATGGCCTCGCGCGTTCCTCTATTTCGTCTAAATCCGAACTGATCTTCTCCTAATATTTCTTCCGCCTTTTTCTCCATCCTTCTTTGCACAATTCTAGTTAAAATTTTTGACGCATGGGAAGTTAAACTGATAGGATTCCCTAGGTTATCCCCTTCTACACTGCTTTCACTTTCTAATATATCTTGCACTTCCTGTCCCGCATATAAGTTTCCTAAATATTCTTTCCACCTATCTGCCTTCTCCCTGCTTTCGATTAGGATATCTCCTGCCTCATTCCTAATGCTTTTGGTACTAGATCCAATTTCTCTAAAATTTCTCCTAATTATTTTATATGCTTCATCAGTCTTTCCTATTTCGAACTTATTTTCCACTTCTTTGCACTTATCGTCGATCCATTGCTCTTTCGCTTTCCTACATTTCCGAATAATTTCCCACTTGATCGCCTTATATCTTTGTTTCCCTATTTCATCTAACCTATTTTTATATTTGTGCCTTTCCTCTATTAGACTCACAATATGTTTTGTTATCCAGGGTTTCCTACTTTCATTCTGTTTATGACCCAAAATATCCCTAGCTGAGGAAACTAAACTATTTTTAATGCAATTCCATTCTTCCTCTATGTCCCTAACAATATTTTCGCCCGCGCCCTTTAGTACCTCGTTTGTCTTTTTCTCGAACTTATCGCGCGTATCATCATCTTTTAGTTTCTCTGGGTCAAGATACCTTCTTCCGCTTCGTTTTTTCAAAATCTTAAATTTAAGATTGGCCTTCATAACGACTATATTGTGATCACTATCTATATCTGCTCCTGGATAACTTCTACAATCCCTAACTTGATTTCTAAATCTTTGCCTAACGAGAATGTAATCTATTTGATATCTCCCTAGGTCTCCTGGCATCTTCCACGTGTAGCGTCTCCTAACATGATGGTGAAATAGAGTGTTCGCGACCGTTAAGTTATGTTTATCGCAGAACTCTGTCAGTCTCACTCCCCTATCGTTCCTATTGCCTAATCCAAAGGGACCAACTATTCCGCCCTCTCGCACTGTGCCTACGACTGCATTGAAATCTCCTATAATTATTACACTAGGAAAGTTATTATGAAAATTTCAGAAACAGAAGAGAAGCAAAGTCCGAGCTCCATCTGACAGGATGAAAAGGCAACTGCATGAAGAAAAGGGGGTAAACAAGGGCTAAATGAAAGGAGACAAAGATAGTACCTACTAATCAAGATAATACTTTTAACTTTACTCTAGATAATAAAACTTTTGTAAATGCTATAACTAAAATTAAAGGTGAAAACACAATTTATTGTTGTTTTAATACCAAATTAAAACGTAACATACTTACGCCTGGACTTTCGTGCAATCTAACCAAAACCTCATCTTCCTGATCAGCCGAAATAATCTTCGGAGCGCTATTTTCACCATTTGGACCTAAAGATCCTCTTCCGCCTAAGCGACTGTACAGATTTCTAAATAATTTATGATTTGGTTGCCTTCGGTGGGGGTATAACTCTGAATACCTTCGGGCTGCAGCGAGCCCATTAAAATTGATTTGAGCAAAAACACAAATCATATCGCTCATATCACTATTCCAAAAGTCATTATGACGCGGCATTTTTTAATACTTTTGATAAATTTATAGAGAAAGTTAATGAAAAAGCTATTGGGTTAACACTGAACACTTTAAAACTAATGTCATATTACTATCGACTGTCTCTTTGTAAAACGTAGCTATCTAGATAATATTTTGTTTAATGCGGAACGGCCTATTAGAACAAGTTTGGAATTTAAACACTATATGCATTAAGTCGTTTTTTTCTTGAAAATGGGCTAGAATATCAAAATGAGACAAGAATACAGTTTTTATTTAAAAAAGGTTGGTCTTTCATATTTTGGAGCCGATCTGACGATAGAGGTACATGGTAAAAAGTTATGGGTCAATTTATCAAAGCAATAGGTTATAAGTAGCGCCCTCTATGGGCAACGTCAAAAATGTTATTGGAATCTTTTTTCCCGTAAGAAAAACCATAGGACTGGAAATTTTCAAGTCGACAACCTAAGAAATTTCGTAGTTATGGCAAAAAATGGAAATAAAATTGTAACTTTCAACACCCTGTATTTCCTAAACCATCAACATTCGGATAAGACATGTTTGGGTCAATGGTCATTATTTGACGTGTAGAATCTCCAGTTAACGGATTTCCCACAGTTAATGAAAAACCCTGTACAACACGAAAAACTGCAAATAGGGTACGTATTTTGTTAGATGCGCAATTAGTTCATATAGATGTTTGTAATCGTAGCCCGAAATATTATAACGAAAACTGCCAAACATCCACAATTGTCCCATTCACCAAATCCGAACATCTATCATTATTTAAGTTTCAAAAACACTCAACTATTTGAAGAACCTGCATTATACTACGAATCGTAACGTAGAAACTGAACACTTACTTTCATAAGAAGTAGAGCAAGTCCTCCTGGGTCGCTTCCTGGCAGGCAACATAGCAGTGCTGTACCCTTGTGCTGGCGCAGTAGGAGTAGCGGGGGACGTTGGCGAGCCCGCAGTAGCAGCGCTAGTGCTCGGGCCTGAAGCACTCTCGTTATGCGATGGACTCTTTCTTCGTAAATCGTAAGGAGCGTGATGTGTGGGTACAGCGCCACTACTGGTACTCGGGGCAATCACTGAAGAACCCCCGGGACCAGGAGCCGCCGCTGTCGGAGCTGGAATGTTTTGATTAGGGATAGGACAAGAGGGCTCACATGGCTCAGCTGTGAAAAGCGTGTACGAAAATTAGTCGACATTATCATTAAACTCGATTAACATAAATTAAAAGTGCCAGCTTTTATCAATATGTTTATTTATCGATTGACAGCTCTCCATAGCTCAGAAACAATAAATAAGTGAGTCAATTTAAGCAAGTGTTTGTGTGTACGAAACGTTACTTTTCCCCCAGACAATAAAGTCGATTGTATCGAATGTTATGCAAAGTTTAAAGAATGACAACAGAAAAAAAGCAGATAAAGTCCCATTTGGACTCCGAACGACTTATTTGGACTGATATGCACAGATATGTTTATCTTTGATGTGGGTTGTTCTCGTATTTTTTTTGATAAATTTGACACTTGCCCAATTCTTGAAGCAATCGATAAATCCGGTCGAAAAACGCGAAAATAAACCTAGCAAAGCCATTCCTCGCGAACGGAACTTGATCTTTATGGTTCTGACACATTGAAATCCGGTAGGCCCATTTTTACAGCAGACGGGTTGAACAAGACCAAGACTGTCTACATACCTGACGTTGTTCTTGACGGTGTGGGTATTCTGTTTGCGCCTTTCCTACGGGATCTTCTTACATACGACCTAGAGGCCGTGAAAGAAGCGCTCGGCATCTTCACAAACCCTCTAACACCTACAAAAACCAAATCCTAAACAAAGGATACCGTACCACTAGCAGCCATTTTCACACTTCACCGTAGACGAAGCCCCTGACCAATAACAGTACTTGTCCGGCTGTCACGTGACGGTCGAAATGTCAGAATGGAGAACCAGATATTTGTTAATTGTTTTGTTTCTGTTGGAACATGCTTAGGACTGTCGGTAATATACGTGGGAAGTTTGTACATTTGGAAAACGGAACATGACAGGTAAAAAGTAATTTATAAATTTGTTATACCCTTCGGTGGTGGATAAATTGTGCAAAAAACGAGGTGTCGCACCGGAGCCGCACTGCCGCTCGGCGGACAATTCGCGAACTAATTTTTTTCTACCAAAATCATTACCATTCAAATTTATTTATACAGGGTAATTAAAGTTTCGGAGAAATCTAGCTAGAAATTAAAAATTTGCGGAAACCTACCTATTTGGAACTTTCCTACGGTGCTTTTCAGCACGTGTAGTCCGTGCAACGTCTGTCAGGCAAAAGGATACTAAGTTCTTGATGTTTTGTTTTTCTATCTTCTGTCTACCTGATACCCAGGTACCTGGGACAGGGATAAAAGCCCCCACGTAAAATTTTTACAGACTATCAATTCAGGTTTTAAAATGTATTTTAAAGATGACTAGTGGTAGCTTAAAGCAAAACATGTGGTTTGGAGAATTTTATGGGTCTACTGTAAACACCCTGTATAGGTATAACAGGTTCAGCAAAGCATAGAAATTACAAAAATGTTTCAGCCAACATCCGTCCACGATAAAGAAAAGATTCTGCAGTGTTCTAATAACAATGTTTATATCCCCTACGATTTTATATTATACTATAAACAAAGAGACTCTCGTAAAGGTACATATTTTTAGTTCTCGTGGCTCATATCTCGTATGATGAATAAATAATTTTTTAGATGTCTCTATTCGAAATAATGGGTTTTAAACTTGAAGGATTGCTTCAGGCTTTCGTAATGCCCTTGTTTTTAACGATGATTTTATTTTTGGGGCCTCTAGCTACCCAGGCTTTTACCGGGTTGATTTCCGTGTATACAGGTACGTTTTTAAATAGCCGAGTGCGATAGCTTCTTAAGGCGTTCTCTGCTATAGGTTTAAAATAACTTTTAGAACCCTCGCATTGGATAAACAATCTGCAAGACATAAATTGGTTGAGGACGCACGTTATAGCTCCGTTTTCCGAAGAATTGACTTTTCGGTCGTGCATGTTGCCTCTGTTACTTCAGTGTTTCAGTCCGGTAACGGCAGTGCTCGTTTGTCCTTTGTTCTTCGGAGTTGGTAAGAAAATTCGGTTAATGTTTGTGTTATCGAATAGAATTATTGATAGTGAGCCGTATGTTCTTTAAAATTAGTTGAAATAGATCAAATTTGATCTCATTTTTATTGTTCCAGCACATTTCCATCATATGAGGGAAAGAATTAAAAGTGGTTTTGATTTTAAAACAGCTCTTTTTATATCATGTAAGAGAAATACCCTGTAAATTAAGAAGAATCTGTCGACTTTTTTTGTAGGTTTCCAATTTACGTACACTACCATATTCGGTGCTTATTCGGCTTATTTATTTCTAAGGACGGGTCATTTTGCCTCGACTTTCATCGTACATGCATTCTGCAACCACATGGGGGTGCCTGATGTCCAGGAACTGATAAATATCAAAGGACATCGAAGATACGTCGTTACCGTTTTGTATTTCGTTGGTTTAATTTTGTGGTATTACTTGTTGAATCCATTGACTGCACCTTCTTGGTATTACAATAAATTGTTGCTTATTAAAGTGTGATTTTTAAGCAATATTCTAATTTTTTTTTTACTTATGTAACTGGCAATTTTTTTTCGATCTCAAGTTCGTACAGATTGCCGAAATATTTTCATCTATAAAAAAACCTAGTCAAGTTTGTAAAAAAAATATCAGGTGAAATAAAATTGAATGCTCAAAGACCTTGCTCAGATTTTGTAGAATATTTATAAATATGAATAAATTGTTAAAAATCACCTCTATTTTATTCTAGTAAAAGAGAATTTTGCATTAAAAATAGTTTAGATTCCGAAGCTAGAGATATTTTGGGTCATAAACAGAATGAAAGTAGAAAACCCTGGATAACAAAACATATTGTGGGTCTAATAGAGGAAAGGCGAAAATATAAAAATAGGTACACCTGATCTTTAACAAAACCCCACAAATAAAAATCTAGCTTGGTCAAGTCAGGGGACCTATCTGCATGCACCGTGCACTTAATGGGATTTTCAGAATAGTTGTGTTAGTACGGTATTAAGCCGCAACTGTCAAATAGCGTTAGAGCGTCGTGTCATTTTTTGAAATTTGAATTCCTATGCGCTATTAATTGCTGTTGGATTGAACGCAATTTGAGTTTTATATTTTGTTGGTTTTAATTTGCGATTGTGTGTTTTAAGTTTTACATCGAGTTTCTTGTTCTAATTTGCGACGTGCGTGTTTAAGTTTTCGTCGAGTTTTCGCTACGTTTTACGCGTTTCTAGTTTTTGAACTCAAGTTGTAGTTTTCTTGTTTCTTGACAATGGGTTTTAAGTGCATCGTGAAGAACTGTAATCGACTACAGGCAGGTGGAATAATGCGTTGCCTTCCAAAAGATCCAAAGGTATTCCTAGACGTTACAGTATCTTTTAATTTTGTGCTAAAATGACTTCTTTTTGTACTTCAGATGTTCGATGCATGGATGAAGAAAATTCTTCGAACTGATATAAACATCAGCAAACGATTGTCATATCGTGTCTGCGATGCACATTTCTCCCAGAATATGAAGTTTATGACAGTTCGTAATCGCTCCAACCTGAAAGTGGATGCTGTTCCTGATTTGCATATACCAGGTAAGTTACCGAAACAACAGTTGTTTTGGTTTCTTTTAAATGTTGATTATGGTTTTTAAAAAGAAGATGGTAGCAATTATAAGATACTAACAGCCAAAAATTTACATTTTTCATTGTTTCCTTTTATGGATACATTTCAATGCATTTTTTCTACAAAAAACCTTATACTCGACAATTTCATATTTTCAATACATGCTGTTCTGTCTCACTGTGTGGGGTAGGTTTGATTGTCCAACAAAACTTCAATTCCAATTTTAAGTTTTAATTAGAAAGGTTCCTTTACAGACGATATTACAAGAAATGCAATTGATGCATTGCCTCCAGTTGGATCTGTACAGAACTTTTGTCCAGAATCTGTTACCTCTGCAGGTTACATACCACCAACTCATATGCTTATGAGTGAAGGAAAAAGAAAACGTAAGTTTCAGTTGCTGCACATTTTTCTGTTTCTGGTGTTGGAAAAGTTACATCTGCTACAGTTTATTTCTATGCTGTAGCTAGTGCACCGTTCATCAGTACACTACTGTAGTACCGACAACCCATATTACATCACCTTCGTTTATAGATACTTTAGTGGTGTCAAGAAACAACCAACATAGCACGATAGGTAAACGCTATCGAAAGAATGGTGCAAATTATTGTTTTAAATTTTTTTGCAATTTATTAAATTAACAATTTTTCTTTTTCCAAGTTAGGTCAGGGGTCGTGAAAAGTATGTTTTTCAAGACAATCTGCGATTACAAATAAAAAGCTGCCTTTCTGCTACGTCATGTCTCATGTATGTTGATGGTACTGCAAGTGTACTGATGATACATTAGCCATATAGTATAATATTCTAATAATATGCATACCTTTTTAGTACAATCATGTATCTATACACTGTGTTTTGAGGCTGCGATACACAAAGACACAAAAAGCTATAGATATAGTACCTACCTTATGTACATATAAGGAAGAAATAGATATATCGGCGGTAGCAAGCATTCTTTTGGATGTTCCTAGTTTTTTTGTTTTTGTATTTGAAAAGGTTTTATTTTTGTTATATATTTGAATAAAAGAGGCTAAAATAACAATCTTTAAAAAGGTAATTATTTCAATAACGGCCACCGCCGATAAGAGTAAGTTCGTATCGGCTATTATATTATGCACAAATGCACATACATGTATCGGCCTGTTGAACCATTCTCGTTAAAACACAGTGCATAATTCCATGGCTAAGATCAAGTTTAGGAAGTACATATATGTGTACAAACATTTTGGTGTTTAGGCTCTTATTCGGTGTCTATTGCATCTTCCCACAGGAAGAAACCTCAGAGGACGGAAAATTCTACCAAGACTCCGACATGTAGAGCAGGTAACACACAATAAATAATAATAGTACTGATTTACTTTTGTATTAAGAAGAATACATATGTACCAAGATTACAAGAAATTCAATCTTTATTATTATATGTCTTTGCAGATATCAGGCAAAAAGTAAATTTGTTGAAGCAAACCAATGTGGGAAGAGCAGCTCATTTGTCTCCAAAAGCATTCAGATATTATAGAATTGCAAAAGGCATGTTGCAAACAGCAAGGCAATTGGATTTTGAAAACACAAGCAATAGAAAAAGATTGGAAGAGGCTTTGAAAGCTGCAGAATCAGCTGAACATTTTCAAGGGAAACTAAATCCAAGAACGCTGAGATTTGTACAGTGTCAAATTCAACAACAAACGAGGAAGTTGCGAGGCCGCAGATTTACGCTGGATGATAAAATATTTGGATTATCATTACTTAAAACCATCCCCAAGGGTTACAGAATGCTACAAAAGACCTTCGCACTCCCTTCTAGGCGTACACTTTCTAGATTGCTCGCACAACTTCCTTTTACATGTGGCATAAATGACCGGATAATGGAGAATTTGAGAATATCTGTCAAACAGATGGAAGCTTCAGATAAGTACTGCACGCTGGTTTTTGATGAGATGTCACTTGAAGCTGGACTCTCATACAGTGAAGCGCAGGACAGTATTTGCGGGTTCGAAGATAATGGCACTAGCAGAAATTTGAAATTTGCTGACCATGCGATGGTTGTTATGCTGCGAGGCATCAGGAAAAAATGGAAACAACCTTTGTGTTTCTATTTCTCAGAAAGTGGGATGAGTACAACTGAGGTTGCATTCACTGTAATACAGAAGAGCATAGCAGCTGCACAAAATATTGGACTGGTAGTCGTGGCAACTGTATGCGATCAGCTATCTGTGAATTCAGCTGCTATAAAAATGCTGATGTCGGAAACGGAAAGGAAAGCTCTTCGACAGCAAACAGAAAATCGAATGTTCGGTTTTTCTGTAGGGGCCAGTGAAATCATACCAATTTATGATCCACCACACCTTATAAAAGGCCTCAGAAACAATTTCTTACATGGAAGAGGTAGTTAAAAATGAAGGTAGATTAGACAATTTAATAATATATTTTAATATATTTCAGTAAAATTCACGTGGAAGAAGAGCGAACAGATTGCAAGTTGGAACGATGTTGTTTCATTGTACGAACTGGATGTCGGTGACCATGACACCCGTATGCTGAACAAACTGACCGATGCACACATCTATGAGGAGAAAATGAAAAAAATGAAAGTTAATCTTGCTGCACAAATATTTTCACAGCGCGTTTCTTCTACCATGAGGGGTTTGGTGAAATTCGGTAAGAAAAGTTTTTGCTGAAACGCTTTGCTATACGAATACCATCTTCAATGCAGGTAGAGGATGCCTTCCGGATAGCGCCCTGGACACCGCTGATTTTTTGCTGTTTTGTGATAAGGTTTTTGACAGTGTCAATGGCATTTCCTTATTACCTACCAATGGCAAAGACCTCAGATGTTCTGTCACTACAACGTCTAAGCATGTCACATTTTGGTATGAGGCAATTCAAGTGTTTGAAAGCATGAAATTTATTTCTGATAAGGAAAAAGAGTTTGTGCCTCCAACCATTAAGAACTGGATAAAAAGTCTACGTGGTATGATTTATCTATGGGAGAAATTAGAAAAAGAGCAATTCCAGTTTTTGTGTCCCAGAAACTTGAACCAAGATGCAATTGAAAATTTCTTCGGATGTGTAAGGAGCCATGGCTGCAGAAACATCAATCCTACTTGTAGTGCATTCCAGGCATCCTTCAAAACATTAATTATAAATAATTTTCTTTCGCCTCATTCGCCGGGAGCAAATTGCGAAGAGGATGAATCTGAGGGAGCACTGTCCTCTCTAACAGAATTATTAAATAACGACAATTTAGGAGTACAACCTCTTCCGGAAGTAAATACAGATTTATTTGACGCTGGTTTTAAAATAAAGGAAAATACAAATCCTGTTGTGTTCCAGACACATGCGTATCTTGCAGGTTATTTTGCAAAGCAGATATTTAAAGACATTGGAACTTGTAATACTTGCATTCAACAATTAAATGCATCACGATCTGAGCATTATGAATTAATAGAGTGTAGGGCATACACTCCCAAAGCACTTGTGCGCCCCGATTCAAATTTTTTGTCTCTGTACCGTAAATGCAACGAGATAATGCATCATTATTTGCCTAATATATGCAACAAAAGTTATGTACATGCAAATTTAGTTTCTATTACAAAATTGTATTTCGGAGAGGAATATGTTCAGAATTGTGGGAGCATAATTTGCTGGATATATTCATAAAGAAATTTGCACACTTTTACATTCTTACATGGATTAAAAATGTTAATAGAACTTTAAAGGGTTTAGAAAATAGGGTATCTCAAAATAATGATCATGTGAAACGTTTGGCTTATGAAAAATATAGAAAATACAAACACAAGAAAAACAAAGTGAAATTGATGAAACAGTTAGCTTGAACAACAATATCATGTGCACAGTTTAATCTTTTTCTTCATTTTATGCCTACCTTCCACACTGTATATTTCTTGAATGTAATATTATAAAGTTAGTTTTAGATCCATGTTAGCCGCAATAATGTTCAGAATGTATATTTTTCATGTATCATGTCTGTGTAGTTTAAATGCATAATAAATGTATTTGCAACCTATACAGATTTTCATTTCAATTTAAACTCAAATGCGTTCATAATACAGATTTCTTTGAATTTAAAATAAGCGCGCGCTCCCGCCTCGTTTTCAGCGCCGTGCGTGTCATGATACTGTACTATAATGGCGTTTGGTTTGTAAACATGCAGTTGCTAGTCTATATTATCCCTTGTCTATGCCTATCTGTCCGCAATTTATAGGGCCGCCTCTAGCAATATTTTTTTCTTATTTAACTATTAATATTCATCTGTGTCTTGCTGATCTTATAAATAAGTCACTTTGTGAAGGCATTTTTCCTTCATCTTTAAAAAAGCGTTTATCGTGCCATTGCATAAGGGGGGTGAATTTGGGCCAGAAAATTTTCGGCCGATCTTATTGTTGCCGGCCGTTTCTAAGCTGATTGAGAGGCTGGTCAAGGCCAGATTTGTTAGCTTTTTGGACAAATGCTCTACCTTGTCCAGTTTGCAGTTTGATTTCCGTAATAATAAGAGTACTGGTCTGGCCATTTTTTCTTTTCTGGACCATGTATATGAGGCAAAAAACACTCACTGCAACTCCCAGTATATTCCTGTTTCTGTGTTTCTCGACCTCTCTAAGGCTTTTGATTGTGTTGACCACTCTATTTTGTTGGAGAAGTGCTCATATTATGGATTCAGGGGCGTTTCTGGGGGGTGGATTCGTTCTTATCTGATTGTCAGGGTTCTGTCTTGGGCCCACTCCTCTTTCTGTTGTACATAAATGATATGTCTTCTCTGCGCATTAGTGGCAAGTTCGTTCAGTTTGCTGATGACACCAATATAACTTGGTTCGGTAGTGATGGTCATGAGTTGCATGACAGGATTGTGTCGGACATGTCGCTCTTGAGGTGTTGGTTTGCGGTGAACAGGTTGACTCTTAATCTGGATAAGACTTGTCTTATGAATTTCAGGCCCGGCGTACTGTTTGCCCTTTCTACAGATGGTGTTATAATTTCATCTGTAAATACTACTAAATTTTTAGGTGTTCATCTCAACCATAAATTGAATTGGGAGGTGCACATTAAACACCTGAGTACAAAGTTGTCTAGATCCTGTTTTGCCCTTAGGACTCTTATAAATAATTACGATTTACTTGTGGCTAAAAATGCGTATTTTGCGCTATTTGAGTCACATCTCCGATATGGTATACCTTTCTGGGGTTACTCCTCTGCCGAAAATTTTAATTATATCTTTCGATTGCAGAAGAAGGCAGTGAGAATTCTCTCAAGGCGTCTTCCTCGTACCCCTTCAAGGCCGCTTTTTGAGAAGCTGAGAATATTGCCACTGGCATGTATTTACATTTATGAGATAGCTGTTCTGCAGTTTCGGCTTAAGAATAATTGTGTCACGGGGGAACAGATTCATGAGCATTTTACGCGGTCTGCAGTGTTATTGTATCAGTCGAGGCCCTACTCGGAAAATATTTAATAAGGTACCTGCATCAATTTCTTCCATTTCAACTTTTTTACTGTTCAAGTCTTCTTTAAAAAGATTATTGCTGGATAAGTTGTACTATAGAGTAGATGATTTTCTCGGGGGTTGAGAGTGTTGTTCCCCGGTTTCCTCATGTGAGGTTTTGATATATTTTATATTTTTTCTTTTGTTTTGAGATTTATTTTGTTTGATATGTTATGTGAATATCCCTGGTACAGCGTACTTCGAATTTATGATGATGGCACTTTCTGGAGTAAAATATTCCGGAGGTAAAATAGTCCCACATTCGGATCTCCGGGCGGGGACTGCTTCGGGGGGAGTCATCAGAAATGATAAGTGTAACATCTCACGAGTCGGAGCGTGGAATGTTAGAAGCATGAAACAAGTAGGAAAGTTAGAGAATTTGAAAATTGAGATGGATAGGTTAGCATTAGACGTAGTAGGTATTAGTGAAGTGCGATGGCCAGAAGCCGGAGACTTCTGGAGCGGAGATTTTAGAGTAATACACACAGGATCTGTAGGAGGAAATTCGGGAGTAGGAATTGTTATGCGGAAAAAAGTAGGGCAGAGTGTAGAAAATTTCTTACAGCAAAGTGACAGGGTAGTTATGGTTAGGTTAGATTCGAAACCTGTAAAAACAGTAATAATACAGGTATATATGCCCACTTCTAACTACAGTGATGAGGTCGTAGAGGCAGTTTATAGTGATATTGAACATGTGTTAGATTTTGTGAGAGGACACGAAAATTTAATAATTATAGGAGATTTCAATGCAGTGGTAGGCAAAGGGCGAGAGGGCGGAATAGTTGGTCCCTTTGGATTAGGCAATAGGAACGATAGGGGAGTTAGACTGATAGAGTTCTGCGATAAACATAACTTAACGGTCGCGAACACTTTATTTCACCATCATGTTAGGAGACGCTACACGTGGAAGATGCCAGGAGACCTAGGGAGATATCAAATAGATTACATTCTTGTTAGGCAAAGATTTAGAAATCAAGTTAGGGATTGTAGAAGTTATCCAGGAGCAGATATAGATAGTGATCACAATATAGTCGTTATGAAGGCCAATCTTAAATTTAAGATTTTGAAAAAACGAAGCGGAAAAAGGTATCTTGACCCAGAGAAACTAAAAGATGATGATACGCGCGATAAGTTCGAGAAAAAGACAAACGAAGTACTAAAGGGCGCGGGCGAAAATACTGTTAGGGACATAGAGGAAGAATGGAATTGCATTAAAAATAGTTTAGTTTCCTCAGCTAGGGATATTTTGGGTCATAAACAGAATGAAAGTAGGAAACCCTGGATAACAAAACATATTGTGAGTCTAATAGAGGAAAGGCGCAAATATAAAAATAGGTTAGATGAAATAGGGAAACAAAGATATAAGGCGATCAAGTGGGAAATTATTCGGAAATGTAGGAAAGCGAAAGAGCAATGGATCGATAATAAGTGCAAAGAAGTGGAAAATAAGTTCGAAATAGGAAAGACTGATGAAGCATATAAAATAATTAGGAGAAATTTTAGAGAAATTGGATCTAGTACCAAAAGCATTAGGAATGAGGCAGGAGATATCCTAATCGAAAGCGGGGAGAAGGCAGATAGGTGGAAAGAATATTTAGGAAACTTATATGCGGGACAGGAAGTGCAAGATATATTAGAAAGTGAAAGCAGTGTAGAAGGGGATAACCTAGGGAGTCCTATAATGAGAGAAGAGTTTGAGCTAGCACTAAAAAGTTTAAGGAATAATAAAGCACCAGGTATAGATGGCTTGCAGGCAGAAATCTTAAAGTGCGCAGGTCAAGAGGTAATAGATCGTTTATTTAAATTAGTTAGTCGCATATACCTGACAGGCGAGATTCCAGAGGATTACAAACTGAACATCATGGTAGCTTTGCCAAAAAGGAAAGGCGCGGATAGATGCGAAAATTTTAGAACTATCAGTTTAACTTCCCATGCGTCAAAAATTTTAACTAGAATTGTGCAAAGAAGGATGGAGAAAAAGGGGGAAGAAATATTAGGAGAAGATCAGTTCGGATTTAGACGAAATAGAGGAACGCGCGAGGCCATTCTAGCTTTACGAGTAATTATAGAAAAAACGATAGAAAAGAGAAAGAGCGTATATATAGGATCTGTAGATTTAGAAAAAGCCTTCGACAACGTAAAATGGGGGAAGATGTTCGAAGTGCTGAGAAAGGTAGGGATGAAATACAGGGACAGAAGAATAATACATAATCTCTACAAAGAGCAAAAGGCAGTTATAGAATGTGAGCAGGAACGAAGGGAAGTAGATATCCGGAAGGGAGTGAGACAGGGATGTGCATTGTCACCTCTAGTTTTCAACTTATATATCGAAGATGCGATTAATATTGTTAAGGAAAGAACAGCCTCAGGGATCAATGTACAGGGCCAAACTATTAACATGCTCAGATTTGCGGATGATATAGCAGTGTTAGCATCTAGCAAAGAAGAATTAGGAGCGGCTTTGAATGAAATGGAAGCAGTTTTGACACAGGGCTACGGCATGAAAATCAATAAAAAGAAAACTAAAATTTTGGTATGTAGATGGAGTGAAAATAGAACTAAAACTGAAATACGAATAGGAAATGAGAAGATAGAGGAGGTCGCGGATTTCTGCTACTTAGGAAGTAAAATAACCCAAGACGGTAGGAGCACTAAAGATATAAAACAAAGAATGGCGCAGGGACGAGTTGCGTTTAACAAAAAGAAACAACTGTTATGTTCGAGAACGGTTAATATAGAGACTAGGAAGAGACTCTTAAAGTCGTATGTATGGAGTACGGCATTATACGGGTGCGAAACTTGGACAATAGGAGAAGCGGATAGAAAAAGAGTAGAAGCGTTTGAACTGTGGTGTTACAGACGCATGATGAAGATACCGTGGATAGATAAGGTTAGCAATAGGGAAGTATTAGAAAGAGTTGGGGAAAGGCGAAAGGTATGGAAAACAATAAAGAGTAGGAGAGATAGGATGGTAGGACACCTTCTAAGACACGAAGGAATAGTTCGCGACATACTAGAGTCAGAGATAGGAATAAAAAGAGGTAGGGGTAGGCCTAGATTAGACTACTGCTCTCAAATAGTTAGGGATGTAGGATGTTCTACTTTTAGGGAAATGCGTAGGTTAGCTCAGGATAGAAAAGAATGGAGGTACGCGTCCAACCAGTCTTCGGACTGAGAACCTTATGATGATGATGTTATGTGATCTATCTATGTATTCTGTATTGTGTTTTCTGTCTATGACGGGCTAAATAAATGATTTCCATGTGTTAGGAAACTGATTATCCAGGTAGTTTCTTACCTGTAGTGAGCAGGGGCACTGTCGTGTTGTATCCACAACCTTCGTGTTACGCCTAATGGTAACTCGTCCAACATATTTTCCAAATCATGTTGCAGAAAGTGGAAGTAGGTGTTTCCATCCACATTAGCAAAAAAATAAGAACCAACAACACGTGTCCCAACAATACCACCCCAAACGTTGATGAACCATCTGTGCTGGTGGTCGATATATCATACAAAATGGGGATTTTCAGTCGCATAATAATGCAAATTACGTTTGTTCACATTTCTGTACAAATATTTCAAAAACGGTTAATTTTGGGATAGGGAAGTGTATTGCAATAAGAAAGGCAATTTTATGGGGAATCCAACAATGGTATAAAAACAATAGGGTTCTATTTGAAATTAGAAAGTTACGGTGTTTTGAAATTTTCTAATTTGGCCCTGTAATTGCTAATATCCTGTATAATATTTTTGATTGTTTCTTACAGCAACAGTTATTCCTAAATGTTGCTTTCGTTCCATCAAAATATTACCGCTACAACTTTATTCAATTCCGAGATATTAAAATTTCAAAATTGTTCTGCATCTGCAAAAATTCGCAAGAAAATGCCCATAACTCAAAAAATACGAAGTTTAGAAAAAAATTATTTCATACAACCTCATAGTAAAATCGATCGAGGAATTCGAAAATGAAGTTTGCATACAGTTTGCATACAGCAAATATGGGACAAGCTGTAGCCTTTTGACTGAAAACTATGATGAGTATCTTCCAAGAAATGACGAAGTACAAAAAAATTTTCGACTTCATTTTATTTTAAAGTAACAAAATCATTATGGTTGCATTAATAGATTAAAGCAATATTCATTAAATTAACCAATTTTTGATATTTAGATCATTGTCCCGCATTATCAACCGCCATTGCTTCTTGTTCTTCGGGCAAAGGGATCTCCAAGAGCTTCGGCCCGTATAACAGAACATAAGCGCAATGCCAATCGCCTAAAAACATCGAAAAAAAAATCTTACGGTTAAAATAAAAACAAGTCTGTTACCTCCCCCAGAAAGCTTCAAAATCTCTTCCGTTGTAACTGGTGAAACAGTGTCATCATCACATTTTATCCACGTGTCCCCCGTACTTCTAACCCACCCCACATAGTGGCCACTAGAGGAAGAACGACCGCGATGCGTCAACACAGCTTGAAGAGTATAATATCCACTATTATTGCTACCTAAATCTGTAAGACAAAAACGATTTTACCCAGACGTTTATAAAGTTTTCGTATCCCAACCATTTTCAAACCAGTACGGTTCAGTTTTCACTTTCGGTTTCGATTTTCCGTCACCAATAGGTTTATTCTTTTCGGTCGAACTGGCTTCCACTAAAGCGTCATCTAATTCCTACAAAATCTAACGTCAGCTCGATTTCGATTATTTTTAAAGAATTACTTTGAATTTTGCACGAACTGGAGCCAGTTTATCTTGTAGTTCAGGCGTACACAACTCAAAAGCGTCAAATTCCAACGGAAACTTGACGTCTTTCAATATTTTTGCATTTATCGATTCCTTCTCTTTATAATAGAACCTCACGAATTGGACAGTCAAATACGCCGGTAACCTACTAATTTTCGACTGAAAACAAGAAGCGTTTAACATAAAAACCGCAGATTATTTTAACTGACGTACTGTTTTTGTATAAACTGCATCCCTTTGTAAAGAAGGCGACATTTTTGTTATTTGCTCCTGCATTTTCTACAAACGCGAAATTTAATAAAAGTTAAATAGCTCGGAAAATATATTTACCGATCTCAAGCCCGACAACATGTACCTAACATCTTGCGATATAAAACAGCTAAGTTGCAATAATATTTCTTTACTTTTTGTCGGAAGTTCATCTTCTGCTTCTACACATTTCAGTTCAACGTCGTATGTGACGCCAAAGTACTGATCAACTAACGACCTTTGATTAAAACGGCAAGAAAAAGTTGTTCAGGGAAATCGAAACAATTTTAAACGACTTACTTAAATTTTTCAAGTTGCGGCAACCCGTTGCTTTCCTTAGCCGGTAGTTTTTGTTGGAGCATTCTCACCATCTCTGTCCAACATTCATTAGCATCCTGTAAAACAAGAGTTCGATATATTGGGTGATAGGCTTACAACAAACGAGCCACGTTACCTGTTGTGTAAATCCGCCGTGTTCACTCTTTTCAGCAAACCTCGGAAACGCCATATGAAGAACTTGGAGTAATATGATCGGAGGGACAGTACTGCCTTTGTCCATACTGGTATATAGGTCCCGTAAAGCTGCTGTAATTGATTGTGCTGGTATAACTCCACCGGCTGTCGCCACTCCTTAAAAAAAAACGGAACAACAATTATTACAAATATCATCAAACATATGAAACTCATACCTCCTTGATAGTTTTGTAATGCTTCTCTCAGTTCTGGGACAGTTTTAAGACACTGGACAGTTGCATTCATATAACAAGTATTACCCAAATTTGTTAAACCAGCCGGTAAATCCAACTACGAAAAACAATAGCAGTACAAAACACACAAAACCACGACTAATACAAACTTACAGCTGTAGCTAATTCAGTTTCACTCATATCTTCAACAAACACAGTCTTTTCGACAGGTTCTTTCGGTACGTCTTCCTCTTTACTGCCCATAAGCAAAACCGTCACTCCCTTCAAAAACAAACGCATAAAAATACTACTAAAAAGGATAAAAATTATTACATCTTTCAATTTAAAATTGTTCCAGTCTGAATCCTTCAACGTAACGCCTTTTATCATAACTTTCTGCCGTTCCGGCTGAACTCCCGTTAAAGCGAATAACTGAGCCTTAAACAAAATCGGAGGCTCCTCCGTATTCACTTCTATATCCGGATACATTTCCTTGCCCCATTTTACTTTAACTAAAAGCAATTTTGAGCACCAAATAAAATCACCGGTTCAAAAGAATTAGGTTATGTTCGCGATCGTGACTTATCTTACCTTTATATTGAGGCATTTTTATGTATTAAATAGTTATTAAAACGTTATCACAAGTTTAGAAATTATTAGAAAGTGGTCAAAAACAACAAAGAACTATTCGAGGATCACAATTCAGCACTTTTTGAGAAACGAAACGTCAAATCTCAGACGTCAAACAATCATTATGGCCAACTTCAGCCAGGAGAGATCAGGACAGCAAACTTCCAATGATTCAAGGTTTATAAATATTTATGAAAATATGATTAAGTAGATTGCAGAAGTTAATCCCTGATTGATATGTATTTTCGATTCTCAAATTAATCAAGTAATCTGTTAATTGATTGTTAGTTTTGTCTGTCTCGTGAGAATCTGTTTGTGGGGAATTCTAGTAGCTGCACGTGGTGAAACTGTTGCATGCTTCAGTGCAGTCGAATCCAGGTTGTCGGGTGTTGACTTGTTAATAGAAAATGGGTAGTGTTAATTTTGTTATTATTTCGTATTTTCGGCTTACCATGTATTGACATTTTCGAAAAGACAAAAATAAACAGTTTATGCGATGTGTTAAATATTTAGTTTGCGTGTGTTTCGTTAGTGTTAAGTGAAAAAATGGGAAATTGTTGGAGTAACCCATCAGAAACTGAAAGAATTGACCATAGATTAGATATAGAAGACAATAATTTGCCCATTGCGAACCCTATCCCTACGCCACCTCCTGAAACCATAAGGCCTACGGTGGTTAACCACTCGGAACCAGACCCCCCTAATGCTAAAATATTTGTTGCTTTATATGATTACGATGCTAGAACTGACGAGGACCTGAGTTTCCGGAAAGGTGAGCACTTGGAGATCTTGAATGACACCCAGGGAGACTGGTGGCTGGCCAGGAGCAAGAGGACCCGAGGGGAAGGGTACATTCCTTCGAACTACGTAGCTAAGCTGAAGAGTATTGAAGCAGAACCGTAAGTACAAAAATTTCATCTTGATATCGTTTTGTTATCAGCAGTCATTTGTTATATTTGTTGACATAGCACCTATTTTTGGGTACATCACAGACAGCTATGAGAAATTGTGCCATCCTTTAAAAAAAGAAAACAGCGGAATAATAAATAAAATGTGAAAGTAGGCAATTATGTATTAGAGTATCATCTGTATTTCTACAGAAAGCCGCAATAATTAATTACATGTAATGAAATTTCGAATAATTATTTAGATTATTCGATTTTAACTGCATTCCTAACTTCCTACTTTGTCCCAACAATGAATATTGATAATATCCATTATTGGTCACCTATTTTTTCGAAATGTGATTCACTTATGTTTGCTCAAACAATTCGTCAAAAAATACAGTTGCAAACGTAATTAAATTATTGTCACATACAGGGCAAGCGGTGCCATGCCCTTTTTTGTTGTAATTCACACTTTCATCTGGTTCTCAAGGCGAATGCATTAGTAAAAACAAGTTTATTTGAATTCGCCTGCTCACTGCTCAGACTTATTAATATTCAGTTATAAGGAAGGTGATTGCAATTTGTTTTAAAACTAGTTACAATGGCAATCACGGCTGTATTGATTGGTACATAATCTCTGGAATTTGTTTTGGTTTTATATGTATTTTTTGAATGTATTCGTTTGTTTTAATGCATAGGCGATATGACTGTTCAAAATACGACGATTAAACAGTATATATGTATTTAAGTTTTAAAATTGTCACTTCCGGTTTTACCGGAAGTACTCTACTTTGAGAGTAAATAGTTTATTCGGAAATTAATAGATTTTTACCCTCATTTTTATCATTTTACATGAGAAAATTAAATTTGCGCCACTTCCAGTTTGACCGGAAGCTTTTAGTACATTATCTGCATCATTATTAGGTTTCTTTACAATAAAACCGTTTAACTTAAAATGTTTTTTTTACTTATTTTATTTTCAAGCTTTTAGGTTTTTTTTGTTTGTTTTTGTTTTGTCATTATTTTTCTAAAGTGTATCGTGTTCTACTTGTCAAGCCCTTTCATTTGATACCCATATTGAGGGGATTGAAAAAAAAAGTAATCCGCCATTTTGTGGTGGCGGCCATCTTGGATTTTTTCATGGTATGCTGTATTCTACTAGTTAAGCCCTTTCATTTGATACCCATATTGAGGGGATTGAAAAAAAGTAATCCGCCATTTTGTGGTGGCGGCCATCTTGGATTTTTTTTATGGTATACTGTATTCTACTAGTTAAGCCCTTTCATTTGATACCCATATTGAGGGGGTTGGAAAAGAATATCTAATCCGCCATTTTGTGGCGACGGCCATCTTGGATTTACAATGATACTGAATATACGTAATTGTATTGTCATCACAACTAAAGGTGTGCACGAAATTTCAGATCAATCGGTCAACAGCAAGGGGATAGAATTTCAATTACTAGATTTAACCCACACAAACAAACAAACAAACAAACAAACAAACAAGGCAAGCTAAAACCGTTTAAAAATACGAATTCTTTGCCCATTTAACCGACTTCGCAGATTTAATAATATAACGAATGGCGCAGACTTAATTTTGGTACAAAATCAGATACGTTTTGTATTAGCTAAAACTTAATTACTAATGACGATTCAGTATTTACTAATGAGATAGCAGAGAATAATAATTTATTTACATTATAAAGCAACTAGAACAAGCACTCCCTGAGATCTCACCGCTCGAAGGGAAAACTTTTTGTATTTCTCTTATATTTTGGGAAAAACCCATTTATTTTTATTAGAAGAAGTGAAGTCAGTGTCTAAGAAGCAAGAACCTAACCCTTTATTCGCTTTTAGCTATCTATTTAACGAAACGAACTAGGCAACCCAACGTGCTTGGTTATGCAACCAAACATACACCAGTTGAGTAGACTGCGATTCCTTTCAACATACTACGGTTCCCTCTACCGTAAGTAATACAAAGTGAATGTTACTCATTTGTCATTATTTTTATGCTCCATGGTGGCCTTGATTGCTGTTTTATTCCCAGAACTTAACTATAATTTACGAGAAATAAATGAGTTTAATTAATTTGATGTAAAATAAGTAGGGAAGTTAGAGAATTTGAAAATTGAGATGGATAGGTTAGCATTAGACGTAGTAGGTATCAGTGAAGTGCGATGGCCAGAAGCTGGAGACTTCTGGAGCGGAGATTTTAGAGTAATACACACAGGATCTGTAGGAGGAAATTCGGGAGTAGGAATTGTTATGCGGAAAAAAGTAGGACAGAATGTAGAAAATTTCTTACAGCAAAGTGACAGGGTAGTTATGGTTAGGTTAGATTCGAAACCTGTAAAAACAGTAATAATACAGGTATATATGCCCACTTCTAACTACAGTGATGAGGCCGTAGAGGCAGTTTATAGTGATATTGAACATGTGTTAGATTTTGTGAGAGGACACGAAAATTTAATAATTATAGGAGATTTCAATGCAGTGGTAGGCACAGGGCGAGAGGGCGGAATAGTTGGCCCCTTTGGATTAGGCAATAGGAACGATAGGGGAGTTAGACTGATAGAGTTCTGCGATAAACATAACTTAACGGTCGCGAACACTCTATTTCACCATCATGTTAGGAGATGCTATACGTGGAAGATGCCAGGAGACTTAGGGAGATATCAAATAGATTACATTCTCGTTAGGCAAAGATTTAGAAATCAAGTTAGGGATTGTAGAAGTTATCCAGGAGCAGATATAGATAGTGATCACAACATAGTCGTTATGAAAGCCAATCTTAAATTTAAGATTTTGAAAAAAAGAAGCGGAAGAAGGTATCTTGACCCAGAGAAACTAAAAGATGATGATATGCGCAATAAGTTCGAGAAAGAGACAAACGAAGCACTAAAGGGCACGGGTGGAAATATTGTTAGGGACATAGAGGCAGAATGGAATTGCATTAAAAATAGTTTAGTTTCCTCAGCTAGGGATATTTTGGGTCATAAACAGAATGAAAGTAGGAAACCCTGGATAACAAAACATATTGTGAGTCTAATAGAGGAAAGGCGAAAATATAAAAATAGGTTAGATGAAATAGGGAAACAAAGATATAAGGCGATCAAGTGGGAAATTATTCGGAAATGTAGGAAAGCGAAAGAGCAATGGATCGATAATAAATGCAAAGAAGTGGAAGATAAGTTCGAAGTAGGAAAGACTGATGAAGCATATAAAATAATCAGGAGAAATTTTAGAGAAATTGGATCTAGTACCAAAAACATTAGAAATGAGGCAGGAGATATCCTAATCGGAAGTGGGGAGAAGGCAGATGGGTGGAAAGAATATTTAGGAAACTTATATGCGGGACAGGAAGTGCAAGATATATTAGAAAGCGAAAGCAGTGTAGAGGGGGATAACCTAGGGAGTCCTATAATGAGAGAAGAGTTTGAGATAGCACTAAAAAGTTTAAGGAATAATAAAGCACCAGGTATAGATGGCTTGCAGGCAGAAATCTTAAAGTGCGCAGGTCAAGAGGTAATAGATCGTTTATTTAAATTAGTTAGTCGCATATACCTGACAGGCGAGATTCCAGAAGATTACAAACGGAACATCATAGTAGCTTTGCCAAAAAGAAAAGGCGCGGATAGATGCGAAAATTTTAGAACTATCAGTTTAACTTCCCATGCGTCAAAAATTTTAACTAGAATTGTGCAAAGAAGGATGGAGAAAAAGGCGGAAGAAATATTAGGAGAAGATCAGTTCGGATTTAGACGAAATAGAGGAACGCGCGAGGCCATTCTAGCTTTACGAGTAATTATAGAAAAAACGATAGAAAAGAGAAAGAGCGTCTGTATAGGATTTGTAGATTTAGAAAAAGCCTTCGACAACGTAAAATGGGGGAAGATGTTCGAAGTGCTGAGAAAGGTAGGGATGAAATACAGGGACAGAAGAATAATACATAATCTCTACAAAGAGCAAAAGGCAGTTATAGAATGTGAGCAGGAACAAAGGGAAGTAGATATCCGGAAGGGAGTGAGACAGGGATGTGCATTGTCACCTCTAGTTTTCAACTTATATATCGAAGATGCGATTAATATTGTTAAGGAAAGAACAGCCTCAGGGATCAATGTACAGGGCCAAACTATTAACATGCTCAGATTTGCGGATGATATAGCAGTGTTAGCATCTACCAAAGAAGAATTAGGAGCGGCTTTGAATGAAATGGAAGCAGTTTTGACACAGGGCTTCGGCATGAAAATCAATAAAAAGAAAACTAAGATTTTGGTATGTAGGGGATGTGAAAATAGAACTAAAATGGAAATACAAATTGGAAATGAGAAGATAGAGGAGGTCGCGGATTTCTGCTACTTAGGGTAGGAAAGGGTTAGATTATATATATATAGGAAGTAAAATAACTCAAGACGGTAGGAGCACTAAAGATATAAAACAAAGAATGGCGCAGGGCCGAGTTGCGTTTAACAAAAAGAAACAACTGTTATGCTCGAGAACGGTTAATATAGAGACTAGGAAGAGACTCTTAACGTCGTATGTATGGAGTACGGCATTATACGGGTGCGAAACTTGGACAATAGGAGAAGCGGATAGAAAAAGAGTAGAAGCGTTTGAAATGTGGTGCTACAGACGCATGATGAAGATACCGTGGATAGATAAGGTTAGCAATAGGGAAGTATTAGAAAGAGTTGGGGAAAAGCGAAAGGTATGGAAAACAATAAAGAGTAGGAGAGATAGGATGGTAGGACACCTTCTAAGACACGAAGGAATAGTTCGTGACATACTAGAGTCAGAGATAGGAATAAAAAGAGGTAGGGGTAGGCCTAGATTAGACTACTGCTCTCAAATAGTTAGGGATGTAGGATGTTCTACTTTTAGGGAAATGCGTGGGTTAGCTCAGGATAGAAAAGAATGGAGGTACGCGTCCAACCAGTCTTCGGACTGAGAACCTTATGATGATGATGATGATGTAAAATATTAGTTTTCGTATGGTAGGTATAAGATTCGCGACACTCACCGTAACTAAGGTGTATCTATGGTTGCAGACTTTGCAGGCTTCGTATTAATAATAAACTAGATATCCTGGCAAATAACAAAACTTAGTATCCTGAGCTGGACAGTTGAATCCAGGTCTAACATAAAATTTGACAATATTTATAAAATGGTTGGAGAACTTTGGCATCTGTCAAAATTAAACCCGAAATGACGTATTCAATTTTTATTTTGCAGAGGTTGCTTGGATGGAACTTTTATCTTATTTACTTAGCTGTTTGTTGTCCAACGCTGTATCTAAGTGTTTTTCTTCGGAATGGGTAATATTCTATAAATAGAACGTACTCTCGGTCTGCCTTTTTCGCATTTTATGTGTATGTGTGTTGGCCGACCGGATGGCGTCTCCTCAGATTGACGACTGACGAGGAAGGATACCATATAATTTCTCTAAAAACAAAAATTGCCAGCCAACTGTTTATTAACTTACTTAAGACAGCGGTTCTCTGTAATTACAGTCACATTGTAAGAGGTACTGCCACTGTTTATTTTTACCTGTTTCGTCCATTACAGATTAGAAATTTCATTCGGTTTGTTATTATGTTGTACTTATGGTAGTTGTTAACGTCTGTCGGTCAAAAATGCCGGTCGACTTTAATGGACACTCGAATGGATTGTTCAAGGTAATTAAAAATATATCGGTATCTTCATCTTATTGTTTCATTAAAATAGGTACTGAATTCTTCAGAATTGTATATGCATTTTATGAAAAACAATCGACATATTTCAGTTTGAAGAATTATTGTTGACCGCGTATCTCCACCCTTTCTTATCCCAAAAAGTAGAACATCCTACATCCCCAACTATCCTGTCACTAATTACGAAAGCTGTGATAAAATATTGGAAAGAACCTGCCGTGAATGTAATTTGAAATATCCAGAGTTACCTCTAAAAAAATTAAAATAGTCAGAAAAATATCAGTATACATTTATGTGTACTTTCCAAATTTCTATTTACATCGCTAATGACATTTTTTATCAATGTGTAGCGGGTGCGTGTAGCGTCTTTTGTGATGTCATGTTTGTTGTGTGATCTCGGAAACGGTCTGGGAGATGCCCAAGGACATTGGCGGATGACTCCGAGTCCTGCGGTGTCGGTCGGTCATTCACTTTGCTGGACGCGACCTTCCAAGTACGTTCGTTTCTTCAATACAAACTGTACTTCTGTTGCGATCGAAAAAAGATCTTCTCATCCGGTAATTTTGAGACGCTTTTCTTTGTTGGCGTAGAGCTAGTCTTTGGGTAACATCGAAAATGTTATTAGTATCCTGGTATAGGGTATGATATTCACCGGAAAGATTGTGTTGCATTTGCTACATACGTCACGCACCCGAGCTGTAGCGGTTATAGTCGAGCGCCTGGCGGCCGCTCAGTCTGAGTAAGCTTCATTCATAGTTGGACCGTCTAGTGTCGCAAATGTGAGAGAATGCCACGACAGAAATGCAGTTATTATAAATCGGCGCAGGTGTTTTATGAATAATTATTCTGCTGCGTCATTTTCAATGTCTCCCCCTGTTGCATCTTTGCGTAGGCTGTGATTTTTTGTGTTTTAGTATCACTCGCAGTGTGTAGTATAACGAACCTTGGAATTGTCTGTTGCTAAACGTAAAAATTGACAAATAAACTTGTTAAAAATTTATGCCAACATAGTAAAAGTATATCTGCTTGTTGCGGAATTTTGTACAAATAAAGCACTTTTTGTTGACTTTTCGTGGCATTGTTCGACATTTGGCAAAGTAAACGTAGCAAGGGATGGGCCAAAGTTGCATAAACTTCCTGTACTGGAACCACTCCAATGTAATCATCGTTTGCTTCCATTTACCTGTAACTAGTTCTTTTATTATTATTATTGTTATTATTATTTGCCCAAATATATTATTTATACTTTATGTACTTATACCGGGTGGAAAATTAGTGTGTAATCTGTTCATATCTCTGGTACTGCTTAAGATATCAAAATGAAATTTTACGCGTATGTGGGGAACAACATGGAGCATCATCATAAGGTTCTCAGTCCGAAGACTGGTTGGACGCGTACCTCCATTCTTTTCTATCCTGAGCTAACCTACGCATTTCCCTAAAAGTAGTTAGTTCTATTTTCACATCCCCTACATACCAAAATTTTAGTTTTCTTTTTATTGATTTTCATGCCGAAGCCCTGTGTCAAAACTGCTTCCATTTCATTCAAAGCCGCTCCTAATTCTTCTTTGCTAGATGCTAACACTGCTATATCATCCGCAAATCTGAGCATGTTAATAGTTTGGCCCTGTACATTGATCCCTGAGGCTGTTCTTTCCTTAACAATATTAATCGCATCTTCGATATATAAGTTGAAAACTAGAGGTGACAATGCACATCCCTGTCTCACTCCCTTCCGGATATCTACTTCCCTTTGTTCCTGCTCACATTCTATAACTGCCTTTTGCTCTTTGTAGAGATTATGTATTATTCTTCTGTCCCTGTATTTCATCCCTACCTTTCTCAGCACTTCGAACATCTTCCCCCATTTTACGTTGTCGAAGGCTTTTTCTAAATCTACAAATCCTATATAGACGCTCTTTCTCTTTTCTATCGTTTTTTCTATAATTACTCGTAAAGCTAGAATGGCCTCGCGCGTTCCTCTATTTCGTCTAAATCCGAACTGATCTTCTCCTAATATTTCTTCCGCCTTTTTCTCCATCCTTCTTTGCACAATTCTAGTTAAAATTTTTGACGCATGGGAAGTTAAACTGATAGTTCTAAAATTTTCGCATCTATCCGCGCCTTTTCTTTTTGGCAAAGCTACTATGATGTTCCGTTTGTAATCTTCTGGAATCTCGCCTGTCAGGTATATGCGACTAACTAGTTTAAATAAACGATCTATTACCTCTTGACCTGCGCACTTTAAGATTTCTGCCTGCAATCCATCTATACCTGGTGCTTTATTATTCCTTAAACTTTTTAGTGCTATCTCAAACTCTTCTCTCATTATAGGACTCCCTAGGTTATCCCCCTCTACACTGCTTTCGCTTTCTAATATATCTTGCACTTCCTGTCCCGCATATAAGTTTCCTAAATATTCTTTCCACCTATCTGCCTTCTCCCCACTTCCGATTAGGATATCTCCTGCCTCATTTCTAATGTTTTTGGTACTAGATCCAATTTCTCTAAAATTTCTCCTAATTATTTTATATGCTTCATCAGTCTTTCCTACTTCGAATTTATCTTCCACTTCTTTGCATTTATTATCGATCCATTGCTCTTTCGCTTTCCTACATTTCCGAATAATTTCCCACTTGATCGCCTTATATCTTTGTTTCCCTGTTTCATCTAACCTATTTTTATATTTTCGCCTTTCCTCTATTAGACTCACAATATGTTTTGTTATCCAGGGTTTCCTACTTTCATTCTGTTTATGACCCAAAATATCCCTAGCTGAGGAAACTAAACTATTTTTAATGCAATTCCATTCTGCCTCTATGTCCCTAACAATATTTCCACCCGTGCCCTTTAGTGCTTCGTTTGTCTTTTTCTCGAACTTATTGCGCATATCATCATCTTTTAGTTTCTCTGGGTCAAGATACCTTCTTCCGCTTCTTTTTTTCAAAATCTTAAATTTAAGATTGGCTTTCATAACGACTATGTTGTGATCACTATCTATATCTGCTCCTGGATAACTTCTACAATCCCTAACTTGATTTCTAAATCTTTGCCTAACGAGAATGTAATCTATTTGATATCTCCCTAAGTCTCCTGGCATCTTCCACGTATAGCATCTCCTAACATGATGGTGAAATAGAGTGTTCGCGACCGTTAAGTTATGTTTATCGCAGAACTCTATCAGTCTAACTCCCCTATCGTTCCTATTGCCTAATCCAAAGGGGCCAACTATTCCGCCCTCTCGCCCTGTGCCTACGACTGCATTGAAATCTCCTGTAATTATTAAATTTTCGTGCCCTCTCACAAAATCTAGCACATATTCAATATCACTATAAACTGCCTCTACGGCCTCATCACTGTAGTTAGAAGTGGGCATATATACCTGTATTATTACTGTTTTTACAGGTTTCGAATCTAACCTAACCATAACTACCCTGTCACTTTGCTGTAAGAAATTTTCTACACTCTGTCCTACTTTTTTCCGCATAACAATTCCTACTCCCGAATTTCCTCCTACAGATCCTGTGTGTATTACTCTAAAATCTCCGCTCCAGAAGTCTCCAGCTTCTGGCCATCGCACTTCACTGATACCTACTACGTCTAATGCTAACCTATCCATCTCAATTTTCAAATTTTCTAACTTCCCTACTTGTTTCATGCTTCTAACATTCCACGCTCCGACTCGTGAGATGTTACACTTATCATTTCTAAGATAGCACCACAAGAAAAAATGTAGTGATGTAAGATCGGGGAATCGTGCAGGCCACTCTATAGTACTCCTCCTTCCAATTCATCTGTTGGGGAAAATTTAGCCTAAATAATTCCGGACCACTACCGCAAAGTTTACAGAAGCATCATCCTGTCGAATTTTTGAAATTTTGAGCCCCACTTACCCCCACCTGACCTTACTTTGTTCAACTGTTCACCAGCTAGCTCGAATCGCCCACCCTATTTTGAAAACGAGTGTATGGCATTCACAAAAACTTCTATAATGCGACTGGACACAGATTTATACAAAATGTTATTACGTATACAACGTTTTCAGCGCACAAAGGGCTATAAATATAAGAAGTAGTGCCAGCGAGAATATCGAAACCGGATTTGCACACACTGACCTCAACAAAAGTCATCCAGCACGCATGACAGATATGAAGAACGGTATTTATTTACGATATTCTCATGTCCTGGGTACTTGCCGGTGCATTTTTTTCTGTTTTTGGCGCCAGCCATTTAACGAATGTCGTAAATTATTAATGTCGACACTGGACATGAAGCTTACAACGAGCCAGTAACCCTCGGGAGTTGTTCTTGTTATATAAATGCCCCCAATCGATTAAACTCGAACTGAAGAAAGTACACTGCGCGCCAGAATTAACGCACAATTCCCGAAGCAAATGAGCAAAACCCGCTGGTTGCTGGTTGACTGAAACATCCAGGATACTCCCAGTTTAAGCGTTTGTTTGTTTGTGGATAAGGCAAGAGCGTGTAAGTAAGTGTTTTAGTAAGCCTGTAGGAATTTGTATTAGCGGTCGTCCAACATCTCATTTGATTTGAAGTTCAGTTCATAAGCGTGCATTTGTATTGAATTAACTGCCTTGAAAATTGATTCTGTATACTCTCGATGTCAAAAATGCTGTACAACGAGTTTCTTATGTTGTTCTGTTATTTTTCAATCAGATGATTACGTTTATTTTTTTACGAATACCGGACGTATAATGTCACTCATCATATAATAAGTATGCCGTTAAAATTGCGAGATACATCGACGAAGATAAGAGTGTGTCCGAAGTTTGCGACGTTCTTACGACGAAATGGAGCCGGACCGGCCCACTTTCACCATCTCGCGTTTTATAGGCGCCATAATATTAATTTTATTCGGAAATTCCGGAAACAAAAATGTTGCAAGTCGCCTGTTATCGCTCTTTGAATTCTGCAGTAAAAGTGATAGTCTAAAGAAGTGCACCTGGTAGGTACACCTTGAAACAAAGTTGTCTTGTGAACACAATAAGAAACGAGTGGCAAACCGCAGGCTAAATTTTGTACACCAAACTTCCGTTTTTATGGGACTTCCACTAACTTCCACTGACTTCCACTAACTTCCACTAACTTCCCCTAACTTCCACGCACTTCCACTGACTTCCACGCACTTCCACTGACTTCCACGCACTTCCACTGACTTCCATGCACTTCCTCTTCTTTAGTATTCTACCTTTCACCAAGAAAAGGTTAATAAAAATCATTTAATCTAACGAAACACGAATTAGACAAATTTAAAGTTTGTTTGGCATAACATCAGATTATATAACAACACCCTGTAGGGTAAATTAGAAGCATCCTGGGAAAGGTACAAGTGGTGATTCACGATTCAATTTGAAATACGTAGCAAAAATATATTTTTAAGAAGTATGATGCAAAGCCGGAAAAGTTCGAAAAATAATTAATATTTCGAGAATGGATGACTTTTTGAATATGAAAACAAGCAAAATGGAAATCTGCTGTCAAAAGTATGGCTTCCATTTTAAAAAAAATTAGTTAGTAAACATTTCCGGTATAACCGGAAGTCGACCGGAAGGGCCACGACTTAAAATATTTTAAATAAAAAGTTCCTAGGCATTTACGCCCGAATATAATTTTTTAGATTTGTAACTGTATTGTATGAGAAAACATCTATAGCTAACAGTTTCCGTGAATCACCCTGTAGGTATACTATTAATATATTATTGAATAATCCGTTAGAGCTTGACATTCGGAATAAAAACGATAGGGCACCTATGTTACGTCACTGGTTCAATTTGGAAGCGAAGAAATGATTTTTTCGTATAACTCTTTAGGTTTTGAATAAAATAGCATTTTGCCTAACCGCTCACAATCGCAAAAAATTAACAATCGATTGTTCTAAAACTGCTTGCCACTCCATTTAGCATTTCAAAAGCAAAAATGTTTGGAACAAATGAGGTTTACAATTTTACAAATTTTAATTCAATGATTTTCTTAGATACCTACCTATCAAAAAGTAACATTTTTTTTTGGAGAAACCTTGATCTCAACACCGTGTATTGCGTGTCTTAGTTGAGAGTAATTTTAAGACATGCATTATGTTTTATGTTCATGTTTATGTTTTCTTCTTATTTTGACCTAGGTATACCTCCCGAAATTTGTACACTCGTTATGGATCATGCCTTATAAAGAGAAAAATACTCGGAAAAATATATACGCATTATACAGGGTGGGCCAATAGTGTGTAGTCGGTCCATATCTCTGGTTCTATTCAAGGTATCAAAATAAAACTTTACGCGTATGTTAAGAACTCCACGAAGCATCTGATAAAATTATTTTGGTGTATACAGGGTGTTCACACTCTGAGTACCAAGCAAAAATTATGTCATTTAAATCGAATACCCTCGGGTTGTTTAGGTACATATTTGAATTCTTTATAAAATTTTACGACAGCGTATGAAAGATGATATACCTTACCTACTACACTATAAGGCCCGGTTTTTCAAAGAAACCAACACCGGATTAAGTCTGACACCGGCTTTCTGATTGGTTGTATCGTAGCGACGAAGCCGGTGTCAGACTTAATCAGGTGTTGGTTTCTTTGAAAAACCGGGCCTATGGGGTTTATAGAGTGAGCGATTTTAAGATATTACCATTTTAGTGCCGAAGCTATTTAAAATTTCTCTTGAGATTTCTTTATTGGATTAGGTTCACAGACTGCTCTATTCGTAAAATCCATGAGTACTTTTGTCACAATACTTAATATCATACAGGGTGGACGGATTACGCAATATGCATTTTTTCTCAGAAATTTCAAATGGAACACCCGATATGTTATTTTCATATTCGATAGCCAGTTTACTAAGCTTTTGATTGATGTAGATATTGGACATAAATTATTGATACAAGGAGCGCAATGGAAGAAAAAAACAGTCTTTTCAAGAAGTACCTAATCTTGCAATGAGATTTTTTGTGCCAGTGTAAACTCTGTTCTCTAAATTTGATATAAAAACAAAGTGAAAGCATTCTTCTGAGTTTTGGGTGGCAAAATCAGGGAATTTCCCCAAAAATGGTACAAAGTTACGGCAAAAATCTAATTTCTTAAGGTTCAATCTTTATTTCTGCCTAAATTATCAGTCGCAGACCTGCCAATATATGCATCAATCAAAAGCTTCATAAACTGGCTATCAAATCTGCAAATAATATTAGGGGTGTTCCACATAGCATTTTAGAAAAAAGCTCAATTTTGCGCAAGTTGACCATTCGGTACAATATGTATTTTGAATAAGTATTTTGATAAAAGTGTTAATGGATTTTATTTACAACTAGCGGCCCGGCAGACGTTGTCCTGCCTAAAGTTACTTTTCGTCTTGAACTTTTGATTCATTAACCAAATCGTTTATTCAATGTGAAACATTTTTCTGATTACGTTTATGTTCAACCAAATATGTCGTTCCTATCGTCAGTTATGATCGCGAGCGCATACAAAAAATTATGATTTTAACAGTTTGTCCGAATTTCCCGATTTACGCCTATCCATATCATACAAAAATCCAATAGAAAAAAGCACTTTCAGTTTTTCCGAATTTTCCAATTTTCCGGGCAACTTTTCCAATTTTTCGTTGCTTAAAAACCTCCTTATTTTTGAAAAGAATTAGCCAAATCGGTTCAACAGTTAAGCACTTTCAGTTTTTCCCGAATTTTCACATTTTCCGGTGGATTCTCCAAAAATTTTCTTTCATACAAACCTTATCCTGACAATTACGATCACAACAAAAAAAATCAGCCAAATCGGTCCAGCCGTTAAGCACTTTTAGTTTATCCCGAATTTTCAAATTTTCCGATGGATTTTCCAAAATTATGAATTTTACAGTTTGTCCGAATTTCCCGATTTACGCCTATACATATACAAAAATCGAATAGAAAAAAGCATTTTTAGTTGTTTCCGAATTTTCCAATTTTCCGGGCAACTTTTCCAATTTTTCGTCCCCTAAAAACCTTGTTTTTGAAAAGAATTAACCAAATCGGTTCAACCGTTAAGCACTTTCAGTTTTTCCCGAATTTTCACATTTTCCGGTGGATTCTCCAAAAATTTTCTTTCATACAAACCTTATCCTGACAATTACGATCACAACAAAAAAAAAATCAGCCAAGTCGGTCCAGCCGTTAAGCACTTTTAGTTTTTCCCGAATTTTCAAATTTTCCGATGGATTTTCCAAAATTATGATTTTTACAGTTTGTCCGAATTTCCCGATTTACGCCTATACATATACAAAAGTCCAATAGAAAAAAGCATTTTCAGTTGTTTCCGAATTTTCCAATTTTCCGGGCAACTTTTCCAATTTTTCGTTCCCTAAAAACCTTATTTTTGAAAAGAATTAGCCAAATCGGTCCAACCGTTAAGCACTTTCAGTTTTTCCCGAATTTTCACATTTTCCGGTGGATTCTCCAAAAATTTTATTTCATACAAACCTTGTCCTGACAATTACGATCACAACAAAAAAAATCAGCCAAATCGGTTCAGCCGTTAAGCACTTTTAGTTTTTCCCGACTTTTCAAATTTTCCGTTCAATTTTCCACAATTATGATTTTTACAGTTTGTTCGAATTTCCCGACTTACTCATATCCATGTCCCATAGAAAAAAGCACTTTCAGTTTTTCCCGAATTTTCCAATTTTCCGGGCAACTTTTCCAATTTCTCGTTCTCTAATGCCACGTTCGGCCTCTGTTTTGTCGACGTTCCAAATTATTTTGTGCGTAAGCTCCAACTGAGCGCGTCGAACTCGACTGTATCCGTTGTTCCGGAGTTATAATGGATCGCGCTTGAGGCTTGAGAAATTCTTATTCGACTTGGCTCCAAACGCTGTCTACGCTCTTCGCGTACGCCGACCGATGTTTCGACGCCTCACTGGTGGCATTTTTTCCAAAGAACCACCAAATACATTATCACCACCGATAACACACTGACAATTCAATTTTTAGAACTGTCAAACTGAACGTCACATTTTTGTTTGTCAAACAGATTTTCATACAAACTTCTACCTTCCAAATTTTCTACTTTCCCGGTGGATTTTCCAAAATTTTCTTTCATGCAAACCTTGTCCTGAAAATTACGAACACAACAAAAAAGAAATCAGCCAAATCGGTCGAGCCGTTCTCAAGTGATGAGCTTACATACCTGCGGCAATTGATTTTTATTTATATAGATAGATTAGCGTATCCTGTGAACCTATTCCAATAAAAAAATCTTAGGTAGCATTGATCGGCAGACGTCAGTAGCTCCACAAAGTTGGATTCATACTGGTACATACTATAATGGCTGTATCTTAACATCGCTTGCTTTAAACCCCAACGTGCAGCATATCAACTTTCATGAAATTTTATGAGGAATCCAAATATGTATAGTTCTTTTCAGATATCTTGGCGTGTGTGTGCAGTAATCTGCGCATTACGTTCATATGTCTTTCTCCCTTTTGTAAAATGGATTTGTTGAATTTTAATTGCTGCCGTAAGATGACTTGAGAATATTCTCACGTTTCCGTATTTGATCTCACTCTTTCTTACTATGGTTGTGTGAAACAAAATGGTTTCAGTATTAATATGCTTATTTTGCAATATCCAGTGGTCACCAAGCAATTTATTAAAAATTATTGCCTTTCAAGTATAACTGTCAGTTTGATTGTCAGGTGTAAAGATGCCTGGAAATGTTTTTACCAAACAGTGTTGAGAAGTTTTACGAAATATTTTTGAATACTTTACTCGAGAGAAGGAAAATAATGGTCCCCTATTGCCTTTAACTTGTGACCAGGAGCGATTGGCCGATGCATCAAAAGTAAGTCTACGCAGCGTGTCACGCATAGTTGGAGAGGAAAAACGAGGTTTGTCTGCTGCAACGCCCGGAAAAAGGCACAGCAAATCAAAATTAAAAAGTGAAGATGTAACCGACAGCATTAAAACCGAAGTAAGGAATGCTATTTATTCCATGACAAAATTTTAAATAACAATTTTAGTAATATTTGTGAAATTTATGGCAAATGAAACACTATGTAACAATATTATCGACGTTTCGCCTCTGGTTGGAGGCTTTGTCAAGATTATATATTTAAAAGTTTACAAAATGTATAAAAGTGACAAAATTTTTTCTTAATAAAAATGTAAATAACAGTAACTAAGAACTTATATTAAAAATAGAAATTATACGTAGCACACATGATTTTGTAAAAAATATGAAGGAGGAAAGAAATGTACATAAATTATAATCAAGTGGTAGAGAACAGATTTACGTTATTATGTCACTGTAAATTTGACTTAAATTTTGAATGTCAGATCTGTCATTCAAGGAATTTTTATCTTTTTGGATGTGTATCATTTCTAAAACCAGTCTAGCTTTTAAGTTTTTTTCTTTTTTTACATTTTTATTAAGAAAAAATTTTGTCACTTTTATACATTTTGTAAACTTTTAAATATATAATCTTGACAAAGCCTATAACCAGAGGCGAAACGTCGATAACATTTTTTACATAGTGTTTCATTTGCCATAAATTTCACAAATATTACTAAAATTATTAAAAAAATGGCACAAATAATTATACAATTTAAGAAAAAATTTTGTCACTTTTATACATTTTGTAAACTTTTAAATATATAATCTTGACAAAGCCTATAACCAGAGGCGAAACGTCGATAACATTTTTTACATAGTGTTTCATTTGCCATAAATTTCACAAATATTACTAAAATTACATTTTTATTAAGAAAAAATTTTGTCACTTTTATACATTTTGTAAACTTTTAAATATATAATCTTGACAAAGCCTATAACCAGAGGCGAAACGTCGATAACATTTTTTACATAGTGTTTCATTTGCCATAAATTTCACAAATATTACTAAAATTATTTTTTTTACATTATTTTTATTTTTCATTTTTTTTACATTTTTATTAAGAAAAAATTTTGTCACTTTTATACATTTTGTAAACTTTTAAATATATAATCTTGACAAAGCCTATAACCAGAGGCGAAACGTCGATAACATTTTTTACATAGTGTTTCATTTGCCATAAATTTCACAAATTGTATAATTATTTGTGCCATTTTTTTAATAATTTTAGTAATATTTGTGAAATTTATGGCAAATGAAACACTATGTAAAAAATGTTATCGACGTTTCGCCTCTGGTTGGAGGCTTTGTCAAGATTATATATTTAAAAGTTTACAAAATGTATAAAAGTGACAAAATTTTTTCTTAATAAAAATGTAAATAACAGTAACTAAGAACTTATATTAAAAATAGAAATTATACGTAGCACACATGATTTTGTAAAAAATATGAAGGAGGAAAGAAATGTACATAAATTATAATCAAGTGGTAGAGAACAGATTTACGTTATTATGTCACTGTAAATTTGACTTAAATTTTGAATGTCAGATCTGTCATTCAAGGAATTTTTATCTTTTTGGATGTGTATCATTTCTAAAACCAGTCTAGCTTTTAAGTTTTTTTCTTGTTCTAAAATAGTAGTATTGTGAAAATCGAAATTGTGTTTAGTATCTTTTATGTGTTTACTGATAGCTGAATTACTATTTTGGTAAGTATGTTGTTTTAACCTAGTTTCAAGGTGATTTTTGGTTTGCCCAATGTATGTTTTATTACAGTTATTACAATTAATTTTGTATACAATATGAGTTTTCATTAATTTTGGAATTGGAGTTTTTAAACGAGAATATAAAAATTGTAAGTTGTTATGCTTTTTATGAGCAATTACAAAATTATGTTTTAATAATAATTTATTGATGTTATGTGATATGTGTTTTATATATGGTAAAGAAATGTAATTTTTAGGTTCTTTTTGGTTTTGATTGTCGTTATTGTTATTATAATAATGATGTAGTCTATTTTTTATAATTTTGTCAATAAAATTTCTTGGGTAGTTATTTTTTATTAAACAATTTATGGTTTTGTTTAATGCATCTTGTCTGAATTGTGGACTGGAGAGTTTGATTGCTCTGTCAGTCAAGCAAATAACGATACTTTTTTTGTGACAAATGGGTTGTTTGGAATTAAAATGAATATAACGGCCAGACCAAGTGGGTTTTGTGTACCATTCTGTTTCTATTGAATTATTAATTTTGTATAGTGTTAAGTCTAAGAAGTTAATTTGGTTATTTTTTGAAATTTCTATAGTAAATTGTAATTTGGGATGATAATTATTGAATTGATGAAGAATTTCATTTTCTTTGTTGGGAGGAATAGCAGTAAGACAATCATCTACATAACGTACAAAAAAAGGTAGATTAAATGATAATTTAGGAATAACAGTGGTTTCTAAATCTTCTAAAACTAATTGGGCAATAGTGCTTGAGATTGGAGAACCCATAGCACAGCCATCAGTTTGTTTATAAATTTTATCTTTAAATTTGAAATATGTAGTGGTTAAGGTAAGTTCAATGGCTGTAATAAAATTGTTTAAAGTAAGTGACGTGAACGGTTCGATTTTATTCCAGTTTTTTTTGATTATTGTAATTGCTAGATTTATTGGAATATTGGTATAGAGAGATACAGCATCAACTGATGGCTGTGCTATGGGTTCTCCAATCTCAAGCACTATTGCCCAATTAGTTTTAGAAGATTTAGAAACCACTGTTATTCCTAAATTATCATTTAATCTACCTTTTTTTGTACGTTATGTAGATGATTGTCTTACTGCTATTCCTCCCAACAAAGAAAATGAAATTCTTCATCAATTCAATAATTATCATCCCAAATTACAATTTACTATAGAAATTTCAAAAAATAACCAAATTAACTTCTTAGACTTAACACTATACAAAATTAATAATTCAATAGAAACAGAATGGTACACAAAACCCACTTGGTCTGGCCGTTATATTCATTTTAATTCCAAACAACCCATTTGTCACAAAAAAAGTATCGTTATTTGCTTGACTGACAGAGCAATCAAACTCTCCAGTCCACAATTCAGACAAGATGCATTAAACAAAACCATAAATTGTTTAATAAAAAATAACTACCCAAGAAATTTTATTGACAAAATTATAAAAAATAGACTACATCATTATTATAATAACAATAACGACAATCAAAACCAAAAAGAACCTAAAAATTACATTTCTTTACCATATATAAAACACATATCACATAACATTAATAAATTATTATTAAAACATAATTTTGTAATTGCTCATAAAAAGCATAACAACTTACAATTTTTATATTCTCGTTTAAAAACTCCAATTCCAAAATTAATGAAAACTCATATTGTATACAAAATTAATTGTAATAACTGTAATAAAACATACATTGGGCAAACCAAAAATCACCTTGAAACTAGGTTAAAACAACATACTTACCAAAATAGTAATTCAGCTATCAGTAAACACATAAAAGATACTAAACACAATTTCGATTTTCACAATACTACTATTTTAGAACAAGAAAAAAACTTAAAAGCTAGACTGGTTTTAGAAATGATACACATCCAAAAAGATAAAAATTCCTTGAATGACAGATCTGACATTCAAAATTTAAGTCAAATTTACAGTGACATAATAACGTAAATCTGTTCTCTACCACTTGATTATAATTTATGTACATTTCTTTCCTCCTTCATATTTTTTACAAAATCATGTGTGCTACGTATAATTTCTATTTTTAATATAAGTTCTTAGTTACTGTTATTTACATTTTTATTAAGAAAAAATTTTGTCACTTTTATACATTTTGTAAACTTTTAAATATATAATCTTGACAAAGCCTCCAACCAGAGGCGAAACGTCGATAATATTGTTACATAGTGTTTCATTTGCCATAAATTTCACAAATATTACTAAAATTATTAAAAAAAATGGCACAAATAATAATACAATTTAAATAACAAATTAGAAACAAAACAAATAGTGGATATTTCTGACACAGGTTTGTGGCGTTTATAACCAATAGCAGATTTAACTACAAACCGGTGTCTTTTGTGTGAACGGGCTAATGTTGTGGGTAAAAGAATACATTTATTGGGGGAAAACGTCAAAATTGTCATTGCCGTGTGCCGTGTCCAGAGTCGCGGCGCACACGCTTGTCACGATTCCTAGCAACAGCAAAATTTTGGAAACTACTGAACTGCTGGCGGTTGCTTGGATAATCGGATATGGCGGCGCAAACGCCAACAAATCTGAAAAATACTATAAACAAATGTGGGGCATTTCATTTAAAAAACGTAACTTCGGTTTGGTACTTAGCACGTGAACATCCTGTGTACATCAAAATAAGTTTAACAGAAGCTTCGTGTGGGGTTCTCCACATACACGTAAAATTTCATGTTGATATCTTGAATAGAATCAGAGATATGGACCGGCTACGCACTATTGGCCCACCTGTATAGAAAATATAAACTAATGTAAATTTACCGTTACTATGCAAGCAAAGGTCCAAAAACTAGTCTAGACTACTCAACTCTCGACGAATACGACGATACGCAGACCATCTAGAACTACAGCGCGTGCGTAAATGCTCAGAAACTTCCATTGACTTCCACTAACTTCCACTGACTTCCACTAACTTCCGCTAACTTCCACTAACTTCCACTGACTTCCACTAACTTCCACTCACTTCCACTGACTTCCACGAACTTCCATTAACTTCCACACACCTGTACACCAAACTTCCACAGCGGTTTGCCCCTCGATAAGAAATCAGTCACTGGCCACAGCAGAAGAAACGCGGCCTAGGTATTAGTTTTTCTTACAGTTTATGACGTCTTCTCTTAGATCTTTGGCATATTACGTCACGAATGTTCCTGCAATTTTGAAGAGCGAATTTCCAGATTATCTAACGCACCTGTAATATATGTATAATTATTATTATACGAATAAAGTAGAAAAGTGGACAGGTATGGTCTCGTTTTCTTGCGTGATTGGCTGATGTGACATTCTCAGAATATTCGCGAAATACCCAATTACATAAAATTAAGCATACATGCATAATTCCGGTGATAGGCACACCTTATATTTTCTGAGATCGATAAGTGTAATATTAAAAGCGGAATTCCAGCAGTTGTAGATGCAGTTTGTATATTGGTAAATACATTAGTTTACGTGCTTCAATGATATGAAACTATATTGGTGTCCCTGAAAAGGGGGCAGCAGCTCTTTCAGTACAGAGTGGCAGAGATCGCGAGGGTCGGTATGGCACTGCTGTTAAGTGTAACATTTCACGAGTTGGTGAGTGGAATGTTGGAAGCATGAAACAAATAGTAGTCGGGGAGCAAGGTGCTCTAATTCGACACCCCGTTCGACACTCGAACACACACAAGAAAATGAAGCTGATTCTTATGTAAAATGACCTGCCGAATTCGAATTTTGAGGTAGCGAAAAGATCGGGAATTGCGAAAATGCCGGAAAATCGATTTTTCGTAAAATTTTCCTAAATCAATTTTCGACCATTTTTAATACTTTTATTGTTGTATTTCAGCAACAAAAAAAAGTTAGATACCTGGTTTTCTCGTGGAATATACACTGAAGTGTGCTGATCATCACAGTTTACTCACGTTGCGTTGCCTCTACAATTTTCCAATTTTATGAAAAAAAATGTTTTCTTGCTAGACCACAAATTTGTGTAATGTATTTTTCATGTAGCGGGTAAGCAATCTTATTTTTCGGAATTAACATATACATATGCGAGACCAAATACGGACAAAGGCTCGAAATTATTTTTGGAGGAGAAACCCAAAGGACTTGTACCTTGACGCAGTTCTAGTAATACTGGGACGGGTGGGATGGCTTGGGCGCTTCAATGATCTAAAGAGCCGAACCATAGGTTTAACCATATTGGAGGGGTTTTTATTTGAGAAGCCAGACTAAATCAAGTCCCTGGAAGGGGGCAGCAGCTCTTTCAGTAATCATAGTGGCAGAGATCGTGAGGGTTGGTATGGCACTGTGATACACACTACTACGATGTGGAAGGCAACGGGAAACCACCACATTATTTTATCCCTAGTACAGCGTACTTTAATTTATGATGATGGCACCTTCTGGAGTAAAATATTCCGGAGGTAAAATAGTCCCACATTCGGATCTCCGGGCGGGGACTGCTTCGGGGGGAGTCATCAGAAATGATAAGTGTAACATCTCACGAGTCGGAGCGTGGAATGTTAGATGCATGAAACAAGTAGGGAAGTTAGAGAATTTGAAAATTGAGATGGATAGGTTAGCATTAGACGTAGTAGGTATCAGTGAAGTGCGATGGCCAGAAGCTGGAGACTTCTGGAGCGGAGATTTTAGAGTAATACACACAGGATCTGTAGGAGGAAATTCGGGAGTAGGAATTGTTATGCGGAAAAAAGTAGGACAGAGTGTAGAAAATTTCTTACAGCAAAGTGACAGGGTAGTTATGGTTAGGTTAGATTCGAAACCTGTAAAAACAGTAATAATACAGGTATATATGCCCACTTCTAACTACAGTGATGAGGCCGTAGAGGCAGTTTATAGTGATATTGAATATGTGCTAGATTTTGTGAGAGGGCACGAAAATTTAATAATTACAGGAGATTTCAATGCAGTCGTAGGCACAGGGCGAGAGGGCGGAATAGTTGGCCCCTTTGGATTAGGCAATAGGAACGATAGGGGAGTTAGACTGATAGAGTTCTGCGATAAACATAACTTAACGGTCGCGAACACTCTATTTCACCATCATGTTAGGAGATGCTATACGTGGAAGATGCCAGGAGACTTAGGGAGATATCAAATAGATTACATTCTCGTTAGGCAAAGATTTAGAAATCAAGTTAGGGATTGTAGAAGTTATCCAGGAGCAGATATAGATAGTGATCACAACATAGTCGTTATGAAAGCCAATCTTAAATTTAAGATTTTGAAAAAAAGAAGCGGAAGAAGGTATCTTGACCCAGAGAAACTAAAAGATGATGATATGCGCAATAAGTTCGAGAAAAAGACAAACGAAGCACTAAAGGGCACGGGTGGAAATATTGTTAGGGACATAGAGGCAGAATGGAATTGCATTAAAAATAGTTTAGTTTCCTCAGCTAGGGATATTTTGGGTCATAAACAGAATGAAAGTAGGAAACCCTGGATAACAAAACATATTGTGAGTCTAATAGAGGAAAGGCGAAAATATAAAAAGAGGTTAGATGAAACAGGGAAACAAAGATATAAGGCGATCAAGTGGGAAATTATTCGGGAATGTAGGAAAGCGAAAGAGCAATGGATCGATAATAAATGCAAAGAAGTGGAAGATAAATTCGAAGTAGGAAAAACTGATGAAGCATATAAAATAATTAGGAGAAATTTTAGAGAAATTGGATCTAGTACCAAAAACATTAGAAATGAGGCAGGAGATATCCTAATCGGAAGTGGGGAGAAGGCAGATAGGTGGAAAGAATATTTAGGAAACTTATATGCGGGACAGGAAGTGCAAGATATATTAGAAAGCGAAAGCAGTGTAGAGGGGGATAACCTAGGGAGTCCTATAATGAGAGAAGAGTTTGAGATAGCACTAAAAAGTTTAAGGAATAATAAAGCACCAGGTATAGATGGCTTGCAGGCAGAAATCTTAAAGTGCGCAGGTCAAGAGGTAATAGATCGTTTATTTAAACTAGTTAGTCGCATATACCTGACAGGCGAGATTCCAGAAGATTACAAACGGAACATCATAGTAGCTTTGCCAAAAAGAAAAGGCGCGGATAGGTGCGAAAATTTTAGAACTATCAGTTTAACTTCCCATGCGTCAAAAATTTTAACTAGAATTGTGCAAAGAAGGATGGAGAAAAAGGCGGAAGAAATATTAGGAGAAGATCAGTTTGGATTTAGACGAAATAGAGGAACGCGCGAGGCCATTCTAGCTTTACGAGTAATTATAGAAAAAACGATAGAAAAGAGAAAGAGCGTCTATATAGGATTTGTAGATTTAGAAAAAGCCTTCGACAACGTAAAATGGGGGAAGATGTTCGAAGTGCTGAGAAAGGTAGGGATGAAATACAGGGACAGAAGAATAATACATAATCTCTACAAAGAGCAAAAGGCAGTTATAGAATGTGAGCAGGAACAAAGGGAAGTAGATATCCGGAAGGGAGTGAGACAGGGATGTGCATTGTCACCTCTAGTTTTCAACTTATATATCGAAGATGCGATTAATATTGTTAAGGAAAGAACAGCCTCAGGGATCAATGTACAGGGCCAAACTATTAACATGCTCAGATTTGCGGATGATATAGCAGTGTTAGCATCTAGCAAAGAAGAATTAGGAGCGGCTCTGAATGAAATGGAAGAAGTTTTGACACAGGGCTTCGGCATGAAAATCAATAAAAAGAAAACTAAAATTTTGGTATGTAGGGGATGTGAAAATAGAACTAAAATGGAAATACAAATTGGAAATGAGAAGATAGAGGAGGTCGCGGATTTCTGCTACTTAGGAAGTAAAATAACTCAAGACGGTAGGAGCACTAAAGATATAAAACGAAGAATGGCGCAGGGCCGAGTTGCGTTTAACAAAAAGAAACAACTGTTATGCTCGAGAACGGTTAATATAGAGACTAGGAAGAGACTCTTAACGTCGTATGTATGGAGTACGGCATTATACGGGTGCGAAACTTGGACAATAGGAGAAGCGGATAGAAAAAGAGTAGAAGCGTTTGAAATGTGGTGCTACAGACGCATGATGAAGATACCGTGGATAGATAAGGTTAGCAATAGGGAAGTATTAGAAAGAGTTGGGGAAAAGCGAAGGGTATGGAAAACAATAAAGAGTAGGAGAGATAGGATGGTAGGACACCTTCTAAGACACGAAGGAATAGTTCGTGACATACTAGAGTCAGAGATAGGAATAAAAAGAGGTAGGGGTAGGCCTAGATTAGACTACTGCTCTCAAATAGTTAGGGATGTAGGATGTTCTACTTTTAGGGAAATGCGTAGGTTAGCTCAGGATAGAAAAGAATGGAGGTACGCGTCCAACCAGTCTTCGGACTGAGAACCTTATGATGATGAGAAACCAAACATTAATATTGTTGCTGAAAAAAGTTACAGCGAATTAAACACAAATAATTTGTGCGCTCTATAGCCGCGCTGAGCCGTGTATTAGTGGTTTAGGTGCAGGCGTACAAACGCTGCATTAATATCGAGAACATTTGTATTTTTTATTCAGACAAATTACATTTCCCCTCACATAACCATGATATTATACATTGCACATTAGATTTCGTGCATGCACATCGAAAAGAACAAGTAAATTTTTACATTTACAGAACTGTGTTATCAAGGAACCCTTATGTCCCTACCTACCAACCTATCAGCGCGGCTAGCGCGCACAAATTATTTGTGTTTAACTCGCTGTAACTTCTTTCAGAAACAATACCAGCTTAATTTTTGTGTGTGTGTTCGAGTTGTATAGAGGATGTTTAAAACGCATCTTTCGGGCGGTCTGCTCCCCGACTAAATTGTGCAAAGGGAGATTGAGAAAAGGGCAGAAGAAATAGATTCGAACTGAGACGAAATAGAGGAACGCGCGAGAAAAAACAATAGAAAAGTAAGTCCATCTCCTCCCACTCGGATGCGTCGTCTTCTTGTGACTGTGGTCAATCGGGCGTGCGATGGACGCTGAACGCAGTTCAAGTTTTCAGCTGTTCAGTCGCACTGGTCGCGTTTCTCTGAAGTGCACGCTTGATCGAACGCTTTCGCGAGAATTGTTGTTCGCGAAACATCCTGCAATCGCTGTTTGATTAATACCCGCTTGATTTTATCGATAATGTAGTGAAGAGTTGTCTCAAGACATCGGCGAAGACGATAGAGTTGTGTTTTGTTCGATTATTTAGTTTTTTTTTGTAATATTTTCGAGACTGGATTTTGGATAAAGGTAAATGGTTAGTAGGTCGTTTATGTTGACTTGTCCGAAAGAAATGGCCCGCTTTTTAAAATTTACCATTTGTACGATGCGGTCTTTTTCACTTATGTAACTAATGCACATATGGTCTGTTGACTTAAGTCTGGTTTAATTGAAGACTGTACCTGCTGCCGTCCGCGCAAAGGTGTGTCGCTACATTTTGTGCACTTTTTATGTCTGTTTGTTCTTAGAATTTGATTTTCATTAACGACCGGCCGCTCGGCTTGTCGGTGACACTCAAATTTTTATGTACCGTTTGTCTAGACTCGCGAAAGTGCCCCATTTTGCCGACTTTTATTCTGTTTGCTTTGAGATTTTAGAAATAGGCGATTTGACGACAGTTTAAGCATCCAACGAAAAGTAGTTGAACATCATACATCCCTAACTATTTGAGAGCAGTAGTCTTAATCTGGGCCTACCCCTCCGTCAAAACCGCTTCCATTTCGTTCAGAGCCCTTCCTAATTCTTTTTTGTTGGATCAACAATATTAATCGCATCTTCCATATATAAATTGAAAATTAGAGGCGATAACGCACATCCCTGCCTCACTCCCTTTCGGATATCTACTTCTCTATGTTCCTGCCCAAATTCTATAACTGCCGTTTGCTCTTTGTATGGATTATGAATTATTCTTCTATCCCTATACTTCATCCCTACATTTTCGAATAATTTCCCACTTGATCGCCTTATACATATCTTTGTTTCCCTCTTTCACTTCGTTTTTTCAAAATCTTAAATTTAAGATTGGCCTTCGTTGAGCAGAGTTATTCTGCCATCAGAATTACGGCCCACTCCCGTTCAAAAAACCCAGGTCTCCCAAAGAAACCAATTAACAGTAATAACACATTAGGTACCTATTAATTTGGGACAGTCTGTATGTGAACTTCCTTGCCAGGAATGTTTAAATTGCATTATTTTTTGAGGAAATAGTACGCAACTGTTGCAACAACAATATAGAAAAGAAAATATTATTGGAATAGTACAATGGTGACTGAATTAGCTGCAAGTATGTACTGATAGCTTAATCACCGGCAACGAGAAAAAAATGAAGTCATAAACTGTTTTAAATGAACGAAATAATATGTGCAACACTTGAAAATTAACAGTCAGTATGTCACCGTATCTATAAATGAAGAAAAGTCCATTATATTGTTGATACTGATTTAGTAATTTAATACTTTGTCATAACCAAGTTTTTCATGAACAAGTATGTTCATACTGAGTCTATAACACTAGGTACTTTGGGCCCTACCAATAATTATTGTATAACATAATGCATTTTCTGAAATTTGTTACATCAAAAGAAACTAAAATGTAGTTTATAAGGCAGTTCAGAATGTAGAACCTTTTTTGCAAAATCACTAGCTGCTGATGCTGTTTCAACTCAATAGAGTTATAATAATTACAGACAAATTGTTGGCAAAAGAAAATTACCGTTTTTTACACCAGACTGATGGTTTTATTTGTATATATTCCTCCTTATAATTTATTTATATACTACTTCAAGCTGAATGCTGCGGCATGATGTTTTATAAAAACTCGAGTGTGCCAGTTCGCTTTTCAAAAGTGTGTACCTTCCTGTATAATTATGTTTAGTCTAAGTTTGGTATATAGCGGAACATCGCCTAGAAAAAACTTTCAAATGTGCTCTTCGACATGTTCTTCAGTTATCTTAGTACCGGTTTATATATTTCCTTGCGAGCTTAGCAACTGTCGCAAAAATGAAACTTAAATTTAAAGCCGAGTCTCTACGGGCAAGTAAAAGTCTGTCCCCATCACCCTGGATCATCCAGAAAGGGAAAGAAGTTCGTGGCAACAGCTGTTTGCAGTCCAGTGAGCGACCCACGAATTACAATAATTGTGATTCAGCGCGGCGTTCGTCAAAACCATTGTTCTTCGGCTGTAGCATAAATAAAAAAGTCCAGTGTCGCGGTGCACACAGCAATCTATTTGCTTTGGTAGCCTTCATCGGACACCAAGGTCATCGGACTGTTTTTCTGTCAAAATTTCACTTTTGCCTATTGCATTCGCGAATAATTTAGATTAAGTTCGGTTACCTAAATGAGGACGGAGTACCGTAATGTGAGGAGAGAGATGTTCCGGAAATACATTCCAACGACAGGTTCTGCTTGGAAAAAAGTTAATCGAATTTTCTGCAATTTCACTCGATGTTTTAAAGTTTAGAATGCGGTACAGCAGGTTTTTTTGTTATGTTTGATATTTTGTGTATTGTTACTGATGTGAAAAAGATCGCGTATTGTACAAGTTTCGTCGCATATTTGAGTGTTCCTATTAGAAGCATGAAAAGCTGTTTTTTTCTCTTTCCAACAGTGCACTTACAGTATGTACAATTTGCCAGTAAACAACCAAAAAGGATACTGAATAACACATCAACCAATTCTATCATTTTTTAGAGAAATTTATTTTACTTTTCTGAAATGTAATTTTCAATAATTATCAGTGGAGAAATAAATCACAAAATTAATTTTCGTGAATAAAATGAATGCAAATTTTGGATGAGCATGCAGTTTGTTCGTTTTTCAAGCGAAAGTTGTGATCAAAGATACTGTTAGCAGCGCAGTGTAAGTTTAGATTCAGGGTTGGCAAATATCAAGATATTTATTTATAAAAGTTGTTTCCAGTGACTTGTTGCTCCAGCTAAAATTATTTTCAGCTATACAGCTTGTCCCATATTTGCTGTATGCAGGTCAACTTCTTTATTTCAAATGGAACACCTTGTATTTGACTTCATTTTCGAACTCCTTGATCGATTTTACTATGAGGTTATATGAAATAATTTTTTCCTAATCTTAATATTTTTTGAGTTACAGACATTTTCTTGCAGATATTTGCAGATGCAGAACAATTTCGAAATTTTAATATCTCTGAATTGAATAAAGCAGTGATATTTTGATGGAATGAAAGCAACATTTAGGAATAACTGTTGCTGTAAGAAACAATCGAAAATATTATACAGGATATTAGCAATTACAGGACCAAATTAGAAAATTTGATTTGATAATACTCAGTGCCCGCAACTTAAAAAATATGAAGTTTAGACAAAAATGACATTATATACAATCTGATAGTCAAATCGATCAAGGAATTTGAAAATTAAGTGAAATACAGGATGTTCAATTTAAAAAAAACGAAGTTAGGTGCTGTACAGAAGAAATGGGACAGTCTGTATAAAGTGAAAATAATTTTGTATGATAGAGAATCACAAATTAAAGGGGGTCTCTTATATAACATTTTTCTCTAAAATGTACAGTAGGGGTGCTATACATGGTGATTCTTTTAAGGCGGCCATTAGAAAATTTCTTATTTGCAAATAAGATAGAAACTTGAAACCTGGGTTCCTGTCATAATCGATCATGGCGAATCCAAAAATACAATTTTCAAAATGGCGGCACTTTCAGAAATACCGGAAGTTGACGCCATCTTTGTTATTTTAAATGGATACCCCCCATTTTTATTTTATTTTTGAATTCGGCATTAAATTCTGCGTATAATGCACCCAGGCTGTCAGCACTTATCTGTCATAGTTTTTGACATATGCCACTTTTTGTTTTAAATTTAGCATTTGCAGGGGTTCATTTAAAAATTCATATCTCTTAAACCATTTAAAGTGGGTAAATGAGCTTTTTTAGGTTGATTCCCTAAAGTTCAAGGAATCATTTCCCTGTAGGGTTAATGTTCAACGACGTTTCCAATGGTTGCTGCGATTTTTTAAAGATGACAATCAAAAAATGCCAAAAAGTCATTTTTTTTAAATGGCAATGGGCAAATTTTATTATGGCAACCGACATAGGATTAAATTTGAAAGGGACTTATATCAAGGTTTCCTATACCTATCTCAAATAGTTTTTTAATTATTCGTAGTTTTTTGTAAAAAAATATAATTTATTAAGATTAACTTGTTACCGAGCTTGTTACCAAGCAACAAACATAGTAACAGTGTCAAAAAATATTAATTTAAATTACCTAAATCAATACAAAAATTAATGAGCTAGGTCGGTATTACAAAATATGCTCGATATGTGCACCGTTTTGATTCAAACACTCAATAATCCGACGTTGGACGGCTCTGGTAGCGTTTCTGATTTCATTCCCATCAATTCCATTCATGGCTTGGGTTATTTTTAGTAATAAGTCTTCCCTCGACGTGGATGCAGTTTCATAAACGATATCTTTAATCCGCCCCCATAAATAAAAATCTAATGGTGTCAGATCCGGGGATCTTGGGGGCCACAACCATGGACCTCTATTTCCCCACCATCTGTCTTGAAACAATTGTCTTAGTCTTAACTCTACGGCATTTGTTGAATGCGCTGGTGCCCCATCCATTTGATACCATAAGTTGACGGCATGCTGCAATGGTAGATTATCGACAAAATCTTGGACTACATTGTTAAGAATGTCTAAATATCTGTCTCCATTCAAATTTTCATCATACATGTACCAATGCAACCGATTATCCATTAATAAACAGAAAACGTTTACGGAAAATTGAATTTGATTTTCAACTTCATAGATCAGGTGTGGATTTTCTGCGGCCCAAAAATGTCGATTTCTCCTATTAAATACTCCAGCCTGTGCAAATTTTGCTTCATCAGTCCAAATAATCCGACTCAAAAAATTTGGGTCTTCCTGTTTTTTTATCAAAAGCTCTTCACAAAAAGTTATTCGTCTTGGAAAATCGGTTGGACGAAGTTTTTGTAGTCGTATAAAAGAATAGGGATGTCGTTTGTGGTCATGTAAAATTCTTTGAATAGATGAGAACGTCAATCCCAAATCAAATTTTGCTGCTCTTATCGATGATCGTGGAAATGCGCCAAAATACCCCAGAACATTTATTTGATTATCTTCAGATTCCCTAACAAATTTAGTCCTTCTTCTTGCAGGATGAATATTTCCTCCCTGAAGAAACTTGTTTTTAAGTCTAGAAAACTTCTGTTTATTAATCGGCGGCAAATTTTGATATTTTGCATTAAACTCGCGACATGTCTTGCAACGATTTTTTGGCAGTTGCCATGTATGAGAAATAAATCAAAAACAACTTCATTCGAATAAAAAGCCATTTATGCTTACAAAACAAAATCAAGAACGTGCTTAACTTAACTTAACTTTTAATTAATGGAGAACTAAAAGATGACAGTTCTAAAACTAATTTTTTTCTTTGGTTCCATAGGCTTCTATGTTTTTTGGGAATAACGTTTAATCTTTTACAAAAAACTACGAATAATTAAAAAACTATTTGAGATAGGTATAGGAAACCTTGATATAAGTCCCTTTCAAATTTAATCCTACGTCGGTTGCCATAATAAAATTTGCCCATTGCCATTTAAAAAAAATGACTTTTTGGCATTTTTTGATTGTCATCTTCAAAAAATCGCAACAACCATTGGAAACGTCGTTGAACATTAACCCTACAGGGAAATGATTCCTTGAACTTCAGGGAATCAACCTAAAAAAGCTCATTTACCAACTTTAAATGGTTTAAGAGATAAGAATTTTTAAATGAACCCCTGCAAATGCTAAATTTAAAACAAAAAGTGGCATATGTCAAAAACTGTGACAGATAAGTGCTGACAGCCTGGGTGCATTATACGCAGAATTTAATGCCGAATTCAAAAATAAAATAAAAATGGGGGGTATCCATTTAAAATAACAAAGATGGCGTCAACTTCCGGTATTTCCGAAAGTGCCGCCATTTTGAAAATTGTATTTTTGGATTCGCCATGATCGATTATGACAGGAACCCAGGTTTCAAGTTTCTATCTTATTTGCAAATAAGAAATTTTCTAATGGCCGCCTTAAAAGAATCACCATGTATAGCTTGATATATATCTGCCAACCCTGTTTAGATTTAGATTAATCTTCAACTCCGAGGACGCTGACGTTGTTAGCGAAACACGTGTCGAGTTTCATTACTGTGTCAGTGTCTTTTGGCCTGTGGTGTTAACTTATTAAGAGTTCATGGTGATCTCTGTTGGAAAGAGAAAAATAAGCACTTTTAGTACAATTTCCTCGTGGTACATTATACCATGTAAAAGAGGGCGCTTTGTTACTGATTATTCGTTATCACAAACAGATTTGGCACCCTTCAATTTGGCACCAATCAATTTTTTAATGAGTAGACCAGGAAAAGATGGTGACAACATCCGGCGTGGTGTGGTGTCTCAAAGATGAGCAGTGGGTCCCGTTTCAACTGAACGCTATAAGATTGCACGGCACTGTGACCCAAGCGCATTGGTCAGCTCTCTCAGACTTCCTCACCAGGGTTTCTAACCAGCAGTTGGTTCTAAAAGCCAACGGCTTCTCGGAGTTGACTGACCAACAGAAGGAGATATTGGAAAAGTACCACAAGAATAAAACCATCGAGACTGAGAGTTTGGATGGTGAAGAGAAGTTGATGATTGAGGTTAAAGAAGAGGTAACAGGGCATGAAGATGAATCGAATAAGGAGGAAACTTTGGTTAGGAAGACGTGTCTTAACCAAATTCCTGAGATAGAAATAGTGGATCCGACTGGATGCAACTTAATCAAATTTAAATTAGAAGACAGTATCGTTCCTTCTGGCGAAGTTAATTTAGAGAACTTAATAGATAGAGAATCTAACTTATTTATTGATAAATTATTTAAAGAGACTGATGAAAACAAAGAGGAAATCGTCAAGAAGCCCGAAAGGAAGCTCTCGGATCAGAACGACGAAATCGCCTTGCGGTTGTTGCGGAAGTATTGCAAGTATAGCCGCGATGCTTTGGATGACGAAATCATCAACGCCATAGAATCAAGCACTGAGAAGTCGAACGAAGAAACCCCCGTGAGAAGAAGGAAGCTGGGCTACTGCCCAAGAACCGAGAAGCTTTACGAAAATTGTAGCGACGACCAGGACGTCTTGGAGAACGAGAGGAACGAACACGTTCTGCGGTGGATACGCCAGCAGCAAGAGCACACGAGAGATCGCATCGCTAAACTGCCCACGAGAAGACATTCGGCAATTGAACCGTCGGTAACCGACAAGCACAATTTCAAACCTCTCGCTTTTGAAACGCGCAAAACCAGCGTAACTCTGCCGTTGACTCAGGAAAAACGAGACAATAGAAAATTGAGTGTTTCCTCCATTTTGGACGGCAGGAAAAATAGTGTTACTTCTATTACTAGTAGTTGTTCGGAAAGTGATGAGTGCGTCGGGAACAGTCTAGCCGCGCAGTGGCATAGGATTTTAAAGAAACATTTAGGTGTAAAGAATGTGAAGAAGCAGAAGGATGCTTGGGCGAGGAGTACCAGGAAACTCAGTTCTGGAAGCGAGAACAGCGTGGATGTTTCAAATCAGCCGTAAGTAGTCTGTTGGTTTTTCAGTCCGAAGACTGGTTGGACGCGTGCCTCCATCCCTTCCTATCCTGAGCTAACCTACGCATTTCCCCAAAAGTTGAACATCAGGCGCTCTTTCCCTTTTTTATTGTTTTTTCTATTATTATTCGTAGAGCTAGAATGGTCTCGCGCGTTCCCCTATTTCTTCTAAATCCGAACTGATCTCCTAATACTTCTTATTAGATATTAGGTACGTAATGTTAATAACCTTTTGAAATGCAGATGTCATCATCAAGAGTGGGCACAGAGTGTTTAACAAATTAGTTCCTCAAATTTTACATGTTTCATTCGGAAATAACCTCGGCATTGAAGAAGCTATAAAATTCAGATTAGAATATGAAGTAGCAAATCAAACTTAGAGGTAACATTTAAATAAGCCTGTATTTAGGCAGAATTTCACCATTTCTTTGGAAAAAATACGCATTAGACCTATTTTATTCAAGGCATCAGAATGAAATTTTGCAAGGGCTTAGGAAACCCTATGCCGCATATTGTAAAATTGTTTTGGTGTATACAGGGTCTTCACATTTTGCGTAACAAACCAAAGTTATATTTGTTTAAATGGAAACCCCCAATTTTGTTTACATATTCACGTTCCCCACAAAATTTCATGGAAAACGATATACCACATTATGGGGTTTCCAGCGGGGGATGTTAAGATATTGCCATTTTAGTGCCAATCTGGACCCATCTTTGTGGCACTACTGACGCTTACTTAGAGAAGCTGTCAAAGATTTCTTTATCGAACTAGATTCACAGACTATTCTATTTGCAAATTCTGTTAATACCTTTGCTACAGTACCTTGTATTATACAGGTTGGTCAACATACGCATAATTGAATTTTTCTCAACAATTTCAAATGGAACATCCTGTATATTAATTGCACATTTAATAGCCAGTTTACTAAGCTCTTAATTGATGCAGGCATTGCCAGGTCTGCGGCTGACAGTTTCTACGGAAATTAAAATTGAAACTTAAAAATTTTCAATTTTACTGTTATTTTTTACAATTTTATTCGGATTTCCCCATTTAACTTAAATTCGGGCCTGCCCCGTTTTAAATCGATTTAGTTAGGTAACTCTGTTGCGTATTTTGAATTCCTTGTTTTGAAATTTCGAGTTGCTTCAGGACAGATAAATGGTTAAAAGTGTGATGGAGTTATAGTATATGTAAGGGATACTTTAGTACATGAAACTGATACCATCTGTGTAAATGGGGACATTTGTATTTTGAGAATTGTTTTGAAGGATCTGCGGATAGCAATAAATGCAGTATACAGACCACCTAGCCTAAATGTAATTGAATTTATTGATTCTACAACAAAATATATTGATGATGTTTGTAATGAATCTACCGAAGTGTTTGTTGGGGACACTAATATAAATTTACTCTCAAGTGATGCAATTATTGAAGAGTATCTGAATGCATTGTCGGAGAGAGGTTTCTATTCCTATATAAATGATTTTACGAGAATTGAAAATGAGTCGAGGTCCTGTATAGATCATATTTTCATCAATGATTATAGCAAGAGGTTTACTCCAATAATATTGCATAGCAAAATAACTGATCACTGTCCAATAATATTAGGATGCGATCTGGGAGAGACTTCTAAATCCATGGCTCACCAGATGTCAAAATCGGATAGAAAGGTGATTAATTATGTCAGACTTGTAAATAATTTGGAAAATGAAAACTGGAATAACATGAATAACTGTTCACTTGTCGAAGCTTGTGATAATTTTGTTAATACTATGAGATTGCATTTGGCCTCATCTACTGTTTACCTGAAACCTCAACGGAAAAAACGGAAAACTTGGATCACCACAGGAATTATAAATTGTATAAACACTAGAGATAGGCTATATAGACAGGTACAAGATGACCCACAGAATGAATATTTGAAGATGCAATATAGATTATATAGAAATAAAATAGTATCGTTAATAAAGGTTGCAAAGCAAAATTTTTATAGAGGTCAAATTAAGAATAAGAATACCAAATCTTTGTGGTCTACAACCAATGAAATTCTGAATAGAAATCATGATAAGAAAAGTGGTAAAACCATCAATCTCGCCAATAAGAATGGCAGTATTATTTCAAACAGTAAAGAGGTAGCTAACGAATTTAACAATTTTTTCTCGTCTATTGGGGAGAAATTAAGTGAAGCAAAATTAATTGAAACGCAGGGAAAGCTACAAAGATTTAACATTAGCGATGCGTCTGGTTCCTTTTACCTTACTCCTGTGACGGAACTCGAGGTTCAGAGGTACATATTGGAACTGCGCTCAGATGCGGCACCGGGGATTGACGAAATACAGGCTACTTCTTTAAAAAAGTGTAACGAAACAGTTTCTAAACCTTTGGCAATAGTTATTAATAAAATGTTTACAGAGGGAGAATGTCCCTTGCATTTTAAAACAGCCCTTGTAAGACCACTATTTAAAGCCGGAAATAAGACACATCCCACTAATAGGCCCATATCTCTGATATCCAATTTGGCAAAAGTGTTCGAAAAATCTTTAAAAACAAGAATGATGTCGTATCTGGACAAATACAAATTGTTATCAGATAATCAGTATGGATTTAGAAGAAAAATGGGTATACAAGTAATGCAATTGCGAGGGTTATAAAAGGGATTTATGAGACAGTTGATGCCTCCAAACCAATCTTGGCTGTGTTTTTGGATCTTGAGAAGGCGTTTGATACTGTGAGTCATGTGCGTTTGGTGGAGAAGCTCGAATGTTTTGGTTTTCGTGGAAATGCATTAAAATTGATCAAAGATTACTTAACAAACAGAACTTGCTTAGTGAGTGTTAATGATAAAAAAAGTGATTCTCAAATAGTCAAATTTGGTGTACCGCAGGGCTCTGTGCTTGGCCCTATCCTCTTTTTGTTGTACTTGAATGACCTGTTGAAATTGGATTTAGATGCCGACATAGTCTCTTATGCAGATGATACGGTAATTATTATTAAAGATACAACTTGGGAAAACCTAAAAAAGAAAACTTCTATTATTATGGCCAGGGTTATAGAGTGGCTTAATTTAAATTTATTAACTTTAAACACCAGTAAAACAAAATACATGCCCTTCGGCTCATATAGAGATAGCTTGCCGGTTCTGGATCCAATAACTGTACATATGGAAAGTTGTACAAAAATGTTACATGTTGGTTGTAAATGTGATATTAAAATATTACCTGTAACGTCCTATAAATACCTGGGTATAACAATTGATTCAAATTTGAGATGGGAGGATCACGTAAATAACCTATGTAAAAAATTAAGACACCTCATGGGTCATTTTGTTGTACTCAGGGGGATTCTAAGTTATGAAAGTTTGAAACTGGTTTATAATGGTCTTGTATTGCCTTTGTTGGTGTATGGCATAGTAGCTTGGGGTGGTTGTGCTAAAACCACTATAAAAAATCTGGAAATTGCTCAAAAGTCTATATTGAAAATAATACTGAAAAAACCACCAACTTATAGCTCTCAATTATTATATGAAAATTCAGATTCTTTAAATGTAAATAAGATTTATGCCTTGGAAATACTCAAATATTATGAGAGATTCAGTAGTAGGAGCATTGTAGACCATCCCTATGAAACTAGAAGTAAACTAAACCTGAATGTTAAAACTGATAGGATGTCAAAGAAAGTTGGACAACAATGTTTCACTTATAATGCTGCTAGTCTTTACAATATGTTACCAGTTGAAATAAAAAGCTCTGTTTTTCCTCTTTTTAAAAGTAAATTAAAGATGTGGATTAAAAATATTCCTGATACTGCTCTTCGTGTTGTGTTGTATGGAGTGGATTGAAATGTCCTTAAAGTTATTTTTTTGTTCATTTGTAGTGTTGCATATTTTTTGTTTTGTTTTTATTTGCTTTGCTCTGGAAGAATTTTGTAACGTCGCACACAAGTTGTTCAAACTTTTAGCGATGTAGAATTGTTTATTTATTTATTCATGTGAACAAGGGTTGGTGAACGTTTTGATGTTAAATTGGTTTAATTGAAATAAATAAATTTATTTATTATTTATTTAGATACAAATTATTAATAAGCTAAATATGACTTTGTAGAGGAAATGTAATTTAAATGAAAAGCTGGACGGAGAACAAATTTATAATGTAAATAATGTTTATTAACAGTGCCATTTTTATGGAAAGTAATTCGAAAACATTGCTTTCCCGAGATAACTGTTTTATTCTCACTTTTTATAGAAGAATCATATTTTGAAGTCAAAATGCAAATCGCGTTGAAATCATGTTACCTGTGATAAACAAAACAGCTCCAACTCGCATCTGTCATAGTTTGAAGGATTTTCTGCATTTTCTTAATTTTTTTATTTAATTTTAATTTATTTATTTAATTTCAATAAATTTGTTCTCGCTGTAGTTTTTTGTTTAAATTACAACATTTCCCACTAATGATAAAAGCCAAATTTATCTCATTAATAATTTCTACTGACTTTAAAATATCTGTTCTGACTTCCGCAACAACTCCAAATTTGAGAAGAAGAAATTGAAAACATTCAACAAAAGTACTTAACTAAATTTATTTAGAGAGTGAGTGGCTCAAATTTAAGTTTTCTTGGTTCTGGTAGACATTGCGATTTCGAGCTATTTTTATTCTTTTTGCTATATAAATGCAAAGAAGTGGAAGATAAATTCGAAGTAGGAAAGACTGATGAAGCATATAAAATAATTAGGAGAAATTTTAGAGAAATTGGATCTAGTACCAAAAACATTAGAAATGAGGCAGGAGATATCCTAATCGGAAGTGGGGAGAAGGCAGATAGGTGGAAAGAATATTTAGGAAACTTATATGCGGGACAGGAAGTGCAAGATATATTAGAAAGCGAAAGCAGTGTAGAGGGGGATAACCTAGGGAGTCCTATAATGAGAGAAGAGTTTGAGATAGCACTAAAAAGTTTAAGGAATAATAAAGCACCAGGTATAGATGGCTTGCAGGCAGAAATCTTAAAGTGCGCAGGTCAAGAGGTAATAGATCGTTTATTTAAACTAGTTAGTCGCATATACCTGACAGGCGAGATTCCAGAAGATTACAAACGGAACATCATAGTAGCTTTGCCAAAAAGAAAAGGCGCGGATAGATGCGAAAATTTTAGAACTATCAGTTTAACTTCCCATGCGTCAAAAATTTTAACTAGAATTGTGCAAAGAAGGATGGAGAAAAAGGCGGAAGAAATATTAGGAGAAGATCAGTTCGGATTTAGACGAAATAGAGGAACGCGCGAGGCCATTCTAGCTTTACGAGTAATTATAGAAAAAACGATAGAAAAGAGAAAGAGCGTCTATATAGGATTTGTAGATTTAGAAAAAGCCTTCGACAACGTAAAATGGGGGAAGATGTTCGAAGTGCTGAGAAAGGTAGGGATGAAATACAGGGACAGAAGAATAATACATAATCTCTTCAAAGAGCAAAAGGCAGTTATAGAATGTGAGCAGGAACAAAGGGAAGTAGATATCCGGAAGGGAGTGAGACAGGGATGTGCATTGTCACCTCTAGTTTTCAACTTATATATCGAAGATGCGATTAATATTGTTAAGGAAAGAACAGCCTCAGGGATCAATGTACAGGGCCAAACTATTAACATGCTCAGATTTGCGGATGATATAGCAGTGTTAGCATCTAGCAAAGAAGAATTAGGAGCGGCTCTGAATGAAATGGAAGCAGTTTTGACACAGGGCTTCGGCATGAAAATCAATAAAAAGAAAACTAAAATTTTGGTATGTAGGGGATGTGAAAATAGAACTAAAATGGAAATACAAATTGGAAATGGGAAGATAGAGGAGGTCGCGGATTTCTGCTACTTAGGAAGTAAAATAACGCAAGACGGTAGGAGCACTAAAGATATAAAACAAAGAATGGCGCAGGGCCGAGTTGCGTTTAACAAAAAGAAACAACTGTTATGCTCGAGAACGGTTAATATAGAGACTAGGAAGAGACTCTTAACGTCGTATGTATGGAGTACGGCATTATACGGGTGCGAAACTTGGACAATAGGAGAAGCGGATAGAAAAAGAGTAGAAGCGTTTGAAATGTGGTGCTACAGACGCATGATGAAGATACCGTGGATAGATAAGGTTAGCAATAGGGAAGTATTAGAAAGAGTTGGGGAAAAGCGAAAGGTATGGAAAACAATAAAGAGTAGGAGAGATAGGATGGTAGGACACCTTCTAAGACACGAAGGAATAGTTCGTGACATACTAGAGTCAGAGATAGGAATAAAAAGAGGTAGGGGTAGGCCTAGATTAGACTACTGCTCTCAAATAGTTAGGGATGTAGGATGTTCTACTTTTAGGGAAATGCGTAGGTTAGCTCAGGATAGAAAAGAATGGAGGTACGCGTCCAACCAGTCTTCGGACTGAGAACCTTATGATGATGCTATATTTGTTCACAATAATACTAATTCTCGGTAAGAATATCTTGAAAACTACCCGTTTTAGCTTAGGCATACGCGGGTAGACTTAATAAAAATTAAATCGATTTTACCTTCAAGAAGAAATTTTGCAATGGGACTTTTTGTGTTAGTGTAAATTCTATTGGCTTAGTTTTGCGCAGAAACCAAATTTAAACATTTTTTTACTTTCTCTGGTAAACCGTTATTAGAGTGAGCCATTGCGTCAGAGGTAGGAATAAAAAGAGGTAGGGGTAGGCCCAGATCAGACTACTGCTCTCAAATAGTTAGGGATGTAGGATGTTCAACTTTCGGGGAAATGCGTATGTTAGCTCAGGATAGGAAAGGATGGAAGTACGCGTCCAACCAGTCTTTGAACTGAGAATTTCATGATGATGATTTGTATAAGAATTTTTTTGATCTCATTTCCGACTCGACCTCTTAACTGGAAAACACCGTAAGCGGCAGTGACATATAAATCGTCTATTTATATACCGTCTTGTCTCACGTACCTATTAGGTTGAGGTTAAGTACATTCTATACCGTCGGCTTCCTTAAACATTCAACCGGAGGTTAAACACCACGCGTGTTTCAAACATTCACTCCGTATATATTTGCTCAACTCCGATCAAGCGCGAATTTGAGGTAAAAAAACGTCCGATTGCACATTGCAATCAATTTGTAATGCAATTATTGCATTTCTTAAAGAGAAAAAATGAGCAATAGCCTCGGTAACTAGCCACAGCATTTCTAAGTAGATGATTTAGATTTTGAAAAGGAGTTTCAAGAAAAATGCAACTAACTGAATGCAAGAATGCAAGGAAAGGTCGGGTCATTTCCATTTTAATTAATATTTCATTAACAGTAAAGATTATAGCGCCATTGATAGCCGTTTTAAAATTCAGTACATCGTCTTGGACGAGGTTGAGGAAAGATTTTATTGTAAATTGTATCTCGCTTACATTAAAATGCCCTTCACAACTCGACAAAAGTTAAGCTTTAATAACACATTTACAAAGGTAGGAGCATGGGGGAGACTCTGATTCATTAAAATAGGATCATAAATATTAGAAAACTTTTTGAGTTACATTTGATTGAAATACCTATTGTTGTCTTCTAATTGCACCCGTTATAATCACAGTCTTAATAGATCTATTAAATTAAATGTGTTGGTAATTGGTTTGACATTTAAAATTTCTGTTGTTTTTCTGTATTCCTCTATTTTATCAATTGACACGTGCTCAAACGTAGAAATTATCTTTACGTCTTTTAGATTAAACTCGGTTTAGTGCTTGCATCACAGCACTAAACAAATAATGTAACCGCCTACTACGTAAACGCAAACCTGCATAACAATAAAATCATTTTTATGTACAAATTAATATGATATGATAATAGTTTTTTTCATTGTTTATGGTAACCATCTATTATTTTTTTGTATTATTTATTGTAATGCCCAAAGGTGCGACACATTCATCGTTTTAACAATAAGTGGTTGAGTTTTACATACAAAACTTAATTATTGACACTAATTGCTGGCGACCACGTTTGGCTGGGAAAACCCGAACAATAAATGCTTGAAAAATTGGTTTGAACTACTAAACTCCAAAAATGCCTGAGATGTTATGATTTTTGGGTCGTGGAGCACAGACATGCCCATGCCACTTTTTGTTTTTGGTACAGTGATGTGTGGCAGACCTGTAAATGTGTAAAAAAATTGCTTAAAAAAGTATTATAGGTTTAGGACTGGGGTTTGTGGGAAGCGCTAAATAATGAAAAGTAATCCAGCGGACGCGGTTCGCTTGTTGTGAATTCTAGGACACTGACCCGCAGCAGAGGTCAAATTGTGTAAATAAAACACCCCCAAAAAATTATAGGTTTACGCATGGGGATTGGAGGGACCTCCTAATTTACCCCCAAACATCATGAATCTCAACTCCCATTCATTTTGGTTGGTACAAAGAGGCGCCACTCTCGCGACACTTTGTAAATTCACTCAGGTAAAAAAAATCATAAGTTTATGAATGGCGTTCAAGAATTTGATTATGATGAACCTGCTGAGAACAAAAATACATTCCTTATCATTGAACGATGGTACAAGAGCCCGCTAGAAAGCTTGAAAGAAAGCAATTATAAATTTTCAACCTTCATCATAAAGATTTCAGTCCGAAGACTGGTTGGACGCGTATCTCCATCTTTCCTACCCTGAGCTAACCTACGCTTTTCCCTAAAAGTTGAACATCCTATATCCCTAACTACTTGAGAGCAGTAGTCCAATCTCGGCCTACCCTTACCACTTTTTATTCCTATCTCTGACTCTAGTATGTTGCGAACTAAGCCTTCGTGCCTCAGAAGGTGTCCTACTATCCTATCTCTCCTATTCCTTACTGTCTTCCATAAATTTCGCTTTTCTCCAACTTTTTCTAATACCTCTCTGTTGCTAACGGTATCTTCATCATGCGTCTATAGCGCCACATTCCAAATGCTTCTAATTTTTTCCTATCCGCTTCTCCTATCGTCCAAGTTTTGCACCCGGACACTGCTGTACTCCATACATACGTTTTTAAGAGCCTCTTCCGAGTTTCTACATTTATCATTTCCGAGCATAATAGTTGTCTTTTTTTTAAATGCAACTCGGCCCTGCGCTATTCTTTGTCTTAAATCTAGAGTTATTTGACTTCCTAAATAACAGAAATCTGAGACTTCCTCTATCTTCTCGTTTCCTATTTGTATTTTAGTTTTAGCCCTATTTTCACGCCCCCTACACAACAAAATTTCGGTTTTCTTTTTATTGATCTTCATACCATAGCCCTCCGTCAAAACCGCTTCCATTTCGTTCAGAGTCCTTCCTAATTCTTCTTTGCTGGATCGCTGGATGCTAATACTGCTATATCATTCGCAAATCTGAGCATATTAATAGTTTGACCCAGTATATTAATTCCAGCAGCTATTCTGATGTCTTTAACAATATTCATCGCATCTTCGATATATAAATTGAGAACTAGAGGCGATAACGCACGTCCCTGCCTCACTCCCTTTCGGATATTTACTTCTCTATGTTCCTGCTCAAATTCTGTAACTGCCGTTTGCTCTTTGTGTAGATTATGAATAAATTATTCTTCTATCCCTATTAGTTAGGGAGCCGGTATAGTAAATTATGACTGTATTTTCCACCATGCTGGACATTATTAATCTTAATGTATGCAACAAGAGGAAGAAGAATATGACTATGAGAAAGTTGCATCTGAGTCCGCAAATGGCGCTCTTAAGAAAAGTTTAGAATCGTCTGGCACCCACTCGCGACTATCTAATGTGTCTGGCATTGATATTTTGACATTCTTCATGATACAAATAGGTAAAAGAAGAATCAGATACATTATAAGTCGCGAGTGGGCGCCAGAGAACCCCAAACTTATCTTAAGCAGGAGCGTCACGTGACGTATTTTCTACCAACAGATTTTTCTTTTACTGAATTTTTGTATTATGAAGAATGCCAAAATATCAATGCCAGACACATTAGATAGTTGCGAGTGGGTGCCAGACGATTCGAAACTTTTCTTAAGAGCGCCATCTGCGGTGCGACTCAGATGCAACTTTCTCATAGTCATATTCTTCTTCCTCTTGTTGCATACATTAAGATTAATAATGTCCGGCATGGTAGAAAATACAGTCATAATTTACTATACCGGCTCCCTAACTATACATATACTTAATCCCTACCGTTTTGAGCACTTCGAACATCTTCCTCCATTTCACATTGTCGAAGGCTTTTTCCAAATCTGCAAATCCTTTATAGGGTCTCTTTCCCTTTTCTATTGCTTTTTCTATTAGTAGTCGTAAAGCTAGAATGGTCTCGCGCGTTCCCCTGTTTCTTCTAAATCCGAACTGATCTCCTAATATTTCTTCCGCCCTTTTCTGGATCCTTCTTTGCACAATTCTAGTTAAAATTTTTTACACGTGGGAAGTCAAACTGATCGTTCTAAAATTTCCACACGTATCCGCGCCTTTCCTTTTTGGCAAAGCTACTATGATGTTCCGTTTGTATTCTTCTGGAATATCGCCTGTCTGGTATGTGCAGCTAAACGTTTCATAGAACCATTTTAATTTTTTTTAAATTTCTTGCATTTCCTATTTACTGCAGTAATCTACACGCAGTAGGAACGAATCTTCAGTGCACAATCAATTATCGTGAATGGCAAGACTTTTATACCACTTTTCAACGACGGCGAATGTATTTTCGCACTCAGTATGTTTATATTAAACAAGTTACTGAACGCCATTCATAAACTTATGATTTTTTTTACCTGAGTGAATTTACAAAATGTTGCGAGAGTGGCGCCTCTTTGTACCAATCAAAATGAATGGGAGTCGACACTCATGATGTTTGGGGGTAAATTAGGAGATCCCTTCAATCCCCATGCGTAAACCTACGATTTTTTTTTGGGTGATTTATTTACACAGTTTGACCCCTGCAGCGGGTCAGTGTCCCAGAATTCACAACAAGCGAACCGCGTCCCCTGGATTACTTTTTATTATTTAGCGCTTCCCGCAAACCCCAGTCCTAAACCTATAATACTTTTTTAAGCAATTTTTTTTACACATTTACGGGTCTGCCACACATCACTGTACCAAAAACAAAAACTGGCATGGGCATTTCTGTGCTCCACGTCCCAAAAATCACAACATCTCAGGCATTTTTGGAGTAAACCTATTATGCACAATTTTTGGTCTATGGGCTCTTGGTCTATTATTACACCTGTCAGAGAAAGGGTTGATTTAAATAGTTGTCAATTATTTGTTGGTGTATATTTTTGCGTTATTAAGTTAGAGTAATTAGTAAATCATTGGCGTATTTACAATCTAAGTGAAACAGTAGCCATTGAATCAATAAATTAAATGAAACGGGTTGTTAAATTTGACACTATAGGATATAGGTACTAGTAATAGTTTTCTTCGTCAAATTGCTGGGCAACAAAATTTCGTTCAAAACAGAAATGTGTCCGCCAAAATAAAAATTACACGTTTCTGTATTACCACCCACTAAAAGTATTAAAATTTTCTCCAAGTCGTAGCTGATTTAGCCTAAAATATAGATGGGAAAAGGACTCGATTATATCTAACAAGTCTGCTTATTTTTTCTTTTCTTTTCTTGAATGTAATGTTTCTCAGAAAATGTGTGTTATTTAATAGCTCAGGCATTGTGTAAAATTGCAAGAGAAATTAACACTTTTATGGGTATCGTTGTTGCGTTTGCGTATATTAAAGCCGATTTAGGGGCAAACTAGGTACACGTTTATTGTTGTTTAAAACAAGTACAACACGTAACACAGATAACAGCCAGTCGGTATTGTTTTTTTTATGAGATCGGCGCATAAGTGACGATACTAAAAATATATCATTGTATCACGTTTCCTAATAAAAACTTCTGGAACATTTCCGAACACATTCATAGTAGAGTTCGCGCGCTTGAAAAACTCTTCTAGAAATCATGTTCGCTGTACATTGAAAGGTAAAAATGTATCGAGTACGTTTTCGGATGCTATTTGGGGTGTATAACGACCCCCTAAATTCGTCTCGCGATATCGATGTCCAACACACCCCCAGGGGGTAAAAACTGAAAAAACGAGGAATTTAGAATATTTGATTTGCTATCCGGCAGTAAAAAAGTTTTTCTGTTCCGTCAAGTAATAAGGGAGTAATAACTAATTTCCGTCCAAAGTTTAACATTAGACGAACGGAAGAATATTTACTAAAATCGCTTGTAGCTCCATTATTATTCGTGTTTCGATTTCTGACAAAATTGAGAAATGCCTACACCGCGATAACTTTTTAACGACACAAGATATCGAAAAAATTAAAAAAGTAAATGTTGTAGTCTGATGCTTTTGCAAGGCAAGGGTTTTTGAAATTTTGAAATCGAACAATAAATAAGGAAGATATTGCCAATTTACTCCAGGGATGTAAAAGCCGCCGCCGCGAAGCGCGCACTCTGCCTCTACTTTCGCCCGTTTCCCATCTCATTCTGACGGACTCCTCCGTGCCCCACCATGGCCCGCAAGCCTCGTAGTATCGTACTCGCCCATACCCGGCGTCTGCATTGCTTGTATTGGGGAATGGTGATTAATTAATTATTATCAATTAATTTCGTGCTATTTTCATTTTCGTGAATTTGGCATCTTCAAGTGTTACAACAAACGATGAACTATTACATAAATTTAAGCTAAAAACAAAACAATTAAGGCGTGATGATAACAAATTAATGAGCAATATGCAAAAAAGGCGGAAAACTGGAGGAATCTACTCTAAAAACTATGAAAACCATTAAAAGATCGGTGAAAATGAGACTTGATGTGCAAACTTACAATAAAGACCTGAGAGTGCTTAGTGATAAAATAAATAATTCGTGTAAGTTAAGGTGCGACACAGGAACTGTTACTCCTCGTTTACAAGCCTGAAAAACATTTCCACGGCAATGAAATTAAAAGCACAAAGTAGTCAATGTATGTATAGGAAATAAAGATGTAGGTAACCGAATCAACGACAGACAGAAAGCCAATAAATTGCGATTCCACAAGCCGAATTTTAATATTAATTTATGTGTTTCCTGCAAAAAATTGCAGAAGGGTAAATCTTTGAGCCAGGTGTCGACAACGAATTTCAGTAATAAACGTTAATTATAACCTTTTTAAAAAATTAATACATTAGATTTAATTGCTGCTGAAGTCAAATTCCATAGTAATTGTTTCGCGGTAGAGTGGAAAATATATAGTAGCAAATCTGAATCTAAATTAGCTTCTATGGATGACTGTGCAAGTCAAACGATAAAGGGCGTGAGACCTGGCAAAAAACTGTTGGGGAAATAAAGCAAGGCATATCCAAAGGAAAAGTATATACCTAATAGAATTCCGCTGATTCTTTAAGCATTTCAACTTCGTTATAAATATTACATATTTTGTAATTTTTGGTACAGTAGCTTCATTACTTTTATAAGATTTGACAAAAACGACATAATCATTTTCAGTTTCCTCAGGAAATACTGCGGATTCAAGCTAACGCATTAGCGCATATCGGTCGTAAACTGCAGCGGAATTATATAAGTAGGTCCTCTTCCTTTATTTCCCCAACAATTTTTGCGAGGTCTCACTCCCTTTATCGTTTTGACTTGCACAGTCATCCACTGAAGCTACCTTAGATTCAGATTTGCTACTATATATTTTCCACTCTACCGCGAAACAATTACTATGGAATTTGACTTCAGCAGCAATTAAATCTAATGTATTAATTTTTTAAAAAGGTTATAATTAACGTTTATTACTGAAATTCGTTGTCGACACCTGGCTCAGAGATTTACCCTTCTTCAATTTTTTACAGGAAACACATAAATTAATATTAAAATTCGGCTTGTGGAATCGCAATTTATTGGCTTTCTGTCTGTCGTTGATTCGGTTACCTACATCTTTATTTCCTATACATTGACTACTTTGTGCTTTTAATTTCATTGCCGTGGAAATGTTTTTCAGGCTTGTAAACGAGGAGTAACAGTTCCTGTGCCGCACCTTAACTTAACGAATTATTTATTTTATCACTAAGCACTCTCAGGTCTTTATTGTAAGTTTGCACATCAAGTCTCATTTTCACCGATCTTTTAATGGTTTTCATAGTTTTTAGAGTAGATTCCTCCAGTTTTCCGCCTTTTTTGCATATTTCTCATTTGTTATCATCACGCCTTAATTGTTTTGTTTTTACCTTAAATTTATGTAATAGTTCATCGTCTGTTGCCAAATTCACGAAAATGAAAATAGCACGAAATTAATTGATAATAATTAATTAATCACCATTCCCCAATACCAGCAATGCAGACGCCGGGTATGGACGAGTACGATACTACGAGGCTTGCGGGCCATGGTGGGGCACGGAGGAGTCCGTCAGAATGAGATGGGAAACGGGCGAAAGTAGAGACAGAGTGCGCGCATCGCGGCGGCGGCTTTTACATCCCTGGAGTAAATTGGCAATATCTTCCTTATTTATTGTTCGATTTCAAAATTTCAAAAACCCTTGCCTTGCAAAAGCATCAGACTACAACATTTACTTTTTGAATTTTTTCGATATCTTGTGTCGTTAAAAAGTTATCGCGGTGTAAGCATTTCTCAATTTTGTCAGAAATCGAAACACGAATAATAATGGAGCTACAAGCGATTTTAGTAAATATTCTTCCGTTCGTCTAATGTTAAACTTTGGACGGAAATTAGTTATTACTCCCTTATTACTTGACGGAACAGAACAACTTTTTTACTGCCGGATAGCAAATCAAATATTCTAAATTCCTCGTTTTTTCAGTTTTTACCCTCTGGGGGTGTGTTGGACATCGATATCGCCAGACGAATTTAGGGGGCCGTTATACACCCCAAATAGCATCCGAAAACGTACTCGATACATTTTTACCTTTCAATGTACAGCGAACATCAAGATAAACTTTCACGTTGACTCTACTATCATGTTCTGGTGTGAAAATTCCTACAGATATTTTTTTTTTGCATTTCTGCATTTCAGAATTCAGACACCTGGTGATTTAAGGCCCCAAGCGACTAAGCAATTTTCAATGCATTGCTTAGAAATACCTAGATTAACGTTTATTATTTAAGTGTTTTACAATTTCCTTGTCAAAATTCAAAATTCAAGTCTAACTATGGGACCTGACCTGACCTATAAGCCCATTGTTAGGAGACATTTTTATGTCATAAATATATTTTTCAAATATCTTCTGGCAACCCAAGAAATTACATAACCCGTATACCTAATTCTGTTCCACCAATTGCGCGGTGAATTTAACTTAATGTCTAAATGCCGTTGTTTGCTTTTATTTCATCTTTCGAAAGTAACTATTAAAATTATTTTAATTGCACTCTAGAAATAAATCGAGCTGTAAAATTACCCTCATTAAGTATTTGGTTCAAAAATTTTGCTTTGACAACAGACTTCCTATATACACGGTTTAAACTGCATTTATTCCGAGATATCGACGTAATAACCATTTACAAGAATAAAAGGCGGCGTAATTAAATGTAATGTACGTACATTTCCTACAAAACAACTGCACATGTACGGTGCAAGTGACTTCCTGTATAAAAGCGTGACTGACAGAAATAGCACTATCAAATAATATCGTGGAAAATTGTTAACGATCTCTTAAAATTTATTCTGATTGGAACAGATTTTTCCCTGGTGGTAAAATTATTATTCTGGGATTGTCTTCAAACAGATAAGTCCATTGCATAGTGAATCACCCACCATTCAGTCCGGATCGTACTCCATGAGACTCGTTTCCCACCCCCAAAAATCAAAAACGCGAATGCATGTAATTATCTGGTCACGCACGCTTCTTCTTGAGAACGACAATTTATCGGAGTGGACGCTATATTTAATTGATTTTTAAATAACTATTAATTACAAATAAAAATATCTAATCTCATCTGGGGACTTGAGAGGCGATGTTTTCAGTGTCTTGTTCGATTTGTTTGACAGTATTGACGAGTGCACTCTTTGTACTTGTTACGAAAAGATGAAAATCGCGAATGGTGACTTCAGAAATTTTTTCATCCTGAAAGTGCGCACCAAAATTCAGGAAAAAGTGCAGTGGGGGCATCAAATAACCAGGGTTGTTTACAGTGACGGTGAGATAGATGCTGACGAAAGTAAAGCTGAATCAGAGGTTGATTTTCAGGAGTTTTGTTACATTGAGCACGCCAGAAAATCCTTGCCTTTATGCAGGTGAATTTTTTACGTTTAAAACCATTTTTATTAGCGGAATTGGTTAATAAAGAGTGCATTTCACGGTCTCCAGCCGAATTAATTCCTTCCGATACTGTTAAGATTTTTATTATTGTGCAGGTATGCAAATATTTGCGCTTTTAGTCGCAACACCTTGAGTAGCTCTGTTATTTTTGAACGACCTTGACTTTTTGGAGTTGCGAATCGACGAACAAATACATTTTGTTAATGGACATTCTGTAGGTCATCTGCAAGTTGTGATTCAACAGTTATACAGGGTGAGTCACTAAGGCGAAATCGGCCTATAACAAGAGTACAGTTCAAAATGGGAGAAACTTTTTCAAATAAAAGTTTTTCGAAAATAAGTGCTTAATGAGATAAAAATATTTTCAAATATGGCGGACTTCCGGTTATACCGGAAATGGACACTAACTGTATTATTTTAAATGGAACACCCTGTATTCGTTTGCATTTTTGGATTTCTCATGAAAAATAAATGTCAGTTTGTTAATCAAACATTGGGTCTCAGTCTAACCGCTATGGAGTTTTTTAATTTTTTTTTTTAAATTTGACATTTGCAGTAGTTGGCGCCATTTTGAATATCTTCGAAACGAAAGCACTTAGAGGAATGCGGTTTCGACAGTTCGTCTCTGGAAGTAACGGCCTATCACACACAAGTATAACATGGAATCATAACTTTTTAATTAAATGAAATTTATCCATGCCAATATTTACTAATTCAAACAGGAATAACTCTTTTTTTTAAATGGAATGCTACATTGGTTCTCACCTCATAAGACGCAAAATTAAATTTCCTTTCTGATGATGTATGGTTGTTGGCATCTGTCACCAGCTGTTTTTAAGAAATTTGCGTTTTTCTGGAAATTTTGAATAATATCATGTTTATGCATTAACAATGGTTGACGTTTGGCGATATTGTTTTGTTTTGTCTTACAAAATGTTCGTTCCAAAACTTCAAAGATTATTAGATAATAACAGCAACAAAAATAAATTAATGTAATTAGATTAAATGTTCGACATAACCGCCATCCTCACGATAACAAACACGCAATCGTTTCAACAAAGAATTGTTCACATTTATCAACATATCTTCATTGATACTTTGAAATTCATCGCGAACTCGTTCCATCATATTTTCTCGAGTAGTTGGAGGTTCCCTGTAAACTAACTGCTTTACGTACCCCCACAAGAAAAAGTCAAGTTTTGTTAGGTCTGGAGATCGCGCTGGCCAAGGTGTCGGACCTCCTCTTCCTATCCATGTGTTTGGAAATGCTGCAGTCAAGTGCTCCCTTACATCCCTCCCGTAATGCGCAGGCGCTCCATCTTGTTGATACCACATCTGTTGTATTGCAGCAAGTGGTAAATTGTCTAACATTTCTGGCAAATCGTTTTGTAAAAATTGTAGGTAGCTATTACCGTTCAAATTTCCATCGAAAAAATGTGGTCCAATTACGTGTCGTCCAATTATGCCACCCCATACATTCAAAGACCACCTATGTTGATGATCCAATAGCCTTATCCAATGGGGATTGTCAGTACTGTAATAATGGCAGTTGTATCTTGAAACAAACCCGTTTTTATGAAACGAAGCTTCGTCCGTAAAGAGAACATGATCGAAAAAGTCATTTCGCTCCTGAAGTTTACGTAAAGCCCACTCACAAAACTGCAACCGATTGTTGAAGTCATTTTGATCTAATTCCTGAACCCGTGGTTACGGGTGAAATTTATTTTTGCGCAGTATTCGAGATACAGAAGTTTGGCTTATTTCTAACTCGCGACTAATTTCTCTGGTACTTAAATGAGGATCTCGGACAACAGTAGCAGCTACTAAAACTTGATTTTCCTCATTTGTCACTGATTTTACACGTTCTTTCTTCTCGTACACCACACAACCAGTTCGTTCAAACCTCTCTTTTAATTTTGCGAATGTCGCTACATTTGGATGTCTATGCTCGGGAAAACGTTGCGCATACATTCTTGAGGCAAGTAACGAATTTCCTTCTGCTTCACCCAAGGAATACACCATAGTAATTAATTCTTCTTGAGTGTACATTTTCAGTTTTCTTAATTGTGATATTTATTAAAATTGAAATCAATACTCTCACTAATTGAACTCAAATTGCACTCTTACTTAACAATAATTTAATAGAAATGACATTTCGTTGGCAAAACAAAACAAAATCGCTGAACGCCAACTATTGTTAACGCAATAACATGATATTATTTAAAATTTCCAGAAAAACGCAAATTTCTTAAAAACTGCTGGTGACAGATGCCAACAACCATACATCATCAGAAAGGAAATTTAATTTTGCGTCTTATGAGGTGAGAACCAATGTAGCATTCCATTTAAAAAAAAGAGTTATTCCTGTTTGAATTAGTAAATATTGGCATGGATAAATTTCATTTAATTAAAAAGTTATGATTCCATGTTATACTTGTGTCTGATAGGCTGTTACTTCCAGAAACGAACTGTCGAAATCGCATTCCTCTAAGTGCTTTCGTTTCGAAGATATTCAAAATGGCGCCAACTACTGCAAACGTCAAAATTTTCAAATAAAATTTAAAAAACTCCATAGCGGTTCGACTGAGACCCAATGTTCGATTAACAAACTGACATTTATTTTTCATGAGAAATCCAAAAATGCAAACGAATACAGGGTGTTCCATTTAAAATAACACAGTTAGTGTCCATTTCCGGTATGACCGGAAGTCCGCCATATTTGAAAATATTTTTATCTCATTAAGCACTTATTTTTGAAAAACTTTTATTTGAAAAAATTTCTCCCATTTTGAACTGTACTCTCGTTATAGGCCGATTTCGCCTTAGTGACTCACCCTGTATAGAACAGACTTTTTCTCAAAAATTTCAAATGGAACACCATGTATATTATTTGTACAATTGATGGTCATTTTACTAAGCTTTTTATTGATTTTGATATTGTAAAGTCTACCAGTAAAAGTTTCGACAGAATGTACAATTGAATTATAAAAATGTAGTTTCGTTAGTATTTTACATTATTTTTGACGATCTCCCCTACTTTGTCGCCCAAGACTCCAAAAAAGATCTGCATTTTGTTCCCATAAAATATTTAGCAAATGAAGTTTACATTGACACAAGAAATCCCATTGCAAGATTATTTCTTAACGATAATATTTTCTTCCATGGCACTCCTTGTTTGAACATTATACCCGACTTTAAAAAGACATTATACATTTAAGAATATAACCATCAAGAAACAATTTTACAATAAGATTTATTGTCTTTATATTTATACCAATTTGCAAATACAAAAAGAGTATAAACTAATAATGAAATTCAAAAATTTTGATGTTCAATCGTAATATCTGCAGAAACTATCAGTAGTAGACCTGGAAATATCTACATCAATTAAAAGCTTAGTTAACTTACTGTCAGTTGTGCAAATAATATCTTAAGCAGTACCAGAGATATGAACCGATTACACACTAAATCCCCACCCGGTATAGGATTTGTAGATTTGGAAAAAGCCTTTGACAATGTAAAACGGAACATTCTATTATGTTGCCTCAAAGTTTCAACCCTCCACGTCAAGTTAAACATCCCCGAATAGCCACCATAACTTACCTGAAAATAGGTTGATCAAAATTATGTATGAATGCCGTTCGACGCGTTACATGACTACTTGTAGTAGCAATTTTTCTTAGCTCTGATCTTGAGCCGCTTATTATTAGCCCAAGTTTAAAACCAATTTCCGAAATGCAGTTCGAAGCAATCGGCAAGTATTTTGTCAGTTGCGGGCGCGCTGTTTTTCCATTAGTCACTTCGCAACAGTTCATCATCAAAACGTGACAAGCTGTCACTTTTCAAAGCAAAAGTGTAGTGTGCATACGGGTGTTGGTGAGGTGCGTGACACGCGTGGTAATTGCTTCATGATCAAGGACGTTTGAGGTTGACTGGTACAAGGTGGTCCTAAGCCTGTAAAAGGAATTTTTATACTTGTTTTTGGATCAAAGATTTAAAGCAATGATTGTAACTGTTTTGTGGTTTAAACAGTTGTTTTCTTGTGTTCATCTCTTAAACTTATTGTGTTTCGTTTCATTTATTAGTTGTGCGTTGTTTGTGTTGCAAAGCCTAGAATAGTGTTATACCTTAATTTTGTGAACGCTTTCATAGTCATTATTGGTTAACCTGACTGATATACTAGCGTCGGTGTAGTTTAACTTCAATGTTAGAACCATAGCTGCGCATGTGCGTTGTGGTCTCCGCTTACTGACGACAGGACCCCACGTGAACGGCGGTTATTTCAAAAAAATACATTAAATTTTAGACAACCTGTATGCAAATAGTTGTAAGTATTTATTTCTGGTTGTATTTGTTTGGTGCTCTCTGCTTACACACTCTTGTTACAAATAGGCGATAAAATTTAATGATACCTTGACACCATATTCGTTTAATTGTGTATGAGCAATTAAAATCGTTAAACTATATTGTAATGGCGCATTTTTCGATTCAGGGCATGGTAGGTTCATTACGGAACGTTCTAGTAGTTTATATTCAAATAAAACTGATCGCAAATCAAAAAAATTGCGTCAGCTGAAGTTGTTTTTCTTCGAAATGTAAAATTGAGTCTATACAGGGCGTCCCGCGCAAACCGATCATTAGAAGTTTATTTCCCGTTATAGTGGAAATTTGAAAATTTAATTGAGAAATAAGTTGCCCAAAACCGTCCAATGCAATCTGACCACGAGTTTTTTTTTTAATTTCTATGATTACTGAATGGAATTTTCTTCTTCAGATGGTACTTCAAGAAGATCAAAAGAATTGAAGCAGAGAAAAAACTCCTGTTGCCCGAAAATGATCATGGTGCTTTTCTGATACGTGATTCAGAAAGTCGACATAATGATTACTCCCTATCAGGTAAGTAAAAGTTCCAAGAGCCGAAGCACCTACAAAATGGTATTAGAACAATATGATTTTATAAGCACTTGATGTTTTTAGGAGATAGAACAGTATCTCCGCATTTAAATACACACCAGAATTTTATAAAATACACTTTAGTTCACAATTATTGCATACAAGTACAAATGTGTGTTTTTATTGCATAATTTCAGTTCGAGATGGGGATACGGTCAAGCATTACAGAATTAGACAATTAGACGAAGGGGGGTTCTTCATAGCGAGAAGAACAACTTTCAGAACTTTACAAGAACTTGTCGAACATTACAGCAAAGACGCCGATGGCTTATGCGTCAATTTGTGTAAGCCTTGCGTCCAAGTAAGTTCATCTTCTAAGTATCTAAATAAATTCCCATTTAAATTCGGAGGATTATAAAAAAAATTAGTTCGGTTAGACAGCTATTGGCTATTGTACAAATATTTGTTGTTGAGCTAAAAAAATTATATTTTTTATTGTACTTATGCAGAATCGTTTGATAGTAAACAAGGTATGTTGATTCTCTGTCTCAGAGAAATTGTTAATAGTCGTTGCACCAGCATGTTTCTGCTATTAGTTCTCCTAATTTCCCTTTTACCAATAATCAATAGCTGCCTCTTTTTCCATGTTAGACTCAGTACTAAAAATGTTCGTGATGATTTACTTCAGTGGTAATATTTTAAGGTTGAAAAACCACAACCTGAAGGTTTATCGCACAAAACGAGGGACCAGTGGGAGATAGACCGTGCTTCTTTGAAATTTATCCGGAAATTAGGGCAAGGGCAGTTCGGGGAAGTATGGGAAGGCCAGTGGAACAATACAACCCCTGTAGCAATAAAGACCCTGAAGCCAGGAACGATGGACCCCAAAGACTTCTTGGCCGAAGCTCAGATAATGAAGAAACTCAGGCACCAGAAGTTGATACAGCTGTACGCGGTTTGCACGATCGAAGAACCCATTTATATCGTCACGGAATTGATGAAGAACGGTTCTCTGTTAGACTTTTTACAAGGGAAAGGGAAGGGGTTGAAACTACAGCAACTGATAGACATGGCCGCGCAAATCGCCTCGGGAATGGCGTACTTAGAATCGCAGAATTATATCCACCGGGATTTAGCTGCAAGAAACGTTCTCGTCTCTGATACCAACGTCGTCAAAATTGCAGATTTTGGACTGGCTAGGTTAATTAAGGTTCGTTTCTTTGTTTGAAAATCAAGTTGGTTATTAAAGGAGTTTTGTTCTGCGTAGGAAAATGAATATGAAGCGAGGGTAGGGGCGAGATTCCCGATAAAATGGACAGCGCCGGAGGCAGCCAACTTCAGCAAGTTTTCCATCAAGTCTGATGTCTGGTCTTTCGGTATTTTGCTTACTGAACTAGTCACGTACGGGCGCATCCCTTATCCAGGTAAGACACGATACTACACACTGGACACGTCCACTACCTAACTTAAAACTTTAAAACTCATTCAAAATTCACAAGTTATGAAATGGGAGTCCAAATTTCATTGAATTATTCCAACCACGGATCAAGAAACCATTATCTCCGTAATCCAAACATTTTCTTGTTTCAAGTCCAAATTTCCTGACGCAAGCCAAAATTTTCGAAAGGAGTCCATAATAATTCGAAAGGAAATACTCAAAATACCCTGAATTATTTTGAAAATCGTATGTTTCAATTTCAGATTCAGTTAAATCTCCGAGTTTCACGTTTCAAGTCCAAATTTTCTGATGGAAGTCTAAGTATTAAAATGGAATTTTGTAATTAGAATGCGAATACCCAAATTTTCATATTCCATGCATATGGCATTCAAAATGCAGTCCAAGTTATGAAATGAAAGTCCAAATTTCATGGAATTTTAAACAAATCAAGAATTTTAATGAAAATCACAACTAGGGGAGTTTTATGTTTGAATTCCAAATTTTTGAAATTCAAAAACAAATTTTCCGAGTTCTAGATTTAAAGTCCAAATTTAAAAGATTACGAAATACAAATTTCTACGTTGAAGTCTAAATATTAAAATGGACTTTTGTAATTCAAATGTGGAATAGCGATTCTGTTTTTAAAACTCATTGCAAAATGCTTAAGCTACATTTACAAGTTTCTAAAATTTTCATGTTTCATGTGTAGCATTCAAAATTCACAAGTTATGAAATGGGAGTCCAAATTTCATTGAATTATTCCAACCACGGATCAAGAAATCATTATCCCTGTAATCCAAACATTTTCTTGTTTCAAGTCCAAATTTCCTGACGCAAGCCAAAATTCTCGAAAGAAGTTCATAATAATTCGAAAGGAAATACTTGAAATACCCCAATTATTTTGAAAATCGTATGTTTCAATCTCGGATTCAGTTAAAAAATCGAAAAATCTCCGAGTCTCATATTTCAAGTCCAAATTTTCTGATGGAAGTCCAAGTATTAAAATGGAATTTTGTAATTCGAGTGCGAAAACCCAAATTTTCATATTCCATGCGTGGCATCCAAAATGCAGTCCAAGTTATGAAATGAAAGTCCAAAATTCATAGAATTTTAAACAAATGAAGAATTTTGATGAAAATCAAGTCCCCTAGCTTTATTCTTCCATGATAATACCATAACTATCCTTGTCCAAATTTAAAATATGAATAACTTTAATGTCTTCAGCATTCGCTAGTGAGATACCGGAGAATAATTATTTATATGTTGTTTTCAGGAATGACGAATGCGGAAGTCTTGCACCAGGTGGACAACGGTTTCCGGATGCCGTGTCCCGCAGGCTGTCCGGCGCCCCTGTACGAAATAATGTTGGAGTGTTGGCACCGCGACCCGATGAAAAGGCCGACGTTCGAGACGTTGCAGTGGAAGCTGGAGGATTTTTTCACCATGGATGGTTCGGAATATAAGGAAGCGTCGGCTTACTGAGGCCATCTCCACCCCCCGGCTGATTGGCTGTGCAATTCTATCGATTTGCATTACCATTGAGTTGGGAGGTGGCCGCGCGGTTTTAACTCTTCTTCGTTTGGTGTATATTTCGGTTTTCATTCGGTAAGTCGCAAGCGATTGTAATTTCTTTGAGTCGATGAATTTTAGGCACAATGCGTTTATTTAAATAGAGAATTGTTTAGTTTTTAGGCTAGTTCATTGTCGACGCAAAAAATTAATTACGGACAAATTACGGTATACAAAATCGATATTTAATAATTAATTACGAGTCCGTTATTATGAAAGTTGGACTTATAAATTTTCGGACATTTTATTTTTACTTTTTAGCTGCTGGAAAGTCTCATGCCCACATTGATTGGAATTTGATGCCCACAATGTATATCTTGGATTTCATCTATATAGAAAGTCAAATTCCATCTGGACTTACGAATTTGGACGGAAACTGAAATACTTGGAATTTCAGATTCAGTTTGGAATCGCTAAAATGCCATGAAGTTGGAAATTTGAAGTCCAAATTTATTCGCAATGAAACCATTTGTACTTTTTAGAATTGTAACTGGACGTTGATTTTTTAATGTTTTATAAGTGATACATCGAGTCTGAAATCCAAGTTAGGAGAAGGAAGTCCAAATTTCAATTAATTCTTTGTGCATTAAGAATTTTAACGAAAGTCAAAAAAATCCCAGAGTTTCATGTTTCAGGCCCAAATTTTGAAAAGTAAGTCCAAATTCAAGTCTAAATATTGAAGTCCAAATTTTTAAATTGAAGTCCAAATTTCATAGAATTTTAAGCAAATCAAGAATTTTGATGGAAATACAAAAATGATCGAGTTTCGTGTTTGAAGTCCAAATTTTCGAAACGAAGTCCAAATGTTGCAAATTTTTTGAATTTAGGATTTAAAGTCCAAATTTGAAAGATTGCGAAATGCAAGCCCACTTTTCCTGACTGAAGTCCAAATACTAAAACGAATGTGAAATAGCAACTCTTGATATTGAAATGTATGGCGATCCAGTTTATTTTTAGATAACAAGCATTACAAACGAAATGTGCTTGTGCAAAAGTCCTCAAATTTTGTGTTGAAGTCCAAATTGAATTTCTTGAAATCCCGGATTTAGTCAGAAACATAATTATCAAAATGTCATGTAATTGAACATTCGAAGTCCAAATTTATTCGCAATTCAATTCGCAGTCCAAGTTTTAAAATGGAAGTCCAAATTTCATAGAATTTTAAGCAAATCAAGAATCATGATGAAAATCTAAAAAATCTTCGAATTACATGTTTGAAGTCCAAATTTTTGAAACGAAGTCCAAATGTAGCAAATTATTCGCATTCTGGGTTTAGAGCTCCCCAAATTTAAAAGATTACTAAATGCGAATCAAAATTTCTTGACTGAAGTCCAAATAGTAACATGAAGTTTTGCAATTCTATGTATAAAAGTCATTGCTAGGTAGAAGTCCAAATTCTTGACTTTGAAGTTAATTGCAGTTTATAGTTCTCAAATGTTAGGAAAATGTAATACATCATATGTACGTATAAGTTTTGTGTTCAGGTCCAAATTTCCGAAAGAAGTCCATAATAGTTCGAAAGGAAATACTCAAAATACCCTGAATTATTTTGAAAATCATGTGTTTCAATCAAGAATTTTGATGAAAATTGAAAAATTCTTGAGTTTTATGTTTGAATTCCAGATTTAAAGTCCAAATTTAAAAGATTACGAAATACAAATTTCTACGTTGAAGTCCAAATATTAAAATTCGAATGTGGAATAGCAATTATGTTTTTAAAACTCATTGCAAAAGACTTAAGATACATTTACAGGTTACTGAAATTTTCATTTTTCACGTGTAGCATTCAAAATTCACAAGTTATGAAATGGGAGTCCAAATTTCATTGAATTATTCTAACCACGGATCAAGAAATCATTATTAATTTGTAATCCAAATATTTTCTTGTTTCAAGTCCAAATTTTCTGATGGAAGTCCAAGTATTAAAATGGAATTCTGTAATTCGAATGCGAATACCGAAATTTTCATATTCCACGCGTGGCATCCAAATTGCAGTCCAAGTTATGAAATGGGAGTCCAAATTTCATAGAATTTTAAACAAATCAAGAATTTTTATTAAAATCAAAAAATTCCCGAGTTTTATGTTTGAATTCCAAATTTTTGAAATTCAAATGCAAATTTTTCCAATTCCAGATTTAAAGGCCAAACTTAAAAGATTACGAAATACAAATTTCTACGTTGAGGTCGAATTTCAAATTTTTAAAATTTAAATGCAAATTTTTCGAATTCCATATTTGAAGTCTAAATTTAAAAGATAACGAAATACATACAAATTTCTACGTTGAAGTCTAAATATTAAAATTCGAATGTGGAATAGCAATTCTGTTTTTAAAACTCATTGCAAAAGGCTTAAGCTACATTTACAGGTTTCTAAAATTATCATGTTTCATGTGTAGCATTCAAAATTCACAAGTTATGAAATGGGAGTCCAAATTTCATTGAATTATTCCAACCACGGATCAAGAAATCATTATCACTGCAATCTAAACATTTTCTTGTTTCAAGTCCAAATTTCCTGATGCAAGCCAAAATTTTCGAAAGAAGGCCATAATAATTCGAAAGCAAATACTTGAAATACACCGAATTATTTTGCAAATCGCATGTTTCAATCTCAGATTCAATTTCAAGTCCAAATTTTCTGATGGAAGTCAAAGTATTAAAATGGAATTCTGTAATTCGAATGTGAATACCCAAATTTTCATATTCCATGCGTGGCCTCCAAAATGCAGTCCAAGTTATGAAATGAAAGTCCAAATTTCATAGAATTTTAAACAAATCAAGAATTTTGATGAAAATAAAATTAATATTAAAATTAAAATATTACGAAGTACAAGTCCAAATGTCTACGTCGAAGTATATGTATTAAAAAGGACTTGGTTTCTAAGATAGTGGGCGCCAAATTTCAATGTTTTGTAGACATTTAAAGCTTTGCGTTCTCCTGTTAAATTACGTTTGTTTTCTAAAATATCGCGTTGAATTTTCATGGCTTTCTTCTCTTCACATTCCCACGTTTGCTTCAAAATATCGTAACTTCTTGTTTAAGCGAAAAAGAGAAACTTTTAAGTAGTCTTTATACACTGTTCGGTTTTATTTTTATATCTATATTAATCGACACGAGTTGTTGATTTTTGTTATCATATGTTCACGACTTTTATATAAAATAAAGAAATTTGTAATTAACTGATTAATAATGAATGGCATTGTTTATACAATAGGCACATTATATACAATATTTTTTGTATTATACACTAATTATAAGATTTGAGAAAATAATTTACCCCTTTTTATTTCGTTACCTAAAAAAACTCGCAACTCGCAAAGACGACAAATTAAAAAACTGCCTATAATTTATTTTATTGTTAAACATTCACATATGTACATAAAAAGTAATATCGTCTAACGAATTAAGTTTTTAAAAACACGCCAATTCATCCAGCAAGTTTCGGCACTTATTCTTCAAAATCTTCACCGATTCTTTGAATATTTCGTCAGGCGGCAGCGCTCCTACAGATTCTATACCAACTGCAAATAAACCTCAACTTTCAATCAAAAGAACTAACGCAAATCAACAAAGACAGCCTTACAAATAAAATGATCAGGAACTTTGGACATGACGACGGCATCTCGAAGATCCTCGTGCCTCAGTACGTTCCTGGAACTGATGTCATACCTAGCACAATTCACAACGGCCACCCTACGATCCCTAGATTTTTTTATATCGATCACTCCGGGACAGAAACAGCTTTGCAACCTTTCCGCCGCTTCGCCCTCCACTTCTTTCACCAATTTGATTTCAGGAAGAAGACGATACCAAGCTGTCGCTGCATGGTAAACACAACTACTAATATCAGCTACTAATAACAGCAATAAATAAATAAATTGCATTGACATTCATAGGCTCCGCCCACCACTTTTCTTTCATGTCCCAGACAGTACCCGCGCGAATTAAATTTTACAAGTTCTTAATGAGTTTGAAACTTACCCACAGGTGAAAATTTGGCATGATCTGCCCCAGTACCTTTTACCGCAATTAATTTCATGTCGAGTTCGTGCCCTGGACGCAATTTCGTTATCAGAATGTCGTCGTGAAGCGGACCGATTCTTTCCGGCTTATGAATTTCACTTTGACTTCCTGTGGGCACCCATTTTATGTGTCTGGAGTAAACTGCAATAAGACACGATCAAATTTATTTTAAGCCCATCAAACTTTTAAGAAACGCACCGTTATTATTTTTATAAATATCATCGGCTCTGGAAGAATCCGTATTGCTTTCGTTGTTAAAACTGCACTTGATCTTCAGTTCGAATTCTAAACTATCGTGTTCCCCATAATCACTATTTTCTACAAATTTTAGACTACACAACACATCTCCGAAAACATTTTTAGGTTAACTTACCATCGTACTTCAAGTCGAATAATCGGGGATCGGCCATCAGTGGTATCAAACCTATCCTGTGAGCCAAAAACTCGTCTTGCAAGATTGAAGTGTTAGTAAAAATGTGCACCTTCTCAATAGCCATAGTAGGTACATCAGCTAACATAATCCTTCTAAACGCGTTCACTAGAGCGGGAGGCAGTCCGATTATATCAAATTCCATTTCGTTACCGTCTATTCTAACTATGACTATTCTAAGTTTCTTTTTCATTGTTTTCATGGTCCACTCTTGCCCATAGACTCTCTAAAAAATAATGTAGATTACAGGATTACAATAACATAATAATTGGTAGGTATAACGTACGTCTATTTTATGTTGTTTCAATACTATACTCTCATCCATAGTAAATACTCAGAATAAAACACGATTTAATTTTGAAAACGAGCAATAGTGTTATTTACACACTTAACAACAACCACATGCACAAAAAACAAATATGTTAGGTTAATGTTGAACTGACAACTGACTCCAAATCTCCAAAACGTATACTTGAACTAATGCGCTTTGAGGCGCGTGCGTGATCGCTTCCGGCTCTGGCGACTGGAGAGTGTTGGGAGTAAACATGGTGTGCCTATGCATGTTGACTGCATGCTTACGATTGAAGAATTTTACATAACTAAAGCCTAAAAAATGTTCCGTGAAAGACAATCGAACTATCGATATTTTAACAAGTGTCTATACATATATCTGGGCGTGGTGGTATTTTACCCACTACGCCACTACATACGTATATAGTATCTTTAAGGCCTAGCCACATAGGTCATGCAACGCTATTCCAGAGTATTTATATCCCAACTAGGTTTTGCCAATGCAATGTTTCAGTGTGCTATTATTCCCTTGTTTTCATTGGTAATCGCGGATTTTCTTTCGTGGCGTGCCACCAGACAGAACACATGGAATGCAAAATTCTGTAAATTACAACAAGCTTTAGAAGAAAAAAGAAGAATGATCCGCTTGGATTCGAACAAAAACTCCCCGCGCGTCGTCAAAGTGCCCGAGCCTTTCGGTACTGCGCCAAGCCTGTTTGCTTAGCACGAAGTTTAACAGTCTTAAAGTGTCCTACTTGGCAAAACCTAGTTGGGATATAAATAAACACGCTATACCAATGCCTAACGCATTTATGCCGATCCTACGCAGTATAACAGCAACTGTACACTCATCGCTGATTTTATACTTACGGCAACGGGCGTATTTTGTTAATATACTATTTTCGTAACCGATCTTGGCACCACTCCTTCATGGCACAGTGGTCGATGTGTCAGCCTCTCAAGCCGTAACGTTGAGAGTTCGCAGCCCACAGTGGCTCTTTTCTGTTATGATGATTTCTCTTTTTTCTTTTGACCAAAAAATCTGTTCTGGTCCAAAAGGACAGCTAGGGGATCACCATACAGACATACATCCACTAATTTGTTGACTTTTACTGTTATTGATTTACTGTTGTTGCGCGGCAGAAATGCGCCAATCAGGGAACGTTGCATTAGCTCTAATGTTATACCGCGTAGGATCGGCATAAATGCATGTGTAACACAGAAGTAGAGACAATGGATTCTAAATGGAAGTGTCCACATTGTTCATGTTTAAAGCAGTGAACTCAAGGGTCTAAAGACGAGTGTTTACCTGCAGTAACATATTTCCGTACCATGACGTCATGTTGATGGATAATACACGAGTAACAGACCCCAGAGTTGACACACTCATTTTAAACAAAGTCCTTAGTTGCCCTTTCGCACCAGACACACGCATTTTTTTGCAAAAAAGATAATGTGAAAACCTAACCTCAAAACTAAACCTCTACGGGATCCGATCCACCCGGGCGGAGAATACCAAATTACTAGTTCTATGCGATACCTCCCCACCTACCGCCGCTACTGGATGCAGTTTGACTAACGAAATACTTAAACCTAAGTACAAGGTATAACTATAATGCCATCATAGTTCCGAAATATGTTACTGCCGGTAGACACTCTACTTATTTGGTACTCTACTATTTACTTGCGAATATCCTCACGAACTTCAAAAACTGACAGTGACATTCGTCCGAAAAACTAAGGACGGCTGATTGTCGCTGTACTTCTGCACATGCGCACTAACGAAATCAAACGAAATGGAAAGGTCTATTGTAGTAAAATGAACCCCAAAACAACGTTATGATCATCATCCATTATTTAAATTTATGAATATTGGACAGCTGCCAATTGACTAAAATAAGTTTCAAAGAAATAACTGTGGTTCTGTGGTTACCCAAATTTACATAGCATGTCCTATGTGGACAGCTCTGTGCTGTGCCATGCTAAATATATAATTTAGCATGGCATGGTATGCCCTATGTGACGAGCGCTCAAGTGTATCTTATCACTGGTTAATGCATCGTTTAAAATTTATACTTTTGTTATATTTCACACCGATTATATCGATACTGACCAGTTTTGAAATATCGATAGTTTCCCACCTCTATAACTGGCAATCGACAGTGATAGAAAAAATGATAGAATCATAATATTTTGACATTTAGATCGCAAATTGGCTTGCGAATCGAGCACACCTTATCTTATTGCACTATGGTGCTCTGAAATAGTAAAAGTACCGGGTTATGTGGTTGTAGACATTTCGTACTTGTTTCCAAAGAGTAAAGTTTTTAGTATTTATGTAAAATAAGATTAAAAATGACCAGTGTTGATGAAATTTGTGTAGCTTGTAAAGTAACGACAGTTTGTTGCTTGTTGGGTATATCAGGTTACTTGTTTTTTCAAGGTAAAGGAAAGCCGCAAGGTACAAAGTATTCTTTATATGCAGTCAGTGCAGGTATTGTACAAATTCTTATTTTTTTCTTTAGCTATCGAATCGAATGCTTTTTATATTTCAGTCGTAGGAGGCTTAGGTGTAGGAGAAATTTTCGACAAATCGCCGTTCAGAAACAAAAATTCCCCGCAATAAATTCAAGCATTTATTCAGAGATGTATATTTTATAATTAAATTTTTTTATGAAAAAATTCGGCGCTTTATTTTATCGTCCGACTTGACCAAGTTTCGTGTCAGTTTTCGGGTTAGCTGTGACGTTCTGTACAGCTACGATGAGCTCGTTGGCCTTCGTCTGCAAATCACGCAAATTATGAATGTAAATTAATCTCAACACTTTTGCGGCGTGGTTTAAAACTGGGTCTCCCAAGTTGAAACCCATGTCCAGGTCTTGAAAAGGAAATGGGGTACCCTCGACGATATAATCCTTGGGGTTTTCTAGCGCTTTTTCGCTCAGCCGTTCGCTGACTATCTTACTAACAGCTTTTAAGTTGACCAAAGGATCTGGATGCGGAGACAACTTCAATATTTTACATAATCCGTTGATGCCTTCAATGAACTCCTTACTATGAACTGAAAAGCGTTAAAACAGTCACAAAAACTGTTGCGAAAAATTTAAAAAACGTGTACTTACAATCTAATTTATCAAGTGGGTTTTCTGCCACAACACTCGGAACATTGGTAGATTCTATATTCTCCACTGCATGCTTCTCATACACGTCTTCTACAAAAATAAATTTTGAGACTTTTTCATTTAAAAAGCCCGATTTAACTTACTTTTCTTTGAATACTCCTGTTGGACCGCATACCCTGCTATCCAATTCAATTCCTCCGTAATATTAGGTAAAGATGGACAACCAAGTGTGCTTTTATATTTATCAAAAGCAGTTGCCCAATTCTGTGAATTTATACTACTTCGAAGTGTATTTTTATTATCCTTTTTAATGACATTTGCCTCAATCCATAAAATGGCTTTTCGTACTTGATTTTCATCTAAAAATGGATTTATAAGTTATTTGAAACAAAAAGATCGTATTTGTATACCATTTATATTGATTTTCTCAGCTTCTGAGTAATTCAAGGCTTGTAAAAGACGCTTCACCATGTTCAAGCTCCAAAAAATCAATTTCTGCAAATGTCATACATTGACATTACAGCGTTTGAACTAATAATATTGGAATTATAAGACCTACTAAGTGTATAGTTTTCTATCACGACATAATGACACTGTAGACAGTTCCTCAATTTGACAGTGACATTTGAAGTTTAGGTTATGTAAGTAAATGAATGAGGTTAAAAGTACATAAACGTTTATTTCTTGTATAAAACAGATTTAGTTTCTTTTATATTTGTCCTGGAGCTAATTTGCTTCGAACTGCCTTTCCGAACAAATCTGCTCCTTCTTGATTGGCTTTTGCGTAATCGGGAATTGTTAGCGCGCATCTGGCTACCCAAGAATTTACATTCGCGTACGGCGTTATGTCCCAACCAACAGCCTACAAAATAAAAATAATTAAAAACACACTCGTAAGCGAAATACTAATGCTATCTTTACCACTATGCTGGAAACTGAGGCTACCAAACAACAATCGGCGACAGTAAAGTTATTTCCGGCGACGAAATCATTTCCTTCCAAAAATACGTCTAAAAATCCCAACGCTTCCTCTAAAGCTGTTTTGTGTTCGTCCGGTATTTCAATTTCACCGAGGAAGAGCACTGGAAACTGCGGTAAACTCGTAATTGCCGGAAATGTTTCGGTAATTACGTTTAACTTACGCAAATAGCACGAACTCTCGGATAGAAAGTCCCACAATTGAAATATAATAAGCGATCCACTACCGATTTTATTCTTGGATCAGAAGGATACAATTTATCATCTTTACCGTAAGTTCTAACCAAATATGGGCCAATTACGTGGCTATCCCATGTAGTGAATTCGCCGTCTACCAAAGTGGGTACAGTATGTTGCGGGTTTATCTAAAATATGTCATTCATTATTTTGTTTAACTGAAAAGTGTAGGGTGTATGTACCTTTACAAACGATTCTTCTAACTGTTTTTTATTAAATAAATCCACTATGTTTATGTCTACATCAACGCCCACGGCTCTAGCAGCTAGTAGTGCCCCCCTGGAAGGTCCACTGAGGGGAAAATGGTATAAAGTTAATACCATTTTATATAAATATTTGGGTAAAGTTTGACGCACAGAACAGGATATAAAGAATTGCTAAATTAGGTTAAAATAAATAAAGAAAGACTCAGATAAAGTAATAATGTAGAGAAAGACAAAATACAAAATACATTCCTTTCCAGTACGCTTAAGAATTTTTCTCCATATACTGGACAACAAAAGCTACAAAGAAATAAAGGAAATTGGTAAACAGTAAAAAAGATAATCCGAAATAGTTAAATAGAATAATCTAAGCAAGGCAAGAGCACCAAAAATTGAATTTCGTCTTTTTACCGCCCAATTGGTTCCTGTTATGGATAACTATAGGTAACCAAAGTTCCTGTTTGTATTTTTGAATAAAAGTTGCTACACACGCGCAGCGGTGGCCGTAGCCGTACCGCGTGTAACACCTAATCTCTAATGTGAGTAGCGCGTACGTAAGTTCTAACGGGATCCATTGGTGATGTAAAACAACATGGTTAGTCATTCCGGGTACCAGTTTTAGTCGCCTTCTGCGCATGTAGATAAATCAACATTTTTGAAATTTGAAAATAAGAGGCCGTAAAAATACAAAGCAAAAAATTTTATATTCGTCGTTTTCTTCGTGTATATAATACTGCCTCCGATTAATATACGTAAAGGCTGTAACTTAGAGAACATAATATATGAAGTGTTTCGCGGCGAAGGCTACCTATGTAAATTCGGGACATAAGTGCCTCCGTCATACGTCAGATTTTCATTCCAAACAAAACAAAAGCACGTGCCATTTGACGTTTATCGATATTACTTACAACGTCTTAAACTAGTTTTTGCAATATAATTCTCGACGTTTTGCTGTGAAAACAGTTTATTTTCAATTTGTGTGTTGGGCTTACGTGGAAAAACTTGAAAACAACTATAATTATATTTCGGAGGTTAGGTTAAAACGTCAGAAAGCACGTGGCTTTGTTTTGTTTGGAATGAAAATCTGACGTTTGTGACGCGCCACTTAGGTCCCTAATTGTTTTAGTTCTGTAGTTAATATTTTCACTTTTCACTATTTGGTAGAAATCCATGATTAAAACTGCCATTTTTTTGATTTTTTTGTATATTCTACGCTTGTGCCAGTGAATAAATTGATCTATCTATCATCTAAAATAAAAAATTACTTCGCGTACTACCAATAAGTAGTAGTAGTACGCGAAGTAATTTTTTATTTAATCATTGTTTTAGTTCTGTTTGTATTTACATCTCAAGGTACAGTAATTTGGTGCGGAAACTTTGCTAAATTTTCCGACTAAATATAATTAGTTTTAATCAATTTTACTTAATAAGCAAAAAAGTTACGTAATCGAAAAGGCTTGCAGAAGTTTGGTAGCAAATTAATCTTCCACTGGCAGTGGCAATTCGGGAGATAAGTGGCGCGTCACAAACGTCAGATTTTCATTCTAAACAAAACAAAGCCACGTGCTTTCTGACGTTTTAACCTAACCTCTGAAATATAATTATAATTACATATAGTTGTTTTCAAGTTTTTACGCGTAAGCCCAACACACAAATTGAAAATCAACTGTTTTCACTGCAAAACGTCTATAATTATATTGCAAAAACTAGTTTAAGACGTTGTAAATAATATTGATAAACGTCAAATGGCACGTGCTTTTGTTTTGTTTGGAATGAAAATCTGACGTATGACGGAGGCACTTAGGTCCCGAATTTTCTGCCAAACACTGCATTTTCACTTGATAACGTCACGGATTTCGCTTCTAGTGCTAGTGGTCTTCAAAACGTACGCAACGGCTAACCATGTTTTATACTCGCACTTCTACTAAATAACATAAAACTATGGCCACTGTAGCATCATACTCTATTTTGTCTAGGTTGTTTGAATTTGCTAACTAACATAGTCAAGATCACCAAATACCAAGATTATTTGGTATTCAACGTAAGCCGCAGGTGTGTAGCTATCTTAAAATTTCTTTGGTTCTCTTTATCTCTTTGCTAGGGGAATTTTAAGTTTATGAGTCATCATAATGGAGAAATCTAATCTCCAGTGACAAATCAACCCAACCTAAAAATGGCGTCCGACGGAGATGAGATAATAACTGATTTAGAAAAAGTCCGAATAGTATCCGATTTTATTCTTCACTCGCCCCCGGGAGAGTTCAACGAAGTGTTTAATGACGTAAGAAAATTGTTAAATAATGATGATTTATTTAAAGAAGGCGCTAGCGGGGCGTTTGCTCAATACAATAAAGACCAACTAACTCCTGTGAAAATAGAGAACTCCGATTCCCCGGTGCTAATTACGGAATACAACGACTTAGGAAATAACCGTTTCTTTGATCCACGCAGTAAGCAATCTTTCAAGTACGACCATTTAAGGAAAGACGCTTCGGATTTTCAAGCGTATGCTCCGGATAGTGCTGCGGAACCGTGGAGGGCCGCGTTGGACTCCGAGTTTATCCAGTACACTAAGAAGCACTACAAAGACGGAGTTTGTAGTGTGGTGGGTCGTAGTCAGCCCGGGGGAGTGATAATTTTGAATGCGTGCATCGAAGATCACCAGTTTCAGCCGAGGAATTTCTGGAATGGGCGGTGGCGCTCACAGTGGACGGTAACCTTCAATGGGTCGTCTACAGCTGATGTACGTGGTATACTTAAAGTCCAGGTACATTATTACGAAGAAGGTAATGTGCAGCTCGTTAGTACAAAGGAAATAAAGAAAACCGTAGCAGTATCAAGCGAACAACAAACTGCTGAAGCTGTCGCGCAAGTGATCGAGGAAGCCGAAGATTTGTACCAAACCGCCATCTCGGAGAACTATAAGACGATGTCGGAGACCACGTTCAAGGCATTGCGAAGACACTTGCCTGTGACCCGCACCAAAATTGATTGGAACAAAATAGTTGCGTACAGTATTGGGAAGGAGCTTAAAACAAATTGAGTGCGAGAGAAAACTGGCCTTCCTTGTTATCGCTTCGAAGGGTTGTGTAAATAAAGCCAGGTTCTGTTGAGGTCTTTTTTATATAAAAGAAAAAATCGGTACAGGGATAGTCAATGTACGGAAGCAATAATGGTAAAATTACTTGGACTTGTAGTCGAATAATTGTACCATTTAAGTATTTTCGTAGGTACTTAAATTGTGAATCATTTTTTTTTGAAGTAGGCGGATTGTCTGTCCCTGTACGAACGGAATGTGCAATATTTCCGGCACAAGTCCCGTCGCTTCATATACAATAATTATTTTATGTGTACTTGGCTTTCGTTCTTCGTATTTCCTATTTTTTTTATTGAATTATATTAACTACTATTCACCCTAGTTAACTTATACTTTTATAATGAACTACAGAAAATATCACGTAATTGTTAATTTTCATGTTGTAATTTTATGTTATATATCCTACTGTGGCTTTCAGTCATCATCACTGCGCCCTATAAAGATTTAAAATTTATATCTTGTTAGAATCAAACCGTTGTATGGGTTATTTTTAAATAAAAAAAACTTTTCCTTAAAGAATATGTATATATAATTTTATTAGACAGCCTTAACGTCTTAATATTTAATAATGAGTTAGAAATAGCCAATAGATTTAATGTCTATTTCCTGGAGCGCATAGATAGATTACTTGCGGATATTATTAGCGACACAACAATTAATTTGGAGGAAATAGAGGATGGTTTATTACTCACAAAATTTGAGGAGGTAAAGATGATGGACTTAAGGAGAGTGGTTAAAAATTTATCAAATAAAGAGAGTAGCACAAATGGAATTAACTCTAGATTGTTGAAATGTGTGTTTGAGGTGTTGGGGCATAGACTCCTTGAAATAGTCAACTCTTCGTTGGATACAGGAATATTCCCGGAAACATGGAAGTTATGGACAGTGGTACCAGTGGAAAAAGTAAGGAATTCAGTACAGTGTGAGGAATTTCGACCCATAAATATGCTACCTCCATATGAAAAGGTGTTGGAGACCATAGTAAAGGACCAGCTCACAAAATTTATGGAAAACCACAATATCCTAACACCGCATCAAGCAGGATTCAGAAAAGGGCGCTCCTGTGAAACAGCAGTACAAACGGTTATTGGCAGATGGAAGGATGCTTTATACAGAAAAAAATGTGTTGGGGCGGTATTCTTGGATTACAGAAGGGCTTTTTTGAGACGGTGAATCGAGACTTGATGATGTGCAAATCGAGGGGCAAACCGCAGGCTAAATTTTGTACACCAAACTTCCATTTTTATGGGACTTCCACTAATTTCTACTGACTTCCACTAACTTCCACTGACTTCCACTGACTTCCACTAACTTCCACTAACTTTCCCTAACTTCCACTGACTTCCACGCACTTCCCCTTCTTTAGTATTCTACCTTTCACCAAGAAAAGGTTAATAAAAATCATTTAATCTAACGAAATACGAATTAGACAAAAATGTAGAAAAAATGTGGAAAATATCGTTTGGCGATTAAAAATTTCACTGAAGTGAATATGGAAATAACGTCTCTGTATAATGTAAATATTTATTAAATGACTGAATTCGAATTAAATGGGTAAATTCCGAGGCAAATTCATACTTTTTAAAAATATCTTTAAGGCAATTTATCAAAATCGATCATAACAAATCGATAAAAGGTAGATATCGGGAATGCTTATAGGTACTTTTTGAAGTAGAATACCATTCTGTTTCAGGTGGTGAAATAATATAGAAGATGTTCTATATATTAAGAAAGTTGACTATTACAAATTTAAAGTTTGTTTGGCGTAACATCAGATTAACAACACCCTGTAGGGTAAATTAGAAGCATCCTGGGAAAGGTACAAGTGGTGATTCACGATTCAATTTGAAATACGTAGCAAAAATATATTTTTAAAAAGTATGATGCAAAGCCGGAAAAGTTCGAAAAATAATTAATATTTCGAGAATGGATGACTTTTTGAATATAAAAACAAGCAAAATGGAAATCTGCTGTCAAAAATATGGCTTCCATTTAAAAAAATTAGTTAGTAAACATTTCCGGTATAACCGAAAGTCGACCGGAAGGGCCACGACTTAAAATATTTTAAATAAAAAGTTCCTAGGCATTTACGCCCGAATATAATTTTTTAGATTTGTAACTGTATTGTATGAGAAAACATCTATAGCTAACAGTTTCCGTGAATCACCCTGTATACTATTAATATATTACTGAATAATCCGTTAGAGCTTGACATTCGGAATAAAAACGATAGGGCACCTATGTTACGTCACTGGTTCAATTTGGAAGCGAAGAAACGATTTTTTCGTATTACTCTTTAGGTTTTGAATAAAATAGCATTTTGCCTAACCGCTCACAATCGCAAAAAAAATTAACAATCGATTGTTCTAAAACTGCTTGCCACTCCATTTAGCATTTCAAAAGCAAAAATGTTTGGAACAAAAATGAGGTTTACAATTTTACAAATTTTAATTCAATGATTTTCTTAGATACCTACCTATCAAAAAGTAACATTTTTTTAGAGAAACCTTGATCTCAACACCGTGTATCTTAGTTGAGAGTAATTTTAAGACATGCATTATGTTTTATGTTCATACAACTTTTCTTCTTATTTTGACCTAGGTATACCTCCCGAAATTTGTACACTCGTTATGGATCATGCCTTATAAAGAGAAAAATACTCGGAAAAATATATCTACGCATTATACAGGGTGGGCCAATAGTGTGTAGTCGGTCCATATCTCTGGTTCTATTCAAGGTATCAAAATAAAACTTTACACGTATGTTGAGAACTCCACGAAGCATCTGATAAAATTATTTTGGTGTATACAGGGTGTTCACACTCTGAGTACCAAGCAAAAGTTATGTCTTTTAAATCGAATACCCTCGGGTTGTTTAGGTACATATTTGAATTATTTATAAAATTTTACGACAGCGTATGAAAGATGATATACCTTACCTACTACACTCATGCCCGGTTTTTCAAAGAAACCTACACCGGATTAAGTCTGACACCGGCTTCGCTGCTATGATACCGGCTTTCTGATTAGTTGTATCGTAGCGACGAAGCCGGTGTCAGACTTAATACGGTGTTGGTTTCTTTGAAAAACCGGGCCTATGAAGTTTATAGAGTGAGCGATTTTAAGATATTATCATTTTAGTGCCGAAGCTATTTAAGATTTCTCTTGTAATTTCTTTATTGGATTAGGTTCACAGAATGCTCTATTCGTAAAATCCATGAGTACTTTTGCCACAATACTTAATATCATACAGGGTGGGCGGCTTACGCAATATGCATTTTTTCTCAGAAATTTCAAATGGAACACCCGATATTTTATTTTCATATTCGATAGCCAGTTTACTAAGCTTTTGATTGATGTAGATATTGTTAAGTCTGCGACTGACGGTTTGGGTCTTGGTTTCGGTAGAATTGAAAATTCAACCTTAAAATGTATTAATTTGACTGAATTTTACCATCCAAAACACAAAATATGATTTCCATTTTGTTTCTGGATGTTGAGTTCACATTGAGACAAAAAATCATTGCCAGTTTGTTTCTTCATGGTCATATTCTCAAATACTTGGTAACTTATTAAACCTAGGTATAAATTATTGATACAAGGAGCGCAATGGAAGAAAAAAACAGTCTTTTCAAGAAGTACCTAATCTTGCAATGAGATTTCTTGTGCCAGTGTAAACTCTGTTCGCTAAATTTGATGTAAAAACAAAGTGAACGCATTCTTCTGAGTTTTGGGTGGCAAAATCAGGGAAATTCCCCAAAAATGGTACAAAGTTACGGCAAAAATCTAATTTCTTAAGGTTCAATCTTTATTTCTGCCTAAATTATCAGTCGCAGACCTGCCAATATATGCATCAATCAAAAGCTTCATAAACTGGCTATCAAATCTGCAAATAATATTAGGGGTGTTCCACATAGCATTTTGCGCAAGTTGACCATTCGGTACAATATGTATTTTGAATAAGTATTTTGATAAAAGTGTTAATGGATTTTATTTACAATTAGCGTATCCTGTGAACCTATTCCAATAAAAAAATCTTAGGTAGCATTGATCGGCAGACGTCAGTAGCTCCACAAAGTTGGGTTCACACTGGTACTATAATGGCTGTATCTTAACATCGCTTGCTTTAAACTCCAACGTGCAGCATATTAACTTTCATGAAATTTTATGAAGAATCCAAATATGTAAACAAATGTGGGGCATTTCATTTAAAAAACGTAACTTCGGTTTGGTACTTAGCACGTGAACATCCTGTGTACATCAAAATAAGTTTAACAGAAGCTTCGTGTGGGGTTCTCCACATACACGTAAAATTTCATGTTGATATCTTGAATAGAATCAGAGATATGGACCGGCTACGCACTATTGGCCCACCTGTATAGAAAATATAAACTAATGTAAATTTACCGTTACTATGCAAGCAAAGGTCCAAAAACTAGTCTAGACTACTCAACTCTCGACGAATACGACGATACGCAGACCATCTAGAACTACAGCGCATGCGTAAATGCCCAGAAACTTCCATTGACTTCCACTAACTTCCACTAACTTCCACTAACTTCCACTAACTTCCATTGACTTCCACTCACTTCCACTGACTTCCACCAACTTCCACGAACTTCCATTAACTTCCACACACCTGTACACCAAACTTCCACAGCGGTTTGCCCCTCGGTGCAAATTAAAGAAATTGGGAGTGGGGGGCAGTGCACTGAAGTGGTTTGGAAGTTATTTGAGCGATAGATTCCAAGTGGTGAAGTACAATAATTCAATTTCAGGGAAGGTTCAAACAACACATGGTGTGCCACAGGGTTCAGTGTTGGGGCCAGTACTGTTTACGTTATACAGATGACATTGTCGATACGTTGGATAAGTGTTGTACACAAATGTTCGCAGATGACACTCTTATTTATTACATTGGGGAGAGCAAGGCTGAGCTAGCAGAAGTTATCAATAGTAAAATGAAGGCAATTTCTAGGTGGTTGAAGAACGATATGGTGGTTATAAATATTAATAAGACTGAAGTGATGTATTTGGGGGGCAAGAGTGTAGCAAATCAATTGTGTCCCATATGGTTGAATGAAATCGAGTTAAAGCGTGTTTGCAAAATTAAGTACTTAGGGGTTATTATAGACAATGAGTTGAAGTTTAAAGAGCATACTAGTTGTGTTTTGAAGAATGTATCTCAAAGAGTGGGCCTTCTGTCTAGAATAAGTGGCAAACTTAGCCGTTGGTCACGGCTGCTTGTATACAGGGTGAGTCACTAAGGCGAAATCGGCCTATAACAAGAGTACAGTTCAAAATGGCAGAAACTTTTTCAAATAAGTTTTTCAAAAATAAGTGCTTAATGAGATAAAAATATTTTCAAATATGGCGGACTTCCGGTTATACCGGAAATGGACACTAACTGTGTTATTTTAAATGGAACACCCTGTATTCGCTTGCATTTTTGGATTTCTCATGAAAAATAAATGTCAGTTTGTTAATCAAACATTGGGTCTCAGTCGAACCGCTATGGAGTTTTTTAATTTTTTTTGAAAATTTTGACGTTTGCAGTAGTTGGCGCCATTTTGAATATCTTCGAAACGAAAGCACTTAGAGGAATGCGGTTTCGACAGTTCATCTCTGGAAGTAACAGCCTATCACACACAAGTATAACATGGAATCATAACTTTTTAATCAAATGAAATTTATCCATGCCAATATTTACTAATTCAAACAGGAATAACTCTTTTTTTTTAAATGGAATGCTACATTCATTCTCACCTCATAAGACGCAAAATTAAATTTCCTTTCTGATGATGTATGGTTGTTGGCATCTGTCACCAGCAGTTTTTAAGAAATTTGCGTTTTTCTGGAAATTTTGAATAATATCATGTTTATGCATTAACAATGGTTGACGTTTGGCGATATTGTTTTGTTTTGTCTTACAAAATGTTCGTTCCAAATCTTCTATACTATTTCCAAAACTTCAAAGATCATTAGATAATAACAGCAACAAAAATAAATTAATGTAATTAGATTAAATGTTCGACATAACCGCCATCCTCACGATAACAAACACGCAATCGTTTCAACAAAGAATTGTTCACATTTATCAACATATCTTCATTGATACTTTGAAATGCATCGCGAACTCGTTCCATCATATTTTCTCGAGTAGTTGGAGGTTCCCTGTAAACTAACTGCTTTACGTACCCCCTCAAGAAAAAGTCAAGTTTTGTTAGGTCTGGAGATCGCGCTGGCCAAGGTGTCGGACCTCCTCTTCCTATCCATGTGTTTGGAAATGCTGCAGTCAAGTGCTCCCTTACATCCCTCCCGTAATGTGCAGGCGCTCCATCTTGTTGATACCACATCTGTTGTATTGCAGCAAGTGGTAAATTGTCTAACATTTCTGGCAAATCGTTTTGTAAAAATTGTAGGTAGCTATTACCATTCAAATTTCCATCGAAAAAATGTGGTCCAATTACGTGTCGTCCAATTATGCCACCCCATACATTCAAGGACCACCTATGTTGATGATCCAATGGCCTTATCCAATGGGGATTGTCAGTACTGTAATAATGGCAGTTGTATCTTGAAACAAAACCGTTCTTATGAAACGAAGCTTCGTCCGTAAAGAGAACATGATCAAAAAAGTCATTTCGCTCCTGAAGTTTACGTAAAGCCCACTCACAAAACTGCAACCAATTGTTGAAGCCATTTTGATCTAGTTCCTGAACCAACTGAACGTGGTACGGGTGAAATTTATTTTTGCGCAGTATTCGAGATACAGAAGTTTGGCTTATTTCTAACTCGCGACTAATTTCTCTGGTACTTAAATGAGGATCTCGGACAACAGTAGCAGCTACTAAAACTTGATTTTCCTCATGTGTCACTGATTTTACACGTTCTTTCTTCTCGTATCCCACACAACCAGTTCGTTCAAACCTCTCTTTTAATTTTGCGAATGCCGTTACATTTGGATGTCTATGCTCGGGAAAACATTGCGCATACATTCTTGAGGCAAGTAACGAATTCCCTTCTGCTTCACCCAAGGAATACACCATAGCAATTAATTCTTCTTGAGTGTACATTTTCAGTTTTTTTAATTGTGATATTTATTAAAATTGAAATCAATACTCTCACTAATTGAACTCAAATTGCACTCTTACTTAACAATAATTTAATAGAAATGACATTTCGTTGGCAAAACAAAACAAAATCGCTGAACGTCAACTATTGTTAACGCAATAACACGATATTATTTAAAATTTCCAGAAAAACGCAAATTTCTTAAAAACTGCTGGTGACAGATGCCAACAACCATACATCGTCAGAAAGGAAATTTAATGTTGCGTCTTATGAGGTGAGAACCAATGTAGCATTCCATTAAAAAAAAAGAGTTATTCTTGTTTGAATTAGTAAATATTGGCATGGATAAATTTCATTTAATTAAAAAGTTATGATTCCATGTTATACTTGTGTCTAATAGGCTGTTACTTCCAGAGACGAACTGTCGAAACCGCATTCCTCTAAGTGCTTTCGTTTCGAAGATATTCAAAATGGCGCCAACTACTGCAAACGTCAAAATTTAAAAAAAAAATTAAAAAACTCAATAGCGGTTCGACTTAGACCCAATGTTTGATTAACAAACTGACATTTATTTTTCATGCGAAATCCAAAAATGCAAACGAATACAGGGTGTTCCATTTAAAATAACATAGTTAGTGTCCATTTCCGGTATAACCGGAAGTCCGCCATATTTGAAAATATTTTTATCTCATTAAGCACTTATTTTTGAAAAACTTTTATTTGAAAAAGTTTCTTCCATTTTGAACTGTACTCTTGTTATCGGCCGATTTCGCCTTAATGACTCACCCTGTATAAAACTATGGTTGCCCCTTATTTTGAATATCGTACAACGGTTCTATACATGGTGACGGATTTGTTCGTTCAGGAATTTCAGAAAAGACAAAATATAGCAATGCGAGCTATATGGAACTGCAGCAGGTATACTAGTATTTCGTTTATGTTGGAGACTCTTCAGTTTATGAGTGTTGCACAGAGAATTAGGTATAAGACATTGATTTTTGTATATAACGTAAAACAAAATGCTCCATATGGATGATCCAGTTAAACTACGAACGGGCAATAAAAGTGCCCTTAAAATTTAATTTGCCATTAGATGACGATATAAAAATAGATATGTCATGCCATTTGAAAAAATTGAGTTTTTGAAGTTTTGTCTTTATTTTTAGGTATTAAAGCAAATTTATTAACAAACCTATTTACACAACTATTCCTCAATAACCAAACTAAACTTCCACTCCACCGGGGCCTCTCCAATTCCTCGGCCGCTCCTTTGTCAGGGTCCAATCGAAACTAGAAGAGCGAGCCCCACCTTCGTTGATAACGATGTCGGGGAAAATTTCGAAGCCGACTTGTTCAGCGAATTTTCTCCCGGCCGCAGCCAATCCGAATGTAAAAGCCATTCCGAAACCAACTCTGGTGCTTCTCCCCCAAACCCCTATAACACTGCCAGCCGCAAATCCCCCAACGAACCAATTCCACGGATCGTCTTTCTTACGAATTCCAGCCAACGCGTTTGACGCTATGACGAAAGTAGAAGCCACCCCGATCACTGGAGCGCTTATATAAGCGTATCTTGTTAGAGTTTGAGCGTAGCCTTTCGGGTGAGAATAAGTCAACACATCGATTGTTGATAGTCCTATAGCTGTCGCCAATACTGGTTTTGCCAAGAACAAAAATTTTTTGTCTATGTCTTCTCCGTCTGGGGAGTCCAAATATCGATAAGCACCTTTTTCTCCCGATGCTGAGACGGTCATTTTTGAATATTGATCGGCACTATTACCTTCTCAAAATCAAATTACGTAAATTGACAGCTAACTGACAGCTTGACAGCTCAAGCATCAAACAGGAACAGGATAGCCAACAATCAAAGCATAATGTAAAACAGTAAGGTGGTCACGAGTAGTTTAGGACGTCAATCAATACACCACATAAGTGGCGCGTCACGAACGTCAGATTTTCATTCCAAACAAAACAAAGCCACGTGCTATTTGACGTTTTAACCTAACGTATGCAACACACAAATTGAAAATAAATTGTTTTCACTCCAATTGTTGAGAATTTAATGAAAAATGCAGTGAAACGGCAATTGTTTTCAGAAAAAATTGGGGAATGGTACGTTTTAACTCCACTCGAATTTTCGTTTTTTTTTTTAATTAGGTAGAAAGAGGGTGTTTGAAGAAAAATTTTATGAATGAACCACGTTTTGAATATATTTTTGACCAAGAAACTTGCGGGACCGGGGGCGAATAGGTAAAAGACTGGATGCAGTAACGTGTTTCTGTAGTATACAAGTAGAACCATGAGCAGCAAAAGGAAAATATTTTTTTGAACAAATTTTGTACGTAAGAGTAGAGCATCCGTAAGCGCGTAGTTCACTTGTCCCACGCGAAGATAGGTAGAAAACCGGGGAGCGTCCAAATCAGAGTCTTATACGCGTATAAGGCAAGGGAGATGACTCACGACTGCAAACGCAACAGCTTTGACATATGAATAGGAAAATCAAGGAAAATTGGAAACGAAAAAAATGGCAAACACGCTTTCCCCATTAGGAAGTCTAGTATAAGAAGAAATGCGCACGTTAAGTTAATATTGGTTCGGAGTGGGGGGACTTAAACGCTCCACCCGCCCCGCTTGACCAAAACAGGAAATCCTTCTTTTTTTGTCATATTCAGTAACGGGCGAGTGTGAAAGACGAAATTGTGATTTTCTCTGGGGATATTGATTTCCGCCAAAAAAGAAACATGATAAAAAAACAAAACAAACGCAGCGAAACCTACGTTCGACGTACCGACGAACAACTAGATATGAAAGCAGTGTGAAAGCCGGTACAAGAAGCACAGCGTGTGAAAATGAACTACTGTAAAACGTGTGACCAATCACGACTTGGTCATAAACAAGTGTAGTGGTAACAGAAATAACATGGAAGTCATGGCTGGTCAAGTCCAGTAAATGCCTTGATTAAAATTGCATTTTTTTATTAATATTACAGAAAGAATTAAGATCGCCCATATCTAGTGCGACGTGTAATAGTGTACTTGTGAAATTGGTGTAAGTTTGATGTCGGTAGGAGTCTTACGTAGTGCTACTACCTACTTTACATGCAACATGGTACATAATTACATAGATTTTGAAATCCGTGCATTATTTATTATAACTTAAATATTAAATTAGGAACACTTAAAACTCAATATTTATCATACAAATTGCTAAATTATCAAATAGAGATAAATGATAGATATATTTTCAAGATCTAGTAAATTTATTCGTTTTATGATTTTATCATTTTATGTTGGCGGCGCTGATTGACTGATTGCAATATGGCCGAAGCTTGTGCCGTTTCTGTTTTCTCCCGTCAAAAGTTGAAGTAATTCTTTCTAGTAATAACGGAATTGTGTTTAATTGTCCAAATAAACGTAAGGTAATATTGTTGGAGTAGGCAATAATTGTTCGTGTTTTCTAAACCAACGGACAGTGGCTCATAGTATATAAATTATGTAGACAAATTATTGTCAATATTTATCTGCCCCTGAACTGTCTGCAGTGTTGTGAAAGGATTGTAAACTGGCGAGGAATAGGACAGTATTATGGCCATTGGTTTGGTTCCTCCAAAAATGGGAATGGATTGGCCAAAGCCGAGAATCCAACTTTAGTGGGTTGGTGTCATGCATTCTGAGTCAGGCCGATACATTAACTCGGTGTCCGATCTGTATGGTACTGACGAAATTGAATTGCTGCTGGAGGAAATCAGAGATCTGGAGCCTACAAGCTGTAAACCTGAAGATATTCAGGTAATTCTCAACCAGGTCTGTTTTTGCACATATTTCGTATGATCGATGGAATGTCGTCTTTGAAGTATGAAATGTTCATCTTTTGGTCGTTTATAGTAGTTATGTTAACTTGACTTAAGTTATTTCTTGTTTGTGATATTTCATTTGTAGTATTTATTTTTGTTATATTAGAGATTTGTTGCATGTTTATTTATGTTTTGTAAAATATCGTTTTTTGTACAAATAAATACTGTTTTCGCAATTATTTGTTTTTATTTATTTATTTTTTTGAGTTGATGTGAGCGTAGCCCGTGATACGTGGGTGTGTATCGGTAGCTTTTGCGTGAGCCCGTCAAAACTAAGTGTTTCTCTGCGTGTTTGGTTTTTGCAGGAGGGGGATGGTATGAGTTGTGTTTTGCAGGACTTTGAGATAGCGGGTAGCAGGACGGGGGCCCTGAGTGCAGATTGTGCTGGCGGCTGTGAGTGCGAATCGCCCCTGGAGACCGTCAACTCTTGGGACTCGCATTCTCACTACCGCCAACGTGCCGCCTCACCCGACCTCTCGCTTTACTCGGGGGTTATCATCTACTGCGACCACAAGCACCTCAAGACTCCGACGGGGTTCTTTCGAATATTATTAGTCGTAAGTATCGGAAAATTTCTCACTTAACTGCCTTATAAAGTGGCCGATTATTCTGCCTTCTCTCCCTGGGGGATTTTAATGCAGCTGTAGGTACAGAGAAGTAGTGGGATCTTGAAATGCACTAATTATTTTTTAGATATCCACAGTAGCATGTTTAGCATGTCTATGTACGTCAGGGACAGTGAAAGTGGGACTGTTTATGTTGCCCCTCGTAGGGCGAATCAGACTTATGATGTTCGTATCGATATTAAGTTTATTGGTGACCTGTCTCCTTTTATTTTTGGATATATCTCACATCGTTTATATTTTTCCCTTCAATTGGGGCAAAGTTGTGAGTAGAATTAATTGTGTCTCGATACGTTCATAAATTATTTGTTTCAGAACGCGTATTTGTATGTCTGCCTTAGTGTGTTGTTCCTGGTAGCTTCTTCATTACTTTTTCATATGATTTTTTCATCAGAGGCCTTTTCGTGGGTCCCCAAATGGACACATCATCAGTTATTAATAACAGGAGTAAGTTACAAGATTCACGTTGGTTTGCTTCTAAATTTGTTGTATTTTTAGTGTTTAGGCTACGTGTGTTGTTTAGAATCGGTGGTTTTAACGATAATACAAAAGTGCACCAATAGCCATTACCAGCCTGTAACGGAAGACCCGAGTATGAACTTGCGGGAACGTCAAGAGATCGAGGAATGCAGGGAGAACCAAACCACGCACAATTACAAACCCATAGCGAACTATCCGGTAGCTGTGGCATCTACGTCCAAACACGAGCCTTTCAATTACCTCGACGATGTTCAACCTTGTTCTTCTAAGAGCGCAGAACCCTACAGGATTGCATGATAGTTACGAAACGCTAGAAAGGTCTGTTCCAATTGCCTTGGAGATTGTCGGCATGTTCACTTCGTATTTTTCTGTTCTTGATGTTGCTTTTGGATGTTTTTGCATATTGAGGTTCGGAAAGAGGCTACCTCGGTCTGTAAACACGGCTCGTTTACGCATAAGTGTTAGAAGAAAACGGGAGAAATATCCCACGATTATTTTATAAATATCACTGGGAATACCTAAACGATGACGTTCTTTTTGGCTTATAGAGCCGAGAAGCATATCATTTGGTCAAATTGTCCACATAAAGTTATTAATAACACCCTTCAGACTTATATCGGGCCGTAAAACGTAACATTTCGCCCTTGGTACCCAAATAGCAATTTTTTAAGTAACTGTATAAAAACATTTCTTTGGTTACTTAAAGGGCCAGATATGACTCTGGGCTTGTCGATGATTGAATCAATCAGAAAGTATGGTTGATTTGATACAAATTAAAAAATATCTTAATTAATAAACTCATAAAAATAAAATATCCATAGATGTAAATACAGGGCACCACCTAAGCATCTAACGCACATCCCTGCCCCACTCCTTTTCAGATATCTACTTCTCTATGTTCCTGCTCAAATTCTATAACTGCCGTTTGCTCTTTGTATAGATTATGAATTATTCTTCTATCCCTATACTTCATCCCTACATTTTTGAGAACTCCAAACATTTTCTTCCATTTCACGTTGTCGAAGGTTTTTCCAAATATACAAATCCTATAAAGGCGCTCTTTCTCTTTTCTATTGTTTTTTCTATTATACACTGCCGGACAAAAAAAACCGGACACATGTTTTTATTTTTATTTTGAGGCCCTACAATATTTTTATGTTACTTAACTTACGCAAATAATTAACGATTGCCTTTTTTTTTTTCTCCCCTTAGGGCCTGCCTGCCCGAAGGCTCAGATGCACTGCAGCCACAAAATGGGCTTATTGTGCTCACCCTAAATTCTAAGTCACACCCATTCTATGATCTTGGTGCCTTGGACCAAACGGTACAAGTCAAACATTGAATGCGTGGAAAATTCTTCCGGTTCCATCAGACATCGCCCGAAAATTCGCTGCCTCTTCCGGTCTAGAGCTTCACATCTGCACAGGATGTGCATAGCTCTCTCCCGTTCCTTATTACACAAGCGGCAGTTAAGGTCTCCGTAATATTTGCCAATCTTCCACAGGTGTTCTTTAACGGTCGTGTGTCCCGTTAGGAAGCCTGTTACGATTCTAATTTGCATCCTACTAAGGCAAAGTAGTTCTGAGCATCTTTTCCTGCAAGGTCCCTTTATATACGACTTGCTGTGCCTGTGTCCTCGAATCACGTTCCAGTGATTGTGATGTTGAGCGCGAATCCATCCGTTTACTTGGTGTCTGACTGCGCTCTTAGTTATGCCTAGGGCAGGTTCCCGTCCAACGAAAGGATCGTTGGAGCCCCGCTTTGCTAGTTTATCGGCTTCCTCATTCCCTATCAGCCCACAGTGACCTCGAATCCAAAGCAGTCTCACTGCGTTCCGCATGGCTAGGATATTAAGTTGCTCGAAGCATTACCACAACAGTCTGGAAGACATCTTTGGGCTCATAAGAGCCTTCAAAGCTGCCTGGCTGTCTGATAAGATAAAGATCCGCTGATTTTTGTAGCCCCTCTTAATGTTTTCCCGCTCACATTGTAGTATCGCGTAGACCTCTGCTTCAGGGGCGGGTGGGCCAACGGGGATTTCGGGAGATTTCCCGAAGGGCCGGTTGCTTCGGGGCCGGTCTGGGCCGACCGATGTGAAAAAACATGACATTATAAAAAAATTGGCGGCCAGTGCAAAGCGGGAAGCCGAAAATGCGATTATTTTGGAACTTGAAAGCGGAAGGTCTATTCGGTAATCGCCCACACCTCACAGTGTGCGTGCTTATTGTTTTTTCGGCTTTCGTCGCCCTATCTCGAGTCTCACCCCGTCGCTCATCGATAAATTCTCGAGATTTTAAGTTTAGTTGTACTTTTTTGAAATGTTTTGTACTAAAAACCTTAAAAAATCCTATTTGTATTTTACTAAAAAAATAAATAAAAAAATTGCATGTACAAAGTATAAAAAATGGGTATTTTCTGTTTCTCAAAAAAATTGGGCCGGTCAATGCCAATGGTTTCTCGGGCCGGGAAAACCTTCCTCACCCGCCCCTGCTCTGCTTGAAAGACAGAGGCATATTTGCCCAGAGAGGAGCTGAGTTTCACTCTTGGTTTATCTCCAAACAGTCTTGACCCAGCACCTATGTCGGTCTTAGAACCGTCGGTGTACCAGATCAGACTGCCGGAAGGTATGCTGTTCAGAGTTTGGTTTTCCACTCTAGGGTCATCGATTGTGACCTGAAAGAGTGGTTGTGCGGTGTTCTTGGGGACCATGTAATCCGTCCTCATGTCAAGCATGGGATCCTTTATGTCCTCAATAATGCTAGTATGCTCTGTACCCAGACGGACACGGTAAAAAGAGTTTTGCAGTTTGTATAGTGCCAGTCTCGCCTCCCCCTGTATCAAGAAGTGGAGAGGGGGAAGGTCCAGAAGAGTCTCTATAGCTGCAGTTGGCGAAGTCGATTGCCTTACTAGTGAGGAAAAAGAAAGTTTTAGCTGAATATTGCACCTTTCATAAGCCTAAACAGCCAAATCAGCATTTTGACTCTTCATGCATCTTTATTGAAACATCAAAATCTTTTGCCTTATTGGGCTGCTCTCTATTTTCTATTGGTTTTTTGGTGAAATTTCATTTGTAAATGTCAGCTTTTAACATTTTCCATACAATGCACCCCGAAATTTGTTCACAAATTGTTGCTTTAAGCCACGATGGCCGAAGAGTGCGGTATATTGCTCAAGTGCTGAATATACCCCGTAACACAGTGCAAAATGTACTCTTGCAATTTCGTGAAACTCATGGGTTTGTAAAGAAGGTCGGATCTGGTCGTCCACGGACTGCGAACCATCAAGATGTCCGTTTTCTCCATGTTGCTGCGCTGCCCGATCGAGCATTACCATCACCTATTCTTGCTGGACGGTTAGCCGAAGTTCGAGGAGTGGCAGTTTCAGCCAGAACAGTTCGGAAAAGGCTAAACGAATATGTTTTGACTTCAAGAAAGGCAGCTACGGGTTTCCTGTAGACCGTAGAACATCTCGGAGCATGACTTGCATTTGTGCGGCAATACGTAAATTGGGACGAACATCAATGGAGGAACGTGCTCTTCTGGGACGAGTCAAGATTTAGTGTCAGGTCACCAGATGGACGTGAAAAGGTGTGGCGAAGACCAGGGGAGCGGTACAGTCAATGTTGCATATCACCCAGGGTCAGTTGCAATGGTGGTAGCATTACGGTGTGGCCCGGAATATCTCTGAGGGCTCACACAGAATTGATTTTCATTTAGAATGGAACAATGACTGCACACCGATACATTGTTGAGTGCCTGGAACCCCATGTCACACCATATCTGCCATTTATAGCGGACAATTTTGTGTTTATGGATGACAACGCCCAACCACACACAGCAAGAATTGTTACCGAGTACCGTGAAGAGGTTGGTATTGGATGTCTCCCATGGTCAGCCAATAGTCCAGACCTGAATCCCACTGAACATCTGTCGGATCAGCTTGGGAAAAGGATTAGACGTCGCCAACCCCTACCAGAAACATTAAATGGCGCTTCAAGAAGAATGTGAACAAATACCCCAAGAATCTATTAATAGCCTCATTTAGGGCATGCCACAAGGTTTAAGGTAAGTAATAAGAGTACGTGGTGGTAACACCCATTATTAATTTGGTTCTACTAGTGCGCTTTTCCTTTTAATATTTTTTTTTGCTCGTCTTTTTAAGTTCTTAAGTAACAGGTTGATCTCTAAAAAATACTTTTGTTAGGTTTTTGTTGACGAATCATTTTGTTTCTTGTTTTTTATTTATTGTTAAGATGAAAAGAATATAGTTAAATATCATTTCAAACCGTCCGTTGTTTTTTATTCACTAAAATGGTAATTCTGAGAGTGTCCGGTTTTTTTTGTCCGGCAGTGTAGTTTGCAAATACCCCACACCAACTCTATTGGATTATACTGACAGTGGTAGGGTGGCAGTCTTAGGACTTGATGACCATGCTCTTGGAGCATTTCGTCTATAGCGTACCTTGGCTGTTGTTTATTCTCTTTACATAAATTTAGAAGTTCAATTTTCAAAGCCGTTTTCAAAAATGGCACACTTTTGGTTACAAGCCAATAAAGGTTTGGTATAAGTTCTTCTAAAACCCACTTTTTGAACGAATTCTGATCCACTGAATCATGGTAGTCTGCCGATTTTGATTTTGTAGAGAACAGCAGCGATGCATTCGGTACAAAACCATGCCTAGTTCCTGCATGGAACACAACAAATCGCTTCCCATTTGAAGTGTGGCCTTTCTTACAGCTTTTAACACTTTCATCTTGCCATGTGCACTTGCATCCTCCTTTAGCAAAAATCCATGTTTCGTCGAGAGACACAAATTGTCTGGAATGTTCGCTTTTCATATGTAATAACAAAAGATATATGCTGTGGTGGCGCTCCTGTATAATGTCAAAAGTATTTTAGTTGAGCATTTAATATTCGAATGCTTTTCAGTGAACTCTGACATCGTTTCGTAAAAGTTTATTAGATTTTGTCAATCACTAAGGAACTCGCAAATACAGGATAACACCCTGTATAATAATACTTAATTTATCTCTCGTACCTAAACTACACTTATTAAATCCAACACATTGTATATTTCATACTAAATATAATTACACAAGTTAAAATGTGATTTTCCAATAGTATCATACACAATTTTAAAAACAAAACTGTAAATAATCAGATATCTGCTTAGGAATTTTGCCAAATACGTTTAAAATTATGTACGAGCAAACAATTGTCTATTGGAACATATTTGACAATGGATTTATTAAAATTTTGATGAATGAACGAATAAATCGCGGAACAAAAAATTTGGGACACTTTAGTTGTAAAGTAACAAATTTCTATTGAATTTGAAATTTCCAGTTAATGTAAATGTGCCCTACATATGAGCCGGAAGTTAATTTACGTCAAAGAGTAAAAATGTCGACGTAAAACTATTATTTGTGTCCCAAATTTTTTTGTTCAGCAAAAAACGTAATTCTCACTATCAAAAAGGTTTATGATGAAGCCAGATTGTTTCTGCATAATTATGAGGACAGGAAGAACAATAGTCACTGTAGATTTTCAAAACGACTGCCAAAATACCGAAAAAGCTAGCCAAAGTATGTTCGTTTCTCAAAATAGTTTTAGTTTGTTTTTTTATTTATTTGGAGACAATCAGGGCGTACTGAGTAATCTTAATTGTATGGAGAGATGTAATTGTTCAATAATTCCGTAGCTGTAGTCGACGATTTGTGTTCTAATGTGGTTTTATAAGAAAATAAAAAAATATACAAATTTATCTATTCTTTTTTATTCTCCAACTGCTCGTCTATATTTTCGGGCACAACTTTCGCTACTTTTCTTTGTTCTTTAACAAAAGTTCGAGGGCACTGCATTTCCGTCCAACTTATGGGAACCATCGGGTGTCCAGATTCTGAATGGGCGATGACAACGCCCAACTCATTTTCTGCCGTTGTTAACTGATACGACTGTGCTTCTGTTATTGGCAGCTATTTAAATAAATCAAATAGCACTGGAACAATAATAAAATAAAAAATACCTACCACTCTAGCCAAAATTATATCGCCAGGTCGAAAACTCTTATAAATTTCTATACGATCTTTCTCTGTCGCTCTAATGTCTTCCCTGCGTAGTATAGCCCTGTACGGCCTACTTAAAACAGTATCACTGACGCATTTAATAGCGCATTTACAAAACTGTTGGTTAATAATTAAAACTTGCGCAGTTACTACGTCCCCTTGCGCGGGAATCACAGTGTTTTCTCCACACGGATTACGTACTTCCACAACACTAACGCCTTCTTTCTCTACTATCTCAACAACACCAGCTAAAGTTGAGTAAATATAGCCTGCGCGTTCGTAAGTGCCCCGGCCGGAAATGTGGGTCTTGTCCAACAAACACAGTCGTTGGCCTGGTACACACACTAAATGATTTGTTTTCATAGTTCTTAGTCAAAATTATGCGTCAATTAATATTTTTGTCCTTGATATAGTTCTTAGCGCTTTACGTTCACTTAAATTATATAATATTAGGTCAAAAACACAACACTTTTCAAAATACGAAACATAACCTATGATTAATTTTTCAACTGTCACCTAGAGGAGAGGTTGGAAAACGACAGCCATAGAATGGGTCACGTTTTCTCGAAGTTCCCCGTCTCGCACCAGACGGCGCGCATAATACGAACGCCCCGATTTTAATACAGGATCTTGTGGTAATACCAAACATAAATCAGAATTTCTAGGACAAAATCAAAAGGTTTTATTTTGGTTTTCAATCAAACGACAATATAGTCTCAAAATATGTATTAATTAATCAGTAAAATAATATACTATGCATTAGTAACTTTTATACATGTTGAAGAACTTTTTTATGTACCATGTACAGCCAAAAATCCAAAAGTCCATTGCTAATATCCATATGAAAAGCAGGAAAAATTGTTAAATCACTGCTCATTTCTGCTCGTCGCTTGCATTTGAGCATTCAACATCATCAATTTTTCTCCGAGTCGGGCATTGTGATCTTTCAGGTGCCTTATTAGATCTGCCTAAAATAACAGACGCATTTTGTAAACACTCAAATTCAGACGTCTTTTCTGAATTTTCGAAACAACGTACCTGTTTCTCTAAAAAGTCATAGAGCCTGTCTCCAGGATGTTGATAACCAACTTCTTCTTGGACGAATGTTTGAGGCACCGAACTCATATTCCACTCTTCCTTTTGTACATCGGGTGGAAGTTTTTGACTATTAAACTTCTTAACTTTTACTGCAATTCAAACTTTCGTAACATGCAATCGTTTTCAAAGCGAAAATGAAGCACGTACCAATATAACTGGTTTCTATCACCAGGACCATTAAAAACTCCAAAGTAATAAACAAACACAAGTAAATTATCGGTGATTTTGCACCTCCGTTTGTACATTTATCTTCGAAATTTGTCGAATAATAGTGCTGCATTAAAGCTTGGATAAAAAGAAGACTCCAACTTATCAAACTAACTATGTAAAAAGGAAGTTTATGATGCACTTCCGTCTTTTTAAAGAATTCCAAGTAACCGTTTATTCGTAATACATTATGTTCGATTCTCGCAAACTGATCAATCATCTGAAATTTAAGTAATTTGCCTATATACTGTAGTGATCGAACGATAACTTCAAAATAGTTCAGTACTCACTAAAGTTAAAAACCATAAACCAGTGTGAGCGTAAATTATAAAAAAATACTCCTGGCAATCGGTGTGTCTTTTCACGGAAGCAAAAACTATGCTCGTAACGCACAGACCGAATGTGCAAAGCAAATGTACACAAAATATCGTGGCAGTTCGCAATGGCTTAAATGTCCCGTACGCAACCGAATACGGCTGCAATAGTGTTTCTCCATCATCCATCGTGGATTCACTAAAAAAAGTGGCTCCCTGGGACAAAAAATTCGAATCGTAAAAATAATGATGATTCATTGAATGGAATAATACGTACTCCTGCGTTCGTATTTATACTCCTCGTCAAGCTCACCATTGTTTAACATAATATTTAAATTATCTGAGTAAATTTTGTTCGTACAAACGTAAATATCAGATCAGAATAATCAAATTCAAAGTTTAGATGTAGGTAAATGTCTTGTTTGTTGACATACATCAAAACGCACGTGCTATTGGCAGCACTGAGAACTGTCAAAGTCATTACGATTTTGTTGGCAGCCATTACCCATAGAAGTTTCTATTTTAGGTTACGTTTTCATTAAAACAAATTTGACTTATTTAGTAGTTTATTTGGAAACTAAAATATAAACACATTTTTTTAAGAAAGGTTAAAACGAATACTTCTTCTGAGAAACGTTTCTTTCCTCAAATATTTAATCCAGCTAAAAAAAAACGCACTTTAATATACATTTAAAACACGAAAACGAACAGAAATACCTTCTTGAAACCAATATCGGCGGCGTACTCCCTAAAGCACTGCCTGCATAAGTTTAATCCGTATTTCCTTATCAAACCGTGGCGGTTCGAGCAAGCCCGGCTATAAAAACAAATTAAATTGTGGCAAAAATACATCAAGTCCAACCATGTGCTTAACCTCTATCAAACGTAAGCACAAAAACTAACTTACCAGGATCGAGATCCTTGGCCGTATTTGCGGGGGTGACTATACCAGATATTTTGGAAACCCATTTTTCAGAAAATGTGCAGTTTTTGCTCGTGAAAATGAGGACGATTTTACACACTTCGAGTACTCAACTTGGCAATGTACGAAAAGAAAACACAGAAGTGTCAGCTGTCAGAAATTAAATATTCCTTTTGTACCGACATCCACAAGTATTTCTAACTATTGCACTCTATCGTGAAATTATGAACATAGATGGCGATATTAAAATAGCAGCAGTTTTCATTTTCTTGCGCAAATAAAAAATTAGTGATGGGAATAATCGAGATATTTTAATAATCGAGATATCAGTAATCGAGAGAATTTAATAATCGAGATATTAGTAACTACTAATATTAGTAGGAGTAGTTTTTAAGTCTAATCACTGATTGAGGGTTCCGACTTTCTATTTCTTGTTTATTTACCAATAAAATTTATGTTCACATTTGCTTGGGCATTTGCTATATCTATAGTGTTCTTTATATTGATAAAGAAAAAACGCTATAAATCAGGGCTTTGTTATTTGCCGGCGTCGGCGTCTATTGAATATTATTAAAATTCTAAATAAGTATATACTGTTTTATTATGGACAATCCAGTAGATAATGCATGAAGCCTTGGTAAATAGCATATGTACCTATTTTGTAATTTTCCTACTACGGCACTATACCTAAAGTTGAAATCCGCTCGCCCACCTACAAAACAAAAACCATCCTTTTAAACGTCTAGCAGTCCCTGAATGAGTCAGAAAACTGCTCGATTATGAATAGGCTTTTTCATTTCGTTCTGTGTTCGTTAGTGCGCATGTGCTAACAATCAGCTGTTATTAGATTTTCGGACGAGTGTCACTGTCAGCTGTCAGGCGTTATAAACTTCGTGTAGAATATTCGTAAGTAAATAGTAGAATACCAAATAAGGAGGGTGTTTGAAAGACGGAAAATTACAAATAATGTTAGTTCCCAGTGATATCCCTCGTAAAATTGTGAGGCTGAATCCCAAAGGCTTGCCTGACTCTTGCTTGAAATAAGGGAATGTTAACCAAGATACCTACTTCAATCATGTAGGTTTTTAATATTAATATGTAGCCGTGAAAATGAATCATTTTTTAAAAGAAAACGGAGAAAAAAGATCTAATATACAGGTGTGTATTTTTCTGCAATGTATGTATGTAACTACAAGTAATTCTTATTTTAAAGACCTAACAAATAATGACGTAAAACCTGGAAACGTTCAATATCTACACTTTTCTATTTCGAATCTTGCCTCTTACACATTTTTAACCACGCAACATCATTTCGATTTTCTCCAGTATTAGGCAGGGTTTAGGAAATGGATAAAATCGTAATCCTAAGCGATAACTTGACCTTCCCGCTCTGCTATCACCGTGTCAGCCACCAAAAGCACAATGTTTGGATGCTCCATACTGTTTTAGTTCCGAACTATTACTAATTTTGCACGTTTGCAATAAAATTTTACTGTACAGACCAAAGAATTTAAAATAAACACTTTCAAACAAGCAATATCGCCTACCCCTCTAGGGGCTATTGATACAAAACTTTGACATTAGTCCGAAATTGTTCGCGCATGCGCCTCAGCATTTTTTTATAATGAAAAGTCCTATTGTCTTTTGTCTCATCGAAGTTGACTACTAACGAGAACACCTACTCTCGTGATGCCGTTCGATTATTTTCCGTGCTCGATTATTATATGAAGTTGGTTGCTGGCAAATTTGCTATCATAATCGGCAACGGCAACTACTAATATTAGTACTACTAATTTCCAAATGAATAATCGATTATCTCGAGATATTTTAATAATCGACTAATTCGATTATTGCATCTCGATTATTCCCAACACTATAAAAAATTAAATGTCAAAATCTTAAGATTTGGGTTGTCTTGTAAATGTTTTTTTTATATCTACAAATTGGGAAATCCCTGTCTGATGACTAGTATTATTATCAAATTACTAATCGTTACATCTTAAATAACATTAGTTTACTGATAATTATCCGTATTAATTGCAAATAGATATTAATTTGTTGAATTAATGAAAACAGTGAAAGTGGACATTAAATTATTCCGCATCCGGAAATTTACTAAATCATCAAAATGTCGCTGTTGAGAGGCTCTTTAAATTACGTATGGAGCACCACAAGTGTTTTGGGGAAAGGGGCAACCGGGGCAGTCTACCAGGGAGTTAATAAAACGAACGGTGAACCTGTCGCTGTAAAAACATTTAATCATGAGAGCCATAGACGACCACTGAACGTCCAGATGCGTGAATTTGAAGTATTGAAGAAAGTTAAGCATGAGAATATAGTTAAATTGTTGGCGATTGAAGAGGAGCAGGAAGGGCGAGATAATGTTATCGTGATGGAGTTGTGTACGGGCGGCAGCCTCTTTAGCATACTGGACGATCCGGAAAATACGTACGGGCTTTGCGAGGAAGACTTCTTGTTGGTTTTGGAGCATTTAACGGCTGGGATGAAGCATTTGCGGGATAATAATTTGGTCCATCGGGATTTGAAACCAGGTCAGTAAACTTTTGTCTTTTCTTCAAAATTAGGAACATTATAGTTTTTTGGCAGGCAATATAATGAAATTCATTTGCGACGATGGCACAACAGTCTACAAATTAACCGACTTTGGTGCCGCTCGTGAGCTACAAGAAGGACAACAGTTCTTCTCGCTTTATGGCACGGAAGAGTATCTACACCCTGATATCTATGAAAGAGCGGTTTTACACAAGAAGGAAGGCAAATTATTTGGTGCGACCGTGGATTTGTGGTCTATTGGCGTTACGCTTTACCACGTGGCCACTGGGAATTTGCCGTTTCGTCCGTACGGTGGTAGAAGGAACACTAAAACGATGTTCCATATTACGACGAAGAAAGCTAGTGGTTGCATATCCGGGATTCAAACGGAAGAAGATGGGGCAATAGAATGGGGGTACGAGTTACCCAGACATTGCCAGCTGAGCGCTGGTTTGAAGAAATTTGTTACGCCTTTGTTGGCTGGACTCTTAGAAGCCGATCAAAAAAAGATATGGAGTTTCGACAGGTTTTTTAACGAAGTAACGGATACTCTATCACGGAAAGCTTTACATATATTTCACGCAAACCGCGCTGCGCTAATCAGAGTGTATATTCACCCAGACGAAAAATACGAGCAGCTCCAAAATTATATAACGGAACAGACGAAAATTACTTTAGAAAATCAGATATTAATCTTTAAAGAAAAAGCTTTCGTGGACGTCGTAGGCGATAATACTCGAGCTGGCGGTTATCCAGAGACAACGAAAGAGGAACCGCTTACGTTATTTAGCAAAGAAAATAATAACGTGGAGATAGAAACGGAAATGGAGTTGCCGTCAAAATTTAAAGAGTTCCAAAATTTGGTTTCCGTTGAAAATGACGCGGCACAAGCTAAAGTAGCTTGTAGTTTAGGGCATGAGTGCAAACGACGCGTAGAAAGAGCCTCGTTATCTTGCAAATTGATTTCCGATGCTGTTAATTCGTTATCTATGTACATGACGGAAGAATTAAAGAAATTGCACAAAAACGCCCAGCATTTAATGGAATTGACGAAAAGTCGCAGCGAGACTGCTTCGGTGGTGTTTCTACTTCAAAAAACCGTCAATAGTTTATTGGATTCAACGTCGGGAAATTCTCAAGAAAATTTTCCCGAAGTTTTAAGCGAGATAAGCGACGTGTTTCTTAAAGAAACGAAGCCGCGTGTCGAGCAACTGCACGAGCAGAACGTGGCGGAAAATAAGTTGAAATCTGAGTGGGAATCGTCGAGTGGCATGCTTAAATGCCCGTATAAAACCCGCGCGCCGAACAAAGCTGCTACTGAAGTCGAAAGACTACGAGATTCGTGGCAACAATTGGTACGCGATCGCGTTACCCGTACGTTAAATTACAACGACCAACAGTTTCATAATTTGGAGCGCATTAAAATCACTGAGACAATTCGACGAATAAAATCTTTATTGGAGAACGACACTTTAAAATCGTTTGTTCAATATGCGGACAATTTGAGTGATTGGTACAAAATTGCGCAAACTGTTTATTTGCAGACGATGATTTTGAACAAAGATTTGGGCACGTACGAGCTGAAATTGGACAAGTTTAACGAGCAGCTGGTGCTGGATAACATGCAGTTTAAAGATGAAATGAAGGGGATGATGGAGAGGGCGAAGAACGGGACGAACGGGACGCAGGGACAAAGCAATAAATTCGTGAGCAGTCAGCTGAAGAGTTTCTTTAAGAAGGTGGATTTGAATAAGCGGGAGATCGTGGACGTTATTGTGACGAATAGCGCGTTGATCGAGAAGATTTGTTGTGCTTCGGAGAAACTGGAGAAGAAATTAAACGGCGGTACCAACGAAGTATAATAATAATAAGTAGGTCTGCTAACTAAAGGTCTAGTTAGGCATTCTAATATCTCGGTCTCATACGCCAATAACTTATCTTCTATTTCTGGAAAGACGATTGCACTTAACCTCCGAAATATGATTGCATTTGCCCCAGGGGTAAGTGCAATCATATAAACACATAAAAAGTATTTGGTAATACGTATTCTAATTAGTGCAAATCAATATTAACACTGATATACACTGCCAATTCAAATGAAGTTGGCGGTATTAATTAAAGAAATATTGATTTCGAGTGTAGATTGTGTGGTTGCATTTACCCCTTTAATGCACTTACCCCACCTTACCTTATTTCAAAACCCCGTAATTTAATTTTTTTATGGAACCCTATAATTTTTATATTACAGTTCTTTTCTATTGTTTTTCCTCTTTTGCCTCATGCCTCTGTTAACTATTAATTCCTTCATCCCTTGGACTGTTCTCGCGATCCTCTTGGTTGTCTCTTCCATCCTGTTCCTCTTCAATTTTCTGATTAGTTGACTTTTGGTATAATTCTGCATCAATCCTGCGTAGTCGGTCCATATCTCTGATTCTATTCAAGATATCAACATGAAATTTTACGTGTGTGTGGAGAACCCCACGAAGTTTCTGTTAAAATTATTTTGATGTATACAGGATGTTCACGAGCTACGTACCAAACCAAAGTTATGTTTTTTTTGAATGGAACGCCCCACATTTGTTTACATATTTGGATTCCCCATAAAATTTCATGAAAGTTGATATGCTACATGGTGGGGTTTAGAGTAAGCGATTTGTAAAATCCATTAACACTTTTTTTCAAAATAGTTCCTATTGTACAGAGTGGTCAACTTGGGCAAAATGGAGCTTTTCTCAAAAATGTTAAATATTATTAGTAGGTTTGATAGCCAGTTTATTGAGCTTTTGACTGATGCAGACATTGGCAGGTCTGCGACCGATAATTTAGGCAGAAATAAAGATTGAACCTTAAGAATTCAGATTTTTGCTGTAATTTTGTACCATTTTTGGGGAATTTTCCCCATTTTACCACCCAAAGCTCAGAAAAATGCTTATGCTTTGTTTTTATAGAAAATTTAGCGAACAGAGTTTACACCGGCACAAGAAATCTCATTGCAAGATTACTTCTTGAAAGGTCGGTTTTCTTCCATGGCACTCCTTGTTTCAATTTATACATAGGTTTAGTAACTTACCATTTATTTAAAAATATGATCATGAAGAAGCAATCTGGCAATGAAATATTTTGTCTCAATGTGAAATCAATTTCCAGAAACAAAATGGAAATCATATTTTGTGTTTTGGGCGCCAAAATATCATCATCATAAGGTTCTCAGTCCGAAGACTGGTTGGATGCGTACCTCCACTCTTTTCTATCCTGAGCTAACCTACGCATTTCCCTAAAAGTAGAACATCCTACATCCCTAACTATTTGAGAGCAGTAGTCTAATCTAGGCCTACCCCTACCTCTTTTTATTCCTATCTCTGACTCTAGTATGTCGCGAACTATTCCTTCGTGTCTTAGAAGGTGTCCTACCATCCTATCTCTCCTACTCTTTATTGTTTTCCATACCTTTCGCCTTTCCCCAACTCTTTCTAATACTTCCCTATTGCTAACCTTATCTATCCACGGTATCTTCATCATGCGTCTGTAACACCACAGTTCAAACGCTTCTACTCTTTTTCTATCCGCTTCTCCTATTGTCCAAGTTTCGCACCCGTATAATGCCGTACTCCATACATACGACTTTAAGAGTCTCTTCCTAGTCTCTATATTAACCGTTCTCGAACATAACAGTTGTTTCTTTTTGTCAAACGCAACTCGGCCCTGCGCCATTCTTTGTTTTATATCTTTAGTGCTCCTACCGTCTTGGGTTATTTTACTTCCTAAGTAGCAGAAATCCGCGACCTCCTCTATCTTCTCATTTCCTATTTGTATTTCAATTTTAGTTCTATTTTCACTCCATCTACATACCAAAATTTTAGTTTTCTTTTTATTGATTTTCATGCCGTAGCCCTGTGTCAAAACTGCTTCCATTTCATTCAAAGCCGCTCCTAATTCTTCTTTGCTAGATGCTAACACTGCTATATCATCCGCAAATCTGAGCATGTTAATAGTTTGGCCCTGTACATTGATCCCTGGGGCTGTTCTTTCCTTAACAATATTAATCGCATCTTCGATATATAAGTTGAAAACTAGAGGTGACAATGCACATCCCTGTCTCACTCCCTTCCGGATATCTACTTCCCTTCGTTCCTGCTCACATTCTATAACTGCCTTTTGCTCTTTGTAGAGATTATGTATTATTCTTCTGTCCCTGTATTTCATCCCTACCTTTCTCAGCACTTCGAACATCTTCCCCCATTTTACGTTGTCGAAGGCTTTTTCTAAATCTACAAATCCTATATATATGCTCTTTCTCTTTTCTATCGTTTTTTCTATAATTACTCGTAAAGCTAGAATGGCCTCGCGCGTTCCTCTATTTCGTCTAAATCCGAACTGATCTTCTCCTAATATTTCTTCCGCCTTTTTCTCCATCCTTCTTTGCACAATTCTAGTTAAAATTTTTGATGCATGGGAAGTTAAACTGATAGTTCTAAAATTTTCGCATCTATCCGCGCCTTTCCTTTTTGGCAAAGCTACCATGATGTTCCGTTTGTAATCCTCTGGAATCTCGCCTGTCAGGTATATACGACTAACTAATTTAAATAAACGATCTATTACCTCTTGACCTGCGCACTTTAAGATTTCTGCCTGCAAGCCATCTATACCTGGCGCTTTATTATTCCTTAAACTTTTTAGTGCTAGCTCAAACTCTTCTCTCATTATAGGATGCCCTAGGTTATCCCCCTCTACACTGCTTTCGCTTTCTAATATATCTTGCACTTCCTGTCCCGCATATAAGTTTCCTAAATATTCTTTCCACCTATCTGCCTTCTCCCCGCTTTCGATTAGGATATCTCCTGCCTCATTCCTAATGCTTTTGGTACTAGATCCAATTTCTCTAAAATTTCTCCTAATTATTTTATATGCTTCATCAGTCTTTCCTATTTCGAACTTATTTTCCACTTCTTTGCACTTATCATCGATCCATTGCTCTTTCGCTTTCCTACATTTCCGAATAATTTCCCACTTGATCGCCTTATATCTTTGTTTCCCTATTTCATCTAACCTATTTTTATATTTGCGCCTTTCCTCTATTAGACTCACAATATGTTTTGTTATCCAGGGTTTCCTACTTTCATTCTGTTTATGACCCAAAATATCCCTAGCTGAGGAAACTAAACTATTTTTAATGCAATTCCATTCTTCCTCTATGTCCCTAACAATATTTTCGCCCGCGCCCTTTAGTACTTCGTTTGTCTTTTTCTCGAACTTATCGCGCGTATCATCATCTTTTAGTTTCTCTGGGTCAAGATACCTTCTTCCGCTTCGTTTTTTCAAAATCTTAAATTTAAGATTGGCCTTCATAACGACTATATTCTGATCACTATCTATATCTGCTCCTGGATAACTTCTACAATCCCTAACTTGATTTCTAAATCTTTGCCTAACAAGAATGTAATCTATTTGATATCTCCCTAGGTCTCCTGGCATCTTCCACGTGTAGCGTCTCCTAACATGATGGTGAAATAGAGTGTTCGCGACCGTTAAGTTATGTTTATCGCAGAACTCTATCAGTCTCACTCCCCTATCGTTCTTATTGCCTAATCCAAAGGGACCAACTATTCCGCCCTCTCGCCCTGTGCCTACGACTGCATTGAAATCTCCTATAATTATTAAATTTTCGTGTCCTCTCACAAAATCTAGCACATGTTCAATATCACTATAAACTGCCTCTACGACCTCATCACTGTAGTTAGAAGTGGGCATATATACCTGTATTATTACTGTTTTTACAGGTTTCGAATCTAACCTAACCATAACTACCCTGTCACTTTGCTGTAAAAAAATTTCTACACTCTGCCCTACTTTTTTCCGCATAACAATTCCTACTCCCGAATTTCCTCCTACAGATCCTGTGTGTATTACTCTAAAATCTCCGCTCCAGAAGTCTCCGGCTTCTGGCCATCGCACTTCACTAATACCTACTACGTCTAATGCTAACCTATCCATCTCAATTTTCAAATTCTCTAACTTTCCTACTTGTTTCATGCTTCTAACATTCCACGCTCCGACTCGTGAGATGTTACACTTATCATTTCTGATGACTCCCCCCGAAGCAGTCCCCGCCCGGAGATCCGAATGTGGGACTATTTTACCTCCGGAATATTTTACTCCAGAAAGTGCCATCATCATAAATTCGAAGTACGCTGTACCAGGGATATAATAATGTGGTGGTTTCCCGTTGCCTTCCACATCGCAGTAGTGTGTATCACAGTGCCATACCGACCCTCACGATCTCTGCCACTATGATTACTGAAAGAGCTGCTGCCCCCTTCCAGGAACTTGATTTAGTCTGGCTTCTCAAATAAAAACCCCTCCAATATGGTTAAACCTATGGTTCGGCTCTTTATATCATTGAAGCGCGCAAGCCATCCCACCCGTCCCAGTATTACTAGAACTGCGTCAAGGTACAAGTCCTTTGTATGTACTAATAAAAACACAGCAAAACGATTTCTAAAGCTAAAATGGATTCCTTAAAATATTATATGTACATACATAAATATGTATATGTACCTATATTTAATTATTTGAAGAAATCATGAATTTTCATCTTCTTTCTATTGTTATTTCATGTCTTTTCTTGAATTTGCTAATTCAACTTTTTTGCACGAAAATTCTTGCCTGTCGTTTAGCTTAGACCCATATTCTTCCGCTTTTGCTTTTAAAACAGCACCACTGATAGTAACATTCTTTTGCCGCTGTTGGGCGAACCATTTTAATAGGGATTGATCTACATCAGGGATGGCCAACTCAGAACACTGCAAGGGCCACTTAAAAAAAATAAAAATGACAGTGGGCCAAACAATAATAATAATAATAATTGCAGTAATATTAATCGACTTTTATTACCTTAGCACCATTTAAAAAACTCTATACAGGAATTAAAAACAAGTCATCATAGCTAAGAAATGAAATGATTTCGTGCGTACTCTTATTTCATCTGTTCCCGTAAGCACAAATTTTATTCAGGCGCATCCGCCCGAGTCCCGACGCCTGACCGAGTCCTTGTGTTAAGAAAGTGTAAAAATGTAAAAGAAACTAAAGCTGAGAGAAAGCTTTTTTGAAACATACCCTTCACTTGCTCTTTCGCACCAGACGCATGCATTTTTTGGCAAAAAGATGATGTCGAAACAAGCAAAAAATCCGGATCCTTGCGGGCGCAGAACTCGTGTAGCCGTAGGAGAACAATATATGGCAGCTCTGTACTATACCCGAACATCCACCGAGATTGTTGCCGGTGTCTTTCAATAACGAATTACTTAAACGTCATTTTACTGATATTGTGTAATGCGTGACTCGGTCGGGCGTGGGGACGATGCGTAAAAATAAAATTACTGCTTCCCGTAAGTGCGTAAGTCGTCCGCAGCAGGCGAAACAACGCCGATGTCGCAAATAGTTTACAAGCAGCGTTGCAGGATTCTAAAAACTTCACTAATACCTATTTTAGATTTTTTAAGAACTGCTTATTAATATTTTGAATTTTGCAATGGGAAATAAATGAAGCATTCCGTTTTATACTGATTTTATTTGTTTTTAATTTAGCAATAAGTTGGCGGGCCGGATGCAGCCTGCGGGTCGCCAGTTGGCTTTCCCTGATCTACATCATTATGAGTCGATTTGCGCATTTTCTTAATTCGGGGATTATGTTTCTCAAAGGCCGAAATAACATTTTCTTCGTCTTTCAATTTCCATTTCTTTACAGATCTGGCTTTGTTTTTTGCCATTTTGCAGTTGTTTTATGATATCGTACTTTGTCTGCAATGAAAATGATTTTCTTTGGGGTTTTCCGCTTCCGTGGGACATTTTCGCGCACAAGATGACGTCCTATTTCCTTACCTCTTTGTTGAAACCGACCGTGTTCCCTCGATAGCTACAAAAGACTGCAAGCAAGAACCAGTGTTGCCAACCCCAGTCGTAAATATTTCGGAAGCTTGGTTGCCAAATTTCGATAGATTCGGTTTTAAACAGGAAAACTATGAGTAGGAATTTTAAATAAAGCCATCGCCGCAAATATGCCGCCGAATCGCTTCGTTTTGTTTTGGTCCTAGGTTTTTTTGCATAACTAAAATGTACCGCTGCACTAAAATGATACCATACGAGTTCCCAAAGAAGAAAGGAAAAACGCAAAGGCGTGACGAATTATGATCTGTGCGTAATTTCCGGTTATTTCTTAATTGTATAATTAAAAAATGAAATTTCGCTAGAATTATGTATCATTTCGGTAGATAACATATAAAACCGGTAGATCTACCGAAATTTCGGTAGGGTTGGCAACACTGGCAAGAACAGATCAAATCACGCTCGGTCCAGCCGCCGAAAGCGATTGACCTTCGTTCTGTGCTCATGTGTGCAATGGCATGACGCTACGGTTCGTTATAGCCGACGCGTTTTGCTCAAATTTAGTTCGCTATGGCCGAAAGTTCGGTATAAACGGGTCCGTTATAAAAGATTTAAATAGCATTGGCGGCATAGGGAATTTTGTATGTAATTTCAGATAAGTTCGTTATAGCCGAAGGGCCGTTATAAACGGGGCTGTTATAGGCAATCTCTACTGTTGTACTACAGGTCAAATTACTACATTTTAAAGTTCAATTTTCAATTCTACCGAAACCGTCAGTCGCAGACCTAACAATAATCTACATCAATCAAAAGCTTAGTAAACTGTCTATCAAATATGGAAATAATATATGGGATGTTTCATTTGAAATTCTTAAGAAAAAATGCATATTGCGTAAGCTGTCCACCCTGTATGATATTAAGTAATGTGACAAAAGTACTCATAGATTTTACAAATAGAGCAGTCTGTGAACCTAGTCCAATAAAGAAATCTTAAATAGCTTCGGCCAGTTAGTAGTCAGCAGCTCCTCAAAGTTGGGTCCACACTGGCACCAAAATGGTAATATCTTAAAATCGCTCACTCTAAACCCTATCGTGTAGTACACCATCTTTCATAAAATTTTATTGGGAATTCAAATATGTAAACAAATATGGGGCGTTCCATTTAAAAAAACATAACTTTGGTTTGGTGCTCAGAGTGTGAACACCCTGTATACACCAAAATAATTTTATCAGATGCTTCGTGGGGTTCTCAACATACGTGTGTAAAGTTTTATTTTGATAACTTGAATAGAACCAGAGATGTTATATTTGTTTTTTTTATAATTTAACGATTCGCTTCGAATTAAGTTTCTAAGTTTAAGTTCCAGTTTATTATAAGGTACCAAGTGTTGTTTTTTTTAGTTTTCTAAGACTTAGGATAAGGGCTGTGAATTTTATATAAGCAGAAGAATAAATAAAACAAGTTAGTAATAAAATAATAAGCTAGTTATTATTGTACATTTGAAATATACCGGGTGTCAACGAGAGCATGTAACATCCCGCCATTTGTTTACTTTTTGAAGTACACTCTGGCAATCCGCTGTAAGTATTATACTCCTAAAACCTCATAATTTTATCATATTTGACATATCTAATTACTTCCGGTTAAACCGGAAGTGACATCAACTTTATTATGTTAAATAGCAATATATCATTTTTATTAGATAGTTCGATAGGCCTTTTTATTCTCTTCACAACCATGTATCACACATACCCAAGAACTTTATATTTTTGACGTCAGAGGGCGTTAAATGAAAAAGTCACGTTGGCTGTGAATTTAACGATATGTGTCTGATTTTAAAAGTTTTAATGAATTAAACTATTAATTCTAACAGACTGTTTTAATGTCCATGGAAAATTTTTCGAATTTGAAGCAGTACATCCGTTATTTTTTTTAAATAAGTTTAACATAGTCGTTTCAAAGGTTTTGAAAAATGTAATTTAAATTAGTAATTGATCATTGAATTGCACTTTTTATGCACTAATTGTGAGGACAATAAACTGAAGTTCGAAAAACAAGAAAAATATTAGCACCTTGCTATTTAGAATTTCAGGAAAAACTCGGTTTCAAAAACTATTTGAAATTTTTAAATTTTAAATATTCGTTTTTAAAACCGAGTTTTTCCTGAAATTCTAAATAGCAAGGTGCTAACATTTTTCTTGTTTTTCGAACTTCAGTTTATTGTCCTCACAATTTGTGCATAAAAAGTGCAATTCAATGATCAATTACTAATTTAAATTCTATTTTTCAAAACACTTAAAACGACTATGTTAACCTTATTTTAAAAAAAAATAAAGGATGTACTGCTTCAAATTCGTAAATTTTTCCATGGGCATTAAAACAGTCTGTTAGAATTAATAGTTTAATTCATTAAAACGTTTAAAATTATTCTCATAACGTCAAATTCACAGCCAACGTGACTTTTTCATTTAACGCCCTCTGACGTCAAAAATATAAAGTTTTTGGGTATGTATGATACATGGTTGTCAAGAGAATAAAAAGCCCTATCGAACTATCTTAAAAAAATGATATATTGCTATTTAACATAATAAAGTTGATGTCACTTCCGGTTTAACCGGAAGTAATTAGATATGTCAAATATGATAAAAATATGGGGTTTTAGTAGTATAATACTTACAGCGGATTGCCAAAATATATTTCAAAAAGTAAACAAATGGCGGGATGTTACATGCTCTCGTTGACACCCGGTATATCAAATTATTTAATGTGAATAAAACATACATAAAAAAATATTTTACGTTTACAGAAAAACTCAGTCACCACATAAAAATTATGGACCGCCGATATCCAAAGAAAAGTAATAAAGACAATAACGACAGTACGCAGATACTTTATAATACTTAAAAAATACGGTAACTATAAAAATAATCGACAAGCCTAACCTACACCGATATCAAACGTAATAGCTAGGTGGCACCGTCAAATCACTAAGCACCGACAATTCCTCTTCGGTAAACTTAAGTTTGTGAACTTCCCAGTTATCGAGATGCGTTCTTTTGAAGTCTTCCAACGTCTTACGAATAGTCCCCTGCAATACACCCAAAAAAGTAAAAACAACCCGTAGAGGGGGACAACGTAGGCTGCCCTATAATGAGAGAAGATTGATTTTCTGATATTAAACGATTTGCATAAGTCGAGTCAGTCTTCCTATTTTTGTAACTATTTAAATGCTTTGTGATTCTTTTTATAAAAGGTCGTCCTGTTTGACCTACGTAACTCTTAGGGCAAGACCCACAAATTAACTTGTAAACTCCCGATCTCAATTTTTTATCTGTTTCGTCTTTGTTGTTTTTAATGATTTTTCCTAAGGAATAATTTGTTTTCAAAGCTAGTTTGTAGTTGAATTTTTTGAAAAGTGGGTTTAGTTTATTAATTTTTGGTTCGGAAACTGCAAGAGAAAGAGATAGCAAGTAGATACGAAGGGATAATTACTAAGAAAATACAAGATGAAATAAGGGAAATGAATACAGAACAAACATGGCAGAAACTGAAGGAAATTATCATAATAGCAGCCAAAGATACATGTGGAGTGTGCAAGACAAACAACCGAAAAAAATATACATCGTGGTGGAACGAAGAAATAGAAATGAACGTTAAACTAAAGAAGAAGAGATGGAAGGAATATCTGGGGAGGAAAAAGGAAGAAACATACATAAAATATAAAGAACAACGAGAAAAAGTAAAGAATATGGTCACAGAAGCTAAGAGAAAGACATGGAAAGATTTTGGAGAAAAGATTGAAGAAAACAGTAGGGGAAATCAGAAACTTTTTTTATAAAGTATTAAAAACACTAAGGAAAGGAAAGAAGACCAGAACAAATACAATCAAAAACAAACAAGGTGTTATACTGACAGACCCGAACGACACAATGGAGAGATGGAAAGAATACTTTCAAGAACTGCTTAGTATGCAGCAGAGATGTCCAGAGGATGAAACAACAAACAAGGAAGATGAGAGTAATGAGGGAAATGAAGAAATAATAACAGAGGATGAACTAAAAGAAGCACTAAGAAGCATAAAAAGCGGCAAATCGCCAGGGCACGACAAGGTTACATGTGAAATGATAAAGAACTTTGGTGACGAAGGAACAACACTGCTGCTGGAAATATACAACAAAATATGGAAAGAAGAAAGAATTCCTAGCGATTGGGAAATAGGAATGATAGTGCCAATTCACAAAAAAGGGGACAACAAGGAATTACAGGGGTATAATGATATTAAGCAGAAGAGACTACGAACCACAATAGATCCAACATTGCTACAAGTGCAGAGTGGATTCCGGAGGGGGCACAGCGTACAAGATCACATTTTTACGGTGAAACAAATAATACAGCGAATGCTACAGTGCAACAAGAGAGCTTATTTTGCCTTTATGGACCTGGAAAAGGCATTCGACGGAGTACCCCGAGAAAAGGTGTGGAAGAGCCTAAGCGATCGAGGAGTAAACAAGACACTGATTAGAGTAATTAAGAATCTGTACTGGCACACGACTAGCTATGTAATCCAAAATAACAGCACATCAGAAACTTTTCAAACCAAAGATGGACTAAGACAGGGCGGGGTGATGAGTCTAGTGCTATTTACAGTGTTTGTGTACGATATAATTAGAAAATGCCGACCGAAGTCGAAAAAGCTCTATACAGGAGCCCGAGAACTACAGAATGTGCAAATATCGGAATGCGCATTTGCGGATGATATCATATTAATGATGAACAATGACAGAGATTTACAACAAAATTTAAAAGTATGGAATAAGACACTGAAAGAGAACAACATGAAAATAAATGCAAACAATGGCAATAGCAAAAAAACCACAACAAATAAAAATAGAAATAGACAGACATCAGATAGAACAAGTCTCACAATTTAATTACTTAGGTGTAATAATAGAAGATACAGGCAAACAAGACTCAGACTTAAACGAAAGAATAAATAAAACAAACAAATTATACTTCGCAATGAACAATACCTTCATAAATAAAAAGGAAGTGACACGACAAACGAAGTTAAGAATATATAAAACTATCCCAAAGGACTTGTACCTTGACGCAGTTCTAGTAATACTGGGACGGGTGGGATGGCTTGCGCGCTTCAATGATATAAAGAGCCGAACCATAGGTTTAACCATATTGGAGGGGTTTTTATTTGAGAAGCCAGACTAAATCAAGTCCCTGGAAGGGGGCAGCAGCTCTTTCAGTAATCATAGTGGCAGAGATCGTGAGGGTTGGTATGGCACTGTGATACACACTACTGCGATGTGGAAGGCAACGGGAAACCACCACATTATTTTATCCCTAGTACAGCGTACTTTAATTTATGATGATGGCACCTTCTGGAGTAAAATATTCCGGAGGTAAAATAGTCCCACATTCGGATCTCCGGGCGGGGACTGCTTCGGGGGGAGTCATCAGAAATGATAAGTGTAACATCTCACGAGTCGGAGCATGGAATGTTAGAAGCATGAAACAAGTAGGGAAGTTAGAGAATTTGAAAATTGAGATGGATAGGTTAGCATTAGACGTAGTAGGTATCAGTGAAGTGCGATGGCCAGAAGCTGGAGACTTCTGGAGCGGAGATTTTAGAGTAATACACACAGGATCTGTAGGAGGAAATTCGGGAGTAGGAATTGTTATGCGGAAAAAAGTAGGACAGAGTGTAGAAAATTTCTTACAGCAAAGTGACAGGGTAGTTATGGTTAGGTTAGATTCGAAACCTGTAAAAACAGTAATAATACAGGTATATATGCCCACTTCTAACTACAGTGATGAGGCCGTAGAGGCAGTTTATAGTGATATTGAATATGTGCTAGATTTTGTGAGAGGGCACGAAAATTTTATAATTACAGGAGATTTCAATGCAGTCGTAGGCACAGGGCGAGAGGGCGGAATAGTTGGCCCCTTTGGATTAGGCAATAGGAACGATAGGGGAGTTAGACTGATAGAGTTCTGCGATAAACATAACTTAACGGTCGCGAACACTCTATTTCACCATCATGTTAGGAGATGCTATACGTGGAAGATGCCAGGAGACTTAGGGAGATATCAAATAGATTACATTCTTGTTAGGCAAAGATTTAGAAATCAAGTTAGGGATTGTAGAAGTTATCCAGGAGCAGATATAGATAGTGATCACAACATAGTCGTTATGAAAGCCAATCTTAAATTTAAGATTTTGAAAAAAAGAAGCGGAAGAAGGTATCTTGACCCAGAGAAACTAAAAGATGATGATATGCGCAATAAGTTCGAGAAAAAGACAAACGAAGCACTAAAGGGCACGGGTGGAAATATTGTTAGGGACATAGAGGCAGAATGGAATTGCATTAAAAATAGTTTAGTTTCCTCAGCTAGGGATATTTTGGGTCATAAACAGAATGAAAGTAGGAAACCCTGGATAACAAAACATATTGTGAGTCTAATAGAGGAAAGGCGAAAATATAAAAATAGGTTAGATGAAACAGGGAAACAAAGATATAAGGCGATCAAGTGGGAAATTATTCGGGAATGTAGGAAAGCGAAAGAGCAATGGATCGATAATAAGTGCAAAGAAGTCGAAAATAAGTTCGAAGTAGGAAAGACTGATGAAGCATATAAAATAATTAGGAGAAATTTTAGAGAAATTGGATCTAGTACCAAAAACATTAGAAATGAGGCAGGAGATATCCTAATCGGAAGCGGGGAAAAGGCAGACAGGTGGAAAGAATATTTAGGAAACTTATATGCGGGACAGGAAGTGCAAGATATATTAGAAAGCGAAAGCAGTGTAGAGGGGGATAACCTAGGGAGTCCTATAATGAGAGAAGAGTTTGAGCTAGCACTAAAAAGTTTAAGGAATAATAAAGCGCCAGGTATAGATGGCTTGCAGGCAGAAATCTTAAAGTGCGCAGGTCAAGAGGTAATAGATCGTTTATTTAAATTAGTTAGTCGCATATACCTGACAGGCGAGATTCCAGAAGATTACAAACGGAACATCATAGTAGCTTTGCCGAAAAGGAAAGGCGCGGATAGCTGCGAAAATTTTAGAACTATCAGTTTAACTTCCCATGCGTCAAAAATTTTAACTAGAATTGTGCAAAGATGGAGAAAAAGGCGGAAGAAATATTAGGAGAAGATCAGTTCGGATTTAGACGAAATAGAGGAACGCGCGAGGCCATTCTAGCTTTACGAGTAATTATAGAAAAAACCATAGAAAAGAGAAAGAGCGTCTATATAGGATTTGTAGATTTAGAAAAAGCCTTCGACAACGTAAAATGGGGGAAGATGCTCGAAGTGCTGAGAAAGGTAGGGATGAAATACAGGGACAGAAGAATAATACATAATCTCTACAAAGAGCAAAAGGCAGTTATAGAATGTGAGCAGGAACGAAGGGAAGTAGATATCCGGAAGGGAGTGAGACAGGGATGTGCATTGTCACCTCTAGTTTTCAACTTATATATCGAAGATGCGATTAATATTGTTAAGGAAAGAACAGCCGCAGGGATCAATGTACAGGGCCAAACTATTAACATGCTCAGATTTGCGGATGATATAGCAGTGTTAGCATCTAGCAAAGAAGAATTAGGAGCGGCTTTGAATGAAATGGAAGCAGTTTTGACACAGGGCTACGGCATGAAAATCAATAAAAAGAAAACTAAAATTTTGGTATGTAGGGGGTGTGAAAATAGAACTAAAATGGAAATACAAATAGGAAATGAGAAGATAGAGGAGGTCGCGGATTTCTGCTACTTAGGAAGTAAAATAACTCAAGACGGTAGGAGCACTAAAGATATAAAACAAAGAATGGCGCAGGGCCGAGTTGCATTTAACAAAAAGAAACAACTATTATGCTCGAGAACGGTTAATATAGAGACTAGGAAGAGACTCTTAAAATCGTACGTATGGAGTACGGCATTATACGGGTGCGAAACTTGGACAATAGGGGAAGCGGATCGAAAAAGAGTAGAAGCGTTTGAAATGTGGTGCTACAGGCGCATGATGAAGATACCATGGATAGATAAGGTTAGCAATAGGGAAGTATTAGAAAGAGTTGGGGAAAAGCGAAAGGTATGGAAGACAATAAAGAGTAGGAGAGATAGGATGGTAGGACACCTTCTGAGACACGAAGGAATAGTTCGCGACATACTAGAGTCAGAGATAGGAATGAAAAGAGGTAGGGGTAGGCCTAGATTAGACTACTGCTCTCAAATAGTTAGGGATGTAGGATGTTCTACTTTTAAGGAAATGCGTAGGTTAGCTCAGGATAGAAAAGAATGGAGGTACGCGTCCAACCAGTCTTCGGACTGAGAACCTTATGATGATGATGAACATAACAGTTGTTTCTTTTTGTTAAACGCAACTCGGCCCTGCGCTATTCTTTGTTTTATATCTTTAGTGCTCCTACCGTCTTGAGTTATTTTACTTCCTAAATAGCAAAAATCCGCGACCTCCTCTATCTTCTCATTTCCTATTTGTATGTCAACTTTAGTTCTATTTTCACATCCCCTACATACCAAAATTTTAGTTTTCTTTTTATTGATTTTCATGCCGTAGCCCTGTGTCAAAACTGCTTCCATTTCATTCAAAGCCGCTCCTAATTCTTCTTTGCTAGATGCTAACACTGCTATATCATCCGCAAATCTGAGCATGTTAATAGTTTGACCTTGTACATTAATCCCTGAGGCTGTTCTGTCCTTAACAATATTAATCGCATCTTCGATGTATAAGTTGAAAACTAGAGGTGACAGTGCGCATCCCTGTCTCACTCCCTTCCAGATATCTACTTCCCTTCGTTCCTGCTCACATTCTATAACTGCTTTTTGCTCTTTGTAGAGATTATGTATTATTCTTCTGTCCCTATATTTCATCCCTACCTTTCTCAGCACTTCGAACATCTTCCCCCATTTTACGTTGTCGAAGGCCTTTTCTAAATCTACAAATCCTATATAGACGATCTTTCTCTTTTCTATCGTTTTTTCTATAATTACTCGTAAAGCTAGAATGGCCTCGCGCGTTCCTCTATTTCGTCTAAATCCGAACTGATCTTCTCCTAATATTTCTTCCGCCTTTTTCTCCATCCTTCTTTGCACAATTCTAGTTAAAATTTTTGACGCATGGGAAGTTAAACTGATAGTTCTGAAATTGTTGCACCTATCCGCGCCTTTCCTTTTTGGCAAAGCTACCATGATGTTCCGTTTGTAATCCTCTGGAATCTCGCCTGTCAGATATATGCGACTAACTAATTTAAATAAACGATCTATTACCTCTTGACCTGCGCACTTTAAGATTTCTGCCTGCAAGCCATCTATACCTGGTGCTTTATTATTCCTTAAACTTTTTAGTGCTAGCTCAAACTCTTCTCTCATTATAGGATTCCCTAGGTTATCCCCCTCTACACTGCTTTCGCTTTCTAATATATCTTGCACTTCCTGTCCCGCATATGAATGATAGTGCCAATTCACAAAAAAGGGGACAACAAGGAATTACAGGGGTATAATGATATTAAGCACAACAATGAAATTGTACGAACAGATATTAGAGAAGAGACTACGAACCACAATAGATCCAACATTGCTACAAGTGCAGAGTGGATTCCGGAGGGGGCACAGCGTACAAGATCACATTTTTACGGTGAAACAAATAATACAGCGAATGCTACAGTGCAACAAGAGAGCTTATTTTGCCTTTATGGACCTGGAAAAGGCATTCGACAGAGTACCCCGAGAAAAGGTGTGGAAGAGCCTAAGCGATCGAGGAGTAAACAAGACACTGATTAGAGTAATTAAGAATCTGTACTGGCACACAACTAGCTATGTAATCCAAAATAACAGCACATCAGAAACTTTTCAAACCAAAGATGGACTAAGACAGGGCGGGGTGATGAGTCTAGTGCTATTTACAGTGTTTGTGTACGATATAATTAGAAAATGCCGACCGAAGTCGAAAAAGCTCTATACAGGAGCCCGAGAACTACAGAATGTGCAAATATCGGAATGCGCATTTGCGGATGATATCATATTAATGATGAACAATGACAGAGATTTACAACAAAATTTAAAAGTATGGAATAAGACACTGAAAGAGAACAACATGAAAATAAATGCAAACAATGGCAATAGCAAAAAAACCACAACAAATAAAAATAGAAATAGACAGACATCAGATAGAACAAGTCTCACAATTTAATTACTTAGGTGTAATAATAGAAGATACAGGCAAACAAGACTCAGACTTAAACGAAAGAATAAATAAAACAAACAAATTATACTTCGCAATGAACAATACCTTCATAAATAAAAAGGAAGTGACACGACAAACGAAGTTAAGAATATATAAAACTATCCCAAAGGACTTGTACCTTGACGCAGTTCTAGTAATACTGGGACGGGTGGGATGGCTTGCGCGCTTCAATGATATAAAGAGCCGAACCATAGGTTTAACCATATTGGAGGGGTTTTTATTTGAGAAGCCAGACTAAATCAAGTCCCTGGAAGGGGGCAGCAGCTCTTTCAGTAATCATAGTGGCAGAGATCGTGAGGGTTGGTATGGCACTGTGATACACACTACTGCGATGTGGAAGGCAACGGGAAACCACCACATTATTTTATCCCTAGTACAGTGTACTTTAATTTATGATGATGGCACCTTCTGGAGTAAAATATTCCGGAGGTAAAATAGTCCCACATTCGGATCTCCGGGCGGGGACTGCTTCGGGGGGAGTCATCAGAAATGATAAGTGTAACATCTCACGAGTCGGAGCGTGGAATGTTAGAAGCATGAAACAAGTAGGGAAGTTAGAGAATTTGAAAATTGAGATGGATAGGTTAGCATTAGACGTAGTAGGTATCAGTGAAGTGCGATGGCCAGAAGCTGGAGACTTCTGGAGCGGAGATTTTAGAGTAATACACACAAGATCTGTAGGAGGAAATTCGGGAGTAGGAATTGTTATGCGGAAAAAAGTAGGACAGAGTGTAGAAAATTTCTTACAGCAAAGTGACAGGGTAGTTATGGTTAGGTTAGATTCGAAACCTGTAAAAACAGTAATAATACAGGTATATATGCCCACTTCTAACTACAGTGATGAGGCCGTAGAGGCAGTTTATAGTGATATTGAATATGTGCTAGATTTTGTGAGAGGGCACGAAAATTTTATAATTACAGGAGATTTCAATGCAGTCGTAGGCACAGGGCGAGAGGGCGGAATAGTTGGCCCCTTTGGATTAGGCAATAGGAACGATAGGGGAGTTAGACTGATAGAGTTCTGCGATAAACATAACTTAACGGTCGCGAACACTCTATTTCACCATCATGTTAGGAGATGCTATACGTGGAAGATGCCAGGAGACTTAGGGAGATATCAAATAGATTACATTCTCGTTAGGCAAAGATTTAGAAATCAAGTTAGGGATTGTAGAAGTTATCCAGGAGCAGATATAGATAGTGATCACAACATAGTCGTTATGAAAGCCAATCTTAAATTTAAGATTTTGAAAAAAAGAAGCGGAAGAAGGTATCTTGACCCAGAGAAACTAAAAGATGATGATATGCGCAATAAGTTCGAGAAAAAGACAAACGAAGCACTAAAGGGCACGGGTGGAAATATTGTTAGGGACATAGAGGCAGAATGGAATTGCATTAAAAATAGTTTAGTTTCCTCAGCTAGGGATATTTTGGGTCATAAACAGAATGAAAGTAGGAAACCCTGGATAACAAAACATATTGTGAGTCTAATAGAGGAAAGGCGAAAATATAAAAATAGGTTAGATGAAACAGGGAAACAAAGATATAAGGCGATCAAGTGGGAAATTATTCGGGAATGTAGGAAAGCGAAAGAGCAATGGATCGATAATAAATGCAAAGAAGTGGAAGATAAATTCGAAGTAGGAAAGACTGATGAAGCATATAAAATAATTAGGAGAAATTTTAGAGAAATTGGATCTAGTACCAAAAACATTAGAAATGAGGCAGGAGATATCCTAATCGGAAGTGGGGAGAAGGCAGATAGGTGGAAAGAATATTTAGGAAACTTATATGCGGGACAGGAATTGCAAGATATATTAGAAAGCGAAAGCAGTGTAGAGGGGGATAACCTAGGGAGTCCTATAATGAGAGAAGAGTTTGAGATAGCACTAAAAAGTTTAAGGAATAATAAAGCACCAGGTATAGATGGCTTGCAGGCAGAAATCTTAAAGTGCGCAGGTCAAGAGGTAATAGATCGTTTATTTAAACTAGTTAGTCGCATATACCTGACAGGCGAGATTCCAGAAGATTACAAACGGAACATCATAGTAGCTTTGCCAAAAAGAAAAGGCGCGGATAGATGCGAAAATTTTAGAACTATCAGTTTAACTTCCCATGCGTCAAAAATTTTAACTAGAATTGTGCAAAGAAGGATGGAGAAAAAGGCGGAAGAAATATTAGGAGAAGATCAGTTCGGATTTAGACGAAATAGAGGAACGCGCGAGGCCATTCTAGCTTTACGAGTAATTATAGAAAAAACGATAGAAAAGAGAAAGAGCGTCTATATAGGATTTGTAGATTTAGAAAAAGCCTTCGACAACGTAAAATGGGGGAAGATGTTCGAAGTGCTGAGAAAGGTAGGGATGAAATACAGGGACAGAAGAATAATACATAATCTCTACAAAGAGCAAAAGGCAGTTATAGAATGTGAGCAGGAACAAAGGGAAGTAGATATCCGGAAGGGAGTGAGACAGGGATGTGCATTGTCACCTCTAGTTTTCAACTTATATATCGAAGATGCGATTAATATTGTTAAGGAAAGAACAGCCTCAGGGATCAATGTACAGGGCCAAACTATTAACATGCTCAGATTTGCGGATGATATAGCAGTGTTAGCATCTAGCAAAGAAGAATTAGGAGCGGCTTTGAATGAAATGGAAGCAGTTTTGACACAGGGCTTCGGCATGAAAATCAATAAAAAGAAAACTAAAATTTTGGTATGTAGGGGATGTGAAAATAGAACTAAAATGGAAATACAAATTGGAAATGAGAAGATAGAGGAGGTCGCGGATTTCTGCTACTTAGGAAGTAAAATAACTCAAGACGGTAGGAGCACTAAAGATATAAAACAAAGAATGGCGCAGGGCCGAGTTGCGTTTAACAAAAAGAAACCACTGTTATGCTCGAGAACGGTTAATATAGAGACTAAGAAGAGACTCTTAACGTCGTATGTATGGAGTACGGCATTATACGGGTGCGAAACTTGGACAATAGGAGAAGCGGATAGAAAAAGAGTAGAAGCGTTTGAAATGTGGTGCTACAGACGCATGATGAAGATACCGTGGATAGATAAGGTTAGCAATAGGGAAGTATTAGAAAGAGTTGGGGAAAAGCGAAAGGTATGGAAAACAATAAAGAGTAGGAGAGATAGGATGGTAGGACACCTTCTAAGACACGAAGGAATAGTTCGTGACATACTAGAGTCAGAGATAGGAATAAAAAGAGGTAGGGGTAGGCCTAGATTAGACTACTGCTCTCAAATAGTTAGGGATGTAGGATGTTCTACTTTTAGGGAAATGCGTAGGTTAGCTCAGGATAGAAAAGAATGGAGGTACGCGTCCAACCAGTCTTCGGACTGAGAACCTTATGATGATGATCTTTAGACCAATATTGACATATGGATGTGAGTCATGGATACTGTCCGAAAGAATGAAGAGAAAATTAGAAGCGACAGAAATGAAATATTTACGCAGAGTTCGAGGAATCACACTGAGAGATAGAATACGTAACACCCAAGTAAGAGAAGAACTGAATATGCAACCGGTGACTTAGTTTATAGAGAAGAGGCAGCTGAGTTGGTGGGGCCATCTGCAAAGAATGGCCAGTGACAGACCAGTGAAACAGATATGGGAAGCAAAGATACAAACCAAGAGATGCAGGGGGAGACCAAGGGACAACGTGGTAGGAACGATCCCTACACCAAAAGGTAGAAGGGAGTTGATTATATTGATTATATATAATTTGTGTTGGACAGGGTGGTTTGAGTTATATTTCGGCTAATAAGGGACTCAGAGGGTTTCCCTTAATAAGACCTGCTTTGCAGCTGTAGAAATTGTTATCAAATTGAAAATAATTTTGTTCTAAACGAGTGGATAACGAGAAGATAGAGGAAGTCTCAGATTTCTGCTGTTTAGGAAGTCAAATAACTCACGATGGTAGGAGCTCTAGAGATTTCAAACATTTTCTGGTGATGGGAAAAAAAATTCCGAAAATGCATTTAGAAAAAATTAGAAATTACCGGTATTGGTTGAGGATCACTCAAATGCGGTCCTAACTCCCCGAAAACATCAGGCAGGAACTCAGGTACGTCGTACGGATGGGCATTTATAAAAGCACATAATCCTAAAACACCGGCGTGTCGAATTCTTATCGCACCGTTCGAGTTTTCCTGAATCTGCGACTTGTACGCACTCCTCTTTTTCAACTTGGTCTTCGCCTTTTGTTTGAACACAGACTGAAACAGATTTAAACAAAATTGGTCAATGGAGGTGATAATTAAAGTTAAAGAGTATTACCAGCAGCGCTTGCGGATCAACAATAAAGTTGCAGTGGAGAAGCCCGCTGAGAAATTTGCTGGCTTTCGTCCTCACTTCAGGCTGAACGTCTTCTATCAGTTCCAAGACGATATTCTGGGTCTGTAACAAAAATTTATTACCGAGGAAAACAAATTCCTCCTTCCTCACCTCAAGTATCCATTCATTTCTCGAGAAGAGAGTCGCCATATTATGGAAAACGAGCACAGGTATGAACTCCGCTATGACGACCCTGGCGGACCAAAATGGACAACGGACGACACTCTTAATCGCCTCCAAAACTTGCGGTATGTAACGGTCCAGTATAATAGAATGCGCTAACATGGCCAACAGCGCAGAACAAATACTCGTCAATTCGTCGTCGGTATCGTTGTTTTGAAGAACACAACCCAATGGTAACAGTTCGAAATATTCAGGAACCGCGGAGTAGTTTAGTTTCACGATGCTCGACGTTAAGAATTTTGCCACTGAAACACAAAAACATCTAACACATAAAATCTAAAATGTTATAGAACGATAGTGCGATATGAAATGTACGAACTTACCTATTTTGAACATCCTTATACTGTCTTGTTCATCTTTAGTGTCCAACGCCACGACCTGTGATGTATCGTGACCATTAGTCATAGAGCCATCAGAAAAACTGCTAATCTTCTTCAAGTACTCGCTATAAAAATCATTTAATTTAGGCATAACTAATTCGAAGAAATCTTTAAGCCTCGGAGACCGCGTCGGGTTGCCTCTCGGGAAAACCAAATCTTTGGAAAAGATGAAAGTTAAGATCGCGCTGATCCTCTCCCTTATGTTCTGATACGGATGCGTCAGATGATTCTGGAGGTACCCCAAGGCTCTGTGATCTAATTCCGGGTTGCGCCACGGCTGCTGAGCCAGCGCGTTCTGAAGCAAAACTAATCTCCCGCTGGCGATGAAAGAACTCTGTTCTTCGCTCAACGGATTGTCCATCAGGAACTCCAGTAACCAGTAATACCTGTTGGGGTCCCGCTGACTTAAGCTCAGAGACATGCAGATGCCCCAATCGGTCAGGGTCTCAGAGGACATGTTCGACACCGCCGTTCGTAAAAGTGGAATGACTTTAGACCACACGTTTGCGACTTTCTCAAACTCCCAGTGCTTCATGCCTCTAATCAGACCGCTGATTATTTCCGCCGCGCATCTCTGGCTCTGTTCTTGCTTGTCCGCCACCAGCACTTGCAAGTGCGGGATGATATTGTCCAAGAAGTCGTCTTCGAATATTTTGAATAAATTCTACGAAAAAAGGTTTTCGGCACTCAAATATTAGTTTAAAAAATTATTAAACAGTGTGGCTATATGTCTGCCGGCAGCATTGTGCAGTTGAAATTATAAATCCGCTTTACGGTGGAAGTTTTCATTGCGGGTACATAAATCTGTCGGAAATTTAATAAATTACGCAAATGCAGTGAAATTATGCAGTACATATTGATATTGTCGCCGTCCAACGCCAAGACAGTGACATTTAATACCCTAATTCTGCCGCACGGCAGATTTAAGTTTATTGTTTATGAATTCTGTCCACTGATTTGCAATCTGGTTTACTTTAGCAAAGCTTCAATCATCCACTTACTGCTGTCTCCGCTCGTACACATCTAGGTCGAATGCTAAGAATACATGACTACGTGTCCGCCACCGCCATATTTTGTTCTTTTTTCATCTTAATTGTGCAACTTATTTTTCAGTCAAACCGAAACAGTTGGAATTTATGAACAATAAACTGAAATCCACCGTACGACAGAATTTGAGCATTAAATATCACTGTGGCGCCATGGGAAGGCGGCAAAATCAATATCTGCATAATTCCGCCGCGTTTGCATAAATGATTACATTTTCGGTGGATTTCTATACGTAGAATTGAAAATTTCGCCCAACGGCGGAATTCTAATTTTTTACTGCACAATGTCGCCGGCGGACATATAGCCAGTATAAGTGTCTTCTTTTAGAAGAAAAATTAATTTGTAATCGGAATGATCCAAACAGAATAAATCTTGGTGCAAAGGATTTTGGTACCCGTAATTGTGTGGCTATATGTCCGCTGGCGGCATTGTGCAGTGGAAATTAGAAGTCCGCCTTACGGAGGAAGTTTCCATTGCGGGTGCAGATATCTGCCAGAAATGTAATCATTTATGCAAACACGTCGGAATTATGCAGTAAATATTGATTTTGCTGCCGGCCAACGGCGGAACAGTAACATTTAATGCTCAAATTCCTCCACACGGCAGACTTAAGTTTATTGTTTACAAATTCCGCCGACACTGATCTGAATCTGGTTTAATATCTTTTCAATAATCTAACTGACCTTTACCGCTGCGGGTCCTCTGCTCGACAATAACCAGATATGAAATATTAATACAAATCCCATGAAAGATGTTATTACAAAAAACCGATGGAAAGTCCACTTTGACAATCGAACCGGCATACTACGTATATCCCAATAACATGCTTCATAGAACCTACCCACCGCTTCACTGAAGTATATGTATACACTTCCACTCGTCCAACTTTGGACACTCAGCCACTGCCATATTTTGGAATAATTGTGCAACTTATTTTTCAGTAAAACCGAAACAGGTGGAATTTATAAACTGAAATCCACCGTATGACGGAATTTGAGCATTAAATGTCACTGTGGCGCCATGGGAAGGGGGCAAAATCAATATCTGCATAATTACACCGCTTTTGCGTAAATGATTACATTTTCGGTGGATTTCTGCACGTAGAATGAAAGATTTCGCCAGACAGCAGAATTCTAATTTTTTACTGCACAACGTTGCCGGCGGACATATAGCCAATATAAGTGTCTTCTTTTAGAAGAAAAATTAATTTGTAATCGGAATGATCCGAACAGAATAAATCTTGGTGCAAAGGATTTTGGTACCCGTAATTGTGTGGCTATATGTCCGCTGGCGGCATTGTGCAGTGGAAATTAGAAGTCCGCCTTACGGAGGAAGTTTTCATTGCGGGTGCAGATATCTGCCAGAAATGTAAATCATCTATGCAAACGCGGTGGAATTATGCAGTAGATATTGATTTTGCTGCCGGCCAACGGCGGAACAGTAACATTTAATGCTCAAATTCCTCCACACGGCGGATTTAAGTTTATTGTTTACAAATTCTGCCGACACTGATCTGAATCTGGTTTAATATCTTTTCAATAATCTAACTGACCTTTACCGCTGCGGGTCCTCTGCTCGACAATAACCAGATATGAAATATTAATACAAATCCCATGAAAGATGTTATTACAAAAAACCGATGGAAAGTCCACTTTGACAATCGAACCGGCATACTACGTATATCCCAATAACATGCTTCATAGAACCTACCCACCGCTTCACTGAAGTATATGTATACACTTCCACTCGTCCAACTTTGGACACTCAGCCACTGCCATATTTTGGAATAATTGTGCAACTTATTTTTCAGTAAAACCGAAACAGGTGGAATTTATAAACTGAAATCCACCGTATGACGGAATTTGAGCATTAAATGTCACTGTGGCGCCATGGGAAGGGGGCAAAATCAATATCTGCATAATTACACCGCTTTTGCGTAAATGATTACATTTTCGGTGGATTTCTGCACGTAGAATGAAAGATTTCGCCAGACAGCAGAATTCTAATTTTTTACTGCACAACGTTGCCGGCGGACATATAGCCAATATAAGTGTCTTCTTTTAGAAGAAAAATTAATTTGTAATCGGAATGATCCGAACAGAATAAATCTTGGTGCAAAGGATTTTGGTACCCGTAATTGTGTGGCTATATGTCCGCTGGCGGCATTGTGCAGTGGAAATTAGAAGTCCGCCTTACGGAGGAAGTTTTCATTGCGGGTGCAGATATCTGCCAGAAATGTAAATCATCTATGCAAACGCGGTGGAATTATGCAGTAGATATTGATTTTGTTGCCGTCCAACGGCGGAACAGTGACATTTAATGCTCAAATTCCTCCACACGGCGGATTTAAGTTTATTGTTTACGAATTCTGCCCACACTGATCTGGAATCTGGTTTAATATCCTTTCAATTATCTATCTGACCTTTACCGCTGTGGGTCCTCCGCTCGACGATAACCGAATATGAAGTTAACACGCTTCATAGAACCTACCCACCGCGTCACTGGAGTATATGTATACACATCTACGCGTCCAACTTTGGACACTCGGCCACTGTCATATTTTGGAATAAATATTTCTTTTTTCATCTTAATTGTGCAACTTATTTTTTAGTCAAACCGAAACAGGTAGAATTTATAAACAATACAGTGAAATCCACCGTACGATGGAATTTGAGCATTAAATGACACCGTGGTGCCGTGGGAAGGCGGCAAAATCAATATCTGCATAATTCAGCCACGTTTGCGTAAATGATTGCATTTTCGGTGGATTTCTGCACGTAGAATGAAAAATTTCGTCAGACGGAGGAATTCTAATTTTCACTGCACAATTAGAAGCAAAAATTCATTTGTAATCGGAATGATCTGAACAGAATAATGATTAATGAATAATGATTTTGGTGCCCGTGATTGTGTGGTTATATGTCCGCCGGCAGCATTGTGCAGTGGAAATTAGAACTTTTCGTTGTGGGTGCAGAAATCTGCCAGAAATGTAATCATTTATGCAAACGCAGCGGAATTATGCAGTAGATATTGATTTTGCTGCCATCCAACGGCGGAACAGTATATTTAATGCTCAAATTCCTCCACACGGCGGATTTAAGTTTATTGTCTACGAATTCTGCTCACTCTGATCTGGAATCTGGTTTAATATCGTTGCAATTATCTATCTGACCTTTACCGCTTCGGCCTCTGCGGAGATTCCGCTCGACGTTAACTGGACATGAAATATTATTAACACAAATCCCACGAAAGATGTTATTTTGTTGCAAAAAACCGATGAAAAGGCAATTTTGACAATCGAATCAGTATACTATATCCCAATAACACGCTTCATAGAACCTATCCACCGCGTCACTGGAGTATAAGTATACACATCTACCCGTCCAACTTTGGACTGCCACTGCTATATTTTGGAATAAATATTTATTTTTTCATCTTAATTGTGCAATTTATTTTTCGGCCAAACCAAAACAGGTGGAATCTATAAAAAATAAACTGAAATTTCAGCATTAAATGAAACTGTTCCACCGTCGGATGGTGGCAAAATCAATATCTACTGCATAGTTCCGCCGCGCTTGTGTAAATGATTACATTTCTGGCAGATTTCTGCGCGTATAATGAAAATTTTCGCCGGATGGCGGAATTGTAATTTCCACCGCACAATGTGTCGGCGGACATATAGCCAGTATAAGTCATATAAGATCCAGTGCCATCAGGAAATTTTTGAATGCAATCATACTGAATGCACGAACTTTTGCCTGATTATGATAGATTTATTCAATTTACAATTTAAGAAACAACGAACATCAATGGTAACTGTTATGTCGGCAGTATAGCAAGAACCAGATATGATTACAGCAAAGTGCAAATTCGGATTATTTTTTCAAAAAAATAATTGAGTTTTAATCAATTTTTTAAATTCAATTACCTTGAACAAGAAGAACCGAAAACTGTTAAATTGGTCCTTGCCTTTCTTCTCCTCCAAAGAGAAAAACTTTATTAACTTGTCCACGTTGTTTTTGTCGCTAAAGAACCTCCATATTTCCGTCTCCTGATCGCTCCAGTTGTCCCTACGTTTAGGACACGTTGCTTGCTCCGTAGGGTTGGCATAAACCTCCAAATTCTTGGGCCACACATAAAAACCAGAAAACTGATCGTGGACGTACCGAAGTTCGTTCCATTCTTCCGCGTTTGTCGGAGCAGTCTTATTATTGTAGAGTAACCACTCGTTATCGGGGCGTATTCCCGGATACCCACTTTTATCTGCGTTTTGCGCAAAACTGTAAGGGTCTAAGGTAACTTTTTTAAACTCGGGTTTGTTTTGCAGCAGTATTAGTACGCAAACTCTAAGAGCGAGTTTCCTAACAGCCAAGGAATCGTTGATAAGAGATTCGAAAAAATATTTGACTATTCTCGAGTTGTATTTAACGTCGTTGTGTACCAGGTCTCGGATAAAACCAAGGGCCATACAGTGGTACAACCAGTGCCTGTAAAAAAGAGTTCAAACACCAAACACTTGAGAAAAAAAAGTCCCAACTTACAAATTTTTATTTAGGCAAGCGTCCAGCAGAAGATCTATCGTTTCGTTATACAACTGTTCTTTATCCTCGCAGATCTGCCTCAACATGAACTTGCTGGACGCGATGGTACCTTCGAAATCGTCCAAAGAAATAGAGCTAATCCTCGCAATTTCCGAAGCGACCGCAATACACTTATCTGGAATGTCGAGTTTAATGGCAATGGTCGGAAAGTGTTTGTGGATCGCATCCGACAACGAGTTAATGAGAAAAACTATGGAAGGTTTCTCGGATGGCGTTGAAGTCACCAATAACGGCCACATCTCTCTGATGAAACTCCAATCGTGCCTGGCTACGATAGGCGTCGCTTTAGGCCCCAACAGTATGTGAAGACAACCCTTGAACTGCTCGTGGTTCTCCACACTATTCATCCTCAAGATTTCCTTCAATTTCGGCGTCAATACCGTATAACAATACGGAAAATAAGAAACGGCGGCAAACAACAACTCCTGGGAGATTATCCTCGTCTGACTGTATCTGTTAATACCCAGCTCGAACAAATCCAACAGAATTTGTTTGTGCGTGATGGTAAACGAACAGCTACGACTTTCGCTTCGGAACTCTTGGTGCAGCATCACCCTGTCGACCAGCATGTGACGCAGATGCCGCTTGTTCTGGTGCAGCCTGTCCTCTAACATCTTTTTCATTGTATGGAAACTCTTCCAGTGGGACTCGAAGTCGCGCCGGTGGATTTTGTTAAACAACAAAACTTCGTATATCTAAAAAACACGTGGATTACATTATGACAATTGGAATAGGGCATTAGCACCAAAGTAACTGTGACGTACGTGTATCAGGTACTGTATACTTTTGGTATCCCCTTCGTCGATTTCCAAAATTCTCTTTTGCACACCATGCATGGTGTCCGCTATTACTTTACGCACATTCAGTCCGGTGGGCATCGTAACGTAATATTCGCTGTTGACAATTAACTGGAAAGCCCACGGTTGCAAGTTCGATTCCACTCTAAGAAAAATATAGAGTAAAATTCATCGCATTTCGAACCAGCTTAAGAAATTACAGCAGAAGTGGGTCTTCTTCCCAGATCGGCATGACTGTGTGCAAAGCCAAGACGGCGGTGACGATGCGCAAAGACCTAATCAAGTCCTCCCTGCTTAACGAAATAGCACCTGCGGCGTAGTTCTCTAATTTCTCGATTTCAGGCACAAGGTAACGGTTTAATAAATTTTGAGCGCAGTCTACCTCGGGTCTTCCCGGCACGTACCAGGTCAAATTTAGGTTCTTGATGTCTCCCGCTGCCCCCCATTCCCTAGAATTAATTCATAATTACATAAACACTCAGGTACAAAAAAATTTGATCTATTTTTCTATTTTTGGTGGATTCTCCATAAAATTCTAAAGCCTCTGGTATTGTTCTATACGCACCAAATCTTATTGTTTCCAAGAAAGATAATAATTACTTAATTTATAAGAAATTATGGTTCATTTAAAAATTAATATCTCCTTAAAGAATGAAGAGCCAGATAAAATTTTCACATTGATGAAAAATTACTTTGGAACTTCCAGTGGCAGTAAAAAATTTGAAATTATTGTTAGCGGAGGGGGATACTTTAATTCTTGTTTGTCTTTCTCACAAAAACTTCAAAACCCCATTTTTCTCTATGAAGTCCGATGTGAATTTCCCAGAAAATTTTATTGATAAAAGTTCTTCTCGAAAAAATTTGAATATGGAATATTGATATCAAAAACATATCGATATATCTAAATATCGGTATATCGAAATAAAAATATCAAAACATTGATATATCGACATTGATATATCGACATTCCGGTAACGTTATATCGATATCCATATCGATATATCGAAAAATGTCGCAGGCCTAATCCGTATCACGTGTTGAACACTTATTACATTATATTTCAGGGAATAGCCGCTAGCCGATGGTCAATTAACACCCTTTCCATGTAAGGTTATAATAATTATAAGGTTAAGTATTAGATCATTTTCAAAGTTATTAAGTTCATTAGTATAATATATAGGTAGTAGACCGGCGGTGTGATGGCCAAAAGGCGTCATTTTAAAGAGTAACCCAATATTTCGGTATAATTTTATGGGACCTTTACAGATCTATTTATAGGAAGATTTTGCATCAGAAATGGAAAAGGACGACTCTTTTTTGTGGTCGAGGCCGCCATTACAGCGGAAAACTAAGAAAAACCACACTTTTTAAGAGCTGTATTTACGCTCCAATATCTTGGTATCTATAAGAGATATTGATCTGAAATTTGCATGAGCCGATAGCCCTTTTAATTTACTACAAAACTGTGTCTTCAAAATCATCCCGCTTTGATTGTTTATAACAATAACTGGAATGAAACGTTGATTAAATTCTCGAAGGACCAAAAATGTTACGAGACGATGAATAAGAACGCAAAATAACTTATTACGTTTTATTATTATGTTGAAGAAAAAATGCAATGCACACACAACTGGTCACAATGACAACTCGATATTCAATACCAAAACTGGTTACTAACATACTAACTAAAACTAACAACTGTACATTTATTTATACCTTAAAAACTAGTCCCTACCATAAAACTTGTGTTCATGTACCCCTAAATATGCAAACTACCTGGCGTACTGGGTACCTGCAAAGAAACATAGTAAAGTTCTCAAACATCCCGCCCCCCTTGAAGGCACCGAGGCCTTCAACAATTGCAAATTATCAGAAAAGTCATTTTAGTCAGTCAAAGGAGACTCTTAATTCGTCATATCAGTTCTCCGCTATAGGTAGCGGACATAATTTCACAACCGCACGTTTCACTATACCGTTGGTTGTACGCACATTCGCCACCCGCACTACACCATCCTTGCCGGGAATAACTTCTGTAACCCGACCAATGGGCCACTGTAACGGTGGATTCGCTTCGTCCTTAATTAGGACCATTGATCCTACGTGTAGCTTCTTGCATCCTTCAGTTTTCCATTTCGACCTGATTTGTAACGAGGACAGGTATTCATGCTGCCAACGCCTCCAGAACTGCTGTACCATTTGCTGCATTCGTTTATACTCTGAGAGGCGATTTTGGCGAATTTCGGAAACATCTTCTTGAGGAATAGCAGTTAGCGCGTCGCCAATTAGAAAATGGCCTGGGGTTAATGCCAAAAGATCCGCAGGATCATCAGAAAGAGGGGATATCGGACGGGAGTTCAGGACAGCCTCAACTTGAGTGCATATCGTGTAAAAGTTTTCAAACGTTACATGGTTGAAATTGACGTTAATTTTTTTCAAAAGCGTTTTTGCGGACTTTATTGCTGACTCCCATATTCCACCAAAGTGAGGGGAACGGGCAGGAATAAAGTGCCATTTTATCGAATTTTGCAACAAATAAGTTGAAACGTTTTCGTCCTTGTGGATATTTAATAGTAACTTAGGATCGCGTTTGAGCTGATTATCAGCACCTGTTAAGTTTGTGCCATTGTCCGAATGAATATTTACGCATATTCCGCGCCGCGAAATAAATCTCTTAAGGGCGTTTAAGAATGCTACCGCGGAAAGTTCGCTGACTAATTCCAAATGAACAGCCTTGGACGCGAGGCAGACAAACAAACAAATATAGGTTTTCACAATTTTCCTATTTCGTGTCTTGCCGTCTTTTATAAAGAACGGGCCGCAAAAATCAACTCCCGTATTTAAAAAAGGCCTTGAAGGCGTACAATGAACGTTCGGTAAATCCGCCATTTTATAGGCGATTGGGGAAGGTCTTAGCCGCCAACAAGGCAAACATTGCTTTAATGCTCGTTTCACGGAACTTTGCGCCTTAATTGGCCAAAACCGAGATCTAACATTCGCTAATGTACCTTGCACCCCGACGTGCAAATTTCGTTGATGTTCGGACATTATTATGAGAGATGTGAGAGGGTGCTTATACGGTAAAATGATCGGATGCTTCTGATCAGTATTCAATAATTTCGAATTGGATAGCCTCCCACCGACTCTTAAAAGACCCTGTTTATCAATAAACGGGCTTAATGAAGAAATGCTACTTGTGTGGTTTACGACATTCGATTTTGACAATGCCCGAAATTCTTCATGAAATCTTTCAGATTGCGCTAATTTTAACAACCTAGTTAGTGACTCATTCAACTCCTCCACGCTTAAAGGACCAGTAGTCGGCCTGTTTTTATTGACAGTGATATTCTTATAAAATCGAATACAATAAGCAACAATTCTCTGCAATTTATGCAATTTGGAGAATCGAGTAAATATGGAATTTGGAGTGGTTGCGACGAATGAAATAACTTGGCTTCGTTTTTCTGGGATATCTTCATTAGTTTGAAGATGCGGTATGTGATCAGGCCAAGAGGTCATATCGTGAGAGAGCCACCTAGGACCTGACCACCATAATTCGGAGTTAACAAGATCTTCCGGTTCAACTCCTCTAGAAATCAAATCGGCGGGGTTTTCTAAAGAACCAACGTGCCAAGTACAACTTTCCGTGAGCATTTGAATTTCAGCCACGCGATGTGATACGAAGGGCTTCCATGCTCCTGACTCAGAATTTATCCAAGCCAAAGCAATTGTTGAGTCAGACCATAGAAAAATCTGACAGTGATTTAAATCTAACGATTTTATGACTTTATCTACAAGCCGAGATAATAATAATGCTCCGCATAATTCGAGGCGGGGGATTGTTATAGTTTTTAAGGGAGCCACTTTTCCTTTAGCGCATAGTAATCGCACCGAGCAATGAGCGCGCGAATCTACTGATTTCAAATAAACACAAGAGCCGTACGCGGACTGCGAGGCGTCACAGAAGCCGTGAATTTCGATAGTAGTGACGCTCGTCAATAACGCGTGCCTTGGTATTGCTAAATTGTTTAAAATGTGAATTTTGTTTTGCATTCGCATCCACCGTGAAAGCATGTCTGGGGGTAATGGCTCGTCCCAATCTAGTTTGAGCTGCCAGAGTTGTTGGAGAAGCATTTTCGCAATGATAATAACTGGACCCAAGAGACCTAAGGGGTCAAAAATTTTTGCTATATTTGACAAAACTGTTCGCTTCGTTGCTTGCCTTTCCAGAGCACTAGAGTCAGTTTAAAAAAAAAAAAAAAAAAAATGCAATGCACACACAACTGGTCACAATGACAACTCGATATTCGATACCAAAACTGGTTACTAACATACTAACTAAAACTAACAACTGTACATTTATTTATACCTTAAAAACTAGTCCCTACCATAAAACTTGTGTTCATGTACCCCTAAATATGCAAACTACCTGGCGTACTGGGTACCTGCAAAGAAACATAGTAAAGTTCTCAAACAATAACTAAACATTTTCCTCGGAGACGTTCTTTTTCCAAGCATTTCTTCATATTCAAAGCGCTGCAGTTTAACTCCTGTATAAGCTATTACAAAAATTCTTGCACAGAAAACTGGCAAATTTCATATGGATTGTCTTCTCTTGATTTTGTATACACTTATCTTTAACAATAAAGTGGCCACAATTAATTAACTTCTCCGATGCACCTTTCACGCGCTGCCGCTCTCGATCACCCTCCCGCGCCTCTCTCTCCCCACTTCACCTACGTACTGGTGATTTAATACATACAGTGCCCACTGCGCTATGTACCTACAACACGCTTATCGTTGATTGTCTTTCCAATATCTTTATTTTGGGTGGAATTATAAATAACGTGAATTAAGAATGAAAAGCTTTAGTCTTTTACTTGAACTTATTCTTGCATATCATCTTGTTCATCAAACAACAATTTATTTTGCACTTACATTCAGGAGAACAAAACATGCCCTCATTTTTGCACGCGCATTTATTGTCATTACAGTTTTTTTCGTTGCAGAAAAGACTGATTATTGTTCTAATATCTTGGGTAATTGGGGCCCTTGTGACAAATTGTGGGACCAAAATATCATTTTTGCGTACTCAGCCATAATTGCTTGGCTCAAGTTTATCAATTATGCCAATGTGACTCATTATCCAGAGGTATACTTGGTAGTAACATCTAAAAAGGAAAAATATATAAAAATATCTATATGAATGTATACGCATAGTATACAGTTTATTCACCCAGGTCCAAGAACCCATCTGTGGTAATTTTTACAGTTCAAGTTTTACCCATTCTGTGAATACAGAAGTATGCAGATATTTTGTTTAATAACACCACCTACCTCGTACATGTAAATAAAATGAATCCTCAGTAAAAGGAATTTCTTTGGCCGATTTTTTTGTTTTCTTTGTTAGCTTGAGCCTAATTTTAGGAAAAATTGTCTGTGATGGATTACCAGCTTTTCACGCGTTAGCCAGCTGTGACAAGTTCTTTTCTTTAAAATAGGAAAAAAATCAGTTGGCATATTTATTTTAAAAACTACAACTTAGAATTAGAATGTTTTGGTAAAAGTTCTATAGAACACAGTTTGAATGCAGCAAGAAAGCTTGTATCATACCTATATCGACATGACAAATGCCCAGATCTAAATGAAATTATGCTCAAGTTAACAAAGAAAACAAAAAAATCGGCCAAAGAAATTCCTCCTACTGAGGATTCATTTTATTTACATGTACATAGGTAGGTGGTGTTATTAAATAAAATATCTGTATACTTCATTCACAAAATGGGTAAAACTTGAACTGTAAAAATTGTCACAGATGGGTTCTTGGACCTGGGTAATGTAAAATGAATATTAAACTTTGGTATAATTGAATAATTACCTACTTTGTGATAATTTTATCAGTTGAAAGTTTTACTCAATTGTGGTCTAAATTCGGTGAATGAACTGTATACTATGCGTATACATACATATAGATATTTTTATACATTTTTCCTTTTTAGATGTTACTACCAAGTATACCTCTGGATAATGAGTCACATTGGTATAATTGATAAACGTGAGCCAAGCAATTATGGCTGAGTATGCAAAAATGATATTTTGGTCTCACAATTTGTCACAAGGGCCCCAATTCCCCAAGATATTAGAACAATAATCAGTCTTTTCTGCAACGAAAAAAACTGTAATAACAATAAATGCGCGTGCAAAAATGAGGACATGTTTTGTTCTTCTGAATGTAAGTGCAAAATAAACTGTTGTTTGATGAACAAGATGATATCATTGTTTAAAGATGTTATAGTTAGACAGTGAGATGCTGGTATTGGGAAACCGATTTAGCGAGCTTGCTAGATGGCAGTATAAGCGCTATTTCCCATTTTTTTCGATTCACTGAAGTACGGATACACACCTCCTTAACAGTTCAAGTAAAGAATTTGGTGTTGCAGTTGTCCTCTATTCATTGTAGATGGCACAATAGTCAACCGTGCCGCAGAGACAGATACTGGCTCTGCGGCGCCGTCGCGGTTTATTCACAAAGAGATTTGTGAAACATAAATCAATTATAGCAGCTGCACATGACAGGTTTAAAAAATACATCTGCTTAGATTTGTTTGTTTCCAAAACTACCGTTTTGCAAGTTGCTTTTTCTTGGTTGGGTGGAGTAATGCAACATTATTTCGTAGACCTCCAAATTAATTTTTGCAAAAATGCAAAAAATTCAGGAAGTTATTTTATTCCTTATTCAATTGTCCTCAAGCCTCAACATTCTGTTAGACGCAATATTTTACGAAAGATACCGCGCTGCAATGCTGCAAAAGAAAATTAGATTTATGTAGGTATCTATGACAAAATTACATTATAGAAAATATGTACAGGTGACCCAAATTGGGTGCAAGTATGGTGTATCTTGGTAAATATTAGTGATAGAGAAAAACTGATAAAGCACTTGCGATCTCTTTTTTTACGTTCAAATCAATGGTACAGAGAAACTTACGAAATTGTTTTTCATTTCCAAGCTATGGAGGAAAATTGAGTTTTTTGACATTTCGAGGAATGCTTGTATCTCGCTTACTATAAGAGACGGTGGGGATGCAATCACTGAAATAAATTAATAATCACTGAAATAAATTATATAATTTAATTTATTTCAGTGGATGCAATGTAGACATTCTTATGCACTTTTTTTGGGTAAATAACAGAGGTGTAGTCAGAATTTTTATAGAAGAAAGGATTTCGGAACTGCAGGCCAAACTAAACTTTGTAATTTCAAAGGGCGGCCATATTTGATTTTCATTTCGTTGAATAGAGGATTTTTTTCTGTTTTCAACAATATAAAGTTAGACATACCTAACTTCAATAATTACGGAGTTATGACGAATTTTCTATTTTAAACATGAAAAGTATTATACAGGGTGTGTTTCAGGAGGAATGGTACATAATACTTCAGTATGTTATAGTATCGTTCATTTTGAACAAAAAAGTTCATATGAATAACAGGTGCAATTTTACTGTAGAGTGCATTACAGCGCATCCAGTAGGCTGCTGTAAAACAATTGTGGCACCATCAATTGGCCAGCTAGATCTCCGGACTTAACTCCATTGGATTATGGGGCGGGATGAAAAATGATGTTTATAGAGAATACTCGTAATAGGCACACATGATGAATTAATCGCCTGTATTATGGCCAGTGCTACAAGAATAAAAGAGCGCTAGGAAGAACTGCTTCCTCTAAAATCCATATTTTATTTTGTATGTCGATAGTTAGTTGTCAGAATTAATGAAGTAATAAATTCGTTTATGCAGTAATTCAGCTGACTGCAACTCGGTAACTATTAAGAATTGGACACGTGTTCATATGAACTATTTTGTTCGAAATGAGCTGAAGTATGTACCATTCCTCCTGAAACACCCTGTATAGGCTTGTTTCACAGTCATAGCCACCTTATGTTTTCGACAGACAATAATTATCCGCATTAATTAATGAAACAGAAAATTCGATATTGCTGCATTAATATTGAAGTTAGATATATCAAACTATATATTTCTGAACTCAGAAAAAAATCCTCCATTAAAGTGTGTAAAAATTAAATATGGTCGCCGTTTAAAATTGCACAAGTTTGCCACGCAGTTCATAAACCCTTCACGACATTAAAAATCTGACTACGCCACTGAATTTTGCTCAAAAAAGTACATTAAGAATGCCTACATTGCATCCCACCATCTCTTATAATAAGCGAGATACAAGTAGTATTCCTCGAAATGCGAAAAAACAAAAAACTCAATTTTCGTCCATAGCTCGGAAATGAAAAACAATTTCGAAAGTTTCTCTGACTTGAACGTGAAAAAAGAGATCGCAAGTGCTTTACCACTAATATTTACCAAGATACACCATACTTGCACCCAATTTGGGTCACCCTGTACATATTTTAACAAACTTCAAATCTCCATAAAAGAGCATAAAGCTGAAAAACTAAAGTTAGTCATGTTGAATGTAGAAGCCTAGAACCGCGCCGGGGAAGAAATAAGAAGGTCTACTTGTACAATTTCACGGCCGACGTTGGCTTTTCTTTGTTTCTTTGTTCTTGTCGCGTGTTACGCTCCTGTTTTATGCATGTTAAGTTGGCTGCGCGCATGTGCAAAGGCAGCGCCATAGTTTTACAGATTTTTTAATTTGCAGCATTGCATTTTTGTCAGCCGTGCAGGCGAGTACGTTTTGTACGAATACAGTTTGTTTAATATCAAAAAATTACTATATCAGTTTGTTTGTAAAAGTTGTATATTGCACAGTAAAGAAATACAGTCCACATAACAAGTTTATTCGTTCCGTGTATGTCAAGGAAAAATTAACCCAAGATCTCTGGAACGCACAGTTCTGTTCAAATATGTATTAAGGAAAAAGTTTATAAAAATGTTTTCTGGATACAAAATAGTGTGTGCTTAGGGATGCGAATTTGAGAACAAGTAGGATTTTTTGGGAAGTCAACAAGAACCATTTTTTAATCCCAATACTTAGTGCCGCGATGGAGTTTTGCGCCTTTATTATGCATTTTAGAGAAAAAAGCTATATGAAAGACTCGTCCTTATTTTTTAGTTCTCTATACGTACTTTAAAATGACTTCCTCATCATTTACCTATAATACTAGTTGTCTAATTTCTTCTGTACAACACCTAACTTCTTTTTTTAATGAAACACCCTGTAATTGATTGCACTTTTTGATTCCTTAATAGAGTTTACTGTGATGAGGTTGTATAAAATATTTTTTGCCTAAATTGCACATTTTCGATGCTACTGGCATTTCTTTGAAGATATTGACAACTGACAAGATATAGAGGAATTTTTAAGCTTAAATACCTATCTTTGGACGGAACAACACTGAAGGAGGGAAGCAGTTATTTAGGAGTAGTTATTATCCCTGGTTATTATATAGGATATGGGCAATTCCATGACCAAATTAAGAAATTTCAAAACTCCATAGCTTATTTTTCTTAAACGGTACCATATAATTTTTATGTTACAGTTGCTTACTGTAACACAAATTCTCTTTCTGTTATGTATAAACTTCCACACCTCTAAAGTTAATAGTTTTTGAGATAATAATCAACCTCAAATCTCAAATAGCTATCAACGCTAATTCTCCTACAAAAATTAATACATATTTTTGCATTGTGGATTCACATTTTCAAAATAGCTCAAAATGGATACGCACTAATATGTAATTTCAGGACGGAAATAACAAATAGGTACATTTGTAAACCTAAAGCCTTGGTTTTTAACAACTTTCCGTTTGCTGTTTGAACGGCTGAAAATTTGCAGTTTTTTGTTTGGTGTAACTTAACATTAATAACAAACAAATTGGTCGAAAGACGTTTTCCAGCGCAGTGCGTCGACGGAGTCCGTCGGCGGAAAGTTCTTAAAAATAAGTCATTTCAATTTCTTAACAGAAATGGTGGCGGCACACTGTGTCGCTACACCCTTTTCCCTTATGAATTAGATATGGTTTTTATTTGAAAAACGCAATTTCAACTTTAAATTGTATCTAAGTAAGTAATCGTGTACCATTTTGAAAGTGTGCAGATAGGTACATTGTGAAAATATTATTCTTTTGTTTGCAGATTATGGACGATTAAATATTTCAAAAAGTATTCATTTTAGAAGCCGGGAAGTTTATATATAATTCAATGGATGTTCGACAAGGAAAACAATTACTTATGGTGTAAAAATTATAATTATGGTTCCTTTTGGGGTTTGAAATTTTCTAAATTGAGCGTTCAATATTGACATGCATTGACATGGCAGTTTATCATAGATATTATTTTCCTGTCGCCAAGAAATCGTTGCTTCAACTTTGTTCAATCCAAAGATAGGTATTGAATTTTCAAAATCCCTCTGTATCTGACATGCCAGTAACACCAAAAACATGCATATTAGGGAAAAAATATTATACAACCTCACAGTAGAATCATTACGGCATCCAAAAATGCAATCAAATACACGGCGTTCCATTTAAAAAACAAAGGCAGGTAGGTAGGTGCTGTACTGCTGTACAGAAGAAACGGGGCGTGTATAAATGGAAATAATTTTAAAGTATGGAGAACTAAAAATAAGGAGGAATCCCTCTACATACATAACTTTTCTCTCTAAAATGCACAATAAAGGCACAAAATTCCGCCACGGAACTATTGGGACACCCTGTATATTCACAAACAAATATAGATAAATAACTAAATAAGACCATAGCAGTTATATAATTTTAAACAAAAAAGCAACTATAAATTTGGAAATAAAAATCTTAATTTCCTTGTTGTGTAAATGGAGGGGCTATCCTTCATTTTTTTTGATAAGGAAAATTTATTTTTGCTTGAAAATATTAGTGTAAAAACAAATTGGAATCCCAGCTGCGGCGGCAAAAGACAAAAGACCCCACACCTGCGAGTGCAGCGACTGTTCTGTTCAATGTTGCCATATCGAAAAAATGCAATGCGTGAAACTGCAAATGGGAAATCGTGAGACTTCGGATTAAAATCGTGAGCTGGGTTGAAATGTTTTTTGGATGAAGAAAATAAACACACGACGAATATATACATATTTTTATTGAATATAAATATAACTTAACGGTCGCGAACACTCTATTTCACCATCATGTTAGGAGATGCTATACGTGGAAGATGCCAGGAGACTTAGGGAGATATCAAATAGATTACATTCTCGTTAGGCAAAGATTTAGAAATCAAGTTAGGGATTGTAGAAGTTATCCAGGAGCAGATATAGATAGTGATCACAACATAGTCGTTATGAAAGCCAATCTTAAATTTAAGATTTTGAAAAAAAGAAGCGGAAGAAGGTATCTTGACCCAGAGAAACTAAAAGATGATGATATGCGCAATAAGTTTGAGAAAAAGACAAACGAAGCACTAAAGGGCACGGGGGGAAATATTGTTAGGGACATAGAGGCAGAATGGAATTGCATTAAAAATAGTTTAGTTTCCTCAGCTAGGGATATTTTGGGTCATAAACAGAATGAAAGTAGGAAACCCTGGATAACAAAACATATTGTGAGTCTAATAGAGGAAAGGCGAAAATATAAAAATAGGTTAGATGAAACAGGGAAACAAAGATATAAGGCGATCAAGTGGGAAATTATTCGGGAATGTAGGAAAGCGAAAGAGCAATGGATCGATAATAAATGCAAAGAAGTGGAAGATAAATTCGAAGTAGGAAAGACTGATGAAGCATATAAAATAATTAGGAGAAATTTTAGAGAAATTGGATCTAGTACCAAAAACATTAGAAATGAGGCAGGAGATATCCTAATCGGAAGTGGGGAGAAGGCAGATAGGTGGAAAGAATATTTAGGAAACTTATATGCGGGACAGGAAGTGCAAGATATATTAGAAAGCGGAAGCAGTGTAGAGGGGGATAACCTAGGGAGTCCTATAATGAGAGAAGAGTTTGAGATAGCACTAAAAAGTTTAAGGAATAATAAAGCACCAGGTATAGATGGCTTGCAGGCAGAAATCTTAAAGTGCGCAGGTCAAGAGGTAATAGATCGTTTATTTAAACTAGTTAGTCGCATATACCTGACAGGCGAGATTCCAGAAGATTACAAACGGAACATCATAGTAGCTTTGCCAAAAAGAAAAGGGGCGGATAGATGCGAAAATTTTAGAACTATCAGTTTAACTTCCCATGCGTCAAAAATTTTAACTAGAATTGTGCAAAGAAGGATGGAGAAAAAGGCGGAAGAAATATTAGGAGAAGATCAGTTCGGATTTAGACGAAATAGAGGAACGCGCGAGGCCATTCTAGCTTTACGAGTAATTATAGAAAAAACGATAGAAAAGAGAAAGAGCGTCTATATAGGATTTGTAGATTTAGAAAAAGCCTTCGACAACGTAAAATGGGGGAAGATGTTCGAAGTGCTGAGAAAGGTAGGGATGAAATACAGGGACAGAAGAATAATACATAATCTCTACAAAGAGCAAAAGGCAGTTATAGAATGTGAGCAGGAACAAAGGGAAGTAGATATCCGGAAGGGAGTGAGACAGGGATGTGCATTGTCACCTCTAGTTTTCAACTTATATATCGAAGATGCGATTAATATTGTTAAGGAAAGAACAGCCTCAGGGATCAATGTACAGGGCCAAACTATTAACATGGCTCAGATTTGCGGATGATATAGCAGTGTTAGCATCTAGCAAAGAAGAATTAGGAGCGGCTTTGAATGAAATGGAAGCAGTTTTGACACAGGGCTTCGGCATGAAAATCAATAAAAAGAAAACTAAAATTTTGGTACGTAGGGGATGTGAAAATAGAACTAAAATGGAAATACAAATTGGAAATGAGAAGATAGAGGAGGTCGCGGATTTCTGCTACTTAGGAAGTAAAATAACTCAAGACGGTAGGAGCACTAAAGATATAAAACAAAGAATGGCGCAGGGCCGAGTTGCGTTTAACAAAAAGAAACAACTGTTATGCTCGAGAACGGTTAATATAGAGACTAAGAAGAGACTCTTAACGTCGTATGTATGGAGTACGGCATTATACGGGTGCGAAACTTGGACAATAGGAGAAGCGGATAGAAAAAGAGTAGAAGCGTTTGAAATGTGGTGCTACAGACGCATGATGAAGATACCGTGGATAGATAAGGTTAGCAATAGGGAAGTATTAGAAAGAGTTGGGGAAAAGCGAAAGGTATGGAAAACAATAAAGAGTAGGAGAGATAGGATGGTAGGACACCTTCTAAGACACGAAGGAATAGTTCGTGACATACTAGAGTCAGAGATAGGAATAAAAAGAGGTAGGGGTAGGCCTAGATTAGACTACTGCTCTCAAATAGTTAGGGATGTAGGATGTTCTACTTTTAGGGAAATGCGTAGGTTAGCTCAGGATAGAAAAGAATGGAGGTACGCGTCCAACCAGTCTTCGGACTGAGAACCTTATGATGATGATGATAAATATATTGTTAAGCATTTATTTATTAACAAAAAATAAAAATTTCGATTTAAATAATTAACAAAAACCTAATATATTATTCTTTGATAAACATTAATTTAAACACAACACTAGTCGAAATCAGAATCATGATATATTTTAGTGTTCATTTTTGCACTAAACTAAACTAGCAGTTAAGTATACCATGTGTAACAGGAGTATGGTACACCCCCCTTTTTTTCTTTATTTTTGAAGATACATTTTTGAAACTTGGCACATCGTATGTACTGAGTAAACGTCAAGTTTTGACACAAACAAGGAAATCTTCGCACTTCCGGTTTCAGCGGAAGTGGTGCTAACTTTTGATTTTCAAATGGGACAACCTGTAAGCTATTGACTTTTTGGACTCTACATAATTTTCTGAATGCAATGGTACCACATTTGCGACATTTCAAGTCTTAGACTTTTTTAAAATCTAATTTAAATTTTGTCATTTAAGTGCGCCATGACTGTTCCAATTTATTCTAATAGACCCAGGCAATGCCATAAAAAACGGAATTGCGCTGGAAATGCCAAATAATGTGATTCGTGCTTAAACAAAGTTCTCCAAATAAGTTTTTGGGCAAAACTCATTTTTTTCAAATGGAACCATATTGGTACCAAGGTGCAATTCAAAGCTACTATTAATAAGGAATCTTCTGATATGACCAGCTTGCATCTGGGACAAGAACAACTGAAATTACAGACCATCAAAAATTAAAAGTAGGCCTTTAATTTTGTTTTTATCAAATGCTGCAAGGGGGCTTTGAAAATTTAAAAACAAATAAAACATGGTACCAATGCATTCTGAAAATTATGTAGAGTCCAAAAATTCAATAATATACAGGTTGTCCCATTTGAAAATCAAAAGTTGGCACCACTTCCGCTAAAACCGGAAGTGTGAAAATTTCCTTGTTTGTGTCAAAACTTGACGTTTACTCAGTACATACGATGTGCCGAGTTGCAAAAATTTATCCTCAAAAATAAAGAAAAAAAGGGGGGTGTACCATGCTCCTGTTACACACGGTATATCAAAATTTGAACAATGCTTAAGTATTACCTTTACATGCTAAACTTTTGGTGTGCAATATGCCTGTCAATGTTTTGTTAGTCAGTCTATTCCTGGTTCTCATTTTATTGAGACTGATTTGTGAAAACATCCTCTCTACCATGCAGTGGCGGCTCGCCAGGGTAGGCAAGGTAGGCACCGCCTACCCTGCTCTTTGCGCCATAGAAAGAAATAAATTCATAATATTAAAAATAATGTTTATTAATAATATTTACTAAATTTATTTCTGATTTTGTTTCATGGCATTAAACAAAATCATAAATCATTTAAATAATGCGATCCAGCCTGCGGCAGACTGGTAAGTACGCTTGTGGTTAGTAGGGTAGGCGCTCCTAAAATTCGCCTTGCTTATCCGTGCACCCACTACGAGTCTCCTTTCCACCGGCATGTGCGGAAAAAGTGTCGATTTTAACATCTTAGTAGGCGATGTATTCGTCCGCCTTCGGTTTGGTCGGTTTTATTCGTGTAGTCCGGTGCGAAAAAAACCTGGTTCGCAGCCCTTGTCCCTAAAGCCAAGCCAAGCCAAACAAAAACACGTGTGATCTGAAGGCATTTACCGGTTTACTTGTGTACCTGTGTGTGTATCGTATCTACCTGTTGGGTCTACCTGTTGTGTGTACCTGCGTCCTGCGAACGAGGCTATCCAGCTAACCTTTTCTAATTTCTTTGCTATGGAGGTTCGGCATGATTTAATTTGCAGTTTAATAGAAACGCCGTTTTCACGGCGAAACAATTTCGAGCGAAGGGAAATTATTACAAATGGTCGCCCATTGCCCCACATATCAATTTTATCCTCCGATAAAAAAAAACGGACAAACGTTTTCGCGTTCTTTCAAAATTTCTTATTATGAAACTCATACATGGCTTTGCGCAAGCTTTTATAAAAAGACGTTGTTTTGTTGGCCCTGTTTATTATTGTCTAACCACAAACAAAATGTATGGGTTTGTCAGGGATATTCGGATCTTAAAAATTTATCTGCTAGTGTTAAAAAACATGAATCGTTCAAAGAGCACATAAATAATTTTTTGGGGTTGAAGCGAATGGAAAAAAATGCGACTACGATTGAAGATGCTTTTAACGTGCAAGCAGGCCTGTCAATAAAAGCATACAACGAGGAAGTAAGAAAAAATAGGGCTTTATTGTCGTATTTAATTGATGTAACCGTCATTTTGTCAAAGCAAGAGCTTGCTTTCCGGGCGCATGATGAAACTATTACTTCTTTGAATAGTGGTAATTTTCGGGAAGTATTTAATCTTGCAATTAAACGTGATTTAGAAATTCAAGAGCATATGAAAAAAATACAGGGCGTTTTTTCTGGTTTATCCAAGTCTATTCAAAATGATTTAATCGACTGTATAGCTGAACATGTTAAGGATGCCATTCGAGAAGATATTAATACTTCTTGTTTTTTTGCAATTCAGGCTGATGATACTACTGATATCGTCGAAAAGTCACAATGTGCTCTTTCAATAAGATTTGTTGATACATCCGGTGAAGTTAAAGAAAGGTTTTTAGGATTTCATGATGTAAGTGAGGACAAAACCGCGGAGGGTTTGTATAATCTCATTATTAATATTCTTGCCCCTTTTAATTATAAAAATAAATTAGTTGCACAGTGTTACGACGGTACAAGCGTAATGTCCGGTTCCTTGAATGGATTGCAGATGAAAATTAAATCCGATGCCCCGAACGCACTTTTCACACACTGTTGCGCCCATCGTTTGAATTTAGTTTTGCAAAATGGATCTAACAGTATTAAAGAAATTCGAATTTTTTTTTAGACACTTACTGCTATTCCGGGATTTTTTCATAAATCTCCAAAACGAACCATAGTTCTTGATACCGTTCTGGGAAAAAGAATTCCCGCAGCTTGTGAGACTAGATGGACATCTCGTTCAAAAATTTTACATATTGTACACACTGAATCTGAGAAGCTCAAAAACGTATTTCTAAAAATAACTGAGGATCCGTCTTCAGCAGGAGATTCCATCAATAGTGCTACAGGTTATTTAAAACATTTAAATAATTTACAGTTTGCTTTTCTAACAACAGTGTATAATGAAATATTTAATATTACAGATATTCTTTTCAAAATTTTGCAAACAAAGAGTTTAGATGTGAATTACTGTCAAAAACAAATTAATAGTGTTATAACTCGTATAAAGAACTTAAGGACTGACAGCAGGTTTAATGAATTATTTAAAGTCAGTACTGAAAAATTCACAAACCCACAACAACCACAATCAAAAAGAATAAAATTGTGTAACTTCGAAACTGAGACCGTAGCTTATAGAGCTTTGTATTTTAATATAATTGATAATATCTTGGGGCAACTTGAAATACGTTTTCAAGACTTCAGTCTTTTAGGATACTTTTCTTTAGTAGATTGTTCCAAGTTTGAATCTTTTAGTGAACAATTTCCCCATAAATTGGTAACTATTTTACTACGACAGTTTAATAATATTTTTGAGAAACAAAGACTTATCAATGAATTAAGCGTAATTTACAGTGACCAACAATTTAAAAATAATTTAAAACTTGATCAGGCCTTAAAAATCTTTATCGAAAATAATTTATTGGAAATTTTTCCTGAAGCATAGAAACTGTTTGTTTTGGTTTGTACTATTCCAATTACGAGTACTTCAGTTGAACGCAGCTTTTCCTGTTTAAAACGAATTAAAACCTATTTGCGTAATTCTATGTCACAAAACAGATTAACTTCGCTTGCTTTACTTTCAATCGAAAAGGAATTACTAATTAAATTGTATGATAAAGATGATTTTATAGACAAAATAATTCAGAAGTTTTCAAATTTGAAAGACAGGAGAATTAATTTGAATTTTAAAACATAAATTAGATTTAGCACGAGTTTTATAATTCGATAAAGATTAATTTTGTTGCTTTTTGGGTTTAGTAGTAGTATGTATCATCATAACCATACTAATTATGCCATTATGGCATAAGACATGCTATACGTTTATCATTACCTAATGGGTACAGCGGTATAGTAAAAAACCAAAAATTTTATACATGAAACCCTTTCTTTAAAGGTTATATAATTTTGTCTTAAATTTCTGGCTTTCAATTTAAAGCGGTTTGACCTTGAAAATTTCAAAATTTTCGCCTGCGGCGCTAGGGGGGGCGACAGTCATAGTTCTAGTTGCCTACCCTACTTTCATAGTCACGAGCCGCCACTGCTACCATGGCACTGGAATGAGGCAATGTTGACAGAAGCAAAACAAATCCTTCTTTCCCAAGCACCATATTGCGGGTTGTTATAGCGACGAAATATTTTTCTTAACATCCCACAAGTAAAAATCGGTAAATTTACCAGCTAAATCCTGAGATTATAAGATCCTGACCAAAATCATGATGTCGCGAAAAATCGTGAGACCTGGCAACACCGTTTCTGTTGTTGAAGTCTGTCTAGCAAAGCGAAATATGTTATTTATAACTCGCGCCATCAAACGGGTAATAGCGTAGCTTAAAATCAGCCACCGCTTACCGACTTTATAGTCAAAGAATCCAAGACATATTATAAAAGTTTATTTTAAAGAGCGCCATCTGACCTCTGCATCCCAAAGTAGAATTTTCTGCCTCCCAAAAGGTGTTACCAAAACAACATATGGTCATTGTCTAACTATAACATCTTTAAACAATGATGATATGCACGAATAAGTTCAAATAAAAGACTAAAGCTTTTCATTCTTAATTCACGTTATTTATAATTCCACCCAAAATAAAGTTATTGGAAAGACAAACAACGATAAGCGAGTTGTAGGTACGTAGCGCAGTGGGCCCTGTATGTATTAAATCACCAGTACATTGGTGCAGCGGAGAGGGAGAGGCGCGGGAGGGTGATCGAGAGCGGCAGCGCGTGAAAGGTGCATCGGAGAAGTTAATTAATTCTGGCCACTTTATTGTTATTGTTATCGAGAGAAGATAATCCATATGAAATTTGCAATCGGTTCAAATTTTACACACCTGAGTGTATAACGAATTGTCCAAAAAGAAATTTTTTTAAGGATTTTCACAGTGCTTTTGATAAGGTACTTACCTTATGGTAAGAAAATCTTTCACATGCAATGAGAAAGGCCTGTTACAACTTCGGTATTCAGTTGGTTTTGTGACAGTCAGCGACGTTAAAACAAGTTTCAGCATGTGCGAGGCGATCTCACTGCCCTTTACCGACTTCATATGCAAAGTCGCGTCCAGTATTTTCGTTATGCGATCCATGTAATTCAAGAGTTCCGACTGTCCGTCTACGATCTAAAAGGAAATGTTACGTCGCGTACGACGACGAACAGAAAACTTACTTCAGACAAGAGAAGCATGTTGTACAGCAGCTCGTCATCCAGATGTTCTTCTTCCAAGGCGTTCTCATTCTCCTCCAGTAACCTCTCGATCGTATTGCACAAGTTGGGTAAGAAAAGTTTCAGTGTCTCCGCCGGGTTGATTTTAACGAAACTTTGAGCTATCATCGCCATCATTTTGCCAGAAACTTTTACTTCCAGTATACGCTCTGTGGCGAATTTGTGGATTTTCCTCAGAGCAGACTGCAACGAAGAAAACGATCAAATTCCCAGACTTAAAACAGAGACAGACTTACTGAAAATATACTAGGGCTACACTGCTTCAAAACGGAGAAAATCACGGCCGTTACAACATTCTCCGACATCGCCTCTAAGTTGCTCACTTTACTATGCGTATCGGCCAGTTGCTCCAATCTCGTGGCCTCCAAAGAGTTAGACTCGACCCAAGCGCACAATCTATCGAATAATTGCAACACGAAATCTTCGAACCCGGCCGACGCTTCGCAAATTATGTGCTCTTCTTCAGTCAGATCGTCGTAATATTTACTGGCTTCCGAAGAATCCACTAAAGGGCACATATTCACGAACTGGACGATGAAATTGAAAGTTATGAAACATTTTCGGATGTCGTTGGCGTCAATTCCCGGAAGCAGGCCCATTAACAAGGGAATTGCGTGTGTTGGACCCTCCGGATAGTTGTATTGCGCACCTTGAACCATATATCTGAAAAACACAGTAATTAAACTAAATCTAAACTTACACTACGCTGCTATAAATACCAGGAGGTTTGGTATTTATAGCAGCGTAGTGTAAGTTTAGATTTAGATTAATCTTCAACTCTTGTAGAGTTTAATTACTGTGTCACTTGTCTTTTGCCGTGTGGGGTTAACTAACCTGGCCACCGAAAACACAGCCATCATGGACGACGTCAACCTATGAGGTTCCGTTAAACTATCCAACGAAGCGTACAATTTATCCAGAGTAATAGGCACGATGATATCAGGCCGAAGCGAAGCTAAATACTGCAACGACAGTTTGACGTCTTGCCATCCTTGTCGGGAAAACAACGCTTGTTCGATGCACGGTTTCAGAATATTCACGAATCTCTCTATGTCACCGTCGGTCAATTTAAAACTTTCGCGGACCGGAGTCTCCCAACTCTTCCTACTGTGTCTTTCCCAGTACACTCTCTGCACGAAGTGGAATGACAATTTTCTCAATAGTTCCCGTATTTTCAAAGACCAACTACAAAAAATAGTATAGAGCGCGCTAAAAACCGAAATAAAATCAGTCTTTACCTTCCGTTATTTGCGGGATGGTAATAGGACTCCAAGGTTTGCATAAATTTTTCTAAATGTATAAAACCGGTTTGGTTCTCCCCTCCCAAGACGCACGTTATCCATATAGAGATCGCGGAAATATCTATCTTAAATGGCTTGGCAGCTTGCTTCTTTTTGTAAGCGACCGGCAGTTGCAATGCCCGTAAGAAGCGGACGAACATGATCGGTATATAAGGTTCCCAATCTATGTAGCCTACATTGAAACTGCTCAGGCGCGCCATCAACCAAGCCATATGCTAAAAAAATTAATAATGTTCGATATAATTTACGTCAATAATCAATATGTTTATCGACGGAATCAGCAGGAATTACAAGAATTGCAAGGTTCTCCTCTATGCTGACCCTGTTACCTATATATTTGTGCTGTTGGACTTTGTGACTCTGAATATTCTGCTGATCTATCAATATTTAGAATTTACCTAGCCCTCGTTCGGCCAATTCTCAAATACGGTTCGTTTATTTGAGATGTTAAGTTTAAGTACGTAAAATAAATTCAGTTCAACATTTTTCATAGAATTACAAGAAAAGAATTGGAATTGTTGGGCTCCTCATCCAAATTATGAAATTAGGATATTTTCTGACCTGCAATTACGATTCTACATCTCAATTTGGTTGAATATTTGAACTCGAGATATAATCTACGAATTACAAATCTAAAAATATTGGACTTCAAATTTTGGACTTCAGAATTTGGACTTCAAAAATTTGGACTTCAAAATTTGGACTCCAAATTTGGACTTCAAAATTTGGACTCCCATTTAAAATTTTGGCTCCAAGCACGAACACTTAACATTATGCACAATTTGAGCTTCCATTAATAGTTGGACTCTCATGCAAAAAATTGGACTTCAGATGATGAAATTTGGAGATTTCTAAATGCAAATTTAAAATTTTGGTGCTTATGAGAAATTTGACTTTCGGAAAAATTTGGACTTCAAATTTCCAATTCCACAACAGTTGGTTTCCACATTTAAAACTCGAAATACAAAATTCTCAAATATGGTTCAGTTATTTGAGGAGATATTAAATTTAATTACGTAAAATAAATTCAGTTCAACATTTTTCATAGAATTACAAAAAAAGAATTGGAATTGTTGGACTCCTCATCCAAATTATGAAATTAGGATATTTTCTGACCTCCAATTACGATTCTACATCTCAGTTTGGTTGAATATTTGAACTTGAGATATAATCTGCGAATTGCAAATCTAAAAATTTTGGACTTCAAATTTTGGACTTCAAAATTTGGACTTCAGAATTTGGACTTCAAAATTTGGACTTCGAAATTTGGACTTCCATTTAAAATTTTGGCTCCAAGCACGAACATTTAACATTGTGCACAATTTGAGCTTCCATTAAAAGTTGGACTCCCATGTAAAAAATTGGACTTCAGATGATGAAATTTGGAGATTTCTAAATGCAAATTTAAAATTTTGGTGCTTATGAGAAATTTGACTTTCGGAAAAATTTGGACTTCAAATTTCCAATTCCACAACAGTTGGTTTCCTCATTTAAAACTCGAAATACAAAATTCTCAAATATGGTTCAGTTATTTAAGGAGATATTAAATTTAAGTACGTAAAATAAATTCAGTTCAACATTTTTCATAGAATTACAAAAAAAGAATTGGAATTGTTGGACTCCTCATCCAAATTATGAAATTAGGATATTTTCTGACCTCCAATTACGATTCTACATCTCAGTTTGGTTGAATATTTGAACTTGAGATATAATCTGCGAATTGCAAATCTAAAAATTTTGGACTTCAAATTTTGGACTTCAAAATTTGGACTTCTGAATTTGGAATTCAAAATTTGGACTCCAAATTTGGACTTCGAAATTTGGACTTCCATTTAAAATTTTGGCTCCAAGCACGAACATTTAACATTGTGCACAATTTGAGCTTCCATTAAAAGTTGGACTCCCATGTAAAAAATTGGACTTCAGATGATGAAATTTGGAGATTTCTAAACGTAAATTTAAAATGTTGGTGCTTATGAGAAATTTGGACTTTTGAAAAAATTTGGACTTTAAATTTCCAATTCCACAACAGCTAGTTTCCTCATTTAAAACTTGAATTACAAAATTTTGGTTTTTTAATTTAAGCCCACGATTCTAATTTCATTTTGGACTTCCAGTACGAAATTAAAAGTTGCACATTCCTCACTTACGTTTTCCCAGGCACAGCCGTTATTGCAAACTTCCCACAAATTCATGAATTCCGTAAACCAAAGATCGTAGCTTATGGGAGCTTGATCCGGATTAACGCATAACGGCAAGAACAGCCCTAGATTTTCTATGGCTATTGTTATCTTTGGACTGTCAAACGGGCATAATTTCGGTCGAAATTCTGCTAAAATTTCAGTCGTAGCGGTAGCTGGAAAATATCTAAAGCAAAAAGATATTATTTAACGCAATTTTGCGTCAATAGAATATTAGATAACAATAAAAAAAATTACAAAAACGCAGCTTAAGAAATGAAACCTTGAAATAAATTTGGCATGTGCATGTAGCCTAATAATAAAACAATTACACTTACATTCGCGCTAATCGTATCAGGTGTTCCAGAGTACTTTCCAAACTGCTAAAGTACTTGTACATGCCAACAAATGTCTTACTTGTTTCAACAATTCTAACGCACAAGTCATATAGAGGCCTCCATTCAAGTTGCAAATCATTTTGCGACAACAAATATCTCTTCCTAAAAAAATGCTTTAAAATAAGCGCCTTTTTTCAAAAACCAGGTTATCCAACTTACTTCAACAAATGCGATAAAGTACAAGCAAATTTATTTACTCTAGTCGGTTCCAAGTTGGGTATTGTTAATAACTCGTAAAACAATTTGACTAACAATATGTGGTCTTCCTTAGAAAACTTGAGTCCATAAATTTTCATATATCTAAAAAAATGCGTCAAAAATACATCACAGGTGGCATCAATGACTGTCAAAGACTGTCAGTCAACTACATGGTGCTGAACAAAAAATTAGTCGAATTTTTAAGTTTTTTTTAAACAAAACCATGTTCGATTAGTTCGTAGGATTAAAAATAAGTGTAAAATTATTTACTTGTTTAATCTAGACGTCCATAAAGCACATCCTGGTCGCATCTCCCGAGCCAAAACTGATTTGACGAGGTTAGTTTTAATATCTTCAAATAATTTGCTAGATTCTCTATCTAATTTGTCCGAGTACGGCAACAATTTATTATACACATATTCTTTTTGCGGTTTAAAACCTAAAGTTTTAATTCTATCACTCTTTTCGTCTTCATCCATTTTCAGTGCACTAAATTAAAACACTCACTATCAATAAAACGAAACAATGTTTAATGCGAAAGTTATTCAACAACTCCCTATTTTTATTGTATTTTGCGCTAGTCATGTACGAGAGCGATTGTTGTTACTGAAGTGGCACATTTTCGGCCAATTAAATTTCTTTCTTAACAATCTGTCGAATCATCCCCACCAATTGGAAACGGGTGTTGGAAGAGCGCCAAATTCAAATAAAATTAGGACAAAAAATATTTTTTTTAGGAAAAATGAACACGTTTAAAATGATATGTTCACCCTTGACTCTCCAAAGGTTTGCATTCGGCAGAACGATGTGTCGATATACCAAAGGTAGGTAACGACACGTGTTCTTCTCGAACTGCTGTTATTAACGTGCTTGTTTGTAGATATCGTTAGAGCTGAACCTTCTTCTATTATGTCCCACGATTTTCTGTTGCAAAATTTGAAAAACGCACCCTCCACGACAAAAGTATTAGACTTAGTTTCTTCGTACTCTAAAATAATGAACACGAAACATTTGATGCAAGCGTTGCGATCGTTGTTCACTCTGCAGAAGCACGGCAAGTAAGTATAGATACTTTACTGCTTTCAATATGGATGGGGGTCGGTTTGTGTTGGGTCACGCTTTTCTCTTTCAGTACCAAAATAAGTACAACGCAAATACTGCAACATCCAGATTTCGACAAACTCTGTACTAGCTTGAAGAACCAAGCAGGGATGATCGAATTAAATGAAACGATAGAGGCTTTGAAAGTGGTTTCGTACGTTGGTGTTTCTTCTAAGAGCACTATCGTTCAAGTATTATTACAGTTGCTCAAGCACAATGTGAATGAGTTGTCGTTGCAGAGGATCATGTTTGCGGATTTTTTGCTGCAGCAGTTTGAGAAGTCGCCGCTGGTAGATGCTTTGCTAATAGCTTTGCCGATTGTATTTGAGATACAGTTGCCGGTGAAGATGGACCGGCACGACGTGACCCATTTAGCCGAATATTTGCATTACGTTTCGAAACGTAAAGTTTCGGAAAACTGTATTCAATTAATCGTGGAAAGTATATTAAATTTCAAAGGAGATTTAGATGCCAGGTCTGCTCTGAGCATCGCTTGGTCCGTAACAGATATGAAAAGGGACGAGTTTTTCGAACCTTTGTTAAGAAAAGTCATGGAAGTATTAATTCTGGATATAGACAGTCTTTCGTATAACGAAATGGAAACGACATTATCCAAGTTGATGAGGGCTTACACGTCTCGTTTGCCGTTTTATTACAACGAAACCTATTTCGATTTGTGCGCTAATTATGTTATGGATGAGGACGTTGGCTTCGATCCAGCTGTGTATCTCCTCAAGAAGTTCGAGAGAATGGTATGTGGGAACTTTGACGTAAATTCACCATGAATTCTTAATAAGTTCAACCCACACCCCAAAAGACAGGGATACAGTAATTAAATAATAATATGTATATAATACAGGGTGATTTTTTTGACCGTCTATTAGAATTATCTGGAGAACTAAAAAAGATAGTGCTTTGAAATTTTCGCTGTGACCGTAATCGGGTCGGATCTATTTAATGAAAATATTTTCAAAATGGTGGCATTTCCGGGAATACCGGAAGTTGACACCAACTTTGTTATCTTAAATGGAATGCTACCATTTTCTATTTTTTTTTAGATTCCACGGAAAATTTTAATGTCAATTCAATAAAGGTTCGCTATGTCTAAAATTAATATTTTCGGAGATATAAATTTTTTTCTCAATATTTTGACAGTTGTGGTAGATTATGTAAAAATTAATATCTCGATAACGTCTAGCAGTAAGATGTTCGATTTTTTATGGTGGCAAGACGAGGTGTTGGAGTTACTAAACAGGCGAACAAATTTTCAAAATCTATTACATAAAATTTTCTAATCAACGACATATGTTGATCGCACAAAAGTTTCAAAAAGTCATTTTTCTTAAATACAATGATACCATTTTCAATTGTTTTTTAGATTCAACGGAAAATTTTAATGTAAATTCTATAAAGGTTCGCTATGTCTAAAATTAATATTTTCGGAGATATTAATTTTTTTCCAATACCTATTTTGACAGTTGTGGTAGATTATGTAAAAATTAATATCTCGATAACGTCTAGCAGTAAGATGTTCGATTTTCTATGGCGCCAAGACGAGGTGTTGGAATTACTAATCAGGCAAACAAATTTTCAAATCATCATCATCATAAGGTTCTCAGTCCGAAGACTGGTTGGACGCGTACCTACATTCTTTTCTATCCTGAGCTAACCTACGCATTTCCCTAAAAGTAGAACATCCTACATCCCTAACTATTTGAGAGCAGTAGTCTAATCTAGGCCTACCCCTACCTCTTTTTATTCCTATCTCTGACTCTAGTATGTCACGAACTATTCCTTCGTGTCTTAGAAGGTGTCCTACCATCCTATCTCTCCTACTCTTTATTGTTTTCCATACCCTTCGCTTTTCCCCAACTCTTTCTAATACTTCCCTATTGCTAACCTTATCTATCCACGGTATCTTCATCATGCGTCTGTAGCACCACATTTCAAACGCTTCTACTCTTTTTCTATCCGCTTCTCCTATTGTCCAAGTTTCGCACCCGTATAATGCCGTACTCCATACATACGACGTTAAGAGTCTCTTCCTAGTCTCTATATTAACCGTTCTCGAGCATAACAGTTGTTTCTTTTTGTTAAACGCAACTCGGCCCTGCGCCATTCTTTGTTTTATATCTTTAGTGCTCCTACCGTCTTGAGTTATTTTACTTCCTAAGTAGCAGAAATCCGCGACCTCCTCTATCTTCTCATTTCCAATTTGTATTTCCATTTTAGTTGTATTTTCACATCCCCTACATACCAAAATTTTAGTTTTCTTTTTATTGATTTTCATGCCGAAGCCCTGTGTCAAAACTGCTTCCATTTCATTCAAAGCCGCTCCTAATTCTTCTCTGCTAGATGCTAACACTGCTATATCATCCGCAAATCTGAGCATGTTAATAGTTTGGCCCTGTACATTGATCCCTGAGGCTGTTCTTTCCTTAACAATATTAATCGCATCTTCGATATATAAGTTGAAAACTAGAGGTGACAATGCACATCCCTGTCTCACTCCCTTCCGGATATCTACTTCCCTTTGTTCCTGCTCACATTCTATAACTGCCTTTTGCTCTTTGTAGAGATTATGTATTATTCTTCTGTCCCTGTATTTCATCCCTACCTTTCTCAGCACTTCGAACATCTTCCCCCATTTTACGTTGTCGAAGGCTTTTTCTAAATCTACAAATCCTATATAGACGCTCTTTCTCTTTTCTATCGTTTTTTCTATAATTACTCGTAAAGCTAGAATGGCCTCGCGCGTTCCTCTATTTCGTCTAAATCCGAACTGATCTTCTCCTAATATTTCTTCCGCCTTTTTCTCCATCCTTCTTTGCACAATTCTAGTTAAAATTTTTGACGCATGGGAAGTTAAACTGATAGTTCTAAAATTTTCGCATCTATCCGCGCCTTTTCTTTTTGGCAAAGCTACTATGATGTTCCGTTTGTAATCTTCTGGAATCTCGCCTGTCAGGTATATGCGACTAACTAGTTTAAATAAACGATCTATTACCTCTTGACCTGCGCACTTTAAGATTTCTGCCTGCAAGCCATCTATACCTGGTGCTTTATTATTCCTTAAACTTTTTAGTGCTATCTCAAACTCTTCTCTCATTATAGGACTCCCTAGGTTATCCCCCTCTACACTGCTTTCGCTTTCTAATATATATAATATATAATTTTCAAAATCTATTACATAAAATTTTCTAATCAACGACATACACTGAACTTCACAAAAAGAGAATCACTCGAATATTCCTATATTTTAGGCTTGCAATATTTTTCTCGACTGTTCTATGTGATGGTATTAATAATATTGAATCATTTGAAGTGAAGAAACACAATTTTTTTTCAGTTTTTTGTAAACGTGCCGCTGTGCTCCTTTTATCGCTTTTTTTGCAAAAACATGATTATCTAGAGTGCCTTAGTTTGGGTTTGCTGTCATCGAAAGCAGTTGCATTTCGCTTTGCTTTGCTGAATTTAATTCTTTTGAAATCTGTAAACCCTATTTGGATGGCTCTTACGCAAACCGATGCGGCACGAGCAGTAGCTCTTGTCCGAGATGGACGAAGTCAGCGCTATGTGGCTCAGCTTCTTGGGGTGTCCCAAGCTAACATCCACAGGACTGTTAGACGGTTTAACGAGACCGGGTCTTACTTCAGACGACCTGGAACTGGTCTTACGAGGTCTACATCTGGCCTAGACGATCGATTTTTGACGTTATCAGTTCTTCGGGATAGGCAAACTATAGCGGTCCAAGCCAGAAATCAACTTGAAGAGGTTGGGGGGGTCAGAATAAGTGACAGTACAGTGAGAAGACGTCTCCATGATGCTGGTTTGGTTGCTCGAAGACCCGCCAATGGTCCAGAACTTCTCCCACACCACAGAGCAGAGCGACTTCAATTTGCACGAGAACATCTCAATTGGAATTTCGGTCAATGGAGCAAAGTTCTCTTCAGTGACGAATCCCGATTCTGTCTCAGATCTCCGGATGGTCGAAAAAGGGTGTGGAGAAGAGCTGGAGAGCGGTACGCACAATGTAACATTGTGCCGAAAGTGAGTTACAATGGTGGGTCTGTAATGGTATGGGGTGGCATTTCGACTGAGGCTCGTACGGAGCTTGTGGTGGTAGAAGGGGGGGCAATGAACAGCCATAGGTACATTAGGGATATCCTAGACCAACATGTAGTGCCTTTTGCACCATTCATTGGTGACAACTTTGTTCTGATGCAAGACAATGCGACCCCGCACAATGCTAGGATTGTTTCTGAGTACCTTGATGTAGTCGGTATCCCAAAGATGAGATGGCCAGCAAGAAGTCCTGACCTCAACCCTATAGAGGACGTCTGGGACATGTTAGGACAACAGGTTAGAGCTCGTGTTCCTGCACCATATTCCTTGCAAGAGTTGTCAAATGTGCTTGTGGCGCAATGGGACCAATTGGACCAGAACCCTATTAGGCACTTGGTGGAAGGAATGCCACAACGCATGCAGGCTGTCATTCATGCTCGAAGAGGGAATACGCGCTATTAAGCGTGGAAATTTTGTTATTTTTCTATCCTTATTTCAAATTTTCTATAATTAAGAATTACACCAACTTTGTTACTTTTTGTTAAATCGTATTAAATAACCCTTTTCTTTTTTAAATGACCAGCGTCTCTATTCCAATAGTCCCTTAATACTCTAAATTTGGTTCATAGATCCCAAAAAGTGGCAAATGATTACACCACAAGCATAAGATATATAAATATTTGAGTGATTCTCTTTTTGTGGAGGTCAGTGTATATTGATCACACATAAGTAGCAAAAAGTTATTTTTCTTAAATAGAATGATACCTATTTAAAGAAACCAATTTCACAAATAATGTCTAATAAAAGCAATTGGTATTTTTTAGTAATTTAGTACGGTTGGTGTTTAACGAATAGGATATGGCAAATGATAATTATTCTTACTCGGATATTATGAATTTATTCAACATTCATGGAAAATGCGATAAAATAATTAACAGGACATACAGAACATTTAGTGGAACATATCCTGAATTACCACCACTGAACTTATTTTAACTAAATAAAAAATAAAGTAGGTACGTGATAGTAAAACAATGTTAAAGAAACTGTTCAAAATGTAGTCCATTAAGTTCTACACATTTAATAATTCGCTTATTTACGGCGTGTGTAGTAGCGCTACGAATTTCATGTGGATCTAAGCCTGCAAATGCTGTAGCAATTCTTTCCACCAATTCATTCCTGTTGTTGAGTGAATATTGATACACTTTATCCTTTATACGGCCCCAAAGATAAAAATCCAACGGTGTAATGTCTGGAGACCTGGCAGGCTAACTCCATGGACCCAAACGTCCTATCCATCTATCTTCAAACATCCGATACAATTCGTTAGTAACTGCTGCAGAACAATGACCTGGCGCCCCATCTAGTAAGTATCTAAAATACTATTCATTTTGGGTAGAGAAACATCATACATTGTTAAACGCGCATTTTTTCACGTTTTTTAATTGGTTTCTTTAAATAGGTATCATTCAATTTAAGAAAAATGACTCTTTGCTACTTGTGTGATCAACATATGTCGTTGATTAGAAAATTTTATGTAATAGATTTTGAAAATTTGTTTGCTGGATTAGTAATTCCAACACCTCGTCTTGCCACCATAGGAAATCGAACATCTTACTACTAGACGTTATCGAGATATTATATATATATATGTATATATAGTAGCTTTCACAGGCCGTGACGGCCCATCGCTGAAGTTATCCTCTGCCATTCCCTTCGGTCTAAAGCACTTTTCCACCAACTCTCCACTCCTATTTCCCTCAAGTCCTGAATTGTTTCCTCCTTCCATCTGTTTCTTGGTCTTCCTTTTGTTCTTGCACCTATCGGTCTGATATTCATTATCATCTTAGTGATTCTTCCGCTCTCCATTCGCTGCACATGGCCAAACCATCTCACCCGCTGCTGTCTTACAAACTGTACAATTGATGGTTCATTATACAGCTCCCTCAATTCCTTGTTCGTCCTTCTTTGCCATTCTCCACTCCATTTTCTTCCCCCATAAATCCTTCTTAGAATTTTTCTCTCCCATATCAGCAACTTTGCTTCCTTCACAGTTCCCAACTTCCATACTTCACTTCCATAGGTTACTATTGGTCTCAGCACTGTTTTATATATCTGCACTTTCGCTTTCCATGATACATGCTTCGACTTTAGGATATGACTTAGTGCCCCCGCTGCTTTATCTCATCTCATCTGCCTTGCTTTCATTTCTTCCTCCTCTCTTCCGTCCTCTGATATTTGTACCCCTAGATATGTAAATAGCTTAACTCTTTCTATTACTATTTCTTCTTTATCCGGTCGTTTTATTATTAGGTTATCATTTTCCGCTCTGTCCGCCTGCCTAGCCATCACCATATACTTTGATTTCTGGCTGTTGACCTGTAACCCTACTTTCCCTGCATGCTTCTCCAATCTTTCAAACACTTTTATTAGGCCTTGCTTACTTTTTGCTATTAACACCAGGTCATCAGCATATGCAATACATTGGTGTTCTGCGCTTATTATGCATCCTGTTCTATTTATTTTACTTTCCCTTATTACGTACTCAAGTGTTATATTGAATAGCAACGTCGACAGTGGGTCCCCTTGCCTGACTCCATCTCTCACTATAAAACTTTCTGACATCTTCCCTCTCCATTTAACTCTATTTACTGTATCTTTCAAGGTCATCTGAACTAATTTTATCAATTTCCCCGGTATCTTTAGGTTTTCCATGGCCCTGTATATCTCTTCCCTTTTTAAAGAGTCGTAAGCTTTTAAAAAATCAATGAATGCCACATGGATCTCCTTATTATATTCTGCACACGTATCTTGCGTTTCTTTTAGGACAAACAGTTGATCTGTGACAGAGCGCGCTGGCCTAAATCCTGCTTGATATTCTCCCAATACTTTCTCTGTGTATTTTTGTATTCTGTTTCTCAGGATCGTAGTTAGTATTTTATAAGTTGTGTCCAATAGTGCGATTCCTCTATAATTGTTGAATACTGATTTTTCGCCTTTCTTGTGAATCGGGGTTATTATTGCTTCTGTCCACTCTTTTGGCATTCTTTGTTGTTGCCAGATTTGGTCTATCAACTCGTGTACATTCGTTATTAACTCTTCTCCTCCATATTTAATTAATTCATTCTTTACTCCATTTCCACCTGGTGCCTTTCTATTTTTGAGGGATTTTATTATGTTCGCGATTTCTTCTTTTGTCGGGGGATCTATATCTTCCCTCTCACCTTCTGTTCTTCCCTGTTCTTCATTTCTGTTTTCCTCCTCACTTAGTATTTGCACTTCTGGTTTCTCTCCCTGTAGAAGCTCCTGAAAATTTGTTTGCCTGATTAGTAATTCCAACACCTCGTCTTGCCACCATAGGAAATCGAACATCTTACTACTAGACGTTATCGAGATATTAATTTTTACATAATCTACCACAACTGCCAAAATATTGAGAAAAAAATTTATATCTCCGAAAATATTAATTTTAGACATAGCGAACCTTTAGTGAATTGACATTAAAATTTTCCGTGGAATCTAAAAAAAAAATAGAAAATGGTAGCATTCCATTTAAGATAACAAAGTTGGTGTCAACTTCCGGTATTCCCGGAAATGCCACCATTTTGAAAATATTTTCATTAAATAGATCCGACCCGGTTTCGGCCACAGCCAAAATTTCAAATCAATATCTCTTTTAGTTCTCCAGATACTTCTAATAGACGGTCAAAAAAAATCACCCTGTAGACCGTCCCTGCACTAATAGGCAAGAATACTTCCCTTGTGTCTGATCCCAAACTCAGACGGGTTTATCGATTCATTTTGCTTCAGTAGTAGGAGGTTTGGTATTTATAGCAGCGTAGTGTAAGTTTAGATTAATCTTCAACTCGTGTGTGCGTGTGGGGTTAGTAGTTATTGTTCTAAAATATACGAGAGACTCCTTTACAGCACCATTTCAACAGTTACCTGCTAGAGTATATTACGAAAAAAGCAGTCGACAATGTTGATTTGATCCTGCACGGACCAGATAATCAGGTTATCTCTTTCGTTATTGGGTTAGCGTACTCCGATTATAGACCTAGAAACTGGGAGAAATTGAAGCAGTTATTGGAAGAAACTAAAGTTTTTTCGGCCCTGAAGTCTTCTAACTTTCTGTGGGTTAAGTTAGTTGCGTCGTTGTGCGTTTTAGATATTTATAGACCGGAGTATTTGAAGAAAGTATTTAAAGAAGATTTTTTGGAGGGCGTATTGAAAAAAAGTAAGTTTTTTTGCGGCATTTCGAAATTCTGTTTTAATTTTTATTTGTTTTTGAATGGTTAGGTTTTGTGGGGGACCTAGAGAATTTAATACTTATTTGTGAAGCAGTTAACACTTTCAGACCTGAATACATAGAATTGCTTCCACCTCAAGAAAAAATTGATAAAATGATTTCGTATTTAAATCCTCCCGATGATTATCCTTTAAAAGTGCCTTTGCAGACAGCGTTAGGGGGTGAAAAATACATTAAAACTGGCTTAAAGACTAAATTGGGTCAACACGTAGGCAAGGTTTTTCTAATTTAATATTATTCTTTATTGTTATTATATTTTTCATGAATTAGATCATGCTATAGTGTACAGGAAAGGTGGTTTTCCTGTTGCTTTGGGGGCCGAGCAAGAAGAAGTACAATATGTTGAAGATCTGCAGTTGGTCGATGATCAAGTGTAAGTAACTTGTCAACATCTGGTGGGACACACTGTAATGAGATGTTTTTTAGTGTTTTGGTTCTCGCTCTGAGCCCGTACCATTACACGATCAACGGTAATCGTATGAGAGGTTCGACAGCTTTGACTGTTAAATGTTTGGAAGAAAAGGGCTACAGTGTAGTTCCTGTAAATGTACAAATTTGGAGCTCTTTGGGAGATTTTGAAAAAATACCGTACCTTATGCAGGCTGTAAAGGAAAAAGTAGATGAATTTTCTAAGAGCGATTCTGTCGTATAAATACACTTAGGTAAATAAGTCCTAGGTAGGTAATTTTTAATAAATAACAAATTTTTATTTGTTGTTTTATTCGACGAAAGCTAAATTGAAAGACAGAAATTGAAAAAAAAAATTATTGAACAATATTAATCGTAAAATTAGCAAATATTGTACCTATAAAAAGTTTACGAAAGCAGTATTTCAATAAAAGTTTCCATAAAAAATAAGATATAAAAGAACGAGTCAAGTACATACCAAATTTTCTACGATTACAAATAAAAGCAAATTATTCTCATATTAATTTTAGAGAAACAAATCGTAGGGCAAACCATCTTTTATTTTTTATTATCAGTTTTTTAAATTTATCTTCACTTGTACAGGTCGACTCATTTCTCCTGCATTCTGTTTTTTTAAATGGAACTGCCTGTATATTATTATATATATATATAGTCTGGTCACCTTTTACCTCTCGGTGTAGGTGTTATCACTTAATTTAACCGTGCACAAATGTCGACCACTTCTTCCTGTCTTGCGCTAACTGTCTCGCTTCTACCACCGTCTTGCCCTTGCATCTCATAATCTTTGCAACTACTTTATCCCAGTTGTCTTTTGGTCTTCCTCTAACTCTTTTCGTCTGTTGTCTTGCCTTCCACACTCTCCTCACTTGTCTATTGTCGTCCATTCTTTCTAGGTGTCCCCACCATGCCAGCTGTCTCTCCTGAATGAAGTTTAAAACCGACTTGCACTCTAGCTCTTCCCTTACATCCTGATTTCTTACATGGTCTCTCATGGTAATGCCTTTAACTCTACGGAGGTATTTCATTTCAAGTGCCTGTATTTTGCTTTTTATTCTTGGGGTGAGTATCCAGGACTCACAGCCGTATGTCAGTACTGGTCTATAGACTGTATTGTAAATAACAATTTTTGTTTTCCTGCCCACTTCTCTCTTGCCGATAAAGCTGTCCTTCATAGCATGAAACAGTTTTGCTGTTTTTTCTATCCTCTCGTTGATATCTCCTTCTTGACCTCCGTTGCTTTCTATCATTACTCCCAAGTACTTAAATGTCTCCACTTGCTCAATATTTTTTCCGTTGATTTCAATATTTATAGCTAGCTGATCTTTCGATACTGCCATTACTTTGGTCTTTGCTGTGTTTATTTTCATCCCTTTTCATCACTTCGTTCCAAACATTTAGATTGTTCTGTAGAGCCCTCTCACTTCCTGCCATCAAAACAACATCATCAGCAAAAGCGCATTCTGACACTTGAACAGTTTCTAAATTCTTGAATCCAGTGTGTAACTTTTTTAAACGTGGAGTGCACTCTCTTATTACGTCGTCCATGAATACAGTGAACAGAAGTGGACTTACAACTCCTCCTTGCCTCAACCCATTTTTTGTTTCAAAAGTTTCTGATTTAAAGTTTTTGCTAATGACGTAGTTGCTGTTTCTAGCGTATAAGCTCTTCACCGCTCCTGCAAGATTGCCGCTGACGCCTCTGTTCTTCATACTCTCGTAAATGTTTTCACGCTTAACTCGGTCGAATGCCTTTTCAAGGTCAATAAATACAAAATTGGCTTTGGTTTGACTCGTCAGGGTTTTAGAAATTATCTGTTTGATGGTAAAAACGTGATCTTGTACACTTCTTCCCCTTCGAAATCCACTTTGTGCTTCGCTCAGTGTCGGTTCTATGATTCCTCTCAACCTCTTTTCTAAAATTCTTTCGTATACCTTTTGTGCTGTACTCAATAGAGTGATTCCTCTATAGTTGTTACAGTCCTTTGCGTCCCCCTTTTTATGTATTGGCACTATAACTCCAACCTCCCAGTTCCTAGGTATTTTTCCTTCTGTCCATGCTTTGTTAAATATATCCAGCAATAATGCTGTTGCTTCCGGCCCCATGTACTTCAGCATCTCTGGTGTTATCTTGTCATGTCCCGGTGCTTTACCATTTTTCGTTGCTCTCAGTGCATCTCCCACTTCCCTCATTGTTATTGCTTCCGTTTCATCGTCAGAGGTCTCTGAACCAACATTTATGTCATCTTCTTTATCTTCATCTTTTGATACTAATAACAGCTCTTGGAAATACTCTTTCCATCTTTCCATTATATGTTGTTCGTTAGTTAATATGTCACCTGCCTTGTTCTTAATTGCTAGACTTTTGGTTGTTTTTCCTTTTCTCATGTTCTTCAATGTCTTATAGAATAACTTTTGATTTGCTTTGTAGTTCTTCTCCATTTGCTCTCCAAATTTCATCCAGCTTTCTTCCTTCGCTCGTTTAACCATGTCTCTCACAACCTTGCGTTGTTCCTTGTATTCATTGTATCTTTGATCACTCCTGTTTTGCAAATATTGCATCCACCTTCTCTTTTTAATCTTTATTTGTGTTTTTATATCCTCACTCCACCAGGCTGTTTGCTTTTTCTGGTTAGTAATCTTCTTTACACCACATGCTTCCTTCGCCGATTCCATAATGATTTCCTTAAACTTCTTCCATGTCTCGTCTACATCGTCAGTTTCGTCTATTCTATAACTCTGCTCTATCATTTTTGTTTTCATTACTTCTTCATATCTTTCTGCTGTCTCCTTGTTCCTTAATTTGTATGTCTTTATGGTCTCATGCTGTACTATTCTTCTTTTCTCTGTGTACGTTTCTTTGTCACCAAGTGGCTTCCTGATCTTTGCTTCCACAAGATAATGATCGCTAGCTATTTCCGGCCCTCTCCTAGCTCTGACATCCATTATTATTTTTCTATTGCTTCTTTCAAATAATATGTAATCAATTATCGATTTTTCTGTTATAACTGGCCCCTGCCTCGTGTACATATGTATTTTCTTGTGTTCAAAGAATGTGTTTGCTATTATTAGGTTATTTAGTCCGCAGTAATCCATCAATCTAACCCCATTATTGTTTCTTTTGTCCTCTCCGAAATCACCTACAACATCTGTAGTGTTTCTGTCTTTTCTTCCAACTTTCGCGTTAAAATCCCCGGCCACAATTACTCTCCCTTTACTGTTTTCTGTTACTCCATTTAAGTCTTCCCAAAAGCTGTCTTTATATTCCTTCTTGTCATCTTCGTTTGGACCATAAACTACTATAACCGTTATTACTTCATCATTTTTCCTTTTTAGTTCTACAGTAAGAATTCTTTCAGAGTGTCCTTCCCAATTTTGTATACTGCCTACTAACTTTTTGTGGATTATACATCCGACTCCCGCTGCTGCTCTCCTCTCCTGTGCTACTCCCCTGTATATTAATTGATGGCCCTCTTCCAGTTCTATTTCTCCCTGTCCCTTTTTCTTAGTTTCCGTGATGGCTAATATATCTAATTCGAGTCTTTCAAATTCACTGCTCAGTTCCAATTCTTTTCCATTCAGACCTCGTACATTCCATGTAGCCAACTTCCGATACTTATTTTTTCTTTCGTTACCTTCCTCTCGTGTACCATTATCTTGCCTTGTCGTCGTATTTTCGTCCGTCTTATTTCTCTCTTTTACTGGTTTTTTGAATTTTCGTGTATATCACACTTTTTCTCCAATTTACCATTTTTGCTGTTCCAAATCCAAGTAATTCCATCAATAATGAGCTTCTGATACTTAATTTTAACTGATTTATTCATTTTCCTCTCGGCGTCTGCAATTTCTTTAATTTTTCTTTGTATTACTCTTTCCTTTTCGGTGAGATCACTGGTTATGAAGACCCTTTTATAAATTCCCTGCCTCAGTTTGTATTTATTTCTCATTATTTCTACTTTTTTCTCGAAGCTGTCAATTTCTATCATGCACAGGTTAGCACTGATTTTTTTTGTCTTCCTAGTTTTTATCTTGACATTTAGTTGATCTTCCATGAATTTCTCCATGGTTTCAGGTATTGCATCTTCATGTATGTCATTTAAGTTCATTCCACTCATAATTATGTTGTTCTTCCTGTTTGCCTTGTCCATTTTTTCTATTCTGTCTTCTGTCGCTTCAATGTCTTCCAATCTTGTTCTTAGGTTGCTCATTTCTTCTTTCAAAGCTTCATTTTCTCCCCTTAGTTTACTCATTTCCTCTCGGTATTCCTGTCTTTCTATACGCATTTCTCTAAATTCCTTCATCATATCGCGAATCATCTCCTTAATTTCCTTAATCTCCTCCATGTCGCCTGTACTTGTACCTTCCGTACCTTCCTTAGTTGGCGTCCTCGTTATTTTTTTGCTCTTCCGGAATGCAGTTTCTTGCTCTTGCTTGGGTCGTCTTTTCCTGCTGTCGTCTGTCGTAGAATCTGTGGTGTATTCTTCACTACTACTACTATGTGGCATAGTTGGCTGCCTATCTGCCGGTACGCTGGAGCGTCGAAGGTCACACCCGAATCGTCTTCTCGGAGGCGTGACCTTCACTTTACGTTTTTGTCTTTGTTTATTTACGACTTTAATTTGCTATTTCTATTAATTTCGCAAGTATATTAAGTAGAGTTTGTAACCTTAAATAATATATTTTACCTTCAAAAGTCTATGGTCGTTTATCTCGCACTTTAATTGCTCGTGATTCTCCTTAAAATGAATAAAATCACGGAGCTACAAACAAACGATGCACACACTCGGAAAGCAAAATTTTTTTTTTTTTTTATATTATATTATATTATATTATATTATTGCATTTTTTAATTCCTCGAAAGATTTTACTGAGGTTGTATAGGACAATTTTTCTCTAAACAGCATATTTAAAGTGTTCATCCAAGTATCTGTACCAGAAGAAGATTTGAATTCATAATTTTTTCTTCAATATTAGACATAATGGGCTTATAGGTGATCCCATTATAGTAGAGTGCCAAGCAAATTTTATTTCGACATCATTGGGCATTTTGAGGTTAAAATATATGACTTGCCCAGTATTGTGGCTTAGGCCCTATGGAACTAAAATCCGAAAGTCGTCAAAAAATTGTCCTGTGCAAAAGGGCGCAATTTAAAATTTTCAAGTTATGTATACGAGCCGAAAGGTGAAATCATATTCTAAAAGCAAACAAAAAATTGAAGAGATTTCTGTAGAATTTATATGTTTTATAAATTATACAAATTTTTGAATTACGTAGCCTCTTACGGAACTCGAAGACGTTTACAGGCGTTTTTCTCCGTTCGGAGTGAACAAAAATCTAATTATTTTATGCTTTCTTTATTTTGAAACTCTATTATCTCTTACGCCGTTGCATTTAGCGAAATTATCCTCTATTGATAAATTATTGCCCAAATCTTGTAGAATATGATGGTTTTTGATTTATAATTTTTGAATGAATATTAAGAAAGTTAGGCCATTAAATATAACATGGTGCATAATCTAGAGGCTCGCCACCGCTGCGTGAATCACTGGATACATCGCATTGCACCGCACCCCGCAGTCCACACGCGCGACCTTCTTCTCTTTACTTGTCTCACTCCCTCCTTATAAACCTATGCTATTTAGCTTCTGGCATACCTACACTATTTCTTATTTCTGGCTTATAGGGATGAATTTATTAATCATTATTGCAGGACCTTTTTAATACAGTACCTAGCAGAAGTACATACCATAAGTCAGGGACAATTTATTAACAACGTAAAATTTAACTTGAATCTCTATTTCCTATTTGACACTGTTAACGCATGAAATGCCAGTCAATTTTTCAATAAAATGCAATGGGTTCCATATTTATTTCATGTATTGCAATAAATCTGTGTGGACTTTGATTTCCCACTTTCATCCAAACTTCCTGTCTTAACAATTCCTTGAAATGGGCAAGAAGAACTAGGACATCTGTGTCTTTGCAGTCTACTATGCATCTAGTATATCCGGATCTCTTTGCAGATAAAATATGTAGGAGGATTCTTGTGTCAGCTTCCTCGTGTCTAGATTCTAAGATATTATCAGCAAGTTCAAAATTAGATTTACTTATAATCCAAGACATTACTAAATCCCTCGCTGGTCGCAAACTGAATAGGGTAGTTCTTTGAAGCAAGTACCAATTGCTGAGACAAAAAATTTGTCAATTGACCTTTGTTCAAATATTGCATGTTTTGAATGTGTATGGAAAACCGCAGATCAACTGGTTTCGTCCTTTTGGGACTCATCAGTACGGTGCTTTCCCCTACACACTCAAACCATGCAATTTAACTTGCTATATAATTATGCTGCCGCGCTCTGGACAGATATCAGCAAGTGACAACTACTTTTTGAGTAATTATCTGGTATTAATTAATGGTACTGGACCGTTCCAACAACTACTCCTCGGGCAAATACCCCGCCAGTCATTGAATTATAGAACTAAATCCAGATTTCGCGGCAGCATATATAGCAAGTTAAATTGCACAGTTTGAGTGTGTAGGGGAAACCACCGTACTGATGAGTCCCAGAAGGACTAAACCAGTTGGTCTGCGGTTTTCCATACACATTCAAAACATGCAATATTTGAACAAAGATCGTCTTAAAAGCACGTACGTACATGGAGACAAATTAGGATTGTTTCAAAGCCACCTTAGGTGGGGTAGCAGTCTGAAACGTCTCGTAGTACAAAAAATCTGGATTTAGTTCTATAATTCAATGCCTGGCGGGGTATTTGCCCGAGGAGTAGTTGTTCGAACGGTCCAGTACCATTAATTGACCTTTATTGAAAGATGAGTGGATAAACAGGTGCCATTGTTAAGGTAGTGGTGTATCTATGCTATCTATTAATCTGCTTATTGGCGTTTCCTTACTTCTCTTTAAACGAGTTGAATCCTTAATTGAATTTTCATAATAATAATCAAAAATTAGGTCGATCCTTTTAGCGTCGTATTGGTTTTAAAAAATAATAGATTGGAATATTTTCGCGTAGGTAGTCTCCGAAAGTTTTTACTTTGGTCGGTTTTCCAAGAACTTGAACCACAGACATTCCGTCAAAAATATAACGTGTTTCACCGGAGTTAATTGATGGCAAGACTTTAATGGAACTTTTGTAGGTTTCTATTACGTTACCTAGTGCACTTTTATTCGATGGTGTTGTTAACATTCCATTTGATGTTAGTGATGTTAGTGCCATAGATGTTGTTCTAAATAAGGGTAATTCCTAATAGATTGTACGACAAAAGGATGCAGCTGCAGAAAAAATGGAATATCCTGCATTGGTTCATGTTTTTGCATGGGCCAAAAGTCGTGTAAAAACGCTGTGTCAAATAGGAAATAGAGATTCAAGTTAAATTTTATGTTGTTAATAAATTGTCCCTTTCTTATGGTATGTATTTCTACTAGGTACTGTATTAAAAAGGTCCTGCAATAATGATTAATAAATTCATCCCTATAAGCCAGAAATAAGGAATAGTGTAGGTATGCCAAAAGCTAAATAGCATAGGTTTATAAGGAGGGAGTGAGACAAGTAAAGAGAAGAAGGTCGCGCGTGTGGACTGCGGGGTACGGTGCAATGCGATGTATCCAGTGATTCACGCAGCGGTGGCGAGCCTCTAGATTATGCACCATGTTATATTTAATGACCTAACTTTCTTAATATTCATTAAAATATTATAAATCAAAAACCATCATATTCTACAAGATTTGGGCAATAATTTATCAATAGAGGATAATTTCTCTAAATGCAACGGCGTAAGAGATAATAGAGTTTCAAAATAAAGTAAGCATAAAATAATTAGATTTTTGTTCACTTCGAACGGAGAAAAACGCCTGTAAATGTCTTCGAGTTCCGTAAGAGGCTACGTAATTCAAAAACTTGTATAATTTATAAAACATATAAATTCTACAGAAATCTCTTCAATTTTTTTTTTTTGCTTTTAGAATATGATTTCACCTTTCGGCTCGTATACATAACTTGAAAATTTTAAATTGCGCCCTTTTGCACAGGACAATTTTTTGACGACTTTCGAATCTTAGTTCCATAGGACCTAAGCTGTAATACCGGATAGGTCAAACATTTTAACCTCGAAATGCCCAATAACTTAATTTTTAAGCACATTTCGGACGCGCCAGCACTCCACTATTACTAGACTGAATTTTGACAATAATATTTATTATTAATTTGAAAATAATTTTGTTGCCCCTAAATTATATGAACTAATCAAAAACCATAAAATTAATACACCTATAAGACAGGTAGTATCATTATATTAATGTTCCCACAAGAAATTTAGCTAAAAATGTTAATAATACAGTGAGTCAATAGTATGGTATTCTTCTGTAGCACCTCTATTGTACATTTTAGAGAAAAATGTTATATAAGAGACCCCCTTTAATTTGCGATTCTCCATCATATAAAATTATTTTCACTTATACAGGCTGTCCCATTTCTTCTGCACAGCACCTAACTTCGTTTTTTTAAATGGAACATCCTGTATTTCACTTCATTTTCGAATTCCCTGATCGATTTGACTATCAGGTTGTATAAAGTCATTTTTGTTTAAACTTCATAGTTTTTAAGTTGCGGGCATTTTTTTGCAAATATTGACAGATGCAGAGCAATTTTTAAATTCATTTTCACCTAAGAAAACTTAACTCTCGAATCAACTTAAACAAAACGATATTAACTGCGAAACAAAATTTATGACTTAACTTTTTTCATAGTCGAGTATTATCAAATTATATTAATTTGCTATATTCATCTGGAAAATACATTTGAAATAACGAAGTTGACCTGCATACGGCAAATATGGGACAAGCTGTATAGCTAAAAATAATTTTAGCTGGAGCGACTTGTCGCTGGAAACAACTTTTATATGGAAAGTTTTTTAGTATTTCTAACTTTAAAGGGTATAACGAAGAATCTCGCACTATTATTGACTCACCTTGTATATTCAAAAATACAACAAATTTTAAAGAATTAATCAACAATATCAAAAATAAAAATATTCCAAAAGGGTCCTTTTAAGGGTCATTTTAAAATTATTATCCATTATACAGGCTGTTCCATTTTCGCCGGGCACACTCTCTTTGGCTGTTTTAAATGGAACCCCCTATATATTATTGCAAATTTCAATTCCTCGACTAATTTTAGGACAAGTTTGTTAAATATTTCATATGTCTAGAATTTATAGTTTTTGAATTATACTCGATTGTTTGAGAATTTCGACAGATGCGAAGTAATTTTGAAAATTCTATTTCTTAAGCTGGATAAACAGATGCAAGGGAGAAAATTAAAACCTGGTGTATACTCGGCTCGACGTAAAGCTGTCGATATGGTATACAGGGTGTTCAAAAACTTGTTGTCAATGGTTCGGCTCGTATAAACAACAACTTTAAAATGCGAAGTTTTAGAGAAAAAAGTTATATGAGAGACCCCTTCTTATTTTTAGTTTTCCATACTTTAAAACTATTTCCACTTATACAGGTGCTTCGGCGCAGCACCCAACGGCAATATTATACATCAGTTATGTACGTGGCCAAGTTAGAAAATTGCGTTATAAAAAATTTCAACACATAAATACAAGAAAAAATTCATACAATATGTTCAAGATTCGCAATCGCAATCGAGACTTTCCAAGAGCGAATCCAATTTTTGCATTAAAAACGTATTAGCGTCGATGATTCTTTTTGTTTCGTCTTTGCCCATTTCGAAAGTTTTGAAGACATTTTTCAGTTTGCTACTTCTTATTCTGTTTAACTTTATGTTGACCTTTTGCTGCTCTTGCAGATTTGATACGTGATTCTCGAATTTCTGGGTTAAAGCGAGGTTCTTTAAGTACACGTTGAGAGCGGTTACGTACCAGTCGTTAAAGCTAGACAGGAATGGTAGCAGCGTCTTGTCGAGGCAATCTTTTAAGAGAGCCTTTAGTTTGTATAGAATCCCGGTTATTTGCATCTTTATGAAATTGTGCTTTTCGATTAGGGAGTGCGATAAAAATAGTGTATTAACGTCTTTTTGAAATTGTCGCAAGTAATCTTCCAAACTGTTTATTTGTTCCGTAGCAGACGAAATGTAAGAGTTTCTCGATTCACCTATAGATTTGGCTGATGCTCTTAAAATCGAGAAGTTATTCGAATTTATTTGTAGTAATTGGAACGCTTGTGCTTGATATGAAGACGGGGATGAAGGGGTGATGGATTCTGCATTTTTGTATAATTTGCCCAGATTCTGAACGACACGGTAAGAAAAACAAGAGGCCGATTTACAAATTAGATGGTAAATCAGCAAAATTCTTTCAATCTTTCTCTTATACAAGTGCCCCAAACTGCAAGCGAATCTGGCGTGATGAGCGTCGCATAACAACGAATTCATTTGCGGGAATCCACGAAATTCCGGAATTTCAGACAAATTTTCCAACGTACATCGAGTAATTTGTTTGTCGAACAGAATTATAGGCTCATTTTCCGATGTATTTGGATATTCTACAGCAGTTTTGTTTCCGTGAACGACTTGAGAGAAGTTATTATTTTGGAGAAACAAGATTTGATTGTCTGCGCTTACTCCGGTTTCACGATATATGCGATTCTGCAACTGTTCGTATTTTTCGCAGGAATGAATGTAAATTTTAAGCAACTTAGCCGAATTAGCCATAAATACGTTAAGTGGAATGTGAGACAAAATACGAGTTACTTTCGCGAAAAACTGCTCGAAACTACACATATTTTCTTGATCGGCCTCTAAAAGATCACCCAACAATTCGGTCATTAACTTTCTCAAACCTCCACTAAGCTGACAATGTTCAGGCAGCGCGTTACTGTACTCCACAGGCCCGTTCTCTTCTTTCTGCACCCCCATGATACATCCCCTCCCCTTCCCCTTGATGATACGGTACATAGTCTTCCTGTCTCTCCGTCCGTTGAACGCCCGAAAAGGCAAATTTCCCGTGATTACCTGAACTAAAGTTATCCCCAGCGACCACAACTCCACTTCCGCCCCAAAACACTTGTCCTCCTTGTTAAGGAAAGCGTCAAAAATGCTCGGGTGGATGTATTCTTCCGTGCCGCAAATCGTAAAGAACTGTTGCTCATCGTGCAGTTCCCGAGCCGCTCCAAAATCTGATAGTTTGTATATGGTAGCACCGTTCGCATCTTTGAATTTTAGAATGTTATCTGCAAGAGAATTGTTAAGAAATAAATAAAAATTGTCCCTTGTATAAATAGACTGTTAAACTTCAAGTTTGCGGGTTGGCTCAGTATCGAAAAGCGCGGGGAGTTTTTGTTCGAATCCAAGAGGATCCTTTTTCTTTTTTCCTTCTAAACTGTGTTGTAATCTACAGAATTTTGATTTCCATGTGTTGTGTCCGATGGCCCGTCACGAAAGGTATTTTTTTAACGAAAATTCGCGTTTACTATTGAAAACAAGGGAATAATACCACGCTAAAAGTTGCTTTGGCAAAACCTGGTTGGAATATAAATAAACGCTTTTTGCATCAGGGCATCTGTCGCTCTTGATTCTAACTTCCTAACACGAAAATCACCAAATAAAGGCGGGTAAATTTGAAATGCAGAACAGTAATCTTGCATTAGTTTAAAAATTGAAACTAATATGTTTGTGTTAAATTTTGCTAACCCTTTTTTTGGATTTTTGGTTTTGAAGAAAATTCTAACTAGGGTTTTTAAATTATTTGTAAACATTTTCTTGATATTAAACTAAACGAAAAAGGCAAGTCATGTTTATGGAAACCAATACGATTATCAATTGATAAGATATACAACTGAGAATTGCGCTTGATAACGATCTGTATTCCGTTTAATCAAAAATTTATCTAAGTGTCTGCTGCTTAACAATATACCCAGAATTCAGGGGATTTCTTTTTATCTCGCGATAATTATTTCAATAATTATTATCACACTAAACCATACGCGAGAATGGAAACGGCCCTGAGCCATATAAAATTCGTAAGATTAGCAAAGATTTATGTGCCTTTCAGTATTTATACCTTGGTTTAGTATAAAGGGTGGTTGGCCATTACGCAGCTTTTGGGGGCCACTGGTGAGGGTCATACTCTGGGGTGTTTTGTCGCGAACTACTGTATTTTTCTAAAATCGCCGATTACCGTCAGCCGTCAACGACACTACGAGCAAATGCTGTCAAAATTTGTGGAAGATCAAAATTTTTGGTTGAATTTGAATGTTGTTTTGCTCCAACGTGAGAATAAACTATGGAAAAATCAAAAGAATAACATACCTGAAAGCGTAAATTACAATTTAAATAGTATTTGGAATAAAAATTGAAAATTTGTGACCAGATCATAAACTTTGAAATTGAAACTTCAAGAAATATGGAAAGCTGATCTGGAAATTAGCCGTTTTGCAGTTGACACCTATTTGGGCATTACGTAAAAACCAAAATAGTTCATACAAGAACATTTTCGTGTTCAAACACTTTATATTAACGAAAAACTTGGGAATTAAATCCTGAAATTTATTTAATGACAATCAACTGACATTGCTAAATTGGCATATTGGTAGTGTCACAAATCGAAAAGAATCCGACATTCCTGACTACAGAGGTTCTCAACAAGTTTGTCCACATGCGCAGAAGGCCACGAAAATCGGTTCTCGGAGTGTCGAACCATTATATATACTAAACCAAGTATTTATACCTAGTTTCCGACAACGACTGCCTGCGACGAGTGTGGCGCAATGGGTAGAGCTTTCGTCTCGTGGCCCAATGCGCTCGAGTTCGATCCCCATCTCGACGACTTTTCTTTTGTATTCCACCGTTTATTTTTTACATAAAAAACTGTTCTGGTCAAAAGGACAATTGAGCGAGTCTGTGTCATTTGATATAAAAACAATATTAATGTAAGATAGACTTTTATTCGTTATCACTCGGAAAATAAAAACCGGCAGTCTGCTCTACCGCTTGGGATCGGTCAATCTCAGGACTTTCACATGGCTCAGGGCCTTTTCCATTCTCGCAAACAAGACGCCCAAGATTGCTGTTACATTATTACATCTGCATTTATATACCTTGTATCAGTGGCGACTCGTAATGAAGGGCTCTGGGGGCGCCGCTCTCTCAAAGATGAAAGAAAACTTGAACAAAATCACGTACCTACCGAATTTCCATACTTTCAGTTGTTGTCTAATTAAGTAAAACACCCGTAATGAGCAAAACGGGCACTAAATGGTGCAATCCCGTTCGGCGTCGGAAAACAGCAATTTATCCAAATAATTTTTGATTTTTTTTTCAAATTGTTATCTTTAATATAAAAAAACAACCTTTATCGTTATCTTAATACCTATTAAGAGTACCTATTAAATAATTTGTTTTGAATTCGTTAATCTTTATGTAGTTTTAAGAAAAAAATTTGTTAATCTTCAAATTTATCCAAAACAAAACAAAACTACGAAATTTGCAATGCTGTTTTATACTAACCTGGTTTTAGGTCGCGATGTACCAGATTGTGGGCCCGCAAATGTTGGATTGCAGCAGTTAGATTCTTCAAAACTAGCAGAACTTCTTCATCGGGAAGTCCGTGCATATTTTCCGGATTTTTCAAAACTGCCGTTAGGCAACCCTCTGTACTTAACTCCATAACCATAACTTGGCGAAGCTGCTGGTCTTCTTCGACAGCTATCAATTTGACTACGTTTTCGTGGTCGATTTTCTTCATTATTTCGTACTCTTGAATCTGTTTTTGGTAGTCGCTGAGCAAATGGATGGGTTTTTTGAAGGTTTTGATGGCCACTGCTTCTCTTGTAATTTTGTGTCGGCCGCGGAGCACGATTCCGGCTGCCCCTGTGCCCAGAACATCTCCTGTGTTCCATTCATAATTTTGGGAAGAGTTTGAAGACATTTTGCACGACACACTCCTATACAAATCACTTTTTCAACTGGCGGAGTTCGCCGTTTGCGCTCTTGTGATTGTTACTCAGGAACAAGATAACATACAGATAACATAAACTTTATATAACACACAGCTAAGTCAACAATGAATTTACGACGATTGAAACTGTCCGAGATCTTAGAGCTTTTGGAATTTTGAACATTCTTGGTTTTGGTTTGTAGTTTGTTTAGTCTTTGCAAGATGCACCTCTTTATTTTAATTCCTACTTACATTATTTTCATTTGTACAGGCTGTTCCATTTCTCCGGCCTCCGGCCCAGCCTGGATAACGCGTTCTCGAACATATAGTTCGGCTTATATGTACATAAGTTGCAAGAACTTAATTTGATTTAACGTAACTTTGAAATTTGTTAATTTGGGCGACTGATGCAATTTTGGCAGTGTCTAGTCAAAAAATTAAATTAAGCCGTCGAAAATTAGGGTCTAATCATACTTTTAATGCCAAAAAAAACAATCCTAACTGATTCACGTAAAACGGAGCGAGCAAAGCGAATATTGGCAGTATGCGAGATTATATTTTCGTAGTAGAAATTTCGCCCACCTCATTTCATTGATAATTTTAAGATGAGGCCGAAAATGGCGGACGGAAATACAATTTTAATTTTAAATATAATTACCATGAAAATTAATACGAAAATTATTCTTTTGGAAATTACAGTTGGATCATATGTTCATACTCTTATGTTAATTTATAGGCGCGTTGAGAATATTAATGTTAGAAAAAGTTTGAGTTTGATGAATGCTTGGCTGCATGCTATATCAAATCGGGCAGATAACTGTGACGTAAGAGGTAAGTCCCACAGCTTTAAGAATTTCTTATCAAAATTCTGTACATATTACCGTTGGTTAATTATCCAATTTGCAAATTATGTTATTAAATTACTGATACTAAAAGTTGATATTTTTTATACCTGCCCTCCTGCACACATCTTTATTTTGTGAAGAAAATTTTCGAATTAACACCTAAAAATATACGACGCAAAAAAGACAATTTTTTATTCTTGACAATATTGTAAAGCTGTACTTGGTTTAGTATAGATAATGGTTCGACACTCCGAGAACCGATTTTCGTCGCCTTCTGCGCATGTGGACAAACTTGTTGAGAACCTCTGTAGTCAGGAGTTGCGGATTCTTTTCGATTTGTAACACTGCCAATATGTCAATTTAGCAACGTCAGTTGATTGTCATTAAATAAATTTCAGGATTTAATTCCCAAGTTTTTCGTTAATATAAAGTGTTTGAACACGAAAGTGTTCTTGTATGAACTATTTTGGTTTTTACGTAATGCCCAAATAGGTGTCAACTGCAAAACGGCTAATTTCCAGATCGGATTTCCAGATTTCTTGGAAGTTTCAATTTTAAAGTTTATGATCTGGTCACAAATTTTCAATTTCTATTCGAAATACTATTTAAATTGTAATTTACGCTTTCAGGTATGTTATTCTTTTGATTTTCCCATAATTTATTCTTATATTGAAGCAAACCAGCATTCAAATTCAACCAAAAATTTTGATCTTCCACAAAGTTTGACAGCAAATTCCTACTATGCTGTTGCTACGAGCATTTAATGCTCGTAGGGTCGTTGACGGCTGACGGTAACCGGCAATTTTAGAAAAATTCAGTAGTTCGCGACAAAACACCCCAGAGTTCCATATACTGACGTCAGTATGTCCCATACCAGTGGCCCCCAAAAGCTGCGTAATGGCCAACCAGGTTTTATACTAATCCAAGAAGCTGTACGTAGGTCAATGTCAATACATGCAATGAAGACCAAGAACATAATTTATTAGTTACGAATTCTGTTTAGGTTAGTTCTGCCATTGTATTTTGTATTTATATTAATCTTAGATGAGGGAAAAATATACAAGACGTCCGACCTTTGCCATGCAAATGAGTGTTACTGTGTTACTAACATTTGAGAAGATTTGGTGCCAAACAAATGGTGAAACCAGGTTACTGCTCAGAATTCATATAATTTAACTCAAAATAACGAAAGCAACGTTTGTAATAGTGCAGTTAGTCATATCATTTAAAGAATTTTCGTTCAACTCTCGGCGTAAAGAGACAAAGAAATTTAGGTTACACCCTTTTTTGGTGCCAAATGGTAACACAAACAACATCTGATAACCCCACAGATTTACCAATATATATAAATACTTTTATCTATGGATCATCAAAAAATGATTGGGATATAGAGACCGCCATACTAAGCCCGCTTTTGATTGGGTACCGTTAGCCAATAGGAAGTTATTCTGCACGGCTTTTAAAAATGAAAAAAAAAATAATAACGGCTACGAACCAAAGTGATGTTTTGGTACAATTTTAACAATTTTTTCATTGAACAATTAATCATTTTCAACTGCTTTATTGTAGATTGCTCTTTTGCCAAGACCATAAACTATTAAACGCTTTGCAATATATAGAATCTTTTATTGTTAAACAGTGGAAAGTGCAGATGGCACTTTTGAAGTATTTTTTGATAAAAAACCTGAAAATCCAAAGTTTCTGGAATTGTAATGTTGAAAGAATAAATTACAAATCCACTGCATAATCTTGGAACACTGCAAAACTACTATAACTAGATCGCAAAAGTTAGGTTAAGATATTTTGGTAACGACACTGATAGATGTCAAGAGCATATATGGCACACATAACCTCATACCAAGACTAAGAAAATAAGAATATTTTCGCTTTATTTAATTATTTATTAATTACACAATTTACACAAGCAGTACAAATGGTTAAAATAAAATCATTTATTCGTCTACACTAGGAACTGAATTCTGGAAGACTTGAGACACGGTAACACTATTATTGCTTTGGTTAAACTTGCAGGAAACAAAGAGATCAGCTATTCTAAACACATAGCATTGACTACCCCATCTCTCCCTCAAATAAACAGACCTAGGATCTTCCCTCAACACATTGGTAATAATAGTTTTCTTCTCCTCTCCCTGGAAGAAAATTTTTTTACACAACATGGAGAGATAAACTTTAGGCAGTACCTCTGAACCTAACTGTTGTAATTGAGCTAAAGCCCTGTCTTTGAAACTGACAGAAAGCTGCGCTACTGGGGGTTGATTGACCCACTGGGGAACACGAACTTCACTCGTGACTACCGAAGAAGCTTGGGCTTGAGATGGAGCTTCTTCTTCTTCACCGTCAGGAGCTTCGCGTTCCCCAATACGAGACGAAGACCTATCGAATATTAATACACTTATTGGGCATAACTTGGTGATACCCCTTTGCCTTCATACCGATTTGTACATTTCTTTAGGGCTATACTTACCGCATTTGAAAAATGTCTTCGTTCACTGTCCTACGAACGTCAGCGATTGCTACAGCATCCCCAAACCCGCTACTACTCTCCCCATTTTCTTCCCCATCCCCATCTACCACTCGCAGACTTAAATTACCCAATTCTAAATCACTATTTAAGTTACCGTCGTTCGAACCAAAATTTTCCGAATTAACGAAATTCGGGTTGTCGTACTGAGGAATATACGGTTTTACGTCGAAAACAGGAGTTTCGTTAACCATATCAACTCCACTGAAATAAACAGTGTTTCCTAAAACCCTGTCGATTCTTACTAACGAGAGTCCGATAGGACATGGTCGGTGCGGCGATCTCGTAGCGAAAACCCCAGTTTTTATCCCGTTCAGTCTCGGCGGAGAAACTTTGGCTCTAACGTGCGATACCTCATTTTTATGAAAATGGAACAGTATCCTATAAAAATCTAGTTTATTAACCGATTATGAATAGGCTTGTACTGACCACATATGCGAATATTCTTGCAAACCCTCCAGAGAATGCTCAGGATTAGTAAAAACCTCATTGTTTAAAGTGAGTTTAGCAGTCATATTGGGGCAAATTCCCGGTTGTCGAGGCGTTCCCCGCTTTTCAGGAAAATGAGTATGAATAATCCCTATATACGGTAATTGGACATCTCTTTGGGTTTCCGAAGAACTTCCAGCAACATCCCTAGCGATTTGGTTGCTTCTGCACTGGGAGCATCGAAAATTTTCCAGTTTTTGTTGGACTTCTTCATATTCTTTGCGGCTGGTGTTCGTTGCAGCTTTCAGTTGTTGCCTGTAATCAATACTTCTGAGAAAAACACAGATTGATTAATTAAAAAACATGCCTTAGGTTGTTTATTTCACTGCGTGCTATTTGTAGCTGCTTAGATAGATTATTAATGAGAGCTAACTGATTTTCTACGGACATTTTTTGCTATTATAACCTCAAAAAACTACTGAATGTCAGAAACGTCAATGACCAACAGCGGTAGTCAACCAGTCACTTAGATCAAGACAATATAAAGATTATTTGTTAGAAGTATGGTAGAATCTTAGGCTCAGTAGACGATAAATTGATAAAGTATTATATTGTTAGCTTCTTCACATAATTTTTGATTGAATTTTGCACTTATTATTCTTTAAAATTTACTTATTGAGTATCTCTGGTTTATCGTCCGAGTGTACCCGAATGTGAGATCGGAAATGCGCCACAGAAACTTATTCGAATTTCCCGGCATGAAGATTTTAGTTTTGCGGCTTTTGTGTACCAGCAAAGGGGTGCATCGCGAAGGGAAATTATATTACGTTTTCCGCGTTCCGCGTAGTGCGAATGCGATGAAAATAATGCGGGTTCCTAGATAAGTAATTGGGTACGGGCAAGAAGTTTGTGTTTGATTGTTGAACCGAAGTTTTTTGTTGGATTTGGCAAGATTGAAAAAATCAAACAAAAATGTGTTATGAAATAGGAGTGAATCAGTAACAATGGGAGGATTTGGAATTCTTCTGATTTTGCTGGCTTTTCTTGAAGGTAAGTTTCTTGGAATTTTTTCGACAAGTTTTTTCGACAAGTTTTATGCGAGGTTTTATGTATTCAAAATTCTCCATGAATTTTTGAGCAGTTTAGTCTGTCACGAAGAAGTTCCCGGTTTTAAATTTGTGACCAATAAAATTAGAAACAGTGTGACGTTTAATTAATTTTTTATTTTACTTTTTTTGTGAAGCCTGTGGAGAGGAATGAAAAATTCCTTTTCTAAGAATTATTCCGACTGGATTAGGGGTGTTTAATTTTCATTAATTATATAATGGATGTTAAATTGGGTTTCGTATAACAGGAAGTAAATTGTGTTTATCTGTTAGGGTACAGGGGTTGTAGGGTGCCAGATTTGGACTAATTAATAGCTTAATTTCCGTGTTTTGTGTAGTTATAATTAGTAAATTCTATTAGGGTTGTTTTGTCCCTAATTTTCTTATTTTAATGCAATGAATCTTCGTGTAAAAGAATGATCTAGGTACAACGTTTACGGATAAGAAGAATCAAGTAAATTATTTATCAGTTTGTGGATGAATTTGTGGATGAATTCGTATACTATAGGTACATACATACATGTTCCTATTACAGTAATCTGTAAATTACTGGAGTGTGATTAAATAAATGATTTGCAAACTTGAATTATGTACTCAAGTATAGTTTGCTCCCGCTTCAACGAAAATTGAGGCACCTGAAGCATCGAACCGTGTCTATAAACGAAAGTCTTTAGGTAGGTACCTCATTAGCAACTTTTCTGTACATAAACGTAAATTGTTAAGTATGTACCTATGCTCCGTGTACTCTGAAGATTTTTTACAGCAACGCGCCGGCAAAAATATGACACTAAACCTTTTTCTGACAAGAACATTATATGTGTATTTGTTGCTCGCGATTGACAAAGTATATAACTTCGTATTTTTTATGATTTATACCGAGGCTGCAGTCTGTAGTGTCTCAATAACGGGTAGCTGCTTTTATTCTCGTGTCGTCCATTATTTGGATTCTAAACCGTGAACGAGAGTTACATAAATCATGGGGGAAAATACATTCAGAACATCGTATTTTTTATTATCTATATGATTCTTTTTTTACTGGCATTTTGATGCTGGTTTCTGCCAGTAGATGTACCTACCAGTGGTTGAATTGGTTTTTCCCAGAGTGTATGTTATTTATCGACGTTTCGGCCCCGTTCGGGGCCTTTGTCAAGATTGTTTCAAAATAATATGTTAAACCCTTTGCAGTTAGAAATACTAAAAAACTTTCCATATAAAAGTTGTTTCCAGTGACATGTCGCTCCAGCTAAAATTATTTTTAGCTATACAGCTTGTCCCATATTTGCTGTATGCAGGTCAACTTCGGTATTTCAAATGGAACACCTTGTATTTGACTTCATTTTCGAATTCCTTGGTCGATTTTACTATGAGGTTGTATGAAATAATTTTTTTCTATACTTCATATTTTTTGAGTTATGGGCATTTTCTTGCGAATATTTGCGGATGCAGAACAATTTTGAAATTTTAATATCTCGGAATTGAATAAAGATGTAGCAGTAATATTTTGATGGAATGAAACCAACATTTAGGAATAACTGTTGCTGTAAGAAACAATCGAAAATATTATATAGGATATTAGCAATTACAGGACCAACGTAGAAAATTTGAAAACACCATAATTTTCTAATTTCAAATAGAACCCTATTGTTTTATACCGTTGTTGGATTCCTCATAAAATTGCCTTTCTTATTGCAATACACTTCCCTATTCCAAAATTAGCAGTTTTTTGAAATATTTGAATATTTATATTTTCTAGATAAGTCTAGCAAATATGATTTGCTATGAAAAAGTGAAGTCATAATTTTTTTTCGCAATTAATATCGCTTTGTTTAATTTGATTTGAGAATTAAGTTTTCTTAAGTGAAAATGAATTTTGCAAAACAAGAATTAATAGACATGGTCTACACTTTGGGCGAAAATGGAAGAAATTGTTTGTTAGGTGCCAAAATGTATGTACAAAAATATTTTGTGACGAAGGGACATTCCATAGAAGCGGAAATGTGAACAAACATAATTTGCATAATTTCTGCAACATGATTTGGAAAATATGTTGGACGAGTTGCCATTAGACGTAACGCGAAGGTTATGGATACAACACGACGGTGCCCCTGCACACTACAGTGCGTAGGTAAGAAACTACCTGGATAATCAGTTTTCGAACAGAAGGGGTTGTTGACTTTTTAAGTAATTGCTACGGTTTGTTCTTATTTAGTTGTCTGCGAGGGGAAACCACCACATATTTTATGTACACCATACATCCTTCTATACCAAATATATCCCCGTACATCCCAATACATCCTCGTACATCCCTATACATCCCTGTGCATCCCCGTATCTCACCATACATCCTTCTATACCAAATTTGTTTAAATGTCGGATTTAGGCTCTATTTTAGGGCACATTCAACATCTAAAAAGCGTTGACTGGCCATCTGAGGAGAAAAATCGAGAAAAATAAATAATTCCATACACCCTAAATCGCCATAAACAGGTATAGGTAAAACAATTTGATCGTTAATTTTTTGGTAGGTGATAATGTGGCAACTATACTTTTACATAATATTGCATTCATATTGTAGGTATATGAAGAAAAGAATGGTTGTATAGATTTTAAAACATATACGACAATAAAAATATAACAACTTTCGACTTATTTACATTTTCTCATATAACTAGGTACCTAACTATTATCGCAGAAAATAAAATTCTTGATAAAATGTTAAATTCAATTCACAAAAAGGGAATGAATAGTATGCAGGGTTGATTGAATTGCTCCAAGTGGACATAATTGGACGATTTTGTCCAATTATGTCCGTCCGGACAAAATCAATAGTGATGGACAAATTGGACAAAATTGAACGAAATCAATAAAACGCGGCAAAAATTCAAAATAAAACTTATTTTTTATGTTATATTAAAAACTAGCTGGTACCCGGCGCGTTGCTGCCTCAGAAGAAATAATTGTAGTAAAATCGTTTGAAATTTGGTAAACTGCGAATGACATATGCCGTTTGACGTTTGATGTCAATTGTCACTTTATAAATTATAGCGACCCGCCTTGGCTTCACATAAACGTATAAAAAAAAATCTGTTGATCCGATCGCTATCAAACTTCACAGGAACACCCGCTGGGCTAATCTGAAAATTGCCTGAAAATTTCATCAACATCGGTCCAGTCGTTTCGGAGTCTATAACGGACATAGGTAGAAACATTTTTTGCGTTTTATAGATATAGATAGATAAAACAAATGTAAATGAAAACCCATTATGTTGCTTGGCTAGATAGGTTAGCAGACTAACTACTAACTTACAGTATTTAATAAATAAAAATTAAACTTGATTTTGTCCAATTTTGTCCAATAATGTGATTTTGTCCAAATTTGTCCAGTAATGTCCACGCCCTGGACGAAATCAAAAAAAGCGGACAAATTCACAACTCTGATAGTATGGGCCTGCCTTTCAACAGATTAAATAAAAGCTGTTCTATCGCTTTTCCCCCAGCACATTTTAAATTGGGCATTTGGGTTTATTCAAATTTGGAAAGCACTTTTAACAAAGGGCTTGGAAGTTCCATTTGCATGCATGTTCGGTAGGCTACCGCAAAACTCGGGAATTTAAAAATCAAAAATTACCCGGAAAAACTATTTTTTGAAGAAAAACGACAATGGGGTCGTTACACAATTTTTTAAAATCATATTTTCCCGAAGATTGTCGTAAAATATTTGACCCGTATTTTTTATTTTTCTTATAGCGAACATTTTAGGCATCTAAACCAGCCTCAAAGTTAAGACGCTGGCCCTTTAAGCCTTTTTGAATGATGACGTATCGGGGGCAATGCCGAGAATTGTCGATATTAGCCGGAAAGTACAACTGTTGCTTGTCAAACGTAAACTGAATTAATAAACAATCATGGCAGTCTAGTCGTTTGACAGATAGTGTCCAGTGTTGTTTTTCAGTTTGTCTAGTTTCCAAATAAATGAAGCATTTACCGTTTCGTTTTAATATTTTTCATTTCAGCACTGAAATAGTCCAAATTGAATAAATAATAATTGTCAATCATTTCACTACCCCTAAAATTGTCTGAATCGGCTTTAAAGAAACCTTGCTCTATTTCCCATACACAAATATACTAATTGACACAATAAATAGGAATAAAGGCACATAAATAAACGGCAGATAACTATTTATACACCCAGACCCAACACAAATAGAAATAAATTTCCAAATGTCAAATTCTGATTATTCCTAACACTTGCCCGTAGTATCAGGAGGTCATAAATGATCATGATGCGCGCACCGTTCTCCGTTTAGGTTCAGACCACTTTGCTGACGGTAACTTTTTTAAAACAGACCCCAGAGTTGACTCACGCATTTTAAACAGACCCCTTAAGCTGTCCTCACACCAGACACACGCATTTTTTGCAAAAGAGATATATGATCATTATGACTTCCTGCTAACAAGGGCAAATCATTATTGCTCCCTACTTTACCGGCTCAAACTCCACGTAACGTTATGCTTTCTGGGTATCAAAACATCAATTCAGATGACCAATCACAAGCGCTTCTAAGCTAATGACGTAACCGGGGCAGCACGTGCTCTCTGAAGGCGCGCTTCGTGCTAAAATCGCCATTGTTTAAATTTTGAGCTACTGGTGAGTAAATAAATGTAACCCAGAGGGCCAATAAACACCTAGTTACTTATTTCTATCAAAATTATATCGATTTTCTATTTAGTGCAACGACCCCATGATAACCTTTTTTAGGTTTTTTGAAAGGTTACGCGCAAAGGCTTTCCTTAGATACATTCCTTAATTAGTAGTAAGAATTTCTGACTTATTTAAAGGCAAAAGAATCATACCTTATGCTACAAACGTCTCAAAAGATGAGCAAACTGTTGAATTGACTGCTGTAGCCCCGGCTGTAGCAATTAACCGCAATTAGCATAACAATGCGCCGAAGACGAAAGAGAGACTTACGCGAATAGCACGTGTGACCCGACATGCAGATGATGAAATGCTTCGCTCATGCGCACATCGGTGCATCAGGTAATTCCCGGGCTTTTTTACGTGTTTACAATCCATACATCCCCGTACATCCTCGCATACATCCCCGTACATCCCAATACATCCCCGCACATCCCAATACATCCCCGTACATCCCAATATATCCCCGCACATCTCAATACTTCCCCGTACATCCCAGTACATCCCCTATGTTGTACACCATACATCCCTGGTGGTTTACCCCCCGGTTGTCTGATTTGGTACTTTTTTCAAGGAAATGCAAATTTTGAGTATAGGGAACTCGATAGGGAAGCGTATAGCAAAATGAAAAGTAATATTATGGGGAATCTAACAATGACCTAAAAACAATAGGGTTCTATTTGAAATTACAAAGTGTCTGAAGCGAAGTGAGAAGCACGTGCTCTCATTTGCAATAAATCTGGCAAGTACCTAGCCTTTATTTGTTCCTGCCGTTTTTAAACAAAATGTGAGAATCTGGCATAATATATTTTGCTTTATTACCATCATAACGGGTTGCCGCCTGTAATGCTGTCTCCGTCTCCAATTTTCGCTTACTACCGCCAGTTTTCATTTTCACATCTGCCGAGGTCAGTCAAGTTGCCCCCCCCCCATGAATTATTTCGAAAAATGTTTATGATGGCTCGATTGCGCCGGTGTTGCGCCACCTTGCGCCGCTTATTTCGTAGCTTGCGCCCTTATGGGTCAGAAACTGTAGCCTATTTTCCTTGGGAGGGGCCAACTATACGATAGCCCCTCCCATTTACAATTCGTCCAAAATTATTATAGGGGTACATTCTAAAGGACTTGCGCCACCTTGCGCTACTAGAATTTTTGCTTGCGCCATAGTGGTACTGCATATACGCCACGTGACAGAAACTGCGCTGGCCCCCCAAATGAATTATTTTGAAAAATGCTTGTGATGGCTCGATTGCGCCGGGGTTGCGCCACCTTGCGCCGCTTATTTCATAGCTTGCGCCCTTATGGGTCAGAAACTGTAGCCCATTTTCCGTGGGGAGGTCAACTATATGGTGGACCCTCCCCATTTACAATTCTTCCAAAATTATTATACGTATACATTCTAAATGGCTTGCGCCACCTTGCGCCACTAGAATTTTTGCTTGCGCCCTAGTGGTATTGTATATACGCCACGTGACAGAAACTGCGCTGGCCCCCCATGAATTATTTTGAAAAATGCTTGTGATGGCTCGATTGCGCCGGGGTTGCGCCACCTTGCGCCGCTTATTTCATAGCTTGCGCCCTTATGGGTCAGAAACTGTAGCCCATTTTCCGTGGGGAGGTCAACTATATGGTAGCCCCTCACCATTTACAATTCTTCCAAAATTATTATACGGATACATTCTAAATGGCTTGCGCCACCTTGCGCCACTAGAATTTTTGCTTGCGCCCTAGTGGTATTGCATATATGCCACGTGACAGAAACGGCGCTGCCCCCGCCCATTATTCGAATTTGAAATTTTTTGTACACCTTTATTATACATTCCAGAGAAAAATTTTGTATGAGAGACACAAATGATTTTTCATTTTTCATTATTCCATATTACTTTCTACTTATACAGGCTGTCCCATTTTTCTACATAACACTGAACTTTGTTTTTTTAGTGAAGCACTTGTATTTGATTGCATTTTTTGATTCCTTACTTGTTTGCTAGAGGTCGTATTAGATATTTTTTCCTTGAAGTACAATATTATTGGTGCTACCTACCTGCATTTATAAAAGACTTTGACGGATGTAGGAGAATTTCAAAAAATTAATGTATTCGGATTGATCCTGTGGCAGTGATATTTTATTAGGAAAAAGGAATATCCAGCCGAATATAATATACAGGGTATAACCAACTGCGTGATGAAATTAGAAATTTCAAACCTCATAATTTAATTCTTTTAAGTGGAATCATACATTTTTATGTACGTCACACATACCATTATTAGGAACGTATGTATAAGCTTTGTATACCTGTAATGTTAATGGTTCCTGCCAGCAGTATTATTCCTTGCATCTGAAGAGTAATGGTATTTTGAATATTTTTGAACTGCGTTTTAAAAAATTGCCTAAATCTGTCGGCTTTTTGACATGACTTGTCGAAAACAAGGGTTCAATGGTTGCCAGCACTGTCTCCGTTTGGGCGTTTCCCGCGAAATTTTGAAAGTTTCAGTGACTCAGCCGTAAAGTGTAAGAAGTATTGATATCTTTTCAATTATTGATGGATTCAACCGTTACTTGTTTGAAATTCATTTAGATAATAATAATAATAATAATAATATTAAATATATTACAGTAATGTAATAAACTGGAAATGTATGGTTGCCGGTTCTTCTATATAATTGCAAGAATTATAGGTAAATGTGATAAATAAGCGCAAATTATAGTAAATGTAACAAACTGGTTGCGTTTATTTATATCCCAACTAGGTTTTGCCAAGTAGGCCACTTCCACTTTCACGCGCTTTAACCTACGAGCAAATAATAACAGGAGAGAACATAATGCTTTAAAGGCACGCGACGGAAATACCAGAGAAAGAGGTTTATTTGAGTGGGGGAACGGTGGATGTCGGCGGCAGAGGGGTTGCAACTTTAACAACACGGACCGTGAACTGACAGCCACAAATGAAGTTTAAGAGGGATACGTACGTTGCTCAAGAAAATAAACATTCGGTCTCCCCCACTACACCAGCCAGCGTAGGAGAAACACGAAGAGAAACAGATCTGCCAGCCAGATACGGCCCGAACGTACTCGGCTGTCACCGACTGCTGAGGGGCGGTTAGAATCTGCTAGTGGAAGGAGGCGCTCCCGTTTTTAGAAATGGGTTTATTGTCGAAGTAAATTTAATGTAGCTTATTTATTTTCAGTTTAAATGCATTCAAATTTGAAACGCAAGCAATTTAATGTTCATATTATAGTGTGCTCTAATTAGTTTTCCAGTATTTGCTTTTTGAACCAAGTTTCTAGCTGCTGAAAATACACCAAAAGGCAAATTTCACGTCTCGTTTCTGTGATTATTTACATATTTGTTCTTAATTTGGTTTGACGGAATTGTAGAACAAATCTTCTTCTTTCTGACAAAGAAGAAATTTCTGCAAAATATTTATTAGTAAGAGCTCTACGGTTCCTAACATAGAGCTTGATATCGGCGCTGTTTTCAACGTACGTATCCCTCTTAATAAGTTTATTAAATGGCCGACTTCCGTCGCCCGGTTTGCCTACCCCTACCATAAATAGGTTCTCTCCTGTTATTATTTGCTCGTAGGCTTTAACAGACTGTTAAACTTCATGCCATACAAGCAACATGCTTGGCGCAGTATCGAGAAGCGAGGGCACTTTCAAGACGCGTGGGGAGTTTTTGTTCGAATCCAAGCGGAGCCTTTTTTTAAAGCTTGTTTTAATTTAGAGAATTTTTGCATGCATTCCATGTGTTGTGTCTGGTGGCTCGTCACGAAAGGTATTTGTTTAAAAAAAGCCGCAATTACTAATAAAAACACGCTAGAACATTTCATTGGCAAGACCTAGTTGGGATATACATAAACGCAAACTGGTTATGAATAGTTGCCGGTTCTTCTATACATAATTGCAAGAATTATAGGTAAATGTCATTAATAAGTGCAAATTATTCACTTTTACCGATGATTTTATAAAATTCCCAAAGTACAACGGGCAATTTATTAAATATCCTTGAATTAATTACATTTTCAGGTAATTATGAATAGGTTCCAAGACGCGGTGGTAATAATAATAAATTGTTTTCTTTTCTTCTACTTTCTGTTCAAATTATCAAGTTATGGAGCTGTAGTAGTACTAGAGTGGGTGTCGAAGCTCTTGCGTGCGTATGGCATTTGCGTACAAGGCACATTTTATGGCATTTGCGTACATAAGGAAATATGAGTCCAGTCGGCAAAGCGGGCACCTCGAAGCAAGTGGCACTTGCGTACAACATAAAATTTGGATTCCTAATTTAAATATTTATTTCGAACACTATGCTAAATATTGAGGTAAGTTAACTTGATCCCCCCGTTGATTTGTTTTGTAAAATGTTTGTTGAATGATCTTTGAAGATAATTATGTTATAAGCGCTAACGACCGAGACTTACAACACTCCGCTCGCTTCGCTTGACCTTAACCTGACAGATTGTTATATAGTACGCAAGTCCCACATCCCACTTGCTTCGAGCTTTGCCGGCTGGACTAATATTTCCTTATGTACGCAAATGTCATAAAATGTGCCTTGTACGCAAATGCCACGCACGCAAGTGCCTCGAAACCCACTCTAGTATTACTACTACAGGTCCATAACTTGATAATTTGAACGGAAAGTAGAAGAAAAGAAAATAATTTAGTATTATTACTACCGCGCCTTGGAACCTATTCATAATTACCGGCAAATGTAATTAATTCAAAGATATTTAATAAATTGCCCGTTGTACTTTGGGAATTTTATAAAATCACTGGTAAAAGTTAATCATTTGCACTTATTTATCACATTTACCAATAATTCTTGCAATTATATAGAAGAACCGGCAACTATACATAACCAGTTTGGGTTTATGTATATCCCAACTAGATTTTGCTAATGCAATGTTTTAGCATGCTATTATTCCCATGTTTTCATTAGTAATCGCGGCTTTTCTTTAAACAAATACCTTTAGTGAAGGACCACCAGACACAACACAAGGAATGCACGCAAAATTCTGTAAATTACAAGAATCTTTAAAAGAAAAAGGCTCCACTTGGATTCGAACAAAAACCCCCCACGCGTCTTGAAAGTGCCCGCGCTTCTCGGTACTTCGCCAAGCCTGTTGCTTGCAATGATGTATATCCCTACTGGATAGGCCCATTGACGTTTACCCCGTGAAAACTTTCTGAGGCATATCTGTTGTGTATGCAACCCGTACTACTTACGGATCTCCATCCTTTTCTAACGCGAAGAGCTTATCAGGTGTTTTAGCACAGGTAGTTTATACATTATTCGAAAATTTCAATTGTGTAGCTCAAGAATGGTAAATAAATTTGCTGACTGGTCACAGACCTTTAACAGGGAGCAGATCAGAACTTAGATTCTAATAACATTGCGTAATAACTCATAGAAGAACTTTATGAAAAAAAGGATAGTAGTAGACTCGAAAATATATGACAAAAATAAATTTATAGTAGACTGACACCCTGTATACTATTACTATTCAGATGCAAGGAATAATACTGCTGGCAGGTACTATTAACATTACAGGTATACAAAACTTATACGTACCTAATAATAGTATGTGTGACGTAGGTACATAAAAATGTATGATTCCACTTAAAAGAATAAAATTATGAGGTTTGAAATTTCTAATTTCATCACGCAGTTGCTCATACCTGTATATTATGTTCGGCTGGATATTCCTTTTTCCTAATAAAATATCACTGCCACAGGACCAATCCGAATACATTATTTTTTTGAAATTCTCCTACATCCGCCAAAGTCTTTTATAAATGCAGGTAGGTAGCATCAATAATATTGTACTTTAAGGAAAAAATATCTAATACGACCTCTAGCAAACAAGTAAGGAATCAAAAAATGCAATCAAATACAAGTGCTTCACTAAAAAAACAAAGTTCAGTGTTATGTAGAAAAATGAGACAGCCTGTATAAGTAAAAAGTAATATGGAATAATGAAAAATGAAAAATCATTTGTGTCTCTCATACAAAATTTTTCTCTGGAATGTATAATAAAGGTGTACAAAAAATTTCAAATTCGAATAATGGGCGGGGGCAGCGCCGTTTCTGTCACGTGGCATATATGCAATACCACTAGGGCGCAAGCAAAAATTCTATTGGCGCAAGGTGGCGCAAGCCATTTAGAATGTATCCGTATAATAATTTTGGAAGAATTGTAAATGGTGAGGGGCTACCATATAGTTGACCTCCCCACGGAAAATGGGCTACAGTTTCCGACCCATAAGGGCGCAAGCTATGAAATAAGCGGCGCAAGGTGGCGCAAACCCGGCGCAATCGAGCCATCATAAGCATTTTTCAAAATAATTCATGGGGGGCCAGCGCAGTTTCTGTCACGTGGCGTATATACAATACCACTAGGGCGCAAGCAAAAATTCTAGTGGCGCAAGGTAGCGCAAGCCATTTAGAATGTATCCGTATAATAATTTTGGAAGAATTGTAAATGGTGAGGGGCTACCATATAGTTGACCTCCTCCCCGCGGAAAATGGGCTACAGTTTCTGACCCATAAGGGCGCAAGCTATGAAATAAGCGGCGCAAGGTGGCGCAACCCCGGCGCAATCGAGCCATCATAAGCATTTTTCAAAATAATTCATGGGGGGCCAGCGCAGTTTCTGTCACGTGGCGTATATACAATACCACTAGGGCGCAAGCAAAAATTCTAGTGGCGCAAGGTGGCGCAAGCCATTTAGAATGTATACGTATAATAATTTTGGAAGAATTGTAAATGGGGAGGGTCTACCATATAGTTTACCTCCCCCCGGAAAATGGGCTACAGTTTCTGACCCATAAGGGCGCAAGCTATGAAATAAGCGGCGCAAGGTGGCGCAACCCCGGCGCAATCGAGCCATCACAAGCATTTTTCAAAATAATTCATTTGGGGGGCCAGCGCAGTTTCTGTCACGTGGCGTATATGCAATACCACTATGGCGCAAGCAAAAATTCTAGTAGCGCAAGGTGGCGCAAGCCCTTTAGAATGTACCCCTATAATAATTTTGGAAGAATTGTAAATGGGAGGGGCTATCGTATAGTTGGCCCCTCCCAAGGAAAATAGGCTACAGTTTCTGACCCATAAGGGCGCAAGCTACGAAATAAGCGGCGCAAGGTGGCGCAACACCGGCGCAATCGAGCCATCATAAACATTTTTCGAAATAATTCATGGGGGGGGCAACTTGACTGACCTCATCTGCCGTCTCGTATCATCCCCAGGCCGGGGGTAAAAATCCGGCTCCCCTAAAATCATACCTACGCACTATTTGTAACCGGATGACTCTTTGTGAGTTGTGATGTTAATGGCAGTTTCGGACAAAAACATACGTCACTTCAAAAATGTGCATTTTAATTTGGTTTCAGGTCCATAAATGTATGCAACGACACTTGTTTTTAATTAAAACAGCCACGAATTATTGTTAATGGTAATGTATGCAATTACGGGCCGTGGAAAACTTTTCGCGTGACATAATTAACATTGAATTGCGTTGCGATGATTTAGCAAACAGATTTTGAACCGGCGAAAGAATAACCTACGAATTTCCCCAAAAGTTGAACATCCTACATCCCTAATTATTTGAGAGCAGTAGTCTAATCTGGGCCAACCCCTACCTCTTTTTATTCCTATCTTTGACTCTAGTATGTCGCGAACTAATGACATTCCTGCATAACTTGGCGATCAGTCGCCAATCCGAGCGCCAATCGCTACACTCGACGTTGACCTATTTAGTTTAGAAATTACCTACCGGGTAGCTGTTATTCTACCTGTTTGCGTAGAGTAAACCTATTAATTTCAGGGGGAAAAACTTATTAGTCACAAGAATAAACTGCAAAGAAATATGGCCAGCCGGGAAGAATCTCATTACAGGACCTTTATGATGTAGGTCTGCTGTCACAAGTATAAGTTTGTACTATAAACAACGTGAAATAAAAAGGAGCTGAGCGAGCAAGATTTCTGTACAGCCCATTAAATTTTCTGTAGAATTTGCTTAGTAATGGGAGGTAGATGATACAGGAGCGAGATTGAATGTGATATACAAACCTCATCAAGGACCTTTTCGATGAAAATTCGTGGAGCTGGAATTGCACGCAAAATCTAGGAATATTTTAAAGGTACGTTCAGAGACATTAGGGTAAAAAGCAGGCTGCGTACGAAAAATTAAAGTTCTATCGCAACTCAAGGTTAATGAAAACTATATCTCTATGTGTATCGCCTGATAAAATTTTGCACTGTAAGATATTGTCTCCCAATTGTAAAATTAACAATCTCGTACCATTACATAAGCCTTCATTAATGCTGAGATTTCTAACCAACATCACAATACAATATACTCTCAACTTCAATTCATGCGGAGGAAAATTTGGCGGGTTTAAAGTATTTAAATATTCAGGAAGAATAGCATCGTTTAAATCTCCATTATCACAATTTTCAACACTATCCAAGTTTGTATATATTTTTTCTGTTTTTATATCTAACAGTTCTACCACTTTTTTGTTAATGTCTTAAACATCAGAATAACTGATTAGGTCATAGCTATGAATCGCTTTTCTCTAATTGATTCCTCCATATATACGTTCAACGATATCCGAATTATAAATACATCTCTGTGTACATCGTTCAAGACTCCATCTCCAACATCCAATAAAAACTTGGTGAATTCTTGTTCCTGTGGTAGAGTCCGCATATTTTGTGTTTAAGAAAATTTACGGAAATAACTCCAAAGAGGACTAAATTTGATACTTAAATTCACTGTTTCACAGCGGGTAGCATTTATTTTAACTGGTAACAATTGTCAAAAATCTCCTCGCAACACCATAATTTTTCTACCAAACGAAACATCACAATTCATAAAGTCTCGTAAGGTTCTGTCTATAATGTGTAAAGCATACCTTGGCGCCACAGGAGCTTCATCCCAAATAAAAACATCTACACTCCTAAAATAATCTGCTTCTTTTGAATTTTTCTTAAAGTTGGAAGATTAATCCAAACCCAGAGGAACAGGTAACCCAAACATTTCATGAACTGTTCTGCCATGAGGAAGAAGTGTTGCTGCTATGTCCGTGAAGGCCACGGTACAAACAATTTTATTCTTACTCTTCAGTAAGCTGTAAAGGGTTGTATAAACATAAGTCTTACAGAAGCCTCCTGGACCGTCTAATAAAAACATGAAGATTCAGAAATTGATTCATTTATGTTAGCATCACATTTACCTAAAATAATATCTACAATTTCTTTCTGCTTCTCATTTAGGTGTTTATATTGTCGTGATCCTATTTCTATTGCTTATTCTTCATTTGCATATTCAATGTCGTGGCATGGTAGGAAACATTGAAAGATTGTAACCTTCCGCAGAAAGCATGGAACTAATTTGAATATAGGCTTTTTTGTCCTTCAGTATTGCTGTAACGTCTTTCATAATCTTGTGACATTGCTTCTTTAAATTCTTCCCGCAATTCTTCCTGATAAATTAAAATACGAATGAATAAATATCTCAGCTCATAAATCTTTACCACACAATGTCGTCAACTTGCTTTTAACAATACCAAAACGGCTTCCTTATAAATCAAAGTATTCTTAGAAGATCATTCACAAAACTAAATTGCTATTTGTGAGAACCATTAAAATATTTTGATCATTTTGACAGAAGTTTTCTTGTTTGTGTCGGCGGGTGTGTACAAATTTCTGTAGATTTCCCTTTCTTCTATTGTTTGTACAATTTTGAATGACACTATATGGAGTTATTTTAATTTCACAGTTACAATTTTTATGTTGAACACTAACAGTTTTTCTAGTTGTTTTGTTGGTGCGAACGCCGAAATTTAATTGCCCTGTATTTACGGCGTTGATAGTGAGGAGGATGCCCTAATTCAACAAAGTTTATCCGTATTGCAGCACACACTCTTGGCAATGTGTGCGTGTTGGTCTCTTGAACTTTGCTAAGTTGGCAACTGTAATTAATAACTCCACCTAACACGTGTTGCGGCAAACAAAAGAGGGTATTCCGTAAGAATGTAATGTGGTTCAAGCCTAAATACCTACCTACGTTACTTTAACAAATACTGATATTGCGAAAAATGGCAATCCGATACTTAAACAAAAGTTGGTCAGTTATTTTTGTCTGGCACGAGTCGGTTCTAGAATAATACACACAGGATCTGTAGGAGGAAATTCGGGAGTAGGAATTGTTATGCGGAAAAAAGTAGGGCAGAGTGTAGAAAATTTCTTACAGCAAAGTGACAGGGTAGTTATGGTTAGGTTAGATTCGAAACCTGTAAAAACAGTAATAATACAGGTATATATGCCCACTTCTAACTACAGTGATGAGGTCGTAGAGGCAGTTTATAGTGATATTGAACATGTGCTAGATTTTGTGAGAGGACACGAAAATTTAATAATTATAGGAGATTTCAATGCAGTCGTAGGCACAGGGCGAGAGGGCGGAATAGTTGGTCCCTTTGGATTAGGCAATAGGAACGATAGAGGAGTTAGACTGATAGAGTTCTGCGATAAACATAACTTAACGGTCGCGAACACTTTATTTCACCATCATGTTAGGAGACGCTACACGTGGAAGATGCCAGGAGACCTAGGGAGATATCAAATAGATTACATTCTTGTTAGGCAAAGATTTAGAAATCAAGTTAGGGATTGTAGAAGTTATCCAGGAGCAGATATAGATAGTGATCACAATATAGTCGTTATGAAGGCCAATCTTAAATTTAAGATTTTGAAAAAACGTAGCGGAAGAAGGTATCTTGACCCAGAGAGACTAAAAGATGATGATACGCGCGATAAGTTCGAGAAAAAGACAAACGAAGTACTAAAGGGCGCGGGCGAAAATATTGTTAGGGACATAGAGGAAGAATGGAATTGCATTAAAAATAGTTTAGTTTCCTCAGCTAGGGATATTTTGGGTCATAAACAGAATGAAAGTAGGAAACCCTGGATAACAAAACATATTGTAAGTCTAATAGAGGAAAGGCGAAAATATAAAAATAGGTTAGATTAAATAGGGAAACAAAGATATAAGGCGATCAAGTGGGAAATTATTCGGAAATGTAGGAAAGCGAAAGAGCAATGGATCGATAATAAGTGCAAAGAAGTGGAAAATAAGTTCGAAGTAGGAAAGACTGATGAAGCATATAAAATAATTAGGAGAAATTTTAGAGAAATTGGATCTAGTACCAAAAGCATTAGGAATGAGGCAGGAGATATCCTAATCGAAAGCGGGGAGAAGGCAGATAGGTGGAAAGAATATTTAGGAAACTTATATGCGGGACAGGAAGTGCAAGATATATTAGAAAGCGAAAGCAGTGTAGAGGGGGATAACCTAGGGAATCCTATAATGAGAGAAGAGTTTGAGCTAGCACTAAAAAGTTTAAGGAATAATAAAGCGCCAGGTATAGATGGCTTGCAGGCAGAAATCTTAAAGTGCGCAGGTCAAGAGGTAATAGATCGTTTATTTAAATTAGTTAGTCGTATATACCTGACAGGCGAGATTCCAGAGGATTACAAACGGAACATCATGGTAGCTTTGCCAAGAAGGAAAGGCGCGGATAGGTGCGAAAATTTCAGAACCATCAGTTTAACTTCCCATGCGTCAAAAATTTTAACTAGAATTGTGCAAAGAAGGATGGAGAAAACCGCGGAAGAAATATTAGGAGAAGATCAGTTCGGATTTAGACGAAATAGAGGAACGCGCGAGGCCATCCTAGCTTTACGAGTAATTATAGAAAAAACGATAGAAAAGAGCGTCTATATAGGATTTGTAGATTTAGAAAAGGCCTTCGACAACGTAAAATGGGGGAAGATGTTCGGAGTGCTGAGAAAGGTAGGGATGAAATATAGGGACAGAAGAATAATACATAATCTCTACGAAGAGCAAAAGGCAGTTATAGAATGTGAGCAGGAACGAAGGGAAGTAGATATCCTGAAGGGAGTGAGACAGGGATGTGCATTGTCACCTCTAGTTTTCAACTTATATATCGAAGATGCTATTAATATTGTTAAGGACAGAACAGCCTCAGGGATTAACGTACAGGGTCAAACTATTAACATGCTCAGATTTGCGGATGATATAGCAGTGTTAGCATCTAGCAAAGAAGAATTAGGAGCGGCTTTGAATGAAATGGAAGCAGTTTTGACACAGAGCTATGGCATGAAAGTCAATAAAAAGAAAACTAAAATTTTGGTATGTAGGGGATGTGAAAATAGAATTAAAGTTGACATACAAATAGGAAATGAGAAGATAGAGGAGGTCACGGATTTCTGCTATTTAGGAAGTAAAATAACTCAAGACGGTAGGAGCACTAAAGATATAAAACAAAGAGTAGCGCAGGGCCGAGTTGCGTTTAACAGAAAGAAACAACTGTTATGTTCGAGAACGGTTAATATTGAGACTAGGAAGAGACTCTTAAAGTCGTATGTATGGAGTACGGCATTATACGGGTGCGAAACATGGACAATAGGGGAAGCGGATCGAAAAAGAGTAGAAGCGTTTGAAATGTGGTGCTACAGGCGCATGATGAAGATACCGTGGATAGATAAGGTTAGCAATAGGGAAGTATTAGAAAGAGTTGGGGAAAAGCGAAAGGTATGGAAGACAATAAAGAGTAGGAGAGATAGGATGGTAGGACACCTTCTAAGACATGAAGGAATAGTTCGCGACATACTAGAGGCAGAGATAGGAATAAAAAGAGGTAGGGGTAGGCCTAGATTAGACTACTGCTCTCAAATAGTTAGGGATGTAGGATGTTCTACTTTTAGGGAAATGCGCAGGTTAGCTCAGGATAGAAAAGAGTGGAGGTACGCATCCAACCAGTCTTCAGACTGAGAACCTTATGATGATGACGAGTCGGTTCTGTCATCTCGGTCTCCCCGTCTGCGGCAGAAAATACTTTTCTGTTATTTTAGCAAATAAAAACTAAGTTCCAAACAAACGAAAATGGAAAAGATGGATTAGCGTCGGAGTTGTAGGTACTCGGAGAAAGCACCAGGTTGCGAATTCTCTCTTCCAAATTGAATAGTTTGAGTGATTTTATGGATAAATTCGTGTGAAATGCCGCACGTGTTTACCTCCATTTAGTGAAACATTTCATTTGCCACATATTTCACAAAATATCAGATCGGTTATTGTGTGTTCGACCTACTTATTAAAACTATATCTGCATCAGTTTGATTTATGTATATCGGAAACATTCGTTTGTTCGTCAATTCGACAATAATTCGCCTCTCCCTGGCGCCTGACAAGACAAATCGCTGTTTTCCAACTACATTCTATAGATATTTTCATTTCGTTCGTCCACATTCAGTGCAAAAGTTATTAAAAACTCCGGCTAGTAGCAATTCATTTCCAAACATTGACTGTCTTGTTATCGGTACGTGCGTTGGCGTTTCACGAGTTTACTTGTTTGTAAAATACCTTATATTGTTAACACAATCACTGTTTACTCTGATAGTCAACAAAAACAGAAAAAAAAACAGTAACACAAACAGAACAAACAAAAGCAAGAAAAACAACAAAGAACAAAATTATAGGCGCTGCTCAAATTGATTGCCATGTTTTCAACACATAATCTACAACTTTTAGTTAATAGGCAGGTTCGATAATTTTCAAATTTGATTAAAATTGATAGAGTTTATTATAATGAAGGCAGTTATGTTGTTAATTTTTGTTAAAAAAAATTCCTTCGCCTGTGAAGCCGTTGCAAAGTTTTCCGTCGGTGCGAGGCTAGAAATCGTACCTTGCAGCGAGAGTAGGCCGCGTGACGTCAGAACTTAGTATAACGTACAAGTCCCAGCTTCAGCGCGCAGCAGTCCCATAAGTATTATGCATATGCATGTGTAGTTAAATTGTTAAATATTATTAACTGGTTCTAACTGGTGTTTTCTGTTTTGTACCCAGACTAATACATCGTACAGCTCGCCAATAAAACGGAAAAAGTGGTTCGTTGGAGCCAGAAGAAAAATCGGTCAGCATTATCGATATTTTCCCGAGTTAGTTTATCATTGCAAAAGTTTATAAAATTATCGGCTGCCCCATTGCAGCCACTCTAAATAAAATCGAACATAATGTAATTTATCGACAGTTTTCTGGGACCCCTTGGTACTTGGTAACGTGTTACGGTTAGCATAATTTGAAACAGGATGCTAGGAGCATGACGGAGCCAAATACTGAATCGCCGTAGCGTTCCCTCCCTGAACTAAAAAAGGAAATTTTATTAACTATTTTACAATAATAATTAAACAGTATGTCATCATAAAATTCTCTTTTGAAGACTGGTAGGACGCGTACCTCCATCCTTTCCCCGAGCTAGCCTACGCATTTCTGTAAAAGTAGAAAATTCTACATCCCCAACTATTTGAGAGCAGTAGTCTAATCTGCTCCAACCTCTACCTCTTTATTCCTATCTCTGACTCTAGTATGTCGCGAACTATTCCTTTGTGTCTCAGAAGGTGTCCTACCATCCTACGATCCTATCTCCTATTCTTTATTGTCTTCCATACTTTTCTCTTTTTCCCCAACTCTTTCTAATTCCTCCTTATTGCTAACTTGTCTATCCACGGTATCTTCAACGCCCGTCTGTAGCATCACATTTCAAACGCTTCTACTCTTTTTCAATCCGTATTTGTTTCCGTTTTTTTTTTTTTAAATTCCAATCCGTTATAAAACTGTTAACTTGATAACTTGTCAATCACTTAAGGTATACATACCTACATAAATGAGTAGGTATGTATTGTATTGTATTAGAGAATATAGGTAGGTACCTATTTTACAGACAGAAGTAAGCAGGTATCTACAATCTACATACCTACTTATACTGAATTATAAAAGGCATGTACAGTTAATAAATTGTTGACTTTGTTTTACTTATACCGGTCTGCCTTTACACTACTGTTTTGAGGTTGAATGAAATTGGGGTTAGATGCAAGAATCACACACCATTTCCACATTTACCGGGACATTTACCTACCTACTACATAAATATGGCAAATTATGTGAATCGGACTTTTGATACCCTTGTTGCATCATTATATCGATTATGTTGTCTTTGTTTTATGTTTCCTTGACACCTTACTTTAAAAATTCACGCTCGAAATAGTCCCAATAAGTATGTTATGAGATAGGTACCGCTTCACGGGCACTTCAAGAGAAGTGGGAGGAGCGCCTTACGAATCTCTGACGTCAAACCAATAACAAAGCGAACTAGCATGGGGGCGTGATTGTTGTATCTTCGTATGTATATTTTTCTTTTAAAAACGCCCAAACAAAAAAGTCTAATATACTCAGATCTGGTGATCTTGCAGGCCACAATATAGGTCCATTTGTACCCAACCATCTACCCGGAAAATGATTTTCTAAATAATTTCTAACTATTGCACACACGCCAAAAGACAGTGACACAGTAATTAAACTCGACTCGTGTTTTGCTGACAGCGTCAGCATCTGGGATTATAGGTGATCCCATCGCTAGACCTGAATTTTGACAATAATATTTATTATTAAATTGAAAATTTTCAGTCTCGTCTGTCGGGCGTATACCGCGAAGCAATAATTTCTTGTTGCAGCAATGAGACGGCCGGTATTATTCAGAATTACGAGGACGGCTTCGAAGGTATAAATAAAAGAGACGTTGGCCATTTCGCATTGATTTGTGTTCGTTAAAGCGCAGCGGATTCTTTTCGTTTGTCGTATATATAAAGGCAGTTCCCGATATAATTGAAAAAGACACTTCAATTTCCTTTAGAAATGCCCTTGGTAGAACGGAAGAATAGTAATTTATTGGAAAACTCATCACTACGGGAAATAGTTGATCGTTCACCGTTATATTGCTTATCGATCCTAAACGCCGGTTTTATTCTAGCTCAAAAGAATTTTCATATTTTTACTAACATAATAGTTTTCCGCATGCACGGCAGCCTCGTCTCAAACGCCGTCAAGGCACGGAAGCAACCGTGTTCGACAGGAGTTTACAGTCATCAGAACTTCCTACGCATCAAAAGCTTGCTCTGTTACATGTAGAAACTCGGAAGAGACTCTTAAAAACGTGTGTATAGAGTACGGCGTTGTACGGGTGCGAAAGTATCCAAGAATCCCTGTATTTACTTTTGACAATGCGTTGAGTGGGTGTCTTTGAGAAACCAAAATGCCGCTTTTCACTGTCGTTCCTCGGCTCTTTTAAAGTTTTAAATTGCCAAGTTAATAAAAACCAGGAAGTAGTGTAGGGCGGGCAATAAAATAAGTTAAGTAGCAGCTACTTTTATAACTTGTCATCGGCAAGAGGAGCTTGTACTGTAAAAGGAACATAATCAACTACATTAAGCGGATAAGAAAGTTGATCTTTTAAGGGCGACGGCGAAATTAAATTTCCTACTTTATCGATTTTATTAAATATTATATAACAAGAAAATCTCGACTCTGACAAAACTGAACTTCGGGAGAATTTATTAGGGGGGATAGAAAACGGAAATGTCTGATGTATTAATTAAAATCGCAATTTATTGTTTATGACTTAAGCTTCTTATTTGCCCGTATCAGTCGCTAAAAGGGTTGCGATCCGCTTGTCTAGACTATTACCGGGGTTTTAATACCTTTTACAAGTTTCAAGGTAATTCGACATGTACCTCAACACCCACACGTATCAGTACAGCATTTGGTATGACGTCACAATCCACGACTGACAGTCAGCAAAATATATGCCCACTTCTAACTATAATGATGAGCCCGAAGATGCAGTTCCTAGTGATACCTATTGAATATGTGCAAGATTTTGTGAGAGGGCACGAAAATTTAATAATTATAGGAGATTTTCATGCAGGGCGCGAGGGCGGAATAGTTGGTCCCTTTGGATTAGGAACGATAGGGGAGTTTAGACTGACGGTCGCGACATACTAGAGTCATAGATAGGAATAAAAAGAGATAGGGGTAGACCCAGGTTAGACTACTGCTCTCAAATAGTTAGGGATGTAGAATGTTCAACTTTTGGGGAAATGCGTAGGTTAGCTCAGGATAGGAAAGGATGGAGGTACGCGTCCAACCGGTCTTCGGACTGAAAACTTTACGATGATGATTTGAAAAAGCTTATCGATGTACACTCGACAATTTTTCCCGCGCAGTTAATTTCCCCCTGTAAAAATCCGGATGATTTACCGGGCGACAAACAGACAAGTGCTAAAAGCAGTTTCTCTGCGGTCATGCGATGGGAGATCAGGCCATCGGACCGAAATAGCTCACATAATCAAGGGAATCCCATCGGGGGAGGGTGGGATATTCCGCGCGAAACGAATTCCGCAAACAATTGACAGGCATTCGGGTTTCGATTTCCGCACACACCGCTCAATTCATCGAATGCAAAGTCGACAGGCATCCAGGACGGGCTTCGGTTCGTGTTGATACAGCCACGAGATCATTCCGGCACATTAAATTCTGTATTCAAAATAGTCGTAATAGCTCGCAGTTATGATGTATAAATACAGACCCGAAAGATGAAATATGAGGAGCCGAGAATCGAGGTAAATCCCGGCATTGTTGTCCTCTTATAGCCAGGATATTTTGCGGGGAACCCTTCTCCTTGATGGCACTACCAAGTATCAACTGATAACAGCGATATAATGGGTCGGGCACGATGTAACACGATGGAATATACAACATGTGCTCGCACGAGTGCGGTCGGTGTGGCTAGAGAGAGATAGAGCAACTTAGGCCGGCTAATTGCGAAGAATACTATTATTACCAAGAACAAATCGAACTGTGATGCCAGATTTTTTTATGTTCATTGGTAACTGTTGCTATTAATGAAACGAGTTCATGCTACGAGGCAATATGGTATAGCTAATGTTACTATCAATTTTATATTTCATGACAATAATGACCTACAATCCAACTATAATATCTTATCTGCTCCACTGACATTTTATGAACTTTATTTTGATTATTGGTCACTAGTATAATTCCACTTGCGTATTACAAAGTTCGTCTCTCAATATTATTACCAACATAACTTGTCTATCTTCGGTACACTGGACTATTTGTATGAGTTTCATCACGCGAGCGTTTCAAATATATCGCTAATTGTCATATACTTCTATATTCAATAAAAATTCTACTGCTACATCACCACTATTCAATACTCGTATTAATTTGCAGCTAATGAGATTTTTTAAGGCTGCTACAACTGCCAGGAACTCTTGTCTTAGAACAAGCCGAAGTTTTACGCCTGATGCTTCATATTATGTTTTAGTAATCAACAGTCTTATTCTCTACAAGAAGTAAACAGTTCTGTACTTCCAACACGAGGATAATCCAGAATTAGACATTTTTTTGCTGTGAGAATACCAGTGTAGAAAATATAATAGACCTCTCGGATTCGAGCGTCAACACAATTTTAGTTTAACCCTGGCTTCGTCCCTCTTCATAACGTTAAACGGATTTACACTCGGAAATTTATACTATACAGATACATAGACCCCAATATAAAAAATGAAATAAAACCTCATCACTCATTTCATACCCGAGAAAATCAACAATAAGAAAGAAAGGGAAAATACCGTTCGATATTTGCAGCCAGCTCATCAAGCCAAACTTATTGTATTCATATATTCTTTTATCAAGATTCTTGATTCACGGAACTATGAAACAACTGGGAATCGTTATCCTGTTACTTAAGAACGTTTTTTTCTGTTATTCTTGTGCTGATGCATATTGTTTATGGAAAATAATGTTCTAAATAAGAGTCCAACCACTGGTTACAAATAGAAACGAGGGCAAATAAGATTTGATGGCTTTTCCTAACGTTTGCTGAAAATTGTGGTTTCAAGAATTTTATAGAAACTTCAGGTAAGAACATCTTTGTATTCGTTGATTGATTTTAGCTGAATATAATATCCATAGACTGTAACAAGGTACCTCTTACATTTACTAAATCCCTCTACAAGTAGCTGGAATTCTTGCAAACTTCTTAAATGTGATGTTTGAAAAGTTGAGGCAAACAATACTATGTTCATTTCGGATTTCCGTCCACGTCTGTAAACTTTATGAGTAGAGTAATTGAGAATAGGGCAATTCCAACTTGGCTGTCGTATTAAAAGAAAGAAGGTAGAGACAACAAAAAGCTGAAAAATCCCTAGGAAAGCTCATAGGCTAACATCTGCAAAAGCTGGGGATTTATTTTTCCATACGTTCACGGAGGTCATTTGCTCCCTCCAGCACTCCAGCACTCCAGCAGTGTATTGGTTATTACCAAAGAATAGGTTTTTGATGCACGAAACAATGGACCATACAAGATATATGCAGCTAACTATTTTAAATAAACGATCTATTACCTCTTGACCTGCGCACTTTAAGATTACTGCCTGCTTGCAATCTATACCTGGTGCTTTATTGTTTCTTAAACTTTTTAATGCTATCCGATCCATTGCTCTTTCGCTTTCCTACATTTCCGAATAATTTCCCACTTGATCCCTCTTTCATCTAACCTATTTTTATGTTTTCTCCTCTCCTCTATTAGACTCACAATATATTTTGTTATCCAGGGTTTTCTACTTTCATTCTGTTTATGACCCAAAATAATAATAATTCCGATATTTTTAGTAAACCTACATACCTACAGTTTTTGTAGTTGAAGATCTGAGATTGTTTGGTTCTCTTGGAATTCGGTTGGTAAAATGGGCGCAATATTTTTTTATTGCTTTTTTCCAGAGTTATCGCCCGAGGCATGATTTCAATTGCCTAATGCATTCAGAAAGTAGCTGGCTTAATTATCAGATTGTCGATAAAAACTGATTTCACGCGAGGGTACGTGTGCATAGCAGTTTTATGTTTATGTGACCATTGTTGAACATTTATCAAGTTTATTATATCATGTGTGACTAATTATTATTAAATTTATAACTCTGGGGACCGATTACCCCTAATGTTTTGAAATCGACCCCTAACAGTATCTATACAACGGTAGGTGCTTTAATTTATCCAAGTTTTCTTCTTTAATTGTTTACTTTACTTTGTGCTAGAAAATTTGTTGTTCGTAACTTAAAAATACGTTAAAAATAGAAAGTGGGGTAAATTTGCATATCGGATTTGATCAACAGATTTTGATAAAGTCAAATTTATTCACAAAATTGGTTCATGCGCAAATTAATTATAAAATCGATGGGTACAGGCCTGTTTTTAATTTTTATAGGGAAGAGGCACTTTATGTTATTAAATGGTAGCTCCTGGAATTATTATACAGGGTCAAACTGTTAACATTCTCAGACGAATTAGACATGAGCGAACGAAATTACACAAAATAAAAAATCCTAACTAATAAAAATATTCTGCGGCACATTCGGTTATTCGAGCCGTCGAAATTTTCCAATACTTTTCACTACATCAATCATGTCGCGCAAATTCTGTTATAACGCTCCCTGAGTTATCGTCACGAATAATAACTGATATTTGCATCGACGAAGTTTAAATTAATAATTCACTATAAATTTCACCGAGTCAGTTTTCGAATGAATCCAATTCCGTGACTATATGTCACAGCTTTTATGGAACTCAGGTACATACAGAGAGAAGTGGACAGTTTTATTTTTTGCCAATATATTTTCATTTGATATTCCTTGTACAGGGTGAGTATCATCATTTCCCATTAATTCAAATCTGCCAAAGCAAAAAGCCTTGAAAATTTCAAGCTGGAGGTATTATGTCTAAAGTGGTTGCAGCTGTGATAGAAACCAATCATAATAGATTGTGACTATATTTTACAAGATCCTAATCATACCTTTGGGCGATAGGTGGCAGCACTTTATAGACGTTTGTCGCGAATTACTATTTAACAACTGATAAATCCCACCCTTAAAGAGCGGTCCTCAGTGCCGGCAATATCCATACATTTAAATGTTGGCCCAGCTTCATTCCAAGAGATTACATCACCTTCCGCGGTTCAGCGCCGCATTGTATACTAAATTACGGAATTATGCGCGGTTTTCCTCGTCCCTTCCCATCGGCATTGTGCAGCGGGCGGCGAAAGAAGCCAAACAGTCGGTAGTGTAGAGCGTGACGACGATTTGTCACCATCTTGGTTCGTTTGTTTGCCCGGCCCGTTTGATCCTCATTGTTACGTTCTAGAGCCATTGTCATGTAAAGTTGTGTAAAGCCGGCCGAACGGGAATAATTGTATTGCCGAAAAAAGTGCCGGTTCCTGGGTATTACGGAGTTATTAAATTCCGAGGGAAGTTTTACGTATGAATTACGGTTTAGCTCCGGCGATACCATAAAAGAACGTAATCCGGTTCGCGGACCGGACGTAGCAGATGTAGTTCAGTTAGTTAATGGTCTCAGGAAATATGGACCAAATATTTGCGTACTGACATATTGCGGGGGTTATAATAGACCTCTTTTTGAAATATTACGCTCGAAACGAAGAAAATATTTCTGTATTTCTGTAGTAACATTTTCTCACCACTATAATTATTTTATTTACATTTTGCTACCATGATGACGTTGCAAATTTCGTATTTTTGCTTGTAAAATGTTTAAAAATCGAGTCTCCCGTTGCATATTCTCATATTCATTCAATTATCTAGCCAGGTACACAAAAAATTCCTATACTTGGGCCGCCCAACAGACGGAGTGATCACCCTGCAAGAACGTGCTTTAGCGGGACCCAAATCACAACGAAAATAGGACACCCTGTACTACCAAAGAGTTAAAAGTGATTGTGTTGGCATACTTTGCTTTCTGTGTTATACTTTGTAACTCGAAAGTCTTTTTAATAAAGTAGCTTCCATTGATAACAGTTGGCAATGCAAAGGGGTGTGCCTTGTAACGTTTAAAATATGTATTACCTTCTCCCGTTCAATTGTATATTTCCGTTGCTTTTCTATCGGTTTCCTGTATTGTAGCAGTCGAAAACGCGAACCGAGAGTATTTCAAAATAACAATCGACCCATGTTTACCTGAGGCTATATTGCAAATATTTTCCTTGGACTCAAAACATGACAAAAACCGGAGTGGACGACAAACTCTCTTATTATATTTTGTTTATACACATTTGACCCGATAAAATCGATAAATCAAGGGTCCACTGAAGAAAACTGACCAGAAAAATAAATATTCTGGAGGAGTGCGGTAGTGTTATTGTAGCACAATTTAACAAAATTGAACCCTAATTTTTCAATTCAAGAAGTTCTAGAGGGTGCTGGAAATCCCCACATTTTTCTGGATTTCTGCTTTCAGCGCGGGATTTTAGTGAAAAATTTAATAAAGTACACTTTCGTTATTTCAGCTCGAGTGGCAAGATGAAAAGTTCCTGAGGTAGCTGGAAGTAAAATCGAGTGGTATATTGGTATTTTTCCTATGAAGTTAAATACATACAGGGTGTTCTCCTGGATCCGTTCCTGTAGTTAGATCTAGCAAAAAAGTTTATAAGACACAAGTTTATGTGAAAGCCCAATTCCTTCTAGAATTGGAGCCATTATATCCCTAATCATAGTTCAAGATTTATCCCTATCATTTTAGTAACAATACATGTATTTTATTGTGAAACTTAAGTAGTCAATTACGCGAAACTTCACAAGAAATCTGCGCCGGGGACTATAATCACTTAAATTCGGCAATAAACTTGAAACTCTCTGATAGCTCCTTGTGGCCCCCTGCCAAATATTCTATAACGATATTCCATACAAACAGCTCTGCGAGCAAGACGTATACGATGAAAAAAATCACAATTCCTAGATACCCATTTCCAATATAACACCTATCCATCGATTTATTAAATTTAGATGCCCAGAAAAAAGATAACCAAGCAAAATGATGTTTTCGATCATCATCATCATCATAAGGTTCTCAGTCCGAAGACTGGTTGGACGCGTACCTCCATTCTTTTCTATCATGAGCTAACCTACGCATTTCCCTAAAAGTAGAACATCCTACATCCCTATCTATTTGAGAGCAGTAGTCTAATCTAGGCCTACCCCTACCTCTTTTTATTCCTATCTCTGACTCTAGTATGTCGCGAACTATTCCTTCGTGTCTTAGAAGGTGTCCTACCATCCTATCTCTCCTACTCTTTATTGTTTTCCATACCTTTCGCCTTTCCCCAACTCTTTCTAATACTTCCCTATTGCTAACCTTATCTATCCACGGTATCTTCATCATGCGTCTGTAACACCACAGTTCAAACGCTTCTACTCTTTTTCTATCCGCTTCTCCTATTGTCCAAGTTTCGCACCCGTATAATGCCGTACTCCATACATACGACTTTAAGAGTCTCTTCCTAGTCTCTATATTAACCGTTCTCGAACATAACAGTTGTTTCTTTTTGTTAAACGCAACTCGTCCCTGCGCCATTCTTTGTTTTATATCTTTAGTGCTCCTACCGTCTTGGGTTATTTTACTTCCTAAGTAGCAGAAATCCGCGACCTCCTCTATCTTCTCATTTCCTATTTGTATTTCAATTTTAGTTCTATTTTCACTCCATCTACATACCAAAATTTTAGTTTTCTTTTTATTGATTTTCATGCCGTAGCCCTGTGTCAAAACTGCTTCCATTTCATTCAAAGCCGCTCCTAATTCTTCTTTGCTAGATGCTAACACTGCTATATCATCCGCAAATCTGAGCATGTTAATAGTTTGGACCTGTACATTGATCCCTGAGGCTGTTCTTTCCTTAACAATATTAATCGCATCTTCCATATATAAGTTGAAAACTAGAGGTGACAATGCACATCCCTGTCTCACTCCCTTCCGGATATCTACTTCCCTTCGTTCCTGCTCACATTCTATAACTGCCTTTTGCTCTTTGTAGAGATTATGTATTATTCTTCTGTCCCTGTATTTCATCCCTACCTTTCTCAGCACTTCGAACATCTTCCCCCATTTTACGTTGTCGAAGGCTTTTTCTAAATCTACAAATCCTATATATACGCTCTTTCTCTTTTCTATCGTTTTTTCTATAATTACTCGTAAAGCTAGAATGGCCTCGCGCGTTCCTCTATTTCGTCTAAATCCGAACTGATCTTCTCCTAATATTTCTTCCGCCTTTTTCTCCATCCTTCTTTGCACAATTCTAGTTAAAATTTTTGACGCATGGGAAGTTAAACTGATAGTTCTAAAATTTTCGCATCTATCCGCGCCTTTCCTTTTTGGCAAAGCTACCATGATGTTCAGTTTGTAATCCTCTGGAATCTCGCCTGTTAGGTGTATGCGACTAACTAATTTAAATAAACGATCTATTACCTCTTGACCTGCGCACTTTAAGATTTCTGCCTGCAAGCCATCTATACCTGGTGCTTTATTATTCCTTAAACTTTTTAGTGCTAGCTCAAACTCTTCTCTCATTATAGGACTCCCTAGGTTATCCCCTTCTACACTGCTTTCACTTTCTAATATATCTTGCACTTCCTGTCCCGCATATAAGTTTCCTAAATATTCTTTCCACCTATCTGCCTTCTCCCCGCTTTCGATTAGGATATCTCCTGCCTCATTCCTAATGCTTTTGGTACTAGATCCAATTTCTCTAAAATTTCTCCTAATTATTTTATATGCTTCATCAGTCTTTCCTATTTCGAACTTATTTTCCACTTCTTTGCACTTATCATCGATCCATTGCTCTTTCGCTTTCCTACATTTCCGAATAATTTCCCACTTGATCGCCTTATATCTTTGTTTCCCTATTTCATCTAACCTATTTTTATATTTGCGCCTTTCCTCTATTAGACTCACAATATGTTTTGGTATCCAGGGTTTCCTGCTTTCATTCTGTTTATGACCCAAAATATCCCTAGCTGAGGAAACTAAACTATTTTTAATGCAATTCCATTCTTCCTCTATGTCCCTAACAATATTTTCGCCCGCGCCCTTTAGTACTTCGTTTGTCTTTTTCTCGAACTTATCGCGCGTATCATCATCTTTTAGTTTCTCTGGGTCAAGATACCTTCTTCCGCTTCGTTTTTTCAAAATCTTAAATTTAAGATTGGTCTTCATAACGACTATATTGTGATCACTATCTATATCTGCTCCTGGATAACTTCTACAATCCCTAACTTGATTTCTAAATCTTTGCCTAACAAGAATGTAATCTATTTGATATCTCCCTAGGTCTCCTGGCATCTTCCACGTGTAGCGTCTCCTAACATGATGATGAAATAGAGTGTTCGCGACCGTTAAGTTATGTTTATCGCAGAACTCTATCAGTCTCACTCCCCTATCGTTCCTATTGCCTAATCCAAAGGGACCAACTATTCCGCCCTCTCGCCCTGTGCCTACGACTGCATTGAAATCTCCTATAATTATTAAATTTTCGTGTCCTCTCACAAAATCTAGCACATGTTTAATATCACTATAAACTGCCTCTACGACCTCATCACTGTAGTTAGAAGTGGGCATATATACCTGTATTATTACTGTTTTTAAAGGTTTCGAATCTAACCTAACCATAACTACCCTGTCACTTTGCTGTAAGAAATTTTCTACACTCTGCCCTACTTTTTTCCGCATAACAATTCCTACTCCCGAATTTCCTCCTACAGATCCTGTGTGTATTACTCTAAAATCTCCGCTCCAGAAGTCTCCGGCTTCTGGCCATCGCACTTCACTAATACCTACTACGTCTAATGCTAACCTATCCATCTCAATTTTCAAATGTTTTCGATATTAAAATCAAATTTAATTCACTATGGGTCAATCAATAAACCTAGAAACAAAATTTATAATAAAGACAATAGGAAAGAGGAAGAAATAAATGTTTTATCTATCGATGGTTGAGGCGACACCAAAAACTTCTTGTCGCGAAACCGAATCACAAGTTGGTGTTTCCAAAACAAAAGTTCAAAAAATATTAAAACGGCAAATATAGGCCATATAAAATTCAAATTATTCACCATATCTTCCCGGGAGATCAAGAAAGAAGGCTTAATTTTTGTAGGTGGTACTTAAATAAAATTCAAGAAAATCCAGAATTTGGGCGGTCTGTTATTTGGACAGATGAAACTCACATAAGCAGCGTAGGATTATTTAACAGGCATAATGTGCGTCACTGGTCTGATACAAAACAGCACCAAACTTTTGAACGTCAGAGGCAAGGACGTTTTGGATTTAACGTTTCGTGTTTTATTTTGGGTGGTCAACTAGCATACCAAGCAAGATCACCGGATCTCAGTATATTAGACTTTTTTGTTTGGGCATTCTTAAAAGAAAAATATGTATGCGCGGATCTGAGTAGCATGCATTAATTCTTGCTCCCATTTATTCGTTATTTACTCCTTAAAATCTGAAGTTTTAATTCTACAAAGTGACTATTACATAGTGTTAGTGATTGTTTTTCCAATTTTTCTTTGTTTTGAACTGGCCATACATAAATCGAGTCGAATCTTTTGTTATAAACATGGGCTTTACAAGGCAGCAAATTATTGATATCGAGGATGTCATTTCCACGGCCCTGGTAAAGAAGAAGTGGTAAGAAATCTCACAAAAACAATAACCGAGTGCGTGTCGATGGCGGTAAAAACTGCGCTACAGGAAGTAAATAACAAAGTTGACAGGCTGGAAAGAGAAATTTCTGAATTGAAGAAGGATAACACTAGCCTTGAAAAGAAAAACGAAAATAAATGCGATCAGCTGGAACAGTACACAAGGCGAAACAATTTAAGAACTTTCGGTGTTCCAGAGGGTGCAAAGGAGAATTGTGAAACTATGATGTTGGAAGTTTTTTCTAAATATCTTAAAATTGATCTACCCCAGTTTGCAATTGAGAGATGTCATCGTGTTGGAAAGAAAACTGCCACAAATATTCCCAGAGCCATTATAATTAAATTTTCTAATTACAAATTTAGAGAGATGGTTTTTCGTAATAAAAAGTTACTAAAGGGAACTAATCTGGTGATAAAGGAGGATCTGACTGGTATTCGATCTGAACTGCTCAACAGTGCCGCAAGAAGATTTGGAAAGACAAATGTATGGACATGGGACGGAGTCATTTTTATTAAATTGCCAAGGGGAATCTTTAAAATTTCCTCCTTAGGCGAGTTAGCCGATCTTCAAGAAAGCTAGTTATATCTTCCTTGGACCGATATAATTTCTCGGGGAGCTGGAGTATTCGTCTGCGGGTTCTTATCTGTACTTTTCCTTTTTTTTCTCTTTCTGTTTTATCTTGAAATATGTTTAATTGTTTAAAAATTTGTCACCTAAATATAAGATCAATTTTACCTAAATTTGACATTTTTCAGGAACTTGTTCGTGGTTCTGGGTATGACCTTGTTGCTGTAACAGAGACGTGGCTTGATGATTATTCAGCAAAGCTTATCAATTTAGCTGGTTATAATTTCATCTATAAAAACAGAGACACTCGTGGAGGTGGTGTAGGTATTTTCCTTCGACAAAATATAGCTTATAAACTTATTGAAATTGCTTCCGGCTCTGTTGAACTAGTATGTATTTCTATTGACACTAAGTCACATCATTTTATCTTTTGTGTTCTATATCGACCCCCCAAACTTAATATTGTTGATTTCCTTAATGAATTTGAAAATCTTATAATGGTGCGTCTGCCGGTTTGTGAGAGCATTGTTGTTATGGGCGATACTAATGTTGATTTGCTTAACTTGGATAAGGGTGATGTGACTCTATTTGGCGAGACTCTTGAGATGTTGGAACTGCAACAGTTAATTACAGAGCCCACACGTGTTACTCAAAACTCAGCGAGTCTCATTGACCATATTATTACATCTGATCCGGAATTGATTACTGATCCGACTGTGGTTAGTATTGATATTTCGGATCATGACTTAATACAGTGCAATGTTTTGGTGAAATCCCAAAGAGTTGTCCCTTTTATTTATACATATAGATCCTTTAATAACTTTGATTTGGTTCAGTTTCAGCATGAGCTTGAAGTGAGTAACCTTAATAACATTCTTTATATCGAATCGATTGAAGAGAAAATTTCCTTTCTTAATAATTATGTTATGGAACTGATTGATAGACATGCACCTTTGAAAACAGTCAAAATTACTAACAATCATTCTCCTTGGATGACTGACAACATCAAGTTCTTAATGTCTTTAAGAAACAAAGCCAAATCTAAGTTTAAAACAACAAAATTACCCGTCCATTGGGAATATTATAAATCACTTCGAAATTTCACGACGTTAGCTGTCAAAAATGAGAAAAGAGCTTATATGAACTTTAAACTAAAAAATAGTAAACCAAGTGATAATTGGAAGTTTCTTAGAAGGTTGCATGTTATTGGTGTTAACAGGAAGCCCGCGATTCCTGACTCATTATGTGATGTAGATACACTTTGTGAATTCTTCACTGATTCTACAACTATTTCAAACACCAGTGTATCTGATTCTATCGCATTTTATAGTAACAACACCAAAACACATTTCGATTCATTATTTAATTTCCAACTAGTTGATGCCGGCACTGTCATTCACATAATTGGGAATATGAAGGTGACGTCTCCAGGTATTGATGGACTTACCTTGAGGATCATCAAATTGTGTTGTCCTTTTATTATCGATTTCCTTGTTCACATAATTAATTCCTGTATCTTGTCGAACTATTTTCCTAATATGTGGAAACAAGCCATAATTATCCCAATTCCGAAAATCACAACTCCTACTGAAATGAAACACTTACGCCCCATCAGCCTTTTGCCCTGCCTTTCTAAAATATTTGAAAAAATTCTGTGTTGCCAACTTCAAGATCATTTGACAACTTATAACATTCTACCTACCTGTCAATCTGGGTTTCGTAGGAACTTTAGCTGTACTACTGCCTTACTAAACGTGACTGATGACATTCTGCGAGCTACTGACCGGGGACTATTAACTATTTTAGTGTTTCTTGACTTCACCAAAGCGTTTGACACAGTAAATCATTCACTTTTGATCTCTATTTTACATTTTATTGGCATGGACATGTCAGCTATTCATCTTATTTGCAGTATTTTTCTTTTTTGTTTGTTTTTTTTTTCTGTCATGCTTGTATTGCAAATTGCAAATAAAGTTACTATTATTATTATTATTATTATTACATACGGAGATATAACAATACTGCTATATCATCCACGAATCTGATCATATTAATAGTTTGGCCCTGTATATTAATTCCAGCAGCTATTATGTCTTTAACAATATTAATCCCATATCTTATTAAAGATATCTGCAGTCGTACCGAACTGCTGCTAAGCGTTTAGTAACCTAAGCATCTGTAAACTTAATTGCAAATGCGGAACAATCTGCACAAATACATCTATTATGTATCAAGCAGTCAGAAATGTCTGCTGCAACTCGGAAACTGCAATCATAATAGAATTATTTATAATGTAACTCAAATGGAAACTGGTTCAGCCATTTGATAATTAAACTGCAGTAAGTCGATCGCAAAGTGGTCAATCTGTGACATTCCCGTAATGAGTTATTGGGTCTACACCCCGGTCTACACACTTGTTTGTTGCAAGCGCTTGATGAACGGGTCCAATTCGCGGAATATTGATCATTTAAGAGAAAGTTGGGAAAAGTTTGTTTTAGAACTAACCACATGTGTTAATGTGTTGCACAGGTCTCGTCCTTCCATAAAATACTAATGGCTCTGGCACTCGGCAAGTAATATAGATATTGTCGCAATTTGGAGATGATAAATCGGCTCCAATCTCCGCGAGGCACCTTTACTCTTAAACTATCGTTCTTGTCCAGGCATTGACTAATAACTTCATTTATTATAAATGGGTCATTTTCCCATATTATCCCGCGTCTCGCACACAGATTTTCAGTAAAAATGGGATGTGGTATCGGAGGTTGTGACACCTTTTTGGACAAACGTTTTAAACTTTTCACGATTTATTGTCTCCTACATTTATATTTTCACGCAAGGGTGCAACTAGACGGGAATTTAAATTGCTTGTTCTTGAAGATCAGTTCGTATTTAGACTATACTCGACACGTGTTTCGCTGACAACGCCGACATCCTCAGGAGTCGATTCTTAGTCTTCTTTCATGAATACTGCTGCGACATTTTTTGTGAGCTCTGATATTTACGTAGGTATAGCTGCTTTACTCTAATACGCGTTGCAAAAACCAAGTAAAGATTTTTCCCCAATATAATAAAAGCAATTTTTCATGCAGCCTCGTAAAAATTTCTTTTCGATTCATATTTCTCGGGAATATGAAGTTCTTCTAGCTCCGGTCAATGGTAATGTCCTCTATTTGCATGTATACTGCCGCCAGCGAATAACATTGATATACCAAAAATGGCAAAAACAGGACGAACGAAGGAAGAAAATGGTAAAATGAAAGCGTTAACATCTGGGGCGATTTCCGAAAGAAACACTCAACTTTTAAATGGTAAATCGATATAAGTGGAATTCATCAAATAGGCATAGTTCACGAAGGTCCAGTACCTGTTTTATATACAGGATAGCATTGACTAGATTGTATAAAATCAACTTGGTCATTAAGTAAGTTATAGTTGCATCAAAAATAAACAATTCAACGCTTGCAGTGATCCTCATTCCATAATTTTGTTTTGCGCACAGCTGCCGGTTGAATCGCTAAACGGTTTCGTCTTTTGTCTTTCCAGAGAATAAAAGCTGTCATACGAAACTTTTTCCCGTCGTTGTTTCGAGGTTTATGCGGCTTTAAATACATCGATTACTTTTTTCCGTTCAGATTAACTTTACAGATATAATCTGAGCCAAAAACGCCAGTTTCTTACGAGCCTCCTTTTGTTTTATCCCTCCCGAGGAGTTTTGGAACAATGTAACGCGATAGCTTTTGAAGTGGAGTAAAAAATTCAATACTCGCGCAATTATGTTGCCGAAGAAGACAACACAATAGTATCAATTATTGGTACGAAATACAATGATGCTCAAATAAAGTAATGGGATAGGATATCTTCTCAAATCAAATGAGAGACCTAAAAAAGCGGTATACAGGGTGTGGGCGTGACACATTTTATGAATAGGAAGATAATTTCAGACGATAAAACAATCAAAACATTATTTTCGTTAAATAACCTTACTTGGCATTTTTCACCTTCATATGCACCTGATTTTGGTGGCCTTTGGGAAGCTAGTCTAAATACTGTATTTTTGCAAATTGAAGCTGTTCTGAATTCAAGAAGAAGTGACAGTGGGCCGATATGTGTAACGATTTTGGATACTCATTACTACGATTACTTTTCTTATACCCCGAGCTATTCATTTTCAACCCCTGTAAACCGCGTTGCTTTCATTGCTATAGGCATCTAAGCACTTAAGTACAACCGTCTCTTTAATATATTGTTCACATTAGGCTCGCCCCATTGAATTTTTTGTGCACCTATTTTATCTTTTTAACTTTTTCTGTCGTTTTCCATCGAGGCATATGATACAAAATACAGCTGTTATAATATTAATATTAGGTTCGACAAATTCCTGAAATGTCGAGATGGTCTTAGAGGGAAAGAATGGAATTAGGGCTGTTTTATTTTAGTGCTTAAATTGAACAGGAACAGTAAGGGTCGTTGAGTAGATCTATATGGGGTAGTTGTGTTAAAACGTGTTCTTTTCAGCAGCCCCGCGAATTTACTTGAATTGGTAGATACACTTTATGTCAAGGGCTCTTTTCCTCAACGAGGCATTTGACCATGTTCCGCGCATTTAAAATAAAAATAATGATAAGTATGTACATTGGTCAACAAAAAAATGGGACAGGTATAAAAATTGTGTGGGTATTTTTATTTATGAAATTTCTCAGTGTAGGCAAAAGTACTCGTATATGGCTTGTCAGCGAGACACGTGTCGAGTTTAATTACTGTAACACGTGAGTTAAACTTCTAAAATACTATAAAAAAAATATGAACCATAATATTTGATGGTATGAAATAGACTAGAATATAAAAATAAATGTCACAGTTAGCCGACAACACTCGCGTTAACCTTATACATCCCAAATGTACTATTGTAACTTTAATAAGCTTTCGAATGTTCCCATTAAGTTTATCTGCACCTCATTTACCTCAGTGATAAAAGCGCTTTACGAGATCACCTTTTAAAAAGTTGTTTCTCTCCCTGCACTAAACACATTCTTGAAAGAACACTACCTACTACGGTAAATTCAGTCCCTTCTCGAGCAGAAAGTTTAACTTATTTGACATAAATAGATTCAACCGTACAACATGGAGTTTACTCCTTAAGAATCGATTTTCAGTCATAGCCCGCGGTACGGAAATTTTACGAGGAGTAAAATCATCCGTTACGTTATCTGTCACATTGAAATTATGTACGTATCTATGGATACGGCTGTTTATGTCTGACTGCATAGAGCATGGAAATAGTGAAAATAGAGTGGCATAGGGTAGATATGACAGTTGTAAAGTCAGCATTTGCAGTGTTTGTTCGTTCCTAAATTTGTTGAATCTTTTGATTTAATATGGAAAAACCTAATATGTATTGAATACTCCAAATATTTCTTAGTGCCGAAATGTGAATCAACGCCTATTCGAACACCAGGAAAAGTATTTATTTCATTGCCAGTGGGATCGACGTTTAGCAGATTGTCACTTAATTACTGAATTTATAAACAATTTATATTTTGATGTAGTTGGACATTTTCGAACACAAACCAACTAGTCGAATCATGACTTCAAAGAAACGCATTATTGCCTGATTACAGAATAATTTACATCTGATATAATTCCCTGAAAACGTAGTTTTGAACTATATGGCTATTTCTTTGATTTCCTAAATAAATTATCAATCCTTCCCAAGAACGAACTCTTGAAAAAGCCACGCATAATTGTCCGTGAGTAAATATTTCTTTTCGGATATCAATTCCTATTTGATCAAATGTTTGGCCTTGTGATTTTTTAATAGTCATTGCAAACGCTAGTTTAATGGGAAATTATTGTCGTCTTTTAAAAGTAAAAGGATAAACATTTTCACAGTACAACGTTATACGGTTAACGAAAACTATATCTCCATGTTTATCGCCTGATAAAATTTTGCACTGTAGGATATTGTCTCCCAACTGTAAAATTAACAATCTCCTACCATTACATAAGCCTTCATTAATGGTGAGATTTCTAACCAACATCACAATACAATATACTCTCAACTACAATTCATGCGGAGGAAAATTTGGCGGGTTTAAAGTAATTAAATATTCAGGAAGAATATTATCGTTTAAATCTCCATTATCACAATTTTCAACACTATCCAAGTTTGTATATATTTTTTCTGTTTTTATATCTAACAGTTCTACCACTTTTTTGTTAATGTCTTCAACATCAGAATATCTGATTTGGTCATATCTATGAATCGCTTTTCTCTAATTGATTCCTCCATATATACGTTCAACGATACCCGAATTATAAATACATCTCTGTGGCAATTCTAAATTGCTATTCAAATCGTTCAAAACTCCATCTCCAACATCCAATAAAAACTTGGTGAATTCTTGTTCCTGTGGTAGAGCCCGCATATTCTGTGTTTAAGAAAATTTACGGAAATAACTCCAAAGAGAACTAAATTTGATACTTAAATTCACTGTTTCACAGCGGGTAGCATTTATTTTAACTGGTAACAATTGTCAAAAATCTCCTCGCAACACCATAATTTTTCCACCGAACGGAACATCACAATTCATAAAGTCTCGTAAGGTTCTGTCTATAATGTCTAAAGCATACCTTGGCGCCACAGGAACTTCATCCCAAATAAAAACATCTACACTCCTTAAATAATCTGCTTCTTTTGAATTTTTCTTAATGTTGGAAGATGAATCTAAAAACAGAGGAACATGTAACCCAAACGTTTTATGAATTGTTCTGCGATGAGGAAGTAATGTTGCTGCTATGGCCGTGAAGGCCATGGTACAAACAATTTTATTCTTACTCTTTAGTAGGCTGTAAACTGTTGTATAAACATAAGTCTTACAGGAGCCTCCTGGACCGTCTATATAAAAACATGAAGATTCAGAAATTGATTCATTTATGTTAGCATCACATTTACCCAAAATAATATCTACAATTTCTTTCTGCTTTTCATTTAGGTGTTTATATTGTCGTGATCCTACTTCTATTGCTTGTTCTTCATTTGCATATTCAATGTTGTGACATGGTAGGAAACATTGAAAGATTGTAACCTTCCGCAGAAAGCATGGAACTAATTTGAATATAGGCTTTTTTGTATTGCTGTAACGTCTTTCATAATCTTGTGACATTGCTTCTTTAAATTCTTCCCACAATTCTTCCTGATAAATTGGTCGGCAATACATTAAAATACGAATGAATAAATATCTCAGCTGTCTGATCATCATCCAAATTTCATCTTCATTCATGGCGCTTTTCCACTCGTGATGATCTTAAATAAGACCTAATTTTAAACACGCTGCTACATAAGATTCCTGTATTTCTCCGTTTACTGTTTTCAAATCATCAAATCTGTTTGCTCCTTTAATATGAAGTAATAATAACCGAAAATGAAATAGCTCAATTTGGCTGGGGCTTACGGAGTACATGCGTCCAATAACTTTGAATTGTTTCTGATGGCGTATACTTTTACAACGACAACAAACATGATACCTACCTGTGATAGTTCAGACGTACGCACTTTTGGCGATCGGCTCCCGTACGTATTAAAAAGAGACGGAAATGAAAAATCTGACCTCGCTAGATCGAAACGGTACGTGTGTATTGCGCATTCTCCACGACTAACATCACTTTTATTAGATAGGATTTAGACAACAAGCATTATTTTGCTGCACGTCTTTAGTATAAATACCTATTTCAGTTTTATTTGATTTTCAAAGAAAAATCTGCAGGGGCGACCAAATTCGCTATGAGCCCGACTTTCTAAATTATGTGAAAATGGGGCCCGATGTTTTGCTCCAAAGTGCACATCCGCGGCTCCCGGAGAGACGCTGTCGGTTTAATGATCGAAGTCAATAAATACGGGGGAAGCCCAAGTAATATATTGACAGGACGAGACGACGAATCCAATAGCATCATGAAGATAAATTTTCCCTCCGTTAAAAACGAAACAAAACCTTAGCCGCGTCAGGTTAATGCGTCATTATTTATTATTTTCGTCACACGTCGCTTCACGCGGCGTTCTTCGTCAGCGAAAAAATGTACGTATATACACGCTGAAGGAGGTCGCAATACATTTTGTCTTACATGACGTTTAACGCGCCGGGAACATTTGAAATGTAAATATGACACTCGAAAACTTCATTTATTATATTCCCGTTTCGGCATTCTTCTCCCCCGGGAATTTTTCGGTGCCCGCGTCCTTTCAGATTAATTGGTACTGTCATTCTGATTCTGGGACGGCATTTTTCGTTAATTAATTTCCTGTATATCATTATCGTTCTCTCTCTGCTTTTGCAGTTAAGATCGGCATTTGTCATTTTCGGGCTAAGAGAGAATTTTCTTTAGACTCCAGATTGAATAATAATAATAATAATATTTTCTATCTGTATAATTACTATATTAATGGGTACATTTCGAACAAAATTATGACATATATAAAACAATATAAAGCAATAAATAAATAAATGCTAAACTTACAACAAATGACTCCCCACTTTTCCCAACCCCCAATAAGAATGACTTAGAATTTTGCAATACTGAAGCAGCACATTTTTAAGTAATATTAGGTATTAGAAAATAAAACATTTAATGGCCAGATTATGAGCAATATCATTTAGGTTTAGTGTGTCTTCAATACCCGTATTTTACGGTGCCCTGTACCTGCTTTTATAGCCTAATACTAATAATAATCCAACACTATATAACCGAAATACATTGTAAAACTATAGTAAATAGCTCGCTTTTATTTTCAGTGGCGGTGTAGCAAGATACCTAAGCAGTTGTTAGTTGGTAGTTGTTCGAAGTGTCCACCATTCACTTGGATAAATTTTTTTTCAATGCGTTTCTTGAGAGACCCCCGAATTCTAAACAATGCCCCTGGATTGCCTTTGATTTCATTAGCAGCCGCTTGTATTCTTCGCCACAGCTCATCAACAGCTTCTTTATAAACCATATCTTTCATTCTAGACCACATCGAAAAATCTAGAGGATTTAAGTCGGGGCTTCTAGGCGGCCAAGCAAATTCACTTCCACTGCCAATCCACCGATGTGGAAAGACGTTGTTTAAATACTCCAGCACCGGCCGGGAAAAATGTGCGGGCGACCCGTCCTTCATGAACCACATATTTTCCCTTAAATTAAGTGGTACTTCTTCAAGCAGTTCGTACAAATTTTGCTGAAGAAAATTTAAATAAAGTGGACCGTTCAGATTGGGTGGAAGTTGAAAAGGCCCAATAAAGAAATTTGAAATTACATCGCACTAAACATTGATCTTAAATTCATGTTGGAAGTGAAAAAGCTATTGGGTTAACACTGAACACTTTAAAACTAATGTCATATTACTATCGACTGTCTGTTTGTAAAACGTAGCTATCTAGATAATATTTTGTTTAATGCGGAACGGCCTATTAGAATAAGTTTGGAATTTAAACACTATCTGCATTAAGTCGTTTTTTCTTGAAATGGACTGGAATATCAAAATGAGACAAGAATACATTTGCTATTTAAAAAAGGTTGGTCTTTCAGATTTTGGAGCCGATTTGACGTTAGATGTACATGGTAAAAAGTTATGGGTCAATTTATCAAAGCAATGGGCAGCGTCAAAAATGTTATTGGAATCTTTTTTCCCGTAAGAAAAAGCATGGGATTGCAAATTTTCAAGTCGACAACCTAAGAAATTTCGTAGTTATGGCAAAAAATGGAAATAAAATTGTAACTTTCAACACTCTGTATTTCCTCTACCATCAACATTCGGATAAGGCATGTTCGGGTCAATGGTCATTATTTGACGTGTAGAATCTCCAATTAACAGATTTCCCATTGTTAATGAAACACCCTGTGGACCTAAATTTGATTCAATTTTGGCGGAGGCGCCGGACAGTGTTCGTGAATTGTTCAGATGCTAATATTTAAATAACATTTAAACAGCAATCATATTTAAGTAAAACGTATCTTAATTTCACACAAAATCCTTTCGCTTCGAATTTTCATAGATTATATTAAAATCCCTCTTGGCAATTAACCGGGGAAAATCTCCTGGCAGTGCATAATGTTCGTTTAATGGCCGTCGACATTCGAACTCATGTTCAATGCCATTTCTATAAATTATCGGATTTGCTCGAGGGCAGGGGATTTAGAATAAAGAACTTTGGCCAAAGTTTCTTGTTCTGTACCGCCCTTATACTCGCATACCTTCCCAGAATCTTGTTCGCAGCCTGCAAATTCGATTCTCGCAGCTTAAAACATAGGACCGAGAAGGACGGGGAACCGCAGCTTGCTGTGTTTCTTACATAAGTAGTAGGAAAAGTAGTTTTCACTTCACTGGTTACATCTTCGAGCCTTCGGAACATTTTAATGGATTGCTAAACTTTCTGTTGCATATATTTACGCTACATTTGAATTTAAAGGGCTGTTATGGGGTAGCTTCATCTTTTAGAATTACGTGATCGAGGTATATCTGAAAAAATAGTACTCACCTACATTCTTTTATAAGGAGCGTCATTCATAAATGTTTACAAGTATGTAATATATTTTTTTTCATTTTTTCAGTCTCTTAGAAATGTGAATACTTATAGAAATTCAAAGTACAATATTAATATTTAACAACTTCATAAAACTTTGAAAATGCACTACATATTGAAATTTCTGGTCGCTCTTGCTCCACCTTACCTAAGTATATGGTTCACTTGGTATTTATAGTGTTAATACATATATTATTAATGTCCTGTGGTAATTATAATCACTTGAGAATAAAATAATACGTTCCTAGTAGAAAATCTAGAAATATTGATTGTATTGAAAATAAGAAAGCAAATAATAAATTGTTTGTTTGCTTCAATGCGATTCTCAAGGTAAATATTCACAAGCAACAAATAAAATATATATTCATATAAATATGGAGTAGCGGACGGACATTCTCCACATTGCTTTGCGATGATAGATTGTCTTGATTTCCTCCGGGGGAAATTGATTCATCTACGGACATTAGTTTTATTATCAAGGTGTTCTGAATATATATTACAAATTCAAATTATTAAGCGAGGGTGAAAAAGAAAATCGGAATACAAACTACGAGTATCCCCTTAATAAAGATGAGTTTGGATATTGCAACTAAAGAAGCCAATATATTTGGTAAGTACTAAAAGACCAAAAATTTCAAACTTATTTTTCAAATAACGGGATCAATTGTAAAATCCTTTTCTCCAAGTGAGAAGAGCCGTGGAAATGAAACCAGATCGCATTTCAGATAAAGTTAAAAACGTGGCCCACGCGTGTTAGGTACAAATCGTTGATTATATTCTGAAAAAGACCCAAGCAAACGCTGAAAGTGACAGCATATAATTAATTAATGCATGTGACATCCGGGTCGTATCGAAGGACCAAACTTTCTGCTAAATCGGCAGTCCTGTTTACCCCCAGAGAATATTTCTCGTCCTATACGTGTGCATTTCAGCACCGCTGATGAAAGGAAAAACGATATCAGCAGTTAGAATTTCTAGTACTGTTCCATCGAGGAAAATTAAAAAAAAAACTTATGTGTCAGCTCCGACGCACGACTGAAGTTTACTCCTTACGAACGATTATTTTAACTTCAATCACTTGATAACAGGGTACGCACGAATGTCAGAATGTCAGATGGTTTATGTTCGAAAATGTCCAACTACATCATCATCATCATCATAAGGTTCTCAGTCCGAAGACTGGTTGGACGCGTACCTCCATTCTTTTCTATCCTGAGCTAACCTACGCATTTCCCTAAAAGTAGAACATCCTACATCCCTAACTATTTGAGAGTAGTAGTCTAATCTAGGCCTACCCCTACCTCTTTTTATTCCTATCTCTGACTCTAGTATGTCACGAACTATTCCTTCGTGTCTTAGAAGGTGTCCTACCATCCTATCTCTCCTACTCTTTATTGTTTTCCATACCTTTCGCTTTTCCCCAACTCTTTCTAATACTTCCCTATTGCTAACCTTATCTATCCACGGTATCTTCATCATGCGTCTGTAGCACCACATTTCAAACGCTTCTACTCTTTTTCTATCCGCTTCTCCTATTGTCCAAGTTTCGCACCCGTATAATGCCGTACTCCATACATACGACGTTAAGAGTCTCTTCCTAGTCTCTATATTAACCGTTCTCGAGCATAACAGTTGTTTCTTTTTGTTAAACGCAACTCGGCCCTGCGCCATTCTTTGTTTTATATCTTTAGTGCTCCTACCGTCTTGAGTTATTTTACTTCCTAAGTAGCAGAAATCCGCGACCTCCTCTATCTTCTCATTTCCAATTTGTATTTCCATTTTAGTTCTATTTTCACATCCCCTACATACCAAAATTTTAGTTTTCTTTTTATTGATTTTCATGCCGAAGCCCTGTGTCAAAACTGCTTCCATTTCATTCAGAGCCGCTCCTAATTCTTCTTTGCTAGATGCTAACACTGCTATATCATCCGCAAATCTGAGCATGTTAATAGTTTGGCCCTGTACATTGATCCCTGAGGCTGTTCTTTCCTTAACAATATTAATCGCATCTTCGATATATAAGTTGAAAACTAGAGGTGACAATGCACATCCCTGTCTCACTCCCTTCCGGATATCTACTTCCCTTTGTTCCTGCTCACATTCTATAACTGCCTTTTGCTCTTTGTAGAGATTATGTATTATTCTTCTGTCCCTGTATTTCATCCCTACCTTTCTCAGCACTTCGAACATCTTCCCCCATTTTACGTTGTCGAAGGCTTTTTCTAAATCTACAAATCCTATATAGACGCTCTTTCTCTTTTCTATCGTTTTTTCTATAATTACTCGTAAAGCTAGAATGGCCTCGCGCGTTCCTCTATTTCGTCTAAATCCGAACTGATCTTCTCCTAATATTTCTTCCGCCTTTTTCTCCATCCTTCTTTGCACAATTCTAGTTAAAATTTTTGACGCATGGGAAGTTAAACTGATAGTTCTAAAATTTTCGCATCTATCCGCGCCTTTTCTTTTTGGCAAAGCTACTATGATGTTCCGTTTGTAATCTTCTGGAATCTCGCCTGTCAGGTATATGCGACTAACTAGTTTAAATAAACGATCTATTACCTCTTGACCTGCGCACTTTAAGATTTCTGCCTGCAAGCCATCTATACCTGGTGCTTTATTATTCCTTAAACTTTTTAGTGCTATCTCAAACTCTTCTCTCATTATAGGACTCCCTAGGTTATCCCCCTCTACACTGCTTTCGCTTTCTAATATATCTTGCACTTCCTGTCCCGCATATAAGTTTCCTAAATATTCTTTCCACCTATCTGCCTTCTCCCCACTTCCGATTAGGATATCTCCTGCCTCATTTCTAATGTTTTTGGTACTAGATCCAATTTCTCTAAAATTTCTCCTAATTATTTTATATGCTTCATCAGTCTTTCCTACTTCGAATTTATCTTCCACTTCTTTGCATTTATTATCGATCCATTGCTCTTTCGCTTTCCTACATTCCCGAATAATTTCCCACTTGATCGCCTTATATCTTTGTTTCCCTGTTTCATCTAACCTATTTTTATATCAAACAGTGAACAATGATTATTTTTATCTGCGAGATATCTTTAAATATTTAAAAATATCTCACAGATATTTTTAATTCTATAATTACGGATATCTACTAAGCATTTTGATATCCAAAATTGTGGCGCCACCTATAAAGCGAAAGATGTAATTATTATTTTCTTTTGGGCTGGTGTAAATCGGTCGCGCGGCTCCACAGTGTTGCCAACCCTACCGAAATGTCGGTAGATCTACCGATTTTATATGTTATCTACCGATCTACCGAAATGATACATAATTCTACCGAAATTTCATTTTTTAATTATGCAATAGAGTCCATTAGTGTAACGGCAAAATCAGAGCGCGAAATTTAAAACGCTATCGGCTGTCCTAAGACAAAAGTAGGATAAAATTTTTCAATGCATTTTAAATGGAGCTTAGATGACCTTGCACTTCACATTCTATTTTTACCTTTCATCCTGATTTCTTAACATTAAATCAATATATGACGATTACTATGAAGCTTTTTCGGTGTTTGTCTTGTAAAAGCATTTATTTATGCAGTCATTTTATTTAAAACCAAAATGCAACAAACTACTGCAATTTACGGCGCTAGAACCGGCGCAATAGATGGTTTAAATCGTCCATAGAAGTCCTTAATAACACTAATTTTTAACACTTTCTTTTCCATTTTACACTTTTTAAATATAGATAAATTCTTAAACCCCCTATTAAATAAAGATTAAACAATAAATTAGCCGGAGAAATAAACAACTTAACCTCAAACCCTGTGCATCAAACGTCAAAATAATAATGATCTGGTCTAAACAAGACATAAGTTCTTTTATTATATGTACTGTACTCATCCGTTTTAAAATATTTCTGAAATTAAGTTGTATTTTAAGTTGTTTTTGAAAATGTAACAGCTGGAAAGAGCAGTCTATTTGTCACTTGCAGAATCCCTGTGAACAGTAAACCGTTGTTAATATTGAAGTGGCGTGTAAATACTGTGAAAATATTGTGAAAATCCCTAATGAATATGTGTCCAAAAATGGCTACAAAAATAGATACAGGATGTTGAAATTTCTTACAAAAATGTAATATCTGCTTGTATCGTTACCTACTATTTTCAGCTGCTTTGTGCTATTCTCGAGTATTTACACGCCAATTCGATATTTACAACACTTTACTATTAGAAAGAATGGATTGACAATTTCGTTTTTAAAATCTCGGACTAATGCACCGTGTTACACAAAATTATTTCTCTCTGAAACTATGCCTCGAACGCAAAAAACAAAAGAGAGATTTTTTCTTGTAAATAAAAGAAAGATTCTAATATTTTGCAACATATCTATGTAAGTCAGTAGCGTAACATAGTTTCGGTAATAAATGTGGTCTCCCCACCTCGTAGTGACGCCACTGGTGAGAGTACAAAACTCAAAATTTATAAATTAGTAAATAACTTCAAGGAATTATTATGCCCAAAATTCCAAATGAATAGGTCCGGTAGTTTTCCAGATATTAAAAAAATAACATTTTTGAAAGAAATTTCAACACCTTGTATCTCGCTTAGCCGGCATTTTTGGACATACGTTGATTAAGGTTTTTCGCATTATTTTTAAGTATTCTATCTACCCTAGAAGTTTGTTACACTCATTATAGATCACCCTGTATTGCATTATACTCCGATCGTCTGTTTACCCTACAAAATTTGCATTCCTCTAAAACGTTGAAGATTCACTTCTATCTCGAGTGGCGACCACGCATCCAGCTTTTTTAATCATGTTTTTCCTTGCCCTCAGCGTTCAGGTTATTGCCAATAAGTGGTGCGAATAATATTGAAATATTAATAACGGTCAACGGCAAAACCAGCGCCGGCAACGAAAAGTAAATTTGCTGGCTGCCGGCGGCGACAACGCAGGCACTTCCGGGGATAAATATCCCAGAAAGTACCAACGTTGCCAAGCGTTTCCAATGTGTAAATATCCATCAAGTAGCTCATACAAGAGCCTACCTTGCATCGGCACCTTGGTTAATGGGATACACATGAAGTTAGCGGTTCAGGTAGCTTGGGGTGCAAACCCGCTGGGGATGACTTTTTTAGTCATATTTTTCCTTGCCCTCCAGGCAAAATGCTTGCCGTCTGTAATTTTCAAGCTTATAGTTTCTTAGGGCAAGGGAAAGGTATTTTTTCCCTTGCCCTACAAATGAAAACGACGTAATGCAACGTTGCACATTGGAATTGGAGAAGCTTGACAACGTTGGTATTTCCTACGATATTTAGCACTGATTTTATAATATTATAAAATCACTGATAATTTGGCCGTCCTCTTTATCCTCGGTAAGAAACGTCAGTTATTGCCGAACACGAACACAAAAGTTTCACCAATCAGAGTGCTACCGAGACACAAGTCCTGGGGAAACAGAAAACTCGACCGCGCGCAGGCTGGAGATTTAAAGCGGGAGAGCGCGTAAGTCAGATTTACACTAGACCATAAATACAACTAAGCTTACTTCCTGGAAATTAGAGGGCGCTGCAATTTTGGATATCAAAACTGGCAAGTGATATTCATAAATAATTAATTCTATCTTACAGATAATTCTAAATATTTAAAAATTACCGCCCCATATCTAAAATTGTTGATTTAAAAATATCTGTCGGATAAAAATAATTGTTTGTGGATATCTCACTGATAGCATTAAATATTTGAAAATATCTGTGGGATATCCTGAAACCAATACTATTTTTGCTCACTTTGGATTCGTATGTAATTCTTTAAGCAATACTTACGTGCTAAAGTCAAAGCTAAGCAAAAATTGATTTGATTTAAAGATATTTTCAAATATTTAAAACTATGAGTGAGATATGCATTAATAAATATTTATATCTCGCTGATATTTTTAAATAATGAATTATGGATATCTCCGAGATATTTATGTCGATTTAACAATATCTGGTAGATAGAAATAATTATTTATGGATATTACTTGGATGGTTTGATATAAAAAAATGTAGCCTTCCACTTGCTACTCTAAATTGGATAACAATTACAACATGTAAAGGATGGTGTAATCGAATTATTGAATCTTTCGCCTTCTAGGTGGCGCCACAATTTTGGATATCAAAATGCTTAGTAGATATCCGTAATTATAGAATTAAAAATATCTGTGAGATATTTTTAAATATTTAAAGATATCTCGCAGATAAAAATAATCATTGTTCACTGTTTGATATCCAAAATGATTTAAAAATATCTGTGAGATATTTTTAAATATTTAAAAATATCTGTGGGATATCCATAATTCCCGATTTAAAAACATCTGTAGGATATCCTTAAATGGACGATTAAAGACCCAAACGGCGTCCCATAGCAAATGCTGACTTTACAACGCCAACTGTCATATCTACTCTACGCCACTCTATTTTCGATATTTCCATGTCTTCGGACTGAAAACTTTATGATGATGAAATCCGTAAAATATACCGATTACATCAGGTATTTAAATGACCCGGTCCTGCGCCAGCTTCGGTAAAAACGTCAATATTTGTTACCACGAGTGGCCGATGCGACGCTGATGTCAAGTCACTTATGTACAAAATCAATCTGCTTGTATCTGTTTTATTGATTGATTGTCGCTTCCATTGTGGTGGACTTAGGCGGTCGTATTTATCAAGCTTAAGTGAAGGGTGACGCGGATTGTCTAATAGATCCTCGAGATCGCATAACCCCCGAACTCGCTCAGCGGTCGAGCTTAAGTGAAATTGTAAAAATCCTCTGGGGTTTGTCGAAGCATTGTCTTCCCCTTTCTCGCATATTCATGAGTACAGGCGCCAGACTTCATCGGGCCGCTCCCTCGGGGACTTAGCAGTGACGAAAGATTTTGACGCTTCGAGCGGGCTTCTAAACATAACACGAGTTCCATGATTCAATCTCGCCCAGAGTCGCAAGTTCAGAATGCAAATCAAGCTTACACTGTATGTACGGCTACGGGCGGTGTCGTGGTGGAGTTGCCAGCCACTTTGTAAATAACATTCAATTTTGCCAGGTTCCGCAGCCCCCGGGGACAAAATCATCGCACAGGGTAAACGAATATTTTCAAGACTGACGCTGTTGCTCATTTTTCCCAAGTTCTTTATTGTCGGTTCACCCACGGTTAATATTAAAAATTGGTCAAAGCGTCTACCAGTTGGTTATTACATTGACATCTATCCCTATACTTTATTCCTACATTTTTGAGCCCTTCGAACATCTTCTTCCATTTTACATCGGCGAAGGCTTTTTCCAAATCTATAAACCCTATACAGTCGCTGTTTCCCTTTTCTTAAGTTAGAGTAGCCTCGCCAGTTCTCCTATTTCTTCTAAACTCGAACCGATCTTCTCCTAATATTTCTTCTGCCCTTTTCTCTATCCTTCTTAGCACAATTCTAGTTATAATTTGTGACGCGTGGGAAGTTAAACTGATCGTTCTAAAATTTTCACACCTTTCCTTTTTGGCACAGCTACTATGATGTTCCGTTTGTAGCAACCCGCAGTACAAATAAGTTTACTGGGCCATACAACCCTGTATATCTAACAAGAGGGAGTCCGACAAATTGAACCTCATTTTCCCTAAACGAATCGACACATTTCAAAGCATAACGAACATTGAGATAACAAGCCTTTTAATTAGGTCGCCCCTCTCAATTTAGAAAATTTAATAACTTTTGGAATTCCGAAATGTCGCCTCCACTTTCGTGTCGATAATTTTTGATGAATTGCCCGGAAGATATTAAAAAATCGTCGTTTATGCCTCAAATTAAATTTCATCGACGTGGTTTCCGGTCTTCGCGAAAAAATTACGCACAACCGATATTATATTACTATAATTTTCAGAGCATGTGTAATGCTGGCTTCTAATTAAATTTCTCCCTTGGCATATTTCATCCAGAACGGCGGGTTTTGATGATAACAAACACGTGTCTACACAAACTATGAGGTGCCTACAAAATTTATATTAAATTATTGCACACGTCAGCTTGTTGCGAAGAAAAATAAGGGATTTCGTACAACGCTGGTTCAGAACAAGTCCTCGTCAGTGTCAGCTGCAGTTTCGCTCTAAAAGTTTCAAGAGGGCCGTTAACGAAGAAATATCAGGCCTCCTGGAATAAAATCAAGCTCATTGTCTGCTGGGTGAAATAAATACTTGCTGTATGCAATCAGCGAATGAAAAACTAAGCCAGATTTAGCTTTTAAAACCAGGTACATTATTTTCCAAAAAAAAGTAACGAGTGCCCTGACTTTGAGAGTTCAAATTATCTACTGATAAATGTAGAAACTCGAAAGAGGCTCTTAAAAACGTATGTACGGAGTACGGCATTGTACGAGTGCGAAACTTGGACGATAGGAGAAGCGGTTGAGAAAAAATTAGAAGCATTTGAAATGTGGTGCATGATGAAGAGACCGTAAATGAATGTTAGATCCTTACTGAATAAATTAACGGATTTTCAGGATGTACTGCTTGGAACAGATTGCGATATCATGGCTGTGTCCGAGACTTGGTTAACTCAGGATACAGAAAATCTTGTCAATATTAATGGCTACAGGTGTTTTACCAGGAGCAGACGGTCCAGGGGCGGCGGTGTAGCTATTTTTGTCAGGGATAGAATTAAGTGTACGATTGTCAATACCTCTGATAGCATCGAGCAGCTGTGCCTGCGCGTTGACTGCGGGGATAGTAATGAATTAGCTGTTTCTGTGATCTACAGGCCACCTACTACGAATGTCTTATCTTTCATTGGTGAGTTGGAGAACACTATGCTGGAGCTAGCTCCTATATTTGATGATATTATTTTACTGGGTGTTGGGTGATACAAATATCAATCTGCTGAACAGAAATTTAGATGCTGTGCATGTTTTAAACAATTTCTTAGATAGTTTTGGCTTATGTCAATTAGTAGAGTCCCCTACGCGAGTTTTTAACAATAGTTTTAGTCTCATTGACCATATCATAACATCGTGTCCTGATAAGTTGTCGAATGTGAGTGTTGTTGGTTGTCATATTTCGGATCATGATCTTATAGAATGTCGTATGTTAGTGCACACTGGGCGCCAACCTTCATGTTTTATTTCTTCCCGGACATTCAAGTATTTTGTACAATCTGAATTCTACAAAGATCTGATGGATTGTGGACTGGAACAAATGTTTTATGTAAATAATATTGACGACAAAGTTGCTATACTGAATAATTCACTTATAACTCTCTTTGACACACATGCTCCATTTCGAACTTTCAGAGCTACTAGAAAACCATCTCCATGGATATCTTGCAATACTCGACTGTTGATGTCTCAACGTGATCAAGCTAAAGCTAGATATAAAAGGAGTAAACATTATTATAGGTCTATAAGAAATTTCACAACTCTAGTAATTAGGAAAGAAAAGGAAGCATTTTTTGAAAGTAAATTGAAAACGAATAATTCTGCACAGTCATGGAAATTTTTGAGATCCTTGAACATCTCCACTAAATCCAAAACATTTTCCACAGAATCTATATCTAATGCAGATGGTTTTTTAAACTTTTTCACTCAGCTGCCTACTTTCACCGAGGATTTTTCTGAGACTATTGCATTCTACAACAATAACAGAAAGACCTCCTTTGACTCGTTTTTTGAATTCAAATTGGTCGATTCTAGCGCAGTGATGAAATGTTTAACTGAAATAAAATCGAATGCACCTGGGCTAGATGACATCACCCTTGTAATGATAAAGGCGTGTTGCCCGTATTTGTTGCAGTTTCTTGTTCATATTATAAATTGCTGCCTGATGCAAAACTATTTTCCTATCACATGGAAGCATGCTGTTGTCACGCCGGTCCCCAAGGTGCGTAATCCGTTGGAGCTGGGGCACTTCAGACCTATTAGTATTTTGCCATGTTTCTCCAAAATAATGGAAAAAATTATGTTTTACCAAATTGAAGAACATATGAACCATTATCAGATTCTACCTCTAAAACAGTCTGGATTTAGACGAAACTTTAGTTGTACAACTGCGTTAGCAAATATTACTGATGATATTATGAGAGCCACGGATAAGGGTTTATTGACCATCCTTCTCTTACTTGACTTTAGCAAAGCTTTTGATACTATTAACTTTAATATTTTGAAATCTATATTTCATTATGTCGGTTTTAGTGAAAATGCTAAACAACTTCTAACTAGCTATTTATCTGAAAGGGAAATAACTGTCAGGGTAAACAATCAGATGTCTAGGAGTGCTTTGGTTACATCGGGAGTTCCGCAAGGGTCGATTTTGGGACCTCTCCTCTTTTCAATGTATACAAGTAGCATAGTGAAGTGAATTGCATAAAATATTCTGACTACCACATGTATGCAGACGATACCCAAATTTATTCCAGTTTTCCTGTAAATGATTTTCGAGAAGCAATAAAAAATTTAAACCAGGATTTTCAGAATATTGCGACCACGTCAGCAAGGCATTCTTTGTTGATTAATCCGAGTAAAACACAGGCTATATTATTTGGCAATAAGAATTTTTGTAAAAGTGTACTACCTTCTATTCAGTTAAGAATTAACGATACTGACATACCTGTGGTTGAAAGAGTGAGAGACCTGGGACTGGCGCTTGACAACAGCTTTCGCTATAGGGAACATATTGCTCTGTGCATGAGACGAGCATTAGCCAACCTAAAACTTATTTACTCTTACAAAAACATTCTTTCCATTGGAATAAAAAAATTACTTTGTAACTCACTTGTGCTTTCACATTTCAATTTTTGTTGTTAGGTATTTTCTCCATGTTTGGATCAAGCCACCAAATATAAAATTCAAAAAATGCAAAATTCCTGTTTGAGATACATATATGGCATTAGAAAGTTTGACCATATATCACATAAATTAATTACTAGTGGTTGGCTAAATGTGGAACACAGATTCCTTAAGCTTTCATGTATATTTGTTAATAAAATTATTTTGTTTAAAACACCACCATATTTATTTGAGAAACTAAAATTTAGAACTGATGTATACAACATTAATGTGAGATTTAAGGGCAGATTGTCTCCTCCTCAATACAGAACTGCTTTGTGCAGTAGATGCTTCTCTGTTTACTTTTGTAAAATCTATAACGAATTGCCCGAAAATCTCAAAAATGTATCCTATCTTCACTTTAAAAATCATTTACATAGGTTTCTGTTACAAAACCAAAATTGTTTATTGTAATTCTGTGTGGTGCACTATGTGGTCTGCGATGTTGGTACGGTTGCTATCACGGACTATTTTATAGCTTTTGCCCTTGGCGACTCTTATTCCTGGTATCAGGTGTCGTTGTCTGTTCCGAATGGTATAGTTTATTATAATATTTAATTTAATTTAATTTAATGTGATCTGTAGGGTTAAGTGGAAGAGCAGGAGGTGCTTTGGCATCCATCTGAACTTCGCCCTAAGCTAGCCTTTCTTTCAGTTATCTGTGGGAATTGCATACACTATGATTATTGTTTATCTACATAGTTTGATTTATAAAATGCAATTGTAACTGACACAATAAAGACACTATTATTATTATTATTATTATAAGGTTAGCAACAGAGAGGTATAAAAAAGAGTTGGAGAAAAGCGAAATTTATGGAAGACGGTATAAGGAATAGGGGAGATAGGATGGTAGGACATCTTCTGAAGCACGAAGGCTTAGTTCGCGACATGCTAGAGTCAGAGATAGGAATAAAAAGAGGTAGGGGTAGGCCTAGATTAGACTACTGCTCTCAAATAGTTTGGGATGTAGGATGTTCAACTTTTGGGGAAATGCGTAGGTTAGTTCAGGATAGGAATAATTATTTATTTGATTCAGTTCTTGGTCTCGGAGGTTCTCTTAATGTTTGATGTACCCTGAAGACGTTGTCTGCTGGCACTTTATAAAAAATTCATGAACGCAGGCGAATTTTACCTGTGGCTTATATCCTAGGTATTCAAGGAAAAAAATAACAATTTAATTCGGGGAAAACGTGGAATATTTACGTCTCTATCATGGAATATTTAACATTTCACGATTCGAAATTAAAGTTTGTGGGCTTTACTTGGAAAAATATGCGCAAGAAATTATTGTAACCATGATACTTATAAGACGAGAGAGGCTTGTGTTACGAATGTAATTTTCATCATAAATGACATTTCACAGGCACTCAATATTACACGTCGGAATTTATTAAGTCTGTTGGAAACACGACCTACTAACAAAATGCCATCCATGTTGTGCTGATATATTAAACATAATATTGTGCCTCGCGTCGTGCAAGCGCAGAAAATTTTCATCTGATGACAGTAGGTTTTTCCCAGGAATGTTTTCATTATTGAAAATTGTGTACTTTGTTTTAATGTTAATTTATCAAACTCCATGAAACGCCTTGCCTTATACAATGTTTTGAGGACAGTTTACCGTGTACATATTCGCCAGTTTCTACACTGCCGGACAAAAAAACCGGACACTCTCAGAATTACTATTTTAGTGAATAAAAACAACGGACGGTTTGAAATGATATTTAACTATATTATTTTCATCTTAACGATAAATAAAAAACAAGAAACAAAATGATTCGTCAACAAAAACCTAACAGAAGTATTTTTTAGAGATCAACCTGTTACTTAAGAACTTGAAAAGACAAACAAAAACAAATATTAAAAGGAAAAGCACACTAGTAGAACCAAATTAATAATGGGTGTTACCACCATGAACTCTTATTACTTCCCTTAAACGTTGTGGCATGCCCTAAATGAGGCTATCAATAGATTCTTGGGGTATTTGTACACATTCTTCTTGAAACGCCATTTAATGTTTCTGGTAGGCGTTGGCGACGGTTAAAGTCTGTTACATTCTTAAATTGATTTAGCTCTTTCGTTAGAAAACTTTTTACAGTGCCCACACTGTTTTCTGCAGCGCCATTTGACGCGGGATGATGCGTGGGGGATGAAACTTGTTTTATCCCGTTCATCTGTAAAAAGTCTTCGAACTCTTGGGAGGTAAATTGAGGACCATTGTCGCAAGCTATTACTTTTGGCAATCCGTAACGCGAAAAGAGTTCTCTAAGACGGTCAATTGTTTGAGCAGATGTTATTGAGTACATCACAAAAACTTCTAACCATTTTGATATAGCATCTGTTACGATTGGACAATATCTGCCATTAATTGGCCCCAAGAAATCCAAATGAAGTCTTTCCCAAACTCCGTTTGGCGTAGGCCAATTTTGCAATGAACCTTTATTTGGGTTTCTTTGACTAGTTTGACATATAATACATGTTTTGCAAGTATTTTCGACATCTTTAGCAAGGGATGGCCACCAGACATATGACCTCGCTAGAGATTTCATTTTCACAATTCCTAAGTGGGTGTCGTGAAGTTCTTTTAATTTTGACTGTTGCAATGACTGAGGAATGATGACTCTGTGCCCCCACATTAGTAAATTATTTGAAATACTAATTTCTTCTCGTCTTTTATGGTAGGGTTTAAGATCTAGTTCCGAAATTTTATCTGGCCAACCAGTTAAAGTATAAGTAAAAACTTTTGCAAGTACCACATCTTGATGTGTGGCGGTTTCCACTTCAAGCATGTTTAATGGAAATTCGCTATTGATGTAGTTCAACTGTGCGATTTCGCATTGATCGTTTGCTATAATTTCGTCACTTTCAATCGGTAATCGCGATAGAAAATCAGCGATATTTTCCTTTGACTTGACGTATTTAATATCAAAATTAAATCCGCTCAGAAAACACGCATATCTTTGAAGTCTATTAGCAGCCATTATTGGAATGCCCTTTTTGGGCCCGAATATAAATACTAACGGTTTATTATCTGTAATTAATGTAAAAGGGATGTTGTATATATATATTGGTAAAATCGTTTAATTCCAAAAGTGATTGCTAACGCTTCTTTGTCTATCTGAGAATACTTTCTTTCTGCTTTTAACAACGTTCGGGACGCAAAATAAATTGGCCTTTTGCTTCCGTTTTCAAATTCATGCGACAGAATAGCTCCTAGACCGTAGTCTGAAGCATCAACTCTTAAGGTAACTTTCAAATCTGGATTGAAATGTACTAAAAAGCTATTTGAGGACAAGATATTTTTAACTTTTTCAAAAGAATTTTGACAATCTTTGTCCCATCTCCACTGGATTATAAAGATTATAAAGAGGATGCAAAATTCTCGGTATACTTGGGATAAAACGATTATAATAATTAACGGCACCTATAAATGAGCGCAGCTGCGTGACATTTTGAGGTGCGGGCATCAATTTGATCGCTTCAACCTTACTTCCTGATTTATGCAACCCTTCTGTACTAATCACGTATCCCAAATATGAAATAGAATCCGCAAAGAAACTACATTTGTTAGATTTAACCGTTAAACCGCATGTTTGCAAAATATTTAATACGTTTTCCAGATTTTGCATATGTTCCTCGTGATGTAATGAGAATGTCGTCTAAAAAACATGTAACTCCTTTGATACGAGAAAACAGTTGTTCCATCATACGTTGGAATTGGCCTGGTGCGCACGTTATTCCATAAGGGAGTCTATTATAGATGAATAAACCTTTATGAGTAGAAATTGCCGTTAGAATTTTTGAGCTATCATCTAACATAACCTGCTGGTATGCATGCGACAAATCCAGCTTTGAAAATTGCTTCCCCCCGCTTAACTTGGCAAAAATATCGTCAATCCTAGGAAGCGGATACTTGTCTACAACTAAATAGGGGTTCAGGGTGATTTTATAATCCCCACAGATTCGAACAGATCCATCATTTTTTATGACTGGAACTATGGGTGTGCCCCATTCACTGTGTTCCACGGAAGATAATACACCACATTTCTCTAATCTATCCAATTCAATTTCTACTTTGTTCTTTAATGCATACGGAAGTGGTCTAGGTTTAAAATATTTCGGCACAAAATTTTCTTTCAAATAAAGTTTCAATTTAAATTTATTAAAACATCCTAATTCATTTGAAAAAACTTTAGGAAATTTTCCTTTAAATCTGCTAACCATTTCTTGCTCATAATTCGATAAATTATGGATTTTCCCGAATCCAATATTAAATTTTTGAATAAAATCTCTACTCAATAAACCAATGTTGCTATCCTTAATAACACAAAAATTGATTGGATTTACTGCTTCATTATATTGAACAGACAACTCTACCCGTCCGAACGGAGAAATCCTTTCACCTGAAAAATTTATCAATTTGATACTAGTTTGCGACAATGGTTCAATGGTACGTTGAAAAAATGTTTTAAATACATTTTATATGGTAAACATGATACAGCTGCCCCAGAATCTAATTCTAAATTACTACAAATTTTATTTAAGCTTACTTCTAATGTAATTGGCTCCAAATAGTTTTAAGAGTAAAAATTGGTAATTCATCGTCAGCTTCACCGTTAGAATCAATAAGGTTGACAATGTTTACATTTTTATTATACCTTTTATTGGTACCTGAAAAATTCCTTTTCTTTTTGCTACGCTCATAGTAAAAACATTTGAATTCTGGGTGACGGCCTCTGCCGCAAATAGAACATACAGGTAGAGAGTGCGATGGATTCCCCCGCTTGCTTTCTTTTGAGTTCCATAATTTTGAGAGCGCATGCCATTTCCACGGGATCTCCCCCGTGATGATTGTCCACGTGCTCCTATTCGATGGATATCTTCTCCTTCAATTTTAATTTTTGATTGATTACGCATGTCCAAATTTTGCGTTTCGAGAGCTGCTTCGGTAGTCATCGCCAACTCGAGTGCATCTTTGAAAGAAATTGAATGCGCCTGCCCTAAAAATTTATCTAAAATTTTTCCAGGATTCATGCTACATATGAATTTGTCACGTAATATATTATCCAATTCGTTTCCAAATTGACATCTCGTACATAAACCTTTAATTCTCACAGCCCAATCTTGTACTCTTTCATTTGGAGACTTTACAACGGAATAAAATTTTATTCGCTCCGCAAATACGATGGCCTTGCATCCATAATAACCGTCTAATAATTTTAAAATTTCAGTAAATGATATTTCATGTGGCTTACTTGGTACGCATAAATTTGTGAGCAGCATGTACGCCTCTTGTCCTAATCCGTTGAGGAGAATGGCCCTCTTCTGGTTGAGGTCGTTTATTGCATTAGCAATAAAAAATTGGTCCAACCGGCTGCTATAGACTGACCAATCGTGAATTTTGGGATCAAATTCGTGCTGAATTCCAACTGTAGATTGCCTCGTGGAAGCTGCAGCGGCTGCTGTCGGTTGCACACGTGGCTCCGCCATTTTTGAACGCTTAGCACTTTTTGTATCGGATTTTCACTAACCGATTTATTAGGGTTCTTTGTAAACACCTCGTCGCCAGTTGTAATGTTCTTATGTGGGGTTGCGAATAATAATTTAGGTTTTCCAAATTAACTTTATTCTGCAAAACCGCCTAACATAAGAATCGACATACCAATGCGCACTTCCTGTTCTACCTATGTACAACAAGTGTCCCCTACCAGGAAGTCAGACTTTCGCTGTACATTACAAAAATAAAAATAAAAACATGTGTCCGGTTTTTTTTGTCCGGCAGTGTAGTAGTCATAAAAGCCCTTTAAGACTGCCCATAAAAGAAGAGAAAGAAAATTGTGAAATGTTATTTCCATATTCATAAACTTGAACTCGTAGAAATTGATCAACAAATTTTGAAGAGAACGATTTAACAACTAAAAAAGAGTAACAATATTAAATTTTGTTCACCCCTTTTAGGATAACATTTCGTCGGGTGGGACATCATCGGACAGGCTTCTAGAACCTCTGTAATTGCATTAATGCTTGTAAATGTAATCTCGGGTCTATTACATAACACATATATCATCGTTATTGGATTTTTGAATAAAATATTGGACATTCCCGCCAGCATGTCGACCAGAACACTAGCATGGCGCTGAAAAATATATTTCAACTTAGCCATTGTAGGAAATGAGTTTTTTAGCACTTTTAGCAAACAAAATCAGTGTTAAAAAGTATCTCTGCCATGAACTATTTTCACTAAATTCTGATTAACCGAGTTTACTCCTGTACAATGGTTATAAATGAAAATTTATAGGGGAGCAAAAGTTGCCTTAAGTGCTTAACTTAATTACAGGCTTTGCAATATGGATACAAATATGAAACTAACGAGCTATTCGCGGTTTTTCATACACCTTCTAATTAATTTGCCGGAATACGCCAAATAAAGATAGTGAAAATGTACAGGGTGGGCTAATAGTGAGTAGTCGGTCCATATCTCTGATTCTATTCAAGATATCAACATGAAATTTTACGTGTGTGTGGAGAACCCCACGAAGCTTTTGTTAAAATTATTTTGATGTATAGTTCACGTGCTACGTACTAAACAAAAGTTATGTTTTTTTAAATGGAATGCCTCACATTTGTTTACAAATTTGGATTCCACATAAAATTTCACGAAAGTTGATATGCTACACGGTGGAGTTTAGTACCAGTGTGGGCTCAAACATCATCTTCGTGAATAATGGCTGTCGTAATCGCTCATATAATAATATACTATTACTCGTATCTCCATAACTGAAAGTTTATTTAAATATTCATTCTCGTCGCTCTGAATTAAACAAAATAGTATAAATTCGAGAAGAATCTGGCGAGATTCATAGCCGTTTCGGTGCGGAGGAGAACTGCTTTGTATTAATTGGACTGGAATTTCTGAAACAAAACTTACACGACGTCAGCAGCGAAATTCAAGTTTATGAACATTTAAAACGGCTTTCTTCATAATTTCAGTCTGTAAAAGCGGTTATTTCAGATAAAGTAGGACCCGAGCATGCCTCAAATAATAATATTATCCGTGCATAATCTGCTACAGAATAATTGTGCGAGAGACTAGAATAATAACACGGAATTATCGATGGTACTCTTTTCCCAGGCGTTTATTTCATTTTCTTACCCTCAACTCAGGAGACTGCTCCGTAATTACTTAAAATAAATGTCAGTTACGGCTCGAGACAAAGAAAAGTTGACAACCCGTACGCATAACTTTCGTTTTGGAACAAAACTTGAATGTTCCTTACATAATTATTATTATTAGGCAAACAAAACATTTTAGGGGCTGTCTCGGAATAATTCGTCCCTTCCACGACGAATAGGCGTATCTGCAAAAGTGTTATTTTACAGGAAAGCGATTTGAAGTTTTGATTCTACATAATTTTACTTGCACATTTGTATTAATGTGCAAATTGGGTTGAAGTAGCGGACATCATGTGTAAAAACACCCGTTTCTTTATAAACCATATAAAGTAGTAACAAAATGTTTCATTTATGGCGTTACAACTATCCCATAGTCAGATACGCCTTTTCGTCTTGTATGACATTAAATATTTGAGCTTGACAATGCAAGATACGTGTTATAGTTATCATGTTAATAAATTCCGAATCATCAGTTTTACATTAAAATACCTACCCTTATTAAAACGTGGGATATTTACATTAGTATATGTGCAGTAAATGAGGAACAAGTAAGATAAAAAAGTAGAAACCTTAATTAAACAGTGAAGTCATTATTAACTACTTATACACGAACAATAACAATAACAATAACAAGGAAACGCAAAATAATTAAATAACATTAAATAACAAATAGAAATTAATGGGGAAGATCTTTATAGAATTTTATGTAATCAGGATGTTGGATAACCGGTAAATCACCCTTACAGAGTGCCATCAAATCCTTATATTTTTCGAATGATATCTTGGGTGGTTCTTTGTTTAACATGGTCGGTTTTTCCTTGGCATTCACCGACTGCCTTTGCAGAGCTATACACTTGTAGGTAGTCTCGAAATGGCTAGTTTTGAAGAAAATTTTCTTTTCGTGGCTTTTATTAACCATTACTTCCCGCATATTTTTCCAATCTACTGCATGCCCATCGTCGTCCGTCCTAACTGTTAAAATTCGAAGGCTACGAGATAATCGTTTAAAATCAAGAAAATCAGATGTTTTTAGTACGTGAACGTTGTAGGGATTGCTTCTTCGTCCGAGTTTGAAGATGGGCACCAACTGAGATGGTACGTACAGGTTTCCTGCCTTTGATAATGCAGTGCTAATGCAGCTATGGGCGGAATCGCCCTCGCTCTGCCCATGATAGGGTTCGAAAAATCGTAGTGATATAGATTTAATGTTTCTTGAAATGCAGATGATATGTAGAAGCATAGCTGCCACGATGCTATTTTTATTTTGGCCGCTGCATCCGTCAGAAAATAATGAAACAGTTTCAACACCATCAGTATCTAAATGTTTCAAATACATATACAAGCAGCTTGCAATTTCACAGGCTCCACGTTTACTTATACCTTCGTGCCAACAGAAACAGTCGCATTGTTTTGTTTTTATATTGTATATAGTAAAGTTGTAATTCGAGAACCTTCTGCGATAAAATAATTTGTTATTATTGCATAAAGGCAAAAATATTACTTGCTGTAAGTCAAATACGACACAAACATTGAGCAAATTTGAATTACACTTTAATGCTTCTTTAATTTCTCGAACTGCGGTTTTTTCTGCAATATGTTTGTTATACCTATCTTCCAATTCCCTTTTCTTTGTCTTGTCAGCTCTATAAGTTGAACATAATCCGCATTCGTCTTTCTTAGGTCGATGGAAAGATAAATTGAATGTTCTAAAAACGCTGTTATATGTCTGATAGCTAACATGATGTCTGTTTTCATTTTCAGTTTTGAACATTTCGTACATTTTTTTAATTGTTAAGTCTGGGTGTAGGTACTCTCTTTTAGTCTTCTTTCGACAATAATGAGACTCAACGAGAGGAAATCTGTTAATGTGGAAGATAATGGCACGTTTGACTGTTTCATCTTTCGCCTTTAAATGACTATGTCTTCCACATCTTTTATCTGCTTCGATAACTCCTGTATCGTCGCGTTTCTTGTTCAAAGCGGTTCGTAACATTTTTTCTGATATGCTCAATGTATTAAGAAACATAACTTTGCAAACTAAAACAGAATCCTGATCTTTAGGGAGATAGTATTGCACCGTATATTGCCTACGAGAAACTTCTCCCGTAGTTGCTCTTTGTTTTTTTATTCGACGAGTGTATCTCAACAAATATTCTCTTTGACGTTGCAAATTTCCCATTTCATAGAAGTCGTCTAAAATTTTCCGTCTTTCTTCATTGGACAATAAGCGACATTTTTTCCCAAATCTTTCACATGATTGCTGATTACATGACGGGAGAGCGTTCTTCCTCGCTTTCATTAATTTCCCTGTACTGGGACTAACATATTTCTCACCTACATTCCTTAACCGACGCGCATTTTTCTTTTTGTTGCATTTTTTTTCGGTTACAACAGCAATTTCTCTTGGACCCCCTTCAACGGTAAAGCATTCTGGAACATCCGAAACGGAATTTTCTGGAGATACATGAGATCTCACATGGTTTTCAATCGGTGCAGATGGCAGCATTTGATGGCTATCAACACAAGTACCGAAATTATCAAAATGCTCCCAACAAAGAAGGCGAAGGCATCTGGGACACGCACTAAATGTTTCATTTCGGCATGCAGAAACTTCACAATGTACCTTATTAAAAGAATTTCCTTGCGAATCAGAATTTTCTGAGGATATATTTTGGCTGTTACTTGAAGAGTCTTCATAAAGTGCAATGGTGACAGGACTTTCGTAAGAAACATCGGGACCCTTCGTAGAATTACCTCTTAATCTGGCCAGAGGTAATTCATCTTCGCTATCAAAACTGGAATCCCTTATACATTCTTCGTTGGTGTTTGAAAATGAGCAAGATCATAGCCACTTTCGGAAGAAGTTTCCACCTCGGTGTTAAGGAGTGTATTCTCGGTGGCTAAAATTTTTCCGTTATACCATTTTTTATCCGGTTCCCAATACATTCGAACACGAATCCCAGCTTCCAAAATATCTGATTGATGTTCACATTCCAAATCAGCTGCATCAACTACATTTTCAGTGCCATCTTTCCACTGAACTAACACATCCATTTCTCTTCACTTCTATTGGAAATTAAGCATTTCAGCTTTAAAACAACTTCGGTTTACACAGAACTTACCCTCATATATGTTTTTACTTAAAATATATAGATATTAACAAGTTATAATGTGTCATTTAAACCAAAAACGCATCAAAATTGCCTCTAATAAGCATAACAAATCGAATAGTGACATCTCGCGTAATCATTTGTTTGTCACCTGTTCGACAAAATATTTCGTCGGCAACTGAGATGTCTTGCTTCGAACTAATTTATTAGGCATTTACTTATAATACTAATTGCGGGAACTGGCGTATCTTGAATGGCAATAATCCATACCATGACGAAAAGGCGTAAATGCTTTTACGCCTTTTCGTCTTGGAATGAAATAATAAAAAATAAGATACGCCCAATAAACTAATTTTTATATTTATGTTACTGTCGATTTGATGGCCGTGCCATTTCGCATAAGGAAAAACAACACAAAAACCTTACACTTTGCGTGCATAACTCAAATTCGGTATTTTTTTAGTTACGCCCCTTCGTCTTGGAAGGGACGAATTACAAGCCGAAACTACATCACAAGGAAGAGACAATGATTTAAACTTCTGGTGTTCCTGATAAAATTTATTCTAAATTTCATGAATGAGCTTGTTTTAAGTTCATTTCGTTCAGAGCGCTTCCTGCCATATTTTAACGACACACTAGAAAACGTTCACTTGGTTTTCGGAGCCCTTTAATCGCGCTACTGGCCTGACAATTCCTTATATGCAGAATTAGGTTTTTAATTTGCTTTTTAAATTTCTTTATTTATTTGCGCCAATTTTTGTATTATATAAATTTGTTTTAGTAAAATATGTAGTAATATGTATGTACTGATTTTTAAATATACATGGTGAGTCACTAAGGCGAAATCGGCCTACAACAAGAGTACAGTGCAAAATGGGAGAAACTTTTTCAAATAAAAGTTTTTCAAAAATAAGTGCTTAATGAGATAAAAATATTTTCAAATATGGCGGACTTCCGGTTATACCGGAAATGGACACTAACTGTGTTATTTTAAATGGAACACCCTGTATTCGTTTGCATTTTTGGATTTCGCATGAAAAATAAATGTCAGTTTGTTAATCAAACATTGGGTCTAAGTCGAACCGCTATGGAGCTTTTTAATTTTTTTTGAAAATTTTGACGTTTGCAGTAGTTGGCGCTATTTTGAATATCTTCGAAACGAAAGCACGTAGAGGAATGCGGTTTCGACAGTTCGTCTCTGGAAGTAACGGCCTATCACACACAAGTATAATATGGAATCATAACTTTTTAATTAAATGAAATTTATCCATGCCAATATTTACTAATTCAAACAGGAATAACTCTTTTTTTTTAAATGGAATGCTACATTGGTTGTCACCTCATAAGACGCAAAATTAAATTTCCTTTCTGATGATGTATGGTTGTTGGCATCTGTCACCAGCAGTTTTTAAGAAATTTGCGTTTTTCTGGAAATTTTGAATAATATCATGTTTATGCATTAACAAAGGTTAACGTTTGGCGATATTGTTTTGTTTTGTCTTACAAAATGTTCGTTCCAAATCTTCTATACTATTTCCAAAACTTCAAAGATCATTAGATAATAGCAGCAACAAAAATAAATTAATGTAATTAGATTAAATGTTCAACATAACCGCCATCCTCACGATAACAAACACGCAATCGTTTCAACAAAGAATTGTTCACATTTATCAACATATCTTCATTGATACTTTGAAATGCATCGCGAACTCGTTCCATCATATTTTCTCGAGTAGTTGGAGGTTCCCTGTAAACTAACTGCTTTACGTACCCCCACAAGAAAAAGTCAAGTTTTGTTAGGTCTGGAGATCGCGCTGGCCAAGGTGTCGGACCTCCTCTTCCTATCCATGTGTTTGGAAATGCTGCAGTCAAGTGCTCCCTTACATCCCTCCCATAATGTGCAGGCGCTCCATCTTGTTGATACCACATCTGTTGTATTGCAGCAAGTGGTAAATTGTCCAACATTTCTGGCAAATCATTTCGTAAAAATTGTAGGTAGCTATTACCGTTCAAATTTCCATCGAAAAAATGTGGTCCAATTACGTGTCGTCCAATTATGCCACCCCATACATTCAAAGACCACCTATGTTGATGATACAATGGCCTTATCCAATGGGGATTGTCAGTACTGTAATAATGGCAGTTGTATCTTGAAACAAAACAGTTCTTATGAAACGAAGCTTCGTCCGTAAAGAGAACATGATCGAAAAAGTCATTTCGCTCCTGAAGTTTACGTAAAGCCCACTCACAAAACTGCAACCGATTGTTGAAGTCATTTTGATCTAGTTCCTGAACCAACTGAACGTGGTACGGGTGAAATTTATTTTTGCGCAGTATTCGAGATACAGAAGTTTGGCTTATTTCTAACTCGCGACTAATTTCTCTGGTACTTAAATGAGGATCTCGGACAACAGTAGCAGGTACTAAAACTTGATTTTCCTCATGAGTCACTGATTTTACACGTTCTTTCTTCTCGTATCCCACACAACCAGTTCGTTCAAACCTCTCTTTTAATTTTGCGAATGCTGCCGTTACATTTGGATGTCTATGCTCGGGAAAACGTTGCGCATACATTCTTGAGACAAGTAACGAATTTCCTTCTGCTTCACCCAAGGAATACACCATAGCAATTAATTCTTCTTGAGTGTACATTTTCAGTTTTCTTAATTGTGATATTTATTAAAATTGAAATCAATACTCTCACTAATTGAACTCAAATTGCACTCTTACTTAACAATAATTTAATAGAAATGACATTTCGTTGGCAAAACAAAACAAAATCGCTGAACGCCAACTATTGTTAACGCAATAACACGATATTATTTAAAATTTCCAGAAAAACGCAAATTTCTTAAAAACCGCTGGTGACAGATGCCAACAACCATACATCGTCAGAAAGGAAATTTAATGCTGCGTCTTATGAGGTGAGAACCAATGTAGCATTCCATTTAAAAAAAAAAGAGTTATTCCTGTTTGAATTAGTAAATATTGGCATGGATAAATTTCATTTAATTAAAAAGTTATGATTCCATGTTATACTTGTGTCTAATAGGCTGTTACTTCCAGAGACGAACTGTTGAAACCGCATTCCTCTAAGTGCTTTCGTTTCGAAGATATTCAAAATGGCGCCAACTACTGCAAACGTCAAAATTTTCAAAAAAAAATTAAAAAACTCCATAGCGGTTCGACTTAGACCCAATGTTTGATTAACAAACTGACATTTATTTTTCATGCGAAATCCAAAAATGCAAACGAATACAGGGTGTTCCATTTAAAATAACATAGTTAGTGTCCATTTCCGGTATAACCGGAAGTCCGCCATATTTGAAAATATTTTTATCTCATTAAGCACTTATTTTTGAAAAACTTTTATTTGAAAAAGTTTCTTCCATTTTGAACTGTACTCTTGTTATCGGCCGATTTCGCCTTAATGACTCACCCTGTATATTATGGTGTGTTTTCCGGTGAAAATGAATCGAAATATGAAGTTAATAAGCAGCTGGCACCGCGGAGTCACCCACTGTGACCATCCATCACGCCCGCCGCTCTCATTCCCAATATATATTCATCCAACAACGACGCGTCCCCATCTCAATCTATGTTCGAAAACCAAATCAATTACTCGAAAAGCTCAAAGGGCTTTGAAGATTCGCTGATCTAAAAATAACCATGTTCCCGTAACCGCTTCCTATTTCATTGTTTTCCTTTTTTCAGGGTTAAATAATTGCTTCTGTCTCAAAGGGATGCGTCTCACTATACCGAGGGCCGTGCGTGCAGGCCATTCAGTTACCCTGGAGTGCGATTACGACTTAGAAGACGCCCCACTTTACTCTGTTAAGTGGTACAGGGGCACGCAAGAGTTTTACAGATACGTTCCCAAAGAGGCGCCCCCGACCAGGGTGTTCGCTCTACCTGGCCTCCACGTGGACGTAAGTATACTTAATGTCGTATTCAAAAGTAGCAGGTAGGCAAGAGTCACTTAATTTTAATTTGAAATATTTCGATGCTACCGACTGCGCCATTAATTTATTCCAAGTATTCGTGCTTTTTAGTTCCCTTACTCTTGGGCTGTCACCATCACTCCGCTTTGTTTGCCACTAGCCGGAATCAAATGAAAATAATCCCGGCGGTGTAGAATTGATCACATTTTCTTGACCCGAGCCGTCGTAATTTGCCCGTAATGGTGTTTACCGCTAAGTGCACCCGCATTATATGTTATTTCCAGACTAGCAGAGCACAACATTCCGTAGATATAACAAGTAATGTCAGCAAATCCTGACTTTTCCAGGCTACAAGCGCCGAGTTTCTTTTTACGGTGCAAGATTATTTATACTTTTATTTGCGCGCTGCACAAAGCTCTTTAAGTTACACATCAGTAAAGTTAGATTCGAGTTTAAACTCTGCTCGTACCACACAAAAGTGCTTGCTTCTTATACAGTATTAAACGGAATCCTGGAACTCCCAACAACTGTGCTGGATTTTCCTCACACTTTACACCGACAATGTACAAAGGTTACTTAATTATTCTTTTGAATACGATGTTTAACGTTGCGGAGCGAGAATCAGGATCTAGATGCAACATATACCGTGCGACAAACTTCCATGTGTACATGGGGAAATAAAATGGGCAATTACATTTTTGGGGATTCCTGCTCCCCATGTGTAGTTACAGTGGTGGTAAAGGTAGCAATCGAAAGATTATTTTTTTCTGCGTATGAGGATATCAAAAACTCTGCAACTTTCCAATTTATTAAAGCATTAAAAGCAAAAATTACATTAATAATTTTCTAACTAAATCACAGAAATTTATCAGATTATCCATGACAACTTAATTTATTCTAATCACGGACGTCTTTGATTTTTATGGATTTTCTGAACTGTCAGCATTTAAAAATGAACAAAAATATTTGTTCAGTTCAAGAAAAGGTTTTCGTTGTGAAAATATTTTAGGGCGGCAATAGTTTGTATGAGGCGCCGTTTGTGCCATAAATATTTGTAGTAAAATAACTAAAAGGACGACAAAGAAAAAATAAAAATGTACATGAAAAAAAGAAAATGTGTATTAAGGAAATATTTTTCAGGAATAAAAAAAAATCGCGCGGAAATATTTTTTTCACCCTCTGACAAAAAAAGATTTCGCGGAAATTAATTTTTTTCTCTGGGAAAATATTTGTCGCTGGAAATATTTTTCTTAAGGAAATATTCTTACGAGCAAGAAAAAAATATTTCCTTGGCTGTGTAGATTTCATGGGCTGGTGAAATATTTTTTTCAGCTTTCGTTTACCTACGTATGATGGCGCTAACGTGACTCAGGAATCGCCATCCAGTAATGTTGCCATTATTTTCTGATGGGTGGGACTGTAATCTGTATAATTCAAAATTTTTACTGTGTTGTAAATAATCTAGGTGGTACCTAGATAATTCACGTACATCGCATTAACTAGGTATGACAGAAATACCAACGTCTACGTTTGATTTGTTTAGTAGTTACAGGTAGTGTATTCAGTTTAGTTCATAAACGCAGTTGCGCAGTGCTCTGTTCTGTAGGTTTAATGCACCAGCACTAGGGAACACAAAATATAAGCAATGAAGCAATCAAGATCAAGGCATGGAATGGAGCACCGAACACGTTCGATTGCCGATAGGTACGTTTATTTGTATCTCAACTAAGTTTTGCCAATGCACAAATTTAAAGCGGTCTGATTGGTCAGGTGCATCTGCATACGTAGCGGCGTGGCGCCAGAACTGAAATACAATGCAAAAAAACGCTTACTCCCTAATCTAGGAACACATGCAAGGATTATGGCATTTTGTTTTTAGACATTTAGTTTCATTATTGTATGTTTTCTCACATGTGTTTTCTTATGAGCGATTTTCCAGTCAGCATTTGGCAACTCAAACAGAATGATTTTTCGCAAGAGATTATTCATAAGTAAAAACAGTATAAAGAACATTTGGAAATAGTCGTTTTTTTCGGAAAAGGACTGTCAGTAACTGACTCGAAAATCACTCATATGGAAACACATATGAGAAAACATAATAATGTAAATTTATAGTAACAGTAGAAAGTTCACACAACGTGGGAATATATTTTTGTTCTTTAATTTAAAAATTTATTTTATTGTAAAAATGTCCTTCATTCAAAATATCATATTACGATACAAAGAAGGATAAAGTGCGGTGGAAGAAAATGTCTGCAGAGTGGTCGACCTCTCAAGAAATCCTATGATCATTCATATTTTAAGAAGAAAGGAGAGACAAAGATAAAACGTCCCCATTTACTTCAAACTTATATTGACAACAACTATAATTCAAATAAAAAGTATTGTGATCATTGTGATATTCTATTCATTTTTGTTCATTTAAAATATCTGCTTAATTAATATTTTTTATTTGCTTAATGAGAAAATAATACAATTACTTATTTTGTGTTTTTTAGATTGCGCTTTTCATTGAAATTTTAGCATAACTCTTAATTAGGAACAAATTTTCTGTATATTTTTTTTATAAAATGAGATAAGGGACGGTAGGTTTTTGCCAATCTCTGGAATGTTGCAATAATTTTACCAAATTACCTACCATATTTTGATATTTTGATTGAAGGACATTTTCACAATAAAATAAATTTTTAAATTAAAGAACAAAAATATATTCCCACATAGTGCGAACTTTCAATACTGTTACTATAAATTTCCCATTTTTAACATGCTAAAATAAATTAATAATACCTACCTACTTAAGTAGTTAAGAAGATTTACATTGGGTACTAAGAACTAAGTGCCAATTTTACCACTACAGTTTGTTGTGATGAATTTGGGCAAAGTAAAGTAAAGTAGAATGATGATTAAAAATAATATTACATATTGCTTTTTTAACGGTTTGTATAGTTTCTCATTATCATTTTTAGAAACCTTTAAACGCAGCTCAATTTCATTTTTTTAATCATTCTACGTATGCAGCTGACCAATCAGAATGCTTTAAATTTGTGCATTGGCAAAACCTAGTTGGGATATAAACACGATAGGTGCATTATTAATAGAGCAACTTACTAGTTGCCTTAGTAGCTAAGTTGCACATGTCGTACTTACGAACTAACCTGAATAGGGGACATAAGTGCCTCCGTCATACGTCAGATTTTCATTCCAAACAAAACATAAGCACGTGCCATTTGACATTTATCGATATTATTTACAACGTCTTAAACTAGTTTTTGCAATATAATTATAGACGTGTTGCAGTGAAAACAGTTCATTTTCAATTTGTGTGTTGGGCTTACGTGTAAAAACTTGAAAACAACTATAATTATATTGAGGTTATGTTAAAACGTCAGAAAGCCAGTGGCTTTGTTTTGTTTGGAATGAAAATCTGACGTTTGTGACGCGCCACTTATGTGGTCCATACACCGTAACTGAAAAAAATCAACAAAGAATTTGGTAGGTATGTTTGTCTTACATAGTTATGAGCCGTACGTGAATCATCTGAATCACTTGAACTATTTACAACACAGAACATTTAAATTTTGTAACAGTAGATCGCATTGTAAGTACCAGCAAATGTGGCAACATTGCTGGATTGCGATCTCTGATTCACATTAGCGCCATCATGCGTGAGTAAAAGAAAGCTGAAAAAAATATTTCACCAGCCCATGAAATCTACACAGCCAAGGAAATATTTTTTTCTTGCGCGCAAGAATATTTCCTTAAGAAAAATATTTCCAGCGACAAAAATTTTCCCAGAGAAAAAAATTAATTTCCGCGAAATCTTTTTTTGTCAGAGCGTGAAAAAAATATTTCCGCGCGATTTTTTTTTTATTCCTGAAAAATATTTCCTTAATACACATTTTATTTTTTTTCATGTACATTTTTCTTCTCTCTTTGTCATCTTTTTAATTATTTTACTACAAATACTTATGGCAGAAACGGCACCTCATAAGTTTGTGCGGAGTCCGTGCTTTATTTTCTGTAAAATTCAATAACGGTCCTATTCCTTCGGTATAACAACAAATAATTTAGTAAGAAATTTGAAGGCTGGGAATCTTTCATCCAAAGAAGTTAATTTTTACTAATACATAAACTTGTTTTTTTATTTAGATAATTCTCATTCACATTATTATTGTCATTACCTATAGTTGACAATTAATTGATTACTGGTGTGGATGTTTCGTTGGTGAATGCTGGACCATAGTTTAGGGTAAATTGTAGATGTCGTCTAACCTATTAAATAAAAAGTTTTTGGGAAAATGTTAAAGCAGTAAAATGAAATAATAAAAATTAAATCACTTTAATTTTACTGCAATTATGAAAAATTTAACAAGCGGCAACATTTGTTTATTTTGCTCTAATGAATTTTGTAATCTGGCAATTTAATACTTATTTATTTCATATCTAGGTAAAGACAAAAACTTATTAATATACAATGAAATTAAAGTAACATAGAAAAAGAAAAATAACTATAACAAATATTCAAATAAACCCCCATTCTGTATCATACAGTATCCCAGCCTATTATAGAAAGAATTTCTCACATTCGCAAGTTGCCGATCGTTTATTAAGTTGCATTCCGCAAAAATAGCATTCCTTAAAGAATCAATATTTGGGTGACGAGTTTTATAAATCTTATTTTTTAAATGACCACACAAGAAAAAGTCACACGGTGCCAAATCGGGAGATCTAGCTGGCCAGTTTATAGCACCACCTCGACCAATCCAGCTCTCTGGAAATATTTCATTTAATAATTCCCTCACTTGTGCTCCAAAATGTGCTGGGCATCTGTCATGTTGAAACCAGACCTCCCGATTCGCATGTGCAACTTCTTCTAATGCAGGGCCAATATGGTCTCATTTTACACTGCAAATGTCAGTTCAATTTCGGTCTGATAATGAGCGTGAAAGAAAAGGGCAAATTCGCGTTTTTGCTTTTGTACTTCTGTATAACAAAACATGTCTAAACTCACCGGCTTCTTGCACAGTAATGATTTCATCAAACCGAAAGCTGAACAATCGAAATTCAAGAATACTTCAGAGAACAGCAAGTTCGAACTGAAAACTCTTTGTTTGAATTGAAATCATTGTCGCTACACACAATCCTTTCGCGTAATGAGTGGTACAAATTTTTGTTGAAACTTGCGGAAAGCGAAACGGCAATTTTTTACATCAGTTTTTGATGAAAAGTAGGGTAATTAATATTCGCGATGGGGGTAGCTTTTCCCTCCTACATAAATATGTGATTAATAACTGCCATTTATTTCACTTAGAATTTATCGCTTTTTGTAAAATCCCGTAATTAATTTGCTCTTGATTAACTGGCGCACCTGTAGCATAAAGGAAATTTTATGAGTTTTGGTTGCCTCCACTATACATGCATACAATTTTAATCCTTGATGAGCAAAAACGTCCTTTCAATTTAAGGTTCTTATGGCATGAAAATGACAGAAAATTGTTATTGTAATTGATTTACGGCGAAATTTTTTTTCTACAAAATTTTTTTGCGGCGTAATAAGCATATCACGCCCACATGCTAGTTCGCTTTGTTATTGGTTTGACGTCAGAGATTCGTAAGGCGCTCCTCCCACTTCTCTTGAAGTGCCCGTGAAGCGGTACCTATCTCATAACATACTTATTGGGACTATTTCGAGCGTGAATTTTAAAGTAAGGTGTCAAGGAAACATAAAACAAAGACAACCTAATCGATATAATGATGCAACAAGGGTATCAAAAGTCCGATTCACATAATTTGCCATATTTATGTAGTAGGTAGGTAAATGTCCCGGTAAATGTGGAAATGGTGTGTGATTCTTGCATATAACCCCAACTTCATTCAACCTCAAAACAGTAGTGTAAAGGCAGACCGGTATAAGTAAAACAAAGTCAACAATTTATTAACTGTACATAATAATAATAATAATAATAATAATGATTTATTTTCCATTTTTGCGATTAAGTACATTATAAATACATAAAAATACATAAACATTGTCCAAAATGGAAAACCACAAGGTGAAAGTGCAGGTAGACAAAAAAAATCGTCCCCCAATCTGCCACTTGCACCCTGACATATCAGAAAAAAAAACAAAAACAAATGCCTAAATCTAGCAACTAATCTAAATCACCTCCACATGACACCAAAGTAATAATAATGATAATAAATCACACATACACACTATCACCAATCATTTATGTTGTCGCATACCGCCCATCTCAATTATCAAGGTAAATCCTAAGCTGTTTTCTGAAAGTTACATCAAGCAGCTTATGAGATATGTGCTCGTATTTGCGAATGCCATATATGCATCTTAGGCAAAAATTTTGAATTTTTTGGACACGTCGCGCAGTCAGAGAATCCAAACTCGAGGCAAAGACAGGAGCACAAAAAGTGAAATGACATAAGATGAGAGAATCACACAACATAGCTTTTGTCTCTTGAGGAAGGTAACGCCTGTGGGGAAACAAGAGCTTCAAACCAAAGACTGCTTTTTGAATGCAATTCGATATATGCTTGCGATATCTGAAGGTATTATCCATATGCAGACCCAAATTCCTCACACTATATACCCTAGGTATGGAAACATTGCGGACTGATAATGCAATAGAGTTTTCAGGAATTGCGTTAACTGTATGCTCACGACCAAAAACTATGAATTGACACTTTGAAGGATTTAAAAACAAGTTATGCTCCTCGGAGGCAGAACGTATATTTAGCAAATCCTTGTTAATATGTTCAACAGCCAATCGAAGCTCGTTGGGGTAAAAAGAAAGATAAACTTGAGTATCATCCGCATATGCATGTGAATTACAAAATTTCAGGGCAGAATTAAGTTGGCAGGTATAAATTGAAAACAAAACAGGTCCTAAGACAGATCCCTGCGGTACACCAGATTGAATATCCAGCACAGAAGAACAAACACCGTCAATCATGACAACTTGCGTTCTATCCGTCAGGTAATTTTTTATAAAATCAATGAATCCGCAACTCAGTCCCACATAATCTAGAATAGCACATAGAATTGTGTGTTGTAACGTGTCAAACGCCTTCGAAAAATCTAATAGGACAAGGATGGTTATTTTATTAATATCAGTGGCTTTCAAGATGTCATCAATTACCTTCAACAATGCTGTAGTGCAACTATGATGTTTGCGAAATCCTGATTGATGTAAAGCTAACATATTGTACTTCAATAGATATTCACTCAGTTGGCAACAAACAATCTTTTCCAGAACCTTCGACATACAGGGTAATAGACTAATCGGCCTCAGATCCTTGAAATCCACTGGACTGTCGATCTTAGGTATTGGTCTGACCTGAGTTTGCTTCCACACAGCCGGAACTCTACCCTCAAGCAGACAACTGTTAATTATATTTGTAAAAAAGGGTATCACGTAGGGAGAGCATAACTTCAGCATTTGTATGTTAATACCATCCGATCCAACGGAGTTGGATACAATACTGTGCAGGACCTTACAAACAGTTTCACACGACACCAAGCTAAACTCTAGAGAATTACGAAAATTAGGATGTTTATTATTTTTGTAATAATTCAATAACTCATAAGATATACTTTGTTGTTGAGGTACAGAGTTCATAAAGTAAGTAAATTGGAAATTGGAAATAAGCTCTCTTCTCGTTTCGAATTGCAACAGAAGTAAAATTTCTTAGTTGTTTATAATATTCCCACTGGGCAGCCAATTTCGTTCTTTGGAATTTCTTTTTAGCTTTATTTCTTAACGAAATCAGATATTTTACATTGTCGGTAATCCAAGGGTAAGCCTTCGGGCGAGTGATTTTAATGTTTTTTAAAGGAGCGTGAATATCAAATAAATATAAAAGATTATGTGTAAAAAAATTAACTTTTTCCTCTATGTCGCGTATATAGAAAATCTCTTGTAAAGGTAATAAGTGTAAGTCATGAATGAAGGAGGGCAGGTCGAAATTTTTGTAACAACGATAAGTAATGGAGAACGGTTTAAAGGCAGGTACATCAATATTATATTTACAGAAAATCGGTTCATGATCAGAGATATCAACAGATTGAATTCCAGAAGAAAGAACTCGAGCTGGGTCAGATACAACAATCAAATCAATGAGTGTGGCAGCGTTCAAAGAAATTCGAGTTGGTTTGTTCATAATTTGCTCCAAACCCAGGGTATCTAAAAGATTACTGAAAAAACGCGTACTTGGATTCTCTGGCCGTAGCATGTCGATATTAAAATCTCCCAGGCAGCAAACATTATCAGAGATCGTTAAATTATGTGATATAGAGTTTTCAAAATGGTCACAAAAGTTTTTATAGTCCAAATTTGGAGGTCTATAAACAACTCCACAAATCAAAACCTTACCACAGCACACCACGGAGATCCACAGCTGCTCAATGTTGTGAGCCGAAGGTAATACTTTATATTTTAACTTGTTTGACACGTAAAACGCAACTCCACCCCCCCCCTAGTACTCCTATCGGTATGGCAAAAGCTGTATCCCTCAACCCGAAAGCAGCTTTCCGTCGCCAACGACCCAATCCACGTTTCAGACAATGCAAGGATATCATAATTGCCATTTGACAACAGAATCCGCAGCTCGGTAAAGTTACAAAGTAGCGACCTAACATTGAGATGGGCAATAGTTAAAAAATTACTCATTTTAGAGAATAAGCATAGCATGATTATAAAAATAAGTACTAAACCATAATAATAACAATAATAACAAAATTCAAAACAATTCGAAAACAAAAATCAATAGGTATAAGTACACAGAATAAATTCCAAAACAATTATTTTCGAAGCAAAGAAAATTTATAAAAAATGTTTTATGAAAAAGCGGAAAAATAAAAAATGTTTATTCAAAAGTGTATAGAAATATCAGATAGGTATACCTGTGTAGAGATGGAATCGGTTCTTTAATATATGGAAAACAGAGGTTGCTTGTACGTACTTCTCCATCGCAATCACATAATATTCAATAAATTAACAGTATTAATAAGGTTGTCTAAATCTCGATCGGTCACTATTTTATGAACACCATCATTCACTTTAACAAAAACATTACCGTCGCAAGTCCAACAGTTCCTTACATCATACTTTTCAGTCGCTCTCCGAAGTAATTTAGCACGTTTCCAGGTTAAATCTTCTTTAATCACAATACGAGTACGTTTCAATTTGCTTTTATTGCTGAAAACTAACTTCTTGTTGGTACGTTGCACAAATTTAACTATCATAGGACGATGGCTGCCCTCTTTTCCTTTTAATCTGTGTGCAATGTCAATACTATTATGAGACAGATCCAGACCCAACTTATCTTTAAAAACAGACAAGGCCACTTCCGATGCAACCTCATTCTCTTTCTCCGGAATGCCAAATATCCTGAGGTTGTTTATTCTAGAATATTGTTCATGAGCGTCTAGAATAGCCTCCACTTCATTTATACGTGACATGTAAGTTTCTTCCAACTGAGACACTTTGCGTTGAAATTCTTGAGTTACAGATTTGAGCTCATCTCTAATCGATTGTCGTATCATACCTGATAAGTTTTCCATAAATTTGTCACTATTTAGCAGTTTTTCCACCATTTTCTCTGCAACTGAATCTAGATCCAAACTCGGGGGATTAGCTTGACCTGACCGACTTCTTGTACTCATAATTATTACACAGTTAACTCAAATAACACGGAGAAGTACAAACGAACGTCTCTATCTATGCAGCGCGTACATGCCTTTTATAATTCAGTATAAGTAGGTATGTAGATTGTAGATACCTGCTTACTTCTGTTTGTAAAATAGGTACCTACCTATATTCTCTAATACAATACAATACATACCTACTCATTTATGTAGGTATGTATACCTAAGTGATGGACAAGTTATCAAGTTAACAGTTTTATAACGGATTGGAAATTTAATTTTTTAAAAAAACGGAAACAAATACAACTCACGCGAATCAAAAACCTACGCTGCGTAGGTACTAGGTACTTGTTTAACAAAAACAAACAACTGCTATATTCTGGAACGGTTAATGTAGAAACTCGGAAGAGACTCTTAAAGACGCATGTATGGAGTACGAAATTATACCTATGGGTGCGAAACTTGGACAATGGGAGAAGCGGATTGAAAAAGAGTAGAAGTGTTTGAAATGTGATGCTACAGACGGGTGTTGAAGATACCGTGGATAGACAAGTTAGCAATAAGGAGGAATTAGAAAGAGTTGGGGAAAAGAGAAAAGTATGGAAGACATTAAAGAATAGGGGATAGGGTCGTAGGATGGTAGGGCATTTTCTGAGACACAAAGGAATAGTTCGCGACATACTAGAGTCAGAGATAGGAATAAAGAGGTAGGTAGAGGATGGAGCAGATTAGACTACTGCTCTCAAATAGTTGGGAATGTAGAATGTTCTACTTTTACGGAAATGCGTAGGCTAGCTCAGGAAAGGGATGGAGGTACGCGTGCTACCAGTCTTCAAAAGAGAACTACCACGATAATATATACAGATTTATTTGAAAAATAGTTAACAGAACAGCTAATTCCAAATTTAGATGAACCTTCTTTAATTGTTCTTGACATCGCATCATATCATTCTAGAATATTAAATAAGCAACCAAATTCTTCATGGAAAAAATGAAATATTTGAGTGGTTATAAAAACAAAATCAAAACAAATGTTTACAGGCCCTTAAAATAAATTGCTCTTCATTCTTGTAGGAAATTTAGTTTATAAAAAATGATGTGCCACTAATTCTTGTTTCTAAACTGCAATTTAAGTTAATTTTTTCTTTAATAGGGCTATTTACGCGACGAACAGTTTCTTAAGGGGCGTCTCGCAAATTTCAACACTGAGATGAGGAATTTTCAAATTTCGACTTGTTTTCGTCTATCTAAATACATTAATGTAATGTATTTATTATTGTATATATCACGGATATTTTAACAACTATTGCAACATTTTGACATACATGCCAAACTTAATAAAAGCTTGTAAACAATGAATAATTTTTCGTGGCGACGTGCAATCAGTTACGTTTCACGAAGTCCTCGCTGTTTCATTCCAGTTTCTTGTAGCGTAGTGTAGAAGGTTGCTAAATTGCAAATTCTGTATTTTTTTTCCTCTAGAACAAAACTATTAGTCTGCTATCAGCGACCAAAAACCCCAATGTTTGTTACAAAAAGACGGACTTAACTGGACGTGGAAGACGGTGCATTAAAGCAAAAAATTGATACATTACCATTAGTTTTTGCTTTGCAGGTGCATTTTCTTTGCTAACTAATGAGGCAATAGCGTTAATTTATTAGTTAAGACAGAAACTGCGCGCATCCAAAGCGGTACATTATTTTCTTTTCGCGCGCCAGTGAACAAATAAGCCGAAACCTAATGGTGCCCCTTAACTTATCTTATTTGTTTTCCACCATTTTCTCATGAGTTACCGACGGCCAAATTCTTTAATTAAAAGGTGAAAACAGTCGGTTAGACAAATAAAATTAATTTCATTTAGATTCCCGTTTCTGCTCCATTAATCAAGCCGAAAAGGAAACATTTTTCTTCGGCATTTCTCGCTTCGTTTTCCCCTCTATCCTCTGGTAACGGTTTATAACTACCCCAATTATAACGTTTCTATTATTGATATTGGTACCAAGAGAGATTAACAGGAGAGTAACAAACATGAAGTTATGTCATCACGTCTTTAAGAGTCTCGTCCGAGTAGAAAAAAATATTCCTGCTTATACAGAGTTCACTCGAGGAACTTGTTTAGTATAGTTAAGACAAACTGCAGTTTGTGCCAATAGCACGTTTGAGTAACTAAGGAAGCCGAATTCTGACGGCAGGCATTTGCTCTAATTATAATAGGTACATGATACCGTTGACTTAACAACTTAACTTGTAGTACTGAACAAGAAAACGCATTAAGGAAACCCTGCCACAAAGGAGTCATCGTTAACGATAGTTAAAATAATGAGATCGGAATAAAAGTGGATTTCACCCCATCTCACTCGGGGGATGTATTGAAAAGAACAAAAGGGAACTCGACGATTATTAATTTCAGCGCCTCTCTCCTTCCAGCTTGTGTTTGCCACAAAAAGTAAACGAAATTATGTTTTAAAAGCGCGGATTTACGTCTCGTCTTGCTACAGGGTTGCGATTATTAATGAATTCTTCGGAGGGTTGTGTCTTCTTTACTCTGGCTCCGAACGGGGACTACAGGACTCCAATTTCCTCGTGCTGACTCTTGTATTCGATCGAATTTGTATGATAGATGTTGAAGGGCACTTGGCGCAATAATTTCGTCCTCAAAAATACTGGCCGTGTTGGCAGGAATGTGTCAATCGGACCCCTATGAACAGTTGCTTGAAATTAAAAAAAAATGTTATGCGAGGTACTGATGTTTGATTTTTCTTTTCAGGTGTCTGTGTCCAACGCGAAGAAAGTCACACTATTAGCAGTAGAAAAGTCTTTATCCGGAATTTTCCAATGCGAGGTTTCCGCAGACGCGCCATATTTTCACACTGAAATCATGGCTGCGCCGATGACCGTTGCAGGTAACTTTGTTTTTTGTGTTTATACTTCCAACACAATAAAATACGTTGTTATTAAAAATTCCACGGATAAATACAGGAATCTTATGTAGCAGCGTGTTTAAAATTAGGTCTTATTTAAGATCATCACGAGTGGAAAAGAGCCATGAATGAAGCTGAAATTTAGATGATGCCCAGACAGCTGAGATATTTATTCATTCGTATTTTAATGCATTGCCCACCAATTTATCAGGAAGAATTGTGGGAAGAATTTGAAGAAGCAATGTCACAAGATTGTGAAAGACGTTACAGCAATACTGAAGGACAAAAAAGCCTATATTCAAATTAGTTCCATGCTTTCCATGCATAGCAGCAACACTACTTCCTCATGGCAGAACAGTTCATAAAACGTTTGGGTTACCTGTTCCTCTGTTTTTAGATTCATCTTCCAACTTTAAGAAAAATTCAAAAGAAGCAGATTATTTAAGGAGTGTAGATGTTTTTATTTGGGATGAAGCTCCTATGGCGCCAAGGTTTGCTTTAGACATTATAGACAAAACTTTACGAGACTTTATAAATTGTGATTGAATTGTGATGTTCCGTTTGGTGGAAAAATTATGGTGTTGCGAGGAGATTTTTGACAATTGTTACCAGTTAAAATAAATGCTACCCGCTGTGAAACAGTGAATTTAAGTATCAAATTTAGTTCTCTTTGGAGTTATTTCCGTAAATTTTCTTAAACACAAAATATGCGGGCTCTACCACAGGAACAAGAATTCACCAAGTTTTTATTGGATGTTGGAGATGGAGTTTTGAACGATATGAATAGCAATTTAGAATTGCCACAGAGATGTATTTATAATTCGGATATCGTTGAACGTATATATGGAGGAATCAATTAGAGAAAAGCGATTCATAGATATGACCTAATCAGCTATTCTGATGTTGAAGACATTAACAAAAAAGTGGTAAAACTGTTAGATATGAAAACTGAAAAAATATATACAAACTTGAATAGTGTTGAAAATTGTGATAATGGAGATTTAAACGATACTATTCTTCCTGAATATTTAAATACTTTAAACCCGCCAAACTTTCCTCCGCATGAATTGGTTGAAAATATATTGTATTGTGATGTTGGCTAGAAATCTCAGCATTAATGAAGGCTTATGTAATGGTACGAGATTGTTAATTTTACAATTGGGAGACAATATCCCACAGTGCAAAATTTTAACAGGCGATAAACCTGGAGATATAGTTTTCGTTAACCGTACAACGTTGTACCGTGAAAATGTTTATCCTTTTACTTTTAAAAGACGACAATAATTTTCCATTAAACTAGCGTTTGCAATGACTATTAACAAATCACAAGGCCAAACATTTGATCAAATAGGAATTGATCTCCGAAAAGAAATATTTACTCACGGACAATTATGCGTGGCTTTTTCAAGAGTTCGTTCTTGGGAAGGTTTGATAATTTATTTAGGAAATCAAAGATATAGCCGTATAGTTCAAAACTACGTTTTCAGGGAATTATATCGGATGTAAATTATTTTGTAATTAGGCAATAATGCGTTTCTTTGAAGTCATGATTCGACTAAAAGCAGTTTTATTAATTCATGGAATATGAACGTATTTCTCAATTATGCATCTGTTTCCTGTCGCTAATAAAACAAGTGTCGTGTCCAGCGCAATATGCGTTTCGCCCCATTGTTTTTAGAATATGTAAACGTACATACAGCCGACATTTTCATGGAACATAAATCATTCAGATATGTGGCGCGGATAATTCCAGTCAGACTTCAACCGTTCGGGATATCGCTCTATAACAATAGACGCCAAAATGAGACGCCCGAAACAATTTTAAGAATATTCAAAATTACTGCTCGCTTCATTTAAATATCACGGTCTTTTCTGCATTTTAAAATTATCCTACGGTACAATCTGTTTTAGGCGAATTTGAAATTCAAATTAAACATCGCGTTAGTCGCCGGATCCGCGACACAAAAGTGTACCTTTTAAGCGTGTGGGAAGAAAAGTTTTTATTTGAACAGCGCGACTTCCGAAAAAGCTTAAGGGACATTTTCGGGTCGACCTGAATTTTTAAGTACATAAACGTATTTAAAGAAACGCTGGAACAATCAATCAAACACAGGGGCGAACTCTTACTGAAGTTTCATATGTAAAACGTGTTCGTAGTTCTCTAGTTTCCTTAAACCTAGCCTGGAACTCCGATTAACAAGCAGGGTTTGTCATAAAGAGTGATTTTTCTGTCCTCCTTGTAACCCAATTCAGGAAACATATTTCGTATGGAGCGTAGCGTATTGCAAATGCCGAACTTAGTTTCGTATCGGACGACCGTGGTCGCAGAGGTATGTCAAATGAGTGAATGTTTGTCTCGCATGAATGCAATCCCCTAGCTCTCCTTTTGGACCTGACCGATTTTTTGTTCAAAAGAATAAAGAGAAATCATCATAACAAAAAAGAACTACTGCGAGGTGCGAACCCTCAACGTTGCGACTTGAGAGAATAACACATCGACCACTGAGCCACGAAGGTGTGCTGGCAAGAACTCAATAACGCTTATAGTATGTAACGTAACCAGAAGCGCTTACGTACGATCCTGGTTGCGGTAAATCCGAACGCACGGCAGACACAGGTTGACGGTCAAGTTCATGGGCCGCACCCAGTTGGCAATCGCTGTCAATGGCGTAGTCGTGTATTTACTTAATGTTGTTGTGTACTTGTCGTATAATATAATAATCATATGCAAATAAGTGTTAACTAATAAAATATGTTCTCTTAACGTTGTGTGTAATTGCCCACACGTTACATGGTGTCAGAAGTCTTGTTTTTAAGTGCCTAAAAGTAAAAAGCAGTGAAAAATAAGTGATAAAATAAAGTAACTAGTGTCTGAAAATGTCCCATGCTGAGGAAGAAACAATGAGGTCCAGTGGCGTCCAAATTAGACCACCCAAACCTTTACACTTGTCTGAAAACATGATCAACGATTGGAAGCTCTGGAAACAACAGTACGACTTCTATTCAGTTGCAGCAGAATTAGATAAGAAAACACCAAACATGCAAGTTGCCATTTTTATGACAATAATCGGACCAGAGGCACTGGCAATATTTAACACATTCACGCTCACAGAGGCAGAAAAAAGCAACCTAAAAATAATTGAAGAAAAATTCGAGGCGTATTTTATACCAAAGTTAAATACCACATATGAAAGGTACGTCTTCAACACGACACAGCAAAAAGAAGGTGAGAGCTTTGATGATTTTTTAACTAATATCACAAACAAAAGCAAAACCTGTGAGTTTCAAAATTTATGTGACAGCCTTATAAAAGACAGAATAGTTCTCGGGGTCAAAGATGTAAAGTTGAGAGAAAAATTACTCTCAGAAGATGACCTTGATCTACAAAAAGCAATTAAAATTTGTAGGGCAAGTGAACAAACGTCCAGACAAATGAACGAGATAACAAAAGAAGAGGCAAAAGAAGTACACGTAATAAGAAAAAAGAAAAACTCAAAAGACTCATCAAAAGAACAATTCGACTGCAGAAGATGTGGTTCCAAGCACGGAAAAAAAGAGTGTCCAGCCTACAACAAAAGTTGCGAAAACTGTGGAAAAAAAGGTCACCTAACAAAAAAGTGCTTCAGCCAAAACAAAAAGAAGGTCGAACAAAAAAGCAAAATCAACTCCATCACGGAAGATGATGAAGAAGTTGTGTATGTGCACGCGATCAGCTCAAAAGAAGACAACGAATGGAATGAAACTGTCAAATACAAGCAGCAAAAGTTCCAAGTCAAGCTAGACACAGGGGCACAATGCAATGTCCTTCCATTAAGGTTACTAAAGAAGTTAGAAGCCAAAATTTTGCTAAAACCATCCAAAACAGCCAGATTGGTGAGTTTTACGGATCACAAAATTAAAGTGATCGGTGAAACAACTTTGAGTTGTACGGTTAAAGGTAAACAAGCAGAAATAACCTTCAAAATCGTTCGAGAGAATGTCTGCCCAATATTAGGTCGAAATACGTGCAAAGATCTAAAACTAATCCAAAGAGTTAACGCACTTTCTACAGAAAAGCAGGAAACTAATGTTTTCAAGGGACTGGGATGCCTGAAAAATTTTGAATATGATATTGACCTAGTGCCAAATCCAAGTTTCGAAATAAAACCAGCCAGAAGAATTCCTTACGCTATAAGAGAGGCCGTTAAAAAAGAACTGGATAAAATGGTTGATCTCCAAGTCATTAAATTGATCACAGAACCAACACCGGTGGTCAGTCCAATGGTTATAGTAAGAAAAAAGAACCAAATAAGGATATGCATCGATCCTACCGATGTTAACAAGAATTTATTGAGAAGACATTATCCTCTGAAAACGATGGAAGAAATCGCAGCTAAAGTTGCAGGATCCAGGTATTTCACTTTGCTAGACTGCAACAGAGGGTTCTGGCAAATAAAAGTCAGTGAAAGAACTCAAAAATACCTAACATTTGCTACTCCTTGGGGAAGATATTGTTGTACGCGACTTCCATTTGGTCTCGCATCAGCACCAGAAGTCTTCCAACAAGTGATGAATTCCTTGTTAAGAGACATGCCCAATACAGAATGTTCAACGGATGACATATTGATACATGCAGGGTCAAAACAGAAGTTAGAAGAAATCACTGCAAAAGTCATGAAGAAACTGGAAAATGCTGGATTGAAATTAAACGCAGAAAAATGTATTTTTGCCAAACCAAGCATAAAATTCCTGGGGCATATCCTATCAAGCGAAGGTCTAAAAATAGACATAGAAAAAGTCCAAGCGATAAACAAGCTGAAAACGCCAGAAAACAAAACTCAGTTACAAAGACTGCTAGGCATGGTAACATATTTGAACAAGTTCATAAACAACATGTCCAAATTAACAGAACCATTAAGGCAGTTGCTGAAAAAAGATGTAGCATGGGTCTGGAACAGAGAACAGCAAGAAGCGTTTGGCAAAATTAAAAAAGTACTCACTGAACCACCAGTTCTGAAGTACTATGACGTCAATGACAACGTAACATTGTCAGTAGATGCAAGTTCCAAGAGTTTAGGAGCAGTTTTACTCCAAAGTGGTCAACCAGTAGCATACGCTACCAAATCCTTAACCAAATCAGAACAGAACTACCCGCAGATAGAAAAAGAAGCACTTGCGATCAAATTCGCTTGCACAAAATTTCATGAATACATCTACGGAAAAACGCTGTTTGTGGAAACGGATCACAAACCACTGGAAGTAATCTTCAAAAAACCAATTCAGTCAGCACCAGCGCGTCTCCAAAGAATTTTGTTTGATGTACTCATGTATTCACCACAAGTAAAGTACATAAAAGGGACAGAAATTCCAATTCCTGATGCTCTGAGTCGTGACTGTAATAATGAAGAAGAAGAAAATGAGGAAGAAGAATTGGAAGTGCAAATAATACTAAGCATGAACAGAAAAGCACGAGAAGATTTTGTACAATCAACAAAGCAAGATCTCGAATTGCAACAATTACTGGAATACATAAAAAATGGTTTTCCAGATGAAAGTAAAAACTGCCAAATTGTATAAAGCACTACCACAACTTCCGCGAAGAACTTTCGTACTACGAAGGTCTAATTTTCAAAGGTGAAAAAATAGTTGTTCCTAAATCAGAAGTGAACAGAGTGCTAAAAGACATTCATGCTGGACACCTCGGCATACAAAGTTGTCTAAAACGCACAAGACCGTTGTTGTACTGGAAATCGCAGTATAAAGACATACTAGACTTTATCAACAAGTGCTCGGTGTGCCAAAAAACGCAACGCGCGAACATCAAAGAACCATTGGTGAATAAAGAAATACCAAATTTCCCATGGCAAATCGTCGCGAGTGATCTTTTTACGTTTCGCGGTAAAGAAAACTTGATGATCTACGATAGTTATTCCGGGTTCGTGGACTATAAACTGTTAAAAACACTCACCTCAAAGGAAGTGATTGATAAACTTAAAGAATGGTTCGCCACCCATGGAATTCCAGAAGTGCTCGAGACCGACAATGGTCCGCAATATACTTCCAGAGAATTCAAAAATTTTGAATCATCCTGGGGATTCGAACACAAGACTTCTAGTCCATATCACTCAAGTGGAAATGGATTAGCTGAACGTGGTGTTCAAATAATAAAAAACATTTTGAAAAAGTGCTCAGAAGATGACTCTGACGTTCAATTGGCATTGCTAAATTACAGAAATACACCAAGAAATGATGTACTGCACTCTCCAAACGAAAGGTTAATGAGCCGTGTAACTAAAACAAAACTACCAATTGCAAAAGAAAAATTGAAACCAAAAGTTACAAAAAACGTCTCTGAAGAACTGAAAAAATTGAGAGAAAAACAGAAGCAATACGCAGATCGAACAACCAGAGTAAGACCAGAGTTTCAAAAAGGAGACAAAGTAGGCATCCGAGTAGCACACAGGAAATGGAAAGGAGGAGAAGTAATAGAAAATACGGAAAATCCAAGGTCAGTCCTGGTAAGAGCAGAAGATGGAAGTGTTTATAGAAGAAATCATCTTCGTAAAACCGAAGCCAAGTTTACTGAACCCATTACCGTCGTTACATCCACATCGACTGTAAATCTCCAACCTCCATCTCCAGAAACCCAAGAAGTTGAGAGAGATGATTCTCACTCATCCCAACCAACTACAGGACCAAACCTGGCCTCACCCATCAAGACAAGGTCAGGAAGAATAGTGAATCCACCTCAAAGACTAAATCTTTGAATACAAAAAGGGGGATGTAACGTAACCAGAAGCGCTTACGTACGATCCTGGTTGCGGTAAATCCGAACGCACGGCAGAGACAGGTTGACGGTCAAGTTCATGGGCCGCACCCAGTTGGCAATCGCTGTCAATGGCGTAGTCGTGTATTTACTTAATGTTGTTGTGTACTTGTCGTATAATATAATAATCATATGCAAATAAGTGTTAACTAATAAAATATGTTCTCTTAACGTTGTGTGTAATTGCCCACACGTTACATAGTATATAAGTAGAAAATACGCCCGTTGCTGTAAGTCGACAGTTGGGAATGCAATACGCTACGCTCTATACGAATATGCATCCGGGGACGTACTGTACTCGTATATTTCAAATAAACTATCGTTCTCCATGTAAATCAGTAGTACATATAATAATGGTATATTATACACGAGTTTATAATAGCATCATTATAACGAATTGCATACTATACTTTGTCCACGACTATCAAAACAGATTCCCAGAAAGAATTTACCTTCATTTCCCTTCTCCAGTGTAAGAAAGATTCATACATACGCTCTCAGGTATAATTTTCTTGGTTTTTTGGGCAATGAATCTAATGAGGCAAGTTCTGCAGCTTCTTTTATTGCTGGTGCTGTTAAAGAAATCTCGTTTTCACTCTCACTACTCATTATATCTTCTTTTTTAGAATATGCATTTCAAATTAAAAGCAAACCATGCTGATTTGACGTTTCAATTTGAACTGACACATCGCGATCGCGGCCTACTAAATAAATGTAAAAAAGGGTCAAAGCGATGTTCCTATTGGTGCAGTGAATAATATTCATTATTCACTGCAGTGATTAATGTATCTAATTATGATTGAAGACACACAAGTATAAAGAGTATGTTGTAAGATAGTCGTGGACAAACTTTTTTAAAGCGTCTTCTGGCGACCCCTAGGGTTGTCACTTAGGGCCACTTCTATTTTCTTTAGTCAAGAGGGTTATTTCAAAAAGTCTAAATTTTCATCCATATAAAAACAATAAGGTACAAACTAAACTAGTCAAAGATTTACAAGAAGTAATAAAAACTAACGATTTAACCGTTGATTAGTCAATCAACGATTTAACCGTATGCAAGGCTGATAAAGGTAATACTGTCACAATTTTAAATACTCAAGATTACATCTCCAAAACCGAACAATTATTTAATGATGCAAACTTTTATACGTAAAATACGTAAAGAAAATTGCCCGAATTATGTTATTCAACTCCCGAAAATCGTTTTTAAAAACATTTAATTTTATTCCAAAATTATACAATGTTTAATTTCGATTTATACAGTACAAAAGCAAGCAACAGAATGAATTTAATAGCGTCTTCTTGGTTCTAAGTTTAGAACTACGATAAGCTTTCCTAGATATTAAAGCCTAGCATCAGCAACATTGCGTCTTCGTAACTCTTCCCTCCTTAAGATGAAAAAATAACGGATTTATTTTTTCGGGAATTGTCCATTTCAATTTCCACGGATTCCATTTCCAACTTCTTGTCTTGATTATGGTTTATTTTGAAATATTTTTTCTTCAGTTTGAACACGAATAACACAATAATGGCACTAATAGTTATTGCAAATAATACGATGAAAATGTAGGTAGTTTCCGTTTCTTGATTTTCTTGAAGGTGTATTGGCGATAACTGCTTCGCGATTTCGTTTATTTGGTGTAGGTCTTCCAGATTTAATTTTGTTAAATTTGTTGTCTTGAACGATTTTAAAACTTTGAAGTTTCCAATTTCCAATTTTGGTAAGATAAGCGGTTTCCCTTGATGCACTTCAGTATTACTTCTAAATGTCTTGTTCATGATTTGAATTTCACATTTTTCTGGTATTTTCACTAACGTTGGTTTTGAAATTTGTAAGTGTTGATCAGTTTTGCATTTGGAGAAAAGTTTAATTGTCTCAACGGGAATAACTAGTAGAATTTCTTGAGTAATTTGTTCGATGATTGGTTCTTCTGCGAATAGTTGTAATGTTTGACAATTTTCGGAAAATTTTCCATCAATAAGTTGACGGGTGCAGGCGTCCTCGTTTACGAAATTTTCTTTACAATAGTACGTTTCTTCTAGTGAAGGACATACGTCCTTTTCGAACTGAGTTTTGGAATTTCCTCGTGCCACATAAGGGTATTTTGGAACGAATATTTGGTGATTTTGGATTATAGGGTGTAGGTGGAAAAATTTAAGAACTTCTTTTGTCAATAGAGGAATATGAATCGCAAAAATTAATTTTGAACCTGATATTGTTACTTGGGTTCCCAAGAACTGATAATAAGTCAATATGTTTTTAAATTTAGGAACTTCATCTTCATCTTCATCATAAATTTTACTTAAATGTTTTATTGATTCTTCTATGTAGTTCCAAGCTAGATATTATTGAATTGTGAACTGTGTTAAGTTTGGAAAAGACAATGGCATTTTCTATATTATCTATGAATGTTATTAAATTCTGACAGTCTAAAATTATTTGTGAAATTGTGCCTTGAAAAGTTATATAGGTACCCCAGCTTGTAACTGTGTTTTTAACATAATTTTGAACCATTTTTAAATCCTGTTCTAATTTTTGTTGGTTATTACTTAATAATTCAATGGTTTTATTGTAATTACTAATTAGCCTTTTTGAAAGAGAAATTTGCAAATTCATTTCGTGTGCTATAATTTTCTCATTTTGTGTTAATATATTAATAGCCTGGTCATAGTGTTGTCCATCTTCTGAGTCTAAGTTGCCGAAAAGTCATTTATTAATTTTGCCCATTACATTAACTAGTCCTCTTTTATTGCGAATATGAGGGCCTAAGTTCTCAAGTTTAAGTTGTGTCGTTTGAAGTAAATATTCTGTACGAAGGAGCATGTTTTCGGCTAAACCGTGATAGGATGTAGGATCTGACGTATTTATTTTGTCGATGCCATCTCTAATAGAATTGAAATTCTGCTTTAAAGCTGCTAATTGTTTAATAACTATATCTAAATCTAAATAATGCAAAAATGTATGTTTGCTATAAATTATTCTGCTATTCCCTAATCGTATAGGAAGAATAGGATTGTCCAGTGTCGTCAGTTCAACGTCATCGGTACTATCGGCGTGTAATACCTGAAGGACCAGGAATAGGATCAATGGACCCATTTTTGTTGGATTCGGATTCCTGTAACAATGATTTTGATTTAACTCTAGGTTTTCTAGCTATATTTTTATGATACGTTCCTTTATCTGTTTTTAGTTTGATATTATCTTCGTCAGTAATTTTGGTCTTTTTGAATTTTGGCAATTTCTTGTCTTTAAACTTTGTTCTAATGTAAGCTACTTTTTCACCAGCAAAATTTGGTGGTTCATTTTGTCAATAACTACCTCTTTTGTTAGTTGATTTGTTTCCTTAACTTTATCATAGAGCCTTTTAGTTGTTTCTTTATGATTTTGAAAATAGTCAGAAATAATGATATGGTCGTTTAGGTCGAAAGGGTTTGAAGTATTTATATGACCTTTTATGATTTCAAAGGGGGTAAATTTTGTAACACTATGAATGGAATTATTATAGCCTAATACTGCCCGTTTCATTAAAGATTCGGATGAAAGATTTTTATTTTCTTCCCTTAAACATCTGAAATGTTCTATTATTGTAGAATGGAATCGTTCTACTGGCGAATTTGAGTTACTATTTTTTGAAGTAGTGTAGTGCAGATCTATACGGTGTAATTTACAAAAGTTTTCGAGATCTTGATTTTTAAATTCTGTACCACGGTCTGTCTGTTGATATTTTTTGAGGCAATCCATGGTGACAAATGAAATTTAACAAGTTTTCAACTATTGATATGCCTATGACGGCATTTAGGGGGTATGCTTGACCATAACGAGAGAAAGTATCAATAATTGTCAAAAAGTCCTGGTTATTTATAGTAAAAGTGTCAATGTGGACATGATCAAAAGGTTTGGAAGTTGTTGGGGTAAGATTGAATTTGATCACTGGGGGATTTCGGTCGTATTTATTCTTCAGACAAGTTTCACAATTATTGACATAATTTTCAATATCTGATGCCATTTTCGGCCAATAGTATCTAGAGGGTAATGACATTTTCATTTCGTTTATACCCCTATGACATGTTTTACCAATATGATAATATTCTAATTTTTCATTTTGCTCGTCTTTTGTTTCTACGTCTGATAAAAATGTTGTGCAATGCAGAAATTTGAACGAAGAATTTTTGAAAGTATCTTGGATGGTTCTTATAAAATTTTCTAATATGGAGGAATTTCTAAAGAAAATGGCATAGGTTTGTTTTGGATCTATGTATTCTTTCAGGAATTTTACAATATGATATTTTAAATCAAATTTTGGCAATGTTACATAGTATCGGAAATTTTCGAAAATTTTATTTGTTTTAAAGTGTATGGTATTAGTTTCTCCGAGAGTAACAACTATTTGATTGTTATAAGTATTTACCGGTCGTTCTGATATTGGTATTGTGAAAATTGGATTCTCAATTGATGTATGAACGGTTTCATCATCGGTCTCTTCTGTTTGAATTACTGAATCAGGGGGTTTTATTTGGATATCGGAAATTATATTTATTTTAGGTTTTGTATAATTTGGATCTAGGATTTCAGAATCTGTGATGTCTTTTAATTCTGGAAGTGGTTCGAGTTCTTCTAATGCTTTTTGGATTATTTCGTCTATGTCTCCTAAATTATTGCAAAGAGAAAGAGTTTCTAAAGGGTTCAAGTCAAAATCAGGTGGGTTCCTGGAAAGATAATCAGCTTCTTGATTACTAGTTCCTTTTTTGTGAGCATGAATAGGTTCCGATAAAGTTACTGACATTGTTTCATCTGTAGAGTTTTGAATTTCGATAGGTGCATAACCATTTTTTGCAGTTGTCAAAATTTTAGGGATGTAAAGTTCTCCTAAATTTATTTCGTCGACTAAAATGTCTCCTTCGTATATACTAACTGGTAGATTTTTTATTATTCTTTCATCTGGATTTACTGAAAAATTAAATTCAGTATCCTCAGGTTTTCTAAATTTAAATGGAATTTCAACGCTATCAGAAACTAATTTCCTGTTTATTAAATCTATGTTAAAATTCATGCTAATTAAATCCTCTAATCCAATGACTCCATCGAAATAATCGTGGAAATCAAACAATAGAAAATCAATTTGATGAACGCTATGAAATTCAGGAAAAGCAGGTACTTGTGCCTGATACATGATATTTTTACTACCAATGGCTGTTTTAATTGTGGCGTTAGAATGATATATGGTGTGAGGATAAAATTTTTCTAATATAGAAGGTTTAATTATTGATTTGGAACTTCCAGTGTCAATTAGGAGTTTTAGTTTGGGTTGACAAATTTCGACATAAGGTAGTGCATTGCTAGAAGAAATATTTATTTCTGTCAAGGTAATTTGTCTGTCTGGTGGTCGATCTGAAAATTTGAGTCATTGTTTTGTTCGGGACTGTCTTGGAAATATTGTTCGTCGGGTTGATACTCTTCGTATATTTCAGAAGAGCTTGCTGGTTGATACAGCATATTTTCAGGATCATTTAAATTTAAGGATGGATCTATTTCTTCCTGTTCGTTGGAATATAATTCTTCAAATGTATAATTTGGTCTTTGTTGTTGGTAATTTCCAAAATTATTATTGAATTGAGGTCTCTGATTGAAATTATTGAAAGGTTGTCTTGTTATTGGTGTAGGGTTTTTTAGTGTCATTGACATGGGTTTTGGTTTGGGAAACTGATTTCCTGGCGTAGAGAATCTAGATGTCGTTGACATGGGTTCTGGCTTGGGAAGCTGATTGATCGGTATCGGTCTTGGTTTGAATACATTTATTGGTGGTCCGAATACTTCTCGGTTAGTTGGAAATCTTCTAGGAGCTTGTGGTATTGGTTTAATATTTATGGGTTGATTGGACCAAATTGGTTTTTGCTGAAAGTTTGGATTGAAAGTGTTTGTGTTTGATCTCTGAAAGTAATTTGCGGGTGTGTTGAAATTAGGTATAAATCTGTTTTGTTGAGCGTGATTAGGAAGTACAAAGTTTTGGAATTGGTTTGGTTTATTGACCTTAGGAGTGAATTTATTATGTTCGTTTAAACTACCATACAATCTTTCAAAATTTTCAAACTCGTTAACGAATGCCATAGCATCCTCTAAAGATGCTGGTCTTTTTAGATGCAAATTATTTTTTAAGATACCTGTACAACCTGCAATAAAAGTATCCAAAGCAGTTTTATCATAATGTGCGATTTGGCAAAGTTTTGCTTCTTGCGACAATGTTAAATCGTTACTTATTCTTTGAACTACATTGCTTCTAATCAATTGAAGTCTACCACCAAAATTTAATAAGTGTTCATTATTATACGGTCTTGTCCTTGTTAATTCTTGCACAAGGCAATCTAAATCGCGTCTGTCTGAGAAACATTGTTTCAGAGCATTTTTTAAACTTTCCCAATTGTTTAGTTCAACTCTGTTACCTACCATAGCCTCAGCTTTTCCTACTAATTTACCCTGTATACACTCTAAAATGTGAGAATTTAATTCAGGATCGTTGAAAACGCTATAACTGGCTATAATACCATCACAACGAGAAATAAATTTATTTAAGGTGTTACTATCACCATCAAACGGTCTTAAATTTTCCATTCTGGATTTAAAAAGGCTCCAGTTAACTTGCACTTGTGGGTTATCCATTTCTGCAATTGTCTCTAAATCTGGTTCTGATGAATTTGAACTAGGAATTTCAGGAATGTCTCTTAAATTTACTAAATTATGAAAATTATTTGCTAAATCATTCAATTAAGCTCATCAAGCTTAGTATACTTATTTAAAATCTATTTTATATTTTATTGGCAATGAAATAAAATCACAATGATTAAAAAAAAAATCAGTTTATCTTTCAGTTTGAGTTTTCTTAATCTAATTGCGAAACTTATTTTCTCTATCTTTCGGAAGTCCTTAAACAGAGGGTTCCGGAAAGGCAAAAAGAAATGGCACTTACAGCTTTGAAGTCTGAATTTCTGCCTGTTCCTTTTCCGATTCTTCGTTGCTCGAACTGTTGGGAGTTGCTGTCGTCTGTAGTAGACTGGAGGTTCGTTCTTCACGTTTTCGGATGAAAAATCCAACCGCAAAAACTATTTTTCCGACACGCTGCGAAAGTCTATTTTCCGCGGTCACGTGAATTCGTTACGACTGCGCCAATTATGTTATTCAACTCCCGAAAATCGTTTTTAAAAACATTTAATTTTATTCCAAAATTATACAATGTTTAATTTCGATTTATACAGTACAAAAGCAAGCAACAGAATGAATTTAATAGCTTTCCTAGATATTAAAGCCTAGCATCAGCAACATTGCGTCTTCGTAACTCCCGATGAGGCCAGTTGTATCATATATGACGGCCCCCGGTTATAAAACTTGTAAATTATTAAATTCCGTTTTACCTGATTTCATCGATTTTACTGCTAAATTCAGTGTCAAAAACACTTTGGAATTGGTAGACAAAATAAAACATTTACGAGACATTGGGACGTACAAATTAGTGTCGTTCGATGTAAAAAGTCTCTGTACATCCATACCAGTCGCACAATTACGAGAGATACTCAATAATCGAGCAAACATGTCCAAAAAATAGCGGATAAGCTCAACGGTACGTTGAAACAATTTGTCTGGATGACAAAAAAAAATATTTTAAAAAATCTCTGTGCTTCCGGTAACTCGTTTACTTATTCGATTTTAAAAGCAAGAAATCTTGCAACATATCAGTGTACGATTTATAGAAAATATCAAGTATCACATTGCTTGAAATTTATTTAATCTTAGTTACCATCCTAGTTACCTATGGCAAATTGATTGCTTGTCACGTACATCTGTCATGACTGTGGGTAACTTCATCATAATTCCAAATTATTTCGTGAAATGAAGGCCAGAGAAAGTAAAAGAAATAAACAAAGAATTTAAGTAACGAGGCAGTTATTAGTCTTAGATCTTTTAGTCCCAAACACTATAAAGTATCCAAATTACGTAAAACTCGGGAAAAAAAAACGTTTTGACAAAAATCCAAAAACACGTCGATTTTTATATCAAGGGGGACCAATTTTTATGCAATAATTATTCTTGCAACTCTAGCCCTGTGTTTATTTACTAAATCAAAATGGTTTATTCCAAAGAAGAATGCCGGCTAATAACTCCTGAGGTCTTGAGAAATGTAAGATCTGGATTTGAATCCAGAATGTATTATTGTATGGCAATTGGTGGAGGTCATTTCGAGCAATACATTCGATAGTTTAAACCTTTTTGTGCTTTTATTAATTTTTTCCATCAGATATAACAATAAAACGAAGCTTACTAATTTCGCAATTTAAGTATGTTAGTGAGACTGTGGGAGTGACCGTGGAATGACCAAATTATGACACTTTCCCCGTTGTTTGTTGAACCTGCATTCCGCGCGGCTGATTGTCACAGAATTAAGCCGGCTCTTAAATTACTTTTCTTTTACCACTTCTTCAGACACGTCGAATCATTAATTTTGTTTTTTGTCCTCACCAACATCATCCGACTCCTCCGTTTATTCACATTCCGTTAAATGAGACGCTTAAACGTAGTGTCTGCGAACGAATTTCCAGTTTCAACTTTCAATTAAAGCGGGGGAGTTAATCGTGTAATGCGCGTCATTACTTGTACCTATATTGCATTTATGCAGTAGCTCATAGTTCGCTTTTCCTCTCTGCTGTTAAACGCCTGCAGCACACGGAATCGGGGGTAAAATATGAGCGCTGGCAGCAGCCTTTTGTTTAGCTACCATAATCGGACTCGGGCGCATAAAGAAGCACAATCACCTAATTAGAGGGACCCCCGACTTTATTTAATTTTCGCTGCGAATTTTATTGCCCAAGTCATACGGGGAAAAAGTCATTGCCAGGCACGTAGCCGTCTGTCAAGTTCTTTTTTATAGTGCCGAGGACGAGATAAAAAAATACACCAAGATGAATACTGCGTTCGGTAACGAACCTTCCCCTTAGGTGACTATTACGTCATAAAATGACAATTCCAAATCCAGTTTCTTTTCGTGGAAATGAATAATTTCCCAATTATTATTTGTGTTTTGTGAACTTCTACATCTGGTAGAAATTGGAACGGTATGCTGATGGCATATTTCAAACTCCAGATGAACTCGACAAAACACAATAACATTTGCTCAATTAATGCAGTCATCTGTAAAGAGTATCGATCCTGTGTCGCGTGCTTGCATTAGAGAGACGTGTATATTTTGAGGGCATCATCTTCTGCAATTCTGATTAGGTTAGACATCCAGCAAATGTCACATATAAACTATGCCAATTAACGCGTCTACGTGATTAAACTGGCTGATTAAACTACAAATACGACCCATAAACTCCAACTAAATTAATATTAGCTTTACGTTTTACGCCTATTTTATGTACCTGCAATGAAGAAGATCAGAAGATAATTGATGAGCGGAAATTGGGGCGGAATTCTTTCGAGATTTTGTTTTTTAGCAACAGCAGGACTGAGGAATTTGTTTTGCGGATGATCCGGTCAACATTTTTAAGAAATATGAAATATTTGCTTAGTTACGTTATTGCTACATTGTAATTGAACAATGGGCAACTGCACGATTTTTTTTATTAGTTGAAAAATTGAAAATTTGGAAGAATAGTATATTACAGTACAAGTGGAGAAACTGAAAGTGCTGTATATCGTTTTGTTTGTTTTGATATGCAATTTTAAAGCAAGTTATGGTCGAAAATTCTCAACAGGTCGGTGGTATCAATTTTTATACAGGGTGTTTAATTTAAGCGTACCAAAAGTTAAGTTTGTTTTTTCTTATGGGCACCATATTGGTACTATTCATATTCGAGTAGACGGTTTCAAGAGCTCTTCAACCATGTATAATAGTCCGCACAGAAATCTTTAGTTAACAATGAAAATAGAAAAATTTGCCTCTAATAGGGGCCATACATTAGCGCACAGCAGTGTGCGGATCTAGTCCGACGGACATTGTGAGCGGAAAAATTTTGCCATACACGGCGCTCACTTTTCTGTCATCGGACGAAGTGGAAGACGGTGGGGTGTGTAATAATGGAGCATTTTCATCTTGTATCTTTCGTGTACTTCACTACCTTTTTATACGCGTCTTCCTTCATATTTAAGTTCGCATAACATTTTGATTTTACCGTCCAAAAGCAAGGAAGTTCTAGATAATTTTCGAGCAGACCTCGGATATATTGTTCCGAATTATATTTTCGGTTAACTTCTTGAGTCTAAAAATAAAAAAAAACAAAAAACTGGATGCGTGGTCGCCACACGCGATAGAAGTGAAACTTCAACGTTATTAGAGGAATGAAAAATAATAATAATGAAAGAATAAATCGAATTCTAATTCTTCTAACCAAGCTCTTTGTGTTGTCACGAAAACTGAAACGCTGTGTCCTCGCTTTACTGAAGCTTGCCTGAGAGAAACAGCGCGAAGCATGAGACAGGGCGTGGCTAGAGAGTGGGGCGTTCGATATTCCTTTTCTCCTCTGCCCATTTTCTCAGACTGCTTCCCTCCATTCGTTTCACTTTTCGTGACGCTCGCATTTGCCAACACAGGAACTTACTCTACCGAGACAAAAGAAGTTTCACTTCAAAAGAAAATGGGTAGGTACCTGTGTACATCCATAAATTATTTGCTTTAAATTATGTGAAACAAGGCAGACGTAGAAGTGTAAATAGATCAAATAAAAGTTTTTGGAGATCAGAAGACCTCTATTTTTAGCTTATAAAGGTAATTTGATTTTGCGAACTACGGTGTCAAAAATCTACAAATAGCTCAATCCGAGGTCAATCGTAATAGGGCTTAAATACAAATAACGTAACCAATAATAGATACTTATGGTTTTATCCATGTTTAATCAAGTCCGCGTCTGTTGTTCACCACACACTGGCACATTTCCGCGGGACTTGGTCCGAAAAATCGGGCAGTTTCAATCTAGCGCACGGGGACTTTTGGTCCGATGCGCAGTGCGCGGACTATAGCGGACAATGCCATACATTGGCACATTCGGTGTGCGGACAAGTCCGTCGGACTAGATCCGCACACTGCTGTGCGCTAATGTATGGCCCCTATAAGATGTAGCGGTCCATTAAGAATGCCACAGCTTCTCTTATCTAGTTCAATAATTGTTCAAAAAGTCCTCCGTCAGCATCTAAACAGTTTCTGCATCGAGTTTCCACCGAGTTGACCGCATTTATCAAAAATTGACGAGGAAGTTCTGTATGAGCGATCACTGCAGCTGCCCGAAGAGCATGCTGATTTTCATATTCTTGATGTATACGTGATTTTTATGTTAAGTCCGGGGAGCGAGCTGGCCAGTGTATTGATCCTGTATTCCCTGTATATTAAAAATACGTTGGGTGTAACTTATTACTATCGCATAAATCTGAAACATACTTATCCATTTTTCACCAAATAAATTGTTTAGATACTGACGAACCCTGTGTGTATTGTGAGGAGGTGCACGATCCTGCCGCAACCAAACGTTCTGAACTACATTTACCTGCGATAAATAAGTTGTCTTATTTAATTGTTGTCATAATAAACACAATGCTTTGTTTTCCATGGCTTGCTAGAGAAGAGAAATGTGGCATTCTTAATGGACTGTTAATCTTAAAGGTAAATTTTTAGATTTTCACTGTTAACTAAAGGTTTTTATGCGGACTATTATACATGGTTGAAAAGCTCTTGAAACCTTCTACTCGAATATGACCAGTACCAATATGGCGGCTATAAGAAAAAACAAATTTAACCTCTGGTACGCTTAAATTAAACACCCTGTATAAAAATTGATACCACCGGCATATTGAAAATTTTCAAGCATAACTTGCTTCAAAATTTCGTATCAAAATGTCAACAAATAAGGGCTCTAGAACAAAAATAATATTTCGGCCATTTTCACTTTTTCCCGATTTTCTCAGAAACAGAAATAGTTTCTGAAGTTGACTTGGTACTGCTAAATTACAATTATAATGAGCAACATTTTTTCCCATTTGAGCACCCTTGTAACTACCGCGGTTTAAAAGTTCCCCATACTAAACAAGTTAAGTGGGACACTGTGTATACAGGGTGGGGCAAACTCCTGGGGATGGACGATAGAGGCCATACGGTTATAGTTAGAAAGAAAAACTAATAACAAACTCTATCTCGTTTCAAAAATTCTATTCCATAAAAATATTTTCAATTATACCAGGTGCGTCCAAATAGTTGGAATTAAGTACAACTTTGTTATTTCTTATGGAATGTGTATAATTTTATATTTTTTCCGGCTTCAAAATGATAATTTAATGGTACTTTGATGACATGATTCTATGTCTATTGTTAATGGTTATTGAGAAATAAACTTTTTCCCGAAAATTTTGACAGATAAATAGTACATTTCAAAAATTTATATCTCGAAATTGGTAGAAGTTAAGAGGATGAAATTGGTATTGGTATTGATAAATATCATGTAGTTTTTTACAGATTTGTTGAATTTTATTTATACTATACAGGGTGTTTGCAAAAAAATGTTTTCTGAAACTGTCGAAAAAACATCAAAAAGTCGAATTTTTCAAATGGAATGTTATATTTTTTCTTGCACTACCTGAAAGAGCTCAAAATTTTGAATGAAAGTGGCCAATAATAAACTAATGTTACATAATGAAGTTTTTTAGAAAAATCCTGTTTTCTTCAATTTTATGTAAAAATGAGGGATCGTGAAAATATCATTAGCCTTGGACGATTATTGCTTGTCAATCTGAAAATGGGTTGTTATAATTTTGCTAAGAATTTAATGTCATTGCTATCAATGTATTGTTATTGGTGTTATTTTTTCATTTGTGTTGTTCCCGATTATTTTTTTCGTTTCATTGGAAAAAAACAATTCTTTGATGAAAGGATCTATCCACGTTATCCAAAACTTCGGGAGTAATTGCCGAGAATGCATTTTGAATTCGTATAGGCGCATGTCTTCTGGTATGGTAGGAGGAATACTATACACAATGTCTTTCACGTAACCCCCAAGAAAAAAGTATGATTTATTTAAATCAGGACTCCTTGCAGGCCACGGATTTTGACTCCCAATCCCTATCCACTGTTCTCCAAAATTTTCATTCAAAAAATTTTGAACTAATCTTGCGCTGTAGGCTGGAGCTCCATCATGCTGAAACCACATATTTTCAATATTAACTTCATTGGCTTCATCAATAAGTACAGGTAAGTTGTTTTGCAAAAAATTGTGGTAAACATTTGCATTTAATCTTCCTTCAAAAAAATGTGGCCCAATTACATTTCTTCCAATTATTCCTCCCCAAACATTCACTGACCACTGATGTTGTCTATCAAAGACTTGTAGAAAATGTGGGTTTTCTTGTGCATAACAGTGGACATTCATTCTATTAACTTTATTTAAATTTTGAAATGTTGATTCGTCTGTGAACAAAATATTTTTGGAAAAATCTTCATTTTCTGTCAGTTTCCCCTGAGCCCAATCATAAAATAAGGTTCTGTTGACAAGATCTTGTTCACTTAAAAAGTGGCTTGTTCGGGGTTTATAATCATGGTAACGGTTTTCTTTTAAAACTATGTATGCTTCTCCTGGAAATATTCAATTCTGTTTCAATTCTTCTGCCACTTGTCTGCAGATTTTCAGCTATTGCCAGCAATACATTTTCCTTTGTCACATAGGTTAATACGGATTTGGTTATTTCATTGCGTTTTTCGTAGAGAACAAAACCAGTTCTTTCAAATCTATCTACCAATCTCTGGGAAGCTTCCACGCGTGGATGACGACGCTGTTCATATCTTTGCCCATATACTCGAGAAGCCAGAAGAGAATTTCTGTTGCATTCAATAAATACGGACAGCATATAAACAAGTTCTTGTTGTTGGAAATTCATTTTAAAAAAATAATAAAATTGGTGATTAAACACAAAGACAGAAATGAAAACAACAAACGGGAACAACAAAAACAATTACTTGTAACACCAATAATAATGACAATGAATTCACTACAGAACAAGATTATAACAATAAACCCATTTTCAGATTGACAAGCAATAATCGTTCAAGGCTAATGATATTTTCACGATCCCTCATTTTTACATAAAATTGAAGAAAACAAGATTTTGCTAAAAAACTTCATTATGTAACATTAGTTTATTTGGCCATTTTCATTCAAAATTTTGAGCTCTTTCAGATAGTGCAAGAAAAAATATACAATCCCATTTGAAAAATTCGACTTTTTGATGTTTTTTCGACAGTTTCAGAAAACATTTTTTTGCAAACACCCTGTATAGTATAAATAATATTCAACAAATCTGTCAAAAACTACATGATATTTACCAATACCAATACCAATTTCATCCTCTTAACTTCTACCAATTTCGAGATATAAATTTTTGAAATTTACTATTTATCTGTCAAAATTTTCGGGAAAAAATTTATTTCTCAATAACCATTAACAATAGACATAGAATCATGTTATCAAAGTAACATTGAATTATCATTTTGAAGCCGGAAAAAATATAAAATTATACACATTCCATAAGAAATAACAAAGTTGTACTTAATTCCAACTATTTGGACGCACCTGGTATAATTGAAAATATTTTTATGGAATAGAATTTTTGAAACGAGATAGAGTTTGTTATTAGTTTTTCTTTCTAACTATAACCGTATGGCCTCTATCGTCCATCCCCAGGAGTTTGCCCCACCCTGTATAGGTATGTAGATATGATTCAAATTGGTCTGACAATTAGGTAGGTAGGTATACAACGGAACATAGAGAGCATGTTTCATCATTGTTATGGTTACCGTTACTATAAATGATAAACAAGCTAGAAGAAGTCAATTTTTGTACGTTTCAGCTAAATTTGTACCTAAAATGAGATTTCACTGAGAAAATATGGAAAAAATTACGATTTTATTGTACCGGAGGATATTAAATGAAGCTGATGCCGGTGCATACAATTGCTTCAGAAGTCTAAAGGAAGGTATATGAACGAGCTGACAAAATTCCGTGATTTGATGCATACAAAGAAAGTTCATGTTATAACGGAGGAAGTGATCTTGTCTATTAATGGATTGGTAGAAAATTACGAGCCATCTTCTTTGTGGTCCACATATTCTATGTTGAAGACAATTTTATTTGTTCTTGAAAAAATTTACATAGCAAGTAAGTTTGATAGTGCTTTCGCTCACTGCTTTCGCCCACATGTTGCGAAAGAAACGAAGTGAGTGAACAAAAACAATACTTTCTCGTATAGTATCTAAGGGTGAAACAACATGTTTCTAGGTATAAAAAGTATATAAAGTATAAAAAAGTGACAATAATCTAAAATTAAAAATATAAATTATGCTTAGCACATTTGATTTTGATAACAATTTTGTCATAATTTAAGCAAATATGCGAAATATTCTTGGCACTGCTTCTAAGGTGCATTTTCGTGCAGACTGATAAGAATTCACATTTGGAAAACACTGATTCTTGTGTCTCATTGTTATTTCCTACGTTGCTTTATGTTCTTTCTGTCCGCAAAGTATTCTCAAGCTGTCTCTGATGCAAATATCGAGTTCTCTCTTGATAGCCCCAAATGTAAAGTTTATAACTCAATTTGTGTACCAAAACCACCTTGTGTCTCGACATCTTTATTTATTACTATTTATTACTACTTCGGAACTCGAGGGTGTATACACAACATTTGATGCAGTCGAAACTTTATCGGAAACAGAAGCTTGACGACGCACCTAGAATTGCTAAGAAGAGACAGTGTACAATATATGTACATACAGTATCAAATAATGCTCCGATATCATTTACCGTCTTGCAGTTACAGAACTTCGGCAAACTTAATGAGGATGTTTGGAAACTCGTTGTAAGCATGGAAGACGTTCTCGAACTGATACCAAGTTCGTGGAAACAATATTAAAAACGATGGGGACATTACTTCTCCTGGTAATGTCGGTAATGGGTACATAACGTTTGAACTTTTAAAAGGGGATCGTAGGAAACAGAGCCAATGGAATTGTTTTGAGTAAAAGAAGAACTATTTTTCAGTATTTATTTGAACGGAGTGTACTTTAGTTGAAAGCTTTTCCACTGAACACTTCAAACTGTGTTTTCGGAAGGGTTTTTATGGAATTTCATACGTGGATTTGTTCGATCTGTAGCATAGAAAAGTATACAGTGCGTAGTCGGTCCATATCTCTGATTATATTCAAGATATCAACATGAAATTTTACGTGTGTGTGGAGAACCCCACGAAGCTTTTGTTAAAATTATTTTGATGTATAGTTCACGTGCTACGTACCAAACCAAAGTTATGTTTTTTCTTAATGGAATGCCCCACATTTGTTTAGATATTTGGATTCCCCGTAAAATTTCATGAAAGTTGATATGCTACACGGTGGGGTTTAGAGCAAGCGATGTTAAGATATGGCCATTTTGGTACCAGTGTGAACCCAAATTTGTGGTGCTACTGACGTCTGCTGGTCAAAGCTAACTACGATTTTTTTATTGGACTAGGTTCAGATGATACTCTATTTGTGAAATCCATTAACACTTTTTTCAAAATAGTTCACATTGTACAGAGTGGCCAACTTGGGCGAAATGGAGCTTTTCTCTAAAATGTTAAATGGAACACCCCGTATATCATTTTCAGGTTTGATAGCCCGTTTATTAAGCTTTTGACTGATGCAGATACAGTATAATATAAATTTTTGTAATATAAATTTTGTCACAAACGTGTGAACACCCTGTATACACCAAAATAAGTTTATCATATGCTTCTCCACATACGTGTAAAGTTTTATCTTGATACCTTGAATAGAACCAGAGATATGGGCCTAGGATTAGTATGGGGTCGACTACACACTATTGGCCCACTCTGTATTCAGCATATTTACAGAAGTTCAGAGCGCCCTTCGTACTGATTCTAAAACCACGGTGCCCACCTTTTGCGTTTACCATTTCAACATTAACTTGTTGACGTTAATATATATTTCATAATCTAGACTCGGGCGTTGATAAAGTGGCTGGGTGCTAAGAGCACCAATATATCATCCATGCTGGTTTATTTCAACCCCCACGTCCACCCTTCGCGATAAATATACCTAATGATACATATTCCGTCCTAATTCTTTTTTTTTCTCTCGTAAAAAATGCTGTTTCAGTTGTTCCAGATGGAGTTCCTACTGTAACGGTGGACAGGGGCGGACTGGAGACTGGAGGCCCCTTGATCGCTGACTGCACGACACCTCCGTCGTTTCCCGCCCCTAATTTGACCTGGTACGTCAACGACGAGTGGGTAAGTGCTATATTTTTTACTCCCACCTCTTTTTATTCCTATCTCTGACCTATCTCTCCTATTAATTACCATACATACGTTTTTAAGAGACTGTTCCGAGTTTCTTTATTAACTGTTCTTGTATTGAGCAGACGTATTTTGTTGTCTTTGACATCCCACATAATCGAGCTGCAATAGAGCATAAATTAATACAGAAATTATAGTGAATAATAGACGGATTAAGCCGGTTATCGACAATCATTTGATAATTCACGCAAATTTGCCTCAAATTAATCAATTAATAGACCCGATCAGCGATAATTACTCTAACGCCTGTGCATAGCGTCCAACTTAAAATTCACCTGTAGTCATTTTCCAATCATGAAAATATACGAGAGCGATACTGAGGTAAGCTTTTCTGTCTCGAATTTCAACTTAATTAATTTTATAGATTTTCTCCAGAAACAGACAAAGGATTTTAATTTTTTAGGCTTTATTTTGAGTTCACAAAAGGAACATCAATCATTGTTTTTCAAATACCCGCTTGTTTCGCTCCTATAACGATGTAAATTCCAGCATTATTTAACTGGAAATCGTGTCCGTAATTTACCAAAATAATCCTCTTTCTCTGATGCGTCTATATCCCTTTTCTTTTCTCAAATAAAACTTTTATCGATGCCTGTTTGACACTTTTTGTATATGTACCTATTTTTATTTAAAAGTTTAGTAAATTTAGTCCAAAACTTGGTGCAATGAACGAATCTTGCGTTCTTTGATGCTATTTTACCTGTCAGAGCAACAAAAGCGGGATTGTCACGATTTGAAATTCAGGTGATTTGGAAATTTCAAATGTAATCCATAGGAGAGTTTAGCTTACAGGGAAGGTCCCTTTTGAGAGCGAGGAAACGACGATAAACAACTGCGTTCTAAGTTTCCCTCCCAACTTTGCCTGTAAATTCACATTATACCTTTCGTTTAAGCATTATATTATTCTAAATAAGTTATTTTTGGGCCGGAGAACTCCGTGTTATTAGTTGTTTGGAAAATGTTTCAAGACTTCATCGAGAATCTCGGAATTAGTGCTAATAATTAATTTATGAAGTTTAGGAACGAAATTAAATGTATTTGCTCGGAACTTGCAAGTTTGCAGTGCGTAATGCGATTTAATGAATCAAAGCAAATCAATGACTCGATTAGTAATAGAGGAAAGGCGAAAATATAAAAATAAGTTAGATGAAAGAGTGTGGGAAGTTATTCGGAAATGTAGGAAAGTGAAAGAGCGATGGGTTGATATTAAATGCAAAGAAGTGGAAGATAAGTTCGAAGTAGGAAACACTGATGAAGCGTATAAAATAATTAGGAGGAATTTCAGAGAAATTGGTTCTAATAGCAAAAACATTAGGAACGGGGCAGGAGTTATCCTAATCCTAATTTAACTACACATGCATATGCATAATACTTATGGGACTGCTGCGCGCTGAAGCTGGGACTTGTACGTTATACTAAGTTCTGACGTCACGCGGCCTACTCTCGCTGCAAGGTACGATTTCTAGCCTCGCACCGACGGAAAACTTTGCAACGGCTTCACAGGCGAAGGAATTTTTTTAAACAAATATTAACAACATAACTGCCTTCAGTATAATAAACTCTATCAATTTTAATGAAATTTGAAAATTACCGAACCTGCCCATTACTTCCTAGCCATCGAAGAGCACGTTTGCAGTTTGCGCAATTACATGCAGATTGGAATGGAGTGAAGTTCTTTTTACTCATGAGTCACGTTTTTGTCTGCGATCACCTGATGGTCAAAAAAGGGCATGGGAAGACGAGGTGAACGATATTTCGACTGCACCATCTCTGTACGGTTATCTTTTAACGGTGGTTCTGTTATGGTGTGGGCAGGCATTTCCAAGGTAGCACATTTTTTTGTGGAAAATGGTGCTTTGAACGCCCACAGATATGTGGAAGATATTCTTCAAGAAGCTGTCGCCCCATTTTCGCATTTTATTGGAGATGGTTTTGTTTTAATGCATGACAACGTCAGATCACACACTGCACGAGTAGTAACTGAATATCTGTATGAGGTTGGCATTCGTAGATTTGATGGGATCAGCTTCAGAGGCATATTCGTCTGCGTCCAGTCATGCCAGAGACTCTTCAAAAGTTACACTTGGTCCTTCAAGAAGAATTTGAAGGAATTCCTCAAATGTGCTTAGCAGATTTGACTGACTCAATGCCACAACGGTTAAATGCTGTAATTCAGGATCGAGGAGGACATAGTCGGTACTGACAGTAAGAAGCATATAAGATTTGTAGATTTGGAAAAAGCCTTCGACAATGTTCGTAATGCTCTGAAATGTACAGATGAAGTATGGGGATAGAAGAATAATTCATAATCTATACAAAGAGCAAACGGCAGTTATAGAATTTGAGCAGGAACATAGATTCCCTATAGAGATACCCATGGAAATAATCAATCCTGTTACGCATATTTTACTACCGCATCATTTGAACGATTTGTTGGCTGTGTAGTTGATATAACCCGAAATTTAACTGAGCTCCATGGCATTGTCAGACATAAAATTAGCGGGACTGAGCGGTAAAACTTTTTAAATTAAGAAGCGGTATTATGTACCCGCATTTCTCGACTTCCAGCTTTCATTAGAGCAAATCTGGGTTAATGACAGACTCGAAGAGAACAAACAACATTAGTATGCAATAAAGGTATTGTCCGATCCTCTCCAACGACGAAATCAATAATTATTAATACAGTCAGTAAAAGTTTTCTCGGCAACTTGAAATCGCCCTTGAGGTGCACTTATGTAAATTTGGCCGGCCAATCCGAGCCCTCCGGTGGCTGTTAAAGTGGATGATTATACCCCGAATTGTTCCGTGTGTATTTCCCTTCCTGTTGCCCTGATAATATCAAATCCTTTCATGGAATAATTCTCGATTGAAGGCTGAGATATGCGGGATCCCGTTTTCCGGGAATTAGCAGCTGTTTGCGCAGGAAGGCAAATGGGCAAATAAAAACAAGATAATCGCAGGGGTCATATTTGATCTGAGCAAAACTTTCTAAATGGGTTTCGTCGAAACTTTCGCGTTACCGTGAATTGAAATGAGCACTTTGGGTTGGAGCAAACATGCCATCAATAAAATCGGTATTGAACCATACATGGAAGGGTTTTGATTTTGTTTTTGTAACCACTCAAATATCTCATTTTTTTCATGAAGAATTTGGTTGCTTATTTAATATTCTAGAATGATATGATGCGTTGTCAAGAACAATTAAAGAAGGTTCATCTAAATTTGGAATTAGCTTTTCTGTTAATCATTCAAATAAATTTTTGTCCATATTATCGTGGTAGTCCATACTTTTTGTTTTTGACGAAAAAATTAAACTAGCACCTGGTACAAATCCGGAACTAGATCCTTGAATTCCTTGTTTTGAAATTTCGAGTTGCTTCAGGACAGAAAAATGGTTAAAAGTAGATACAAATTATTAATGAGCTAAATATGACTTTGTAGAGGAAATGTAATTTAATCGAAAAGCTGGACGGAGAACAAATTTATAATTTAAATAATGTTTATTAACAGTGCCATTTTTATGGAAAGTAATTCGAAAACATTGCTTTCCCGATATAACTGTTTTATTCTCACTTTTTATAGAAGAATCATATTTTGTAGTCAAAATTCAAATCGCGTTGAAATCATGTTACCTGTGATAAACAAAACAGCTCCAACTCGCATCTGTCATAGTTTGAAGGATTTTCTGCATTTTCTTGATTTTTTTATGTAATTTTAATTTATTTATTTAATTTCAATAAACTTGTTCTCGCTATAGTTTTTTGTTTAAATTACAACATTTCCCACTAATGATGAAAACCAAATTTATCTCATTAATAATTTCTACTGACTTTAAAATCAAGTCCCTGAAAGGGGGCAGCAGCTCTTTCAGTAATCATAGTGGCAGAGATCGTGAGGGTCGGTATGGCACTGTGATACACACTACTGCGATGTGGAAGGCAACGGGAAACCACCACATTATTATATCCCTGGTACAGCGTACTTCGAATTTATGATGATGGCACTTTCTGGAGTAAAATATTCCGGAGGTAAAATAGTCCCACATTCGGATCTCCGGGCGGGGACTGCTTCGGGGGGAGTCATCAGAAATGATAAGTGTAACATCTCACGAGTCGGAGCGTGGAATGTTAGAAGCATGAAACAAGTAGGAAAGTTAGAGAATTTGAAAATTGAGATGGATAGGTTAGCATTAGACGTAGTAGGTATTAGTGAAGTGCGATGGCCAGAAGCCGGAGACTTCTGGAGCGGAGATTTTAGAGTAATACACACAGGATCTGTAGGAGGAAATTCGGGAGTAGGAATTGTTATGCGGAAAAAAGTAGGGCAGAGTGTAGAAAATTTCTTACAGCAAAGTGACAGGGTAGTTATGGTTAGGTTAGATTCGAAACCTGTAAAAACAGTAATAATACAGGTATATATGCCCACTTCTAACTACAGTGATGAGGTCGTAGAGGCAGTCTATAGTGATATTGAACATGTGCTAGATTTTGTGAGAGGACACGAAAATTTAATAATTATAGGAGATTTCAATGCAGTCGTATGCACAGGGCGAGAGGGCGGAATAGTTGGTCCCTTTGATTAGGCAATAGGAACGATAGGGGAGTGAGACTGATAGAGTTCTGCGATAAACATAACTTAACGGTCGCGAACACTCTATTTCACCATCATGTTAGGAGACGCTACACGTGGAAGATGCCAGGAGACCTAGGGAGATATCAAATAGATTACATTCTTGTTAGGCAAAGATTTAGAAATCAAGTTAGGGATTGTAGAAGTTATCCAGGAGCAGATATAGATAGTGATCACAATATAGTCGTTATGAAGGCCAATCTTAAATTTAAGATTTTGAAAAAACGAAGCGGAAGAAGGTATCTTGACCCAGAGAAACTAAAAGATGATGATACGCGCGATAAGTTCGAGAAAAAGACAAACGAAGTACTAAAGGGCGCGGGCGAAAATATTGTTAGGGACATAGAGGAAGAATGGAATTGCATTAAAAATAGTTTAGTTTCCTCAGCTAGGGATATTTTGGGTCATAAACAGAATGAAAGTAGGAAACCCTGGATAACAAAACATATTGTGAGTCTAATAGAGGAAAGGCGCAAATATAAAAATAGGTTAGATGAAATAGGGAAACAAAGATATAAGGCGATCAAGTGGGAAATTATTCGGAAATGTAGGAAAGCGAAAGAGCAATGGATCGATGATAAGTGCAAAGAAGTGGAAAATAAGTTCGAAATAGGAAAGACTGATGAAGCATATAAAATAATTAGGAGAAATTTTAGAGAAATTGGATCTAGTACCAAAAGCATTAGGAATGAGGCAGGAGATATCCTAATCGAAAGCGGGGAGAAGGCAGATAGGTGGAAAGAATATTTAGGAAACTTATATGCGGGACAGGAAGTGCAAGATATATTAGAAAGTGAAAGCAGAATTGTGCAAAGAAGGATGGAGAAAAAGGCGGAAGAAATATTAGGAGAAGATCAGTTCGGATTTAGACGAAATAGAGGAACGCGCGAGGCCATTCTAGCTTTACGAGTAATTATAGAAAAAACGATAGAAAAGAGAAAGAGCGTATATATAGGATTTGTAGATTTAGAAAAAGCCTTCGACAACGTAAAATGGGGGAAGATGTTCGAAGTGCTGAGAAAGGTAGGGATGAAATACAGGGACAGAAGAATAATACATAATCTCTACAAAGAGCAAAAGGCAGTTATAGAATGTGAGCAGGAACGAAGGGAAGTAGATATCCGGAAGGGAGTGAGACAGGGATGTGCATTGTCACCTCTAGTTTTCAACTTATATATCGAAGATGCGATTAATATTGTTAAGGAAAGAACAGCCTCAGGGATCAATGTACAGGGCCAAACTATTAACATGCTCAGATTTGCGGATGATATAGCAGTGTTAGCATCTAGCAAAGAAGAATTAGGAGCGGCTTTGAATGAAATGGAAGCAGTTTTGACACAGGGCTACGGCATGAAAATCAATAAAAAGAAAACTAAAATTTTGGTATGTAGATGGAGTGAAAATAGAACTAAAATTGAAATACAAATAGGAAATGAGAAGATAGAGGAGGTCGCGGATTTCTGCTACTTAGGAAGTAAAATAACCCAAGACGGTAGGAGCAGTAAAGATATAAAACAAAGAATGGCGCAGGGACGAGTTGCGTTTAACAAAAAGAAACAACTGTTATGTTCGAGAACGGTTAATATAGAGACTAGGAAGAGACTCTTAAAGTCGTATGTATGGAGTACGGCATTATACGGGTGCGAAACTTGGACAATAGGAGAAGCGGATAGAAAAAGAGTAGAAGCGTTTGAACTGTGGTGTTACAGACGCATGATGAAGATACCGTGGATAGATAAGGTTAGCAATAGGGAAGTATTAGAAAGAGTTGGGGAAAGGCGAAAGGTATGGAAAACAATAAAGAGTAGGAGAGATAGGATGGTAGGACACCTTCTAAGACACGAAGGAATAGTTCGCGACATACTAGAGTCAGAGATAGGAATAAAAAGAGGTAGGGGTAGGCCTAGATTAGACTACTGCTCTCAAATAGTTAGGGATGTAGGATGTTCTACTTTTAGGGAAATGCGTAGGTTAGCTCAGGATAGAAAAGAATGGAGGTACGCGTCCAACCAGTCTTCGGACTGAGAACCTTATGATGATGATTAAAATATTTATCTGTTCTGACTTCCGCAACAACTCCAAATTTGACAAGAAGAAATTGAAAACGCACAACAAAAGTACGTATAGTCGGGGAGCAGCTTGCTTAAATTCAAAGTGGTCGTCCGAAGTCGAGGACACACTTGTTTTGAAGACTGTTTTCTATGTAAAATCACCCGCTGAATCCGAATCCGGAGGGCGTCCGTTCATTTGGGACGGCCTTGACCTTGAAAAATGCATTTTTAAGTAAAATTTCGAAAAATTGAAAACTCCGAACATTTCAGTTTACATCGTCATATCTTCGTTCTGGAGACAGCTAGGAAGCTAATTTTTTTTTGAAATGTTCTCCAGGCATTTTTGATTGCAAACCTCTATACACAATTAACTTCCGAAAAATAACTACGTCAGAAATTTGTAATTTTGTACACCGCGTCATTTTTGTGCACCTTAATTTTCGCCACGCGAGAAAATTTTTTATTGTAAAAGATAGATACCTATTCAATCGAAATAATATGTCGTGAAAAGTATGCAGAAGTTTTTAGTAAAAAAATCATCTCGATATCTGCAATACTGACCGAGTTGCAGCGAGTAACAAAATATTGCTTTTTGCGCTGCGGCATATAGTGTTCTATCTCTACTCTACGCATCTACCTACTCCGTGCATCTGCGCCTGCGGGCGGCTAATCTCCGTCATATGCGGGAAACTCGTGCAAATACCTATTTCTCTTCTTTAGCAAAGTGATAAAACAGTTTCCGATGTAATGAAGTTTATGTTTAAGTTTAATTGTTTACTAATAACACATCATAACTATAAAACTGTTCTTAATTTTTCAAATTCTGCGACAGACATACCTGCACTAATTCTATCTGTTTTTGTATCTGCCGCCAGGGCCGTTTCTAGTGAGCGGGGAATACGTGCCAATTTTTGAGGCGGCGGGCGGGCGGTATACACCCGCCGAAAAAACGAAATCGGATTACCGAATGCCTCCTTTAAAAGTTAAAGGTGGCATTCACTTTAAGGCGGCACGTGCGGAGAAGGGAGAACTTCATATTATGCAGTTACTTCTTACTTACATTGTATTTTTTATGCATTTCGATGTAGATCTTATATCAAATTAATTTATGTTGCGCCCATGTATGGAGTTCCAATTTTTATGTATTCCTATTTTGAGAACAAATATAAAAACTTTTTAAAAAATGAATCTTTTTCTTCGTATGAGGAACGGTATAGGGGTGTACATAAACAGTGTTCGTTAGCTTAGGTTAGGTTGAGGGCGGTAATCCCGCAATACGTAATTTGACACGCAGGCAGCCCAGACTTATAGTCTTTGAGGCAGCCAAGGGGTCAGAAACGGCCCTGCCTGCCGCCTTGAACAATGCGTTGTATCCATTTTCAGTTACAGCTTGAACTGTTTCTGCTAAATCATTCATCTGACAAATTATGCACAAATTGTAATTGATTTCCATTTTCACTAATACTAATGCTTATAACTTAACCTTAGACTTCAATCAAAATTGCACAAACAGTGATTCCAAAACAATTTCACACATACATACTACTCGTACATAGTTATTGACAATTAAACATAAACTTCATTACATCGGAAACTGTTTTATCACTTTGTCAAAGAAAAGTAATAGGTATTTGCACGAGTTTCCCGCATATTTATGACGGAGATTAGCCGCCCGCAGGCGCAGATGCACGGATTAGTTAGATGCGTAGAGTAGAGATAGAACACTATGCCGCAGCGCAGAAAGCAATATTTTGTTAATTGCTGTAACTCGGTCAGTATTGCAGATATCGAGATGATTTTTTCACTAAAAACTTCTGCATACTTTTCACGACATATTGTTTCGATTGAATAGGCATCTATCTTTTACAATAAAAAATTTTCTCGCGTGGTGAAAATTAAGGTGCACAAAAATGACGTGGTGTAAAAAATTACACATTTCTGACGTAGTTATTTTTCAAAAGTTAATTGTGTATAGAGGTTTGCAATCAAAAATGCCTGGAGAACATTTAAAAAAAAAATTAGCTTCCTAGCTGTCTCCAGAACGAAGATATGACGATGTAAACTGAAATGTTCGGAGTTTTCAATTTTTCGAAATTTTACGTAAAAGTGCATTTTTCAGGGTCAAGGCCGTCCCAAATGAACGGGCGCCCTCCGGATTCGGATTCGGGGGGTGATTTTACACAGAAAACAGTCTTCAAAACAAGTGTGTCCTCGACTTCGGGCTAACTCTTTAAATAAGCGCTTTTTGAGATGGCTGCTCCCCGACTAGTAACTAAATTGATTTAGAGAGTGAGTGGCTCAAATTTAAGTTTTCTTGGTTCTGGTAGACATTGCGATTTCGAGCTATTTTTATTCTTTTTGCTGTATTTGTTCACAATAATACTAATTCTCGGTAAGAATATCTTGAAAACTACCCGTTTTAGGCATACGCGGGTAGACTTAATAAAAATTAAATCGATTTTACCTTCAAGGAGTAATTTTGCAATGGGACTTTTTGTGTCAGTGTAAATTCTATTGGCTTAGTTTTGCGCAGAAACAAATTCAAACATTTTTTTTTTTTTGGTTTTGGGTGAAAAAATAAGTGAAATCTGAATGAAATTGTAAAAAATATTTCTCCAAATACCTAAAATATAATGTAGGCCGGAAATAAGATTTTTAAAATGTCTGCTCGATCATCTATCTATCTATTTTGTTTAAACTCTGTTTGGAGGAATTCTACAGCTTCTTCATAAAGTTAAAAAGTAAACAAAGTGTTTCCTGAATTTTCCCCATTTCTGTATAAATAATTCGCGTCACGACCCAATTTCAATTATTCTCACTTAACAATGGTTCATTCCCTTGCACTTATAGCCGTTATAAATAAATTATTGCAACAATTCCGGGGCGTTTAAAGCGAAAACCCTGTTTCAATTGAACCTCCCAGATTAAGAAATACTGCTTGAACGGTTTCTCCCCCAAATGCAACACTATAGCTCGTTGTTTACCCTTGCTGCTGTTAATTCATTCGTTTGTTCCATTCCAATGTGTGTGTACGCGAATTCAGCCAGTGGCGCAGTATTGTACATTGAATATTATTTACTGAATATTTATTATTTAATATTTATTCCCAAGAGTAAGAAAAGTCCACGCCACTGTTGCGCTGAGTTAGATGCAAGCTGTGGCAAGCGCCAACCGGAAATAAGGAAAATCAGATAGGTCATAAATTACTGTCGCGGCTCCACTCATACAGCGAACCCGACAGTGTAGCCATGAAGTCACTAGTAGGTGTATCGAATTTATTTGCAAATTTTGTAATTTTACATTACTAGACGATACGACTTAAACTACGCCACTGGTGGGTTTCAGTCGGTGATATATGTATATCCTTTTACTTCCAGGTTCCCGCGTCGACGTCCATGACGATTTTAAGGGACCAGGAGGACTTAGAGACCGCTATTAGCCGATTGGAATTAACCGGAGCCGGAGGCAGTTTGGGAGCCATAAGACTCAGGTGCCAGGCCAGTTTGTTCCGATTGTATCGGGCCAACAGCTTAGAGGTGGAAGTGAAACCCGATACGCCACAACCCGCTTCTGTTTTGCTCCTAGAACCGAGCATAAGTGGTAAGCGATATTCAGTATTACCTAAGTACTTATTAGTTACTGTGAACAACTCATGTCAGTGAGGGGGCGCTCGTTCAATGTGAGAGGTAACATTATAATTAAGGGTTCGGTGTTTGCTGTATATAGAAATTCATTCGAGTGTCTCCTACATGTTTTTAAATAAGATAATATCGTATTTTGTGGCATTATAATAACTTTGAGGTCTTCTGTTTTATAAATTAATAAACATGACAAAAATAAAAAATATACATGAAACTAAAAAAAACTGAACTGATTCTACTTGCAATATTATGGTACTATTGTTATTGGGGGAACGTATTTAATAATTGTGAAAAATTTAAATCTATTCGATCGTTTAATATGGCATTCGGTTTTTCAATAAAATAAATAAAAATAAAGTATGAAAATCTAGACAAAAAGATTTTATTCTGCACCTGCACCCTCGCACACCCAGAACTAAAGGTAGCACACCAACAGCTTAGAAACTACACCAAATTGTTTATGGGAGGGGCTAACTTAACGCTAGCCCCCCCCCCCAAACTATTTTCTAAAATTTTGTTGATATTAGATACGAGGAACCTAGCACAACCTAGCACATTCAAAATGATGTCTAGCACATTCCGGGAAATGCCAGAAAGTCTGTTCTCGAAAATAATTCTAATCGGCTCCCGTAGAGGTTGGTTTTTTCTCTCGCGTTTTTACATTATCTTTTTTGCAAAAAGTGCGTGTGTCTAGTGCAAGGACAGCTAAGGGGTCTGTTTAAAATGCTTGTGTCAACTCTGGGGTCTGTTTTAAAAAGTTTCCGTCTGCAAAGTGGTCTGTTTCGTATTCACGTGGAAGGGAAAATATTAAATTGCGTTCACGTTAGCGTGGAAGTAGACCCGCCTTAAGTTACAACATTTGGAGGCATGGAAATAGACCTTTTCATTTCGTTAGTGCGCATGTGCAGAAGTGCACTGACAATCGGTTGTTCTTAGATTTTCGGACGAATGTCGCTGTCACGTGTCAGGCCTTGAACTTCGTGTAAAATATTCGTAAGTAAATAGTAGAATACCAACTAAGGAGGGTGTTTGAAAGACAGAAAATTACAAATGTTAGTTCCCAGTGATATCCCTCGTAAAATTGTGAGGCTGAATCCCGAGGGCGTGCCTGGTTCTTGCTTGAAATACGGGAATGTTAACCAACATACTTCATTCTTGCAGGTTTTTAATATGTAGCTGTGAAAATCAATCAATTTAAAAAAAAAAACGGAGACAGGTGCGTATTTTTCAGCCTATGTACCTATGTATATAACTACAAATAATTCTTATATTAAAGACCTAACAAATAATAACGTAAAATCTGGAAAAGTTTAATACATTTTTCCATTTCGAATGTTGTCTCTTACACATTTTCATCCACGCAATTTACATAGGTGGAACAAGTCCTCACATGGTCACCCACCCAGTTCTTAACTTCGATTTTCCCCAGTGTTAGGCAGGGTTTGGGAACCAACTCCTAGCGCTTCAGAAACTGTTTCATGTATCTCTTTAAAGGCGCTCCTGCATTCCTCTTCAAGTATTTCTTCAAGATTTCGCAACATTCAGCTTAGCTTATGCATTTTTGCTAGTTGATGCTGCTTGCTAAAATCCGTGCATAAACTTGATACATTCTCCAAACTTCTGTTGTTGCGGGATCTTTACAGCACTGCCACTAAACAGCAGGAATGCGTTTTTGAATGAGCTCTCTCCGGATTGAAGTAAAAAGTTGGATAATTTGCATCCTTAGTCAAGTAAACTTTTAGCATAACTAACTTTATTATGCCGTGCACTTAAATGCCTAATGCATTTCATACTTTTCAGTTATCTTCATGATAATATGTTACTGGAGAACTGACGTGGAACGAGCTTTATTGTGAGGGAAGTTTTCGAAAGTTTCTGCTTTTCGGAAACACGACACTTCGTCTTATTTACGTAAAAACCAAAAATTTATATGGAGCTTCTTGCCAATATGCTCCGTTATCGGTCCGTGTACATTGTACATTGTAAAAATTTGCTCCGTTATCGGTCCGTGTACAATGTACACGGACCGATAACGGAGCATATTGGCAAGAAGCTCCATATAAATTTTTGGTTTCCCCGTAAATAAGACTGTACATCATGATGCGTAATGACAAAGTTAAATGCTACTCTACAAGATAGTGTATTAGCATCCCAGCTTTTGTTTAACCTAGTTAGCCAGCGTGTATCGCGAAGAAATTCAATATTAGATTTATCATTGCGAAATAGTTCCAGGCGATAGTTTCATATTTCATGTTTGACGTACACAATTTCGCGCGGAGAGCGGTTACCATCACAAAACCGCGCGTGCAGCACAGAAGAGGAACTTTGTTCCTGCGGGTGTCGTCAATATTAATTAATTAATATTGTAATTAACGTTTTTTTTTCTAGCACTCTTGTTTTATTTAGGAAGGCGACAGTTCTATGGCCTTTCGGCAAATTGTTTTAGATAAAAACCTCGTGGTCCGGCGTCATTAATCAATTGATAATATAAACAAGTGATGGGTCGTTTTGTCTTAGTTTTTTTGCTCTGGCGTCGAAATTGTATCATTAAAATGCTACAGCATTTTGGGGCCATATTTCTCGACGAAATGTGGAACAGAATTATGTTTAAGACCCATAAAATCGCTTGTGAAGTACTGTAAGCATGGAAATAAAGATTAAATCTGAACAAAGCTCATAATTTCATATTTAGGTCATTCTAGCTTTACGAGTAATTATAGAAAAACAAGGGAAAGAGTGCCTATACAGGGTGAGCCAATAGTGTGTAGTCGGTCCATATCTCTGGTTCTATATAATTATTTCCATATTTGATAGACAATTTACAAAGTTTTTCATTGATGTAAGTATTGTTAGGTCTGCGACTGACGGGTTCGGTAGAATTGAAAATTGAACTCTGTTCGCTAAATGTTCTGTAAAAACAAAGTGTAAGCATTTTTCTGAGTTTTGGGTGGTAAAATGGGGGAAGTTCCCAAAAAATGGTACAAAATTACGGCAAAACTCTCAATTCTTAAAGTTTTTAAGGTTTTTTGATATAATAACAGAAAATTGCAAAATTCTCTAAAAAATTAAATGCAATAATATGACTTTTTTTCATAAAAATGTAGTGAAATGATACCTAAATAGGCTAGTGAAGACGACATCTCAATATCTTATTCCTAACCAAAAATATCGAAGAAATAAAATTTAGTTATCATAAAATTTTAGAGGGACGCTATTACACCGGTATTTATTCTTATTTATTTGTCTTTTTTCAAGATTCGGTGATAAAATTTCATAATTTTATAATTTTTTAAATAATAAAAGTATTCTTATTTCAAACAATTAAAAAAAACGTGTAGGTGGATTGGACGAGGAAGTCTATTTCCTTGGCCACCCCGATCCCCAGACCTCACCTGTTTGGACTTCTATCTATGGGGTCGGTTAAAAGATGTTGTTTACCAAATTCCACCAACAACGAGAGACGACATGAACATACGAATACAAGAGGCCATTCGTAACCTGTCAAGAGCAGAAATTGAAGCTGCTGTAATGTCTACGCATGAGCGGCTCCAACAATGCATTGAGTGTGATGGAACCCTGTATAACTAAACCCTGTATAACTAAATACAACTTCCATTATTTTCTGGCTCATTTTCCCCGTTGTTTGTGGTTTCCAGCTATTAATTAATATTCACGCTGAACCCTGTCGGCCACCGCTAAATTTTGCAGAGATTTTTATGTGCTACAAAAGCGTACGAAAATAATACTATTTTGAACAGCGTGTGTGTTTCTAAACCAAGATAAAATCGTTCCCAGGTAATTTATGCACTCAAATAAACAATAACAAGTTGGTTTTGCTTCGGTTTTGTTTGTAATTTCGTGAATATTACGACACGATAACTGGACGCTGTATACATACAACAATTTTAATTTTGCTGCTGCATTTCATGTTTGATAAGGTGCATAGCAATTTTCAATAGTGTGCAACGTTTCCAATTAGCAATAGTTTGAATAAAACAAAGAATAATTTCAATAAATACAAAGCGAGAAAATTTCGTAGTTTTGTTATATTTTAGTTAATATAATATAATTTTCAAGAAGAGTCTGAATGTTGAACGAGCTCTGCCACGCTGTACCCAATTTCTGTTAACAGAACATGAATTTTAAGGCTCTTCTTTATTTCTTGTTTCAGGTGCAGTGGCTGCAGTTCTGCCGCGGTGTTTACTTTACGTACCAGTAATATTTACATTGACTTCATTTTCTCTCACAGGCGTTAGTTGACTTGGAATTATTGAATTTTAGTGTTCATTTGCAGCCGCGAAAATCAGATAGGACTGAACTGATGAAAGAAGAATGGGAATAATACACGTGTGCGAATTTTTTAAAAGAGTTTCGAGTACGAGGAGAATAGACACTGTTATAGTGTGTATTTTGATGTTTTTTCGTGTTGAAAATCTACACGGACAGTGCTACAATGCAGTTTAACTCGGTTATAACGTGTACGAGGCTCCATCTGTACACTGAAGTGGTATGACTAGAATAATCAGTCAGCAGCGAGAGATTTGAATGAGCGATTACAGTGTCAGCTGCGGACATCCTGTATATAATGCTAAAAGAGTTAATTGTACGTTTTAACCGAGTTGGACTGTATAGTTTACAAAATACCGAGATTTGAACAACGATATCTTGCCACCATTAAAGCCATAAAAATAAGTGTTTTCTTTATTTCTGACATAAAACTCTGCTATCCTCCCACCACTTTCCGTGTTCTTGGGAACTTAATCGGGCACCATTTACTCTGGTAATGCACCTGAGGCATTTCAATTTTATGTACTTTTCTAGATTTAACGGCAGTGTTTGGTCGAGGAGGGGACGAGGTAGCAGGTAAGTATCCACTTCCGAAAATGAAATTTTCAGTCGAATTCCATAATAGATTTCAAATCGGGTATTTTTTCAAGGAGAACTGTTTTTTTACTTCAACCATTGACCGAATAAACCATAAAGCACCCTCCGAAAGTGCATAACATGCGAAAAATAAAGCGAAAAAAACTATCTAGGAGAAAAGTAGCGGAGGCATCGAAAAATCCATCATTATTATAATTTTTAAAATGCCTTGCTTACATCCGTAGTCAACTACAAAATGGCTGGGGATAACAGGCGTAAACCCTTAAAGTATCCTCAAAAGATTAATTCAAGGACCGGAAGTTAAGTGAACAAGGCGGTTAATTTAAAACTCAACGACTCTGGATATAAGATCGAGGGGCGCTGGAAGGGGAGGCGGGAATATTATGCGAACGGCTTCCATTCTCGTTTTGACAAAAGAAATTACTAGGGTTGTTCAGAATCGGCATTAGTATTGCTTCTTTAGGTCTTCGGGACTTTGAATAATTTGGATACCAGTTGATTATTATTGATACCTAATACGTATGTCCCATAATTAATGCGTCAAACTGTGCCAGCAGATTCTATGTTCAAAAGTAACGCAAAAAGTCTGAATAAACATAGGTTCAAAAATGCTTCCCAAGGGAGCTACCGCCCCTGAAATGATTGACTCTGAAGATGGTTTTTATGTAATATCTCCGCAACTAATGACGATAACAGAGTGAAGTTTGAGGAATTTACTAAACAATAGGCAGGTTCGGTAATTTTCAAATTTCATTAAAATTGATAGAGTTTATTATACTGGAGGCAGTTATGTTGTTAATTTTTGTTAAAAAAAATTCCTTCGCCTGTGAAGCCGTTGCAAAGTTTTCCGTCGGTGCGAGGCTAGAAATCGTACCTTGCAGCGAGAGTAGGCCGCGTGACGTCAGAACTTAGTATAACGTACAAGTCCCAGCTTCAGCGCGCAGCAGTCCCATAAGTATTATGCATATGCATGTGTAGTTAAATTGTTAAATATTATTAATTGGTTCTAACTGGCGTTTTCTGTTTTGTACCCAGACTAATACATCGTACAGCACACCAATAAAACGGAAAAAGTGGTTCGTTGGAGCCAGAAGGAAAATCGGTCAGCATTATCGATATTTTCGCGAGTTAGTTTATCATTGCAAAAGTTTATAAAATTATCGGCTGCCCCATTGCAGCCACTCTAAATAAAATCGAACATAACGTAATTTATCGACAGTTTTCTGGGACCATTTGGTACTTGGTAACGTGTTACGGTTAGCATAATTTGAAACAGGATGCTAGGAGCATGACGGAGCCAAATACAGAATCGCCGTAGCGTTCCCTCCCTGAACTAAAAAAGGAAATTTTATTAACTATTTTACAATAATAATTAAATAGTACGTCATCATAAAGTTCTCTTTTGGAGACTGGTAGGACGCGTATCTCCATCCTTTCCCTGAGCTAGCCTACGCATTTCCGTAAAAGTAGAACATTCTACATCCCCAACTATTTGAGAGCAGTAGACGAATCTGCTCCAACCTCTACCTCTTTATTCCTATCTCTGACTCTAGTATGTCGCGAACTATTCCTTTGTGTCTCAGAAGGTGTCCTACCATCCTACGATCCTATCCCCTATTCTTTATTGTCTTCCATACTTTTCTCTTTTCCCCATCATCATCATAAGGTTCTCAGTCCGAAGACTGGTTGGACGCGTACCTCCATTCTTTTCTATCCTGAGCTAACCTACGCATTTCCCTAAAAGTAGAACATCCTACATCCCTAACTATTTGAGAGCAGTAGTCTAATCTAGGCCTACCCCTACCTCTTTTTATTCCTATCTCTGACTCTAGTATGTCACGAACTATTCCTTCGTGTCTTAGAAGGTGTCCTACCATCCTATCTCTCCTACTCTTTATTGATTTCCATACCTTTCGCTTTTCCCCAACTCTTTCTAATACTTCCCTATTGCTAACCTTATCTATCCACGGTATCTTCATCATGCGTCTGTAGCACCACATTTCAAACGCTTCTACTCTTTTTCTATCCGCTTCTCCTATTGTCCAAGTTTCGCACCCGTATAATGCCGTACTCCATACATACGACGTTAAGAGTCTCTTCCTAGTCTCTATATTAACCGTTCTCGAGCATAACAGTTGTTTCTTTTTGTTAAACGCAACTCGGCCCTGCGCCATTCTTTGTTTTATATCTTTAGTGCTCCTACCGTCTTGAGTTATTTTACTTCCTAAGTAGCAGAAATCCGCGACCTCCTCTATCTTCTCATTTCCAATTTGTATTTCCATTTTAGTTCTATTTTCACATCCCCTACATACCAAAATTTTAGTTTTCTTTTTATTGATTTTCATGCCGAAGCCCTGTGTCAAAACTGCTTCCATTTCATTCAAAGCCGCTCCTAATTCTTCTTTGCTAGATGCTAACACTGCTATATCATCCGCAAATCTGAGCATGTTAATAGTTTGGCCCTGTACATTGATCCCTGAGGCTGTTCTTTCCTTAACAATATTAATCGCATCTTCGATATATAAGTTGAAAACTAGAGGTGACAATGCACATCCCTGTCTCACTCCCTTCCGGATATCTACTTCCCTTTGTTCCTGCTCACATTCTATAACTGCCTTTTGCTCTTTGTAGAGATTATGTATTATTCTTCTGTCCCTGTATTTCATCCCTACCTTTCTCAGCACTTCGAACATCTTCCCCCATTTTACGTTGTCGAAGGCTTTTTCTAAATCTACAAATCCTATATAGACGCTCTTTCTCTTTTCTATCATTTTTTCTATAATTACTCGTAAAGCTAGAATGGCCTCGCGCGTTCCTCTATTTCGTCTAAATCCGAACTGATCTTCTCCTAATATTTCTTCCGCCTTTTTCTCCATCCTTCTTTGCACAATTCTAGTTAAAATTTTTGACGCATGGGAAGTTAAACTGATAGTTCTAAAATTTTCGCATCTATCCGCGCCTTTTCTTTTTGGCAAAGCTACTATGATGTTCCGTTTGTAATCTTCTGGAATCTCGCCTGTCAGGTATATGCGACTAACTAATTTAAATAAACGATCTATTACCTCTTGACCTGCGCACTTTAAGATTTCTGCCTGCAAGCCATCTATACCTGGTGCTTTATTATTCCTTAAACTTTTTTTCCCCAACTCTTTCTAATTCCTCCTTATTGCTAACTTGTCTATCCACGGTATCTTCAACACCCGTCTGTAGCATCACATTTCAAACGCTTCTACTCTCTTTCAATCCGCTTCTCCCATTGTCCAAGGTATAATTTCGTACTCCATACATGCGTCTTTAAGAGTCTCTTCCGAGTTTCTACATTAACCGTTCCAGAATATAGCAGTTGTTTCTTTGTGTTAAACAAGTACCTAGTACCTACGTAGCGTAGTTTTTTGATTCGCGTGAGTTGTATTTGTTTCCGTTTCTTTAAAAAATTTCCAATCCGTTATAAAACTGTTAACTTGATAACTTGTCAATCACTTAGGTATACATACCTACATAAATGAGTAGGTATGTATTGTATTGTATTAGAGAATATTTTACAAACAGAAGTAAGCAGGTATCTACAATCTACATACCTACTTATACTGAATTATAAAAGGCATGTACAGTTAATAAATTGTTGACTTTGTTTTACTTATACCGGTCTGCCTTTACACTACTGTTTTGAGGTTGAATGAAATTGGGGTTAGATGCAAGAATCACACACCATTTCCACATTTACCGGGACATTTACCTACTACATAAATATGGCAAATTATGTGAATCGGACTTTTGATACCCTTGTTGCATCATTATATCGATTATGTTGTCTTTGTTTTATGTTTCCTTGACACCTTACTTTAAAAATTCACGCTCGAAATAGTCCCAATAAGTATGTTACGAGATAGGTACCTACCGCTTCGCGGGCATTCAAGAGAAGTGGGAGGAGCGCCTTACGAATCTCTGACGTCAAACCAATAACAAGGCGAACTAGCATGTGGGCGTGATAAGCTAATTTCTTTCGCAAAAAAATTTTTTAGAAAAAAAAATTCGCCGTAAATCAATTACAATAACAATTTTCTGTCATTTTCATGCCAAAAATAGATATCTTATTTTTCTCCGAACCTCCCTACTGTTGTTACTCTCATTAGCAAATCAAACTACCTAAAAAAAATTAAAAAATTAAAAAACTTCCTACAAAATTTATTTGTTTTCATGCCCTCTACGACCCTGACAGTTTGACGCATTAATTGTAATTAATTAATGCGATTAATAAATTAATCATTGCAATAAAACTTTCGAATCAATGTAGTAAATTCCCCAAATTTCACTCTGTTTAGTCATTAGTTGCGGAGATATTACATAAAAACCATTTTCAGAGTCACATACGTATTTCAGGAGCGGTAGCTCCCTTATGAAGCATTTTCCAACCTATGTTTATTCAGACTTTTTTCATTACTTTTTAACATAGAATCTGCTGGCACAATTTGACGCATTAATTATGGGACACCCTGTAGATCTGACCGATTATCCAATATACAGGGTGTTCCATTAACAGTGGGAAATCCGTTAACTGGAGATTCTACAAGTCAAATAATGACCATTGACCCGAACATGCCTTATCCGAATGTTGATGGCTTAGGAAATACAGGGTGTTGAAAGTTACAATTTTATTTCTATTTTTTGCCATAAACTACTAAATTTCTTAGGTTGTCGACTTGAAAATTTGCAATCCTATGGTTTTTCTTACGGGAAAAAAGATTCCAATAACATTTTTGACGTTTCCCATAGAGGGCGCTACTTATAACCTATTGCTTTGATAAATTGACCCATAACTTTTTACCATGTACATCTAACGTCAAATCGGCTCCAAAATATGAAAGACCAACCTCTTTTAAACAATAAATGTATTCTTGTCTCGTCAATATTTGACCTGTAGAATGCAAACTTTTTTTGCTCCATTCTACAATTAATTTACTATCGGAATCCAAAAATTCAGTTTGTTTGCACTTTTTGTTTAGTAAAAACCTATATTGACTGGACTATCAAAAGAACCAATTTCATAAAGAGTGTCCTCACTTGCTAATTTGAAACACCAGTACAAGTTTAAACCTGTAAAACGTACACCAGAATTTGATGTTATTTCCACAGTAATATATTTCAAATATGGAGTGCATAAAGGCAAATTTATTCACATTTGTTTCATATTATCGCGGCCGTGTTATTATGAGTAAAGTACTGCTGGGAATACGCTCAATAAAACCAATTTTATTTATTTGTCTGTGTTTGAAATTTAGTGAATGTGAGCCGTGCATATCGGTCTTTTTATTTGCACCAAAAACGATTTGATTCGTTTTTTATCTCACCCACATTATAGTTTGATGAATGCAGGCTATATTTTCATAGAAAGATAGCTTATAATGGCGAAATTAGTTCAAAAGTTACATTAATACAAGTAGTAGTGCTACGTTTGTTTGGGCATTATTAACAGTCATTATTCCATTAGATGTTTCCATATCATGATATCCTATACTCTTCACTGCCGTTGTAGTTTACAACCCTTTGCATGCGTAAATGGGGTTTAATACAAAGGGAAATTATATGAGAACTTGTATCCTTATAAATTAGCAACACATGCTTGTGTTTCCTCCTAATGAATTGCAGCGTTAACCAAGGATGTTGTCTCACAATACGCGAACAAAGAATTCCTAACATTCGCAAGTAATTTGTCTATACATTTTCACAGTTTATTTTAAATAAACATAACAATTGTTTCGCCAACACAAGTTCAAAAAATATTTAAAAATTGCATCATGGAACAACGTGACGGGACCTACAAGAAACTTAGATACTCTCATCGAACGTCTGAGACTTGAGGACGAGCAACTTAAGGAACCGACGACAAACGCAGAGAGCAGCGCCAGCAACGCTCTCATGACAAGACGTGAGAAACAAGGACAGTCGTCAAGCAAGCAGGACAAGTCACAGTTCGCATGTTACAAATGTGGCAAGAAAGGTCATGTGATCAAAGAGTGCAGAGGAAAGGCATGTCAAAAATACATTGAGTATTGCAAGAAGAAATACTCATGCAATAATTGTAAGCAGAAAGGTCACTTCGCAAAGGATTGTCCATCCCGAGAAGAAGGAAACAAGTCAGGAAATGGAAAACCATTAAAGAGGGCTTTTTTGACCACAGCATTCTCGACAGTGGACAACGACATTTCGCAGGACAGGGCAACTTCATGGTATCAAGACTGTGGAGCCAGCCAACACATGACGTCTCATCGAGATTGGTTTGTACAGCTTGCTGAACTGGACGAGCCAATTCCAATTGTGATTGGAGATTCAACCAGGCTGGATGGCGTTGCAGTCGGAAACATTGAAATGGAGGCTTTTGATGGTCAAAAGTGGTATCCAGTGGTACTTGAAGATGTGATCTATGTACCAAATCTCAACTTTAATCTTTTCTCAGTAAGTCAGATGTTAGACAAGGGACATGTACAGAAGGCAAATGGAAACGAGTCAACTTTTTACTGTCAGGACAGCAAGGAAATTGTGGCAATAGCAAGGCGCAAAGGAAATTTGTACAAAATGATGCTCAGGAGAGAAGAAGAGACAAGCTTGATGGTCCAGTCGATCAAAGTATGGCATGAAAGACTCGCCCATCAAAACGTGAAGTATGTGAGGGACATACTGAAAAGAAAAGGGATCAAGTATGTTGATGACTGGAATAATTATGTGTGCACAGGGTGCTCATATGGCAAGCAACATCGATATTCACACCCAAACAACCCCAAGACAGCCCAGCAGCCATTAGATCTTGTGCATGTCGACACCGGCGAGATGAACATCTCATCTCTAGGAGGAGCAAAGTATTGGCTCATGTTGAAAGATGATTTCACTCACTACCGAACCTGTTATTTCATGAAGACGAAAAGTGAAGCCCCAGCGAAGATTGAAAGCTACCTGAGATTTGTAGAAAATCAACTGGGAAGAAGAGTGAAGAGTCTGAGATCTGATAACGGCACGGAACTGAAAAATGCAAAAACGAAAGAGCTGATGGACAAGTTGGGAATTTTTCACACTTTTACGAATGTACATACGCCAGAGCAAAATGGAAGGGTGGAAAGAGAGATGAGAACGATTGTCGAGGCAGCCAGGGCAGAGATACAAGCAGATGGTTTGGACGAGAGATTATGGGCAGAGGCAATGAACCATGCAATCTTCACGATCAACCAGACAGGAACCAGCAACGTACCAGGAAAGAGTCCAGCAGAATTGTGGTTCGGAAGGAAAATGAAGATTGAGAAACTGCGACCTTTTGGATGTGAATGTTATGTGCTGACCCAAGCACAGAAGAGAGGCAAGATAAATAGAAAATCAGAAAAGGGAATTCTGGTTGGCTATGACATTGATTCGCCCTGCTACAGGATTTATATGAAAGAGAAAAGAGAGGTCGTCACTTCAGACAATGTAATCTTTGACGAGGAAAAGATACGACAGAGACAAGGCACTGAACTTGAGACATCGGCAACAGAGGGCACACCTGAGAAACAAGAAGAAAGCAGCAGTGAGTCAGACGAAGAAGAGGACAACTGGACAACTGGAAAAAGTGCTGAGGAGACAAGTGACAACGATAATGGGACACAACCGCCAGAAGAAGAGCCAGGAAAGAAAATTTTGCGAGATCGTCGAACTTTACAACCACCCACCGAGACTGAGAGACTGCGTACTTGACTCCAGACGTGGAGGAAAGAGCGCAAAAGTAGCCATGATTGGTGAAACGGAAGACATCCCGGTGAGCGAGGCACTCAAAGATGAGAAATGGAGACAGGCAATGCAGGAGGAGTACGACTCGCTAATGGAAATGAAAACTTGGGAACTGGTGGATTGTCCTGAAGGAGTGAAGCCAATCACTTGTCGGTGGGTACTTCGAGAGAAGGCAGACGGAAGATACAAGGCCAGACTCGTAGCAAGAGGTTTTGAACAAAAGGAAGGAGTGGACTACGCGGAAACATTCAGCCCAGTAGCCCGCCATGCATCAATTCGACTACTACTAAGTCATGCAGCTTCAGAGAAAATGAAGTTGGTATCGTTCGAAGTGAAAACGGCATTCTTGTATGGAAATCTGGAGCAAGTCATCTATATGAATCAGCCTGAAGGGTTTGACGATGGATCAAAGAAAGTTTGCAAGTTGGATAAGAGTCTTTACAGGCTCAAACAAGCTCCAAGGATGTGGAACGAGAGGGTCACCACACACTTTGAAAAGAAGTTTGGTCTAATCAACACAGATGATGACCCGTGCATTTACTATAACAAGGACAAGAGCATTATGCTCTCACTCTTCGTGGATGATGGATTGATAGCTGGGAAGGTTGAAAAGGAAATATACAGACTCTTGAAGGAGATAAGCAAGGAGTTTCAGATCACATACAGCAAGAAAGCACAGGACAAGTTGACGTACTTGGGCATGGAAATCAAGATCAATAAAGATGGTATCTTTGTGAATCAGCCTCGTTACACGGAGAAGATCTTGAGGAAAATGAAACTCGAACAGTGTAACCCAGCATTCACACCTATTGAGCAAGGAATGATCACCAAGAAGACAGACTTCAAGAACGACGAGGCACTTCCGGCAAACAACAACTATCGCGAGGCGATAGGGATCTTACTGTATTTAGCTACAATCACTCGGCCAGACATAAGCTTCGCTGTGAACTACCTGAGTCGATTCTGCAACAACCCCATGAAAAGCCATCAGGCGATGGTAAAACGTGTATTTCAGTACTTGAGAGGGACAGTGACAGCAGGAATCTACTTTGGAGGAGGCAAAGAACTTGTGGCATATACCGATTCAGATTTTGGAGAAGACTCTGAGACAGGACAGTCGACGAGTGGAGTTTTGGTGATGAGAGGAGGACCAGTGATCTGGTACTCACAGAAGCAGCGTTTGGTAGCGACTTCAACTGCAGAAGCCGAGTACCGAGCCGCGGTGTCCGTGATTGACGATGTGTGCTGGATCAAGAGAATTGCACTGGAACTTGGTATCCTGGAAAGTGATCAGCCGATCACTCTGAAAGTCGACAACATGTCAGCCATTCACATGTTACAGAATGCACACGAAGGAAAGACAACCAGAGGCAAGAAACACATTGAGATACCACGAAAGTACATTCAGCAACATGTTGGCAACACTGTGATATTGCAACACGTCGAGAGCAGCAAGCAGATTGCAGACATTCTCACAAAGCCACTCAACAGAAGAGTCTTTGAGACGCTCCGCTGTAAATTGATCAAGGAAGAGTGTTGAAATTTGATCAATTGACAGCTGACCTGAATCTAACCTTACTTCACATTTTACTTTTGTTTTATATAGAGTCAAAGTTGGTAGTCATGTATTTATTTGTACTTTCATTTTTTTTGTAAGTAGGCAGGTGATAAACAATTTTTGTTAATTTTCATGAGACAGCGTGAAAAGCGAAATAGAAAGGCAAAAAGCAAAACGTGCTCCGAATTATAATTTTGTTTAATAAAACAAGGAGTGTCAGAAGATTCAAAAGGTACCTTTTGTGAAACTCTGTTCAATAAACTGAACTTTGTCAACCTTGGACTCAATTTATTTGCAACAACAAACCCAAATCCACTGGAAAGAACAACAGATACAAATCAGCACCAAACTTTTGAACGTCAGAGGCAAGGACGTTTTGGATTTAACGTTTCGTGTTTTTATTTTGGGTGGTCAACTAGCATACCAAATTTTTCGCGAAAACCCCGAGGCTCTATCTCTGCTGCTTCTATGAGAAACCCCCAAATCGCAACGAAAATAGCACACCCTATACATAAAGATATGAAAATCAAATTTCCATTTTCAGCGATGCGAGGATGAATCCTACTAACAGTTAGTTTTCTAGTGCCAGCGATCTGTGTTTATGTTGGATGACTCCAAGGACCAGAATGTAAACATTTCTAGGCGTACGTGAAAATGAGTTTCCTCTCTCAACAACCGAATTAAAACGTCTCTGTTCGAGGCATTTCAATATCACGTCGACCGTGTGTTTTTGCAAATTGGGGCCCTTTTACGACAAAGGAATTTTCAAGTAGGCTATTTGTACATACTGTTGACCTCATCAGCATGAAAACGTTTTCCGTTCAGACTCGCCCCATTGTCTTAGTTTTTAAGCAAATTTTTCAGTTTAATAACTTGTAGTGTGTATCACAGAAGAATTGGGAATGTCTCTGAACGAAATGGAAGCAGTTTTGACAGAGGGCTTTAGTAAACCAAAATTTTGATATGCAAGGGGCGTGAAAATAGGTGAAAACTGCAAACAAAGTTAAGAAATAATACCGTGTGTTCCTTATTTGACGTAAATGAGTGTTATAAACGTTCTCCGGGTATCGATTGGTGCCTCGTCAATTTCCAATTCCTGTACTTTATGACTTAGTTCTTTTCAAATATGTAGTACAAGTTTGCCGGCGTCGCAGCTAGGTTTTATTCCGGACACGTTCGAAATCTTCTTGGCCCTCGGGGAGAGAATGATTCTTTTCGGCAGAATGAAAAACAACCCCAGGGAACACTTCCCCGCATTTTAATACTAAATTAATTACTAACAATTTTTCTTCAGAGTAGACTTGTGTTTGGTTAATGCAGGTAGATTTTAATAAAATTGTAAATAGGAAAATTTTTAATTTATCGAAGTTCCGGCGTGTGTTTTCGGGGTAATATACCATTCGGGCGAGTTTTATTATCCCTGGGGAGGCATCAAATAAGCTCCTGACCTATTTTAATCTTATCGAAAGTTAACAGACTACGGGTCATCTTACATCTCCTGCCGAGTGTGTGCAAGGCTGAAAATAGAATATCTATAATTTCTTTTAGAAAACAGTGGGGGAATTTAGTTTAGGAAATTTGCAAAAAGTTCAAGTTCTTAAGGACACAATTTTCTGTATTCACGAGAGGCTTCTTGCCTTTGTCAAATACAGGATGTATTCTACTTTTGTAAAAATATGTAGGTTAACTCAGGGTAAGAAATTAGTCAATAATTAATGTCATAATAGCAATAATGAGAGGTTAGAACTGCAGAAAAGAGTATATAAGAGAAACATTAGCACTAGTGGTAGCATAATGCGACACAGTCATAAAAACCAGAAAGATATTCGGAATGAGACATCCTCAGCGGTTGCAAAAGTGACACTGGCTCCCAAAGTAATAAAATTTACCTGCATCTTTTTAAACATAAAATGATAAGACATAAATAAACTTTGCAGCCATGGTCTCAAAATCAGGGAATCATCCTGTAGGTACACAATAAGGACTTCTTTAACCTTTGTAACGTAAGGATTTCATGTAAGAAAAATGCAAAATAAGAATTTAAGTCTTTTAATTTAATAAAAATAAAATAAAAAAACTGCAGGAATATTACAATATTAATTTAGGTACGTCCAAGCGTAAAATATTTACATATATCTGTTTCCTGCTTATTTCAATTTTTGCACATATGCCAACGTTTTTAAACATTTTTTTGTATCACCTGACTTAAGATATTCGTCCATAATCTTTTCTATACGCCTATCTAATTTTACGTACAATACTTTCCGCCTCTTGCCTACCAAATTTAAAAACCGTCTACAATAAACAAAATCACTGTATACCGCTTCCTCTTTCAAACTTTTGATTAACTCGAAAACATTCGGATGATGTATCTGTAAAATTGTATTTAAGCGATGCACAGTGGTTCAAAATCCCAAATAGTCGATCGAAAATCAAAATTTTTATTTTTTGTATGACGCTAAACATAACACACAATCGTTCTTCTAGTATCTGGTCAACTTCTGAAATAAATAATTGCAAAATGAAATTACATAGAAAGACAATATTAGTCCCGAAGCGTGCGATAAAACACATGCATTTCGAACAAAAATTGAGTTCTCTGAAATGCGACCTTTTCTAGGGGCTGTGCAGAATTTATCTTGCAAAATATTTGAAAAAAATGAATATGCCGAGAAAGTTTGGACCTTTAGCTATCACCTGAACGTATTATTTTTCTAAGAAATTGTACCTGCTTTTAAATTCACCAGTACTTTATGTACCCTCCATATTCCACTAATTTTCCCACTAAATGTATTCTACGAAACAGAGGACACAAGAGGACAAAATAATTTTCGGTACACAGTATTAGTTAGGGTCTTAGGTAAACAAAAACACCTAAATGGTTTGCATCGGTTTGCCCCTCTTACGACAGGGGGTTGCGTTGTCACGTTCACCCGGCATTGTATTTGCGCCTCTTGCTGTTCGCACTTTCGGTGGCTATTACCTACTCTGTTGTTTGATATTGCGTGTTGTGGTGTAGCTTTAGTTTGTGGATATTTTGTGTATTTGTGTATATTTTAACGATGGCGGTTCGTCCAATTACGCGTTTATCTTTACATGAAAAGTTTCTAGAAAATATCGAATTATCCATTGAAGTTCGAAAAAATTGTGTTATAGACTATTTGAAAGAAGTTTTTCATACAAACGGAAATGATGCTGCTACAAACGCACTTATAGTTTTTACTAGAACTAATTTTTTTGCTCCATATATCAGAAATTGGAAGAGTGTAAATAGAAATAATGAACGGTTTCTACAGAAATTTGATATGTGGCTTCACGAAGAAATAAAATTCCCAGATATTGTTCTCCGTTGTGTGCCTACTCCTATAAGTAGTGAACCTTCAACATCCACAGGAGGTGAGCCGAACTATAAAACTTTTTATCAATTTGTATTACGGATAACAAAATTTAGGTCGCGGTCGCCCATCTAAACAATTTGAGGATCGTTCTGATGTGGTAAAGCGTAGAAAAACTGAAGAACTGCGAACTACAAAATCTTCTGAAGAATTGGCTTATGCCACAACAATGAAATTAAGAGAAAAAGGCGATGAAGCGGCTGCTAAATTGCTTAAAGAAACTGTGACAACAACTCCATCCCGTGCTAAATGCATTTTAAAAAAATGGAAAACTATAGAAACAAATCAGTCTGCATATACTCCGGAAGAGGCTTTGTCACTTGTAATTTCGTTAAGTTTAACCAAACAATAGTACCTTACTCTAAGACGATCAGCTTCGCTTCATGGGCACACTAATTTATATCCATCATATCATACTGTGCTGGACATAAAAAAACAATTGTATCCAGAAGGCATTATTTTCACGGAAGAAAAATGCGAAGTTCCTCTTCGAACCCTTCTCAACAAAACATGTGAAAGTATTTTGAAAATAATACCGGCAGAGAGCAATCCCGATAGGTTATTGAATTTGATTTGCAAATGGGGCTTTGATGGAAGCTCTGGATATACCACATTTAAACAAAAATCCAACACGTCAGAAGAAATACGTGCTGAAGAGAGTGTATTTGTTACATCTTTAGTACCATTAAGATTAGTGGATGAAAATAGTTCAAATGTTTTTTCGAAAAATCCAAGCCCTGCCTCGAAGAGATTTTGCCGGCCGATAAGACTTCAGTGGATTCACGAAACCCAAAAAATTTCTAAAGCTGAAGAAGAGTTCATAAACCAACAAATTAACAACTTATTGCCATTTGATTCTGAATTCGATCGAATTAAATTTACACTGTTACTGACAATGGTTGACGGAAAGGTGTGCAGTGCATTAGCTAACACTTCGAGTATGAGGTGCTACATAATGCAATGCTACGATTTCGCAATTAAATGATATTGAACAAATTCGTTCTTGCCCCATCCAACCGCAAATGTTAAGATTTGGATTGTCGGTCTTACATGCTTATATTCGTTTTTTCGAATGTCTTCTTCATGTGGCCTATAGACTAGATCTAAAAGTGTGGAAAGTATCTAAAGAAAACAGGGAAGTACTACAAAACAAGAAACGCGAACTTCAAAATAAGTTTCGGCAGAGAATGGGACTAGTCGTTGATGTACCTAAAGCAGGTGTAGGCACCACAAATGATGGGAATACTGCAAGACGATTGTTTGCTGATCCTAAATTATCGTCTGAAATTACTGGCATCGATGACGATCTAATTAAAAGATTTTCAGTAATTTTGAAGGTAATCAATAGCAACCACGAAATAAACACAGAGAAATTTGAAAATTATTGTGTGGAAACAGCCCAAAAATTTGTGAGCTTGTATGAGTGGTACTACATGCCCACTTCCGTCCATAAAATCTTACTACACGGAGCAGCAGTTATAGAAAATGCTGTTTTGCCTATTGGAGAATTATCCGAAGAGGCACAAGCAGCGAAAAATAAAGATTTGCGACGATACAGGGAACACCATACCAGGAAAATTAGTGCCATTAAAATAAATGAAGATCTTTTCCATCGATTAATTTTAAGCTCAGATCCACAATTAAGTTCATTTGTACACGGAAAACATAAACAGATCACTGATGTTGATGTCCTCCTATTAATCAATATTTCTGACGAAGACAAGAAAGATTCTGATGACGATTTTGAAGAAGATTAGTAAAAGTAAGCCCTTCCAAATATTTCGTAACATGCAAAATCGCCTGTAATATTATTAGTATTTTATTATTATTAATATTATTATTATTATTATTATTGTCAATGTATTGGTGCATTTTTTAAATTTCTACATAATATACATTACATCTAAAGCCCTTAAATAATTTCTGTTGCAAAGTCGTAACAACTACTATTATTATTATTATTATTATTTGCCTAGATGGAAACATATTTTTTAAGGAACCGATTGCCGCAGTAGTAGTGAATTAAGGATTCTAGAACCGGCTCCCCGGCTCCCACGGCTCCGTGGGCTAATGAGCGTGCTAATTAGCGGCTTTAATTAGCATTCGTAGTTAGCGGTTCGCGGTTTTGTGCGCGGTTTTAATTGCGGGGCTCGCGGAGACGTGATTCGTGCTTGTAATTGCCATATTGTTGCTAATTGTTATTAATAATGAGCAATTTACGTTAATATATTATCATATACGCCACTCCATTTTAAAATGTCTGGGTTGGGCCTACTAAATTGAGCTTTACCGGCCGCCCAGGGGATTAGCTACCTGCATTTCTATGGCTATTGTATAAGTCCGCTATTGTATTGCTCGAAGGAACAGCCATTTATAGTATTTTGAAAGATTTAGTCTGTTGTTCGGAGTTTGAAGTGTTGTATAAATTACTATTCTGACGGATAAAAAGTATACATTGAAAGGCACACATTAATTTAATTAATAAAACCATTGAAGTCACTTTAAACATTATTATTTATATTTCACTATGTAGTAATATAATACAAAGAAATGCTGGTTTCGTAAAGAATAAAATAAGTACATAAATAATACAGATTGATGCCGGGTCGCTGCCAGGAGTGCCTTTTCTTCGGAATTGTTACCAACCCTTCGGCTTTCGGCTCGCTGAAAAAATGGAAATAAAATTGATGTTAGATTAGATATTTAAAATTTAATATAACAAACTCTATGTTTTTACCTGCTAGCAGTAGCACTTGACATCCTTCATGAACGTATATATTTTATGCACATTTGCTAATGCACAATGAGAGGATTCCGGGAATATGTGCTCAATGCATATTGGAGGACTTGGACAACTTAATTGAAGTGGCGTTATCGGGGGAACCCTCGTGGCCAACCCTAACATTATATCTTCAATGTTAATAACCTCCTTGGCAGGGAGAAATTTCTCTAGAAATCGCTTCTTTTGCATGCCTTTGCATACAATTACCACTTCCGATTCTACGGTCCATATCTCTGATTCATTGCATGTTAGGAAGCATAGCCGTTGAAGGATATGCGGTAGCTGATCCAAATTTATATATCCATCATCATATTTCACACCGCCAAGGTAAAAACGTGTCAACCAAGAAAATTGGGTTTGTTCTTCGGGGCTCAATTCTTCGAATGGTCTCGGCGGCTTGAATAAATAATGACCAATTCTCCCACTCTTGAGAGTAATACCAGCCAGCTCTTTAACGATAAAATCTCCGTCGGAGTATTGAAACCCCTGGAAGTCGATTAGCAGTACGGATTTTTGATTATCTTCAACGCGAACTGAACTCATAATAATTTATAGGTGTATACGTACTTCGGACCGACACTCTCGCGTCAATAAATTGAAATCAACTGTTGAAAAGATCCCACGCCGATTTGTTTATATATAAACCCTTTGCCTTTTAAAGTAGTGGGAATAAAATTCAATCATTCTAATTTAATTCATTCATCGCTTTTTTATATGCAGTTCTTTCTTATAACTTCCGTACTTACAAACTGATCTTTCCCACGAAAATCCTCGTCTGGGAAAAAATTGTCGCTTCTTTTATGCGGGGACACGTAAGGGATTTAATCCTTTCTAAGCATCAAAACCCTTTTTTTTTAACAATAAATAATAAATTGGAATAAATATTAACTGTGGGGGAGAATAATTTTAAAACACGTGTGAGACATTGCACCGCATCTGTTGAATGCATATTATGTTTTGCCCTTTATAATCCGATATTATAAATCAACAACGGAGTCTGAAAAGAACTAATCTTTTCTTAGGCGGCTTTCTTTTGTCATTTGAGAATTTGTCGCGATGTTTCTATCAAATACTGAAAATCATTTCAATGGATTTAGTTTTTATATGGGGTGGATTTCGTTACTTTTTATCCAAGTATTACAATTCATTAGCGATGTCTGAGAAGCACACCTGCCGACATAAATTATGCGTAAGCATGAAAGAGTTAAATCATTTCAAATGAAAGGGTTTATTTTATATGAGAATAGAAGTTGATATTATTAAAGCCTTTTTTATACGAAATTGCATGCTTGCATACAAAGTTTCTTGTACTGCCCCCGCCGCTTCTTTGTGTTCACCCATTCTTTTATGCTTTTATGCTTTATGCTTAGGGCATTAAAAATGTGGGGCTATGGTATGAATCAAATGAAGGGATTATAATAAATAAATTGAGCTGAATATCCCTACTTTCTTAAAACATAGTTTTATATATAAGTAGATTTTCTGAATTGTACAATCAGTTAACTATTATTCGAAGTGAACGCAGAATTCCGCAGTTAACCCAGTACCTAGTTCCTACCCTTCATTCGCGTGTTTTGTGACTAAATTTTCTCGTGTAAGTACGTTAAATTTTATTATTGTCAAAAAAAGAGCTAATTAAAATGAGCTACTTAAGTGAATTAAACCAGATATCATCAGCGGTCCCATTAAATGATACGCGTGCTATTAATTCTCTTGATATTGATAAAAAATATAACATAGAATCGGTCAAGTCGTTAGGCACGCGTTATGGCAAAGCGATATTGATGGAATTAAGAGATGAAAATGGCAAATTTAAAGTTTTCCTGCCGAAACGGTTAATAGACCTTTTCTCAGACGAAATTATTGCAAATTTTAATAAAGGTGGTCATGTACTGATTTTTAAAGGGTTGAGCAGCAGCAATATTTCGAAAAGTAGCCGTTTCCAGTCTTCGTTACTTGAATTTAAAACAGAATAAAGTATTTTGTTTGAAAATTTATATTTATTCCCCTCAGGCACACTTAACAGTAAAAAAATGTTTTATTTTTAGTATAAAAGTACAGTCGGTTAAGGACCAAAATTTAACTTTCTTATTTCATATTTAATATAAATAATTTTAAAAGAAAACATGCCACTTGAACAACCAACTCGCAAAGTTCAACGAAAATATCGCGTTCTATTTTTAGTAACTATTTCCAATTATTCGATTTATGTAAGTAATTTTATTTTGCTTGTAAGGGGTTGTGTCAAAATTTAAAACAGGGGCAGAATAAGCGTTTGTCTAAAAAATTTATATTTCATCCTCCTCTTATTTAGTTAGTTATCATTATAAATAATTATCCAAGTTTAAATTGCGAGCAAGGATTTGCAACAAATTTAGAAATTAACGAATTGTATAGTTAAAAGAAAACATAGATATAACATAATTTTATTAAATTCTCTTCTGGATATAAATATTATAATTTAATCATTTCTCTTCACACCATTGAATTTCTTTTTTCATATATATCCTGCATACATGTTTCGGAATATTTTATATACAATTCATATACACCAAAATCTGATTTATAGAAGCATTTAATGCATTCTAATATACTCTGTTCTGTACATGTCAAGTGTTTTTCCATCAAATATCTCGCGCACTCTGTTGTGAAGCCATCTAAAGTGACGTATTGGGCCCTCAAAATATTACCCACACGTAAATACTTTATTAAATAATCTTGAAAACTTAGAATTCTCGTCAAAGATTCTAGCGTGAAACAGCAATTACTATCGTCCATGCAAGCCTCGCCGAGGGATATTTCACGACGACGCGGTTTAAATAAAATCGCTCTTCTTAATGGCAGTAGGAATAATTCATAACTTTCCAAACTTATAACAACTAATTCTCTCTCCTCCTTAGTGCATTTAATTTCATTGGATTCGCTCAGTATCTCCCCAAATTTATTAAATAGTTCTCGCAGTTGACAAAGTGTAAACGATAATGTACCATGTCCCTCGCATGCAGTCTTTCTAATAATTCTAAGAGTTGATTCCATAGTTATTGGATCTATACCCATGTTTATAAATATTCCATTTTCTGAATCAATAGGTATTACTTTTTCAGCTATTAACGCAGATTTTTCATTATTTCTCTGCTCAGCTCGTTGCATCATCCAATTAAAATTACACCAGCTATCGGGCGAAATTTGTTGATGATCGTCTTCATCTTGCGGCGTCAACTCGTTTTCCACATCGTAATTTTCTCGCACAGTGACGATCACTGATCCAATTTTCTTGCTAATCATCGTCTCTTTGTTTTGCTCGAGGAAATCCAGTCTGTCTTCAATGGAACATCGCCTCCTTTTAATTGCAGGCAAATCCAGTGAACTACCCCCACAATAGCATAATTCGGCGGATTTATTAACAGCAGAATAATCTTCAGACTTGGCTTCATAAAATACACTTTTTGGAATACAACACCTTTCACACGTTTGCGTCTGCATCTTTAACAACACTGTGTGCATACCGCGACTGAATTTTATTACATTATTCACATCTTAAATATGACCCGCGCCCCCTTCCCCCGCCCCACGTTGTAATAGTACATGTCTGTAACTCATCCAAACCTGTTTGAACGTGTCAGCTGCGTGGGATTAACGTTCACCCTTAACGCAAGGTATCTTCCACTATAAACTTGATTAATTCACCTCACCGCGGAAACTACCATTTATTTACGAATTCATTGTAATTTAAATAAACTTGACGAGAAAAGGTCTGGTTTAATTTACGAAAATTAAGTTTTGCTTAATATGTTAGATATTTTAACGTACTCGCATCTGAAAAGTTGAGGAAATTTAGTTAAACACTTTCTCAAGCATAGGGGTGAGGAGTGGTGGTGATACCGCGGTATCATTGTCACTCCTAACCCCCACTTACTTTACAGCATGCAGACCAACCAGGATAGCATGAAAGTTATTTTTAAATGTGAACATTGTGAAAAAACATTTAGTCGAAAAGACAGTTTGGCAGCACACATACGTGTTATTCATCATCCCACCGCCGAAGCCTATGTAACTATACACAAGTGTTTGTTTTGTGCTATGTCTTCTCCATATAAGAAAAATGTACAGCGACATATGAGGCAGGTTCACCGTGGTAGTCCAGAAGAGATATCTTTGCAACTAGAGTCGGCTAACAAACGTGGAAAGATGGTCAGGGCCGCTGAAAATGAATTAATTGCAGCAATACCATCAGCGTCAACTTCGGGGATATCTTCATCATCGAGGGTAGTTCAAGGAAATGCCTTTGTGAGGTGTGATCAGTGCAATGTAGAGGTTGAGAAAAATAAATTCTCTTCACACAGTCGCAGCATAATACACAAGCAGAATTGTACAGTGAGGTTGCAGCCGGGTGTTGACTTAATAAATACTGCGTTCAAAGGGCGAATAGCTTCATACAAAGTATATATCCCAGAAAATCCAGACACTGTGGATATAAACCACTTTTTTGAAGTTAATCGAAGTAAGGTTCTACAGCTAATAACAGATTCTCTACAAAAACCGGAATTTCAAAGTGCATTGAAGGTGAACTTTGAGCTATTCGCTAATTATATACTACCCTCAAAACTGGATAATGATGATGATGAGGGGGGATCGGGAGCTGAGAATCAAGAAACAAAATCATTCAACACGAGATACCAGGTAGTCACACCATCCACGGAATTAAATGAACTTTACACTGAATTGGTGGAAATTTTGAAAAACAAGAGTCAAGAATTTCATGTAAGTTTAAAAAAAGTTATTTCATAAAAATATGTAAATTCTAATTATCTCTCTTCTCTTTTAATTAGGAAAAGGAATCCGGTTGGGCTCTAACTAACATACTTTATATGGAAGTTAATATTGCTTTGTTCAACCCACTTCGAGCTTCTTCATACATAGAACTACCGCAGAAGATTCAGAACACAAAATCTATAATAAATGTGCAAAATATAAATAATAAGTGTTTTGTTTTTGCCTGCTTAAGTGCATTATATCCAGCTGAAGCAAATCCTCACCGTGTGACCCATTACTTGGGATATTTCAATAATCTAAATTTTGACGGGCTGCAACTCCCCATTCAAATTAAGGATATTCCAAAGTTTGAAAGACAAAACACTGGATTCAGTATTAATGTATTTGGATTAGAACGTGTTAATAGCGGGAAGGATGACGTTGAGGATTATAATATAGTTGGACCACTACACCACACGAGTCAGCGACGAGAGAAGCACATCAACCTCTTGTACCTAGAGCATGAAGGAGGTCCGGATGGACATTATTGCTGGATAAAAGATTTGTCTCGATTGGTCAGAAGTCAGCTAACTAAATATAAAGGACGTGTTTATATATGTGATGGATGCTTAATATTTTTTAACGATGAGGAAAAGTTGAAAAGACATATTAGCCGAGGAGATTGCAATAAAGTGTGTACAGTATTACCCGACCCCGAGAATAGGTTTCTCTACTTCAAAGAATATCAGCATTCAGTGAAAGCTCCATTCGTGGTGTATGCCGATTTTGAATCCGTACTTAGGCCTATATACGGGTGCCAGGCAAGCCCCGAAGCAAAATATACAGTGAACACAACGATGCACATACCACTTAATTTCTGCTATTTTATAAAATGCGATTATGACGAAAAATTATCAGTTCTCAGACAATACACTGGGAAAGATTGTGCAATCGTTTTTATAAAATGGCTAATTGAAGACGTAAAGCGCATATATAGGGACTACTTTGCAAACCCTAAGCCCATGAAGCCATTAACATATGAACAACAGCGAATGCATTATGAAGCAGCAACATGTTTTCTCTGCGGCGAGGAATTTTCAAGTAACAATAATGGCGATATTACCAAGTCCGAACTTAGATGCGCCGATCATAATCACTTTACAGGTATTAATTAATTAATTCATTATTAATTAATAATAATTATGCTCAATGTATTATCATAAACTAATTTTTTTTCGTTTTTTTTATAGGAGAATACAGAGGAGCAGCCCACGGAAAGTGCAATTTGAAGTACAGAACACCCAGACACGTTCCGGTCTTCTTCCATAATTTAAGTAATTATGATGCACATCTCTTTATTCAAGAATTGGCCGCCGCAGTGGAGGAAATTTACGTCATACCTCAAACCAAAGAAAAATACATTTCATTTTCCGCTAGAATAAAGATGACTGAATTCCATAAATCATCCCAAGACAACGCCCCAGACAGCAGCACGAAAAGATGTCCCAGTATTGATCTGCGATTTCTCGATTCTTATCGCTTCATGGCCAGCAGCCTCGAATCACTCGCCAGTAATCTGCAAGAAAGCCAGTTCGTCGAGACCCGCAAGTTCTTCAGCAACCCCCTTCATCTGCAGTTGGTGGTGAAGAAAGGAGTCTTCCCGTACAGTTTCGTAGACTCCCATGAAATTCTAGAGAAGACGAAAGAGCTCCCATCAAGAGAGAAATTTTACAATGATCTCACAGAAACGGAAATAGACGATGCCTCATACGAACACGCCCAGAACGTATGGAAAACTTTCAATTGTACCAGTCTAAGGGATTACTCGGAATTGTACCTGAAGACCGACGTTCTACTTTTGACCGATGTTTTCGAATCTTTTCGAACGATTTGTATGGATACATACAATTTGGAGGCGGCCAATTTTATAACTTGTCCCGGATTGTCATTCTCCGCCATGTTGAAATATACGAAGGTTAGTTTAGAGTTGCTCACCGACGTGGACATGTTACATTTCGTCCGAAAATCTATCAGGGGAGGGGTTGCAGTGTGCGTGGAACGCAGAGCAGTTGCAAATAACAAGTTCATCCCGACCACCGTCTCTAACGACTATAAATATCATCCGGAACAGGATACCAACTACCTAATATACTTGGATGCAAATAATCTTTATGGTTTAGCTCTATCTAAGTACTTGCCCGTTTCGGGCTTTCGCTGGCTAGCGAAGGATGAAATTGACGATTTCGACATAAATTCAAGGTGTGCCAGTGAGACCAGTGCGAAGGGGTATTTTCTTGAAGTCGATTTGGTATACCCAAAACATCTCCACGACACACATAACGAGTTGCCATTTTGTCCAGATAATATCATTCCACCCAATGGTACTAGCCGTCAAAAGAAATTAATCCCAAATTTATTCGATAAAAAGAGCTATATTATTCACCATAGAAATTTAGATCAAGTAATGCAGCATGGATTAATAGTGACTAAAATTAATCGAATTTTGGAATTTAATCAATCGGACTGGTTAAAGCCCTACATCGATCTCAACACTAAGAAACGACAGGAGGCTTCCAATGAATTTTTCAAAAGTTTCTATAAGCTGATGAACAATGCCATATTTGGTAAATGTATGGAGGCGGTGGACAAGCGCGTCAACGTTAAATTAGTCAAAATATGGAAAAACGAGAAGCAGAAGAGGGGTGCTGAATGTCTGATTGCAAAACCAAATTTTCATAGTATGACCGTGTTCAACGAAAATTTTGCGGCCATACAGTTGAAACCCCTAAAAGTTGTATATAATAAACCGATATTTGTGGGTTTTAGTGTGCTGGACATTTCCAAAACGACGATGTACGACTTCCATTATAATTTTATCAAGAGGAAATATGGCGAGAAGGCTGCATTACTCTATACGGACACGGACTCCTTAATTTACAAAATCCAAACACCAAACATCTATGACGATATTAAATCTAACATTGATAAATTCGATACAAGCAACTACTGTCCAGATAACCCTTATGGAATTCCTCTAGTAAACAAAGCCGTTTTAGGATTAATGAAAGATGAGACAAAAGGTGAAATCATGTTGGAATTTGTGGGCCTCCGAGCGAAGCTTTACGACTATGTAATTGGTAATCGTACTTTGAAGAGAGCTAAAGGTGTCAAGCACTGTGTAACAAAGCGTTTAAAGCATCAGGCATATTTAGACTGCCTTCTGAAGAAGAAAGTTAAACTTTGCAGACAGAATATTTTCAAATCCATAAAACATATTATATATACTCAGCAAATAAATAAAATTGCACTGTCTCCTTTTGACGATAAACGCCACATTTTACCATGTGGGATTAGAACTCTAGCTTGGGGGCATTATAGAATTAGCGATAATGGTAGTGGAAAAAAATAAAAATGTACAAAATTATTATCTTTTTATATGTATGTTGTAGAAATTAAGTTGTAATAATTAAAGTAAGAGGGGGAATTAGCGATAATGTTAGTGGTAAATAAAATTGTACAAAATTATTATCTTTTTATATGTATATTGTAGAAATTAAGTTGTAATAATTAAAGTAAGAGGGGGAATTTGCGATAATGTTAGTGGTAAATAAAATTGTACAAAATTATTATCTTTTTATATGTATGTTGTAGAAATTAAGTTGTAATAATTAATTAAGAGGGGAAATAAATGTAGCTTTTTTAAATTTTTGCTGTCTTATTTATGGTGGTTCTGAAGTCAAAGCGGGAAATAAATGTAGCTTTTTTAAATTTTTGCTGTCTTATTTATGGTGGTTCTGAAGTCAAAGCAAATGAGAACAAAAAAATTAAAGAACTTTATTCTCAAGATGAGTAAAAAAGATACAAATTATTATTATTACAAAGTAAGTATAACATGTAATTAGACAATATCAGACTTATCGATCCATGAATTATGCTGATTCGTAAATCCGAGCCATTTAACATAAATTTTGCCATTGTTTCTGTTATGTCGAAGTATTTTCTCCACCAAGTACGTATCTGGATGTCGAGTCTTCTGCAGCTCCGGCTCGTAGAAGCAACCCCTGATCGGCTGGTCATTCATGTCTCTGAGCTCGTATGTAACGGGGTTTGTTATATTAATTTTCGCTATTTTGAACAATTCAGTGGTCCATCCGGCAGTATAACCCTTCTCGAAAACACTTTTATATTTACTAATTCGAACAATGTCCCCAACACGATATTTGCATTTTGGCGGTGCAATTTTCGGGTGATCATAGACTTTAAGCTGAGTTTTAGAAGAAACGTCAGCTGGTTTCATTCCCGTAGTACGATGCACTGCATTGTTATATCCATTCGTTATGTCTGGTAGAATATCTAGCCAATTGTGCGCCCCCCTTACTGCAAATTCCTTATAAATTCTGGTCTTAAGTGTTCTGATCACTCGTTCCACAATCGCTGCCTTCTTCGAACTGTATGTCGAGTAATGATTGATTCGATTCTGCTCCATTAAAGAGTTGAAATGTTGGTTATAGAATTCGCTACCTCTATCGCTCTGCAGATTCTTCGGTGCGTAACTGGCCTCATGAAGAATACTTTTCATCATTTTGCTCACTTCAACACCAGTCTTCTGCTTCACTGGTCGCGTCCATACGTATTTAGAATAGCAGTCAATTGCAACCAATATATAGCGATTTCCTTTATTTTTCGAGGCATACGGCTGCATTTCAGCTAAATCGATCTGCCATAGATCGCCGTAGCCTTTAATAATTGTTCTTCGTCGGCGGAAATTCCGACGAGCTGGCTTATACAGCTCATTCACTAACAATCTCTTCTCACCCCCATCCATACTATGCAAGGGTTAATTCGCAAATGCACTAAGATGGTGGAGGGATTTTGAAATATCTGTTTCAGATGACGTTTGTTCACCCACCGTCTCCACTTTCCACGGTTTATATTCCCCGATGATTGTGCAGGTCAGCGGCGGCCCCGTTGGTTGAGCCATTTCAAATTGAATCACGTCACCCTTTTGTAGCGTTCTTCCTACAAAATCCGCCGCCCCTATCGATTTACCGTTAACGAAAATGTTTGTTTTAACATTTAATTGGCAATCGAGTACTTTAAAAGATATAAAAGCCTTTACATGATTTTGCTTATTAATATGATACCATTTGGAGTTGGTCTTTGGCTGTTTTATACCCTGATAGCTGAATACTATAAGACCACGCAAATCATTGACCATATCATCCTGGTATCTTCTACTTTGCTGCTGTGATGTTAATATTATCTCATCGGCACCCTTAATCTTCTCATCGACATAGCCTCGCGTAGCCGCATCATTCGACTGTATGGGTTTATTAACATTCTTTAGGCGTCTATTATTGATATCATAGTCACCGCCCGGGGTTAGAGTAAATCCGAGACCTGGAGGACCACGCAACCCCTCTCTGTATATTTTCCTCCGACGTCCGAATTTATCAATGATGTGTCCACGACTCATGTCTATTATGCACTGGCTATGGATGTGTAAATATGCAGCTATTTATGTTTGGAAATTAATAGATGTATCCTTCCTCCCGCAGTTCCTCAACTAATGACATTATTTCATTATCATGCCCTGTATGCCCCGCTAGCTTTGAGGCTGAGAGCACTCGTAATCGATCGATCAACTCTTTTGGCTTATTCCAGTAAACATAATCCATGACCGTATCGCTTGAAAAGGTCTTCTTAGCAGGTAAAACGAATTTCGCCGCGGACGGTCGGAGCCGCGAAGAAGAAGAAGAATCTTGACCACCCCCCTTCTTAATTCCAATTAAAGGTTCTATAATTTGACGGTACTTTAAGGACTTGCTTCCTCTTACACCTAGGATGGGGTTATGGCCCTTATAAACCACATTGGTTAACTTTAAGATTTCAGCGTAATTCCCCTTCTCTCGCTCGCTGACAGTGCGTTCTAACGCAGCAGGCCTCTTAAAAAATATTAAATCGCATAATTCGGGAGTGGCTTTATAGGTCTTTAGTTTTCTACTGTGTCTCCAAAACGAGATGTTATGGCCCGATATCGTCACTGTTGCATTACCCATAACCAGTTTTCCGGCCTGTGGATCCACGCGAACTCCAAATATCTTATCATAATTACGTTTTCCAGTTTGAATTTCTTCAACGATCTCCTCTAAATCAATCACGTCCTCCGCCGCCCCCTCTTTCGTCATCATGGAACTTGCCGGAGATGAAACGGGTGTCATTGCAAGAACGGACGGGGAGTAAGATATGGTTGCAGCAGCAGCAGCAGCAGCACTACTTTCAAGCGGGTCTCCGTCATCGGGGGTGGAAGTCGCTGTTGCTGGAATACTACTGCTTGTCTGCCGTAAGGGAATATTTGAAGAAGGCCTGCTTCGAGTGAGGGATTCTGGATTAGTTGGTGGTGGAGTTTTGATATTCATTTTAGAAATCGATTTCAATGGTTTCGTTATTGGTTCATAAAATTTCTCGAGCACCTCTCTCGATTTAACATCTTTCGACTTTAACATATTGAACTTCTTCCTTACAGCATCGGTAGCCTCCACCAATTTCCGCTTCATTTGTATAACTTCATCCATATTTTTACTGCCACTCATTCTGCTGGCGCACTTTCCTCCTCCTCCTTAACGTTCAGAATACTTGATATGTTCACTCTACGCCAATCCTCACTTAAATAAACTGCCAATTCGAATTACACTGTTCTTATATTTTTTCCATTCAACAGTCACTCTTCCTCTATTCCATGATTATGAAATTATCAAAACCCTTTCTGTACCTCCCATTATTTATTTCACTGTCCTTGTCGATGGTTAAAAATCCAAATTTCCCCCTCCAACATTCGGAGCACATTTCTTGAAATTGTGCGAAACTTACATCAGGTGCAACATGATCGGAGAATATATGGCGAAGGTTTGTGTCATCTTGTTTGAATAATACAATCAAATTGGCATTATCACGTATCAGCTGCTTCGGCAACTTTGAGTACGTTTGACCGAGGAAGAAGGAATCAACATTTTTATGTCGTCCCATACTGAAATATGATTGTATTATAGAGGCGGATTGACAAAAAAGATCATCGAAAATAAAAATTGAATTTTCTCTCGCCTCGTTTGGCTGCATTATGTCCACGTTGTTGTCGTACATAAAAAAGCCCATTCCTTTAATAGGTGTCAATATATTTTTTAAATACTGGTACTTGGGTTGAAATAAGGTTTTGGAGTATATATAGACGTTAGCGAATCGTAAACCTTGAGGATGTGTGATGAGTGAAATCATGACATTTGTCTTCCCACAATTAGATGGTCCCACAATAAGTGCTCTTATACTGAACGGTAGAAGTGGCCCATGTCTTCGACATCGATTATCGTTACCCCCTCCAACCTTTGCATCTAAATTTTCCACGCCCAACTTTTGTTTCTGCTCTACGATACGCATTGTTCAAGCGCTAGATACTATATAAATTAAAAACAGGGCAGTTCGTTTATTTAAATGTTGATTGTCGAGCCTAATGGACGTACATCTCGAGGAAGAGGGCGCTCTCACATTGCTGGAGGTGGTATTGTTAATTCTCTAATTAACAAACTTCCATTTGAATTACATCTGCCTGGAGGCTATCAGTACTGCGGACCCGGAACAAAACTACAAAAAAGATTGGCCAGGGGTGACGCCGGAATTAATCCCTTAGACGCTGCCTGCAAGAACCATGACATTGCATATTCAAAAAGTGCAGATAACTTGAAGTTGAGGCATCAGGCCGATTATGAACTGGAGCAACGTGCATGGGAACGAGTAAAATCTAAAGACGCTGCTCTTGGTGAAAAATTATCTGCCTGGCTTGTTACCGGTATAATGAAGGGGAAAAGGCGTTTCGGTATGGGACTTGGCAACTCGACATCCGACGCAGGAGGAGGAAAGGGTGGAGCTGTAAAGGTGGCGAGAGCAACGAGCAACAGAAAAAAGAAGAATGCGGGGAAGGTTGAAAAGGTGTCATTTGGAAGAGACATTGTTGGATCGGCAAGGAGGGCTTTGAAGGAGGGTGTCGGTCGCACTGCCATGCGAAAAAATGATGTGCTGTCGGCGGCCGGCATAGCGTTTAACGCTGCAAAAGCTGCATTAAAAAAGGGCAGAGGCCGCAAGTTGCGGGTACCACGCATAATTCCCGTTCCCAAGATTGGCGGTATCTTACCACTCATACCCATTTTCGCCGGTTTGTCCGCGCTCGGCACTTTAGCTGGAGGATCCTCTGCAATCGCCAAGGTTGTAAACGATGCGAAAGAGGGAAAAAGGAAATTGGCAGAGGCCAGCAGACATAATAAAACAATGGAGGCGATTGCGTTGGGGAAGAGAGGAGGCGGGCTATATTTGAAGCCGTATAGATCCGGCTTCGGACTCTTCCTTAAACCCTACAGTTCAAAAAACTAATTACGCTACCTCGGAGGGCGCTGACTGACATCGACTTGAGGCGTTTTGCAAAACAGATGAAAATACCACATTTCCGAGGTGTGTTTATGAGAGATACTTTACCTTCTTCCGGGGTGAAATGCTGTGAGAGGGGCATAGTTAATTTGGATAATTGGGAGGGGGACGGGACGCACTGGGTTGCGTATAAAGTACATAATGGTGACGTTGAATATTACGATAGTTTTGGTAATTTACCCCCACCTAAAGAATTTATTCGTTATGCGCAGGGGGGAACGTCAAACAACGTAACCATATACTATAACTATGAACGAGAACAGGATTTCGACACAGTTTGGTGCGGTCATCTGTGCTTAAAGTTCCTGTTAGACGATATTAATACAGTTTCTAGAACAAGGTGTGATAATGTACCGTGAAGATATCAAGAGAATGGCTCATTCCCTACTCGCATTTTCTCGTTTGAGAAGTTTGACGAAGATGAGCAGAGGCCAGCTCGCGGATATGCCAAAAGAAGTTATGATTGCTTGTGCACCTAATGAGATTGCTCTTGTGTGGGAGAAGCTTCCAGATCGTCTTAGAAACGACATTGATATATTAAAATATCAATATTGTTACGAACACAATGGCTTGGAGACAGTAAGTGACAACGGGGGTGATGATGATAGTGGCTTAGATGTAAACGATGGCCCGCCACCCCGAAAGATTTTCTGCTGCTATTGCAACATGGATTGCGACAATGAAGCAGATGTTTCCATAAATACGGCTGCTGTCGCGGAAGACGCAGTCGGCCAACGCTCGGCAACGTCGAAGATATTCCTCAGCTGCTGTGGGAAATCGCAATAAGTTGGAGATTTTACGACAGACCTCATCAGTCATGTCGCAAACGTTTACTTTATCAGGACATTCAAGTGTACTAAGTGCCGACTTTTATCCGCCGATTGAATTAGACACGAACGGTCGATATGGTCTGGGATTACTCGCATTTTACAGCTACAATTCTATATTTAACGTAGATGAGACAAATAATGTGTTTGCCTTCAGGCGCAGCAGCAGCAATACTGATGTGGAAATCTTGAAAATTCCTCTGGGCTGCTATGAAATTGAAGAACTCGAGAGGACAATTCGTCAAATTATGGGAATTCATCAAACTACGAGGGTCAAAGGTGTCATCGCGAAACCTGAAGAATCCGATAAAGTATTTTCCCTGCGGGCGAATAACAATACCCTGAAGTGCGAGCTGTGGTCAAAGCACGAAATGGATTTCACCCACAAACATTCAATAGGGAAGTTGTTGGGATTTGAAGAGAAGCGATTGGCCGCTAACGTAAATCATGAATCCACACTACCAGTTAACATAATGAAGGTGCGGATAATCCGTATAGACTGCAATATTATATCGGGCTCATATTTGAATGGAGTGGAGTCGCATACATTATTCGAGTTTGATATCGACGTTGAACCGGGATATAAATTGTCCAAAGAGCCTCTAAACATAATTTATATGAGCGTTCGGCCAGAAGGTCGCCAGTTTATTGACAACATTACTCTGAGTATCTTGGATGATAATGGTGAACTGATAGACTTCCGTGGAGAAAAGATTATCGTAAAAGTTGAACTGAAAAAGTTACATTAATGGGTTTCCTCTACAACGGACAGTTATGTCATTTTCATCAACATGACCACCACCCTCCAAAACCGAAGTGGGGGAGATGTAATAAGTATGGAGGCGAAGGAGGGAGTGATGCCATTCAAGAGTTAAACGCTCGCGTGAAAGGTGGTCGACACCGCTTATCATTAAAAGACAAATTATTTCTTAAATCGCTGGGGCTACGTTTGAAGCACTGAAATAGACTACAATGACGACCAGCGAAGTATTGGAGGTTTTCAACGAGCCCATCTTCGATAGCTCTCTTGTAAGTTTGCATGAGCATACGTACAAACCATACGGCTCTCCATCTTATAAGAACTCCGATGAAGTACGCATACCAATCCATTTCCAAGACCTCATACTGGACATTGCAGGCAGTTACATTTACATTGAGGGAAAATTTACATCTTCCGACGCCACCAAGCCCTGTCACCTCTCCAATAATGCGTTGGCCTTTCTCTTCGATGAAATTCGCTACGAGATGGGCGGCGAGCAAGTCGCGTTGGTGCGAAAGCCCGGAGTTACTTCGACCATGAAGCATTTGGTTTCACACGGCCAGAGCCAATCGCAGTCATTGCTGACGTCCGGGTGGGGCCTGGAGGCCAGAGTTCAAGATATCTTCGATCCGGTGAGCAAGGTGTTCAGCGGTAAACTCCCTCTCAAGTATCTTATGGGGTTTGCCGAGGATTACAAGAAAGGAATCATAAACGTAAAGCATGAGCTGATTCTCATTATATGTCGCACCTTTCAAAACAGCTATGTGGGGGAGGTGAATGGAGCCGTTGAGATCAATAAAATTGAATGGAAAATACGCCATATCGTTCCTGAGGATCGGCAAAAATTGAGACTGCTCTCGCGCATTAATAAGAGTTCTGAAAGTGCACATGTTAGAATCGCTTATCGCATGTGGGACCTATATGAATTACCGGCTTTACGACAAACCTCCTCCGATGTTTGGGCCATAAAAACGACCTCCAGTTTAGAAAAGCCCCGCTACATTATCATCGGTTTTCAGAATATCTACAACTCTGATAATAGGGCTGAAAATGCTACAGAATTTACCCATGCAAATGTCAGCGATATCCGTTTGTATCTCAACTCCGACGTTTACCCATATGAACGCTGGAATTTAGACTTTGATAAGAAACTTTACGCACCCGCCTATTACGCATACGAAAATTTTCAAACTAGTTATTACGGCAAGGACATGAGCGAGCCATGGATGGGGGTTGGAGCCTATATAAACAATCCATTGTTCGTCATTGATTGCTCCCATCAGTCAGATATAATAAAGTCTTCAACAGTTGACATTAAACTTGAATTTGAGACACGTGCAGTTCACTTCCCCGCGAACACGAAAGTATACGCTCTCGTTTTGCACGATGCTCTCGTAAGTTACAATGCATTGGATGGGAGTGTTCACCGAGGAATAGCCGCCGCCGCACGCTGAAGAGGAAACTGCTTGGTCAGTTGAGAAGACTCCATTATTGAAACAATGAAAATGTAATAATCTTTTATGTGTAATTTAGCAAGTAATGATATATTTAGAGTATAATACCCTTTATGTTAAGTACCTTCTAGATCATCAACAAGAATATTATTTATAATTATGCTTTTTTAAGTACAATCAATCAATATTTAGATTTATATTAAATAGGAAATATATATGATTTTTTTTTTCACATTGATGTTTCATTCATTAAATCCATGTTTCCCCTGGTCATTAAACCCTTATTTCTTTTCTGACCGCAATATTTCTCTATTACTATAGGAAAATACAGATATTCCAATTCAAAAATTGGCATAAAATAGCAAAATAATATCTAAATTTACATAATAGCCAAGAAGAGTTTAAGCATGGTGGAGGCGCCGGGGCTGTATATTCACATAAATTGACCATTATTAATAACAATTAGCAACAATATGGCAATTACAAGCACGAATCACGTCTCCGCAAGCCCCGCAATTAAAACCGCGCACAAAACCGCGAACCGCTAACTACGAATGCTAATTAAAGCCGCTAATTAGCACGCTCATTAGCCCACGGAGCCGTGGGAGCCGGGGAGCCGGTTCTAGAATCCTTAATTCACTACTACTTGCCGCTTTTTCAAAATCAATTTTCACAGTTTACGCCATCCAGGAATTTGTATCTTTATCAGTTCAAACATACGATCGTATGTTCGTTGCTTTTTATCAGGCAAAAGTGCGAACATCACAGGTACCACATTCACTTCTTCATCAGTGCTTCCGATATCGATATGGAATGAGTAGATTTGCGTGAACTGCTTACTGCAACTTTTGAACGTTCCATCAATAAACACAGTATTGCTCGTGGCCAAGAGCTCTTTCCCATTAGTTGTGGCCAATATTAAAATCCTCCTATAGCAGTTTGATCATCGGCGAAGAGAAAATTGGATTGGTCTTCCAATATTAACAATCCTTCTGGGAAAACTATGTGCTCAGAACTGGATGGTTCTATAATATAGCCACGGACATTTCTTCTAATTCTATTTAAAGAGTGCTTCAACGAATGGAATGAAGGAACTTCGGTAATAAAATCGTAGCCACGATGCACAGTGGTTCAGATTTCAAAATACCCGATCGAAATTCATATCTGGTAAATGAATTACAATTTTCAATTAAAAGTTTGTGATGTAACACTAAAAAGACATACTAATGCATTTATAATAATAATAATAACTAATAATAATAGTAACAATAATAACATTAATAGTAGTTGTTACGACTTTGCAACAGAAATTATTTAAGGGCTTTATATGTAATGTATGTTGCAATATTATGTAGAAATTTAAAAAATGCACAAATACATTGACAATAATAATAATAATAATAAAATACTAATAATATTACAGGCGATTTTGCATTTACGAAATATTTGGAAGGGCTTACTTTTACTAATCATCTTCTTCTTCTTCTTCTTCAAAATCGTCATCAGAATCTTTCTTGTCTTCGTCAGAAATATTGATTAATTGGAGGACATCAACATCAGTGATCTTCTGTTTATGTTTTCTGTGTACAAATGAACTTAATTGTGGATCTGAGCTTAAAATTAATCGATGGAAAAGATCTTCATTTATTTTAATGGCACTAATTTTCCGGGTGTGGTGTTCCCTGTATCGTCGCAAATCTTTATTTTTCGCTTCTTGTGCCTCTTCGGATAATTCTCCAATAGGCAAAACAGCATTTTCTATAACTGCTGCTCCGTGTAGTAAGATTTTATAGACGGAAGTGGGCATGTAGTACCACTCATACAAGCTCACAAATTTTTGGGTTGTTTCCACACAATAATTTTCAAATTTCTCTGTGTTTATTTCGTGGTTGCTATTGATTACCTTCAAAATTACTGAAAATCTTTTAATTATAGATCTTCATCGATGCCAGTAATTTCAGACGATAATTTAGGATCAGCAAAAAATCGTCTTGCAGTATTCCCATCATTTGTGGTGCCTACACCTGCTTTAGGTACATCAACGACTAGTCCCATTCTCTGCCGAAACTTATTTTGAAGTTCGCGTTTCTTGTTTTGTAGTACTTCCCTGTTTTCTTTAGATACTTTCCACACTTTTAGATCTAGTCTATAGGCCACATGAAGAAGACATTCGAAAAAACGAATATAAGCATGTAAGACTGACAATCCAAATCTTAACATTTGCGGTTGGATGGGGCAAGAACGAATTTGTTCAATATCATTTAATTGCGAAATCGTAGCATTGCATATGTAGCACCTCACACTCGAAGTGTTAGCCAATGCACTGCACACCTTTCCGTCAACCATTGTCAGTGACAGTGTAAAATTAATTCGACCGAATTCAGAATCAAATGGCAATAAGTTGTTTGTTGGTTTATGAACTCTTCTTCAGCTTTAGGAATTTCTTGGGTTTCGTGAATCCACTGAAGTCTTATCGGCCGGCAAAATCTCTTCGAGGCAGGGCTTGGATTTTTCCAAAAAAACATTTGAACTATTTTCATCCACTAATCTTAATGGTACTAAAGATGTAACAAATACACTCTCTTCAGCACGTATTTCTTCTGACGTGTTGGATTTTTGTTTAAATGTTGTATATCCAGAGCTTCCATCAAAGCCCCATTTGCAAATCAAATTCAATAACCTATCGGGATTGCTTTCTGCCGGTATTATTTTCAAAATACTTTCACATGTTTTGTTGAGAAGGGTTGGAAGAGGAACTTCGCATTTTTCTTCCGTGAAAATAATATCTTCTGGATACAATTGTTTTTTTATGTCCAGCACAGTATGATATGATGGATATAAATTAGTGTGCCCATGAAGCGAAGCTGATCGTCTTAGAGTAAGGTACTGTTGTTTGGTTAAACTTAACGAAATTACAAGTGACAAAGACTCTTCCGGAGTATATGCAGACTGATTTGTTTCTATAGTTTTCCATTTTTTTAAAATGCGTTTAGCACGGGATGGAGTTGTTGTCACAGTTACTTTAAGCAATTTAGCAGCCGCTTCATCGCCTTTTTCTCTTAATTTCATTGTTGTGGCATAAGCCAATTCTTCAGAAGATTTTGTAGTTCGCAGTTCTTCAGTTTTTCTACGCTTTACCACATCAGAACAATCCTCAAATTGTTTAGATGGGCGACCGCGACCTAAATTTTGTTATCCGTAATACAAATTGATAAAAAGTTTTATAGTTCGGCTTACCAGCATCATTTCCGTTTGTATGAAAAACTTCCTTCAAATAGTCTATAACACAATTTTTTCGAAGTTCAATGGAAAATTCGATATTTTCTAGAAATTTTTCGTGTAAAGAAAAACGCGTAATTGGACGAACCGCCATCGTTAAAATATACACAAATACACAAAATATCCACAAAATAAAGCTACACCACAACACGCAATATCAAACAACAGAGTAATAGCCACCGAAAGTGCGAACAGCAAGAGGCGCAAATACAATGCCGGGTGAACGTGACAACGCAACCCCCTGTCGTAAGAGGGGCAAAGCGATGCAAACCATTTAGGTGTTTTTGTTTACCTAAGACCCTAACTAATACTGTGTACCGAAAATTATTTTGTCCTCTTGTGTCCTCTGTTTTGTAGAATACATTTAGTGCGAAAATTAGTGGAATATGGAGGGTACATAAAGTACTGATGAATTTAAAAGCAGGTAGAATTTCTTAGAAAAATAATATGTTCAGGTGATAGCTAAAGGTCCGAACTTTCTCGGCATATTCATTTTTTTCAAATATTTTGCAAGATAAATTCTGCACAGCCCCTAGAAAAGGTCGCATTTCAGAGAACTCAATTTTTGTTCGAAATGCATGTGTTTTATCGCACGCTTCGGGACTAATATTGTCTTTCTATGTAATTTAATTTTGCAATTATTTATTTCAGAAGTTGACCAGATACTAGAAGAACGATTGTGTGTTATGTTTAGCGTCATATAAAAAAATAAAAATTTTGATTTTCGATCGACTATTTGGGATTTTGAACCACTGTGCGATGGAATAGCTCCGTCAATTCTTGGTTATATATTTTGCGTATTTGGAGCGTCTTCCTCCCGAGCTCTCTTCTTTGCCACACAAATTTGTTTCTGCACTTCCAAGGCAGCAACATCTGACTTGCAGGAATGCGGTATGGCACTTTCTACCCAATTCTGTCCGTTGGTTATTATGCTGCATTTGTATCGCATTTGGCCCGATACCGTTACAATCTAAACAAGTCGACAAACTAAAAACAAAGTTCGACGGCCACAGAACCCTGATGTTGTCACAATCCTTGCCAATGAACAAAAAGATTTTAATAAATTTTGTGCGTTAAATGCTACACGCAAGATTGATTTTTCTGGGAGGAATTAGGTGCTTAATATACGTTTTCTATTGTGCCAAGGGGAACGAAAAAATTGTTGTAGATACGTGAAAGGGCTTATGTCAGCAACATGCGAAATTCAGATAATGGACTCCGAAATTGATGGCTTATACTAAAATAGCGTTCACCATAATTTATGTTCTGCTTCTTTCTTTTATAAGCTCGCATTCAGAAATGAATGGGTTGACAAATATGCGCTTTGTTCGGTTACCTACTCCTATAGATAGGATATAGAAAGGGCCTGAACTTTATGATATTATCTTGACGATATTGAAATAGCTTCTGCCCCCTTTTTGCCGCTCTGTTATATATTGATAAGTTTGAGTTGGGTCCTTCACAAGTTCACCCATATTTGTAAAGTGGTTAAATCTGTGTATAAATTTCTGCAGGCTCAAATATATCTAATTGATAACGCTTTTCAAAGTTAAACAATAATTTAGTATTTTCTAAAGGAGGAAACTGATTATTGTTTTCAAAGAAATGATTAGCAAATTTCTTTTGGGAGCATTAATATATGATACTACTGGTCTTATAGTTGTATTAATTTTATGTTTTTTGTATATATTCACCTAACATATCAAATTAGTACCTGAAGAACGTAATCCAGAACATGTTTAAGCCCCACACAATAAAATGGAGAACCATTATGTTAAAGCATACATTGTTGCACGTCAGATAATAGAAGTTTAATTCTAAAGTAGTTTTAAGGTAAACAAGGACGATTTTATGTCCTTTTCGGTCTCCGGATTTCAAGACTGTTTGACTCGATACGACTCATTCTGAGACTGTAACCAGTTTACGTTCTTGACAATCTCAGATTTTTACAATTCGGAACGAATAATAAACGGATGATAAGGAGGTTCCACATACTTAGATAAATATACCGCCTTTGGACCATTGCGCATCAATTCCGGTCATGCAATAAAAAGGGATAGAAAATTACGCCATTTTTACATACTCGCGGTTGATTGGTGGATGTGGTCCAATCAAATCTGGAGTTGCTTGCTGGCTCAACAACTGACAAATGTCAAGTAACATAACCAAAGAAAATATTGTTTGTTTAGTTACTTATGTTCTTTGGTTTCACGTTTTGAATGTGGTTTAAAATCCCACACATTTATTATTCTGATCAGTTGGAATAGTTTAAGTGTTCTTTTTTTGTGTGAAGTTTTCATCTCCTAGTGCACCCATATACCTGCTGTTCCTTTTGGAATCAAACTCGTTTAAAACTAATATAATTTTGACGTAAAAATATAGATTGTGAATGTTTCCTGGGTCAGCCTTTTTATTCCACGTGATTGGAGCCTGATGTTTTGACTTGGAAGCACAGTTGCTGAAGCCACCGAGACCCAGGTTGCGGACATACAAACAGAGCACGGGATCATCGTGATTTGTGCGTGGAACTGGACTAGTTCATTTTTATTTGTATCAAACATGCACAATAATTGTGATTTTTATGTAATTTGTCGAATTTTTCAATTGCTATTCTTACAAGGTCAATAAAAATACAGTGGAACTCCCTTAAGTCAAATCTCAATCTCAAGGGAAGCAAAAAATTGAGTTAAAGAAACTTCGAGTTTAAGAACATTTTATTAAAATTTCCATACATTGCATTATTCACAAAATAACATATAACGTAACTATACACAATATACCCATACAAAATGCAGGTTATTACAATTCTGTAACCAATCAAATCATTGTTTAATAAAAAAGTCGGTAATTTTGCACTGTTTTTGATGACGTAACTGTTCATTTTCACAAAATTGCTGTACAGACCTTCACTTGCACACAAAAATTAAAAATGTTACAAACTGTCACCTAACTGCTTAGTTGTTGGTATTGTTATCCCAGTCTCAACGCCTTCACTTTCATTTTCTTCGTTGCCTTCGCTGTCGGACATTTCGCAATTAGACGAGTGACATTTTAAACTAGACAAAATGTCATCATTAGTTGGAAATTCTGCAATTTGGATGTCGTCGTCGATGGCAATGTTCTTCTACGTCAATATCTTCCATCTGTACCGATTCCCTGTATTTCACAAGCGTTGCCTTTAATTAATATCTTCCATTTGTACCGATTCCCTGCATTTCGCAAGCGTTGCCTTTAATTCAATAAGACTAAGATCATCTTCATCCAACGAATGATCTTCATTTTCACGAATGTCGGGAGAATCCGGCTTTCTTAAAACAATTCTGAATTGTTGTTGCTGAGACATCTGTATCCCATGCTCTTGATATTTCTCTAATAGCATCTAAAGTTACCGCTAATGTTCTATGATCCTCCATGGCAGCGATAGTTTGTTTCAGAATCCATTTCCGGTAATTCATCTTCAGGTTCAAAGTATGAGAACTTGATTGACTGGAAACTCTCATAATGTACTGCTCAGCGAAGTTAATGAGTCTAGAGCTCTATATGTACATACCTATAATCAAATTGTTAATATAATAACAACTTTGTACGACTAGACACAAAATTTTCTTCTTACAAAAGAAAATATAAATTCATGTCCAAAATACCTGCTCTTACCATATATTACAAAGTTACATTCTCCGTGACAAGAAGCTTTATTAACAACAATGTGCTTATCAAAATATTGTGGTTTCTTCTTACTGAAAATTCTTGGGTTATGTTGTTTGACAGCTAAAGTAGGTAAAAATGGCGCCAAGGTCAAGTTTCAATTTTACAAGTGTAGTTGCACTCTCTCAAGCGATATAGTGATCTATATATGTGGGAGGTTCGCTTTAATTTGGAAATTATGGCTTCGATCAGCAAATGTCTGAGGAAATTACATTTTATATCGTACCTACCAGAGTTATTATTAAATTTTATGAACACCCGAAAATGCTAAAAAAAACTTGATAAAATAGCGTCGTAAACACAAATATTACGATCAAAACATGCATACAGGGTGTCTCAAAAACATTCCTCGACAATAAACTATAGATTGCACGGCTACATACAAAAAACTCCAAAAATTAACATCCATATTGGCAAATGCGTTTTTTACATATCTTCGAGCCGAATTTCCTTTTAGAATATTGATCTGAATAAAAATACGGCACGAGATTAATTTTTCGTGATTATACATTTAATGTGTCGTGGTTCTTAGCCATCATCAAAATTCGGACAAACCCTTTTCCAGAATAAATAATTCTCTGTTTAATATGCTGCGGCACGTTCAAAATTTTAAATGAAATTATATGCTCCTAAAACCGTTTCTGAAACACCTAAAAATATAATAAAATCTCGAATTTGATAGATGACGTCCCCTCTCGAGGTGTAATAATTAGCATTCATCACCCTAATAATAATTTACCAAGTTATAAATGGAAATGTCCCCATTAAAAGTGATATCAAGCGTTCCCAGACATTATTTGTTCTGATTACGCCGCAGCAGGCCGCGCCGATTAAATCCCAAGTTTTTCCAATGGCCCACTTATCTTAATCGCTATAATCTTTCGCTTATGAGTTTCTGCCGGTACAGTTGGGAACTGTAGTTGTAAAACACACTTGTTATTTTTATGCTGAAAACAATGAATTTAAGAAACGCCCCGGGAGGAGGGCTGTCTTAAAGGAGATTATACTTCATAATGCCCATTTTTACTTCTTGCTAATTTTGAATAAAACTTGATTTTCTTAAACGAAAAGGTGTCCTATTTTCGTTGTCATTTGGGGGTTTCTCATAGAAGCAACAGAGATAGAGCCTTGGAGTGTTCGCGAACCTGAGCTACTTTCTTGAGTATAATAGAAAGCTGAAACCAGAAATGATGTTTTCGAGACAAAAATCAAATTGAATGCACTACGGGTCATTCAATAAACCTAGAAACAATTCAAGAAAATTCAGAATTTGGGCGATCTGTAGGAGGAAATTCGGGAGTAGGAATTGTTATGCGGAAAAAAGTAGGACAGAGTGTAGAAAATTTCTTACAGCAAAGTGACAGGGTAGTTATGGTTAGGTTAGATTCGAAACCTGTAAAAACAGTAATAATACAGGTATATATGCCCACTTCTAACTACAGTGATGAGGCCGTAGAGGCAGTTTATAGTGATATTGAATATGTGCTAGATTTTGTGAGAGGGCACGAAAATTTAATAATTACAGGAGATTTCAATGCAGTCGTAGGCACAGGGCGAGAGGGCGGAATAGTTGGCCCCTTTGGATTAGGCAATAGGAACGATAGGGGAGTTAGACTGATAGAGTTCTGCGATAAACATAACTTAACGGTCGCGAACACTCTATTTCACCATCATGTTAGGAGATGCTATACGTGGAAGATGCCAGGAGACTTAGGGAGATATCAAATAGATTACATTCTCGTTAGGCAAAGATTTAGAAATCAAGTTAGGGATTGTAGAAGTTATCCAGGAGCAGATATAGATAGTGATCACAACATAGTCGTTATGAAAGCCAATCTTAAATTTAAGATTTTGAAAAAAAGAAGCGGAAGAAGGTATCTTGACCCAGAGAAACTAAAAGATGATGATATGCGCAATAAGTTCGAGAAAAAGACAAACGAAGCACTAAAGGGCACGGGTGGAAATATTGTTAGGGACATAGAGGCAGAATGGAATTGCATTAAAAATAGTTTAGTTTCCTCAGCTAGGGATATTTTGGGTCATAAACAGAATGAAAGTAGGAAACCCTGGATAACAAAACATATTGTGAGTCTAATAGAGGAAAGGCGAAAATATAAAAATAGGTTAGATGAAACAGGGAAACAAAGATATAAGGCGATCAAGTGGGAAATTATTCGGGAATGTAGGAAAGCGAAAGAGCAATGGATCGATAATAAATGCAAAGAAGTGGAAGATAAATTCGAAGTAGGAAAGACTGATGAAGCATATAAAATAATTAGGAGAAATTTTAGAGAAATTGGATCTAGTACCAAAAACATTAGAAATGAGGCAGGAGATATCCTAATCGGAAGTGGGGAGAAGGCAGATAGGTGGAAAGAATATCTAGGAAACTTATATGCGGGACAGGAAGTGCAAGATATATTAGAAAGCGAAAGCAGTGTAGAGGGGGATAACCTAGGGAGTCCTATAATGAGAGAAGAGTTTGAGATAGCACTAAAAAGTTTAAGGAATAATAAAGCACCAGGTATAGATGGCTTGCAGGCAGAAATCTTAAAGTGCGCAGGTCAAGAGGTAATAGATCGTTTATTTAAACTAGTTAGTCGCATATACCTGACAGGCGAGATTCCAGAAGATTACAAACGGAACATCATAGTAGCTTTGCCAAAAAGAAAAGGCGCGGATAGATGTGAAAATTTTAGAACTATCAGTTTAACTTCCCATGCGTCAAAAATTTTAACTAGAATTGTGCAAAGAAGGATGGAGAAAAAGGCGGAAGAAATATTAGGAGAAGACCAGTTCGGATTTAGACGAAATAGAGGAACGCGCGAGGCCATTCTAGCTTTACGAGTAATTATAGAAAAAACGATAGAAAAGAGAAAGAGCGTCTATATAGGATTTGTAGATTTAGAAAAAGCCTTCGACAACGTAAAATGGGGGAAGATGTTCGAAGTGCTGAGAAAGGTAGGGATGAAATACAGGGACAGAAGAATAATACATAATCTCTACAAAGAGCAAAAGGCAGTTATAGAATGTGAGCAGGAACAAAGGGAAGTAGATATCCGGAAGGGAGTGAGACAGGGATGTGCATTGTCACCTCTAGTTTTCAACTTATATATCGAAGATGCGATTAATATTGTTAAGGAAAGAACAGCCTCAGGGATCAATGTACAGGGCCAAACTATTAACATGCTCAGATTTGCGGATGATATAGCAGTGTTAGCATCTAGCAAAGAAGAATTAGGAGCGGCTTTGAATGAAATGGAAGCAGTTTTGACACAGGGCTTCGGCATGAAAATCAATAAAAAGAAAACTAAAATTTTGGTATGTAGGGGATGTGAAAATAGAACTAAAATGGAAATACAAATTGGAAATGAGAAGATAGAGGAGGTCGCGGATTTCTGCTACTTAGGAAGTAAAATAACTCAAGACGGTAGGAGCACTAAAGATATAAAACAAAGAATGGCGCAGGGCCGAGTTGCGTTTAACAAAAAGAAACAACTGTTATGCTCGAGAACGGTTAATATAGAGACTAGGAAGAGACTCTTAACGTCGTATGTATGGAGTACGGCATTATACGGGTGCGAAACTTGGACAATAGGAGAAGCGGATAGAAAAAGAGTAGAAGCGTTTGAAATGTGGTGCTACAGACGCATGATGAAGATACCGTGGATAGATAAGGTTAGCAATAGGGAAGTATTAGAAAGAGTTGGGGAAAAGCGAAAGGTATGGAAAACAATAAAGAGTAGGAGAGATAGGATGGTAGGACACCTTCTAAGACACGAAGGAATAGTTCGTGACATACTAGAGTCAGAGATAGGAATAAAAAGAGGTAGGGGTAGGCCTAGATTAGACTACTGCTCTCAAATAGTTAGGGATGTAGGATGTTCTACTTTTAGGGAAATGCGTAGGTTAGCTCAGGATAGAAAAGAATGGAGGTACGCGTCCAACCAGTCTTCGGACTGAGAACCTTATGATGATGATGATGGGCGGTCTGTCATTTGGACAGATGAAACTCTCATAAGCAGCGTAGGATTCCTATAATTTTGTTGTTTTTGTTTGTTCTGCTTGTTGTGCTATTTTTGTTGTTTTTGGAACAATTTTATTGCGTTGGGAAGATATAATTACGATAAGAGCAGAAATTCATGGTGTAGTTTTCACAAAACAAAGCCCGATTGAAGTAGCAAAATTTAAGTTTTTCGCGTGATATACCCTTAACTTAATTATTTCTGTTGAGCAAGAGACAGAAAGAAGACCCCTCAACAACTTTGCAGTTTGCATATTTTACAAGCTTCATACAAGCCCCTGCATTATAAAATTAGGATAGCTCGCTCCGTGACGCGAATTTTTATGGTCTTTTTGCTGCTACTCTGTGTCACTCGTTTAATGAATGCACTTTGTAAATTTTTAGACAAACTCTCCAGTTAAAACTGCTTAAAAAGAAGTGTGCAAAGAAGGATGAAGAAAAAGTTGGAAGAAATATTAGGAGAAAGTCATTGAATTGTCTTGATATTGCGAACTATGACAAGTTACAAAATGCTACTCCTGTTAAGTTGGCATTGAAACATCTCTGTACTTTATGTTATTTGTATTTATTGTCTGTTTGGGACTTCACTTCTTTGCTTCGAGTATATGTTGCAGGAAATGTACGTGGTTATTCGCTGTTAGAATGAATGCTTTTGTTAGTCCTTTTCGGTGTTAGGTTGCATGTACAACTTTCGAAATAGTTAGGAAGTTAGGGGAAATGAGTTACTGTGTTTTAAGGCGGTATTTTGTATCAAGATTCGTATGATTTATTGTTTCAAAGGGATTACTTGAAAGTTTCTAAAGTTTTATTAATTCAGTAATGGAAGTGTTGCAAGGAAATACAGCAGTCTGTCTCACGGCGACCTTAATCGATTAGTACAAATATGAAAACTTATGTCCCTTTTCTGTCTTCGCCACACACTATGGGGGCGCCACAGAACAGGTAGATATGTGGAATAGGTGAATATTGCAGGGGTAGGCCCAGATCAGACTGATGCTCTCAAATAGTTGGGGATGTAGGTTATTCTACTTTTAGGGAAATGCGTAGGTTAGCTCAGGATAGGAAAGAATGGGGTACACGTCCAACTAGTCTTCGGACTAAGAACTATGATGATTTTATTATTACGTTTTAATAGTGGAAAGAAACCCGTCAGTTTAGAAATGAAAACTATTGTGTTCTGTGTGTCACAACTCCCAGGAAGGAAACAAAACGGAGGGGAAACACGTTAAAATGTAAAAACGAGATAAGTTACCCGTCGCAGGAACAGTAACGTGACCTCCGACCGTATTTTTTGAACACGTAACGAGACACGAGAATATTTGAGAAGCGTCAAAAGTTACGAGCCAAAGCGTCGGCAATAAATTAAATATTTAGGGGCGAGAGCATGCCATCGTTGGCCATTCTTTCCTTGCTTATTTATATAACATGCGGTACTCTGTATTTTTCCCGCGGTGCATGCCGCAATTCTCAAATTCAATTTTACAGTTTCTGTTTTTGTGTACGTAATAGGGTTAATTGAGTTACGGTTTGCACTTTTCACGCCACAAAACGTTGAGGATTAAGGTACACCTGCGTCGCTATCAGTTACAACTATTCAACCTTCCTTACAGGTACCTAAGTCAATTTATTGATCCTTTAATGATACTTCGTATAGCCGTTCTCGAATTACAATAACCACGTGTAGATGTTAGTACATGAATTTATATTTAAAACGTAACTCATCTTGTTGTCAAAGAAGTTCCTGTGTGCCCTTCGTATGTGGAAAATAAACTGTCAATTTTATCGTCTTAAGATTCATCACTTTATGTAAATTCACGTGCAAAAGGTCACCTGATATGAAAGATAAATTGCCACCTTGAACGAGATGCGAATTTCAATTAATCACGAGGATGAGAGGTATCAAAAATTGTTAGGTACTGAAAAATTCATCTTCGATAAACAATGCCTACAGTTATTGTGAAGTCCTTGAGCATTTTACAGAAAAATGATTGATCAAGTTAACGGCATAAGATAAACGTTGAACATCCTACATCCCTAACTATTTGAGAGCAGTAGTCTAATCTGCCCCCCCCCTTACCTCTTTTTATTCCTATCTCTGACTCTAGTATGTCGCGAAATAAGCCTTCGTGCCTCAGAAGGTGTCCTATCATCCTATCTCTGCTATTCCTTACTAAGGCACGAAGTCGCTTGCTCCACATGTTAAAACATATGGCCGAAAGCAAGAATGGATCAATTTGACACAGCCAGTCATAAGGCACGAAATCGCTTGCTACACATATAAATTCTTATGGTAGTGAGCGAAAATGGACTTAAGGGGAGTGATATACACTTTGCGCGTCACGTGGTGTGGCAAATTCAGCAGACTTTTCAGTGAATATGATCCCTCATACTAGGATACTAAAAACATTTTCATTGTTAAAAGTGCAAATACTCAAATACAACTCACAGAATGTGCAAATGTCTAGTTTCTGCGGCGACTAACTCGATTGTGTTAATTAAACCAATTTCAGGATGTAATGAGGTGGGCTATCCAGCAGGTACCTACACTTCTGGTCATACGGTTCCGTGTTATACTGCAAAATACATTGTATCTCGAGCATGACCATTACTTGTACTATACTGTCCTTTGTTAGAGCGCAGTAGTGGAGCAAATCTGATACATACGGACTTGGAATCGCTAATAAGATGTGGTCTTGATAGTAGTAATTACCTACTGGGTTAAGGAGGTCATACAATGCATTGGACTTGGTCATTTTACAGCTTGCTGTTGCTTGGATTGGTTTGGTTGCTACTTTTTGATCGACTTCGAGTTCTAGCTTTTATTCAGACTCTGATGAGAAATTCACAAAATGGCTAACTTTTCTTCTGCGTGAAATTAGTTCCGATTTAAAGTATAAGCAACTAAGTTACCCCATTTACATTCGTAACCCCCAAATTAATTAAAATAACATTATTGTTTGTTGGGTGTACTTAAAATAAATTAATTGCTTTCTCGCAAATGGAAGAAAATAATTATATTAAAAATCCTTTCCCGCCGTCCGTCAGTTGCTTTTAACGCAAATCGGAAATTTATCTCCGTTGATAACGAAATATAATAGTATATTATACACGAGTTGATACTATACTTTGTCCACGATTATCAAAACAGATTCCCAGAAAGAATTTACCTTCATTTCCCTTCTCCAGTGTAAGAAAGATTCATACATACGCTCTCTGGTATAATTTTCTTGGTTTTTTGGGCAATGAATCTAATGAGGCAAGTTCTGCAGCTTCTTTTATTGCTGGTGCTGTTAAAGAAACCTCGTTTTCACTCTCACTACTCATTATATCTTCTTTTTTAGAATATGCATTTCAAATTAAAAGCAAACCATGCTGATTCGACGTTTCAATTTGAACTGACACATCGCGATCGCGGCCTACTAAATAAAATGTAAAAAAGGGTCAAAGCGATGTTCCTATTGGTGTAGTGAATAATATTCATTAGTCACTGCAGTGATTAATGTATCTAATTATGATTGAAGAAACAGAAGTATATTAATTGAGTTACGGTTTGCACTTTTCACGCCACAAACGTTTAGGATTAAGGTACACCTGCGTCGCTATCAGTTACAACTATTCAACCTTCCTTACTCGTACTAAGTCAATTTATTGATCCTTTAATTATACTTCGTATAGCCGTTCTCGAATTACAATAACCACGTATAAAGAAGAAGAAGTATAAAGAGTATATTATAAGATAGTCGTGGACAAAATTATTTATTACAGGTCAGTTTCTGTTACATTTTTCGAAGTTTGCCTAGTGAAATAATTCACGTAACTTTGAAGGTTGGTCAGTAACGTATCGCTAGTCTTCCTACTTCTAACTGAATCTCTGGGACTGCTTCTAGAACCTCTGAAGTCGAACCAAGAGATTTTTCTTCTGGCATAAGGAGAGCCATTTTGATTCTTCTTTCTTAGTTCAACACTACTTTCTTCATTATCCGTAGGATAATTATCATCATCCTCAGCATTTATGTTTGTTGTTTTGGATGGAATATTGTGAACATCGGCAACAATGATATGTTTATTACTCCTTATGCTGATTGGAGAAGTTAAGCTACCAATGCCAGAGGAGGAATCAGGAAAATCGTTAGCCTCGCTTTCTTCCTCAATTTCTGGCCAATCTTGCCTGTTGAAGATCGGACTGTATATCAATCTCGGAGTATAAATTTCATCTAACTTATTCAATCCTATTTCATGCACAACCTCTAATAACCTCTTAGCACTACAGAGGGGAGTCAAAAATTCTTCTGTAGCATTAAAAAACTTGTGATCAACGAAATACGCGGACTTCTTTCCATATTTGACACAAGGAACAAATCTACTTCCCCATCTAATTTCAGTACTCAAATACGACGTGCTAGTTTTTGAGGCTTTACCGGTTGCACTCGATAATCCCTCCATTGTCACAATTATCTCGAATCTAAACTAAAAATAAATTATGCAACACTTCAAATAAAGCGTTAGAAAAGAGATTCGTCTATACAGAGTGCCCCATTTACATAGAAATACTGTTACATTTATCTACTAAATTGCGCCAACTTAAAGTTGGAAACTTGGGCCACCCTGTACTGTGCACCTCGCTGATGCCGGCACGAACCTTTTCAAGATAAGATCTTTAGCTGATAGGTCGTAAAAGGGGCTCGACTGGGTGATTTTATGGACGACATCTATAGGCCAAATCAGAATCCCAGCAGGCTCTAATTTTATCGTTTTTAAATAGGGTTCTTCCGCTCTATTTTGAACTACATAAGCGTTCACTTTCGTGCGGACCACATATCTATTGCCGTCGTCTCTTATTCGGAAAATTAAGCATAAATCTCCGTCTCTCTCGCACACCTAAATATTAAAAAAGATGGAATAAATAAAAACACGTTGAACATTGAAAATGAGTATAGTTATAGAATTTGGGAAGGAACGTAGAGAAGTAGATAGTAGCTGGATGTGCTTCGTCACCTCGTTCCCAACTTATATTTCGAAGATTTTAGCCACAATTTGATACGGAAATGACGGCAATTTACCTTACCCTGCGCCCATTTGCACAAAACAAAGTTAACGTCAATAGAACTCGTGTTTTGCTAACGAAATAAGGGCCTGTTTAAATTTAATCATTACGCACGAACAAACAAATGAAATAACAATCAACTCACCACCGCCCGTTTGCTGAAACACGCCCTGGGGTTGAATTTCCCCGGTTTGGTCATTTTCGCATACACGATGCTGACCAGCGCGCCGCACAAACCCGATCCAAAAATCATTTGAACACATAAAAGAAACACCGCCTCCGGACAGTTATGCGTAATAATCCGCTGGCCGTAACCTATCGTCGATTGAGACTCCATGCTGAACAGAAAATATCTGCAACAAAAGGGAAATTGCTTCACTTAAATTCTTGTTTTCCTAATATTTAATAATCGTCTGATAGAGCGAGTTCATTCTGCTGAAGTAATCGATGAATTTCTGGGTGTGCTGACTTTGTCAGCGAAACACGTGTCGAGTTTAGTTATTGTGTTACTGTTTTAGACATATTGTACGTTTTACAAAATAATAATAATAATTACAGACCCTATGAACCCGCGTATTCCCAACAAACAGGGAGTTTGCGCAGGTCTGTCTTTATCTGTGTCCCCATTAGATGTGCCGATAATCATCCAGACGAGGGCGAAAAGTAGCCAGGTTGTCAGGAAAAATGAGGCCAGGGTTACTACAGTCCACTTCCAATGGGTGTTTATCAAAGTGTTCCCTAAATCCAGTAAATATCGGAACCAATGTTCCGGAATTTTCTTTCGGTGTACAGTCGACCTCCCGCTCTTTCTTAATAGACGGCGGATTATATTGGGATCTCGCCGCTCTTGCTGCCTGAAAATATACATCAGTATATCGATACGTATCGATAAATTTTCCGTAACGAGTATCGATACAGAAATTTGCGTACCGCCCAACCCTAATATCAATACGTATCGATAAATATTTCATATAGATACAGAAGTTTGTGTATCGTCCAGCCTTGTGTCCATTTTCTTAAGATCTACGTACCTTAAGGATCTTCCGCTGTTTCTTCTGCTTAAATAATAGGGAAACTGATTAGACGAGGTTAAGTCAATATTTACATCTTCAGGGCTACATTCTTCAATTTCAATATAATCGTTTTGTATCTCCTGGTTTGAAGCATGCCACTCATCACTGTTCATATCTGTATAAAAATACTTATGCACTTACAGGTATGTCAGGAAGGATGTAAAATACTTTTTTAAGGAACTAGGTTGTTGTTTAAATACGGGAGGTGTGGAAATCTAAAATTTATCACTGATAACAGCCTAAGATAAGGATTTAGTAAATATTGGATTGACTCATGTTTTAAAACTTCTAACGCGGTCTGCAGTCGAATTATCTAATAAAAATTTATAGATATAGGTATGGTGCTGCAGTAACAAGAGCGTCCACCAGTTTTGGTTTTATTTATTTTTAGATTCAGAAATTAAAATAAACCCCCGTTTTTCAGTTTCGTCAATCATCATAAAGTTTTCAGTCCGAAGACTGGTTGGACGCGTGCATTCATCCTTTCCTATCCTGAGCTAACCTACGCATTTCCATAAAAGTTGAACATCCTACATTCCTAACTATTTGAGAGCAGTACATAGTGTAATCTGGATCTACCCCTACGTACTTCTTCCGCTCCGTTTTTTCAAACTGACACATAAAAATCTCACAAAATGAACTCGTCCATTTTAGTTCAAAACGAAAAGATACATACTAAATAAAACTATACAATTTAAACTTAAGACCTGTATCAAATTTAAAGCATGGGCCTTTCTTCAACTACCTACCATTAACATCTGAAACACATTAAACCTGAAATAAAATTAAACACCACCTTACCCCCGAATTTAATTAAAAGTGAGGGTGCAAAATCGCACACTTCCCAGAGATTAGAATTATTTTGTTTTGTTAATGGTTAGCAATAACGTTTAATGTTCAAAGCCAGACGTAGCACGTAGGTTGAGGCAATTATTACAATTTGATTAACGAACCGTTTGCAGAATCGTAATAATTTATCCTTAAAAATAACAATTAATTTGGTAACATAGGAAAAATAGGCGTCAGCATCATTTTGGGTGAATATATCATAGATAACATACATAATAATTATGTATATTAAAATAGAGAAAAATGTTGGCACCAAACACCAATTTTGCGACATTCATTTGCAAATTTAATATTCTCGAGAATGTTAATTTATTTCGCTCGGTAATCTAGGATATCTGCCATACCGACACGAACCAACAAATGACATGGCGTCCGTGTTGTATACTAATTTTGTGTAAAAAAAAAATATATTTATACTTAATTTTAAATAATATAACAACATAGCGAATGCTAGTTTAATGTACAATTCAACAAGGAAACTGCTATCGAAATAAAATTAACCAAAGTTATTTTGTAGTTGCGAATTTCTTGATACATGTGAAAATACCGACTTTGCCACTTGGAATTTCTTTATAAAATGAAGTGAAAAACAGCAGCATGGCTAGTAATAGAATATTTCCGTACCTCAAAATGATTGAGACGTGGAAGGTAAAAGAGTGCGAGTGTTTGAGTATGAACGTGACTGTCGAGCAGTCCCAGTTTATCAGATCAACTTGTTTATAAACCACCCAAATTAACATTTAATTAATTCACAATAGAAATCGAAAAAGAGTAAAATGGACGGGAAGACCCCTTCGGCAGAAGAATTCAACCCCGCACAATTCGAGAAACGCCTGCAAAGTTTAAAAGACTCTCAAGACAGTATAAACTCGTGTTGTCAGTGGTGTTTAGAAAACCGCGTGCATCATAAAAAGATCGTTACTTCTTGGTTAAATGTGTTGAAACGTGTTAAAGTGGAACAGCGTGTGACTCTGTTTTATCTAGCGAACGATGTTATACAATATTCGAAGCGCAGGAACTATGATTTCGCTGAAAGCTGGAGTACGACGCTGCAGAAGGCGACACCTATGGTTCGGTGAGTTTTATCAGCTTTTTTTATTGCGAGTGAGTTTGTTTAGTATGTGTTTCTAAAGAAACACATGTTAAACCCCATATTCATAGTATAACTGATGATACAGGTAAATATCTTATTGATACTCGTGTCGCTCGCCCCAAGCTGCTTTACTCAGCTATACTATTTGTTATTTTAGCGATGAGCGTGTGAAACACAAAATCCTTAGGATATTCAATATTTGGGAGCAGCGGGGGGTGTACAATGAAGAATTTATAGCCGATTTAAGCGGTTTAATAAGTGCCACGCCGAGTGTTAGGAAATCGGACGACGCGCACGAGTTTCAGGTTACTAAGTCCTGTATATCTCTGTTGGTAGATTTTGTAATTTTTTAATATTCTAGTCGTCGTATTTAGTTAACAAAATTAGGAACTGTTCGAATTTGGAGAGTGACACGGATAATAAACTAAAGAAACTGAAGGATCACAATCCGAAAATACATATAGATGCCGTAGAATTATGTTCCTCATTGAAAGGTAATTTCGGATCTGTTTAATGCCGTTTTATGTGATTTTTCTTTGGTTCCATGAAGATCGTGCTCACGTGGACGATGTAGAGAAGGAAATAGATGAATACGTGATTCACATGGAGTCTTACGTTGAAGCTCTGAAATCCGAGATAAAAGCGAGGAGTAATTTAATCACGCTGTTGGTTCAGGCTGAAACGCAGCTTGAAAACGACAGGAAAGATGTCAAGCTCGTGGCTAATGTGAGTATTCGAATTTGTGTGTTTTGATTTTGCCCATAACTTTTGCTGTTTATTTTACGTGGCCTAATTAATTTTTTTCTACGATCTCCAAGCTCTGGGGGAGCTAAAACTATTCAATTTATAAAAACTATGCTTGCACATTTTTAGTGTAATAGAGAAATTAATAATACAGTGGAACTCCCTTAAGTCAAATCTCAAGGGACACAAAAAAAATTCGAGTCGAAGAAACTTCGAGTTTAAGAACATTTTATTAAAATTTCATACTTTGCATTATTCACATAATAACTCATAACATATAATAATAATAATATATTTATTAGCTGTAAGGTAAATATGTACTTATACAATATTCCCTTCATACATTTATTTAGAATGAACAATCTTCTATAAACTTAAAAATTATCCCGCACATACTGTTTACAAAGATTCTTAAAAGATGATAAAATCGTATTACATTTTATATCAACTGGTAGACTATTAAACAAAACACACCCCTTCACCAATAACTGATTTTGTGCAAATGAAGTGTCATAGCACCGCACATAAAAATCATTTCTATTTCTTGTAGAATAAGAATGAATATCCGCATTATACTTCAAATCACTCAATTTACATTGAAATAAATTGTATTTTAACTTAAATATAAATACCAACGTGTTATATGTTACTAGTTGGCTGATACTCCTCAATCTCAACACATCCAACATCCACTCAATCCGAGTAACCTATTGCATTTCAAAATTATCCTCAATGCCCTGTTTTGCTTCACTTCTAATTTACGAAAATATTCCAGTGCGAACAGATTAACAATTGTCGAACAGTAACTTACATGTGGAAGCACAATAGTTTTATAAACAAGCAACTTTCAATTCCTTAACGACCACCAACCTGCTTCCATCCACACAAACATCACCCATTTATGCGAAACGAACATTACCTTGGTTTTACTCACATCAATAACTAAAGCATTACAGGACAACCACTTACACAATAACTCCAGTTCCTCATTCAATACTTGTACAATGCAATCCACATCATCATGGACAAAATAATAATAATAATAATAGTAGTTTATTAAACATTCAAGAAATTATTTGCAGTTTTAAGTTATAATTAGAAGTGTATAAAACAACCAAGAACTTTTGAGAACTTTGAATGCATAAAAGGAAAAGTTCATCCAATGGATGATTTTCAACTTTCCCTCACACCAGAAAAATCGACAAAAAATAATAATAAATTTCCAGAAATATACACAAATATATAGATATACACAAAACCCAAAAAGAACAAAATATAACAGCCCCAACAATCTGATTGCACAACAGCATTGTAGCAGGCATCCATGAAGTACATAATATTAATATTAACACAGATTGCACACATCAAAGCTTGCACTTTACAGATTTTTTTAAAGCATTAATACTACCAATTTCTTTTCCATTATTAGTATTCAGAATTTTTGGTGCAATATAAGAAAAGCCACTCTCAAATAGTTTAGTCTTATGTGCAGGAACGTCAAATTGTTGATTGTAACGAGTGTCTCTAATATGCACGTCACTCCTAATCTTTAATCTTCGATATAAATACTCAGGCACCCCCCTTTGGAAGACACTGTACACAAAGCACGAGGCATGAAGTTGCATCCTCTCGTTCATCCTCAACCATCCAATGTTTTTTATATGTTCACTTGTTCTCTCTCTTCTTGGTAGCCCTAAACAGTAACGCACAGAAGCATTTTGTACTCGTTGAATCATACTTTTATTTTTCTCGGTTAAGAACTGCGCATAGACAGAGTCACAATAATTGAATAATGATAATACCAATGATTCTACAAAAGTAATCTTCGCACTAGTTGGCAGAATGTTCTTCAACTGATACAAACACTTTAGCTTAGCAAAGGCATTCTGAAACTTACATTTCACGTGCTCATTAAATGAGAGTTGTTCATCCATTCGCAATCCCAAATTACTAACGCATGCTGTATATGGCAGCTCTGTATCACCCAACACAACATGCCCCCATGATTTGACACAAGAAACTGCCCTCCCCGAACCAAAAACTATCACCTGGGTCTGCTGGATTCACAGTCAACCCACTCCCATCACACCATTCTGCCACAGCACCAATCTCTGCATTCGCAGAAGCAAGCGCCACCTCTATTTCCCCTACTAGGAATGAGTGTAAATACTGCACATCATCCGCATATAAATACAAAGTTCCACTCCCAACAATATCCGGCAAATCCGCAGTAAACATGTTAAAAAGAACAGGGCCAAGCACAGAACCCTGCGGGACACCAGAAGTCAACACCAACTGCTCAGAATATCTTATTGAACCTTCCATATTTATCCTGGTTGTACATGTTCTCTGCTTAATATAGCTTGTGAACCATTTGAGTGCTACAGCACTGGCACCATAATACCCCAACTTTGCCAGCAACAATTCAAAATTTACAGTATTAAAAGCTTTTGACATATCAATCAAAACCATTATTGTCACCATACCCCTATCTCTTGCTGTAACAATATCATCTGTAACATCTGACAATGCTGTTGCTGTACTGTATCCGCTGCGAAAGCCTGACTGGTTATTAGGCAGCACATTATATCGCTGAAGATGGTAAGCCAGTTGGAAATTAACAATCTTTTCCAGTTATTTGGATCCCACGGGAAGAATTGATATCGGCCTCAAATCCCCCAACACAGCAGGCTTATTGTTCTTTGGTATCGGGTGTATTATAGCAGACTTCCATACACTTGGAACAATGCCAATCTCAAGAGATACATTTATAATATGTGTCAAAGGCAACAGACAAAAAGGGAGCAGCAATCGTAACATGCATGCTGAAACACCGTCTATGCCAACCGCCGCAGATTTGATCTTAAGCAAAACCTGTTTTATTTCGTCAGGATTAGCCATAGTAAATGCAAATTCTGAGTAATACTTATATTTTCCACATTTAAACTCATTTAGAAGAACCGGATTATCTGACACCTTAGGCACAGATGTTTGAAAGAAGTGACTGATCTCTTCGCAATCCGCTAAAGTCTCTGCTCCAAAAACCCAACCTTTTCGCCTCACTCCAAATACGTGCCTGTGTATTCCCTTGCAATCTACTTTTGTAATAGGCTTCCCTTTCTCTCTCTATTGCTTGTCTTACCATCTTTCTCATGTCATTATAAAACTTTCTGGTTACTTCGTTTTTCTTCCTTAAATATTCAATTTTGGCCTCATCTCTTTCCTTTATTAGACCTTTAATGGCGAATGTGATGTAAGGCAGCTTCCTCCGCCTAGGACGAACCTTCACAAGTTTAAATGGTGCATGCTGATCATACAAGGAAACTACGATTGCATTGAAAATTTCAAGTTTTTTATCAATGTCAACAGTGAAGTAGACATCGCTCCAGTTTGCTTTCTCGGCATCATTATAAAATTTTTCCAGATTTATTCTAGAAATGTCTCTCACTTTTCTTTCTTCTGGCACAAAAGTCGGCTTCTCCACATTAATTTCGCAATATACTGGGCTGTGATTAATATTCAACTCGGAGAATTCTTTAATTCCTGTTGACATGATCTTATTCCTATAGTTTGTAATAATTAAATCAATAAGTGCACTACTTTGTTCCGTTATACGAGTTGGTTCCGCAATAATCTGTTCCAAAGTGAATGTCTGAAGAATGTCTAAAAAGTGCCGAGATACTGCACCATCAGAGAGAAGATTTATGTTAAAATCACCCAAACAAAGAAAATAGTCTGAAACTGGCACTAAGTCAGCAAAGAGTTCCTCAAATATCCCAAGTTGGCACAAGGGCAGCTGATAAGGAATATACAGAGCCCCGACCACTGTCCTCAGTCCACTGCAAGTGATCCCGACCCAGACCTGTTCCACTACATCGCTAACTAATTGTTCATCCATCACCCTGGCATTCAGTTCTCTTTTTGCATAAATTGCAACACCACCTCCAATGCGAACAGGTCTATCTCTTCTATGCACATTGTACCCTGATATTTCTATGTCATTATCTGGTATGTTTTTATTCAGCCAAGTTTCTGTGAGGCAGACAATATCAAAATTTGATGCCAGAACAATCTCTTTGAAAGCAAAGAATTTTGATGATAAAGATCTAATATTAAAATGAATAACTCTCAATATTTTTTCATTCATTTCCTTGTTCAGGCTGCCAGAATTTATAAAAAATCAATCAATCTTTTTTTCTTTTCCAGTTGCTTTAGATATGTGGGACAGTCTTTACTAAGGGTGTGGTGATTGCAATCAATATTTAATTTCGAGGTTAATGCAACATTCTTGCAGTTTTGGCACACAACTTTATTATCATCCGTATTGCAATCCTGGTCCTTATGAGCTTCTCCACACTTTGAACACACTAATTTATTATGGCAGTCCTTGGCTTTATGGTTAAATCCCTTTCAATGGTAACATCTAACTATGTCCACTGCATCATAAACAGCACACCTACCCCATCCTACATTGATACACAAGCATATCATCAGCAAATAGCTGTATTTTACATTTTTTTGAAAACTTTAACTATGTCATTAACATACAAAATAAATAATATAGGTCCCAACACTGATCCCTGAGGAACTCCCCATTTTGATTCCTTCTCACTTGAAATACTTTCCCCATATTTCGTCACTTGAACTCTACCTACAAGAAAACTTCTGAACCAATCCAACACAACACCATCAACCCCAACACGAGCCAATTTCAACAACAGATTCCGATCAATCGTCTCAAAAGCGTGCTTAAAATCCATGAATACCGCACCTATTATTTGCTTTTCCACTCATGTATCACAGTTTGCACTGCAATCTCACACGATTAGCCCCTTCTAAAACCTGCTTGAGACTCTGAGAGAATGTTATTTCCTTCCAATTAATGCAGAAATTGGTCTTTCACAGCCAATTCCAAAACCTTTTCATAAGATGGGAGCATGTTTATTGGGCTATAGGAGCTTGCATCATCAGCATTCGGGATCTTCTCTACAGGAACAACCATCGATCTCTTCCATTTTGAAGGAAACAATCCGGTTCGCAGGGATTTATTAATAACATCCAATAACCTATTTCAAACAGCTTCCACAATTAATTTGAAAATTGTAGTATTGATCCCATCGATACTACTGTTTTATTTGGCAGGCTCTTAACTATTCTTTTCAACTCGCAGAAAGACACTTCCTCAAATTTATCCAACTTCGAATCATATTTCTCCATTTATCTATCACTTCATCATTATTTAGCCCACTTAGCACCAAACCATCGATGCTATTTAAGAAATAGTGGTTAAATTCTTTGGCCATTTCACAGAATCCCTCAATTAGTCTATTATCAAATTTTATTCGTCTATTCTGACTTCTAATATTCTTACTAACCAACTTCTTGAAGACCTTCCACATTTGGTTGGAATTTTGTTTCACCTCATCTATTTGACTATTGTAATATTCTTTTTTCCTCTTTCTTATCGTATCCACTACCTCATTTCTTTTTCTCTTAGACATATTCCAGTGTTCTATGTTATTAGTATCTACTGATTTTCTAAAGAGAGAATATCTCTTCTTCATCATCTCCTGAATCTCTGGAGTCCACCACCTCTTACCTGCCCATCTTGTATTCAACCACAATTCCTTGACAGGTGCATGTCTATTTAATACTTCCAGAACTGCTCTGCTCTGCCATTAGGTCCGTACTGAGCATTGAGTTATCCCAATTACTATCAATCAAACTAGTTTGGAATTCCAAATCCTTGAATTGTTTTCCAGCCATTTGTTTATTACCCCTATTTCTTTCAGGCATATAAAGCGTTTGGAACGAGGGTTAAAAACGTCAAAAAGAAGCTGGACGAAATTCTTCCGAATCTTCTTAGCCCCATTCCATCGCCCGATATAAATGCCCCGTCTCCTAGCCCAGATTCGGACATAGATTTTCCCATCATGACCGAGAGTTCTACGAACAGTAAGACGTCAGAAATTTAATTTTTTTGTGGTTACATTTTACATTTTTTAGATAAAACGAGCAGTGTCGTGCAGTATCCTAACGCTGGTTATTATAATCCAGTCTCGGAACACAATAGCAGTTTTGTTAATAACGGTTTTAGTAGTTTTTTAGAATCCGGAGTGAACTTCAACATGCAGGTCAATTTATACGACGGATATATTAATTTCTGCCTTCACATGCGATTATTATTTTTAGGATTTCAACGCTACTTCGTTATTTACGCCCCAAAGTTCGCAAACGAACACTGGAGCGACGACGCAGACGACGAACAGTTTTAACTTGAACAATTCTATATCGAGTCTGTTTTCGTCGATATCGCAGCCGCCGTTGCCCCCGGAGGCTTTGCCTCCACCTGTTGCTGCTCCCATACAAGGTGTGCCGCCACCTGTACCGGCGCCTATGGTTACCAATTACCAAGGCGTCCCTCCTCCGCCGACTGACGCTAATTTCCAATACGGTTCGAATCATTTGCCGCTGTTGCCGCCGCCCCCCATGCCGCCTTTTAACAAAGCGGATGGTGGGTACGAGTCGAACTCCAGCTATAACGACTCGTACGGGAATTCTGCAAATTTCGGTATTTGATATTTTGCGATTTGAGCGATTCGTGGGTTGAGCTACGCTTCATTTTTCAGTTAATAACGCGCTGTTTGATGCTGACCCTTACCAGCATAGCGAAGACGTGTTTAATAGTCCGGAGTTCGCCAATCCGTATCCGCCGTCTGCGGAATCGGACTTTCAGTCTGCGTTTCACGCGGAGAGCGAGACGGAAGCGTGGGACTCGCAAAATCCGCCCGATTGGATTCCGGTGAATTCCGATACTCCGGAAAGTCCGCCTATGTTCGAAAAAGAGGCTTTTAGCGATCCGATAGAGTATCACGATAATTTGGAGAGGAAAAACGGGAGGGTGGATGTGGATCACAGGGTTTTGCCGACGATACCTTCGCCCATACTGGAACCTGGTACGTTCAGCGTTTTCTTTTGCGTTTTTGATTTTTCAGAGGAAATAACAACATTTCGTGTTCATTTTATAGCTCAGGAAAATATTACGATTCCTCATTATCATAATATTTATGTCGCAATTTTATTTTTTGGAATGGAACCCCCTGAATTTAATTGCATTTTTGAATAAGATATTTTCTGCTTAAAATGCTTATTTTTGACTTTATGTACCGACATTTCTGTGATAATTTTGACGGATGTAGGATGATTCTGAAAATTAAATATCTTCAGATTGAACGAAGTTGAAGCAGTATTATTTTGACGACAAAGAAATAGTATCTGTGAGAAACTGTTGCAGGCTTAAAAAACCGAAAATATTGTACAGGGAATTGGCAATTACTTGGGCAAGTTAGAAAATTTCAAAACACCGAAACTTTATTTTCTCAAATGGAAGCTCATAATTTTTAAGTCATCCGGCATACTATTAAACAATTTAAACCCCTTATACCGCAAGGAATTTTGCGAACAAGTCTTCACAAATTGAGGAAGTCTGTAATCTTTCACCGATCTCGCCTGGTAATTGTGAACATCCCGGCTACGTATCAAATTACGAGACATGTAATTCGGAACACTGCCGTTAACAATCTTGTATATCAGAATAAGCGTGTTGTAAGTTATTCTCTGTTTTATACTTAGCCATTGTAACGTTTCCAACATCAATCTTATAGGCGTATATCTATTGCACTGCAAAATTATTCGCATTGCCCTATTCTGAAGTATTTGCAACCTTTCCAAATCACCAGCTCCACACAAAAATAATATACTCGAACAAAAATCAAAATGTGGCGAAATTATTTGTTTTATAAACCAGAATTCTAGCCCAAGGACTCAACTTTCTGCTTACTCTACCCAGGAAACCAATTTTTTTAGCAACTTTTTAACAATAAAGTCTACATTGCTTTTAAAATTTAATTTTGAGTCAATTATCACTCCCAGATACTTAGTTTCGCTAACACGTCCACCTCCTCATCATCTATTACCACTTTACAGTCATCTTCCCACTCCTTCCTTATCACTCTGTTACCTATGATCATAACTTTTGTCTTATTAATATTTAACTTCAGTTTGTTTATCTTTAACCATTTTGACACTTCCCTTAACACCTCATTACTCCTGGTTATTGCACTAATTAAGTCACAGTCCGCATTTGCTATAAGGGCATCATCAGCAAACAGATTAATATTACCTTCTTTTACCACTTGCACCAGATCATTCATATACAGTACAAAGAGAAGAGGACCAAGTACCGAACCCTGGGGTACACCCAATCCATTCAGAACCTCTTCAGACTCATAACCACCATATATACACTTCTGAGACCTATTGTCCAGATAACTGCCAAACCATTCTCTAGTTGTACCCCTTACCCCACACCTTCCCATTTTTTCCATAAGCACTCCCCTATCGATTGTTTCGAAAGCTCTTTTCAGGTCCAAAAAGACAGCCACGACATAATTGTCCTCTTGTATTTGTTCTTTCCAGTTCATAAGTACCAAATTTCCATTTCGCGTGGCAAGTTAGACTGATCGTTCTAAAATTTTCACAACTATCCGTGCCTCTCCTTTTTGGCAAAGCTACTACTATGATGTTCCGTTTGTAATCTTCTGGAATCTCACCACCTACGTTGTCCCCCTCTACACTGCTTTCCCTTTCTAATATATCTCCTACTTGTCCCAAATTTTCAAAATATTCACCCAAAATTGTTCAAAATAGTGTAAGCCAATAAGAAGAACCTCTCCGTAAAATTGTACCGCAATCTGTTAACGTAGTTTCTTGGATACTGAAAAAAATTGATATTTATTCGTCAAATTTCAACACTCTGTATCTTCTTAAAAGCTAACACGAGAAAAAAGTTACTTTACTTGTATATACGAAATATAAATTTTAAGAAAATGTGAACAGTTTTTTCAAGAATTTCGGCATTGCGTTGAAAAATTATTTATTTGATCGACATGTACTTTGCCCCCTTTCTAGACATAGGTCTCGGTCATAGAAGTAAAGACGTGGATCACAGAAACCTGATTAGTTTGACGGGCTCGCCCGCAGGCACCCCGCCTTCTGCTCCGACGCCCGCCAATTGGAGTACTAGCGGTGATCAGGTAAAATAATAATTTCCCCCCCGGAACACATTTCCACATTTCTGTTTGTTTAATCAGGATTACAGAATGGCTCCTCCACCGGTACCGACGACCACCGTAACAGGCACGGCGGACCAAGATTACCGCGTATCTACCTTCGACATCGAGCAGTTGAAGTTGCCTCCTCCGCCGCCGCCTCCTCCCAAAACAATAATGCCGCCGATCAAGTCACCGTTCAAAAAACCAGGCAACTCGCCTAGGAAATTGCAAGACAACGTCGAGAGCATAGACATGGATTTGAGCGACGACGATCCACCGGAACAGTTGATGAACGAAAATTTGCGGCTAGTCGTGGATCCCACGAAAGATTTAGGGGGCGATCTGCCGTCCCCTGTTGTCGATATGTCGGAGCCGCCGCCTGTCCGTATGTTGGAGCCGCCGCCGCCCTTTCCCGATTTGCCCGAAGACGTGGACGCGCAGAATTTCCTGGACGATCTAGACAACGACCTGAACTGCGACGATTTCACGGCGGAACTGTCCGATGAGACTCCGCCGCAGAATATGTTCACCAACCAGGTGTGGAACCATCCTCCGCCGCCGCCGCCGCAACCGATCTTCCCCCCAGGGCCGAACATGAGCGTGCCTCCCCCGTGGATGATGGAGCAACCGCCGGGCTTTAACGGCGACTTCCGTGGCGGCAGAGGTAACGGTATGCGAGGTAATTTTAACAATAGGGGCTGGGGAGGTAACAACGGCGAGTTCAGGGGCAGGGGCGGACCCCGGCCGTTCAGAGGGGGGAACAGTAACTTCCGGGGGAATCAGAGAGGACGCGGCGGACCGAACAATAACAGGGGCGGGTTTAAGAGGGGCGGGAGGAACTTCCGGAGGAATTTTCGGGGTAGGTTTTGAGCTGACGAGGTCCGGGAAAGTTCTTGAAGGTTTGAAACTTGATAGAAACGTTGTTGAAGATGTTAAATCAAAATTCTCTTGGATGTCGTGGTAGGTTCATCTCTTAAAATCGCTCCCAAATTCGATCTAGCTTATTTATCGTTCAGTTTTCGATAAATATGCTCGCGTTGGGGGCGGTTTACCCAATTTTAAGGGATGAACCCAGCATATCTGAGGGAACTTTGTTTTATTTTATTCGCGATGCCAAGTTTCAAAATTTTGAGGCCTGGTTGTTCGAAAAAACCAACACCGGCTTCGTTGCTATGATACAACCAATCAGAAAACTGGTATCTTAGCAACTAAGCGGGTATCTTAGCAACGAAGCTGGTATCTTAGCAACGAAGCCGACGTCAGTCTTGAGTCGGTGTTGGTTTTCTTGAACAAGCAGACCGAAGAATTTTCCTGGACTGCTAGAAAAAAGCATTTCGATACGTTTCTCTTGTAAGTCACGCAATCAAGATTAAGGTCTTGATCCCCCTTTTACGTGGACAGACTGTATAAAGCATTTTCGCTGGGATTAAAGTTTTTGTGTGGGAACGCAGCGAGGTTTTTTTATAATTCGATTAGTTGTAGTGTTTTTTTGTACACGTAAAGTTTTTGTTTTAAAAAACACTGTTGTATGTTAATTTTTTTTAAAATTTGGGTTTCCTTACGATTCTTATGTAGGAAATGTGACGAGAGCGGAGATGTGATTGTATAAAATTAGTCGATAGGTTTGTTGTTTTTTTTTTATAATATTAAGGTGGACTCTACCGTACTTTTCGTCGTTATTGACGAGTAAGAGCCGTAAAGCAAAAGTTTGTTTGCGTTTCGAAAAGTACAGTAAGGGAATTTGTAAATAATAAACGGAAGAACGATTGCCTGGATTATTAATTTTTTGTGGACCACCGTAAGATTACTTCACCGGAGACACTGCTCGGCTATAAAAAAGTTGATTTTACCAAATTGCAAGACACTCGACTTGATAGTAGTAGTTTTCCCTCGATAATTATAGACTTGCAGTGTTTTTCCAACGATAGCTGCGCAGAGGCGCAGCTGTGTTTTCAATTGTTCGCAGTAGAGCTTAATGGATTTTCTGTAATTTTCTCTTTTGATTTTGCCGTTAAATATGTATCATTTATTATGAATAAAATATTTTATTGGGGTTTTACTGTGGTAATTGTAGTAATTGTGCTTGTTTGGAAGAGGCGTCCGGTTTTTTTCAAGAGAATGTTGGATGCAATGCGGCGGACACGCTTTTGTATCGGTTTTTTTCAGTAAATTTTATTTATCGCGGGTTTTTTATCGGAAAGCGAGAAGATTTCCGGAAGTGCCTTCAAGAAATGGACGTCGTCTTGCCGTAAGTTCTGTCCCTAACAAAAAGTTATTTATTCTGCTGGGAAATCGGTCTCTTCTTTTAATAGCATTTACACTTTGTCAACTCCTTATTCATCAACTTACAAGCTACTTGTGTGGGTCCTCGTGGGCAACTCATAGATCAATGTATCATCGGCAGAAAAGTACATAATAGTCGGGGAGCAGCTTGCTTAAATTCAAAGTGGTCGTCCGAAGTCGAGGACACACTTGTTTTGAAGACTGTTTTCTATGTAAAATCACCCGCTGAATCCGAATCAGGAGGGCGCCCGTTCATTTGGGACGGCCTTGACCCTGAAAATTGCATTTTTACGTAAAATTTCGAAAAATTGAAAACTCCGAACATTTCAGTTTACATCGTCATATCTTCGTTCTGGAGACAGCTAGGAAGCTAAATTTTTTTTTGAAATGTTCTCCATGCATTTTTCATTACAAACCTCTATACACAGTTAACTTTCGAAAAATAATTACGTCAGAAATTTGTAATTTTGTACACCGCGTCATTTTTGTGCACCTTAATTTTCACCACGCGAGAAAGTTTTTTATTGTAAAAGATAGATCCCTATTCAATCGAAATAATATGTCTTGAAAAGTATGCAGAAGTTTTTAGTGAAAAAATCATCTCGATACCTGCAATACTGACCGAGTTACAGCGATTAACAAAATATTGCTTTTTGCGCTGCTGCATATAGTGTTCTATCTCTACTCTACGCATCTACCTACTCCGTGCATCTGCGCCTGTGGGCGGCTAATCTCCGTCATATGCGGGAAACTCGTGCAAATACCTATTACTTTTCTTTGGCAAAGTGATAAAACAGTTTCCAATGTAATGAAGTTTATGTTTAAGTTTAATTGTTTACAAATAATAACACGTCATAACTGTAAAACTGTTCACTGTTCAATTTTTCAAATTCTATCTGTTTTTGTACCTGCCACCAGGGCCGTTTCTAGTGAGCGGGGAGTGAGTGTCAAACACACAGGCAGCCAATTTTTGAGGCGGCGAGCGGTATACACCAGCCGAAAAAACGAAATCGAATTACCGATTAACTTTAAAAGTAAGTTAAAGGTGGCATTCACTTTAAGGCTGCACGCGCGGAGAAGGGAGAACTTCATATTATGCAGTTACTTCTTACTTACATTGTATTTTTTTTGCATTTCCATGTAGATCTTATATCAAATTTATGTTACGCCCATGTATGGAGTTCCAATTTTTATGTATTCCTATTTTGAGAACAAATATAAAAACTTTTTAAAAAATGAATCTTTTTCTTCGAATGAGGAACGATATAGGGGTGTAGATCTCGGTGTAGATACAGTGTTCGTTAGCTTAGGTTAGGTTGAGGACGGCAATCCGGCAATACGTAACTTGACACGCAGGCAGCCCAAAGACTTCTAGTCTTTGAGGCAGCCAAGGGGTCAGAAGCGGCCTGCCTGCCGCCTTGAACAATGCGTTATATCCATTTTCAGTTACAGCTTGAACTGTTTCTGCTGAATCATTCATCTGACAAATTATGCACAAATTGTAATTGATTTCCATTTTCACTAATAGTAATGCATATAACTTAACCTCAGTCTTCAATCAAAATCGCACAAACAGTGATTCCAAAACAATTCCACAAATACATACTACTCGTACCGACTCTTACATAGTTATTGTTATTTGTAAACAATTAAGCATAAACTTGATTATATCGGAAACTGTTTTATCACTTTGTGAAAGAAAAGTAATAGGTATTTGCACGAGTTTCCCGCATATGACGGAGATTAGCCGCCCGCAGGCGTAGATGCATCACGGAGTAGGTAGATGCGCAGAGTAGAGGATAGAACACTATGCCGCAGCGCAAAAAGCAATATTTTGTTAATTGCTGTAACTCTGTCAGTATTGAAGATATCGAGATGATTTTTTCACTAAAAACTTCTGCATAGTTTTCACGACATATTGTTTCGATTGAATAGGTATCTATCTTTTACAATAAAAAATTTTCTCGCGTGGTGAAAATTAAGGTGCACAAAAATGACGCGGTGTACAAAATTACAAATTTCTGACGTAGTTATTTTTCGAAAGTTAATTGTGTATAGAGGTTTGAAATCAAAAATGCCTGGAGAACATTTCAAAAAAAAATTTAGCTTCCTAGCTGTCTCCAGAACGAATATATGACGATGTAAACTGAAATGTTCGGAGTTTTCAATTTTTCGAAATTTTACGTAAAAATGCATTTTTCAGGGTCAAGGCCATCCCAAATGAACGGGCGCCCTCCTGATTCGGATTCAGCGGGTGATTTTACATAGAAAACAGTCTTCAAAACAAGTGTGTCCCCTCGACTTCGGACAAACTCTTTAGATAAGCGCTTTTTGAGATGGCTGCTCCCCGACTATAAAGGATTCTTTAAATCCACAATTGAACATCATTTACATATAACAAAAATAACAATGGCCCCAGAACACTACCTTGAGTGACTCCTACATCACATGCTATCTCCGATGATACACAATTTTTCATCCTGCACACAATCATCTTATTGTCTGCCGCATTGTTACGTAAGTATTTTAACACCAAATGTAGAGGTTTCGCAGGAATGTTTCTCTCTGATCCCCGACTGATTTCTATAAAGCAAATTATTCCTGACAATGTATTCCCTGACCTGCTGATTAACAAAAATTTCAAGTGCTTTCTCAACCACAGGCAAAAGATTGACCGGACTGTATTCATTCGGGTTTGAAGTTCCTTTTAACTTTTTCTATTGGTATAATTATACTAACTCTGATTTCTCCATTTCTCCTACCAGTGATCCAGTCTGTAAGGAAGTATTTATGTAGTGCAGCAATGGGTAGCACCTCAAAAGTATCACACCTAGAAGCCATGACTCAGCAATGCATCAATTTTCCATCTTCCGTGATTAACCTCAATTGAGTCAACAATTTCCCATAAACTGTTATCGAAGAAAGCATTTACGTTTTGCGATACCAAACTCCTTGGACTATAAATAGGAGGGTCCTCAAATAAAATTGTCAGTCTCTCTTCTTTTCCTGAAATTTCCCCAGCTTTGTTCTGAGAACCTTCCACAATTTCCTACCATTTTGCTTATATATAATAATAATCTTTCTTTATTTAGCAATAAGCTAATATTACATCAATATTGTAACAATACACTCCCAAGAAAAAAAAAGAGAAAAATGAAAAGAAAACGCCCAAACACCAACAAATGTCACAAAATGCCTCTAACAAAAACACAACACATTCTCTTGAAACTGCTCAAATTCGGGGCTTCCTTGTTTTCATCCGGCATACTATTAAACAATTTAAACCCCTTATACCACAAGGAATTTTGCGAACAAGTCTTCACAAATTGAGGAAGTCTGTAATCTTTCACCGATCTCACCTGGTAACTGTGATCATCCCGGCTACTTATCAAATTACGAGACATGTAATTCAGAACCCCGCCGTTAATAATCTTGTATATCAGAATAAGCGTGTTTTAAGTTGTTCTCTGTTTTATACTTAGCCATTGTAACGTTTCCAGCATCAATCTTATAGGCGTATATCTATTGCACTGCAAAATTATTCGCATTGCCCTATACTGAAGTTTTTGCAACCTTTCCAAATCACCAGCTTCACACAAAAATAATGTACTTGAACAAAAATCAAAATGTGGCGTAATTATTGTTTTATAAACCAGAATTCTAGCCCAAGGACTCAACTTTCTGCTTACTCTACCCAGGAAACCAATTTTTTTGGCAACTTTTTGAACAATAAAGTCTATATTGCTTTTAAAATTTAATTTTGAGTCAATTATCACTCCCAGATACTTAGTTTCGCTAACACGTTCCACCTCATCATCTATTATCACTTTACAGTAATCTTCCCACTCCTTTATCACTCTGTTACCTATGATCATAACTTTTGTCTTATTAATATTTAACTTCAGTTTGTTTATCTTTAACCATTTTGACACTTCCCTTAACACCTCATTACTCCTGGTTATTGCACTAATTAAGTCACAGTCCGCATTTGCTATAAGGGCATCATCAGCAAACAGATTAATATTACCTTCTTTTATCACTTGCACCAGATCAATCATATACAGTACAAAGAGAGAGGACCAAGTACCGAACCCTGGGGTACACCCAATCCATTCAGAACCTCTTCAGACTCATAACCACCATATCTACACTTCTGAGACCTAATTGTCTAGATAACTGCCAAACCATTCTCTAGTTGTACCCCTTACCCCACAGCTCTCTTCAGGCCCAAAAAGACAGCCACAACATAATTGTCCTCCTCTATTTGTTCTTTCCAGTTCATAAGTACCAAATTAAGAGCCGTTTCACAGGAATGATCACTTCTGAAACCCGACTGAAATTCCGACAGTAAGCCATTATCTTCTAAGTACCTTTGCAATTGTTCTTTTACTACACATTCTAAAACTTGCTCATATTTAGGAAGCATATTAATCGGTCTGAATTCCTGGGCCTGACCGGCCCGTTGCACCTTCGGAATAGGAACCACCGTTGCCGTCTTCCACGATTCATTCATGTAATTAGCCAGTGTAACATAATCAGCACCTCCCGATGATTCCGGTACGTTATCGGCTTAATTTTCCTGATCCACTCTTCAAAAATGTCACCAGTCATCCAGGTTTTTTTAATTAAAGTGTAGTAAACTTTTTCTACTAATCCATCCAGTGTCGACGGTAAATTCACGATGTCCAAAAGGTCAATAAATTTTGGGACTTTCTCTTTGATAATGATACCTGATATAGTCCAGTTGTTGCAAACCTGATGTCCTTATGAATTTTTTTCGAAGGGACAGAATTTATGGAAGACCATCGGAGTCATCGACAATTGAGATTATATCGTGTTTTTTTTTTTAATTTTTTGGTAAACGAGTTACTTGTAAGTCTTCGTTTTACTAAACAACCACGACTACACGAAGCATTTCGATATTTTCAGGAATAGGTGTTTGAATTTTTGCATAAATTGCTGTAGACTGAACGAGATGCATCTTTTGAGGTACCAGTGTTCGATGTAAGTTGTCAACAGAAAGAAGTTATTACAAATGTTGCTTCTTGAACGTAAGAGGGAAAATTAAATCTACTATTTGGTGATGAGGTTTCAACCGGTAAAGAAGTTACTCAAGAATTTAAAAGTGAAGACATCCTTCGAGAAATCAAAGATTTAATAAAAATGACCGGCTGGATAGCTGACAACGATCTCTTTGTCTCGGACTACGCTGGAGACCATGAATTTCCTGAACAACACCCCGTTTGCTTCTCCCAAAGTGCCTTAAGTTCGCTTAAAGACTGGTGCACTCGTTTGTAACACTAACATAGGCAAGAATTATGGCCCCCTGATCCTACACGTTTAAATTTGTATTTCTGTGGTACTGCCAAGATTAAACCAAAACGAACTATTTAAATAAGATCAGCATATTTACAACTTACATCAATAGATGCACCTCATGAAGTTCTACACAACTATGCAAAGATTTAAAGCCGTTATATTAAAAAAATAATTAACGTAACCGGACTATCTTCGTCTTGAAAAATACGCCGTATTGCAGTAAAATTTTTCAGAAATTTAACTTCTCCCATAAAAACAACCCTCATCTACTGTAATTTAAATAATCGGCACAACAAATACGCAATTCTTTTCTTCAAAATTCGAGTTAGTATATTTTTGAGGTTATGTCACCGGCGACTAATTATTTTTGTGCAAAAACTAAAGTTTCTTCATTATAATTTCCACATCCGTCGAAGATCACAAAATTCATCAAATTATACCAATAAAATAGAAACTGTAGCTGCAGTCGAAGAATAAATAAATAAAAAAAATGCGATTTTATTGACGTATCCTTGGACAAAATTGTCTACTGTCAAAACGATTGTCGGATTTTGACATTTTTAGGTTAGGATAGGAAATTTAACATTTTTCTAATTTTCCATCCACTACATTCTCTTGAAAAATAAAAATGCATAGAGTATCAAAGTTTCATGTAAGTTTTTCTTTATTTTATTGGGCAGTTCATTATCTTTCTGCAAACTACAAAAGAACTGGATACACTTGATGCTGTTATAAAATTCCAAGTAAATTACTGCAATTTTCACGAAAATTGAAGCTAATGTTTATTGAATGAGCAATTTTTATGCAACCGGATCGCATTGGATTGCCCGTAATGAAGAGGCAGCTGATGTGTGGCTTGTAGAGGACGGCAAGCTATCGGAATCGTTTATGTCGTACATCTCCGATGCGACTCTGCCGATATCGCCTTTATAAGGAAAGTGGTTCTGCAGGGTGCTTTTCATGATGATTTCTTCGAGTAGATCGAAGAGACTTTCGGATATCTTCGCCACGTCCACGTTTAGACCTTTGTAAGAGTCTGCGGACATTTTCGAGACTTCCAGATGTTCTTTTGTCACTTCTATGTAGGAATCGAAGGAGTTTTTAGAGGCTCTTCTGTCCACAACATAGTTGCACAAGGTGCTGAGGGATTTAACTTCTTTGAGCCGGTTCTTACGCTTTTTCCACTCCATATTGATTTGGACGAAATCATCCGTTGTTATTGAAAGGAATTTATCGATTCTGTCTAGCGTGGTGAGTCTCGAAAAGTCTTCAATGCTGGTGAAGGAATTTAAGGCGACAGTTTTTTCTTTTCGCAACAATTTCCATGAAATCGGTGTTTTTTCTTTGGCAACTATTTCTGATGATCCCCGCTCCGATTCTAGCAAAAAAACTTTAATTAATAAAGATGAAGAATTAATTACAAACAATGACGTCTTACCTGGATAAGACTTCATGAAAATTCTATGAGGTTTCAGCCGTATCGTCTTTCTTTTAACGTACGTCACTTGTTTATGTACCAAGAAGTACAGCAAACATAGCAAGAAACTCATACATAGTTCGAAGCTGAAATTTGGGACGGACTGTACGTGAAAAGTAATTTTTTGTTGTAGAACAGTTCTTGCTAATTTTAAATATTTCTCCATCTTATTTTGTTAAAGAACCACAATTTTGATAACGCATACTTTCAGATTCATTCTATCATTGTCACGCTGACACTCGTTGATTTTGAAGATTGTTTCTTTTATTTTTACCCCATAAAATTTGTTTGAATAATTCCAAAACAAGATAGATGGTTTTTGAATGGTACGTCCTTATTTTTACAATGAAAAGATGAAAAAAACAGCGCTAAGGTCCCACCGAGATTTGAACTCGGATCGCTGGATTCAGAGTCCAGAGTGCTAACCATTACACCATGGGACCTTGAGTTCATGTATAGCCAATGGCTGCTTTTTAAATCTTTCGACAATACATGTTGAATAAAAATACAAATTATGGAAATTTATTAACAAATATAATTAATTTTAAAAGTTACACTTCGATCAATATCTTAAAATCTTTTTTTCCCGTTTTCTGGCGTTCTTATTTATACGAGAATGAATTCTAACAGTCGGACACGCCCATTTCTCAGGGACGCTGAAATATTTTCTAGTTTCTATAAAATTATACCACCGTGAAGCCTAAAAACCTTTCGAATTAACTACTGAACGGTTTATTTTATTATAAACAGCTTTTCTTCTTTTAGAATTAGCCAGGCTGGGTGTAGTCAACTAATTTACATAAAAAATTGAACCATCCAATACACCGAAGAAGTAGTGACGTCATGCGAAATTGACAGACGTCAAAATCACGTGCCATTTGGTTTGTACAAAGTAATAACGGAATTTCTCGTATTTTTATGCAAAAATTGTTTTGCAGGTGTCAGGAAGAGTTGCGAGGATCAAAGAATAAATGAAATCAGAAACATAAAAACAAAACTTTTATTTAGAAAATGTACATTTTAATACCTAACGCTCTGGGATAATAAATTTGATTCATTTACAGTCTCAAACAGTTTTCCTGCTTTTATTTTCCACACAGACCTGTGCCTTTCAATAATATGTTTAATTAAAGTTTCGACTTGTTGAAGATGGCGCCCTAAGCTTTGCAGCACTGTCACCAGGAGTTTACCGTAAACTTTATCAGTACTAAACTCTTCGATAGAAGAATGCATTAGTTCTACAATTTTTTTCTTCACTTCAAAATTTATGTTCGGATTTAGCAAATGATCGATTATTTTCATGTGGCGCTGTTCGATTTTTGTCATTCCCATCGTAATATCGCTGAAATAAATAAAATACCTGTTAAAAATTGCTCGGATTTATCTTAGTTCTTTCAATTACTATAAAAGCGCGTTCTTCTCTTCGTGCCCCAATTTATTCACATTTTCCATCAAGGTTGAAATATTTTCCGCATATAACATGGTTTTTAAGAGTTCTCCTTGTATAATCGTGGAATATTTACTGTAAAAACCCTCAAATACATTCTCTAAATTTTTCGTTTGTTCCGAGCATAACTAAAATATTAAAAAATGTTCTTTCCGCACAAAACAATCAGAATACGACTTACCTTTGGTACCAATAAGCTCTTAAAGTAACACAATACAAGTAAATTGGCACTGCAGTAATTATAATTGCATAAAACATCTCCAAAATTGCATATTGAGTCCGTATTTAATTCTTCCGATAGTGTAGTGAATATTTCGCTTATTTGCGTTTCTGAACATTCAATACACAGTCTCTTTAATAAATCATCTGGCACGGCCTCTCCGGAGTTTAAAACTTCCAGAATTACGTCTGCCAACTCTTCGTTAATGTTATTTACATATTCGTTTAACACATCTTCCAAATCGGCATCAATTTCAATCTTATTCAATTCCCCAACGGGACTTTCCTCATCTCTTATTGAAATATGATCACATTCTTCGGTTTCATTTTCTTGTAAAGTTTTTAAAAGATTTTGCAAGCCCTCATTCTGCGAAAAATCAGTTTGAATACAATTTTTGACAAGTTTTGAATTAAATTTTGTACCTTTGGCAAGTATTTTTCTAGAATGTGCTTCTGCTTTACATTTTTCTTGTTTTTATCTGCTTTTTCTGCAACTTTTAAGAAATGTCTTAATTCAGGGTACGATTCTTTATGAAAATTATGATTAATAAAATTCATTGTACAAAATTTCCCGGCCTGTCATCGCCGACTGTCAATCACAGAACAGGATATCCTGTAATCCTGTCAATGTAGTTGAGAGGCACCAGTGTGGATGGCGCAATTGTCATAGGTAACTTCGGATTACGACGAGAATTGGCCGAAAATTTTAATTATAACAGGACTACTTCCCCTATTGCAAACGTTATTTTGAGTTAAATTGTATTTTGTATAAATTCCAAGCCAAATCTGCTGAAATTTTGGAAACACACGTGTACACGAGCGTTATGTATCCCCTACTCTTCCGAGCAATTTGAAACTGTCAATTATCAATTTTCATCTGTCATAATTGTATCAAGAATTGTCAATAGAAAACCATGAAATTTGCATTGCACTCTTGTATTAACGTTTAAATAACACAATTAAATTCAAAAATTGTCAGAAGCAATACAATGATACTTATTTTGTATAACAGCAAGTAACAACGGTTTCTGTGTGGTAAAAAGTGCGCGGCTAGCTTTACATAACCTATAAATGACAAACTCGGCGCAAGAAATTACTTGAAACTCGCGTTTAAGTAGTTTTAAAATAGTTTTAAATGGCAGATAATGGTTTAAATGCTCATCACCAATCAAGTTCCTCATCTATTCAACCATCAAATTTAGAATGTAAGGATTTATACGATTATTTAAGGTCTAAACCTTCGTCGGTGTTAGAGAGACTATATAATCACCCTACGATATGTTTGGCTGTGTACAGGTGAGTGTCTTTTTTGTGTGTGTACGATGAGTTAGTAGTTTTATTTGGTTATTGTAGAGAGTTACCGGAACTAGCGCGTCAGTACGTAATTCGAATATTGTTTGTTGAACAACCCGTTCCGCAAGCTGTCGTTGCGTCTTGGGGCTCCCAGGCTTTCTCAAAGTATTTTACATTTAATTTGTTTAATATGCGGAGTAATTGTAAGATATTTTTAGAGAACATACGTATGTTAGTAAGGTACTAAGTGAACTGTCAGTTTGGCAGGAAGCTGCGATTCCTGGTGGGTTAGTAGGTTGGATTTTAAGCCCGACGTTTAAACGAAACTTAAAAATTGCTCTGTTAGGAGGGTATGTATAAAATAAATGCGGTTTCTTCGGTATTTACTTTGATATTCTAGTGGTAAACCATGGAGTATGTCTTCAGCTTTAGAAGCCGATAGCAAAGCGCGAGACGTTTCGTTTTTAGATTCTTACTCTCAAGAGAGGTGGGAATGTATTTTACATTATATGGTCGGTTCGCAGCAACAAGAAGGTATATCGGCAGATGCGGTTCGTATTCTTTTACACGCTGGACTTATGAAAACGTAATTATTTTTCTGAGCTCTGTTCCGTTGTTGGTTTTATAACTAATGTGGTTTTTAAGGGATGAAGATGATGGTAGTCCTGTTATCACGAGACGAGGGTTTCAGTTTTTGTTGTTGGATCGGCAGGCTCAGGTGTGGCATTTCTTGTTGCAATACTTGGATACAGTCGAGCAAAGAGGCGTGGATCTCTCGGAGTGCTTGACGTTTCTGTTCCAGCTGAGTTTTAGTACGTTAGGAAAGGTAGGATTCCCGAATTTTGCTTGTGGAGCAAAATGATCAATTTTTTTCTTAGGACTATAGCACGGAAGGTATGAGCCAGGGTCTTTTAATATTCCTGCAACATTTGCGTGAATTCGGGCTAGTGTATCAACGAAAAGTATGTTTTATTATTTGCGTCGGAGATTTTGTTAATTTAAGATTGCGTTTTTTAAAGCGTAAAGCTGGGAGGTTTTATCCAACGAGATTGGCGTTGAATATAACCAGTGGGCCCGATAAAAGTGCTCCTGTTCTAGAGGAGGACGCACCCAAGGGTTATATCGTAGTCGAAACGAATTATAGAGTTTACGCTTATACAGATTCGAATTTACAAGTCGCGTTGTTGGGACTGTTCACCGAATTAATGTACAGGTAATTCTCTGCCCTTAAATAATTTGTGTTTTTTTGCATTTGAACCTCCGATCTAAACTTACACTACGTTCCTGTAAATACCAAACCTACTACTAAAGTAAAATGAATCGATAAACCTATAGGGTTTCTTAGAACTTTCGGAACATAAGAGCAATAAAATTGTTTTTTTAGAACTAGAAGGTAAGTACACTAATTAAAACGAAAAAGGAGCTGTTTCTTTCTTTTGTTAAATTTCATTTATGCCACAAAATACAAAGATAAATTTTTTCCTCTGCTTAGTAAACATACTCCAGTTGAAAGGTTTATAGCGATACATTTTTTCTTTTCAACCGTTTTTTGATTGAAGCAATAAAACCTAAAAATCACATTTTTTTACCAAGAGATAAATGTCTTTATCAACTTGCTTCTTTAGTTTCGTTTCAAATGTGAAAGAATAAATGTGAATGTTGTTGTGCTTGGTAGAACACGAAGACGTACCAGAAATTCAGATTGCTAGAGTCATAGCTCTCATTCAAGAGGGCCACTCAAGACGGCAAGTAGCCCGAATTTTAAATGTCAGTATAGTTGCCATAAATAGGGCCTGGATAAGGTCTCAAATGTATGGTATTGTTAGAAGGCAACTTTATCTGCATTGCGCAAGGTCAACTTCTGTCTAATACGGATTTGGGCCACCAGAATCCGCAGAATTTCCGCTACAACGCTCCAAAATCAGCTAGTATAGGCCACAGGAATCAGAATAAGTACCAAAACGATACGTAACAGGCTTTACGAACGTCAGTTTTATGCAAGCAGACCTCCTTTAAGCCGTGATCATCGCAGAGCAAGAAGGTTCTTTGCTGAAGAACATGTTAATTGGGACTTAGGGCAGTGGAGCAACGTGCTGTTCACTGACGAATCCAGGTTCTACTTAAATCACATTGATGGATGAGTTCGAGTCTTGAGACGCCCAGGTGAACGTTTTTTAGACTGCACTGTAGAAGAAAGGGTTCCATTTAGAGGAGGATCCATCATGGTTTAGGACGGGAAAATTTGAATTTGCACATGGAGATGGTGGTAATTCGTAGGTATACGAGCCCCTTCCCATTTCACTTGGTCCACCCATTGAAATCTTAGTTTTTTGGACAGCATCAAAAAATAATAAATACTACATGCTGTTTTTAGGTCCCAAATTAATTAACAAGGCATATTTAATAATATGCAGTAGAAAACACCAACTTTATTGTTCCCTATTCAAATTTGTAACAAAGAAGCAAAAATGTTCCAAGTACGGCGACATCAACCCATTTTTATTTACAAGGTTAAGTTTCTTGAGTAAAAAATGAACTAGAAAAAGTAAAAGTAGCAATTTTGCTTTAGGCCAAGTGAAAACCACTTTTAACACCACGGCAGAAGAAAAATAGATTAAGATGGGCAAAAGAACGTGAGGATTGGACATCACAGCAATAGCGAGCAATACAATGGAGTGATGAGACCCAATTTGAAGTGTGTGTTGGAGACAGTCGAAGTCGAGTTACTCGCAAAAAATGAGATGTTCCATCCTGGCTATCTCAAAAGAAAAGTAAAATTTCCTGCGTACTTCATGGTCTGGGGCAGAATGTCATCCAAAGGAGTAGGAAAACTTCATTTTCTTAACGGAACTGTGGACACAAACAAATATTTAGACATTTTAGAAGAATCGCTTTTACCGGTCATGGAAGCATGTTTGACATCAAGCCAAGATTTTGTGTTTCAGCAGGATGGTGCAGGATGCCACACCTCAAAAAGAGCCTTAAAATGGATGGAAGACTTTTGGAATGGATTTCTAATAGTCCTGATCTATCACTGATCGAAACTTTGTGGCACGAGATGAAAACGGTGCTACGGAAATATCCTGCTAGAACAATCCCTAAACTGAAGCAAAGGCTTCAGGAAATATGGGATTCGTTCACACCGGATTTATGCCAATGCTTGGTTAATACTATGCCCCACCGAATTTTGGTTGTAATAAAAATAAAGGTGATGTTACCCAGTGGTAAACTTTAAGATTGTTGTTTTGGTAATTTTACGTATTTGTTCACTTTTCTTCTATTCCTTCTCATTCTCATTAGTTATCGGTTTTAGTTACTTCATACGTATTTCTTGTGGTTAAGAGGTGCTAAAGATCAAAACAAAGATCAAGAATGGGAGAGAAAGTAAACACTACACCACCCAAGCAGGAACAATATACTAAAACAAAAAATATAAACTTATTAAATTACAACATACAATGTATAAACAAAAAAGTGGAATGTTTAGAACAAACGCTAGAAGAACATAACATAAACATAGCTTGTATCCAGGAGCACTGGATGAACAGTGATAGAATAAGCTCAGTAATCTTTAAACACTATGAAGTTGCATCAAATTTTACACGCGCATCAAATTATGGTGGAGTTTTAATCGTGACAAAAAATAATCTACAAACTAAAGATATAATGGAAATTAAAAACTGTTGTGTAGAAAATTTCTTCGAAGTGACGTATAGAAATCAAGAAATTGAATAGTGTAGTAATAAATGTATATAGACCACCAAAAAATGATAAAGCTTCAATTGAAATATTCATAAATAAACTCACTGACTCTCTAAACATAATATCTAATAAAATTAAAAACGATACAAAAATATATTTATTTGGCGACTTTAACATAGATATAAGTATAGAGGGAAAAACAAGAAGCATGTTCCTAAACACGTTAGGAGAATATGGTTTATATCCAACACAAATAACACCCTCAAGAATAACCACTAGAAGTTCAACTTGCATAGACAATATCTTCTGTAATGTGTCTCCTACACTATGGATAAGCAAAACGGTCAACCCCCACCTCTCAGATCATCTTGCGCAGATATTAACGGTACATTGCAGTCATCAATCAATAGCAGAAAAGAAACAAGTTAAAATAAGGAAAATCACGGAGGAAAAAATCGAACTCTTACAAATGAAACTTCAGAATACAGATTGGTCAATGTTGTACAACTCGTCTAATGCAGTGGACGAGGATTTTGAGACTTTCCTTAACATTTTGAGAAAAAACTTAGATAACACATGCCCAGAAAAATACGTTCTGATAAAGGAGCAAAAGGTGACAAGAACTCAACCAAACCTATTAAACATGAAAGAAAAACTCGATGCGCTAGATACAATACGCAGAGTACTAAAGACGGACCAGTCGGAAAATGCATATAAGACTTACAAAAACATATATAGGGAAGAGATTATAAAGACCATAAAAACAAAAAATACAAGTGCCATTGCATATTCAAATAATAAACCCAAAGCCATATGGAAAGTCATTAATGAAGAAACAAGGAAAATCAGAAGTGGAAACGCAGTACCAATCCCAGCTGAAGATCTTAACAACTTTTTTGTAAATGTGGGAAAAGAGACATCGGAAACAATACAAAATCTTAATAAGAGTCCTTTCGATTATTTAAGAAATGTAAGTGGGGCAACTTCGTCATTTTATTTGTTCTGGGTAACTCCAGAAGAAGTGATAGAAACTGTGCGGAGGTTAAAAAGTAAAAATTCTAAAGATATATATGGTTTCTCAGCTGTGTTTGTGAAAAAAATTATAAATCAAATCGTCACACCATTGACTTACCTCATAAATAACTGCTTTAAAGAGAGTGTTTTTCCAAATTGCTTAAAACAAGCTAAAGTAGTACCTATCTTTAAGTCTGAAGATAGAATGCTGCCAAAAAACTATAGACCCATATCTATTCTCCCTATTCTATCCAAAATATTAGAATCCCTCCTAAAAAAACGGCTAACGAAGTTCTTAAATAAATTTAAAATGTTATCACCTAAACAACATGGTTACCTTGACTCAAAATCGACCATAACTGCTATGATAAATGTAGTGGAAAAACTTTCAAACTCGTTTAATTCCAAACATAGTGCTACAGTAGCCTGCTGCGATCTAAGTAAAGCTTTTGACACTATAAACCATGACATTCTACTCCGAAAACTAAATTCTTATGGTGTCCGAGGTCACCCATTAAAAATATTCGAGACTTACCTACAAAGCAGACAGCAGAAAGTAATGTACAACAATAAAGAATCCAGTTGGAAACCAGTAACACACGGCATACCACAGGGGTCAGTTCTGGGCCCTCTCCTTTTCGTAATCTACATGAATGATTTACCAGCCAACTTGGAAGCAGACGAAGTAGTAATTTTTGCTGATGACACCACAATAATAAACTCCAGTGAAAACCGAGAGAATTGTAGGATGAAAACGGAAAAATGCCTTAGACAAGCTGAAGAATGGTTTTGTGCTAATATAATGAAAATAAATGTAAGCAAGACTCACCTGCAAGACTTTAACACCAAACCTGAAAAGAGAGACGAATATGTTAAATTGCTGGGTCTCTATCTGGATCCCAGTCTGAAGTTTGACATACACACGGATCACATTACAAAGAAATTATCCACTTACCTATATGCCTTGCGTAAATTACAGAGGGTGGCTGGATATCAAGCAACAAGAGAGGCCTACTTCGCTTTTATCCACAGTACCATCTCATATGGACTCATTATATGGGGAAGTTCTTCGGGAGCCCATGATGTCTTCTTGAAACAAAAAGAAGCCATTCGAATACTGTGCAATGCAGAGTACAGAAGCAGTTGCAAACCACTATTTCTCAAAGAAAAAATACTTACTTTGTTCTCCTCATATATACTTACATGTCTAGTTTACGCCCATGAAAACCAACATCAGTTTCGGAGTCATAGTGAAATACATAGCCACAACACAAGAAATAAAAGCCAGCTTGTAATACCCTACCACAGGGTTAATTGTGCCCAACAGGGAACAAATTATTTATGTATTAAAATGCATAACAAACTGCCACAACACATAAAGGACCTGAAATTGAAGAAATTCAAAGCAGTGCTGAAAGACTACCTAATTGGGAAAGTGTTCTATAACCTGACAGACTTTTGTAATTCGTCTTTAGATGGGCTCCAATCCTAAATTGATTTGTAGTTTTGTTTTATTTCATTATCGCACGATTGTTTCATTCATTTTCTCACTTTTTTTTTTTTTTTTTTTGATGTCGAATAAAATTATTATTATTATTATTATTAAAGATGGTGCAAAATTTCCGCAATGCCCACAATATTGAGGTTGTGGATTGACCCACCCGTAGTCCAGACCTCAATCCAATCGAGCACGTCTAGGGCACACTTGGGCAACGATTGAAGGAATGTCAGCCAATCCGGAACCTTCAACACGTTGAAGAAATCCTCCTGGAAGAGTGGGAACAGCTGCCTCCTCAAGTTATTCGAAATTTAGTTGAAAGCATGCCCCATCGTTGCAGTTTTACGAGTTGGAGGAGGCCACACACATTATTAATTTTGAAATACTTACCCTCTAGTTCTGAGAAACCCTATAGGTTTATCGATTCATTTTACTTCAGCAGTAGGAGGTTTGGTATTTATAAAACCATAGTGTAAGTTTAGATTTAGATTAATCTGCAACTCCTGAGGAGTTTAATTACTGTGTTACTGTCTTTTGGTGTGTATTTACGTTAAAGTTCTCGATCCAACCGCTGTGTGTGCCCCATATGTGACACATTTTACTGTTGAATTTAGGTTTCCCAATTTGGTGGTCGGTATTTTAACTAGAGACTCTATTAGACAAGCCCTGAGGGGCGGCATCACAGCGGAACAGATAATTGGCTACCTCAAGCAACACGCGCATCCTCAGATGTTACAAGGGGATGCGAAACAACCCCTTCCTCCTACAGTCGTAGATCAAATAAAATTGTGGGAGTTGGAGAGGAATAGGTTGACGTATTCCGACGGTATTTTGTACAGTCAATTTTTGTCACAGGTAAATTAAACTCGTGAACGGTAACAAAGAAAATAATAAGCTCTTGCTATTCAGGCGGATTTCAAAGAGCTAAAAGATCACGCTCAGTCTCGTGGGTACCTCATATGGAGCAATAAAGAGAAGCGGACGATGGTTGTTAGTAAAGTAGGACACGACGATATCAAAGAGTTCTGGAAAGAGTATTCAAAACGAAATAAGAACTGAACTTTTTAGTATTAAGTAGGTTTAATAAATTTATATTGTACAATTTGAATACATAGTAAATTAATATTTCTTTTTCTTTACAAAAGAGGGTGTTTCAATTATTATTTAATCCTGCTTTTGTGATGTAAGAAATCAATATGAGTGCCGCCCTCGGGAAATCAATGAATTGGGGAGATAACCTTGAAATAAACTGGATTTACTGCAACTTTTTTAAGTTATAAATTGGCGCGTGTAGGTCTTCTGAGTTAGTGGTTTAAAAGAAGTCTGATCATGGACAGCTTCAGGCAAAATAAAAATTTTAAGCGCCTTTTCGTCGAGAACGAACTGTCGCCGTCTGGAAGGAGTAGCCCCGTTTTTGCCTGGTCCCCTTTGCCGCAGAAGCGACTACTACAATTTGGTGACAAGAAAAAAGTTGTAACGCAAATAACTTCTTTCGTATTTTTGTTTCAAAATTTCGTTTATCAGGTTTCGAATGAAAAACAATTTTATCCAAACTGTGATGTAAATGTTTGGCTACGGTCATGCAAAGAAGAAATAATTGATCCGTTACAAGGGGTTTTTAAAGGCACAATTCCTCATTGGCTTCGAGGCAGCTTAATAAGAAATGGCCCTGGGTCTCTTAAAGTCGGCAGCGATCGTTTCCAACATTTATTCGACAGTTCTGCTCTTTTACATAGATTTTGCGTAGAAAATGGCAAAGTTACATACCAATGTAGATTTTTAAAATCGAACGTTTATAAGAAGAATCAGCAGGCGCAAAGAATCGTGACTACAGAGTTTGGTACAGCTGCTGTACCAGATCCTTGCCACAGTATTTTTGATAGGTAAGTATTAAAGTAACGATTGATTGTCAACCCTTGTTTTAATTTGTTGTAGAGTAAGTGCGATATTTAATCCGAAAGATCACGAATCAGACAACGCTATGATTTCCGTTTATCCATTTGGGGATGAACTGTACGCTTTTACAGAAAATACCGTGATTCATAGAGTTAACAAAGAATCGTTGAATACCGAAGGCCAAATTGACGTTAGCGATCATGTTGCTATTGTGAATCATACTTCGCATCCACATGTGATGGACGATGGTTTGTTTCGTCAATGTTTTTCATATTTATGTAAAAACAGATGTTTTTTCGTAAGGGACGGTTTACAATTTAGGATTATCTGTTGGTGTATTTGGTCCATCACATAATATCGTGCGTTTTCCAAAAGTTAAAGACGATGAAAAGTTATCAATGTTCGATAGAGCAAGTATTGTGGCTTCGTTGCCAGCTCAATGGCCCTTTCATCCTTCTTATATGCACACTTTTGGTAACGTTTATTTTTATTATATGTATGTTTGTATCTTACAGTATTGCAGGTATTACAAAGAACTATTTTATAATAGTGGAACAACCTTTGTGCCTATCAATACCGGGTTTCATAAAAAGCAAAATTAGTAACGACCCCTTGGGCACTTGTTTTAGATGGTACCATGAAGAAAAAGTAAATTTCTCGATGCTCATTCCCTTGTAATCGATAAACTTAATTATTTTCAGACTCAAATCAATTTAGTTAGCAGAGAAACAGGACAAGTCGAACATAAATATCTTTCGGACGCATTTTTCTATTTGCACATCATAAACCAGTATGAAATTGATAATTACGTTGTACTGGATATTTGTTCGTACAGAGATCCTGCAATGTTGGAGTGCATGTACATAGAAACTATGGAGGTAGGTACGTATTTTGTAGTCCGTGTCTTGAAGAATCGCGATGTAATTCTTGAAAAAAGTTCCGACGGGGTCAGCAATGCTCCACTCTTGTTTTCATATATTTTTGAACTCCAAAACACACCCCTCGAGTTTTTGCAATATGATTTAATTGGTTAATAGATGATCATCGGAGAATTTCAATTTTTTTTCTGTAAAGTTGTGTCGGGTTGGTGGTGCATCGTTTTCCGTTGGAACTGGTTTCCATATCAGTCTCTGAACCGCTTGTTAAGCGTTTTATGACAGTTCCCATCTCTGGTGTATAGTGTTAAAAATATCTATTACTTTTTTGCGATACATAAAAGTACGCCAGTATGTCTAGTACCTGTGTTCTCTGCAAAAACAGAACCAGTCAAAAAAATTCTATAAAATGTGCAGAGAAAACCTGTACAAATGTTTGCCATATGGACTGCATAAAGGATTTGCAGGAATCCCCAGAGGGCTGGGTGTGTCCGGATTGTTTTGAGCCATCCCCGATGGCAATCATGAGAGAAATCAGAAAATTAGCTGAAACGCATGTGGAGATGGCGAGGTCTATTAACCTGTGCCACGAAAAAAATACAGGAGAACGGCGATATGATTAAGCACTTGGGTGATAAGTTGGAGCTTTGTCTTTCGAGGGTCGATGAACTGACTATGAGATGCGACGGATTGGAGAAGGAGAATACGCAATTAAGGTTTGATTTATCTAAGCAGCAACAGTACAGTCGCTTGAACAACATGGAAATATTTGGTGTCCCAGAGTTGAGGGATGAAAATGTTGTCACTACTGTAAACAAGATAGGCAGGGGGTTAGGAGTGGACTTGGGGAGCGGCGATCTGGACTGTTGCCATCTTCTGGGGAAGAGTAGGAACCCTGGTGAACCTAGAGCAATAATTGTGAAATTTGTCTCAAGACTCAAGAAGCAGGAAGTCCTGCGAGCTAGGAGAACCAAGAGGGACTTCTGTGTCGGGAGTATTTACCCTGACTGGGTGGATGCCGGTGAAGCTAAAAAACCTGTGTATGTTAACGAACATCTCACGAGTGAAAACAGAGTATTGTTAAATAAGTGTAGGGAATACAAGAAGGCGAATAATGTGAGATTTCTGTGGGTGAGGGATGGTAAGGTGTTGATGAGAAAGTCTGAGGGAGGCAGAGTGTTTGTTATTGAATCCGTAGCTAATCTAAACGATGTACATTAATCGAAGTAAGCAATATTTAAATAACTTTGCTTACCATTATGGTTTTGATTGTATCAATTATATTTGTTATATTTCTCCCCATATATTTTTATTTTTTGTATTATCTGCCGTCTTTCTCTTTCAGGGTTTTCTGTTTTCGCGTGTTTCTTTTGGTTTACTGCGGTCTTGTGGACCAATATGTTTAAAAGTCACAGTTGATATTTTGATTTTGTGCGAGTTTTTGTATAATTTAATTTGTGTTTGTGAATGGAGAAGTTATGAGCTATACTCTGCGTATCCTGATGGCTATTATTATGTGTTCAAACAGTTTAACTTCTTTTATTACATGAATTTGTTTCTTTTGGAAAATGAATAGATTTAGAGTCGTACATTTAAATATAAGATCTTTGATTGCCCATATTAATCAGTTAAAAGATTTTGTTTACAGTTCTAATTACGACGCAATTTGCGTGTCTGAGACTTGGTTGAGTGATGAGATAGTGGATGACAGCATTACATTGCAAAATTATAACTTATTCAGGAGGGATCGCTCTACACGAGGAGGGGGGGTGGCGATTTATATTAAAATGAACTGGAACGCATCCGAAATTTCTGAAGTTGATGAAACGGATATTGAACAACTTTGGATAAAAACCAAATTGCATAATGTTTTAACTGCTCTGGGTGTGATATATCGTCCACCAAACTCGCCAATCTTAAATTTTTTGAATACATTCGAGAACTGTATCAGTACTATTACAACTTCATTTCAGGATGTAATTTGTTGTGGCGATTTTAAGTTCAATCTTATGAAACCGTCATCTGCGCCATGTAAACTCTTTTGTAACCTCCTGGAGTCTCTAAACCTTACTCAGGTCGTGGATGGACCGACGAGGGTCGACCGCACATCTTCCTCTCTGTTGGATTTGTTTTTATGCAGTGACAAGGCCAAAGTTGCTAATTGTGATATCCTTGACGGTGCTAGCGTTTCCTCCGACCATAGCATAATTGTTTTAACCTATTCCGCTAAATGTGGAAAAAACGAGAAGGTGGAAATTGTGGGCAGGAATTTCAGGAATATTGATAAGGTTCAGTTTTATCACGATTTAAGCGAATTGCCCTTTTCTGATATGCTGTATGTTAATGATATCAACGTGAAGCTGGACATTTTTAATACTTTGTTGTTGCATATCCCAAAGGACTTGTACCTTGACGCAGTTCTAGTAATACTGGGACGGGTGGGATGGCTTGCGCGCTTCAATGATATAAAGAGCCGAACCATAGGTTTAACCATATTGGAGGGGTTTTTATTTGAGAAGCCAGACTAAATCAAGTCCCTGGAAGGGGGCAGCAGCTCTTTCAGTAATCATAGTGGCAGAGATCGTGAGGGTTGGTATGGCACTGTGATACACACTACTGCGATGTGGAAGGCAACGGGAAACCACCACATTATTTTATCCCTAGTACAGCGTACTTTAATTTATGATGATGGCACCTTCTGGAGTAAAATATTCCGGAGGTAAAATAGTCCCACATTCGGATCTCCGGGCGGGGACTGCTTCGGGGGGGAGTCATCAGAAATGATAAGTGTAACATCTCACGAGTCGGAGCGTGGAATGTTAGAAGCATGAAACAAGTAGGGAAGTTAGAGAATTTGAAAATTGAGATGGATAGGTTAGCATTAGACGTAGTAGGTATCAGTGAAGTGCGATGGCCAGAAGCTGGAGACTTCTGGAGCGGAGATTTTAGAGTAATACACACAGGATCTGTAGGAGGAAATTCGGGAGTAGGAATTGTTATGCGGAAAAAAGTAGGACAGAGTGTAGAAAATTTCTTACAGCAAAGTGACAGGGTAGTTATGGTTAGGTTAGATTCGAAACCTGTAAAAACAGTAATAATACAGGTATATATGCCCACTTCTAACTACAGTGATGAGGCCGTAGAGGCAGTTTATAGTGATATTGAATATGTGCTAGATTTTATGAGAGGGCACGAAAATTTAATAATTACAGGAGATTTCAATGCAGTCGTAGGCACAGGGCGAGAGGGCGGAATAGTTGGCCCCTTTGGATTAGGCAATAGGAACGATAGGGGAGTTAGACTGATAGAGTTCTGCGATAAAGATAACTTAACGGTCGCGAACACTCTATTTCACCATCATGTTAGGAGATGCTATACGTGGAAGATGCCAGGAGACTTAGGGAGATATCAAATAGATTACATTCTCGTTAGGCAAAGATTTAGAAATCAAGTTAGGGATTGTAGAAGTTATCCAGGAGCAGATATAGATAGTGATCACAACATAGTCGTTATGAAAGCCAATCTTAAATTTAAGATTTTGAAAAAAAGAAACGGAAGAAGGTATCTTGACCCAGAGAAACTAAAAGATGATGATATGCGCAATAAGTTCGAGAAAAAGACAAACGAAGCACTAAAGGGCACGGGTGGAAATATTGTTAGGGACATAGAGGCAGAATGGAATTGCATTAAAAATAGTTTAGTTTCCTCAGCTAGGGATATTTTGGGTCATAAACAGAATGAAAGTAGGAAACCCTGGATAACAAAACATATTGTGAGTCTAATAGAGGAAAGGCGAAAATATAAAAATAGGTTAGATGAAACAGGGAAACAAAGATATAAGGCGATCAAGTGGGAAATTATTCGGGAATGTAGGAAAGCGAAAGAGCAATGGATCGATAATAAATGCAAAGAAGTGGAAGATAAATTCGAAGTAGGAAAGACTGATGAAGCATATAAAATAATTAGGAGAAATTTTAGAGAAATTGGATCTAGTACCAAAAACATTAGAAATGAGGCAGGAGATATCCTAATCGGAAGTGGGGAGAAGGCAGATAGGTGGAAAGAATATTTAGGAAACTTATATGCGGGACAGGAAGTGCAAGATATATTAGAAAGCGAAAGCAGTGTAGAGGGGGATAACCTAGGGAGTCCTATAATGAGAGAAGAGTTTGAGATAGCACTAAAAAGTTTAAGGAATAATAAAGCACCAGGTATAGATGGCTTGCAGGCAGAAATCTTAAAGTGCGCAAGTCAAGAGGTAATAGATCGTTTATTTAAACTAGTTAGTCGCATATACCTGACAGGCGAGATTCCAGAAGATTACAAACGGAACATCATAGTAGCTTTGCCAAAAAGAAAAGGCGCGGATAGATGCGAAAATTTTAGAACTATCAGTTTAACTTCCCATGCGTCAAAAATTTTAACTAGAATTGTGCAAAGAAGGATGGAGAAAAAGGCGGAAGAAATATTAGGAGAAGACCAGTTCGGATTTAGACGAAATAGAGGAACGCGCGAGGCCATTCTAGCTTTACGAGTAATTATAGAAAAAACGATAGAAAAGAGAAAGAGCGTCTATATAGGATTTGTAGATTTAGAAAAAGCCTTCGACAACGTAAAATGGGGGAAGATGTTCGAAGTGCTGAGAAAGGTAGGGATGAAATACAGGGACAGAAGAATAATACATAATCTCTACAAAGAGCAAAAGGCAGTTATAGAATGTGAGCAGGAACAAAGGGAAGTAGATATCCGGAAGGGAGTGAGACAGGGATGTGCATTGTCACCTATAGTTTTCAACTTATATATCGAAGATGCGATTAATATTGTTAAGGAAAGAACAGCCTCAGGGATCAATGTACAGGGCCAAACTATTAACATGCTCAGATTTGCGGATGATATAGCAGTGTTAGCATCTAGCAAAGAAGAATTAGGAGCGGCTTTGAATGAAATGGAAGCAGTTTTGACACAGGGCTTCGGCATGAAAATCAATAAAAAGAAAACTAAAATTTTGGTATGTAGGGGATGTGAAAATAGAACTAAAATGGAAATACAAATTGGAAATGAGAAGATAGAGGAGGTCGCGGATTTCTGCTACTTAGGAAGTAAAATAACTCAAGACGGTAGGAGCACTAAAGATATAAAACAAAGAATGGCGCAGGGCCGAGTTGCGTTTAACAAAAAGAAACAACTGTTATGCTCGAGAACGGTTAATATAGAGACTAGGAAGAGACTCTTAACGTCGTATGTATGGAGTACGGCATTATACGGGTGCGAAACTTGGACAATAGGAGAAGCGGATAGAAAAAGAGTAGAAGCGTTTGAAATGTGGTGCTACAGACGCATGATGAAGATACCGTGGATAGATAAGGTTAGCAATAGGGAAGTATTAGAAAGAGTTGGGGAAAGGCGAAAGGCGAAAGGTATGGAAAACAATAAAGAGTAGGAGAGATAGGAAGGTAGGACACCTTCTAAGACACGAAGGAATAGTTCGTGACATACTAGAGTCAGAGATAGGAATAAAAAGAGGTAGGGGTAGGCCTAGATTAGACTACTGCTCTCAAATAGTTAGGGATGTAGGATGTTCTACTTTTAGGGAAATGCGTAGGTTAGCTCAGGATAGAAAAGAATGGAGGTACGCGTCCAACCAGTCTTCGGACTGAGAACCTTATGATGATGATGATGATGTTGTTGCATATATTTGATAAGCACGCTCCTGTGGCCTCTTTCGTCCCAAAAAAGAATCGTAACAACCCGTGGTTAACAGATACGTTGAGACTAATGATTGGTCTGAGGGATAAAGCATTTTTAAAATTTAAACGGACAAAGAACAATGAGCATTACACATATTACAAGCAACTACGAAATTATACAAATGACGCTATAAAGCGTGAAAAGAAGGCCTACTTAAATTATATTATTAATAAAGACAAGTCAACAAAAACATTATACAAAGAACTAAACAATTTAAATATTTATTCAAAACGAAATAAAAATTTCATTTTGCCCGATCATCTGCGGGATTTAAATTCTCTTAATAATTACTTTATTACGACCGCTCAAGTTAGTTCTGATGCTGATGTGGGACTAATTTCGTATTTGTCAGATAATCCTAGAGAGGGTGTTCATGATACCTTCAGTTTTGTGCTTGCTAGCGAGGAGGATGTGCGGGGGGCTATGTTGGATGTCAGGTCGGGCGCTATCGGCGCCGACGGAATAGGAATCTCCATGCTACTATTATCCTCTCCAGTCGTTATAAAATTCATAACACATCTTATTAATTATGCTATTGAGACACATACTTTCCCACACCACTGGAAGCTTGCCCTTGTTACTCCACTTCCGAAGGTGCTGGATCCTGCTAGTTTTTCTGATCTTCGTCCAATAAGTATTTTACCAACTCTTTCTAAGGTTTTTGAGAAGATTTTGTACAAGCAAATTAAACTACATTTAGACATCAATTCTATCCTTCCCATGAACCAATCTGGCTTTCGTAGAAATCATAGTTGCGAGACTGCTCTTTTGACGGTTGTGGATGATGTTCTGGGGGCGTCGGATGGTGGCCTGCTTACTGCTCTTGTGCTCTTGGACTACTCAGAAGCGTTTGATCGAATCAATCATGAATTATTGTTGGCGATCTTGGGTAATATCGGTTTTAGTATGGAAGCGGTGGATCTGATGTCAAGTTATGTGTATGGTAGAGAACAAATAGTAAAATATCGAAATGATCACTCTCAGTCCGTTGTTTGTATAAGTGGCGTACCACAAGGTTCAATTTTGGGACCTTTGCTCTTTTCAATATATACATCGTCATTTAAAAATTGCCTTCAGCACTGTAAAAGTCATTTTTATGCAGATGACACGCAGCTTTATTTTTCATTTCAAGAATCAAATATACACTGGCGAGCATAAAATTAGGGTCACTTCAAAAATTCAACTTTTCTGGTTATTTATTGTATGTTATTATTGTAAATGGATTTCGTTGTATACATATCTCTGAACAGGAATGTTTTAAAAAGAAAACGTTTCATTTTCTAATGTTTTTATTGAAAATTCGTAAAGAAGCAAATTTTAACAAAATTGTCTTAAAAATGTGTAGTGAGAAAAATGTTGGAATAAAACAAGGAACTGTTAAAATTTTGACCCCTAATAACGAGTGTTTCCTCCCCGTGCATTGATGACAGCCTGGAGGCGACGTGGCATGCTCTCAATTAAATTACGGATCACATTTTGGGGGATGTTATTCCACTCCTGTAGTAGGAGCTCCCTAAGATCCTGTGCATTGGTGGGAGACGGCATATGACTTCGTACACGTTGTCCTAGCTCATCCCACACATGCTCTATGGGGTTCAAGTCGGGACTCCGTGCTGGCCAATCAAATTGCGTAATTTGAACCTCATCCAAATAACCGCTAACAATCCTTGCCACGAGGGGTCGAGCGTTATCATGCATAAAAGTTGCATTTTCTCCCAGAACCGTCATAAAAGGCATGACATGATTTTCTACAACTTCCGTTACGTACCTATGCGCAGTTAGGGATCCATTGCCGATAAACACTAATTCGGTACGTGCGTCTGAAGAAATTCTTCCCCACACCATAGCTGAGCCTCCACCAAATGGAAGTCGCTCATCAATACAAGCCTGGGCATACCTTTCTCCGGGTCTTCGCCATACCCGCCGACGTCCATCCGACCCATTTAAACAGAAACGCGACACGTCTGAGAATAATACCCTCCCCCAATCGTCATTTGTCCATCCCAAGTGATCTCGAGCAAAGTTCAGTCTTGCAATTCTATGGCAACAGAGAAGTGGAGGACCCGTAGCCATTCTCCGACAAGATAATCCAGCAGAACGAAGTCGCCTCCTAGCTGTCCATTCGCTAATGTTAACATTTCTGACTTCTTGGAGGAGATTTCGAAGCGAAACTGCCGTAGCAGTCCGATTCCATAAAGCCATGGACACAAGAAAACGGTCATCCCTTGGCGTGGTGGTTCTTTTCCGCCCTGATCCTGGTCTTCTCGTCAGCCTACCAGTTTCCTGAAATCGTTGGGATACCCGCTGAACTGTAGAAAGACTTACACCAACCGTTCTTGCCGTTACACGTTGCCCCCGACCATCTTGCAACAGCGCTATAATTCTGGCCGCCGTGACAGGATTTAAAGCCATTATAAGGAAATAAACGAAGACTACACTTTTCGACCGTCAAGTTATACACAGGAAAGTTAGTGAATAAATGAAGGAAATTGAAAAATAGACCCCCAGAAATAAGCTTCCAAGTAGCGCACCTGCAAGCATTTCCTAGAAATCGGAAATATTGAATCTTTGTTGTGCAAAAGAAACCACAAAAAGCTTATAACAGTTCTCAGAAATGCAAGTGTTATTGCCTTCAAGAATTAATTAAATTTAATATTTTGAATTCTTAGAAATATTGGCAATTTTCAAAGTGACCCTAATTTTATGCTCGCCAGTGTAGATCACGCGAACATTGCTATCAATAAAGATTTAAGTTCCTCACATGAACTGTCGCATAGGTATTGCTTGTCACTGAATCCGTCCAAGTCTCAAGTTATGTTGTTCGGGCCAAGAGCTGCACATGCTCGATGTCTCCCCAGGCTCGAAATTAAAGTGAATGGTAATGTAATAGTTTGTGCGGATGTTGCTAGAAATCTTGGGAGTTTATGTTGATTCTAACCTGAGTTTCACTTCTCATGTAAACCAAATTTTGAAAAAATCATATTCCAGCCTCAGACTTGTTTACGGTAGTAGACATATGTTAAATGTTAAGTCAAAGATAATTCTCAGTGAAGCCCTAGTGCTTTCACATATGAACTACTGTGATAGTGTATACGGTCCCTGTTTATCAGGGTATGATACTTCGAGGTTGCAACGAGTGCAAAATGCATGTGTTCGCTTCATCTATGGCCTGAGGGGGAGAGATCATGTTAGTGAGTATCTGAGGACGCTGGGGTGGTTGGATGTGCGCAAACGTAGAATTTTGCATTATGCTAATTTGTGTCAAAAGATAATAAAATGTCGAACACCTGAGTATCTGTATAATAAAATTAAATACCGCAATGAGGAACATAAAGTAAATATAAGATATAGATATCTCGCTACTCTTCCTCCTTTTCGCACGACCCGGTTTCAGGGATCATTTTCATATGTAGCAGTCAAATTAATAAATGTTATGCTTCAGAACAGAGTATCGACTCCAAGGGAGATTAAGGGGTTGCTGTGGGTTTACGGAGTGAGTTTTGCTTTCAGGATTTGAGCACTGTTTTTTTTTGGTGTCTGTGTTACTCTTTCTTTATTTGAACTTTTACACACGCAGGTTCACTGTTCTGTTCAATGTGGATGATCTGAACTTGTTGATTTATTGTTTATGTGCTATTATTATTGATGTCGTTATTATTGTTTCTTGTCATCCAGAATATACATGTATATTTTATGCATTTCCGTATATTGCGAGGGACAGCGGTTTCGTTTTGCGGTCATTTGCTGTACATACCTAAGAGTCAAATCATCATAAGGTTCTCAGTCCGAAGACTGGTTGGACGCGTACCTCCATTCTTTTCTATCCTGAGCTAACCTACGCATTTCCCTAAAAGTAGAACATCCTACATCCCTAACTATTTGAGAGCAGTAGTCTAATCTAGGCCTACCCCTACCTCTTTTTATTCCTATCTCTGACTCTAGTATGTCGCGAACTATTCCTTCGTGTCTTAGAAGGTGTCCTACCATCCTATCTCTCCTACTCTTTATTGTTTTCCATACCTTTCGCCTTTCCCCAACTCTTTCTAATACTTCCCTATTGCTAACCTTATCTATCCACGGTATCTTCATCATGCGTCTGTAACACCACAGTTCAAACGCTTCTACTCTTTTCCTATCCGCTTCTCCTATTGTCCAAGTTTCGCACCCGTATAATGCCGTACTCCATACATACGACTTTAAGAGTCTCTTCCTAGTCTCTATATTAACCGTTCTCGAACATAACAGTTGTTTCTTTTTGTTAAACGCAACTCGGCCCTGCGCCATTCTTTGTTTTATATCTTTAGTGCTCCTACCGTCTTGGGTTATTTTACTTCCTAAGTAGCAGAAATCCGCGACCTCCTCTATCTTCTCATTTCCTATTTGTATTTCAATTTTAGTTCTATTTTCACTCCATCTACATACCAAAATTTTAGTTTTCTTTTTATTGATTTTCATGCCGTAGCCCTGTGTCAAAACTGCTTCCATTTCATTCAAAGCCGCTCCTAATTCTTCTTTGCTAGATGCTAACACTGCTATATCATCCGCAAATCTGAGCATATTAATAGTTTGGCCCTGTACATTGATCCCTGAGGCTGTTCTTTCCTTAACAATATTAATCGCATCTTCGATATATAAGTTGAAAACTAGAGGTGACAATGCACATCCCTGTCTCACTCCCTTCCGGATATCTACTTCCCTTCGTTCCTGCTCACATTCTATAACTGCCTTTTGCTCTTTGTAGAGATTATGTATTATTCTTCTGTCCCTGTATTTCATCCGTACCTTTCTCAGCACTTCGAACATCTTCCCCCATTTTACGTTGTCGAAGGCTTTTTCTAAATCTACAAATCCTATATATACGCTCGTTCTCTTTTCTATCGTTTTTTCTATAATTACTCGTAAAGCTAGAATGGCCTCGCGCGTTCCTCTATTTCGTCTAAATCCGAACTGATCTTCTCCTAATATTTCTTCCGCCTTTTTCTCCATCCTTCTTTGCACAATTCTAGTTAAAATTTTTGACGCATGGGAAGTTAAACTGATAGTTCTAAAATTTTCGCATCTATCCGCGCCTTTCCTTTTTGGCAAAGCTACTATGATGTTCCGTTTGTAATCTTCTGGAATGTTAAAGGGTGGTAGGGAAGAACAGCGCCGAGTGATTGTATCATTCGGATCTGACTATCATCTATTCTGTAAGGTGTTTAAACTTTTCATGTTTATGTAATAGAACATGTAATACCTTTCAGAATAAATATTATTATTATTATTATTATATGCAATATTTTAATAATTCGTCTTGTAGAACATGCAACAAAATCCAGATTATGCAAAAATGTTCAGAGGACGCCCGATACGATTCGTTCTTCCGCTACTTTATCCGAAAGACGGGGAATTTAAATCAAAAGAAAATTTAATCAAATTGTCAGGTACCAAAGCAAAAGCCTATATGCTACACGACGATGAAATATTCTTGAAACCAGAAAGATTGTGTAATATTGGCTGTGAAACCCCTAGAATACATTACGAGAAATATTTGGGGAAAGAGTATAGGTATTTTTACGCAATCAGTTCGGATGTTGATGCTGCAAATCCAGGAACTGTACTGCACAAGTACATTATACAGGGTCATCGCAAAAAGACGCTTTATAGTTTTTTGCAATGACCCTATACTTACATGTATAACAAAGTGTATTTTGTAGATAATCAAAGTAGACACTATTAAAAAACAACAGTTAACGTGGTGCGAGGACAACTGTTACCCAAGCGAACCAGTTTTCGTCCCAAACCCGAAATCAAAAGTAATATTTCTTAAATACAACAAATTTCCGATTACATTTGTTTTTAGTTTGAAGATGACGGTGTAGTATTATCAGCAATGGTTTGGGGAAAAGGGGATACTAACCGAGTTGGGTTAATTATTTTAGATGCTGTAACTTTTACGGAAATTGCTAGAGCTGAATTTCGTACTAACAGTCCTGTTCCCAAATGTTTACATGGGTGGTTTTTACCTAGCAACTGATGAATTATATAGATTCTTCGGTGTTACTGTATAACTGTCGTAGTCTGGGCCCATAACCTGTTAATTTAACCAATTTTACTTATTGTTGTTTGTTGTGTTTTGTTTTACCTTTGGGACACCCGTAGCGACTATCTCATACTTACAGTTTACTCTTATCACGTAAGATATGGATCTATTTGGCAATTAACAAGAAAACTGGATTATTTATAAAATTCTTGACTTAGTTTATCAATTAAGTGATGCTCTTATCTAGAGATCAACACCTTTGCACGTTGTAACAATTGAATTAATAATTTAAGTAAGGTATTTGTAGTATTATCCAACTGTGTTCCACGTGGTTTCGGTAAAAGATTTTCTTTTAATTCGCTCTGTGTGAATCATTTTTTTCGTGGGAATTTTTATATTTATAGAAAATGAGTATTCTTTAAGCTGATACTTTTTTTTTAATCCACGTTTGCATAAAAGTATGTCTGGTATTAAAAACATATGTACAAGAATAATATTTATTGATAATTTATGAAAAAAAAACTTATAAATTAATCTTATCTTCGTTAAATTGTTAATTGTTAACTTATTGTTGAATGTGCGATTGAGATACTGTCGAACGAATTTGAACTACATATACTGTAAAAATCTGCATTCGATTTCGTGGAAATGCCTGATTTCGCACTACGAAATGAATTAAACGAACTTATACTAAGAGTATCTAACTTATTTGAGTTTATTATTTGCGGTCCGATATGATCATTTAGATTATTTCGAATTTGTTGTCTTGGTGTTGTGGTAATTGTGTAAACTTCTTTTTCTGCAAGAAAAATAAAGAAAATTTAGTAAAAACTGCTCTCAAATAGTTAGGGATGTAGGATGTTCTACTTTTAGGGAAATGCGTACCATATTATGCAGGAAAAATTAACTATCAAATGGTAAGTACACCACTGGTACAGTAACTCAAAAAATCCAAAAAATATACATCGCGTCCCATTTAGAAAATTGATTGACTCCCAAACATTTTTAATAAAGAAATAGGTACTAGGGCTGTGCCTACCCGGAATTTTTGGAACCGGGTACCCGGTTCTATAAAATCCGGGTACCCGGATGCCCCGGGTAGCGGGTATTAAATCGGGTACCCGGGTATCCGGGTACCCGAATCCGGGTGTCTACCCAGGTACCCGAATCCGGGTACCTACCCGGGAATCCGAAATCGTCAATTACCGGGTCCGGGTAATCGAATTCGCAAATACTCAGGCACGGGTACCAGAATCTCCCGAGTAGCGGGTACCCGATATACGGGTACCCGAAATCGCGAATACCCGGATCCCCCTGGGTAGCGGGAACACAAAATAGTGAATACCCGGTTCCGAATACACGGTTTAACGGGTATCCAGATTTACCGAGTAGACCCGACTATAAGTAAGAAAATTTTTCCATAAAAAGCGAATTCTATATCTAGTCTTCATATTCTGTAAGTTGGACCTCATGCATAATTTTATAGCACATATTAAATCACCTTTATTTTAGGATTTCAACATGGTAGGTTTAGGCAAGATGCTATGGTTGGTGTTACCGCGCGGCCGAAAATTTGCCCTTTCGAATTTTGCGCCTGGTTTAAATAATAAGCACTACTTAAATCTAAATAATATAAATAAGGGTTATTTCGTAAATAAATAATTACATTGGTGCAATCTTCCTAACAATATTCTTTACTAACGCGTCCCCACATATAATAAGCTTTATAGATTCTAACACCAAAAGTATTTTATGAACTGAGACATTGAGCAACGTACATACTTAAATTATTTCACTTACAGCAACCAACTTGAGCTTTCCACAGCACGCTTGGAGCATGGTGTTTATTTATACCGTGTGTCCCGGGAATTCTGAAGCATCCTGTTTAAAATGGGAAATCTGAAAATTGCGATTTCTATGTCCCCAACGTGTTTTAAGGATATTCCGAGTATCAGGACACATACAATGTGCACCAGAGAACGTTTTTGTGCAATAATCTTCAAAGTTTAACAAAAAATAATAATATTTCCGAAAATATATCGCGTTGGAATCAACTTAGTTTAAATACGACTGTAAAGAGAGCTACAGCCATGCCTCAATGGTTGGGTGAGTTTAATCGCGGCACCCCCGGCATTGCATCCAGCGTACGGAAGTTCAAATCCACCTGCGCGGCGTTTTTACTTTTATTGTTATTTGGAATGAGTGGCGATTGATTTCTATCAGTAAAGATACCTAATTAAACGTTTTATAATTTTTAATTAAACTGGAAATGGATTTATTAGAAAATTATTTACATTATTAAAAGGCTGTAGCATTGGAACGATACCTAGAAAATTTATTAATTGTGTTTGTGCTTTGTGTTCGATTCTTAAAGGAATAATTATTTGCAAATAATGGAGAATTTACGGAAGGAATTTTTACTTACCGACAGCTAGCGAATGTGCGTCGGGAATATTACAATAGGCTGGGCTACTGTCTGGTGCAAACCATCCCAATCGGTCCTTTTCAGGACCGCCATAAATATTTATTCGAGGGTTGATTTTAGACACGATGATTGCGTAATAGCTGTTATCAATGCCCGCAGCGCAAATAAACGCAGTTATTGTTGCAAATTAAAATGAACAAAGTTTTAAAACCTTTAAGTAAATAAATAACTAATTTTCTAGGTACCCTTCGTTCCAACGTTACAGCCTTTTAATAATGTGAATAATTTTATGCACAACCGGGCGCAGCAGGCCACATTAAATGCTTTGTTTTAGGGCTTAAAGTGTTATTTTATTATTGACAGCTATATTGCGGGCTTTTTTGTACTGATCTAGTTTTTACTCAGGCAATAAGTTCATTGTCGCTGCCTTAGCCGCTTCCACAATTTTCGGTGGAGTGCAAGAACTGAAATCCTCATCACTTTCCATTGTGAAATAACACTTCAAAAGTTATTTTGTATGTAACAGTACTTACGTTAGCGTAGGTAAACGATTACATAAATTTACAATATGGCTGTCGTTGTTTACGGCGTCTCTATGGTTATTTGAATGAATTCTTAGTTGGGAATAAAGTCAAGTAGCTATCTGTCAGTGTGACTTCATTTTTATGCAACACAAAAATTTATCAAAAATAATTCTTATGTAGTACTTGACTTATCTAGGGTAGTACCTATTTGCAAGAAGTAAGATGACCAGTTGTGCATAAAATTTTGTATGTACCTCGGGCACAACTAGCGTTTATGGCCAGATGCGCGTTAGAGCCTGAAATCGATAGATAGAAATCAATCGCCGTTCATTCAAAATAACAATACAAGTAAAAAAAATGCAACCGCCACGCAGTTGGATTTGAACCTACATACGCTGGATGCAATGTCGAGGTGCAGGGATTAAACTCACTCAACCATTGCAAACTCACTCAACCATTGCAACACGGCTGCTGCTGTCTTTACAGTAGTATTTAAACTAAGTTGATTCCCACGTGATATATTTTTGGAAATATTATTGAGTTAGCTCGGTATTTAGCCCCATCAAGCTCCTAGCATCCTGTGTATCAAATTATGCAACCGGGTGCCCGGATGGTTGAATATGATTGTATTCGGATCCCGGTATGTTTTCCGTGTACAAGAATCGGCTATGACCCGATGCCAAAACCGGGTAGCCGGGTAGGGTCGGGTACCCGGGAGGAACCGGGTATCCGGTCGGGACCGGGAAGCCGGGCGGGGCCGGGTACCCGGGCGGAACCGGGTAGTCTTTTACGGGTATTAAATCCGGGTAGGAACCGATTTTTGAAACGGGTACCCGTCGATGTTAGAACCGGGTACCCGGGTACCCGGTTCTTAAGCACAGCCCTAATAGGTACACGTTTTACTGTAACTGACTTATGCGTAAATATACCTAGCATATATGTAATGTGGAAATAAAAAACTGTATTCCTGAAGTGTTTTTTTAACTTACCGTGTCTGTCTCTAGAATTTGATAAACTAAATTCTTCATTCACGATTTTCGATTTTCCGCAACAGGCAAACATGACTGCATTCAAAATTTTTTACGACTCCAGGTGTTTATGTTGTTAAACTTAAGTGAGTAATGCTGGATTCTTTGGAGCGTGCATACATTTTTTTTGTTTGAGCAAGATAAAACTGGAGAGATAAAAATTGAAAAGGAGATAAAGGTGAAGTGTGTAAATTATAATAAAAACCATTTGGACTTGTTTTTTAATGTAAAAAAGTTTAATTGTAGAGGAAAAAATTATCGCTTTCTCGAAATTTACGACTGGTTTTCAATTTTAAATAGTTTTAGCAGTGGCGGCTCGTGGGTTAATAACCAGGGGGGGTCATTTTGGTTTTGGAACTTATAATTAATACTAAAAATATGTACATATACAACGTGTCCTATAAAGTTCTCTACATATGGGAAACTTTTTTATTATCCGTTTATTAAAAAAATATTCTTCATAAAAAGCTCTGAATTGCTCAAAAATCAAAATGCACTCGTAACATTCCAAAAATATCGGATAATATACAGGAGAGATCAAAAAATAATAATTTGACTAAAGAGTAAAGTACCCTTATTTTTGAAAATAATGAAAAATGTTATTCGGGAAAATTATTCAGTATAAAAAGTTATGGACTATTATGAAATAACAGCCACCTATGATCAAATTTATTTTTCTAAATTACAAACGTGTTAATATCTAATAAAGAACTAAAATTATTTTAAATTAACTTAAATTTAAATTAGAGCACTTCCTAAACTACTGCCTCAAAATATCCACCTTTTCTCTCAATGCAAATTGCCGTTCTTGCTTTAAATTCACGAAACATAAATTTGATCATAGGTGGCTGTTATTTCATAATAGTCCATAACTTTTTATACTGAATAACTCCCGAATAACATTTTTCATTATTTCAGAAGATGTTTCGGGCAAATTCATGTTAATAAAAAGTTGAAGAATGGCGACTGCACCGGCACTGTTACGAAAATCCTCACGACAATATATTACCTACTTCAAGTTCTGATTTTAGTTTGGAAATATCTTTTGTAGCATAATTAGCCTTCACCATATTTAAAATATTTTGTGGAAATTTGGTAGTGTATGCTTCAAATTTCTCCGTCTGAAATAACTGTGAAATCCTGAGATGATCATTGAATCCAAATCAATGATGAATTTCAGACATAATAATGTCGCAAATTTCAAGTGCGGTTAGTCGTTTAGGATCCCCTGCATTAACTTTTCTTCTTTTCGCTGATGATGTGCTTGGTTCTTCCGATTCTAAAATAGCACTTCTCACTTTTTGGATATTGCTGTTGAAAGACATTATGTAGTTTTTGACTGATATAACATCAATATCTCGCATTTGTAATTGTTTGAACAATATGTCTACATGAGGCATTATTTTATGAAAAAAATTTAACCAAAATAAAAAAAGTTCATCTTCCAAATGCCTTTTTAAACCAGTTGCTTGATTTATATTATTTCCGTCTTCCTCCTCATCAATGATTTGCTCCAAACAACATATTAAATCATCTTTATAAGTGTGTACAGTTTCAACACACTTTGTATTGAAAGCCCATCGAGTGGGTGCAGCTTTAGGTAATCTCACCTTAACCACCCTATCCAATACCGCCGTACGTTTTGGGGATCGGATCGTCCGAAAAAAGACGAAAATGCATGTAAATTTGCAAAAAATATTTTTATCGGTTTGTGTTGACTCGCCGCTTTTTGGAGGATAAGATTAAGTTGATGGGCATAACAATGAATAAAGTGTGCATTTGGGTACATTTCTTTAATTTTTGTTTGTACTCCTCCCAGCTTACCGCTCATGACTGATGCACCATCGTAACTTTGAGCAATCAATTTATGGGGTGCTTCATTAATTTTTAATAATTGGAGTTCTTCCATTATTGCATCGGATAAATGTTGTGCTGTGGTACCTGGAGGGTTGACAGATTTCCAAAATCTTTCATGCACAATACCATCTAATACATATCGAAAGATAAAAATCATTTGCGTTTTATTGGAGCTATCTGTGCTCTCATCAACTTGAATTGCCACAAAATTTGTCTGGTCAATTTCCTTTATTATATGTGTGTGTACAACGGCCAACATTGAATCTAAAATTTCGTTTTGAATTGTTTTTGATATTCCTTTGAATACTGTATTTTTTTCAAGGTGCTCTTTAAATATTAAGTCTAGTTCAGAGACAAAATCTATAAGGCCACGAAAAATCCCAGGATTATTGGACATTTCACTTTCGTCATGACCGCGCAATGCAATTTCAAAGACTCCACAAAATTTTACACAATCAATTATTTTGTTTAAAATATACCTATTTTTAGAAACAGATTCATTAAAGTAGTGCACTGATTTGCGATACGCACTATCAAGTTGCTGTCTTACGTCTACACGTCCTAAACTGGCGTAACTCATTGAACAATTTATATGAGAAGCAGAAGAAGCATGCTTTTTAATTTTGTCTTTTAAATGTTTAATATCGGTTACTCCATTTTTAGCCCATATAGCATCATTTGAAAATAATAAGCACGGATAGCAAAAGAACGCATTTTTAACACTGCATCCACAAATCCAGTCGCACAAATTGTACATCGATTCTTTAAAATATCTTTGGACATTTTTACCTTTATCCTTTGTTGTCTGCTTCAAATTCAGTTTTATTTTCGGCCGTCCACTTTCCCTATTTTCAAGCCGGCGTTCATAATTTAATGTTCCAGCTGACTTTAAGGCAAATATATCCTCAACAACACTCATCTTGTTTTGCTAAACACACAAAATTTCTCAACGATCAGAACTTCACAACGATCACAGTTCACATCCGCAACAATAAAGAAAGGTTTCCCGCCTGCTATCTAAGAAGAACTGAGATCCAGAGTCCAGAGAAAATATAACTGAATACTGTAGAACTAAACTCGATTCTGCGCAGTTGTAATCGGGACATTGACCACGTTGGAGATATAGGAGTAAAAGGTGACTCTCACTTCCACTCAAGAATTCGCCATCTGCTGTCACTGTTCTTCTTTACATGCATTTCTCCATAAGCCATAAGAGCTGTGCAGGGTCAATTTGAATAATGTCCCGGCTTGCTAGCGAGCGCGCAGCGCGGCTTGACGCTTGGCTATTTCTAGTATTGCTGCGAATGCAGACCGCTGAAGATTTTAAATTTGAGACTGTTAGACAAAAAATATTTTTATTAAAATTATGGTTTTGATTAGAATATTTTAGGAGGGTCATTGACCAATTGACCTTAAGGAGAAACCGCCACTGAGTTTTAGTCAAATAACTGGAAAGGAATATTAAAAGTTTAATCTTGTTGTTGTAGTTCTGACAATACGCAATTAGTTTGTTGACTAAGCATTCGTAAAGTGTTCTTTAACTATCGCAAACAAAATAAAACTATGTGTAATTTTATTATTTTCGAGTTGAACAAATATTTTGCTCCCAAGTATGGATAAATAATTTAGGCTACAAATTCAATTAAGAATGGGTTAAATTCACTTAAAATTAAGTGTTTATTTAAGACAGGACTATTATACATACAAAATTTGCAATATTTTGAAAATATTTTTACAACCGTCCGCGTCCATGCGTCTCAGATAACCTAAAGATTGATTTTGAGGTTTTGAAAACTTGTCTGTTGTAATTGTGACTACGGTTCCCTGTATTAAAGGGAATCGTAGTTGCGACGATTGGTTTGGTGCCGCCACCTAGTGCGCACTACAAGAAGTGACCTGTATTATTTGTGGGAATGACTTGACTGCGCAAAAGCCGGCTTCACACCTGAGCTGTCATAAGTTTATTTATATCCCCAAAAATCGCGGATTTTCTTTAAACAAATACCTTTCGTTACGGGCCACTAGACACAACACATGGAATATGCAAAATTCTGTAAATTACAACAATTAGAAGAAAAAGGATCCGCTTGGATTCGAACAAAAATTCCCGGCGCATCTTGAAAATGCAAACTGATTATGTATACTTACAGAAAACCCACAATATTTTCTGCGGTTTCGTTAAATTGCTACCATATACCTTCAGAATTTGAAATTTCCAAAATTGAAAATTTGCTTCGAACAATCGGCATCGAAAAAACTGTTAAATGGTAACAAAATTGGGTACTTGCATATTTGGGATTTCGCGAAATTATAATCTTCGGGAGGTCAGAAGTACATTCCCAAAGCAATTTTTCTCTGAGCCCTGTAGAATTCAAATTATTGGGAAAAAAATATTTCCCGCTAAATATGCTTATGGCGCCATGTGTGAATTATTGAATCTATACGGTGACGTCATTATGACGCATCTATGCATTCCTAATTCCTAAATCGAAATGGCCGCTTCCGGTTTAGTTGACAGCTGTTTCGTAAGTCTTGAAATTGTTTGGTGTGTACGTTAATGGTGTTTGCTGGGAGAATGGAACTACGGTGGAGCTCAGTAGTAATTTGTTGTTAAATATCCATTATATTTTATAATTCCCAACTGTGAATAGGTAAACAAAACCACTTCTAACCTCTAAACTCTACTACCTATCGTGAACGCGGCTATTTTAAGATGATTATTGGAGTGAAGAAGGGGAGGAATAGCAAAGCAGATGTTTGTGTTACCATCTGGCACCAAAAAAGGGGTGTAACTTAAACTTAGTCGCCTTACGCCTAGAATTGAACGAAAATTTTTAAAATGATATGACTGGTTGCACTATTGCAAACGTTGTTTTGTTATTTTGAGTTAAATTACATGAACTCTAAACATCACCACTTTGTTTGGTACCAAATTTGCTCAAATTTTGGTAACACTCACGTGCATAACGTTGTATATCCATACTCTGCCCTCCAACAGAAAATGGCGGCCTGTCAAAATCAGGCCATTCTAAAACAGTATTGGTTTGGTGCCAGAAAGCAAATCTTTGTTTATCATTCTTGCCGCCACCTATTGCGCGGTGGTTAATACTACAAGAAGTCACCTGTATTATTTGTGGGAGTGACTTGACTGCGCAAAAGCCGGCTTCACACCTGAGCTGTCATAAGTTTATTTGTATACCAACTAGGTTTTGCCAATGCAATGTTTTAACGTGATAGTATTCCCTTGTTTTCATTAGTAATCGCGGATTTTCTTTAAACAAATACCTTTCGTTACGAACCACAAGCCACAACACATGCAACGCAAAATTCTGTAAATTACAACAAACTTTATAAGAAAAAAAGAAAGAGGATCCGCTTGGATTCGAACTAAAATTTCCGGCGCATCTTGGAAATGCGCGCGCCTTTCGAAATTCCGCCAAATCATATACCTTCAGAATTTGAAATTTCCAAAATTGAAAATTTGCTTCGAACAAAAAATTGTTAAATGGTGACAAAATTGCGCGATTGCATCACGAGGTACTGGTTTAAAAAACTTTTCAACATAAATTCAAATAAATAGCCGATTTACATCGGACGCGCAGCATTGGCATCTCGAAAACACGAGGAGACGAAAAAATGGTTAAATGGTGGAAAGCGCGCTCATTTGCGTGACGAATGAAATACGCGCAAGAAAATTGCTGTAAGTCTATTGGTTTCCGTGTTACGGCGGAAAACCAACAAATATTTAGAAAGAAAACGATAATTAAAGTGAAATAATTGTTATTAATAGTTTTAAGCCTGCATGGTGTGAATGTGCACAGCAATCCGCAGACCGGTTTCGTCCTATTGGGACTCTTCAGTACGGCGCCGCTATGCACAAACACACCCTGCCCAACGGTCTCCCTATGAATAACTGCGATAGTCATCCATAAGGGAGAGCCAAAATCACGCCATCTAGAACGTAAATTGTTGAACAGCTGCCGACTAATACACCCGCTCAAACAACTACACCTCGAGCAAATACTCCGCCAGGCATTGAATTACAGAACGGGCCTACGTCGGCAGAATGTACATTAGGATGCACACAAGAGGCCTACCCCAGCAAAGCTGGCCTTGAAAGCCTCCATACGTGCCCCATCGTACCACAGTGAACCAGGTTCACTATTCAAGCTAGAAGCCTGCATGGTGTGAATGTGCACAGCAATCCGCAGACCGGTTTCGTCCTATTGGGACTCTTCAGTACGGCGCCGCTATGCACAAACACACCCTGCCCAACGGTCTCCCTATGAATAACTGCGATAGTCATCCATAAGGGAGAGCCAAAATCACGCCATCTAGAACGTAAATTGTTGAACAGCTGCCGACTAATACACCCGCTCAAACAACTACACCTCGAGCAAATACTCCGCCAGGCATTGAATTACAGAACGGGCCTACGTCGGCAGAATGTACATTAGGATGCACACAAGAGGCCTACCCCAGCAAAGCTGGCCTTGAAAGCCTCCATACGTGCCCCATCGTACCACAGTGAACCAGGTTCACTATTCAAGCTAGAAGCCTGCATGGTGTGAATGTGCACAGCAATCCGCAGACCGGTTTCGTCCTATTGGGACTCTTCAGTACGGCGCCGCTATGCACAAACACACCCTGCCCAACGGTCTCCCTATGAATAACTGCGATAGTCATCCATAAGGGAGAGCCAAAATCACGCCATCTAGAACGTAAATTGTTGAACAGCTGCCGACTAATACACCCGCTCAAACAACTACACCTCGAGCAAATACTCCGCCAGGCATTGAATTACAGAACGGGCCTACGTCGGCAGAATGTACATTAGGATGCACACAAGAGGCCTACCCCAGCAAAGCTGGCCTTGAAAGCCTCCATACGTGCCCCATCGTACCACAGTGAACCAGGTTCACTATTCAAGCTAGAAGCCTGCATGGTGTGAATGTGCACAGCAATCCGCAGACCGGTTTCGTCCTATTGGGACTCTTCAGTACGGCGCCGCTATGCACAAACACACCCTGCCCAACGGTCTCCCTATGAATAACTGCGATAGTCATCCATAAGGGAGAGCCAAAATCACGCCATCTAGAACGTAAATTGTTGAACAGCTGCCGACTAATACACCCGCTCAAACAACTACACCTCGAGCAAATACTCCGCCAGGCATTGAATTACAGAACGGGCCTACGTCGGCAGAATGTACATTAGGATGCACACAAGAGGCCTACCCCAGCAAAGCTGTTCAACAATTTACGTTCTAGATGGCGTGATTTTGGCTCTCCCTTATGGATGACTATCGCAGTTATTCATAGGGAGACCGTTGGGCAGGGTGTGTTTGTGCATAGCGGCGCCGTACTGAAGAGTCCCAATAGGACGAAACCGGTCTGCGGATTGCTGTGCACATTCACACCATGCAGGCTTCTAGCTTGAATAGTGAACCTGGTTCACTGTGGTACGATGGGGCACGTATGGAGGCTTTCAAGGCCAGCTTTGCTGGGGTAGGCCTCTTGTGTGCATCCTAATGTACATTCTGCCGACGTAGGCCCGTTCTGTAATTCAATGCCTGGCGGAGTATTTGCTCGAGGTGTAGTTGTTTGAGCGGGTGTATTAGTCGGCAGCTGTTCAACAATTTACGTTCTAGATGGCGTGATTTTGGCTCTCCCTTATGGATGACTATCGCAGTTATTCATAGGGAGACCGTTGGGCAGGGTGTGTTTGTGCATAGCGGCGCCGTACTGAAGAGTCCCAATAGGACGAAACCGGTCTGCGGATTGCTGTGCACATTCACACCATGCAGGCTTCTAGCTTGAATAGTGAACCTGGTTCACTGTGGTACGATGGGGCACGTATGGAGGCTTTCAAGGCCAGCTTTGCTGGGGTAGGCCTCTTGTGTGCATCCTAATGTACATTCTGCCGACGTAGGCCCGTTCTGTAATTCAATGCCTGGCGGAGTATTTGCTCGAGGTGTAGTTGTTTGAGCGGGTGTATTAGTCGGCAGCTGTTCAACAATTTACGTTCTAGATGGCGTGATTTTGGCTCTCCCTTATGGATGACTATCGCAGTTATTCATAGGGAGACCGTTGGGCAGGGTGTGTTTGTGCATAGCGGCGCCGTACTGAAGAGTCCCAATAGGACGAAACCGGTCTGCGGATTGCTGTGCACATTCACACCATGCAGGCTTCTAGCTTGAATAGTGAACCTGGTTCACTGTGGTACGATGGGGCACGTATGGAGGCTTTCAAGGCCAGCTTTGCTGGGGTAGGCCTCTTGTGTGCATCCTAATGTACATTCTGCCGACGTAGGCCCGTTCTGTAATTCAATGCCTGGCGGAGTATTTGCTCGAGGTGTAGTTGTTTGAGCGGGTGTATTAGTCGGCAGCTGTTCAACAATTTACGTTCTAGATGGCGTGATTTTGGCTCTCCCTTATGGATGACTATCGCAGTTATTCATAGGGAGACCGTTGGGCAGGGTGTGTTTGTGCATAGCGGCGCCGTACTGAAGAGTCCCAATAGGACGAAACCGGTCTGCGGATTGCTGTGCACATTCACACCATGCAGGCTTCTAGCTTGAATAGTGAACCTGGTTCACTGTGGTACGATGGGGCACGTATGGAGGCTTTCAAGGCCAGCTTTGCTGGGGTAGGCCTCTTGTGTGCATCCTAATGTACATTCTGCCGACGTAGGCCCGTTCTGTAATTCAATGCCTGGCGGAGTATTTGCTCGAGGTGTAGTTGTTTGAGCGGGTGTATTAGTCGGCAGCTGTTCATTAATAGTTTTGCCTATACTTTTATGTTATTTACAATATTTACAAACATTTTTGGAATGATTTGACATCTTATGTATTATAAATTATAATCTTATCAGCAGAAATACTTGAAATTAGAAATACATAACGCTTAAACTACAAAATTAATAAATCGATCTTTGTTACGCACGAAGAAATAAAAAAGAAAAAAAAACGTGTTAAAAAGACTTCCTTGCCACAAATTATAATGTTAATAATTACATCATAATTTAATTTCATATCCTACCTATTTAACACTGACGTAAAACTAATCAATTTTAAAATTCAATACCGACTTTTTAACGTACAACATTTCTATCACAAGAACAATTCGGTCGCAAATTTCTATGCAAAAGAAGAAACTTTCACATAATTTTTGAAGATACAATGTGAAAATATTATTTTTTTGGGTAAATAAAATAAAAAAAATCAAAAAACATTTGGTTCCATGTAAAAAAAATATATTTCAATTTGGCCATGTAACTGCTCGTACCCTGTATAATATTTTCAACTTTTTATTACAGGAACAGTTACTCCTAGATGTTCCTTTTATCTCACCAAAATATCACCACTGCAACTTTGTTTAACCTGAAGCTATTTAATTTTCAAAAGTCCCTTTATAAAACCATCCGCAACATTTGCATTATTTTTCAAGGTAATACAAATTTTAGATGATGTACTGAACTTCGTAATTCAACACTTACCTTTGATTTCTTCAAAAACATCTATATCTTCTCCGGCATCAACTAATAAAAAATGAAAACAAAAAAAAACAAAAAATGCATAATGTTCAAAATAAAATTACGGAAAAAACGACCATTTAACAACACTATTTACAGCATAACGAAGTCCTTTGGTCATTTCTTGCTGAAAGTCCGACTCCGCGTCACAAAATCCAAATCAGGCAATGCCGATATGCTGGGCACTTGCCTCTTACTCCCGCTGGCCCTCGCGAAATCTATCGACTCGAAATGTCCCGGATTCGTTATTATATTCGGCGAAACTGACCAAAACGACTCGTTTTTCTGTATCCCGTTCGCGGCGGTCGGCGCAGGACTCGATATAAAATCCGTCCAGTCGTCGTCGTCGTTGCTCGACGCGTGCCCGTTAATTTGTCCACCGTTCCCGTAAAACTGTTTGTTATACTGATTTGTTATTAACGAGGGTTGGAAAATGTTTGTATCCGGCGGTCTCTGCTGCCAAATAGTTTGCGCAGACGGTACATACGTGGGAATCGACGTAATCGAAGGTAATTTAGTCTGCACCAAACCTTGAGGAGTTATCACAGGAACAGGAGGTTTTACCGGCCGGATTTGGTTCAAATTCAACACGGACAATTGCAAGTTGTGCGTTGGAGACGACGTGGCGCTAGTTTGTTGCTTAACAGGCTCGGTATTTGACACAAAATCGGTCCAGTCATCATCATCTACTGGTAGAGGCTTCTTCACACGTTCCGTGGGTTCTAACACGCTCACGGTGCTCCTGTAATTTAACTCGAATGACGTAAGGTCGGCCTCGGAGATTCCCGGATCAGGCCACTCAATTTTCGGCGCTGAAAACCCAAAAAATAATTTCCCCGAAACCCTTAAACGTTCAAAAATCACCTGTATTAACGTTACTCGGTAACAACGTCGGTTTTAACGGTTCCAAAACGACAGGCTGCAATTTCAGTACTTCAGCTTCTTTACTTACTGTATTTTCCAAAGGCTGCGGCAAACTAGCTTGGAAATCATCAAATTCATCATCTTCTTTTTCCTCCTCAGTCACGCCCAACACAAAATCGTCTTTTACCTCTTTTTTTTCCTCATCTACCACGGTTTCATTAAAAATATGACTCTCACGTAAAGGTACCATGTTAGTTTGCCCTAAATATTCGGACCGGATGGACTCAAATGGCCCAAAGTCGTCGTCAACTTTCTCAGAGTCCGCCAACGTCACTCCCGCGAAATCTTCAAAGTGCGATTGAACCGTAGCGGCCCTCACCACCGCCGGCTGCAGGACGGGTAATTCGGTGAACGGTAGGTCCACGCTCGGAGTTTCTGAACACGTTTGGGCTTCGGTATCTGCTATAGCTGTCATAAAAAAGAGAAAAGAACATCGGCATCCTTTACTACTTAAAAAAATCGATTCGGTAGTTCATATGAACCGAATAGGTCAAATATATCGAGTAGTTCAAATGTATCGAGCAATATGAACTTATTGAGTAGTTCAAACGTACAAATAGTAGTTCAAGTAGTACCAATAGATATACAGGGTGGGGCAAACTCCTGGGGATGGACGATAGAGGCCATACGGTTATAGTTAGAAAGAAAAACTAATAACAAACCCTATCTCGTTTCAAAAATTCCATTCCATAAAAATATTTTCAATTATACCAGGTGCGTCCAAATAGTTGGAATTAAGTACAACTTTGTTATTTCTTATGGAATGTGTATAATTTTATATTTTTTCCGGCTTCAAAATGATAATTTAATGTTACTTTGATAACATGATTCTATGTCTATTGTTAATGGTTATTGAGAAATAAATTTTTTCCCGAAAATTTTGACAGATAAATAGTAAATTTCAAAAATTTATATCTCGAAATTGGTAGAAGTTAAGAGGATGAAATTGGTATTGGTATTGGTAAATATCATGTAGTTTTTGACAGATTTGTTGAATATTATTTATACTATACAGGATGTTTGCAAAAATATGTTTTCTGAAACTGTCGAAAAAACATCAAAAAGTCGAATTTTTCAAATGGAATTGTATATTTTTTCTTGCACTATCTGAAAGAGCTCAAAATTTTGAATGAAATTGGCCAAATAAACTAATGTTACATAATGAAGTTTTTTAGCAAAATCCCGTTTTCTTCAATTTTATGTAAAAATGAGTGATAGTGAAAATATCATTAGCCTTGAACGATTATTGCTTGTCAATCTGAAAATGGGTTTATTGTTATAATCTTGTTCTGTAGTGAATTCATTGTCATTATTATTGGTGTTACAAGTAATTGTTTTTGTTGTTCCCGTTTGTTGTTTTCATTTCTGTCTTTGTGTTTAATCACCAATTTTATTATTTTTTTAAAATTAATTTCCAACAACAAGAACTGGTTGATATGCTGTCCGTATTTATTGAATGCAACAGAAATTCTCTTCTGGCTTCTGGAGTATATGGGCAAAGATATGAACAGCGTTGTCATCCACGCGTGGAAGCTTTCCAGAGATTGGTGGATAGATTTGAAAGAACTGGTTTTGTTCTCTACGAAAAACGCAATGAAATAACCAAATCCGTATTAACCGATGTGACAAAGGAAAATGTATTGCTGGCAATACCTGAAAATCCGCAGACAAGTGGCAGAAGAATTGAAACAGAATTGAATATTTCCAGGAGAAGCATACATAGAGTTTTAAAAGAAAACCGTTACCATGATTATAAACCCCGAACATGCCACTTTTTAAATGAACAAGATCATGTCAACAGAACCTTATTTTGTGATCAGGCTCAGGGGAAACTGACAGAAAATGAATATTTTTCCAAAAATATTTTGTTCACAGACGAATCAACATTTCAAAATTTAAATAAAGTTAATAGAAGGAATGTCCACTGTTATGCACAAGAAAACCCACATTTTCTACAAGTCTTTGATAGACAACATCAGTGGTCAGTGAATGTTTGGGGAGGAATAATTGGAAGAAATGTAATTGGGCCACATTTTTTTGAAGGAAGATTAAATGCAAATGTTTACCACAATTTTTTGCAAAACAACTTACCTGTACTTATTGATGAAGCCAATGAAGAAGTTAATATTGAAAATATGTGGTTTCAGCATGATGGAGCTCCAGCCTACAGCGCAAGATTAGTTCAAAATTTTTTGAATGAAAATTTTGGAGAACAGTGAATAGGGATTGGGAGTCAAAATCCGTGGCCTGCAAGGAGTTCTGATTTAAATAAATTAGACTTTTTTCTTTGGGGTTACGTGAAAGACATTGTGTTTAGTATTCCTCCTACCACACCAGAAGACATGCGCCTATACGAATTCAAAATGCATTCTCGGCTATTACTCCCGAAGTTTTGGATAACGTGGATAGATCCTTTCATCAAAGAATTGCTCTTTGTTCCAATGAAAATGGCCAGATCATTGAGCATTTGTTGTAATCTGCTCATTATTTACAGATTAATTATTTTGATTTGTAACCATCATCATAAGGTTCTCAGTCCGAAGACTGGTTGGACGCATACCTCCATTCTTTTCTATCCTGAGCTAACCTACGCATTTCCCTAAAAGTAGAACATCCTACATCCCTAACTATTTGAGAGCAGTAGTCTAATCTAGGCCTACCCCTACCTCTTTTTATTCCTATCTCTGACTCTAGTATGTCACGAACTATTCCTTCGTGTCTTAGAAGGTGTCCTACCATCCTATCTCTCCTACTCTTTATTGTTTTCCATACCTTCCGCTTTTCCCCAACTCTTTCTAATACTTCCCTATTGCTAACCTTATCTATCCACGGTATCTTCATCATGCGTCTGTAGCACCACATTTCAAACGCTTCTACTCTTTTTCTATCCGCTTCTCCTATTGTCCAAGTTTCGCACCCGTATAATGCCGTACTCCATACATACGACGTTAAGAGTCTCTTCCTAGTCTCTATATTAACCGTTCTCGAGCATAACAGTTGTTTCTTTTTGTTAAACGCAACTCGGCCCTGCGCCATTCTTTGTTTTATATCTTTAGTGCTCCTACCGTCTTGAGTTATTTTACTTCCTAAGTAGCAGAAATCCGCGACCTCCTCTATCTTCTCATTTCCAATTTGTATTTCCATTTTAGTTCTATTTTCACATCCCCTACATACCAAAATTTTAGTTTTCTTTTTATTGATTTTCATGCCGAAGCCCTGTGTCAAAACTGCTTCCATTTCATTCAGAGCCGCTCCTAATTCTTCTTTGCTAGATGCTAACACTGCTATATCATCCGCAAATCTGAGCATGTTAATAGTTTGGCCCTGTACATTGATCCCTGAGGCTGTTCTTTCCTTAACAATATTAATCGCATCTTCGATATATAAGTTGAAAACTAGAGGTGACAATGCACATCCCTGTCTCACTCCCTTCCGGATATCTACTTCCCTTTGTTCCTGCTCACATTCTATAACTGCCTTTTGCTCTTTGTAGAGATTATGTATTATTCTTCTGTCCCTGTATTTCATCCCTACCTTTCTCAGCACTTCGAACATCTTCCCCCATTTTACGTTGTCGAAGGCTTTTTCTAAATCTACAAATCCTATATAGACGCTCTTTCTCTTTTCTATCGTTTTTTCTATAATTACTCGTAAAGCTAGAATGGCCTCGCGCGTTCCTCTATTTCGTCTAAATCCGAACTGATCTTCTCCTAATATTTCTTCCGCCTTTTTCTCCATCCTTCTTTGCACAATTCTAGTTAAAATTTTTGACGCATGGGAAGTTAAACTGATAGTTCTAAAATTTTCGCATCTATCCGCGCCTTTTCTTTTTGGCAAAGCTACTATGATGTTCCGTTTGTAATCTTCTGGAATCTCGCCTGTCAGGTATATGCGACTAACTAGTTTAAATAAACGATCTATTACCTCTTGACCTGCGCACTTTAAGATTTCTGCCTGCAAGCCATCTATACCTGGTGCTTTATTATTCCTTAAACTTTTTAGTGCTATCTCAAACTCTTCTCTCATTATAGGACTCCCTAGGTTATCCCCCTCTACACTGCTTTCGCTTTCTAATATATCTTGCACTTCCTGTCCTGATTTGTAACAAAGTTTAATAAAAATTCAACCTCTAATATTGTTGTGATTTTTAATATGAAAAAAGTTATGAAACTCTCTTCATTTATGTAACTAGTATTTTGTTAACCGTTCTCATGAAGATGAATTATTTTCATAAGCTTTTTGCAGGGTGCAAGAGAATGTAACAATGAATTTAAATTGATGACAAAACTGAAACGAAAACAATAATCGGGAACAACACAAATGAAAAAATAACACCAATAACAATACTTTGATAGCAATGACATTAAATTCTTAGCAAAATTATAACAATAACCCATTTTCAGATTGACAAGCAATAATCGTCCAAGGCTAATGATATTTTCACGATCCCTCATTTTTACATAAAATTGAAGAAAACAGGATTTTTCTAAAAAACTTCATTATGTAACATTAGTCTATTATTGGCCACTTTCATTCAAAATTTTGAGCTCTTTCAGATAGTGCAAGAAAAAATATAACATTCCGTTTGAAAAATTCGACTTTTTGATGTTTTTTCGACAGTTTCAGAAAACATTTTTTTGCAAACACCCTGTATAGTATAAATAAAATTCAACAAATCTGTAAAAAACTACATGATATTTACCAATACCAATACCAATTTCATCCTCTTAACTTCTACCAATTTCAAGATATAAATTCTTGAAATATACTATTATTCCGAGAGCCCGCTGCAAAATTATGCACCCATCTGTTAACGAAATGGAATGTGCGGCAAAGGCATGTAAAAACATCGTACTCAACGGATCGGCACCCGTGCCGGTCACCATTTGGTGCAAAAAGGTAAAAACAATGGCACTTCCGGCACGGAAATTTGCGGAAAATTGCGCGATTTGTTAACAAGATGAAAGTTGTGCCATCTTGTAGCCTGCGATTAATTTAATTGAAATCGGTACCCGTGCCATCTTTTACCCTAGTACAAATCCTCGGCACGGCGACATTTTTGCAGCCCGTAACTCGGACAAATTCCCGTCATGTGTTAAGGAGTTGAAATATAGTTCAATGGAAAGAGCATTATGTCCCTTTTACGAATATCCAAGCGTGCCGCAATTCAAAGCAGTCTAAGTAGGTGGCACGGCCCGATTTATAACGCGCCACGCGGCGCCATTTTCAGGGAATTCGGCAGTCGGCGCGCGCGAGTTTTTAACATTGGAATATTGGAAATGTTTTTATGTTCGTAGTATAGGCCCGAAATTCAGCAAAAGTGCCACTCGTTGCATTTGCAACATGATTTAATAGCGAAAGTTTACCTAGTTACTTGCTCCCTATACAGTCCTTTTTTAACTTGATCCTAATGTCACTCAGTCCAGCAGTCCGAACTCTGAAAAGAACGTAAGCCGGCATGCAATTCAGCGGCTACTTTTATGTACCGTCCTTTTTGCACAATGCAAATCGCCATACCGGCATTCCAGACATTCTTTTCGAAAGTGTCTCTTTTCAACATGCACTACTACAGCTGCCCGCGCGGAGTAACTTACACATTATGTTGATGACCTAAGGATCAAGTTAAAAAGAAGGACTGTAGTTACTTAGTTCTTTGTATCATGTCTTAGTTATCATTACCATTAACAGGTGTCACAGTGACAGATGTCAATTGTGCACCACACAAAAAACATTTAATATTCGACATGTTGCACGACCATTGGAATTGATTAAAAAGTGACATTTTGACGCCGCGTAGCGCGTTATGAATCGGGCCGTGCCACCTTCTTAGACTGCTTTGAATCGCGGCACGTTCGGATATTCGTAAAGGGGACATAATGCCCTTTCCATTGAACTTTATTTCAAGTCGTTAACACATGACGGGAATTTGTCCGAGTTACGGGCTGCAAGAATGTCGCCGTGCCGGGGACTTGTACTAGGGTAAAAGATGGCACGGGTACCGATTTCAATTCAATTAATCGCAGGCTACAAGATGGCACAACTTTCATCTCGTTAACAAATCGCGCAATTTTCCGCAAATTTCCGTACCGGAAGTGCCATTGTTTTTACCTTTTTGCACCAAATGGTGACCGGCACGGGTGCCGATCCGTTGAGTATGATGTTTTTACATGCCTTTGCCGCACATTTCATTTCGTTAACAGATGGGTGCATAATTTTGCAGCGGGCTCTCCTACTATATTTATCTGTCAAAATTTTCGGGAAAAAATTTATTTCTCAATAACCATTAACAATAGACATAGAATCATGTTATCAAAGTAACATTAAATTATCATTTTGAAGCCGGAAAAAATATAAAATTATACACATTCCATAAGAAATAACAAAGTTGTACTTAATTCCAACTATTTGGACGCACCTGGTATAATTGAAAATATTTTTATGGAATAGAATTTTTGAAACGAGATAGAGTTTGTTATTAGTTTTTCTTTCTAAGTATAACCGTATGGCCTCTATCGTCCATCCCCAGGAGTTTGCCCCACCCTCTATAAATGAAGTAGTTCAAATGCCATTTTTAGCGAGATACTTACAGCTTAGCCAAGCGTCCCAGTGTGCACAGGACTGGGAAAGGGGAGAGGGAGGGGAGTCTAAGGAAGCCACTAACTGTTCAACGTCGAGCAGGAGGGTCTGTGAGTCTACTGTGGAAACGGCGACAAAAATTATTCATTAAAAAAGACCAAAGCGTTAAGGGGTGGTTGTTGGGAGGACAGTTCGGGAATCCGTTTTTGTTTATAGCAAGCGTGAAAAGAGTTTGAAAAAAATACAAGAGTAGATTAGTGCCGTGGAATTTTTTAGACGGTGACGTTTGCAGAGATGTACTTACAATCCAGGGGATTCGTCAGGCCGGAGCTGGTCCAGTCGAACTGGGCCGTGGGAATCTCCGATTGCTGGTTCGGTGACGATTCCGCTTGAGGCACTTTCGGTGTCAAGATTTCCGGCTTCAGAGGCTCCAGAGGGCTCGATGATAGAGCGGCGGCGAATTTCGGCACAGATATGTTCCAACCAGCCCCGTACAACTGCAAAAAAATAATTCATAATTTTTAAAAAATATATTTTAAATTTTATCCTTACTATGTTCCTCATATCGATGTTCAAAGCCTTAAGAAGACTCTTCTGACTCTTAGAGTCACTCCAATGGAATTTTAAGGCATCCGTTTCCGTAATATCCTTCAAATTTTCAAAAACAACATTTCTTTCCAGTAATTTGGACTCTATAACTTCTTCTGCTTCGTTCGAACTTTCAATAGCAAAAGCGTCTTCTATAATTTTTCTCGACTTATCCGCAACCCCATCAAAATAACTTTTCATCAAATCCACCGCGTTGGACTCGACCGAAAAGCTATCAAAATCACCGAAATCATCCTCAGTTTTCACCACCTCGTCGGAATGTGCTGTAGGAGCTGCATCGAAATTTGCAAAGTCCCCAAACTCATCTTTCGTTTCAGGTTCTTGAAAATTAACTTCGAAGTCACCAAAATCACTGTCGTCATCTTTTACAGACAATTGCTTCAGCTCTTCTCGAACACCGTCAGCTGGTTCATTAAAATCAATATCAAAATTGATATTGATTTTTGCAGGAGTTTCTGGACAATTTTCTTCGAATTCACTCGCAGAATTATTTCCTGTAAGGTTCTCTTTGTTCGTTATTTCATCCTGATTTTCAGAAAAATCATAGAACAGATCAGAACTGCTGTGATGATCGTTTTCCGCCTTTCCTTCAGACGGTTGATCGAACTCACTTTGCGAGACGTCATCGTAGGTTTTTGATATTTCTTCACTGTCTTGCTTGTCGACAGCTTCATCTGACTTCACAACAAGATCACTAGTGTCTTCTAAATGAGTTTCGCAAAGACTATTTGTTGCTAAAGGACTTTTTTGCGATTTACTACATGTTTGCTCATTTTCAATTTCCGTTCTTAATTCATCTTTTCCTACTAAATTTTCACTAAATTCGTCTATACTTTGAACACCACAACCATTCTCTTCTATTAATACTTCACTATTAATATCCTTTTCCTTACATTTCGCTTCAATATAAAATAAATCGTCTACTTTTCGCTTGTCTTGATAATCTTTGTCAAACTCAATTGGACTAATATCTACACCTTTACCATCATTATTACTGTTTACATCAACGTAATTTTTCATTTTTTCCTCTATCTTTTCAGGGGAATGCTCAGGGGTTGAAGGATTGGAATATCCTTAAAAAAAATTAGTAATGAGCGCTTGCATTTCAAAAATTACTGGCATATACCATCATATTCATATGATATATCACCAGCAGCAGTGAAATCACCAAATTCATCGTCATCGTCCTCTAAACCCCCAATAACAGGAGGGGGCGTGCTACTCAAGAGGGGCGGAATATTAGGCATTTAAAAACCTAAAATAAATTCATATTCCCAAAATAATCGATCTAAATACACAAGTACTCGGCAATTATCACCTCCAAGATAATTACTAGTCAATAACAACACAGGTAGATGTCAATTAGCAAAAAATATGTCACCTTGAATATTTACCTGCACCTTTGGAACTGACACGTACTCAATCTTATCACTTAAAGATTAACGTGCTCTTACACGTGATTCTTTGATTTACTTTACTTAAATAAATATTTTATGCACTTTACAAGCAACGTTAAACTTTAAAAAACCGAAAAAATTGCAAAATAAAGGGAGCCATATTGATTTTACCGTCAATTTGTCAAACTACTGTCAGTTAGGAAACGATTTCTATTTGTGGCTAAAATGCCGTCAAAACACGTGCAATGTGCTAAATACTTCATCTGTCAATAGTGAAATTAAAGATGCATTCATCAAAACATTATTGTCCACTTATCGAAAATCTTTCTATAAAAGCGGTGAATTGTATCGTGGCTGCTGTTGGTGGTGCGTTGTTTTTCATTGGTTGGTGGTTGATGATCGACGCGCATGCGGTGTATCCAATGATTATAAGCGAGAAAGGAATATATTACCTTCCCGGACTTTTCTCTACGTTAGCTTTGGTTATTGTGAATTTGATACCAAATGCAGTGCTGACAACTTCAACTTTCATGGAACACACTTGCTTTTCGTCAAACTTTGGAAAATTTATGTTATTCTTTGGTTTCTTCATGGCGTTTGGTGCGATGATCGGAGCTTCTTACATACTGATAAACGATTTCATTTTGGATCAGACTGTATGGCAATGGCCCGGATATGAGGTATTTTTGCAGAACTTGTTGATATTTACTGCAAATCTTTTACTGAAATTCGGAACTAGACAAGAAGAGTTTATGATATAAATACTGTATTTTCAAATTCAATAAATTCACTCTTAGTAGGCTTCAGACACTTTCATTGTCAAGTGTCAAATTTTATGACAAGTTTTTTATTTTATCCGGACCATTTTCTTATCTTTTTACAAGGTATTCAATTAAATAATTACTTTCTTTTAGTCTTTTTGTGAATTTATACAGAATGAGTGACGAAATAGACAAAAGTTTGCACGTTTTACCGCAAGACCAGCCCGTTTCGAGGTTAGAAGTTGAGACAGCTTTTGCTGGCTTAACAGCAAAAGAAAAACTGTACGCCCATAATATAAGTAAAGCGTCATGGGTGGGTGGTTTAGTGACCTTAATACAGACTAGTCCAGAATCGGGACCGATATTTGTTTTGTTACATAAACTTTTTTCCGTTCAACTACCAACAGAATTTAAGGCGGAGGCTTTAAAAGCTGGTTTTACTGAAGATGAAATAACGGCCTTATTTGTTTATACAGCGGGAGTATTCGCAAATTCCGGAAATTACAAAGCAAGTCGATAATTTTTGTTTAAACGGTCATTGAACGATAAGTTTTAGGGTTTCGGAGATACCAAATTTATTCCAGCAATAGAAGTCAATCGTTTACAAGAACTATTAAGTATTAGCCCCATTTGGTCCCAACTGGAACCACTATGGTCGGAAATTAAAGAAAGTGTGTACGATTTAAGCCCGGGCAGAACATGCTTAGGTTATCCTCCAGAAGGATGTACAACATATTTATCGAAAAACTATACACCAGAGGATGAAAAGGTTGTCCAGAAATGGTTGAAAGGAGAAAAAATGGAGTGTTACAACACCAGAGTGTTCAAAAAAGAAGCAACAAATCAGGTAAAGGTAAGGCAAATAAAGACTATGTTCGTTTCCATAGCTACAGTAATAGTAGGCGGAGCTATCTCCATGGAAATGATGAATTTAATTGGTGTTTTGTGTCCATTTATTTAGACTTCATATGAGATTCGATTGGCCGCAAAAGAAATAGGAGAATTAAAGAAGACTTCAGAAGGAAATAGCGCTTTTAGTGTTACCAAAGGTGACTACTCTCCTCTGATGGGCCGTATTGCCGAGCATTTAGAAAATGCGATACCCTATGCCGCAAATCAGACTCAAGCAGATATGTTGAAATCTTATATCGACTCTTTTGTCACCGGTTCTTTAGACGATCATAAGCAGGGGTCGCGATTTTGGATTAAAGACAAGGGCCCGGCCGTTGAGTCTTATATCGGTTTTATCGAGACTTACCGTGATCCGGCGGGTGTTAGGGGAGAATTCGAAGGATTTGTTGCTGTCGTGAACCGAACCATGTCCGCTAAATTCAATACTTTGGTTTCGAAAGCTGAAGACTTGTTACCGTTGTTGCCATGGTGTAAAGGCTTCGAGAAAGATAAATTCTTAAAGCCCGATTTTACTTCTTTGGATGTTTTGACGTTTGCGGGTAGTGGGATACCCGCCGGGATTAATATTCCGAATTGTAAGCTGTACATACATACTGTGTGTGAAATATCCAATCGAAAATCCTTTTTGTAGACGATGAAATTCGTCAGTCGGAAGGTTTTAAAAATGTTTCTTTGGGCAATGTGATACCCGCGAGTTATCCGATGACGAAAATACCGTTTTTAACCGAGTTTGACGAGGAATTATTAAAAAAATGGCGCGTAACTTCATTTGAACTGCAGGTTAGAATTTTTCCGGTATTTTCGCAAAAAATCTAACTTTAATTTTCCAGATAGGTTTGCATGAACTTCTAGGGCATGGTTCGGGGAAGCTGCTCCGTGCCGAACAAGACGGTACGAAAAATTTCCCAGAAAATCTATTGGACCCGTTGACGGGTACTAAAATTTTGCATTGGTACGAACCAGGGGATACCTACGACTCTAGTTTTGGCCCGTTGAGTTCTGCTTACGAGGAATGCCGGGCGGAAGCCGTGGGACTGTATTTGAGTCTGGAACCGGACGTTCTGAAGATTTTCGGACATGAAGGCGAACAAGCCGAAGATGTTTTATATGTGAATTGGTTGTCCATGGTTTGGGCAGGTGCCGGGCGTGCTTTAGAGATGTGGGACGCCAGACGAGGGTGGCTGCAAGCTCACTCGCAGGCTCGTTTCGCAATCTTGAGGGTGTTAATTGAAGCGGGAGTTGCTAGCGTCACTCAGCCTGCACCGGACCAACTGCTGATCACGTTGGATCGCCAGGCTATAAAGGGCGCTGGTCGCAACGCCATAGGCCACTTCCTATTGCAATTGCAAGTGTACAAGGCAACTGGGGACGTGGCGGAAGCCCAGAAGTTGTTCAATCATTACTCCGAGGTTGTGGAACCTTGGCTGAGTTGGAGAACAATTGTGTTGGCGAATAAACAGCCTAGGAAAATGTTGGTGCAGAGTAATACTGTGGTGGAAGGTGAAGACGTTAAATTGAAGGTGTACGAAGGGAGCGTTGAAGGGCTGATACTAAGCAACGTGGAGAGATTCGAAGATCCAGAGTTTTTATACGACGCTTTGATCAAATTGTCGAAAGCTGACGAAGGTTTTTTCTATTGAAAAAAATCGTACTGTATGAAATAAAAGTTTTATAATATCGGATAATTTGCTTTTATTTCCCTCTCTTCACTCTTTTATCTAATTCAGGTGCTTGAGGATAACGACCGTTGATCAGAGTATGAATATCAGTGGCCAAATTTTGGATATGTTCCTCAGTAATACCCAAATCGGCATCAATTCTTCTGGATTCGTTTTCGATTTTTCTTTTTATTCCATCAAGATTTACGTCTCTGCTTGATTTCTCTATGGACCTGGATGATGAGACAAAATAAAGTCTAATTACATGAAGTAATTAAGAGTAATTAAGACTTTTCCGTGTATAATTAACCAAATTTCAATGCATATGTCCAATTTCTGGGACACACTCGTAGTAATTAACTCTAATTAAGGCTTAATTAGTGGAAATTAAAGGTAATTAATGGATATGTTTCTCAGTAATACCCAAATCAGCATCAATTTGATCAGCAATTTTTTTAGCTTCCAATGGATGTAATCGATCGATTCTTCTGGATTCGTTTTCGATTTTTCTTTCTATTCCATCAAAATTTGCGTCTGTTTGCTTGATTTCTCTAGGAACCTGGATGATAAGACAAAATAAAGTCTAATTACATGAAGTAATTAGGAGTAATTAAGTCTTTTCCGTGTATAATTAACCAAATTTCAATGCATATGGCCAATTTCTGGGACACACTCGAAGTAATTAACTCTAATTAAGGCTTAATTAGTGGAAATTAAAGGTAATTAGGCATTTCTTGTTAAACAACTTTGACATCTGAGCAATTTTCCATCAAAATTGGAAGTAATTAGTTTGTAATTAACAGTAATTAGCTCCACAAACGAGTAATTGGAGAAATAGATTATTTCCTAAAAGAAAAATTACATGTAATTAAGATTAATTAGTCATAATTAAAAGAAATTAGTTCCATATTTGCGTAATTAGGGACGAAAATGAACTATGAAGACTAAAATTTCATTAAATTAAGAGTAATAATTAAATAATTAACAGGAGTTAATAGTAATTATAGAAACAAAAATTTCATGTAATTTATATTAATTAGCCGTAATTAAGGGTAATTAGTTGAAAGTTTGAGTAATTACAGGCGAAAATAAATTTTTAAAACCAAATTTTCGTGTAATTAGCTGTAATTAAGAGTAATGGATATGTTTCTCAGTAATACCCAAATCAGCATCAATTTGATCAGCAATTTTTTTAGCTTCCAATGGATGTAATCGATCGATTCTTCTGGATTCGTTTTCGATTTTTCTTTCTATTCCATCAAGATTTGCGTCTGTTTGCTTGATTTCTCTATGAACCTGGATGATAAAGACAAAATAAAGTCTAATTACATGACGTAATTAAGAGTAATTAAGTCTTTTCCGTGTATAATTAACCAAATTTCAATGCATATGTCCAATTTCTGGGACACACTCGAAGTAATTAACTCTAATTAAGGCTTAATTAGTGGAAATTAAAGGTAATTAGGCATTTCTTGTTAAACAACTTTGACATCTGAGCAATTTTCCATCAAAATTGGAAGTAATTAGTTTGTAATTAACAGTAATTAGCTCTATAAACGAGTAATTGGGGAAATAAATTATTTCCTGAAAAAAAATTACATGTAATTAAGATTAATTAGTCATAATTAAAAGAAATTAGTTTCATATTTGCGTAATTAGGGACGAAAATGAACTATGAAGACTAAAATTTCACTAAATTAAGAGTAATAATTAAATAATTAACAGGAGTTAATAGTAATTATAGAAACAAATAATTTTCTGAAACAAAAATTTCATGTAATTTATATTAATTAGCCGTAATTAAGGGTAATTAGTTGAAAGTTTGAGTAATTACAGGCGAAAATAAATTTTTAAAACCAAATTTTCGTGTAATTAGCTGTAATTAAGAGTAATGGATATGATTCTCAGTAATACCCAAATCAGCATCAATTTGATCAGCAATTTTTTTAGCTTCCAGTGGATGTAATCGATCGATTCTTCTGGATTCGTTGTCGATTTTTCTTTCTATTCCATCAAGATTTACGTCTGTTTGCTTGATTTCTCTATGAACCTGGATGATAAGACAAAATAAAGTCTAATTACATGAAGTAATTAAGAGTAATTAAGTCTTTTCCGTGTATAATTAACCAAATTTCAATGCATATGTCCAATTTCTGGGACACACTCGAAGTAATTAACTCTAATTAAGGCTTAATTAGTGGAAATTAAAGGTAATTAGGCATTTCTTGTTAAACAACTTTGACATCTGAGCAATTTTCCATCAAAATTGGAAGTAATTAGTTTGTAATTAACAGTAATTAGCTCTATAAACGAGTAATTGGGGAAATAAATTATTTCCTGAAAAAAAATTACATGTAATTAAGATTAATTAGTCATAATTAAAAGAAATTAGTTTCATATTTGCGTAATTAGGGACGAAAATGAACTATGAAGACTAAAATTTCACTAAATTAAGAGTAATAATTAAATAATTAACAGGAGTTAATAGTAATTATAGAAACAAATAATTTTCTGAAACAAAAATTTCATGTAATTTATATTAATTAGCCGTAATTAAGGGTAATTAGTTGAAAGTTTGAGTAATTACAGGCGAAAATAAATTTTTAAAACCAAATTTTCGTGTAATTAGCTGTAATTAAGAGTAATGGATATGATTCTCAGTAATACCCAAATCAGCATCAATTTGATCAGCAATTTTTTTAGCTTCCAATGGATGTAATCGATCGATTCTTCTGGATTCGTTTTCGATTTTTCTTTCTATTCCATTAAGATTTACGTCTGTTTGCTTGATTTCTCTATGAACCTGGATGATAAGACAAAATAAAGTCTAATTACATGAAGTAATTAAGAGTAATTAAGTCTTTTCCGTGTATAATTAACCAAATTTCAATGCATATGTTCAATTTCTGGGACACACTTGAAGTAATTAACTCTAATTAAGGCTTAATTAGTAGAAATTAAAGGTAATTAGGCATTTCTTGTTAAACAACTTTGACATCTGAGCAATTTTCCATCAAAATTGGAAGTAATTAGTTTGTAATTAACAGTAATTAGCTCCACAAACGAGTAATTGGGGAAATAAATTATTTCCTAAAAGAAAAAATAAATGTAATTAAGATTAATTAGTCATAATTAAAATAAATTAGTTCCATATTTGCGTAATTAGGGATGAAAATGAACTATGAAGACTAAAATTTCACTAAATTAAGAGTAATAATTAAATAATTAACAGGAGTTAATAGTAATTATAGAAACAAATAATTTTCTGAAACAAAAATTTCATGTAATTTATATTAATTAGCCGTAATTAAGGGTAATTAGTTGAAAGTTTGAGTAATTACAGGCGAAAATAAATTTTTAAAACCAAATTTTCGTGTAATTAGCTGTAATTAAGAGTAATGGATATGTTTCTCAGTAATACCCAAATCAGCATCAATTTGATAAGCAATTTTTTTAGCTTCCAATGGATGTAATCAATCGATTCTTCTGGATTCGTTTTCGATTTTTCTTTCTATTCCATCAAGATTTGCGTCTGTTTGCTTGATTTCTCTATGAACCTGGATGATAAAGACAAAATAAAGTCTAATTACATGAAGTAATTAAGAGTAATTAAGTCTTTTCCGTGTATAATTAACCAAATTTCAATGCATATGTCCAATTTCTGGGACACACTCGAAGTAATTAACTCTAATTAAGGCTTAATTAGTGGAAATTAAAGGTAATTAGGCATTTCTTGTTAAACAACTTTGACATCTGAGCAATTTTCCATCAAAATTGGAAGTAATTAGTTTGTAATTAACAGTAATTAGCTCCACAAACGAGTAATTGGGGAAATAAATTATTTCCTAAAAGAAAAAATAAATGTAATTAAGATTAATTAGTCATAATTAAAAGAAATTAGTTCCATATTTGCGTAATTAGGGACGAAAATGAACTATGAAGACTAAAATTTCACTAAATTAAGAGTAATAATTAAATAATTAACAGGAGTTAATAGTAATTATAGAAACAAATAATTTTCTGAAACAAAAATTTCATGTAATTTATATTAATTAGCCGTAATTAAGGGTAATTAGTTGAAAGTTTGAGTAATTACAGGCGAAAATAAATTTTTAAAACCAAATTTTCGTGTAATTAGCTGTAATTAAGAGTAATGGATATGATTCTCAGTAATACCCAAATCAGCATCAATTTGATCAGCAATTTTTTTAGCTTCCAGTGGATGTAATCGATCGATTCTTCTGGATTCGTTGTCGATTTTTCTTTCTATTCCATCAAGATTTACGTCTGTTTGCTTGATTTCTCTATGAACCTGGATGATAAGACAAAATAAAGTCTAATTACATGAAGTAATTAAGAGTAATTAAGTCTTTTCCGTGTATAATTAACCAAATTTCAATGCATATGTCCAATTTCTGGGACACACTCGAAGTAATTAACTCTAATTAAGGCTTAATTAGTGGAAATTAAAGGTAATTAGGCATTTCTTGTTAAACAACTTTGACATCTGAGCAATTTTCCATCAAAATTGGAAGTAATTAGTTTGTAATTAACAGTAATTAGCTCTATAAACGAGTAATTGGGGAAATAAATTATTTCCTGAAAAAAAATTACATGTAATTAAGATTAATTAGTCATAATTAAAAGAAATTAGTTTCATATTTGCGTAATTAGGGACGAAAATGAACTATGAAGACTAAAATTTCACTAAATTAAGAGTAATAATTAAATAATTAACAGGAGTTAATAGTAATTATAGAAACAAATAATTTTCTGAAACAAAAATTTCATGTAATTTATATTAATTAGCCGTAATTAAGGGTAATTAGTTGAAAGTTTGAGTAATTACAGGCGAAAATAAATTTTTAAAACCAAATTTTCGTGTAATTAGCTGTAATTAAGAGTAATGGATATGATTCTCAGTAATACCCAAATCAGCATCAATTTGATCAGCAATTTTTTTAGCTTCCAATGGATGTAATCGATCGATTCTTCTGGATTCGTTTTCGATTTTTCTTTCTATTCCATTAAGATTTACGTCTGTTTGCTTGATTTCTCTATGAACCTGGATGATAAGACAAAATAAAGTCTAATTACATGAAGTAATTAAGAGTAATTAAGTCTTTTCCGTGTATAATTAACCAAATTTCAATGCATATGTTCAATTTCTGGGACACACTTGAAGTAATTAACTCTAATTAAGGCTTAATTAGTAGAAATTAAAGGTAATTAGGCATTTCTTGTTAAACAACTTTGACATCTGAGCAATTTTCCATCAAAATTGGAAGTAATTAGTTTGTAATTAACAGTAATTAGCTCCACAAACGAGTAATTGGGGAAATAAATTATTTCCTAAAAGAAAAAATAAATGTAATTAAGATTAATTAGTCATAATTAAAATAAATTAGTTCCATATTTGCGTAATTAGGGATGAAAATGAACTATGAAGACTAAAATTTCACTAAATTAAGAGTAATAATTAAATAATTAACAGGAGTTAATAGTAATTATAGAAACAAATAATTTTCTGAAACAAAAATTTCATGTAATTTATATTAATTAGCCGTAATTAAGGGTAATTAGTTGAAAGTTTGAGTAATTACAGGCGAAAATAAATTTTTAAAACCAAATTTTCGTGTAATTAGCTGTAATTAAGAGTAATGGATATGTTTCTCAGTAATACCCAAATCAGCATCAATTTGATAAGCAATTTTTTTAGCTTCCAATGGATGTAATCAATCGATTCTTCTGGATTCGTTTTCGATTTTTCTTTCTATTCCATCAAGATTTGCGTCTGTTTGCTTGATTTCTCTATGAACCTGGATGATAAAGACAAAATAAAGTCTAATTACATGAAGTAATTAAGAGTAATTAAGTCTTTTCCGTGTATAATTAACCAAATTTCAATGCATATGTCCAATTTCTGGGACACACTCGAAGTAATTAACTCTAATTAAGGCTTAATTAGTGGAAATTAAAGGTAATTAGGCATTTCTTGTTAAACAACTTTGACATCTGAGCAATTTTCCATCAAAATTGGAAGTAATTAGTTTGTAATTAACAGTAATTAGCTCCACAAACGAGTAATTGGGGAAATAAATTATTTCCTAAAAGAAAAAATAAATGTAATTAAGATTAATTAGTCATAATTAAAAGAAATTAGTTCCATATTTGCGTAATTAGGGACGAAAATGAACTATGAAGACTAAAATTTCACTAAATTAAGAGTAATAATTAAATAATTAACAGGAGTTAATAGTAATTATAGAAACAAATAATTTTCTGAAACAAAAATTTCATGTAATTTATATTAATTAGCCGCAATTAAGGGTAATTAGTTGAAAGTTTGAGTAATTACAGGCGAAAATAAATTTTTAAAACCAAATTTTCGTGTAATTAGCTGTAATTAAGAGTAATGGATATGTTTCTCAGTAATACCCAAATCAGCATCAATTTGATCAGCAATTTTTTTAGCTTCCAATGGATGTAATCGATCGATTCTTCTGGATTCGTTTTCGATTTTTCTTTCTATTCCATCAAGATTTACGTCTGTTTGCTTGATTTCTCTATGAACCTGGATGATAAGACAAAATAAAGTCTAATTACATGAAGTAATTAAGAGTAATTAAGTCTTTTCCGTGTATAATTAACCAAATTTCAATGCATATGTCCAATTTCTGGGACACACTCGAAGTAATTAACTCTAATTAAGGCTTAATTAGCGGACATTAAAGGTAATTAGGCATTTCTTGTTAAACAACTTTGACATCTGAGCAATTTTCCATCAAAATTGGAAGTAATTAGTTGTAATTAACAGTAATTAGCTCCATAAACGAGTAATTGGGGAAATAAATTATTTCCTGAAAGAAAAATTACATGTAATTAAGATTAATTAGTCATAATTAAAAGAAATTAGTTCCATATTTGCGTAATTAGGGACGAAAATGAACTATGAAGACTAAAATTTCATTAAATTAAGAGTAATTAAGAAATAATTAACAGGAATTAATAGTAATTAGCTGTAATTAAGGGTAACTAGTTGAAAATTTGAGAAATTACAGGCGAAAATAAATATTTAAAACCAAATTTTCGTGTAATTAGCTGCAATTAAGAGTAATTAGGCCGCCTTTGCTTCATAGCAAGAAAAATAAGTAAGAGGTAAGATACAAAGTTTATTTTTTCCATTCTAAAAGTATTTGACACATTCTCGAAACGATCACAAGTTTTTTTTGAACAGTTTCATACCTACTGCTATATTTACATAAAAAAAACTAGAAGATAAAGAAAATGAAGATAAAGTAACATCACAAAGTGCTTAGGTGAAAATTCGCCTATTATTTTCTAAAAAGGAATAATTTATTGTAGCCTGGAACGCATTGTGGGACAGCCTGTATATCAGGGCTGCCACTCGCCCACTTTTCTCACTATTTTATAATTTAGTGACTATGATATTTTCGAAATATCGATATTTTCGATAATATCGATTTTTTTAGATATCGATATTTTTGAAAATATTAACCTTTAATGAAATGAGATGTTGGACGACCGCTAATAAAACTTCCTACAGGCTTACTAAAACACTTACCTACACGCTCTTGTATAATTTTAAATGTTAAAAACCGATTAACACGATTAATCCAGCACAAAAACAAACAACACAATGTAACAGCCAACAAAACAACCGACCAGGCGAATGTTCTGGTGGTACTTAAATAAAATTCAAGAAAATCCAGAATTCGGGAGGTCTGTCATTTATTTTGGGTGTCAACTAGCATACCAAATTTTTGATGGGATTGAGTTAGGTTGAGTGGCAGCCCTGCTGTATTATACAATTACAATTTAAATAAGACGCTTCGTAAAAGTTTAAACAAGTGAAAATTTAATATATTTTTTTGCACAGATACTTAACACTTTTGGCTGTCTTAATCACTTATATCTGAACGCGGCAAGACTACGGAAGAGGTGGTCTAGCCCAAGTGTAGACGTACCCTTCTTGACAAGCCGTAATAATACAATCGGGCCTAAACAATAGAGCTGTCAGTCTTTCGTGAGCTATTTTCTTGCATATCAGGGGCTCCAACACCGGACACTCGTCCAAGCGCGGACAAGACGATGTCCCTACGAGTTGCAAAGGATCTGTTCTACGTTTTACCTGAAAATATAATCGTCATGCATCTACCAGGAGAGAAAGGACCTAATAATTAATACCCTAGGTCGAGGAGGCGACATAGCGTCTTCGGGCAGCTCCCATAAACACAACTGCGTGTCGTGCCCAACAGAGCCAAACCTATAGCACGAATCTGCTTCTAAGAACCAATCGAAAGCCACTGCCGAAACCCAGGAATGATGTCCTTGGGCTCTAGCTACTACTCGCTTCTGCTCTAAAGACCAAACCGTCACCAAGTCGTCTTCACCGCCAGCGGCAAGTAATCTACCATCTCCCGACCAAGACACACACAATAGACCCCCGAAATATGACCTAGCCATGCCCAGAAGTTCCATACTATCGTACTGGAACACTCTCAATTGACCGTCTTGTGAAGCGATTGCTAGTTGAGAGCCACTGGGATTGAAGGCGATTTCGTTAATTGCTGCACCTATCAAAATTATCCCATATTTCGATTCCTTATTATTCATTCGTCAAATAAAGATTTTTACAATTACGTAACGGTATAGAAAAAGAAAAATACTAACCTGTACCTAAATACCACCTAAAAAGAGGATTCCTCGTCGATTTAGTCTTACACGTACTAACCGTAAATCCATCGCCAGATTTAAAGGGTTGATAGTGCGGCGCCGTGGACCCGCACGGTAATTCCTCGTTATACACATATAGTTGTCCCGAAGCGTGCGCGGCTAAGAACAAAGAGCGACTTCCCGGTACCCACCTCAAACACGTCACCCTACTTTTGTCTATTAACCTCTCCTCGTTGAATAATTTACTCAGTTCTTTTTTTATCGGATCGATCAGTTGTATCTGTCCCGTGCTAAAACCGATCAATAAACTAACACTATCACTGGTCGCTGAAGTGGAATTGAAGTCGTGGCAGGTAGGATTGGCGCCTTTATAAACTTTTTTGTCCAAAGGTTTGCTTAAATCTGCCGCCTTCTTAATTCCTTTATAAATGTACACGTACAGTTCTCTCCCGTGGTTAAAACAAATTCTTTCACCCTGGTCCGGAAGAGACACCAAAGAAACTTTAACCTGAGGTGGTGTCTGCCCTTGCGGTTGATATCCAACTCTGTTCGGGCGAGAATATTCGCTTAAAGTCATCAGACGATACATTCCTTCTCGCGTGACAAATTGAGTTTTCACATCCCCTGGTTCTGATAAGGGACGTTCTAAGGGCCTTTCTCCAGCTTCCAACAAAGGCTGGTTACCAAAAGCGTCCGATCTTGCCATTTTGGGGCCCAAAATTCGCGTAGACATCCTATGCACTAATCAGATACGTTCAAACATATTTTGACATCATTTTGTTCTTAATTCGGCATAATTTGAATAAAAACCACTAAACCATTTCAAAACAAATAACAATTAAAAGATACGAAAATCAAATTATGTTAGGTTAGGATACTAATGACATTGACATTATAACAAAGGTTTTCAGTGCTGCCAATAAAACATGTAACGAAAGTCTAGTACTGGTAGAAATTTGGAGAGTGGAAGTAATAAACTGGGGAACTTTTATTAACTTTATTTGAATTATTGCAAAATACATTTCTTCAACTCTTCTACCTGTTTTCTTGATCTTTAACGTTTTCTTCCTGAAAATCGATCTCTCCCGAGTTAATAATTTTGTCATGTAGTGTACGGAGATGTCTCAATAAATTGCTCTTGACGTTGAAGCCTTTGTTGCAATATTCGCACATGTAGGGCCGTTCTCCGGTGTGCGTTCTTTTGTGGATAACCATGGAAGCATGCGACGGAAACTTTTTGTTACAAAGTGAACAAATTTTGTGGAGATATCCAATTGGTTTTTTGACATTCGAGGATTTTGGGTTCTTCATGTTGGATAAACGCAATTCGATGTCTGTATGGGTGTTTTGGACGTGGTGGACCCATTCCGCGGGAGTTGGGAAGTATTTTTGACACATGTCACACTGTAGAGGAGGGAAGGTGCCTGTTTCTTCGTCCTGAAGTTTTTATTATGGTTACTAGGAGTAGAAGAGTAGGATTATAATAAAACGAAACTTACCGTTGCGATTTTTCCCCTCCTTTGCCTTTTAGCAGGTAACATATCTGTGTGAGTTTGGATGTGTCTGACCCAATCTGCAGGAAGAGCAAATGTTTCTGTACACAATTCACAGGTTAGGGGTGTGTATAGTTGCTCTTCTTCTCCTTGTTCCGAACCCTCCAAATAGATTTCTGGTTTAATCGTCATTTCAGTTTGGAAAACTTCATTTTCATCAACCAGTTGCATTTCGCTATCTGCCATCTCACTCCATTCTATCGGCTCTTCTTTTATTACGAGGAATTGGTTTTGATCTTGGGAAGTTGATTCTTCTGGTTTATTTGGTTGATTTAGCGTTCCTTTAGGCTTTTCTTTTAATGGAATTGTATCAGGTGTTTCATTTTTTCCCTTTTCCTCTTGTAGGGGTACTTTCGAATATTCCAATGAATTTTCTTTTACAGGTTGTTTAGAATGTGAAGTTTCTCTGGGTAAATTGCTGTTCTCGTTGATTGGTTCGTGTTTTTGGTGCAGTTTTACTAGTTTCTTGTGTGATTCTTCTTCTTTTGGCCTCCACAAACCCCTAACTTTCAAGATATCCCCTCCCCTTAAAACACTCTCTAAAACATCTTTGGAAACAGTGGTTTCTCCACTATACATGTATTGAATTAAAATCTTCATAGTTTTGTAGTTTATTTCTGGTGGTAGAATTATTACGATTGGTAACGTGGAAGCTTGTTTATGTTGTAATTTTAAAACTTGATGGAGATATTGACTGCAAGCGGACAATACGAAGCGATGGGCGAAAATTCTGTGTCCGTCAATAGTGAAAAGAGTGACATCTGCGAATGTTTCGTTGTTTAAAGCAGCAGCGACGCAGGTGTGGAGGTGGGCATTGTAAGAGTGCCATTTCAGTTGGTAATTATCAGCCACAGCTTCCATATTCACCCTGTATATGAAATACAAACGAAACTTCTTTATTATATTTACGAAAAATTATCGTATTTGATCCAGTATGTGAATGGAAGTATTTAGAGTATGGAAAAGAATTACAACACACTCAACTTACAATTTATTTTGCGGGTGTCGTACGCAAACACATCACCGAACTGTACAAAAGTAAATTTAAGTTCCAGAGCAGTGGATGCTAGAACCATACAGAAATCAATAAAATCGGCTACCTCTATTGATTTTGAACCACCAATCGTAGAATGGCATTTATCGCATCGACCTGACATCGGTAAAGGCGCGCAGATAAATATTATTATTGATTGACACTATAAAAATTGTAACAGAAATGTTAAACAAAAGTCGGACTCGACACTGATCGATAATTTAGGTTTTTGTTGCCAGTTTTTTTTTGTGACACTATTCACTGGCTTTGGTACAAAAATTGAAAGCCAGAATTTGTATTAGAAGCGACCAGAAATTTTTTTGGTGTATACGAGGGGCGTACCAAAAATCCTAGGGTGAAGCTTTCAACATTTCATGATTTTACAATGTGGAAAAACTTAATGAAGAGGAAGAAATAGCAAGAAGTTTTAAGGGTAAAACACAAACATTTTAACTAATAACATTAACTAATATGGGTGATAAAGAGATCGCGTAATTGATTATGTAATTGGAAATATGGAAGCCTAAAGGTGGGAGGGATGTGGATTCAAGCCACTATCCATTTATTGTGAAAATAAAGGATGGTTGTAACAAGGAGGTAAAAAGAAACATGGATAACAAGAGTGGAAAATTGTTGGAGGAGGAATGGAAGAGTACAAGAGAAGTATAGGCTATAATAGAGAGAGAAAATCAAGAAGAACGAGAAGAAGAAGGATAGATGAAACAAATAAATGGATGATTAGATTCGTATGGAAAAAGAAGTACATATTGGACATTACTTTTACTTTCATTTATGAACAATTTTTGGCGTTCATTTCATCTACAAAGAAATCTGAAACGTGACTTTGATAAATCAATACAGTTTAGTTCGCCTTTCTATTGGAAGATGGCACGAGGAGTACCGACAATATTACTGAGGACGCCAGAAAGTTACGGAACTGTTCATTCAAAAATTCTAGTTACGATTGTTTCATTTTCCTTCTTATCTTTAAAACGGGGAGGGTTCGACTCATTAAATCTAAAAGAGCGCCCAATTTTCCAGCGAATATTTTCACTGGCACCTCCGCCAAATTGTAATATTAATATTATCTCGGTAAAGAACCGAAATACAGAATACGCAACTGCTTCTGCCTGCTTCAGAGAGTCTATTTCCCAAAGTAAACCCATCCTAACATTGAAAACAAGAACACTTATTTTTTTTGAAAATCCTTGAGGTGAGACAGGTACACCACCGCACACAGGTGGTCGATGGAACGTTATACGGGGGTGTATCGATTTACTGGAGCGTCTGCGGAGTTGTTGCGTCACAACACGTCATTCTTGGTGTTTCAAGCATTGCGGCTAGCCACTCGCTTCTATTTCCAACACAAGGTACTCTTACAATGACCGCCACTTAGCGCGTACATCGCTTTAACGGACAAAGAAAAGTATGACTTAGATAGTTGCTGTTGTTTTAATAAATTCTTTCATGCATCAAAATGTGATTGACGAATTTACAAAACCCCAAAGATTCAAATGTGTAATTTAACCGTGGATAATAAGAATAACAAACTTAATTTAATAACGCGTTTTTTGATGGCCTTTTGCCAAGTTCGTTGGTACCCACTTCCAAATACCGGGACGAAGTTTATTAGTTCAAATTGAATTGTATATTATTGCATTCGTATAGAAAGAAACTGAACAACTGTTCTGCTTTACGCTTTACCACTTGTGGATGGTGAATTCTTTCATTTAAAATTTTCTTGACACTGTACTTGGTTTTAATGTTAATTTATCAAACTCCATGAAACGCTGAAACACGCTCACACCAGGAGCATTGTCGTAGGCTCCGCAAAGACCCAATTTAATCCAAGCGGATAACGTTTCCACGGATTTCTTCAGATATTTACGTTTATTGGAAAAACTGGGATGAATCCGATGCGACCAAATCCCTGTTGATCCTGGGTCACTTATTCGATTCACTAGACTAGTATATCTATGTTTCATACGTCGCCAGTTTCCAGAGTGTTCCTCTTACGCCAAATTTAATTTTCCAACGCGCGGTTAGGCATACATTGAATAATAATTTTGCTTCGGGCGTTAAATTAGGAACCTCCTCTCTTTGATGTTTTGGGCTGATCCAAATGCATGTAGGTTTTCAGGTAATTCTACGCAACTGGTTGTTTTTGATCTTTAATAGTATGTATAATATTATATACCAAGGGACTAAAGTGGTACTTTTTATCCCGAAGCCAAATGTCAAAACTGTCTGGTGGCCACAAGATTGATTGCAATTCATAAAGGAAGCTCTGGTATTGGTTACCATGGGAAACTCAAATAAAACAATTTCATTTGTAATGTCAATAGCCCCCCTTTCATCCTTCAGGAGCTAATTGTTGCTGCTCAAGAAGAATGGAACAGAGGAGGACATACTGGTTATTGACATCTTCGTTTCTCACATTTTGCGAAGACTTCGGTCTCTTAAAAAAAAAATAATTCGGACATTTCCTTAAATTTAATTCCTGGCCGTGTACTCCTTCCATGAAAATAACCTTACATGTGATAAAGCATTTCAATAAAATGTAGAATTGAATCCACATATCTGTGTATTATCAAGGATAAAACCGCCCAAATCCATGTCGCTACCTATCAACCCATCAGCACGGCTAGCGCGCAAGAATTATTTATGTTTTAACTCGCTGTAACTTTTTTCAGCAACAACATTAATGTTTCGGTTCTTCACCAAAAATAATTTCGAGCCGTTGTCCGTGTTTGGTCTCGCATATGCATATGTTAATTCCGAAAAATAAGATTACATTGAATTGTTTATTTTATTTACAAATAAAAATGAATGTTAGGAAAATCGACGATCATAATTATGACCTTTTTGGTTCCTGCAAAATAAGTTCCAATGTGATTTTAACATTTAACTCCACGAATAAACTAAAACGAATACTTTTAAATAATGAAATATTTAAGACAATATCTCCAGTGAAAATTTCATGCTAAGCACGAATTTGGAACTGTAGATTATTTATTTGTCACTTAACAGAAGTGATTTAAGCGGCCCTAATTCGGGAGTGTGAAGCAAGAAGGGCAAAGGTAAAGCACATCGCAATTTTCATAAATAATAAACTAGAAAATCACCTATTTTAGTTTATATTTAATTTGAAATCGATCGGCGAATTTGCCGTGGCGCCGTCGCCAGTTCCGCGCTCAAGCCGGGTCACAGTTTACCGCGAGATCTTCGCTATGGCGCATCGCGTTTCTGGCAGCCGTGGGGCCACCGGCATCCCTTAGCAAGAGCATGTCGAGTCCGCCGAGGGTGCCCGATCCGCCGGATCCCCCGGACTTAACCCCTCGGCCGAACACACCCGAACAACATCCCGCTCCTGATGGTGACAATCACGAGAAACTTCCAAGGAAGACTAAGAGGCCCATTTCGTATCCCTGTGGACCCGAAACCAAGCTGGAAGTGCCCCAGTTCCAAGTGGGCAAGCGGAATTCCGACCCTCTTCGCACGGGTTCTTTAAACAACAAGGGGAAACAACAACAACAAGTGAGGCCGTTTACCAAGGAGTCTCTGGAGAGGCTAGAACGGAGAACTGTGCAGTTGGTGCGCGAGTATGGGTTCCAGCCGCGAAGGAAACTTAGTGTCGAGGACGGATCGAGACTACCAGCGAAATACGAACCATTCCCTTCTAAGTTGTATGGAAGGCCGTTGGAGGAAATAGACAATTTCATATACGACGAGGTATTTTTGTTGTTCTTCCAAGCACTGGCACACTTTATTATAAATAATTCAAACACCACTCTAATACTCATATACAGCAAACTGCAGGTCACCAAAGTGTAAATTTTTGAATCCTACAATTCTAATACCATGGTTATAAAGTTATACTACCTGATGGTAGTGCGGGGATGAAAGTAATATCTAGCAGTACTTGCTGCAGTAATAAGAATTCGAAAATTTTATACAGATTATTAGAAATTGATATGACCAAATTATAAAGTATTGTTTTTCTATCCGGGTCAAATGGCTAAAGTCAAGGTTTATCATATTATTAATTTGTTGTAGTTTCTGAGCTCAAATTTTAATTGTAACTAATGTTAGATCAGGAAGAAAGGCATTAAGTTTTCTAAATGATACTAAATAATACCTTTGCTACAGTACTTTGTATTATACAGGGTGGTCAACATACGCATATATTGAAATAATGGTAACTGGCATGATTCTGAATGACCAAACAGGGATAAAAATTATTACCATCGCGATTTCTCGAAAGTCTGGAAAACATGTTGCTTGTTACGTAAAAACCGATTTACTGTACCATTAAAAAGTTTTCGGTCGTTACACTGATCGTTAAAATTGGCACTTATAAACCTGAAACTCACAACTGTTGCTATCATACCAGCGATATAGAAAATGCGGGACTGAAATTTCTTTCGCGTCCCGGCGCATCCGCCAATTTTTATACTATCACTGTTTTGATTCAGAATATTCCATTTCATTAGGATATATCTGCTACATCGATGTCTGCAACTTGTACATATTCGGTAGACGTTAGCATACTAGAAAATAATTGTTGTTTGCAATTTCCCGTCACCTGGGGTATCACTCCGATCCCGTCCAAGATAAATAGACCCCAAGAGATTACTTAGAAGGGTTTGCGAAATTAGCTAACTCCGGACGGAAAGAAAGGGAACTCCTAATTGCTGTGAGAGTTTTCCCAGAAGTCTTCCTTGAAGTTTGCGTGCTAATAGACCGAAATTGAATATTGTTATACACTGCGCCATCGGAGAGATATAGTCGGAGAGCAGGACGTTCGAAATATGCAAAATAAAAGTGGGGTATGCAACTCGCGAACATACAAAAACTGATGTCGTATTCTTATGTAAAATGACCTGTTGAATTCGATTCTGGAAGTCGCGAATCGATTCGGGATTGCGAAATTGAAAAAAATCGAACTTTATCATATTTTTACAAAATTTCTCGGAAATACATTATTTTATATTTCCCATTCTATATCTTTGTCTGTAACAATTGGATCGGTTTAAAACTTTGCATACATATAGTCTGAAATATGCCGAATCCGTTGCCATACATAAATGTGCACTAATGTGTAAAGATATGGTAGAAAAATAATATTTTCGTCGCAGATCCCATGGATTTTTCAGTAACTGCATTGAGAAAGTTGGTATCGAGGTAACTTTTTTATTATTGGAGATAGAGTAATAGTATAAGCGAGTCAAATATAGTTTAAGGTCTGAATTAATTTATAAAAAACAAAAAAATGTTGTTGGTAAAAGTTTGGTGGTCACAAAAGGTTAATAAAGTCGAACGTTGTAAGCGCTACGTTGTCTCCTGGGTTGCACCGAAGCAGACCGTGTGGAGAACTTCAATGAGAACTGTTCTAATTTTTTTTAAATTTGTACTTACAGAATAAATACATTTTTATTATTCGATATACGTACATTTTCCTTCACAAAAACAGCTTATGGAACACAGTACATTAGCTTTTAAACAAATACAGGTTGTGCTACAATTTATTGAAATATTCACATTTGCAAAATGGTGTTATATTTACAAAATCTGGTTTCGCACTTATTGTGGTCATGAGTGGCATTACGCTATCGTTTTCTTTCATGCACCACCCAAATTCCAAAAGATTTGGGCCCAGTTTTTCAAAGAATCCAACACCGAATTAAGTCTGACACCGGCTTCGTTGCTATGATTCAATCAATCAGAAAGCCGATATCATAGCAACGAAGCCGGTGTCAGACTTAATCCGGTGTTGGATTCTTTGAAAAACCGGACCTTGATAGTTTTGGTCGAACTAGGTATGCAGTTTTGTAAACGACAGACTGCAAATACATACGTCCTGAGGACATGAAAACGAAACGTGTTTTCGGTGGGTGGTAAATCCCTAAGAAGCGAAATTTGTTTTGTAATAAATAGGTGCCTTACTGATATTCGTACTTACCTAATGTCTGTTTTGCATGTTGGAAACAAATGTGCTCTTAAATGGTCCATACTGCCGGTAAATTCTGGACGACCATAATATGTAATGAATTTCACTCTGTTCTCGCTTGACATTTGGTGGAACATATTGAATATTTCAATAAAACAAATTTTTTTAGTGTTTTCAACGGGTTTAATCGTTATCGAAAATATTGTTTCGACTTACTAGGTCATCATCAAAGGTTCTTACAAAACAAATCTTAAAACTAAAACAGTGCCTTACATACAGTATTCTATTTTATTTTCGTGTGGTGGGGTAAGACTGCTTCTATGATTGGTGAATGGTTAAATTCCAACTGGTCATTTGTTATCTGCTGATCTAATTTCTAAGCAAACTTGATCAAAACCCGGTTTGCTTAAATAAAAGAAATTTAAGTTCATTATTGGTCAATAATAAAGAAAAAAGAAACACAGGAGATAAAAGTGGTGTTTTTCAGTTAAATTGCAATGATTGCAGCGCGATTTACATAGGTCAAACCGGGAGGGATTTCAATACCATACTGAAAGAACATAAAGTCTATTGCCAACAATTCAAACAGGACGGGTTTTAGCTTTAAGATTTGTTTTGTAAGAACCTTTGAAGTCGAAACAATATTGTAGGTAACGATTAAACCTGTGGAAAACACTAAAAAGTTTTGTTTTATTGAAATGACCATATAATGATTTAAGAAAAATGCCCTACACACATTTAATAAATGAAAACTCTAAACTCCGACGGCGTTGGCACGGCAGTCAGCTTTTGTCCGCGACAACGCGCGCAGGGCGCGACATATGACTCAAGTTTAACACACTTTTTCTGACTTACTATGCATTTTATGAAAAAATACTCAAAATAAAAAAACATCCTCATTTTATGCGCTACAATTTACTCGTTTATAGTATAAGTATATCTTCAAAAATAAAAAAGTTACCTCGATACACACTTTTTCGCTGTAAATGACACAAAAATGGCAACTCTTCCTCGAATATTTATTAATTTTTCAGTCAAATCACAACAATTACTATTTTCTCGTACAGCGTTAGAAAGCGGATAGTTTCATTATCCTAATGCTAAAATTTCAAATTTGTACGACAATGGGTGACAGATATACAGAAGGAGAAACAATAAAAGTGCGAAAATAGCATATTTTTACGTAAGAACTCATCGTCTCTTTTTGTATGTTCGAAAGTTGCATACCATGTGTCGAATTCAGAGCTCTTGCTCTCCCACTAATAAGAAAATACTCTGGTTTCAATCAGCGGCACTACAACTGTACAGGCTGTTCTATTTTCGTTGTGATGCAAATATCGGAAAGCTGCATATGTTGTCTCTGGTAGCTCGGCTTGATTGTTGTATCTTCGTATGTATATCTTTTCTTTTATAAATGCCCAAACAAAAAAGTATAATATACTCAGATCCGGTGATCTTGCAGGCCACAATATAGATCCATTTGTACCCAACCATCTACCCGGAAAATGATTTTCTAAATAATTTCTAACTATTGCAGAATTGTGTGCAGGGGCACCATCTTGTTGGAAATATACCCTGTGTATGTTTATTAATGGAACATTTTCCATTATCGCCTCTGCGTTAATATTCAATAAATTAATGTATCTCAATCCCGTTAAGTTTTCATGGAAAATTTGGTACGCTAGTTGACCACCCAAAATAAAACACGAAACGTTAAATCCAAAAAGTCCTTGCCTCTGACGTTTAAAAATTTGGTGCTGATTTGTATCAGACCAGTGACGCACATTATGCCTGTTAAATAATCCTACGCTGCTTATGTGAGTTTGATCTGTCCAAATGACAGACCGCCCAAATTCTGGATTTTCTTGAATTTTATTTAAGTACCACCTGCAAAAATTAAGCCTTCTTTCTTTATCTTCCGGGAAGAGATAGTGAATAATTTGAATTTTATATTCCTTTTTTAAATATTTTTCGAACTCTTGGAAACACCAACTTGTGATTTGATTTCGCGACAAGAAGTTTTTGGTGTCGCCTCAACCAACGATAGAACATTTATTACTTCCTTTTCCCTATTTTCTTTATTATAAATTTTGTTTGTAGGTTAGATGAAATAGGGAAACAAAGATATAAGGCGATCAAGTGGGAAATAGAGTCCATTAGTGTAACGGCGAAATCAAAGCGCGAAATTTAAAACGCTATCCTAAGAGAATAGTTGGATAAAATTTTTCAATGCAATTTAAATGGAGGTTAAATGACCTTGCACTTCACATTCTATTTTTACCTTTCATCCTGATTTCTTAGCATTAAATCAATATATGGCGATTACTATGAAGCCTTTTTTCGCCGTTTGTCTTGTAAAAGCATTTATTTATGCAGTCATTTTGTTTAAAACTAAAATTCAACAAACTACTGCAATTTACGGCGCGAGAATGTCGGTGATAGAACCGGCGCAGTAGATTGTTTAAATGAAGTCGTTAACAACACTAATTTTTAACACTTTTTCTTCCATTTTACACTTTTTAAATATAAATAAGGACTTAACGCACCTATTAAATAAAAATTAAACAATAAATAATCCGGAGAAATAAACAATTTAGCCTCAAACCCTGTGCAGCAAATGTCAAAATAATCTCCAAGGTTACTGGTCTGGTCTGAACCCGACATACGTTCTTTTCTAATATGTACTGTGCTCCGTTTTAAAATATTTCTGAAATTAAGTTGTATTTTAAGTTGTTTTTGAAAATGTTACAGCTGGAAAGAGCAGTCTATATGTCACTTGCAGAATCCCCGTTAAGAAATGCACTGAATTTAAATAATCAGTGTTTAAAATCTATGTCCCATAAGAGCTCCATGTTAAGAATTTTGAAGTAGGATAGCCCGCGAAACTAGTAACATAACCTAACTAATGGACTCTATTATTCGGAAATGTAGGAAAGCGAAAGAGCAATGGATCGATGATAAGTGCAAAGAAGTGGAAAATAAGTTCGAAATAGGAAAGACTGATGAAGCATATAAAATAATTAGGAGAAATTTTAGAGAAATTGGATCTAGCACCAAAAGCATTAGGAATGAAGCAGGAGATATCCTAATCGAAAGCGGGGAGAAGGCAGATAGGTGGAAAGAATATTTAGGAAACTTATATGCGAGACAGGAAGTGCAAGAGATATTAGAAAGTGAAAGCAGTGTAGAAGGGGATAACCTAGGGAGTCATATAATGAGAGAAGAGTTTGAGCTAGCACTAAAAAGTTTAAGGAATAATAAAGCACCAGGTATAGATGGCTTGCAGGCAGAAATTTTAAAGTGCGCAGGTCAAGAGGTAATAGATCGTTTATTTAAATTAGTTAGTCGCATATACCTGACAGGCGAGATTCCAGAGGATTACAAACTGAACATCATGGTAGCTTTGCCAAAAAGGAAAGGCGCGGATAGATGCGAAAATTTTAGAACTATCAGTTTAACTTCCCATGCGTCAAAAATTTTAACTAGAATTGTGCAAAGAAGGATGGAGAAAAAGGCGGAAGAAATATTAGGAGAAGATCAGTTCGGATTTAGACGAAATAGAGGAACGCGCGAGGCCATTCTAGCTTTACGAGTAATTATAGAAAAAACGATAGAAAAGGGAAAGAGCGTATATATAGGATTTGTAGATTTAGAAAAAGCCTTCGACAACGTAAAATGGGGGAAGATGTTCGAAGTGCTGAGAAAGGTAGGGATGAAATACAGGGACAGAAGAATAATACATAATCTCTACAAAGAGCAAAAGGCAGTTATAGAATGTGAGCAGGAACGAAGGGAAGTAGATATACGGAAGGGAGTGAGACAGGGATGTGCATTGTCACCTCTAGTTTTCAACTTATATATCGAAGATGCGATTAATAGAAAGAACAGCCTCAGGGATTAATGTACAGGGTCAAACTATTAACATGCTCAGATTTGCGGATGATATAGCAGTGTTAGCATCTAGCAAAGAAGAATTAGGAGCGGCTTTGAATGAAATGGAAGCAGTTTTGACACAGGGCTTCGGCATGAAAATCAATAAAAAGAAAACTAAAATTTTGGTATGTAGATGGAGTGAAAATAGAACTAAAATTGAAATACAAATAGGAAATGAGAAGATAGAGGAGGTCGCGGATTTCTGCTACTTAGGAAGTAAAATAACCCAAGACGGTAGGAGCACTAAAGATATAAAACAAAGAATGGCGCAGGGACGAGTTGCGTTTAACAAAAAGAAACAACTGTTATGTTCGAGAACGGTTAATATAGAGACTAGGAAGAGACTCTTAAAGTCGTATGTATGGAGTACGGCATTATACGGGTGCGAAACTTGGACAATAGGAGAAGCGGATAGAAAAAGAGTAGAAGCGTTTGAACTGTGGTGTTACAGACGCATGATGAAGATACCGTGGATAGATAAGGTTAGCAATAGGGAAGTATTAGAAAGAGTTGGGGAAAGGCGAAAGGTATGGAAAACAATAAAGAGTAGGAGAGATAGGATGGTAGGACACCTTCTAAGACACGAAGGAATAGTTCGCGACATACTAGAGTCAGAGATAGGAATAAAAAGAGGTAGGGGTAGGCCTAGATTAGACTACTGCTCTCAAATAGTTAGGGATGTAGGATGTTCTACTTTTAGGGAAATGCGTAGGTTAGCTCAGGATAGAAAAGAATGGAGGTACGCGTCCAACCAGTCTTCGGACTGAGAACCTTATGATGAGGTTTATTGAATGACCCGTAGTGAATTAAATTTGATTTTAATCTCGAAAACATCATTTTGCTTGGTTATCTTCTTTCTGGGTACTTATCTAAATTTAATAAATCGATGGATACTTATGACGAGCCGCCACTGACTATATATTACAAGAGATTTTGCATTACAGTTTACAGTGTCACTATTTGACATGGAATTGGAATTCAACATGTTGTGTATACAGAGAAAATCAATAATTTACCTGTACATGTACGTGTTATAGACCAAGTGTGCAATTTTCATGCATTATTAACTCGAATGAAATTCTGAGAGTCGGAGGGAGAATATTAATAAATGCGTTACTGTTGACAATTGCAGAACCTAAAAAAAGCTGTAATTTTTACGATGAAATTAATGATGATGTGCGTGAAGCAATAAAAAAGTTGTCCGGCTAAGTAAAAGGGGTGTAAATTAAGGGTGTTTTTGTTTAGGGAAACTTTTGTAAGCAGCATAAAATTTCTGTTGTTTTTTCTTTTTGTGAAACGAAGTGTGGGATCCGGTAATTAATTATAGTGAACTATACTACTAAAAACAAGAAGTCATCAACACTTTTGTGCTTCAACATATCACAGACTTTGTCCAGTAACAATCACAGCGTCATTTTATACCACCCAACTAATACGCAAGTTTCAGTTAACACGATGCAGAGCCATAAACTTGGCTGTTATCTATTTCATGCACGAATTACAAACATAAAGTTTCAAATGAGCGCGCGCCTGTTAGGAAATAGGTAAAACTTCCCAGTCTCTCAATTCTAAGGGGACTGTAGGAACAGCAGAAAATGCAAAATGAAAATCTTTTCTTACAAATGTGTGATTAAAATGCCTAGAGGCAATCAGAAAGAAGCGTTTGCTGATTTTAATATTGCATGCAAGTTCTCAACTTCTTATGTATTCTCTCACCGTTTCCGAGCACTTCGGCAAATTTTGTATTTATAAAAGTGGTCGATACACCAGTCACTCTTCATAAAATACTGCACACACTGTGCTTTCAACCAATTCACTCATTACGAAAGAGTACTTAAATAATTTAATAGAAAACGGTCCATACTTGAAAATTAACAAAGATCCGTTGCCTAAAATGATTTCAGATACTCATAAAACATTTAAACTATGTAATAACCTCATTTCCGCGGATATCAGACGTAAGCTACATGTGTCTAACCCAAAAGTACCACGCATGTATTGTTTACCGAAGATCCATAAAGTAGGGAAAGCCAAAAGGCCCATAGTTTCAGCTATAGATTCTCCTACTTACAAACTGTCCAAATGGTTCGTCAATGAATTTAATAACCTCGAAATCAAGCAGTCAAGTTTTTCAGTGAAGAACTCTTTGGAGTTTATAAACACATCACATTGACGTCAGCACACTTTTTCCCAGTGTACCTGTACCAAAGGCTTTGGAGTTTTTGTATGAACTCCTTAATAAAAATAACATTGGTGAACAAACTGTCAAAGAATACATTAATTTAACCAATCTGTGTATGTGTGGAATCTGTTATCTTCAGGCGCGAACTATTCGTTCCCCAATAAGCAGATCTCCGGTTAGTAATTGTGGACTGTAAATTCTCTTGAATGGAAAACTTTTATTGGATGTATCTTGCGATATTTATTACATGGAAAAATTTTGTACAAAAATTATGACATATTATTAAAATTATTTTATATAACAACGAACCTTTTTGTTTTTTACATTTATACAAAAATAGTTGGCCTATAATAAAAAATACAAAATACGGTTACCAAAGACACAGGTTCAAATCCTAATTAAGGCCTGAACATGCCCCCGGCCTTGAAAGGACAAACTTTCAAATTAGAACCCGGAACTAAAAAATTAAGAACAAAGTTTTCAACATAAACCAAATAAATAAATTCACCGCATTGTCGCACTAATGTCCACAGGCAATGGGCACAGTTTCGAAAAAGAACGACGAACAACTCCATTGCGAGTGCGAACAGATGCAACTCGAGCGATTCCTTCGCTTCCGGAATGCAGAGAGACAACTCGGCCTAGCTTCCACTGAAGAGGAGCCTGGTTGTCATCTTTGAGCAGAACAAGCATGTCTGCTTTCAAATCGGAATGATGAGAGCGCCACTTGGTGCGCTGCTGCAATTCGGAAATATATTCCAAACTCCATCTCTTCCATAGAGTTTGATGAAACTGCTGTAGACGTTGAAATGTAGACAAACGTGATTCAGGTATATGTGTGACGTCCGGATCAGGTAACGCTGTTAGCGGTCTCCCAACCAAAAAGTGAGCGGGAGTCAAGGGTTCAAGATCATTTGGATCAGATGATAAAGGTGAAATGGGACGTGAATTTAACGTTGCTTCCACTTGAGCAAGCAATGTACAGAACTCTTCATAATTTAAAATAGAGTTACCTATAACACGTTTTAAATGATGCTTGGAGGATTTGATTCCGGCCTCCCAAAGACCACCAAAGTGCGGACTATGCGCGGGAATGAAATGCCAGCTAATTGCGTCATTAGCAATTATACCTGAAATAGATGAACTTTCTTTCTTCAAAAAGTTACCTAATTCACACAATTCAGAATTCGCACCTACAAAGTTTGTTCCGTTGTCCGAATAAACTTGTAATGGCTTGCCGCGACGAGCAACAAAACGACGAAACGCGAGGAGAAATGTTTCCGTAGATAAATCAGTCACCAATTCCAGGTGCACGGATTTTGTGGAAAAACACACGAATAAACAAAGATAGGATTTCAAAATTTTATAACCTGGACCTTTGCGGTCCTTTATCATAAATGGTCCGCCATAATCGATACCAGTGATATGGAATGGCGGAGATGGAACGACACGGGACAAAGGTAAGTTGCCCATAATTGGATGTGTCAATTTTGGAGAAAAACGAAAACATCTAACACTTGCATGAAATACTTTTCTAGCTAGATTTCTCCCAGATGTTATCCAGTATCTGTCCCTCAGGGAACATAGCATAAGCTGAGGCCCCGCATGGAATAATTTTAAGTGTTCAGAGAAAACAATTATCTGGGATAAGGGATGCTTACCAGAAAGTATTATAGGGTGCTTTTTGCTATAAGAAAACTGGGAGTGATGGAGTCTGCCACCAACTATAATGATGCCATCGGCATCCAAAAATGGATTAAGGCTTAGAAGGGACGATGATAATAGCATAGAACGCTTAGTGTTCTTATCAACTGCCGGTCGTGAAATAGAATACATAAGATGATCTAATTGAAAAGACCAAATTAAACCAAGAGTAGTAGTATGTTCATTACAGCCGAACTCCAGGACACTAGGATGTAGGTCGGATGTAGGGATATCTTTCAAAACCTGAGGATCATTGGAAATCCACTTGCGAAGATTGAAGCATCCTCCTTTCAAAACACTTGAAAGGCCAGTACATAGATGCTGAGCTTGCGACAACGTATCAGAGCCAGTCAGGAGGTCGTCGACATAGAAATCTTCTTTAATAATAGCCGTAATATCTGGATAAGAGGTTTCACAATCGAGGCCTAACTGGATTAAAGAACGAATGGCCAAAAAAGAAGCTGATCCCGTACCATACGTTACAGTATTTAGATTATAACTTTTGAGTGGATCAGTGGGAGATTTGCGCCAGAGAATGCGCTGCAATGACCTTTGACTAGGTTCTATTAGAACCTGTCGATACATTTTTTCGATGTCCGCCGAAATGGCATAGCGATGCTGACGAAAACGAATAAGAATAGAGAATAAATCTTGTTGCACTATTGGACCAACCATTTGAATGCTATTGAGAGAATATCCTGATGTAGTAGGCATGGATCCATTAAAAACTACTCTAAGTTTGGTCGTAAGGCTTTTTTCATTTAGGACCCCATGATGAGGTAGAAAATATGAAGGTGCAGAATGAAAAGAAGAAACGGTCATATGACCTAAATCCTCATACTCCTGCATGAAGCATAAATACCTTTTTTGTAAATCGGGATTTGATTGAAGCCTTTTTTCGAGAGAAAGGAATCTTTTCTGGGCGATTGAGTATGAATCACCTAGCAATTCCACAGGAGATTTGAATGGTATGGAGACAATGAATCTACCATCCGAATCTCTGCGGGTATGTTTAACGAAATGAGCCTCACAGGCGTTTTCTTCCACCGAGAAAACTCTTTCTGTAGGATAATGTTCAATTTCCCAAAATCTGGAAAGTTGATCGGGAACTTCATTGATACGACTAAAGTTACAGTAAATCTTTGAATCTAAATTGAAACCCATGGGGCCTGACACTACCCAACCGAAGCGGGTTTTTTGTAAAATTGGAAGATTTGGACCTAATCGAATTTGTCCAATACAAAGTATATGAAAGAAAACTGGAGCACCTATTAAAAGGTCAATATCACCTGGTTGATTAAAAGAGGAATCTGATAACCGAATGTTATCAGGAATCTTGAAATGCTGCCTATCTATATGAACACCAGGGATGGTACCTGCGATTTCATCTAACACTAAGCACGACAGGCGAGTTTTGAAAGGGGAATGATGAGCATGTACCTCGACTTCACACTTTGAGTGAACATGGGATGTGACCCTAGTTAATCCAGATATGGAGACATTGGCTGATTGAACAGGTAAGTTCAATCTCCTACATAGATGAGAACGTATGAAGTTAGATTGAGAACCGGAGTCGAGTAGTATTCTAACTGGATGGGAATTACCGGCAGAATCAAGGATCTGCGCAGATACAGTGGGTAATAGAACCTGAGAGGTATTTGACGAGAATGCAGAAATGGATGGAATAGGTAATATAGGAGCACCCATAGAGGAGGAACCCGTTGGCTCCTGAGACGAAGCTGGTGCGGTGTTAGAGTGCAAAAGAGTGTGATGTTTAGACTTGCAACTTTTGCAATTAAACTTTGAATTGCATTGAGGCAAAAAATGGCCTTTAGACAAACAATTAAGGCAAACCTTTAATTCCTTCGCCTTAACTAATCTCGCTTGAGGAGTTAGTTTGTGGAAATCATCACATTTGGAGAGAAAATGGGATTGTTTGCAGAGTATACAAATAGGATTACTAGACACGAACGATTTTGAATGAGTCTTGGGATTATCTACGAATGTTTTGTTTGACCTGTGCTCGCAAGACTCTAAGAGATTAGCAGTATTTTTAAGAAAATCTTTAAATTGATCCAGAGTAGGCAACCGCGACCCTAAATTATTTTTGAAAGATTCCCATTCGCGGGAGGTGGTAGGATCGAGTTTGTTGGAAGTAACATGGATCAAGAATGCATCAAGAAGTTCACCTTCAGTGGATAGCGACTTGAGCGCTGTAACATGCTTAAAAAGTGTATCATTCATTTTTCTTAATTTGGAAGCTGATTCTTTGGATACACGATCAAAAGTAAGTATTGCCTTTAGGTGGTTGTGAACCAACATACGAGGATTGTTGTATCGCTCACATATAGAGTTCCAAGAAATATGATAGTTACGTGATGTAAACTCTAGAGATTTGATGATCCCAGATGCTTCACCAGAGAGACTAGCTTTCAAATAATGCAACTTTTGGATATCGCTGATTTCAGAGTTTTCATGAATTAAATCTCTGAATATCTCTCTAAACTCCAGCCAATTTTCCATATCACCGTTAAATTTAGGCAAATTTATGGCGGGCAATTTTATAAAATTTGAATGAGGGGATTTCACGATAGAATGATGAATCGGTGAATTTAAAGCGGCATGAGAAACATTGGTAGCACAATCAAGAGCGCGAATTAAAAGTTTAGTTTGTGATATTGCTTGAAAATATTCGATTTCAAATCGTTCGAATTGTTCATTCTCATTGTCTATGCTTGTGCTAACATTGATTATTTCTGCATGAACATCTTCGAAATCGGATAAATAAGAAATTGCAGATTCTAAGTATGTTTGCAGTTGCATATATTGAACCGGACTAATATTATGCTCGGGATCTTCATGAGAATTTTGTAATTTTGCAAGGAAGTTTCCAAATCGGGTCAGTTTCCCTTTGATTATAGACCTTTTTGATTTCAGAGCATCCATTTCGATGAAAAAATAAAATATCAACAATGCTTTCCCGGAAGTATTATAAATAGATATAAGCAAATGAGAAAAAAAATCACTAGAACAGACGTAACAAACCTTGTAGCTACATGTACATCTAAGACACAAATGCGCAAAATATAATAAGAAATTACGAAATTAGCTAGCGTCTTAAATCGTGGAAAACAGAAAATGCACTAAATTATGTATTTGAATTAGACATATAAATTGAAAATACTACGTCTGTAATTTGCTTACAGTGGAAAACATGCAATAAATAGGAAAATAACCAATAAAAATTAAAAGAAGTAACTCACTTATTCGCGCAATGGTTGGTGAAACCCACAGCGGTTACCTTATTGTATGAAAAGAAGCAACGCTGCTACGGCTCAACTCTGTAGTCTACGAATTCGGCGGGTTCCAATGAATATCCGGCTCGAAGGACCAAAATGTGGAATCTGTTATCTTCAGGCGCGAACTATTAGTTCCCCAATAAGCAGATCTCCGGTTAGTAATTGTGGACTGTAAATTCTCTTGAATGGAAAACTTTTATTGGATGTATCTTGCGATATTTATTACATGGAAAAATTTTGTGCAAAAATTATGACATATTATTAAAATTATTTTATATAACAACGAACCTTTTTGTTTTTTACATTTATACAAAAATAATTGGCCTATAATAAAAAATACAAAATACGGTTACCAAAGACACAGGTTCAAATCCTAATTAAGGCCTGAACAGTATGCATCAGAATTATTTCAAAGTCAGTGGATCGTTTTTTCAACAAAGTGAAGGTACAGCCATGGGAAATTGCCTCTCTCCTTTCATTGCAGAAATTCCCATGGGAAAATCTGAAACCCAACTGAAAGATGAGCTCCCATATTTTCCAAAGGTGTGGGTGAGATATGTAGACGATATATTTGCCATTTTTGACACTAGTAAATGTAACGTTGAAGATTTTTTTGAGCGACTTAAATAGTAGATTCAATTCAATCAAATTTACCCACGAAATAGAAAGAGAAGGACAGCTTCCATTTTTGCACATTTTGGTAATTAGGAATAACAGTAAACCGAATAGCCCGTTATGTTCGCCCTTATTTACCCCTTAACCTACAAGGAATAATTAAGCCACTCATTTAATTCTCGCAATTCGATGATTTATGAATTTACTAAATCGACTACTGGATTTTATGCGCAATAATAAATTCCCCAAGCAGACTTGATGATGGGGCGCGATTACTACATTTTTCTTTTTACTCGACAGGTTCTCGCGCTCGATTGCCCCATGAGTTTCTTGAACGCTCCCCATTTACAACCTAATTTCCAAATTTTTTAAGATAATATTTCTACTTCGTTGCCCGTCTTGCTGAAATGTAAAATTGATATTATGCACTCAATTTTAGGACAAACATTTCACTTTTGGAAGTTGTCTGCACGTATCTAATTTTTTGTTTTAAAATTCGTCTTAGAAACAGTGTAATTAATTTTATTGACTTAAAAGCAGCGTTCAACATAATTGCTAGATAAACTACGTGATTTTGTTGTCTATCTGTCAATTAATTTGCTGTTTTACACAACGGAGTTCCCCAGGGATCAATCCTGGGACTTGTACTTGGTTTCTCGCGAGTATAGTTGCCAGCACCCAGCAATTGGGATTTTTCTCCTCCAGCTAGCAGCTACGAAGCCCTTGGGAGATGGTAGTATCATTGACCATTGACTATTCATGTCTGTAATCGGACATATTCCATGTAGAGCCACCCACACCAACCGCGATAAAAAAATCTTTTAAGTAAACAAGTGAAAACAATGTAGTAGTAAGAGCTATGTATACAGCAGTAGAACGTGCATGAAGAGAGAGTTTTAAACGACAATGAGACTAACAGAAAGTTTTATTGCGCCAAAAGTGCAGGTCGGAGGTTAAGCCACCTAAACCCGAATAAGCTCATCCGACAAGAGCAGCTTTGGCAAAACATATGTTTATTAGTTTCCAAGTCGGAAGCGTGCACCAGTTAAATTATTTACTCCGTGGCGGTAAACATGGTAAGGTGCATGACTAAAATTTGATCAATAAACTCGGCACTATGCAGTGGCTACTGTGCCAGGGATATAAGGTTAACATTTGCATAACCTCCTAAAATAAAGACGCATTTATGCTAATCATGTTGGGCATTTTTCAAGGTGCCGGCAGCGACAAAGGAAAACCCACTTTAGTTTCCTGAAACGTCAAATTTTTCAGTAATATTTCACTTAAATAAAATATAAGAATTGAACAAAATAAAATTGGCGTCTACGAAGTAATAAAGAAATTGCAGTTTTTCGTATTGGGGAGCAGTTTCCATAATGGTTAGCCACCCATCTTCTATATGAGTAGGTGGAATATAGGCTAAGGCGGCACACATTCGAATATGCAGGCGCATGTCTTCATTCACCTTATATTCTTCTGTTAAACCAAGATTTTACATTTTCCTCCATAAACACTGGTTAGAATGGTAGTTGCATCCACTTATTTGCGTAGATGGAAACATATTTTTTAAGGAGCCGATTGCAGCTTTTTTAAAATCAGTTTTCACAGTTTGCGGGCGCCATCCAGGAATTTGTATCTTTATCAGTTCAAACATACAATGGTATGTACGTTGCTTTTTATCAGACAAAAGTGCGAACATCACAGGTACCACATTCACTTCTTCATCAGTGCTTCCGTTATAGATATGGAATGAGTAGATTTGCGTGAACTGCTTACTGCAACTTTTGAACGTTCCATCAATAAACACAGTAATGCTCGTGGCCAAGAGCTCTCTCCCATTAGTTGTGGCAAATTTTAAAATCCTCCCAGCAGTTTGATCATCATCATCATAAGGTTCTCAGTCCGAAGACTGGTTGGACGCGTACCTCCATTCTTTTCTATCCTGAGCTAACCTACGCATTTCCCTAAAAGTAGAACATCCTACATCCCTAACTATTTGAGAGCAGTAGTCTAATCTAGGCCTACCCCTACCTCTTTTTATTCCTATCTCTGACTCTAGTATGTCGCGAACTATTCCTTCGTGTCTTAGAAGGTGTCCTACCATCCTATCTCTCCTACTCTTTATTATTTTCCATACCTTTCGCTTTTCCCCAACTCTTTCTAATACTTCCCTATTGCTAACCTTATCTATCCACGGTATCTTCATCATGCGTCTGTAGCACCACATTTCAAACGCTTCTACTCTTTTTCTATCCGCTTCTCCTATTGTCCAAGTTTCGCACCCGTATAATGCCGTACTCCATACATACGACGTTAAGAGTCTCTTCCTAGTCTCTATATTAACCGTTCTCGAGCATAACAGTTGTTTCTTTTTGTTAAACGCAACTCGGCCCTGCGCCATTCTTTGTTTTATATCTTTAGTGCTCCTACCGTCTTGAGTTATTTTACTTCCTAAGTAGCAGAAATCCGCGACCTCCTCTATCTTCTCATTTCCAATTTGTATTTCCATTTTAGTTCTATTTTCACATCCCCTACATACCAAAATTTTAGTTTTCTTTTTATTGATTTTCATGCCGAAGCCCTGTGTCAAAACTGCTTCCATTTCATTCAAAGCCGCTCCTAATTCTTCTTTGCTAGATGCTAACACTGCTATATCATCCGCAAATCTGAGCATGTTAATAGTTTGGCCCTGTACATTGATCCCTGAGGCTGTTCTTTCCTTAACAATATTAATCGCATCTTCGATATATAAGTTGAAAACTAGAGGTGACAATGCACATCCCTGTCTCACTCCCTTCCGGATATCTACTTCCCTTTGTTCCTGCTCACATTCTATAACTGCCTTTTGCTCTTTGTAGAGATTATGTATTATTCTTCTGTCCCTGTATTTCATCCCTACCTTTCTCAGCACTTCGAACATCTTCCCCCATTTTACGTTGTCGAAGGCTTTTTCTAAATCTACAAATCCTATATAGACGCTCTTTCTCTTTTCTATCGTTTTTTCTATAATTACTCGTAAAGCTAGAATGGCCTCGCGCGTTCCTCTATTTCGTCTAAATCCGAACTGATCTTCTCCTAATATTTCTTCCGCCTTTTTCTCCATCCTTCTTTGCACAATTCTAGTTAAAATTTTTGACGCATAGGAAGTTAAACTGATAGTTCTAAAATTTTCGCATCTATCCGCGCCTTTTCTTTTTGGCAAAGCTACTATGATGTTCCGTTTGTAATCTTCTGGAATCTCGCCTGTCAGGTATATGCGACTAACTAGTTTAAATAAACGATCTATTACCTCTTGACCTGCGCACTTTAAGATTTCTGCCTGCAAGCCATCTATACCTGGTGCTTTATTATTCCTTAAACTTTTTAGTGCTATCTCAAACTCTTCTCTCATTATAGGACTCCCTAGGTTATCCCCCTCTACACTGCTTTCGCTTTCTAATATATCTTGCACTTCCTGTCCCGCATATAAGTTTCCTAAATATTCTTTCCACCTATCTGCCTTCTCCCCACTTCCGATTAGGATATCTCCTGCCTCATTTCTAATGTTTTTGGTACTAGATCCAATTTCTCTAAAATTTCTCCTAATTATTTTATATGCTTCATCAGTCTTTCCTACTTCGAATTGATCTTCCACTTCTTTGCATTTATTATCGATCCATTGCTCTTTCGCTTTCCTACATTCCCGAATAATTTCCCACTTGATCGCCTTATATCTTTGTTTCCCTGTTTCATCTAACCTATTTTTATATTTTCGCCTTTCCTCTATTAGACTCACAATATGTTTTGTTATCCAGGGTTTCCTACTTTCATTCTGTTTATGACCCAAAATATCCCTAGCTGAGGAAACTAAACTATTTTTAATGCAATTCCATTCTGCCTCTATGTCCCTAACAATATTTCCACCCGTGCCCTTTAGTGCTTCGTTTGTCTTTTTCTCGAACTTATTGCGCATATCATCATCTTTTAGTTTCTCTGGGTCCGCTTCTTTTTTTCAAAATCTTAAATTTAAGATTGGCTTTCATAACGACTATGTTGTGATCACTATCTATATCTGCTCCTGGATAACTTCTACAATCCCTAACTTGATTTCTAAATCTTTGCCTAACGAGAATGTAATCTATTTGATATCTCCCTAAGTCTCCTGGCATCTTCCACGTATAGCATCTCCTAACATGATGGTGAAATAGAGTGTTCGCGACCGTTAAGTTATGTTTATCGCAGAACTCTATCAGTCTAACTCCCCTATCGTTCCTATTGCCTAATCCAAAGGGGCCAACTATTCCGCCCTCTCGCCCTGTGCCTACGACTGCATTGAAATCTCCTGTAATTATTAAATTTTCGTGCCCTCTCACAAAACCTAGCACATATTCAATATCACTATAAACTGCCTCTACGGCCTCATCACTGTAGTTAGAAGTGGGCATATATACCTGTATTATTACTGTTTTTACAGGTTTCGAATCTAACCTAACCATAACTACCCTGTCACTTTGCTGTAAGAAATTTTCTACACTCTGTCCTACTTTTTTCTGCATAACAATTCCTACTCCCGAATTTCCTCCTACAGATCCTGTGTGTATTACTCTAAAATCTCCGCTCCAGAAGTCTCCAGCTTCTGGCCATCGCACTTCACTGATACCTACTACGTCTAATGCTAACCTATCCATCTCAATTTTCAAATTCTCCAACTTCCCTACTTGTTTCATGCTTCTAACATTCCACGCTCCGACTCGTGAGATGTTACACTTATCATTTCTGATGACTCCCCCCGAAGCAGTCCCCGCCCGGAGATCCGAATGTGGGACTATTTTACCTCCGGAATATTTTACTCCAGAAGGTGCCATCATCATAAATTAAAGTACGCTGTACTAGGGATAAAATAATGTGGTGGTTTCCCGTTGCCTTCCACATCGGCGAAGAGAAAATTGGATTGGTCTTCCAATATTAACAATCCTTCTGGGAAAACTATGTGCTCAGAACTGGATGGTTCCATAATAGAGCCACGGACATTTCTTCTAATTCTATTTAAAGAGTGCTTCAACGAATGGAATGAAGGAACTTCGGTAATAAAATCGTAGCCACGATGGAATAGCTGCGTCAATTCTTCGTTATATATTTTGCGTGTTGGAGCGTCTTCCTCCCGAGCTCTCTTCTTTGCCACACAAATTTGTTTCTGGACTTCCAAGGCAGCAACATCTGGCTTGCAGGAATGCGGTATGGCACTTTCTACCCAATTCTGTCCGTTGATTGAAAATTGTATGTTTTCGTACTCTTTGTATATATGATGAGAATTTAAGTAGAATAATAAAGCCAGCAGTGGCGGCTCGTGGGTTAATAACCAGGGGGGTCATTTTGGTTTTGGAACTTATAATTATAATTGCTCAAAAATCAAAATGCACTCGCAACGTTCCAAAAATATCGGATAATATACAGGAGAGATCAAAAATAATAATTTGACTAAAGAGTAAAGTACCCTTATTTTTGAAAATAATGAAAAATGTTATTCGGGAAAGTTATTCAGTATAAAAAGTTATGGACTATTATGAAATAACAGCCACCTATGATCAAATTTATTTTTCTAAATTACAAACGTGTTAATATCTAATAAAGAACTAAAATGATTTTAAATTAATTTAAATTAGAGCACTTCCTAAACTATTGCCTCAAAATATCCACCTTTTCTCTCAATGCAAATTGCTGTTCTTGCTTTAAATTCACGAAACATAAATTTGATCATAGGTGGCTGTTATTTCATGATAGTCCATAACTTTTTATACTGAATAACTTTCCCGAATAACATTTTTCATTATTTTCAAAAATAAGGGTACTTTACTCTTCAGTCAAATTATTATTTTTTTATCTCCCTTGTATATTATCCGATATTTTTGGAATGTTGCGAGTGCATTTTTATTTTTGAGCAATTCAGAGCTTTTTATGAAGAATATTATTTTTTCACAAACGGATAATAAAAAAGTTTCCCATATGTAGAGAACTTTATAGGACACGTTGTATGTCCAAATCTTCAAAAATATAAGGGGACATATTGTTAAAATAAAACATACCTTAAACGTGCTTATATTTCAAGTCAATTCTCCTCTCCTTCTGTTCCGCAAAATGGTCTATGACTTTCTCGTTGAAGTTTGGAATGCTCTTGACAAGCGTTTTCTCGATGCTCAACATAGACAAGGCACTAAGTCTAGACTGTCCCATTGTATTGCGTAAAAATGTTTTTATCCGTTTCAAAGTTGAAAAACATCTCTCACTTTCCACGGTTGTCATTGGTAGTGTACACAAGATATTTAACAAGTTCACTGCTTCAGAAAATGTTTCGGACAAATTCATGTTAATAAAAAGTTGAAGAATGGCGACTGCACCGGCACTGTTACGAAAATCCTCACGACAATATATTACTTCAAGTTCTGATTTTAGTTTGGAAATATCTATTGTAGCATAATTAGCCTTCACCATATTTAAAATATTTTGGGGAAAATTGGTAGTGTATGCTTCAAATTTCTCCGTCTGAAATAACTGTGAAATCATGAGATGATCATTGAATCCAAATCTATGATGAATTTCAGACATAATAATGTCGCAAATTTCAAGCGCAGTTAGTCGTTTAGGATCCCCTGCATTAACTTTTCTTCTTTTCGCTGATGATGTGCTTGGTTCTTCCGATTCTAAAATAGCACTTCTCACTTTTTGGATATTGCTGTTGAAAGACATTATGTAGTTTTTGACTGATATAACATCAATATCTCGCATTTGTAATTGTTTGAACAATATGTCTACATGAGGCATTATATATTTTATGAAAAAAATTTTACCAAAATAAAAAAAGTTCATCTTCCAAATGCCTTTTTAAACCAGTTGCTTGATTTGTATTATTTCCGTCTTCCTCCTCATCAATGATTTGCTCCAAACAACATATTAAATCATCTTTATAAGTGTGTACATTTTCAACACACTTTGTATTGAAAGCCCATCGAGTGGGTGCAGCTTTAGGTAATCTCACCTTAACCACCCTATCCAATACCGCCGTACGTTTTGGGGATCGTCCAAAAAAAGACGAAAATGCATGTAAATTTGCAAAAAATATTTTTATCGGTTTGTGTTAACTCGCCGCTTTTTGGAGGATAAGATTAAGTTGATGGGAATAACAATGAATAAAGTGTGCATTTGGGTACATTTCTTTAATTTTTGTTTGTACTCCTCCCAGCTTACCGCTCATGACTGATGCACCATCGTAACTTTGAGCAATCAATTTATGGGGTGCTTCATTAATTTTTAATAATTGGAGTTCTTCCATTATTGCATCGGATAAATGTTGTACTGTGGTACCTGGAGGGTTGACAAATTTCCAAAATCTTTCATGCACAATACCATCTAATACATATCGAAAGATAAAAATCATTTGCGTTTTATTGGAGCTATCTGTGCTCTCATCAACTTGAATTGCCACAAAATTTGTCTGGTCAATTTCCTTTATTATATGTGTGTGTACAACGGCCAACATTGAATCTAAAATTTCGTTTTGAATTGTTTTTGATATTCCTTTGAATACTGTATTTTTTTCAAGGTGCTCTTTAAATATTAAGTCTAGTTCAGAGACAAAATCTATAAGGCCACGAAAAATCCCAGGATTATTGGACATGTCACTTTCGTCATGACCGCGCAATGCAATTTCAAAGACTCCACAAAATTTTACACAATCAATTATTTTGTTTAAAATATACCTATTTTTAGAAACCGATTCATTAAAGTCGTGCACTGATTTGCGATACGCACTATCAAGTTGCTGTCTTATGTCTACACGTCCTAAACTGGCGTAACTCATTGAACAATTTATACGAGAAGCAGAAGAAGCATGCTTTTTAATTTTGTCTTTTAAATGTTTAATATCGGTTACTCCATATTTAGCCCATATAGCATCATTTGAAAATAATAAGCACGGATAGCAAAAGAACGCATTTTTAACACTGCATCCACAAATCCAGTCGCACAAATTGTACATCGATTCTTTAAAATATCTTTGGACATTTTTATCTTTATCCTTTGTTGTCTGCTTCAAATTCAGTTTTGGTTTCGGCCGTCCACTTTCCCTCTTTTCAAGCCGGCGTTCATAATTTAATGTTCCAGCTGACTTTAAGGCAAATATATTCTCAACAACACTCATCTTGTTTTGCTAAACAGACAAAATTTCTCAACGATCAGAACTTCACAACGATCACAGTTCACATCCGCAACAATAAAGAAAGGTTTCCCGCCTGCTATCTATGAAGAACTGAGATCCAGAGTCCAAAGAAAATATAACTGAATACTGTAGAACTAAACTCGATTCTGCGCAGTTGTAATCGGGACATTGACCACGTTGGAGATATAGGAGTAAAAGGTGACTCTCACTTCCACTCAAGAATTCGCCATCTGCTGTCACTGTTCTTCTTTACATGCATTTCTCCATAAGCCATAAGAGCTGTGCAGGGTCAATTTGAATAATGTCCCGGCTTGCTAGCGAGCGCGCAGCGCGGCTTGACGCTTGGCTATTTCTAGTATTGCTGCGAATGCAGACCGCTGAAGATTTTAAATTTGAGACTGTTAGACAAAAAATATTTTTATTAAAATTATGGTTTTGATTAGAATATTTTAGGAGGGTCATTGACCAATTGACCTTAAGGAGAAACCGCCACTGAAAGCCAGGAGGTCACACACAGGGAATTTAAGGCTTAACATTCACAACATACTTGTTTTGTCCACATAATTAACCAAACCCAACCTTCACTCATCAGCGAATAAAGACTGGATCCAATTAGGTGTCTTTGTAGCAGCAGTACTAATGTACCTATATTTCATTTTGATCCTACACAAGCCTCGTAAGCCACGGTATATAATTTAATATCTTGTTCATAAACCCTAAAATATTTCCTGTAACCAGAGGTAATTTTCTTAATAAACGTAAATTTACAGCCATTAGGGTTAGCGTATGTACCTACAGAACGCAAACAGGTGTTTCAAATTACGTTACTCAACTTGGAATATTATTGGAAAATGGCGGTATTGGAAAGATCCCAGACATGAATATTAAGAAATGGCCAACAGGTCTTAGAGACAAACAACTTCATGATGCCGCTTTCGGCTATTGGAACATCTCCAACAGGAAAAACGTGTTTCTGGTGTGGGTAATTTTCTCTTCCGGAAACGCTCCTATTTGGCGTTTAATTTCGACTTCACAGAAAAGGACTATCTATTTTTAACGTTATAAATCAATTATAGACAGTGGGATTCGAAACGGACACAACATTTTCTTGCGAAGAGGTCGCTGAAATGAAAATTAATCATAAAATGCATATTTTCGACTGAAAGGGGCGATCTTTGTAGACTTTTGTACTTCGAATAAGTAAACAAGCCGGTTTGAAAAGCGGAAGCCAATGAGATTGCCCACAAAAAAACCATTCACTAAATCGTAGGAAATTGGTTTCTTCTTAAATCTTTTTTAGATAATGGAATACGTAGTTCGAGGAACTGAATGAGTAGGCGGTGATATAATAGTTGCAGGATTTCCTGAAATTTTCAAGACTTATAAAAAATTACTTCAAATATGAGTTGTTCACAATGAAACCTATGTATGTTTCGTTCAAACAAATAACTACATTTTCAGCATATTTTCTTAAAAAGTGACTCGTTGACTTGCTTTATTTGGTAGTTCTTTGTATATGCAGTTAACTACATAGTTTAAATAAACGATCTATTATCTCTTGACCTGCGCTCTTTAAGATATCTGCCTGCAAGTCATCTACACCTGGTGCTTTATTGTTTCTTAAACTTTTTAGTGCTACCTCAAATTCTTCTCTGATTATAGGACACCCTAGGTTGTCCCCCTCTACACTGCTTTCGCTTTCTAATATATCTCCTACTTTTTGTCCCGCATATAAGTTTCCCAAATATTCTTTCCACCTATCTGCCTTCTCCCTGCTACTACGCTACTGACGCATACTAACCAAAGCCACCTAAAATTTCTTTATTGAAATAAGTTCACACACTGCTGTATTTTTGAAATCTATAAATAATTTTATCATAATACTTGAGATAATACAGGGTAGTTAAGTTATGCAAACAAAATTTTTCTCAAAAATTTCAAATGAAACACCATGTATATTATTTGTACAATTGATGGTCATTTTACTAAGCTTTTTATTGATGTGGATATTGTCAAGTCTACCAGTAAAAGTTTCGACAGAATGTACATATTTACATATATGTACCTATCCACCTACCTAATATTACACTGCACTTTTGTGCTGTAAAATAAGACTTTTTATAGTTTGAATTAAGGCAACGTGAGACGTTCACCCTGCTTAACAATTAAACCGAAAATAGAAAAAATAAAAACGATTATCCCCGAGTAACTTATATTGGAAAGCCATTAATTTTTTAATTCATTCATGCGGCAAATACTGTATGTGAACTCTACACGTCGATATAACTGAATTAAATACCGAACATCATTTTTTTGCCTTCAATATCAGACATGAAAAGCTGTCCGTGTGACATTCGACTTGCTCAGTTATTTATGTGTACTGAAATTGATTTTGCATTAATCTCGACCAACTTTGCCTTGTCCCTTTTTCATATAATGTCAAAGTTTACGTGAACTTTTCTATTGACAAGAGTTCATTCAGATTCGGTTCATTTATCTTTATTTTCTTTGAATTCTGTGCGCGTGTTTTTTCTCTCGAGTAAACGTTTACTCTATCTATTATTCAGTTCAGTCGGGGGTAATTCAGTGTATTTTTCATGCACCGGGTAAGTAATCTTATTTTTTGGAATTAACATATAGATACATATGCGAGATCAAATACGGACAAAGGCTCAAAATTATTTTTGGTGAAAAAACGAAACATTAATGTTGTTGCTAAAAAAAGTTACAGCGAGTTAAAACATAAATAATTCGTGCGCGCTAGCCGCGCTGAGCCGTGGAGTAGTGGTTTATGTGCGGGCGTACAAACACTGCATTAATATCGAGAACATTCGTATTTTTTATTTCGACAAATTGCATCTCTGAAAGCAAAACATATCATTTTGATGATAAGACAAAAATTGGGTTAGTGAGCGATTATCGACGTGAAAGAGTCTCTAGGGGACCGGGACGACAAGAAAGGCTTACTTTTGCCAGAGAAGTTGTTCCTTATCAAGGCGGAACAGTATTCAGTATTCACGTGCCGCAAATCATGACGGGAAACATTTACGTCCAAAACATTATCCAGCCAATCATCCTTTCATTGGAGAAAATTTCGTTTTCATGGACGATAACACCACGCCCCACCGCACAAGAAGGGTTGCCAATTTGTTACATTAAGGGAATATTCCAAGAATGAATTGGCCAACAAACTCACCTGACTTGAAGCCTTGTGAGAACGTGTGGGATATTAACAGTTCTGTTAATTATCCCAAAGGACTAAATCAAGTCCCTGAAAGGGGGCAGCAGCTCTTTCAGTAATCATAGTGGCAGAGATCGTGAGGGTCGGTATGGCACTGTGATACACACTACTGCGATGTGGAATGCAACGGGAAACCACCACATTATTCTATCCCTAGTACAGCGTACTTCGAATTTATGACGATGGCACCTTCTGGAGTAAAATATTCCGGAGGTAAAATAGTCCCACATTCGGATCTCCGGGCGGGGACTGCTTCGGGGGGAGTCATCAGAAATGATAAGTGTAACATCTCACGAGTCGGAGCGTGGAATGTTAGAAGCATGAAACAAGTAGGAAAGTTAGAGAATTTGAAAATTGAGATGGATAGGTTAGCATTAGACGTAGTAGGTATTAGTGAAGTGAGATGGCCAGAAGCCGGAGACTTCTGGAGCGGAGATTTTAGAGTAATACACACAGGATCTGTAGGAGGAAATTCGGGAGTAGGAATTGTTATGCGGAAAAAAGTAGGGCAGAGTGTAGAAAATTTCTTACAGCAAAGTGACAGGGTAGTTATGGTTAGGTTAGATTCGAAACCTGTAAAAACAGTAATAATACAAGTATATATGCCCACTTCTAACTACAGTGATGAGGTCGTAGAGGCAGTTTATAGTGATATTGAACATGTGCTAGATTTTGTGAGAGGACACGAAAATTTAATAATTATAAAAGATTTCAATGCAGTGGTAGGCACAGGGCGAGAGGGCGGAATAGTTGGTCCCTTTGGATTAGGCAATAGGAACGATAGGGGAGTTAGACTGATAGAGTTCTGCGATAAACATAACTTAACGGTCGCGAACACTTTATTTCACCATCATGTTAGGAGACGCTACACGTGGAAGATGCCAGGAGACCTAAGGGAGATATCAAATTGATTACATTCTTGTTAGGCAAAGATTTAGAAATTAAGTTAGGGATTGTAGAAGTTATCCAGGAGCAGATATAGATAGTGATCACAATATAGTCGTTATGAAGGCCAATCTTAAATTTAAGATTTTGAAAAACCGAAGCGGAAGAAGGTATCTTGACCCAGAGAGACTAAAAGATGATGATACGCGCGATAAGTTCGAGAAAAAGACAAACGAAATACTAAAGGGCGCGGGCGAAAATATTGATAGGGACATAGAGGAAGAATGGAATTGCATTAAAAATAGTTTAGTTTCCTCAGCTAGGGATATTTTGGGTCATAAACAGAATGAAAGTAGGAAACCCTGGATAACAAAACATATTGTAAGTCTAATAGAGGAAAGGCGAAAATATAAAAATAGGTTAGATGAAATAGGGAAACAAAGATATAAGGCGATCAAGTGGGAAATTATTCGGAAATGTAGGAAAGCGAAAGAGCAATGGATCGATAATAAGTGCAAAGAAGTGGAAAATAAGTTCGAAGTAGGAAAGACTGATGAAGCATATAAAATAATTAGGATAAATTTTAGAGAAATTGGATCTAGTACCAAAAGCATTAGGAATGAGGCAGGAGATATCCTAATCGAAAGCGGGGAGAAGGCAGATAGGTGGAAAGAATATTTAGGAAACTTATATGCGGGGCAGGAAGTGCAAGATATATTAGAAAGTGAAAGCAGTGTAGAAGGGGATAACCTAGGGAGTCCTATAATGAGAGAAGAGTTTGAGCTAGCACTAAAAAGTTTAAGGAATAATAAAGCACCAGGTATAGATGGCTTGCAGGCAGAAATCTTAAAGTGCGCAGGTCAAGAGGTAATAGATCGTTTATTTAAATTGGTTAGTCGCATATACCTGATAGGCGAGATTCCAGAGGATTACAAACTGAACATCATGGTAGCTTTGCCAAAAAGGAAAGGCGCGGATAGATGCGAAAATTTTAGAACTATCAGTTTAACTTCCCATGCGTCAAAAATTTTAACTAGAATTGTGCAAAGAAGGATGGAGAAAAAGGCGGGAGAAATATTAGGAGAAGATCAGTTCGGATTTAGACGAAATAGAGGAACGCGCGAGGCCATCCTAGCTTTACGAGTAATTATAGAAAAAACGATAGAAAAGAGAAAGAGCGTCTATATAGGATTTGTAGATTTAGAAAAGGCCTTCGACAACGTAAAATGGGGGAAGATGTTCGAAGTGCTGAGAAAGGTAGGGATGAAATATAGGGACAGAAGAATAATACATAATCTCTACGAAGAGCAAAAGGCAGTTATAGAATGTGAGCAGGAACGAAGGGAAGTAGATATCCGGAAGGGAGTGAGACAGGGATGTGCATTGTCACCTCTAATTTTCAACTTATATATCGAAGATGCTATTAATATTGTTAAGGACAGAACAGCCTCAGGGATTAACGTACAGGGTCAAACTATTAACATGCTCAGATTTGCGGATGATATAGCAGTGTTAGCATCTAGCAAAGAAGAATTAGGAGCGGCTTTGAATGAAATGGAAGCAGTTTTGACACAGAGCTATGGCATGAAAGTCAATAAAAAGAAAACTAAAATTTTGGTATGTAGGGGATGTGAAAATAGAACTAAAGTTGACATACAAATAGGAAATGAGAAGATAGAGGAGGTCACGGATTTCTGCTATTTAGGAAGTAAAATAACTCAAGACGGTAGGAGCACTAAAGATATAAAACAAAGAATAGCGCAGGGCCGAGTTGCGTTTAACAGAAAGAAACAACTGTTATGTTCGAGAACGGTTAATATTGAGACTAGGAAGAGACTCTTAAAGTCGTATGTATGGAGTACGGCATTATACGGGTGCGAAACATGGACAATAGGGGAAGCGGATCGAAAAAGAGTAGAAGCGTTTGAAATGTGGTGCTACAGGCGCATGATGAAGATACCGTGGATAGATAAGGTTAGCAATAGGGAAGTATTAGAAAGAGTTGGGGAAAAGCGAAAGGTATGGAAGACAATAAAGAGTAGGAGAGATAGGATGGTAGGACACCTTCTAAGACACGAAGGAATAGTTCGTGACATACTAGAGTCAGAGATAGGAATAAAAAGAGGTAGGGGTAGGCCTAGATTAGACTACTGCTCTCAAATAGTTAGGGATGTAGGATGATCTACTTTTAGGGAAATGCGTAGGTTAGCTCAGGATAGAAAAGAGTGGAGGTACGCATCCAACTAGTCTTCAGACTGAGAACCTTATGATGATGTTAATTATGGATTTTAATCAAGTAAAGGCAGAAATCATCAACTATTTAAAAAGCCTAAAACTCAATTCCCTAAGTTGCGAATGAAAAATATCTTCCGCCGATTATCGGGATATCATAAACCCATATATTACGACGCCCTCTCCGCATACGAATCAGAAAAAAGCTCTCGTTCGCAGCGTTCTAGATTTAGTGCGCGCAAAAAACGCCATGTTAAAAACTGCTTCATTTTCAGGATTCCCTATACTCGTGACTTGGCGATGGGCCATTAATCACCGGCAGTCGGATGAACCATCAACCTTGTGGCGGGCTCGTAATCAGATATCCCCTTGTCTAAGTACCAGAATGACGTGCAACTGATTCCCGTTCGCGAAATTAATATTTTAGCTAAACAACTGTGTTATATTTAGGAGAAAATTGTTGACGTGTTTACAAGTAGGCTGGGAAACAAAATATGCTTCTCGTACTTACGTACTCAGGAGCTATGAAAAAAAAACTTGTGTGTGTCAGCTCCGACGCACGAACGATTATTTTAACTTTAATCACTTGATAATAGGGTACCCGCGAATGTCAGTTTTATACCCAAATGTGTATTTATCAGATGGTTATGTTCGAAAATGTCCAACTACATCAAAATATAAATTGTTTATAAATTCAGTAATTAAGCGACAATCTGCTAAACGTCGATCCCACTGGCAATGAAATAAATACTTTTCCTGGTGTTCGAATAGGCGTTGATTCACATTTCGGCACTAAGCAATATTTGGAGTATTTAATATTAGGTTTTTCCATATTAAATCAAAAGATTCAACAAATTTAGGAACGAACAAATACTGCAAAATGCTGACTTTACAACGCCAACTGTCATATCTACTCTATGCCACTCTATTTTCACTATTTCCATGCTCTATGCATCAGTTAGACATAAACAGCCGTATCCATAGATACGTACCTACATAATTTCAATGTTACAGATAATGTAACGCTTGATTTTACTACTCATAAACTCCAAAAAGTGCATAAATAAATAGACGAATTTTTAGCAAAACTGTTAACTGTTGCACAGGTGATCTCATCATACTAACTTATTTGAAGGGCTGTGTTTACATCGAAAACTTTTCATCCCAAACTGAAACCCCCACGTAAGGAACTTATAAACTCGCTAATACCAGCAGTGCATGATGGCTTTTCCAAAGAGGTGTTTACGAACTAAAAGATACCGAAGGCACGTAAGGAATGCACGAGAAAAACTCGGTAAAAGAAAAATAATGCGCTGCATTGCGGGTCAAAATATTGGTTGCGTGCCTGATGCGGGCTCAGATTATGAGCCACGTCACATGACCCCTGTTCATTTATTTGTGTCGCCCTTTGTTTTTAGATTATCCCTCGCTCTCTTGCCAGCCGTAATAATCGCGCACACCTGCCAGGACTAAACAGAAAATTTACTCATTTGGTCATCACAATTCTACATGTCCTTCCATAATATGGATTCCCCATAAAATTCCATGAAAATTGATATACTACATGATGTGGTTTTGACTAAGGAATTTTGAGATATTGACATTTTTGTGCTATTATGGACCCAAATTTATGACGCTACTGACGCGTACTAACCAAAGCCACCTAAAATTTCTTTATTGAAATAGGTTGTATTTTTGAAATCTATAAATCATTTTATCATAATACTTCATATAATACAGAGTGGTTAAGTTATGGGAAACAGAATTTTTCTCAAAAATTTTTTTGCGGCGTAATAAGCGAAAGAAATTAGCTTATCACGCCCACATGCTAGGTCGCATTGTTATTGGTTTGACGTCAGAGATTCGTAAGGCGCTCCTCCCACTTCTCTTGAAGTGCCCGTGAAGCGGTACCTATCTCATAACATACTTATAGGGACTATTTCGAGCGTGAATTTTTAAAGTAAGGTGTCAAGGAAACATAAAACAAAGACAACATAATCGATATAATGATGCAACAAGGGTATCAAAAGTCCGATTCACATAATTTGCCATATTTATGTAGTAGGTAGGTAAATGTCCCGGTAAATGTGGAAATGGTGTGTGATTCTTGCATCTAACCCCAATTTCATTCAACCTCAAAACAGTAGTGTAAAGGCAGATCGGTATACCTAAGTAAAACCTCGAGTAAAACAAAGTCAACAATTTATTAACTTTACATGCCTTTTATAATTTAGTATAAGTAGGTATGTAGATTGTAGATACCTGCTTACTTCTGTTTATAAAATAGGTACCTACCTATATTCCCTAATACAATACAATACATACCTACCCATTTATGTAGGTATGTATACCTAAGTGATTGACAAGTTATCAAGTTAACAGTTTTATAACGGTTTGGAAATTTAATTTTTTAAAAAAACGGAAACAAATACAACTCACGCGAATCAAAAAACTACGCTACGTATGTACTAGGTACTTGTTTAACAAAAAGAAACAACTGCTATATTCTGGAACGGTTGGGGAAAAGATAAAAGTATGGAAGACAATAAAGAATAGGGGATAGGATCGTAGGATGGTAGGACACCTTCTGAGACAAAAAGGAATAGTTCGCGACATACTAGAGTCAGAGATAGGAATAAAGAGGTAGAGGTTGGAGCAGATTAGACTACTGCTAGAATGTTCTACTTTTACGGAGATGCGTAGGCTAGCTCAGGGAAAGGATGGAGGTACGCGTCCTACCAGTCTTCAAAAGAGAACTTTATGATGACGTACTATTTAATTATTATTGTAAAATAATAAAACGTTACCAAGTACCAAGGGGTCCCAGAAAACTGTCGATAAATTACATTATGTTCGATTTTATTTAGAGTGGCTGCAATGGGGCAGCCGGTAATTTTATAAACTTTTGCAATGATAAACTAACTCGCGAAAATATCGATAATGCTGACCGATTTTCCTTCTGGCTCCAACGAACCACTTTTTCCGTTTTATTGGTGTGCTGTACGATGTATTAGTCTGGGTACAAAACAGAAAACACCAGTTAGAACCAGTTAATAATATTTAACAATTTAACTACACATGCATTATGCATAATGCTTATGGGACTGCTGCGCGCTGAAGCTGGGACTTGTACGTTATACTAAGTTCTGACGTCACGCGGCCTACTCTCGCTGCAAGGTACGATTTCTAACCTCGCACCGACGGAAAACTTTGCAACGGCTTCACATGCGAAGTAGTTGTTTTCTGTTACAATCTTGTCTTTTTTAAACCAGTTTCACCGACAGGCGTAATTTCCCGCTAACGAGCACAATAATTGGAAAAACGGTCGCGTCCGTTTATGAGAAATTCGTGCATGAAATGGCGGCGCACGAATAATTATGACCGATTATTTATCCGGCAACCCTTTCATTAGCGATTGCCGTCTGAAAAGTGGGGTTATCTGATTATTCCTTTACCCTCTTGCATGCCCCGAACAATTCTGAAATCTTTTGTGTACCTACGTTCAGAGCAAATTGCTAATTATACCTTAGAGTATTGTTAAGTGGAGAATCGTGCGAATTCTAGGATTGGCGTTGTTTTTACAGTTTGGGATCGCTTTATTTGGATATTGTTGTCAATATAATAATAGCCCTGCCTTTATACCATCTAATGACAATTTTTGAGAGCAACTACTATAACGAATTCTTTATAAAATGAACTTAACCAGAGAACTTACCTTGTGAAGTTCGATCTAAATGATCTGAACCATTTCAGCAATGGTTTTCAAAGTTTTGAATCACTTTATTAGGACAGTTGTTGGCGGCAACATGGACCAGAGATATTCTTATTCTTTTAAAATTCATAGCTTCTCAGAAAGGAGGCACGTTATCCCGACGCACATGGCTCTTTGCAATATTCATCTGACCTACTTAAATCGCGTAGAATAAGGGATTGCTTGCCTAGAATATTTTAAAAACAGTATCACCTCTCGTGGTTGTGGTTGAGGATTCTTTATTCATAAGAAAAGTACCAATTTTCACGACCATCCGAGAAATTTACAAATCACTTGCATGGCAAGATGAAAGTGTTAAAAGCTGTAAGAAAGGCCACACTTCAAATGGGAAGCTATTTGTTGTGCTCCATGCAGGAACTAGGCATGGTTTTGTACCGAATGCATCGCTGCTGTTCTCTACAAAATCAAAATCGGCGGACTACCATGATTCAATGAATTCGTTCAAAAAGTGGGTTTTAGAAGAACTTATACCAAACCTTGAGGAACCGTCGCTAGTGGTAATAAATAATGCATCATATCATAGCTTCTTAGTAGAGTCACGTCCCCATGCATCCTGGAATAAATCAAAATTAAAATATTGGCTTGTAACTAAAAGTATGCCATTTTCCGAAACGCGACTTTGAAAATTGAACTTCTAAATTTATGTAAAGAGAATAAAGAACAGCCAAGGTACGCTATAGACGAAATGCTCCAAGAGCATGGTCATCAAGTCCTAAGACTGCCACCCTACCACTGTCAGTATAATCCAATAGAGTTGGTGTGGGGTATTTGCAAACAATATTATGATCTGAATATTGGAGAAGCTGGTTTTGGAGACAAACAAGTTTTAGATATGTGGCAAAAAGCTTTAGACCAAGTCACTCCAGATGTTTGGAAAAATTGTGTAAATCACACATCCATCTTTCCATAGCCGTCACGATTATTATTCCACGCGAATTCTCACATTTCGTAATATGGGACTCAATTTCAATATATACGCTCGAGAGTTAAGTTGAGAAATACTCACTCTGCCTTTGCTTTTGAATTTTTCAGCGCCGAACGTTTAAAACCGACGGAGTTTGAATCCTTTGTGAATTAGAAATGCGGCAGTAATTTGTTGAGCTTAAGAATCGTTGTGCATGACAATATGACAAAGACTTTAGAGAACGCCGGTATTTATCATTTAGTTATCATTGTAACAGTTTGATTTTTACAGTTTTTTTCAGTTACAAACTTTCCGTGGAGGTTTATACTTACGTTCATTATCGTACCGCATACATTGGTTCCAAATTGCAACATTGCAATTATTCTGCAGTGTTTTAGGGAACTTGTCGCATCATGCATATAAAGCGATTCATTCTATTTAATAGATATGCGCAATAAAAGACAAATACACGACTTAATTGTGGTTTGGCACCAGCAGGAACGTCAAGCAAGGTAATTAAACTGCAATTATTTGGCTAACACTTGAAACAAGCTAGAATTAAATTTTCTCGGAGTACGTGGTAAAATTTGGGTTATAGTGTTTCGTGTAAGTTAATTACAATATTACTACAATACTATTACAATACAATTACAATACTATTACATCTTTTAATTTTAATTGAAACTCTTTTGTTGGATCTTTATGGAGTTCTATTAATTTTTTATTACTGATAAACTGAAGCGGGTGGGGATGGCTTGTGTGCTTCAATGATCTAGACTTCTAGAGAGCCGAACCATAAGTTCTGAACGAAATGGAGGCAGTTTTGATATAGCGGAGTAAATAATGGGTAAAATTGTGTCGTTTTTTTAAAAAGTTTTTTTTTATATAACTTGACGAACAACGCCACAATAAGATTTGCAAGGAATAACAGCTTTTGGATTTATATTTTTTTCTAACGTTATAACTATCATCGTCGATAAGCCAAGATATAAATTTTAGCAACATATTTGGTATACTTGCTTTGTAAACTCATTTTGATTAATATCATGAGGAGTCGAGGAACAGGAAAATTTGTTCGTGGAGAACTGAAACTGTGTGTGTTTTTTAAAAATTCCAGCTGCTTGATGCAAAATTTCATATTCATTTTGATAAACCTCTTCCTTACAGACATCATTATTAGCAGTTTCAGATACAAAGGAAGAACTTGAATCTGATTCTCTCGTTGATTCTATTTTATCAGAGTCTGATGAAGAAGTCGGGACTTGGGCTAATTTTTTGTTAATTTTCAATTTATTTAAAAATGCTTGTATGTTATACATATTTCGAAATGTAATGGCTATAACACGACCTATGATATTTCGCATCATGCACAAACAACTACCCAAAGGACTTGTACCTTGACGCAGTTCTAGTAATACTGGGACGGGTGGGATGGCTTGCGCGCTTCAATGATCTAAAGAGCCGAACCATAGGTTTAACCATATTGGAGGGGTTTTTATTTGAGAAGCCAGACTAAATCAAGTCCCTGAAAGGGGGCAGCAGCTCTTTCAGTAATCATAGTGGCAGAGATCGTGAGGGTCGGTATGGCACTGTCATACACACTACTGCGATGTGGAAGGCAACGGGAAACCACCACATTATTATATCCCTGGTACAGCGTACTTCGAATTTATGATGATGGCACTTTCTGGAGTAAAATATTCCGGAGGTAAAATAGTCCCACATTCGGATCTCCGGGCGGGGACTGCTTCGGGGGGAGTCATCAGAAATGATAAGTGTAACATCTCACGAGTCGGAGCGTGGAATGTTAGAAGCATGAAACAAGTAGGAAAGTTAGAGAATTTGAAAATTGAGATGGATAGGTTAGCATTAGACGTAGTAGGTATTAGTGAAGTGCGATGGCCAGAAGCCGGAGACTTCTGGAGCGGAGATTTTAGAGTAATACACACAGGATCTGTAGGAGGAAATTCGGGAGTAGGAATTGTTATGCGGAAAAAAGTAGGGCAGAGTGTAGAAAATTTCTTACAGCAAAGTGACAGGGTAGTTATGGTTAGGTTAGATTCGAAACCTGTAAAAACAGTAATAATACAGGTATATATGCCCACTTCTAACTACAGTGATGAGGTCGTAGAGGCAGTTTATAGTGATATTGAACATGTACTAGATTTTGTGAGAGGACACGAAAATTTAATAATTATAGGAGATTTCAATGCAGTCGTAGGCACAGGGCGAGAGGGCGGAATAGTTGGTCCCTTTGGATTAGGCAATAGGAACGATAGGGGAGTGAGACTGATAGAGTTCTGCGATAAACATAACTTAACGGTCGCGAACACTCTATTTCACCATCATGTTAGGAGACGCTACACGTGGAAGATGCCAGGAGACCTAGGGAGATATCAAATAGATTACATTCTTGTTAGGCAAAGATTTAGAAATTAAGTTAGGGATTGTAGAAGTTATCCAGGAGCAGATATAGGTAGTGATCACAATATAGTCGTTATGAAGGCCAATCTTAAATTTAAGATTTTGAAAAAACGAAGCGGAAGAAGGTATCTTGACCCAGAGAAACTAAAAGATGATGATACGCGCGATAAGTTCGAGAAAAAGACAAACGAAGTACTAAAGGGCGCGGGCGAAAATATTGTTAGGGACATAGAGGAAGAATGGAATTGCATTAAAAATAGTTTAGTTTCCTCAGCTAGGGATATTTTGGGTCATAAACAGAATGAAAGTAGGAAACCCTGGATAACAAAACATATTGTGAGTCTAATAGAGGAAAGGCGCAAATATAAAAATAGGTTAGATGAAATAGGGAAACAAAGATATAAGGCGATCAAGTGGGAAATTATTCGGAAATGTAGGAAAGCGAAAGAGCGATGGATCGATGATAAGTGCAAGTGAAAAATAAGTTCGAAATAGGAAAGACTGATGAAGCATATAAAATAATTAGGAGAAATTTTAGAGGAATTGGATCTAGTACCAAAAGCATTAGGAATGAGGCAGGAGATATCCTAATCGAAAGCGGGGAGAAGGCAGATAGGTGGAAAGAATATTTAGGAAACTTATATGCGGGACAGGAAGTGCAAGATATATTAGAAAGTGAAAGCAGTGTAGAAGGGGATAACCTAGGGAGTCCTATAATGAGAGAAGAGTTTGAGCTAGCACTAAAAAGTTTAAGGAATAATAAAGCACCAGGTATAGATGGCTTGCAGGCAGAAATCTTAAAGTGCGCAGGTCAAGAGGTAATAGATCGTTTATTTAAATTAGTTAGTCGCATATACCTGACAGGCGAGATTCCAGAGGATTACAAACTGAACATCATGGTAGCTTTGCCAAAAAGGAAAGGCGCGGATAGATGCGAAAATTTTAGAACTATCAGTTTAACTTCCCATGCGTCAAAAATTTTAACTAGAATTGTGCAAAGAAGGATGGAGAAAAAGGCGGAAGAAATATTAGGAGAAGATCAGTTCGGATTTAGACGAAATAGAGGAACGCGCGAGGCCATTCTAGCTTTACGAGTAATTATAGAAAAAACGATAGAAAAGAGAAAGAGCGTATATATAGGATTTGTAGATTTAGAAAAAGCCTTCGACAACGTAAAATGGGGGGAGATGTTCGAAGTGCTGAGAAAGGTAGGGATGAAATACAGGGACAGAAGAATAATACATAATCTCTACAAAGAGCAAAAGGCAGTTATAGAATGTGAGCAGGAACGAAGGGAAGTAGATATCCGGAAGGGAGTGAGACAGGGATGTGCATTGTCACCTCTAGTTTTCAACTTATATATCGAAGATGCGATTAATATTGTTAAGGAAAGAACAGCCTCAGGGATCAATGTACAGGGCCAAACTATTAACATGCTCAGATTTGCGGATGATATAGCAGTGTTAGCATCTAGCAAAGAAGAATTAGGAGCGGCTTTGAATGAAATGGAAGCAGTTTTGACACAGGGCTACGGCATGAAAATCAATAAAAAGAAAACTAAAATTTTGGTATGTAGATGGAGTGAAAATAGAACTAAAATTGAAATACAAATAGGAAATGAGAAGATAGAGGAGGTCGCGGATTTCTGCTACTTAGGAAGTAAAATAACCCAAGACGGTAGGAGCACTAAAGATATAAAACAAAGAATGGCGCAGGGACGAGTTGCGTTTAACAAAAAGAAACAACTGTTATGTTCGAGAACGGTTAATATAGAGACTAGGAAGAGACTCTTAAAGTCGTATGTATGGAGTACGGCATTATACGGGTGCGAAACTTGGACAATAGGAGAAGCGGATAGAAAAAGAGTAGAAGCGTTTGAACTGTGGTGTTACAGACGCATGATGAAGATACCGTGGATAGATAAGGTTAGCAATAGGGAAGTATTAGAAAGAGTTGGGGAAAAGCGAAAGGTATGGAAAACAATAAAGAGTAGGAGAGATAGGATGGTAGGACACCTTCTAAGACACGAAGGAATAGTTCGTGACATACTAGAGTCAGAGATAGGAATAAAAAGAGGTAGGGGTAGGCCTAGATTAGACTACTGCTCTCAAATAGTTAGGGATGTAGGATGTTCTACTTTTAGGGAAATGCGTAGGTTAGCTCAGGATAGAAAAGAATGGAGGTACGCGTCCAACCAGTCTTCGGACTGAGAACCTTATGATGATGCACAAACAAATCGTCATAACCGGTGAACTTTGCAACCATTCCAATATCGCCGCTCTTTTTGGCCGCTTTGATTATTTATACATAAGTACTTTTTCCTGTCCCCTCAAGAGATTAAGATAAATTGGCTATTGTAGTAAGTATTCTTAAAAGTTTCTATAATTTTTTATTGTACACTACCCGGTTTCCTATTTTTATATTTTAAGTGTATTTTATCCAAATATAAGTCGGCAAACAAAAGTGTAGACTATAGGTACGTCCGAGCTATTACTAATTTAGAAAACCATCTCAATATTGTCCTTGCTGGTATAGACCTTTCTGCAGTCTTTATGATACTTTACTTTAATTTTTCCTTTTAAAATATCATTCTTGGTTGCTAAAATTTTCTGTTCAAAATCATCTTTTCTCAGTTCCGCAGCCCTAATTAATTGTTTCTAAACCCCACTCCCAAGGCTTATGCACAACAAGTTTATCTTTTTCCTCCACAACTTCACCACATAATAAGCACTTCATTTTAATATTTAGCTCATCTATCTTAAATATTTTTAAGCAGTAAAAATTAAAGAACTCTCCACTAACAATACGAACTACATGTGTAAATAAAAGACTATTTATTTCTTTCATGTTATAAAAGATATAAAAAATCATAGCGCCTAAACTACAGAAGTCATAATAACAATTATGCTGCCAAAAGCTTTTTTGGTCTTTTGGCGGCATTTCCTTCGCAGCATGTTATATAAAAATTTCCAAAACAACAAAGTTTCTCGATTAGTGAAAATTTGCCTGCGTAGTTTCTGAACTTCCTAGGTTATCGACGTTTTGAGCATATTAAAACAAGAAACACCAACTAATACTATGCTTAGAAAGAAGCGCCTAAGTTTGTGTTGTAAAACAAAAAAAAAGATCATGTCGATAGCTCAATTAGATAGCTAGATATTAGAGTAGATATATAAAAAAGCAAGGTTTTTGAAAAAGGTACGTATCCACACTTTTTTGGAAATAAAAAATTTCGTGACCACAAAAAAATGTCGTATCTTGTGATTTCTTATAAACAATGACCTAACTAATAAAATGAGATATGTCTCAGTTTGTTCTAAGATAAAAAAAATAAAATCGAGAAGGAAGCGACTTTTGCCCTGGTTTTTACTACACTAATAGAAGGATACGGCATGAAGATTTATAAAAAGAAAATAGAAAACAATTTTTAAGAGAGATACACAGAGCACAACAAAGAGAATTCAGTTCTGCCATCTAATAATCCACCACCAGTGTGTTAAAAAAAACTTTCGCCATTTTATTTCGCTGCTTATTAAGAGAATAAATAGAAGCATTTTTTTTGTTTTCATATATTCAACTTTAATGAAAAAAATGTGATGAAGGGATGCTAACATGACCCAAGCTATAAATTACGCCCTATGTACCCACCCTAGCGAGCCCTCGCCCTCGGGAAAATATGAGATATAAAATGCCTAATATTTTTTGTTACATAGCACCAGCAAACATGACTGTAACTGAAATGCGCTGCATTTTTCTTTAACAATCCTTTGCACGGTTCCTATGCTCACATTTAACGCTTCTGATATATATTTTTTATAAGCAGACTCTGGATTCAAAATTCAAAACGAAATTAACGATTACGCACTCAAATTTAACAGTACATGACATGTTATACCTCCTTATAGTCCGAATTTTGGTGGGTTATGGGAGGCTGCAGTCAAAAGTATGAAACGCCATTTAAAAAGAACTGTGAACAATGCAAAACGTTTTTTGTTCTCCATTTTGCTGACAAGATATGAATTAAGGAATGGATAGTTCCAACATAATCTCGCTGTATAAAGGTAACTCTAACCGAAACATAATACAGAACAATACTCTGTAGGTACTAAAGTTAGCAAAGAAATCAAGTCCCAACAATTTTTGAAAAGTAAGAGAGTGTGAAACGCCCCAAATGTCGCTCAAAAAGAGGTAGATAGAATAAAGTACGTGCTTGCCGTCCACTTAACACAATTTATTCAGAACTTTCCCGTTCTGGAGCCTGACAGAATATGAAAAGAAAGGTAGGTGCCTACCTCACACAAGTTTTCAGGAACAGCTGCCGACGCGACGAGACAAAGATCTTTTTGTTCTTGCATTGTAATTGTCTTCAAGGGACAAATTTCCTTTTGAGGGCATCTGCCGATAAATGACATTTGCTTGCTAAATTTGGATTAAGAACACATTTAGCTAAGTGATATTAGGTGCGTTTACGCGAATATCGACCACTGTTAACATCGATGTTACGGAGCTTAACATTTATGTTAAGCTTCGCGTAAATACCTCCCCATCACAATGCATAATTATAGGTATTTATTGCAGGGTGGCGCCGGTGCGCCGTGGCGGCTCGTTTGCCGGGGTTCGGGTTTTTCCCTTAGTTGTAATCGTCGCCATTAGTTTTATTTATTTATGGCAATTTTATTGGGATACTTAGGAACTTGAGAATTCTTACCATACAACGGACAATAATAAACTGAAAATATGAAACTTTTTTTTGAGAAACCCCTCACGGACTCTGTTATCCCCGGTGTAGTGCGGCGTAATAAGCGAAAGAAATTAGTTTATCACGCCCACATGCTAGTTCGCTTTGTTATTGGTTTGACGTCAGAGATTCGTAAGGCGCTCCTCCCACTTCTCTTGAAGTGCCCATGAAGCGGTACCTATATCATAACATACTTATTGTAACTATTTCGAGCGTGAATTTTTAAAGTAAGGTGTCAAGGAAACATAAAACAAAGATAACATAATCGATATAATGATGCAACAAGGGTATCAAAAGTCCCATTCACATAATTTGCCATATTTATGTAGTAGGTAGGTAAATGTCCCGGTAAATGTGGAAATGGTGTGTGATTCTTGCATCTAACCCCAATTTCATTCAACCTCAAAACAGTAGTGTAAAGGCAGACCGGTATAAGTAAAACAAAGTCAACAATTTATTAACTGTACATGCCTTTTGTAATTCAGTATAAGTAGGCATGTAGATTGTAGATACCTGCTTACTTCTGTTTGTAAAATAGGTACCTACCTATATTCTCTAATACAATACAATACATACCTACTCATTTATGTAGGTATGTATACCTAAGTGATTGACAAGTTATCAAGTTAACAGTTTTATAACGGATTGGAAATTTTTTAAAAAACGGAAACAAATACAACTCACGCGATTCAAAAAACTACGCTACGTAGGTACTAGGTACATATTTAACAAAAAGAAACAACTGCTATATTCTGGAACGGTTAATGTAGAAACTCGGAAGAGACTCTTAAAGACGCATGTATGGAGTACGAAATTATACCTATGGGTGCGAAACTTGGACAATGGGAGAAGCAGATTGAAAAAGAGTATCATCATCATCATAAGGTTCTCAGTCCGAAGACTGGTTGGACGCGTACCTCCATTCTTTTCTATCCTGAGCTAACCTACGCATTTCCCTAAAAGTAGAACATCCTACATCCCTAACTATTTGAGAGCAGTAGTCTAATCTAGGCCTACCCCTACCTCTTTTTATTCCTATCTCTGACTCTAGTATGTCACGAACTATTCCTTCGTGTCTTAGAAGGTGTCCTACCATCCTATCTCTCCTACTCTTTATTGTTTTCCATACCTTTCGCTTTTCCCCAACTCTTTCTAATACGTCCCTATTGCTAACCTTATCTATCCACGGTATCTTCATCATGCGTCTGTAACACCACATTTCAAACGCTTCTACTCTTTTTCTATCCGCTTCTCCTATTGTCCAAGTTTCGCACCCGTATAATGCCGTACTCCATACATACGACGTTAAGAGTCTCTTCCTAGTCTCTATATTAACCGTTCTCGAGCATAACAGTTGTTTCTTTTTGTTAAACGCAACTCGGCCCTGCGCCATTCTTTGTTTTATATCTTTAGTGCTCTTACCGTCTTGAGTTATTTTACTTCCTAAGTAGCAGAAATCCGCGATCTCCTCTATCTTCTCATTTCCAATTTGTATTTCCATTTTAGTTCTATTTTCACATCCCCTACATACCAAAATTTTAGTTTTCTTTTTATTGATTTTCATGCCGAAGCCCTGTGTCAAAACTGCTTCCATTTCATTCAAAGCCGCTCCTAATTCTTCTTTGCTAGATGCTAACACTGCTATATCATCCGCAAATCTGAGCATATTAATAGTTTGGCCCTGTACATTGATCCCTGCGGCTGTTCTTTCCTTAACAATATTAATCGCATCTTCGAGGTATAAGTTGAAAACTAGAGGTGACAATGCACATCCCTGTCTCACTCCCTTCCGGATATCTACTTCCCTTTGTTCCTGCTCACATTCTATAACTGCCTTTTGCTCTTTGTAGAGATTATGTATTATTCTTCTGTCCCTGTATTTCATCCCTACCTTTCTCAGCACTTCGAACATCTTCCCCCATTTTACGTTGTCGAAGGCTTTTTCTAAATCTACAAATCCTATATAGACGCTCTTTCTCTTTTCTATCGTTTTTTCTATAATTACTCGTAAAGCTAGAATGGCCTCGCGCGTTCCTCTATTTCGTCTAAATCCGAACTGATCTTCTCCTAATATTTCTTCCGCCTTTTTCTCCATCCTTCTTTGCACAATTCTAGTTAAAATTTTTGACGCATGGGAAGTTAAACTGATAGTTCTAAAATTTTCGCATCTATCCGCGCCTTTTCTTTTTGGCAAAGCTACTATGATGTTCCGTTTGTAATCTTCTGGAATCTCGCCTGTCAGGTATATGCGACTAACTAATTTAAATAAACGATCTATTACCTCTTGACCTGCGCACTTTAAGATTTCTGCCTGCAAGCCATTTATACCTGGTGCTTTATTATTCCTTAAACTTTTTAGTGCTATCTCAAACTCTTCTCTCATTATAGGACTCCCTAGGTTATCCCCCTCTACACTGCTTTCGCTTTCTAATATATCTTGCACTTCCTGTCCCGCATATAAGTTTCCTAAATATTCTTTCCACCTATCTGCCTTCTCCCCACTTCCGATTAGGATATCTCCTGCCTCATTTCTAATGTTTTTGGTACTAGATCCAATTTCTCTAAAATTTCTCCTAATTATTTTATATGCTTCATCAGTCTTTCCTACTTCGAATTTATCTTCCACTTCTTTGCATTTATTATCGATCCATTGCTCTTTCGCTTTCCTACATTTCCGAATAATTTCCCACTTGATCGCCTTATATCTTTGTTTCCCTGTTTCATCTAACCTATTTTTATATTTTCGCCTTTCCTCTATTAGACTCACAATATGTTTTGTTATCCAGGGTTTCCTACTTTCATTCTGTTTATGACCCAAAATATCCCTAGCTGAGGAAACTAAACTATTTTTAATGCAATTCCATTCTGCCTCTATGTCCCTAACAATATTTCCACCCGTGCCCTTTAGTGCTTCGTTTGTCTGAAAAAGAGTAGAAGCGTTTGAAATGTGATGCTACAGACGGGTGTTGAAGATACCGTGGATAGACAAGTTAGCAATAAGGAGGAATTAGAAAGAGTTAGGGAAAAGAGAAAAGTATGGAAGACAATAAAAAATAGGGGATAGGATCGTAGGATGGTAGGACACCTTCTGAGACACAAAGGAATAGTTCGCGACATGCTAGAGTCAAAGATAGGAATAAAGAAGTAGAGGTTGGAGCAGATTAGACTACTGCTCTCAAATAGTTGGGGATGTAGAATGTTCTACTTTTACGGAAATGCGTAGGCTAGCTCAGGGAAAGGATGGAGGTACGCGTTCTACCAGTCTTCAAAAGAGAACTTTATGATGACGTACTATTTAATTATTATTGTAAAATAGTTAATAAAATTTCGTTTTCTAGTTCAGGGAGGGAACGCTACGGCGATTCAGTATTTGGCTCCGTCATGCTCCTAGCATTCTGTTTCAAATTATGCTAACCGTAACACGTTACCAAGTACCAAGGAGTCCCAGAAAACTGTCGATAAATTACATTATGTTCGATTTTATTTAGAGTGGCTGCAATGGGGCAGCCGATAATTTTATAAACTTTTGCAATGATAAACTAACTCGCGAAAATATCTATAATGCTGACCGATTTTCCTTCTGGCTCCAACGAACCACTTTTTCCGTTTTATTGGTGTCCTGTACGATGTATTAGTCTGGGTACAAAACAGAAAACACCAGTTAGAACCAGTTAATAATATTTAACAATTTAACTACACATGCATATGCATAATACTTATGGGACTGCTGCGCGCTGAAAAGCTGTACGTTATACTAAGTTCTGACGTCACGCGGCCTACTCTCGCTGCAAGGTACGATTTCTAGCCTCGCACCGACGGAAAACTTTGCAACGGCTTCACAGGCGAAGGAATTTTTTTTAACAAAAATTAACAACACAGAACTGCCTTCAGTATAATAAACTCTATCAATTTTAATGAAATTTGAATTTTTGAATTTTTACCAAACCATCTACGACAATTTAACAAGACGAACTTAAAATATGTCTTGAAAATTACGGGGCAACAATATCCTTCATAAATTAAAAGAATCTTGAATGGGACAGAATCCCTTTTTGATAGCTTTTACAACAGCTGACACAAAATGGAAAACTGCACCTATTAATCATCCCTTGACACGTCTAGTTTCATTCCCCAGTGGGAAACTTTTTATATTTCTGTGTAACAATTCATAAAAGATTATTTTCTGCGGAAATTTCACAAATTATTCAATGAAAAATGCCATGCACTTTAAAGCGGAGTTGTATTCGTTTTATATCTTTAGTCTAATTAAAGTTGGCGTGTTCGGAATGCAGGTGATCCACCTGTGTGTCATTTGTAGCAGGGAAGAAACGGAGTCCATTATTTATATACACCCCGCAATGCAGGAACTCCGGGTCGACGCTATAAAACGGTTTGCAGCAGACGTGCACCTGAATATCTCGTCTTCTATACATTCATTATTAATTTATGTACAATTAGTCCTTAAAAACTATAGAATAACACCAGAGTTACAAAATACATTTTTGCAATGAAGAAATTGCACCTAATTTACAAAAATAACTCAACAAAATAAACAATTTTTATTAGACCAGGCAAAATACCCCTTGATTCAACTAAACATCTTTTCAAGCAAACTTATCGATTTCGCCTGGTCTAAAGTCTCACTCATTAAGGGTGGCTTTTACCTCACCATCTGTCGCAGCAGTCATGGCCCTGCGCTATTCTTTGTTTTATATCTCTAGAGCTCCTACCATCGCGAGTTTTTGACTTCCTAAATTGCAGAAATCTGAGACTTCCTCTACCTTCTCGTTTCCAATTTGTATTTTCGTTTTAGTCCTATTTTCACGCCCCCTACACACCAAAAGCGTCCAAGCGGGGCCGAAACGTCGATGAAACTGTTTATTATTCACCTTATGCTAGAATTTCACCAAATTGAAAGAATATAAAATATGAAAGATGTTGAAAGATATTTTGTTTTCCATGTTGAGTGCCGGTATGACTGTGACAGAAGTTCGTGGTAAAAGCCACCCTTAATACCTGCATTTATTTTGATCTTTAAATAATTCAGAATATTTTACCAGGTCCCAGTAAGTAATCTTTGCCATTTTGGTGAGTAATTTTGAAAAATATTCTTTGAGCGAGCTCGTTCACCAAAATTTTGTCTTTGAAGTAATGAAAAATAATCACAATTGCATGATGGGGCCTCAGAAGATATGCAGCCTTCGTGAAACGAGCTCAACTCCAAGTAGAAGATGACAGTTTCTCCCTTTAGACATTTTAGACATATTTTTTATTTTAGACATCCTGGTTTGTGCACACACGGAACTGTAGGTATTGAGACATTTTTTGGTACAATTTCTACAAGTATCTGTAGACGTACTTTTGCGTTTCTTCACTTTCTTGTACTTATAAGTAAACATTTAGATTTTCTTAGTTGATTTGTTATTTACACTTATGTACTCTTACAACTTTTATTCTATTGTACTATAAGCATCTTATTTCACTGGTTCGGCATGTTATTTGCATGTTGGAAAAACATTTGTGCATGGTGAAATATTATTATACAGGGTTTTTCAAGTTGACGGGCCGATTAGACAGTTTTAGAAAACTAATCAATATGACGAATTGAAATTTGGGCATATGGGTTCTGGAACATGCTCTATCCACTGAAAACAGAAGGATGACCCTTTCTTCACGAATAATACTCGAGCGATTCAAATATTGTTGTCCTTGACATCGAAGCAACCGACTATGTGTGTATGTTAAAATAAAAATTCTCATTTTATTAGCGCGAAAATATGAGAACTCTTATAGAGAGGCGCGTTCAACATTTATTTTAGTACTTCTCCATGAGTATCCATCAATTTATGCCATCAAAGGGGGTTAAATTGTTCAATGAAATTACCCTACACGGTAAAAAATTTTAAACGCCCGCCAGTGAAATTGATCCGGAATTATTTTCAGTAAAATGTGGGTGGAGATAAGTGTATTTAAGTTCCAAAAAGCTTTTAAATCATAATCAAATTTTCAAATCCATCGCAGAACATTGGATTATTCATAATAATTTGTAAGAGATCGATACTCAGATTTTAATGGTATGAATTATGAAGAAACTTGACAAATTTGAATGATTGTTTAATCATCAAGCGAGTTATTTGACATCCCTAATAGCAGAAATCTGAGACTTCCTCTATCTTCTAGTTTCTCATTTGTATTTTAGTTTTTGTCCTATTTTCACGCCCCATACACACCAAAATTTTGGTTTTCTTTTTATTGGTCTTCATACCATAGCCCTCTGTCAAAACCGCTTCCATTTCGTTCAGAGCCCTTCCTAATTCTTCTTTGCTGGATGCTAATACTGCTATATCATCCACGAATCTGAGCATATCAATAGTTTGGCCCTGTATATTAATTCCAGCAGCTATTCTGTCTTTAGCATCTTCGACATATAAATTGAAAACTAGAGGAGATAACGCACGTCCCTGCCTCACTCCCCTTCGAATATCTGCTTCTCTATGTTCCTGCTCAAATTCTATAACTGCCGTTTGCTCTTTGTATAGATTATGAATTATTCTTCTATCCCTATACTTCATCCCTACATTTTTGAGCACTTCGAACATCTTCTTCCATTTTACATTGTCGAAGGCTTTTTCCAAATATACAAATCCGATATAGGCGCTCTTTCCCTTTTCTATTGTTTTTTTTCTATTATTACTCGTAAAGCTAGAATGGTCTCGCGTGTTCCCCTATTTCTTCTAAATCCAATGCCACAGAAAACAGACGTCCAGGGGCAACAATTCACAGCAACACAAGTAACGATTACTTACAGCAAGATACGTGATATCTGCTCGTTATAACCCCAGCAGAACCGTGTCTAAAAATTCCCATTCGCACGGCTCTGAGTGCTGTACGGTACAGATACCACGTTCTGGCTTCTGAATACTACGTTTTCCTTTTACAGCTGGAAATAATAGTGTTACACGAAATCTAAAAAATATTATAGCGTGCTCTGCGACCAACACTGTGTTTTCGTTCACAAATTTTAAATGTGGGTTAAGGTTCGTGATCTGGAGTTACAATCTTTTCACCTGGCGGTCAATATTTTATACGGCTGGAAATTTGGGGTGTGACAAAGTTCGTTGGTATAAATTTATTTAGATCAGACAACAATTGGCAGTTCTCTTATCATAAAAGAATTTACAACGTGAGTTTTTTAAGAAATGAATAAAAAGAGGTAGAATACTGCTCTCAAATAGATAGGGATGTAGGATGTTCAACTTTTGGGGAAATGCGTAGGTTAGCTCAAGCAGTGTCGTAACTAGGGCAGGGCAACCGGGGCACCCGCCAGGGGCGCAAGCTCCGGGGGGCGCAATTTTAAGCTTCGTCTGCCTTACAAAACAGAGAAAAACCGTAAATAATACAAAATGAAAATTTAAGTTCATTCACTTAACTTAGTCACCAGATTCAAATATCTAATTGATTATAAGTTAAGTGTAAGTAAAAAATGTTTTTTACAATATTAAATAATGAACATTATCGTTGATTGAGAAGTTCTTCACAATACCAAATGTCAAATATGAAATTTTGAAACAAACTATTGCCTCCAAAAAAGCCACCAGGGGAGCAATTCAAAAAGAAAAGGGAAAAGACAAAAGAGGAACGCGGGGAGGAACGCAAGAAGTAGGATTGCCAGACGTCCCGTTTTTAGAAGTTTTGTCCAGCTTCCCGGGGAAGGTATTATAACGGGACGCTTTCTGTCACGCAAAATTACAAGTAAAATTACCTACAGTGTGAGTAAAAAATCTGGAACTAATTCGATAAAAAATTCAGGAATCATTTCTAGAAAAAACGCTCGGATTCGTCAAACAAATTTTTTTAAGGTGCATTTTTTGATCATTTTCGTTTTTCGATGGTCTTTTGATTTCGTACTGTGACGTCATCCTTCATTTTTTTTAAATGGCTCTCCATCTTTTTGAAGTATTAGTTTGATAGTGGCTGAAATTACGAATTCAGCGATATGCCACAGTATGATATTGACGTTGATACTTTTCGAAATAATCAAGTTTAAAATAAAAACAAAAACTCTCAAAGAAAATGAGTTGGTCATGGAATATTGACAGTTTCATTGATTGCAAACGGCGTAAATTGGACAAAATAACATTAATTAATTAAAAATAACACTTAAGTTGATGTTGAAATTGCCATCCATGCACTTCTTGGTAATACAGAAGTCGTATTCGAAATTCCTGGAGAACATTGCGGAGGGTGTCTGGTCTAATTGCTCTAATTTCGTTGCGGATTCTCTGCTGTAATTTATCAATTGTATTTGACCAGTTAAAATAAATTTTGCTTTTTTAAGATAACCCCACAAGAAAAAATGTAGTGGGGTAAGGTCGGAGAATCATACAGGCCACTCAATAGTACCTCTCCTACCAATCATAACAATCCATCTGAGGAAAATTTGGTCTTAATAATTCCGCACCATAATAATTTCGCAGGAGCGTCATCCTGTTGGTAACATAAAGTATTGTTTGGTAAGCCCGGATCTTCATGATTTGGGTGGAGAATAAATGGAAATCCACAAAATAATGCTGAACTGTTAGAATTTAATTGGAGACTTAATGGTTTTCGTTTCCAAACAATTTGTCAATATTCCATGGCTAACTCATTTTCTTTGAGAGTTTTTGTTTTCAATTTAAACTTGATTATTTCGAAAAATATCAACTTCAATGTCATACTGCGGCATATCATTGAATTATTCATAATTTCAACCGCTACCCAACTATGGCTTCAAAAATATGGGGAGCCATTTAAAAAAATGGACGATGACGTCACAGTACGAAATCAAGAGACCATCGAAAATCTATAATTATCAAAAAAGATGCACTTTAAAAAAATTAGTTTGACGCGTCCGAGCGTTTTTTCCAGAAATGATTCCTGAATTTTTTATCGAATTAGTTCCAGACTTTTTACTCACACTGTATATTATACCTAATCATCAATCTTTTGCACTTTTAGTTTGTGCATAATGATAGGGCAATAAAATCCCTCTGAATTTAAAAAATGTGTCACGTATTTTTATTGTGAATACCTAAAAATCTAATGAAGTAATCGTACCCTCATGTATGGTGGTATTAGGGGCGCAATATTAAATGTTTGCCCTGGGCGCCAAGATGGGTAGCTACGACACTGAGCTCAAGAGGTGTACGGACTAAAAACTTTATGATGACGAACAGGTGACGGAGCACACGAACGGAAAACAGAGCACTCGCAAGAAACTAATTTGCAAATTGAAAGCGTATATTTCACGCTGTTATTGATTGTAGATATACACGGTTTATCAGAGAAGTGCCACAAATTTGACCACTAGATCACTTGCAAGAACTTTAACAATAGTTCTACGACTTCTTTCCTCGAGTTTTGTTGACTACAGCGAAGCTGTAAATCGAGCGAAGTAAACATCTACGATGTAGGGCAGGTTTCTTTGGTTTGAGGAAATAAGTCCTACGTAACACCTTAAATTTTCATGACCCTCGCGAACGGTAACATCTGAGATATTGCAAAATTTATAAGGTGTAACCATATGTAGATAACGGTCTGCGGTTCAAATCCTTGTACTAAATAAGAGAATCTCTCTGTTACTCCCTCGAGCCCATAAATTCTCCGCTACGCGGATGATTTTTTTTAAACAAGACACTTCTTTTTTACGCGGAACGCTTAAAACTGAAATATAAATGTTAACGTTTACTACGAATTGAAAGGCAGGGGAGGCAATTAACCACTTTTTTCGATGGAGAATTTGGTTGCTTATTTAATATTCAAGAACAATTAAAGAAGGTTCATCTAAATTTGGAATTAGCTGTTCTGTTAACCATTTTTCAAATAAATCTCGTCCGTATTATCGTGGTAGTCCATACTTTTTGATTTTGACGAAAAAATTAAACTATCACCAGGTACAAATCCGGTACTAGATCCTGCGTGGAAAATTATAAAACGTTTTCCCGATTCACAGCCTTTCTTTCTCTTTACTGACTTCACCGAATCATCTTGCCAAGACTTTGACCCACTGCCGTTCGAAAATATTCGCGTCATTTTTCAGATTGAAAAAAAGGCTTCTTTTATCAAAAGGATTTTATATTTTTATTTTAATTTTTCAGTAATCATAGTGGCAGAGATCGTGAGGGTCGGTATGGCACTGTGATACACACTACTGCGATGTGGAAGGCAACGGGAAACCACCACATTATTATATCCCTGGTACAGCGTACTTCGAATTTATGATGATGGCACTTTCTGGAGTAAAATATTCCGGAGGTAAAATAGTCCCACATTCGGATCTCCGGGCGGGGACTGCTTCGGGGGGAGTCATCAGAAATGATAAGTGTAACATCTCACGAGTCGGAGCGTGGAATGTTAGAAGCATGAAACAAGTAGGAAAGTTAGAGAATTTGAAAATTGAGATGGATAGGTTAGCATTAGACGTAGTAGGTATTAGTGAAGTGCGATGGCCAGAAGCCGGAGACTTCTGGAGCGGAGATTTTAGAGTAATACACACAGGATCTGTAGGAGGAAATTCGGGAGTAGGAATTGTTATGCGGAAAAAAGTAGGGCAGAGTGTAGAAAATTTCTTACAGCAAAGTGACAGGGTAGTTATGGTTAGGTTAGATTCGAAACCTGTAAAAACAGTAATAATACAGGTATATATGCCCACTTCTAACTACAGTGATGAGGTCGTAGAGGCAGTTTATAGTGATATTGAACATGTGCTAGATTTTGTGAGAGGACACGAAAATTTAATAATTATAGGAGATTTCAATGCAGTCGTAGGCACAGGGCGAGAGGGCGGAATAGTTGGTCCCTTTGGATTAGGCAATAGGAACGATAGGGGAGTGAGACTGATAGAGTTCTGCGATAAACATAACTTAACGGTCGCGAACACTCTATTTCACCATCATGTTAGGAGACGCTACACGTGGAAGATGCCAGGAGACCTAGGGAGATATCAAATAGATTACATTCTTGTTAGGCAAAGATTTAGAAATCAAGTTAGGGATTGTAGAAGTTATCCAGGAGCAGATATAGATAGTGATCACAATATAGTCGTTATGAAGGCCAATCTTAAATTTAAGATTTTGAAAAAACGAAGCGGAAGAAGGTATCTTGACCCAGAGAAACTAAAAGATGATGATACGCGCGATAAGTTCGAGAAAAAGACAAACGAAGTACTAAAGGGCGCGGGCGAAAATATTGTTAGGGACATAGAGGAAGAATGGAATTGCATTAAAAATAGTTTAGTTTCCTCAGCTAGGGATATTTTGGGTCATAAACAGAATGAAAGTAGGAAACCCTGGATAACAAAACATATTGTGAGTCTAATAGAGGAAAGGCGCAAATATAAAAATAGGTTAGATGAAATAGGGAAACAAAGATATAAGGCGATCAAGTGGGAAATTATTCGGAAATGTAGGAAAGCGAAAGAGCAATGGATCGATGATAAGTGCAAAGAAGTGGAAAATAAGTTCGAAATAGGAAAGACTGATGAAGCATATAAAATAATTAGGAGAAATTTTAGAGAAATTGGATCTAGTACCAAAAGCATTAGGAATGAGGCAGGAGATATCCTAATCGAAAGCGGGGAGAAGGCAGATAGGTGGAAAGAATATTTAGGAAACTTATATGCGGGACAGGAAGTGCAAGATATATTAGAAAGTGAAAGCAGTGTAGAAGGGGATAACCTAGGGAGTCCTATAATGAGAGAAGAGTTTGAGCTAGCACTAAAAAGTTTAAGGAATAATAAAGCACCAGGTATAGATGGCTTGCAGGCAGAAATCTTAAAGTGCGCAGGTCAAGAGGTAATAGATCGTTTATTTAAATTAGTTAGTCGCATATACCTGACAGGCGAGATTCCAGAGGATTACAAAGTGAACATCATGGTAGCTTTGCCAAAAAGGAAAGGCGCGGATAGATGCGAAAATTTTAGAACTATCAGTTTAACTTCCCATGCGTCAAAAATTTTAACTAGAATTGTGCAAAGAAGGATGGAGAAAAAGGCGGAAGAAATATTAGGAGAAGATTCTTTCGGATTTAGACGAAATAGAGGAACGCGCGAGGCCATTCTAGCTTTACGAGTAATTATAGAAAAAACGATAGAAAAGAGAAAGAGCGTATATACAGGGTGAATCAGGAATCCTTCTATGTATTGGTATTTTTGTTATTTGAAGAGCTACAAAGTCGGTTAAATGAGAGAAAAGTTGCACTATTTTGGGGCCATCTTAAACCTACTTTCAAACTTGCAAAAATTTTCACAGCTTTCTAGATATAATTAAAAAATTAAAATTTCCAATTTTTTTCTTTTGTTGATAACTCAACTGTGGTTTGTGCAAATGACTTGAAACTTGGAATGCTTACATAAAAGAACGTTGTGCATCGTTTGGTGGCATTGACAGTGCAGTGCGATCTGTCATTTTTACAGAGCGACAGTCAACTTTTTTTTCTTTATGGCAGCCATATTCATTTCTGCCGCTGACATTAAGACAGCATTATTATGAATACAACGGTTTTTTAATTTTTTAAATCGAACCTCAAATAAAGAAGTTACAGAGAGAAACATGTTAGCACATGTAATCAAGGTAGCCATGCAACAAAAGAGCTGCGGTAAGTATCAATAAACAATTTACTTTTTGGTGGAAGCCCACGTATTCCCACCTTTTCTATTTGAAGAGATGAAGATTCGGTTAAATCAGCGAATACTTTCGCAATTACTAGCAATAAACGGTGGTTCCCGAAGAGTTTAAAAAATCGGCCGTGGTCAAAATATTTATGGAAATTTTGAAACTGGTCAATTAGTACCTACTTGGATTAAAATAAAATCCTACATTGTTGTTTCATGGCATTTTGTTAAATTGTTTATTCGTTTTAGTTAATTTGTTTTATTGTTCTTTAAAGTTCCATAGTTAATAAAAAAATAAAATAAATGTAGGATTTTATTTTAATCCAAGTACTAATTGACCCTTTTCAAAATTTCCATAAATATTTTGACCACACCCGATTTCTTAAACTCTTCTGGAACCACCGTTTATTGCTAGTAATTGCGCAAGTATTCGCTGATTTAACCGAATCTCTATCTCTTCAAATAGAAAAGGTGGGAATATGTGGGCTTCCACTAAAAAGTAAATTGTTTATTGATAAAGATTTTTACTTACCGCAGATCTTTTGTTGCATGGCTACCTTGATTACATGCCTAACATGTTTCTCTCTGTAACTTCTTTATTTGAGGTTCAATTTAAAAAATTAAAAAACCGTTGTAATCGTAATAATGCTGTCTTAATGTCAGCGACAGAAATGAATATGGCTGCCATAAAGAAAAAAAAAGTTGACTGTCGCTCTGCAAAAATGACAGATCGCACTGCACTGCCAATGTCACCAAACGATGCACAACGTTCTTTTATGTAAGCATTCCAAGTTTCAAGTCATTTGCACAAACCACAGTCGAGTTATCAAAAAAAGAAAAAAATCGGAAATTTTAATTTTTTAATTATATCTAGAAAGCTGTGAAAATTTTTGAAAGTTTGAAAGTAGGTTTAAGATGGTCCCAAAATAGTGCAACTTTTCTCTCATTTAACCGACTTTGTAGCTCTTCAAATAACAAAAATACCAATACATAGAAGGATTCCTGATTCACCCTGTATAGGATTTGTAGATTTAGAAAAAGCCTTCGACAACGTAAAATGGGGGAAGATGTTCGAAGTGCTGAGAAAGGTAGGGATGAAATACAGGGACAGAAGAATAATACATAATCTCTACAAAGAGCAAAAGGCAGTTATAGAATGTGAGCAGGAACGAAGGGAAGTAGATATCCGGAAGGGAGTGAGACAGGGATGTGCATTGTCACCTCTAGTTTTCAACTTATATATCGAAGATGCGATTAATATTGTTAAGGAAAGAACAGCCTCAGGGATCAATGTACAGGGCCAAACTATTAACATGCTCAGATTTGCGGATGATATAGCAGTGTTAGCATCTAGCAAAGAAGAATTAGGAGCGGCTTTGAATGAAATGAAAGCAGTTTTGACACAGGGCTGCGGCATGAAAATCAATAAAAAGAAAACTAAAATTTTGGTATGTAGATGGAGTGAAAATAGAACTAAAATTGAAATACAAATAGGAAATGAGAAGATAGAGGAGGTCGCGGATTTCTGCTACTTAGGAAGTAAAATAACCCAAGACGGTAGGAGCACTAAAGATATAAAACAAAGAATGGCGCAGGGACGAGTTGCGTTTAACAAAAAGAAACAACTGTTATGTTCGAGAACGGTTAATATAGAGACTAGGAAGAGACTCTTAAAGTCGTATGTATGGAGTACGGCATTATACGGGTGCGAAACTTGGACAATAGGAGAAGCGGATAGAAAAAGAGTAGAAGCGTTTGAACTGTGGTGTTACAGACGCATGATGAAGATACCGTGGATAGATAAGGTTAGCAATAGGGAAGTATTAGAAAGAGTTGGGGAAAAGCGAAAGGTATGGAAGACAATAAAGAGTAGGAGAGATAGGATGGTAGGACACCTTCTAAGACACGAAGGAATAGTTCGCGACATACTAGAGTCAGAGATAGGAATAAAAAGAGGTAGGGGTAGGCCTAGATTAGACTACTGCTCTTAAATAGTTAGGGATGTAGGATGTTCTACTTTTAGGGAAATGCGTAGGTTAGCTCAGGATAGAAAAGAATGGAGGTACGCGTCCAACCAGTCTTCGGACTGAGAACCTTATGATGATGAATTTCGTAACTTTCATTAACGACGGAATTTGCCTAAAGAAGTTCATAAAAAACATGAAATTTGGAACGGTCATGCGTAAAGAACACCAAAATCGGAACAAACTGTATATTGTACACAAGCAAAATAGGGTTAGCGAATCAGGAACTGTCAAGCACGACAAATTTGTCTACGTAATAGTTCAACAAACAATTAAGTGGTTCATTGAGACTGGGTACAATTAATCTAAATTTCATGACGTATTTAATGCGCTTTAGACGTAAACTATTATCCTGGAATTTCATATTTACTAAATTAAATTTTACTCCATCCAAAATGTACAGTATATACGGGTTGTCCCAAAAATAAATAAAAGCAAATTTATTAGTAATTATCGTTATGAAATAGAAAACAAACACCATATGCGTACTAAAAAATGTATTTGCCGATATAAAATCTTGATAAAACAGTATCTGTATGCAGTAAAAACCTGTATACAACCAACACTACTGCCACTGAAATGCATAACAGGGCTTAGTGATACCAATTAATTTTACACTATCTGTTTCGTTTATATAGCTCAATAATTTCAAAACTGTTATCTACATTGACATCGGCCTATTATTCAAAGTTTATAGTCGAACTGCCTTTGCCATGGAATTCAAATTTATACAACTCCTGGAACGACAACTTTAATTAGAATTTGATGGATCGTTCGGATTTTATAACTCAATGATGTTCAGACGCCATTAATCAAAGGTTTATTTACGCGAAAGGGACATTTAAAGTTTCAATACTTTGTCTCGTACGCCTTAAGAAACAAAAATCGAGTGATGGCGAGCGGTGGGATCTTGAATGCACGTACTGGCCCCCACCGCTCGCCATCACTCGATCGCTTTACTTTACTCTCTAACTATCTGAAGTTCAGTATTTTGTTGCAGACGTTCTGCGTAGTGTCGAAACGGTTCAGGAAGAATTACATCCACCGGTTCACGGCGACGAACTCGTATTTCATATTTAGTCCGTGGAGCCGAATACGAAAAGCATGTATTTATTTGTGCACCAATCAGTTCTTCGATTACATCGTCATGGCCACCATATTGCTCAATTGCGTCTTCCTCGCCATGGCGGAAACCGTCGAAGAAGCTGAGTAAGTACAGTGATTAAACTAGACACGTGTTTTGCCGACAACGTTAGTATTTTAAACTTCAAGCCGTTATTTAGAGTTTGTACGAAAGATTATGTGATTATATTTCTAACCAGTATTATCCTTATGGTAGGTACATTACACTAATGCCAGCAATTTGAATAAAAACGCTCGTTCCAGTTTCGGCGTTGGGAGAAAACACGGTTCACAATGGACTTGTAAATTACAGAAATGTGCCCATTTTATTTCTGTATAAAAGGGAAAATTGCTCTTCCCTGGGGTTCAATATCTCACACAAAACGAAATCCGTCCCATAAATCAAGTTAGGCTATTTTTATTCACAGAAAACAAGTTGAAACTTGTTTTGTTCTAGGTAATCTCTGTCATAATTAAGTTAGACGGGCAAGAGTGCCATGAAAAGTCCCGAGCGTTGTTTCCTTCAGCGCCTTCTAGATTTAAGCTAGGGACACATTTCTCTGACGTGTTGTGTTGTGTTGTGTTGTGACGCAACGTTGTATGGATCATACAGCATAAATCGCATGTAATTAAACGGGGCGCGTGCACATTACTCTGACGCTACGCGCTGTGTTGTGTTGTGTTGTGTTGTGACGCGACGCGATCCCTTCTTTCCAGATTTTCGTTGCATCGCGACACAACACATCAGAGCGTCAGAGAAGTGTGCACGGGTCATTTCGCTTAAAAAATATGGATGAAGCTGTCTTAATTGAAAAAGTTACAAATTACGAATGTTTATTCAACGTGAATTCGAAGAATTACCGCAATGAGTGTATGCGGCAAGAGACGTGGGAGGAGATAGGCAGGGAAATGAATTCTACAGGTAAAACAACAGAATTTTTACTTCACTTGTACTTACATACAGTGTGGAAAAAAGTATAGAAACAATTCTATAAAAAGTTCCCGGTTAATCGGGGACGAAAACGCTCGGTGTGTACATACTGGAGCTTTTGAGAAATGGGGTAGCACCAGTTTATCAAACGTTGCGTCACAACACGACAGAAACATGTGCACACGGCGAGTCACAACACAACACAACACGACACGACACAACACAACACATCAGAGAAATGTGTTCCCAGCTTTAATTCGAATAAATTGCCTCGGCATATTAGAAATTCTCTTTGTGTTTGTCCAAAGTCCTGAATGTTCATCCTCTTTTTCAGATATATATTCCTAGCTATTTACACAGCCGAAATGATAATCAAAAGTATTGCGAAAGGTTTTATTTTAAACAAATATACATATCTGCGAAATCCGTGGAATTGGCTGGATTTTGTCGTCATCACTAGTGGTTACGCCACCATCGGGATGGAAGTTGGAAATCTTGCGGGACTCAGGACATTCCGAGTGCTAAGGGCCCTGAAGACAGTTTCTATCATGCCCGGTAAGTTCATTCATTCATTCAAGTATACTGCGGCTATTCCACCAAAAGTGGTGGGAGAAATAGTTAACCTGTCATTTCACACTACTCACGCTGAAAACGAAACTCGCCAAAATTAAATGTCCAGAGCAGAGAGCATAGTTTGAACTTGTTGCAACTCAAATCTGACCTATTTTATTACCGAAAACCTCCACAACTTCTGCGAACCTGTTGCACTTTATATTGTTTTAATCCGTGTATGCCTACGTACCGTGTAACTTTAAAGACCTGATCATGAATACGCCCGGGTAATTTAATGTTCATTTCACATTCCGGTCTGGCAGTTGTTACTTCCGGTCTTTAGCACTAACATGTCAGTTAAATCTAATCTATAAACAGAGGGAAGCGGTCGCCGTTTGACATGCAACCCGATTTATCAAGACAAAAGTGACATCGCGACGGGGCAGGCAAAATCGTCGGCTCTTAAAAATTATGGCATAGATACCTATGTATATGTATGTATGTATACATTATTTTGAGTCCAATAATTCATATTTTAATGAAACTTTGTCCACAATTTTACTACACAATGGATCAACTTGTCATGTAACAATTTCTTTTTTTAATTAAACAGGGGCGGGCTCAAGGGGTGACCATCGTTAAGAAACGAATTTTCTGTAGTAATACAATAAGTGGTCTGGAATTGTTGGAAATTTTACGAAAGCTGTTGCGTTGCTTGAAAGCTCTTGATTTAAAGTAATTTCTAGAAGTTCATAATGCTTCTCTTTTAAAAATATTTCGAACTGTTTCCATATTGACTTTTGATTTTTAACTGTACTCCTCGGAGTAACACTCTGTACAGTTTTTTGAATATCGTCCAAAGATTCTTGGACAAATCTTGCCATTTCAAAACGACGATGTTGCAAGAAAACTCGAAAATAATATGACAGTGACAGTTGCCAAGGTAGAAATTTCAAAACTATCATTCACAGCATAGTTGATTAAAAGCAAGGGGCATATTTATCAGTTATTGGGAAAGCTAGGTAGGTTTTTATCGTTTACAATGACAGCTGATTGGTCGATTTTAAGAAATTGAAGAAATATCATTGGCTCTTAGAATAGGCGTGTATTAACCGAAATAATACACGCTTCTAGACCCAAATGCAATGTTCCTGTATATTTTTCAGTGTCTTCTTCTAATTGAAGTCGTACACCGACGAGTTTTCTTTTGGTATTAAACGTGATTATTTTCGAGGATTTTTATTGACAATCGATTATTTTTTACATATTTTTTTCTGTCACATTCTCGTCAAGGCAACCAAAACAATCAAACATGAATATGAATGCGAGTAACATAGTAACATATGAATTCATTGCAGATTATAAATAACATACCGCCGCCCTTGAAAGGCTGACCTTTCAAAATTAAATGGTGAAGACAATACAATAAAATTTAAACAACTGGTAATAAACATAACTTTAGTACTGATCTTTTCATCACACCATTTCGAGTTTTTACACTTACAACGCGCACTATCCCGTCTGATCCTCAACAATTCGTCCCTTGGGCCAGTGGAATGAAGGCAAATTGTTGTCTTTAAGAAGCACCAAGGAACCTAGTTTAATCTTTGGATCCTTTTTCAATTTCCATTTTGTGCGCTGTTGCAAATGATGCAGATAATCTTGAGTCCAACGCTTCCAAAAATGTTGAGACATTTGTTGAACATGCTGATATCGTCGACCATATTGTACAGGAGTGTCGATTAGATTTCTTTCAGGAATGGGGCTTAATTGTTGGCCGATGAGGAAGTGTGCGGGAGTGAGGACTTCCAGGTCATTAGGGTCAGAGGATAAAGGTACTAATGGTCGAGAGTTTAAGACAGCTTCCACTTGTGTAATTAGGGTGTAAAATTCCTCAAATGTCAGTAAATTGTTAGAGATAATCTTTTTTAGATGCTGTTTAGCGGATTTTATCCCCGCTTCCCACAGGCCACCAAAATGAGGTGATCTTGCGGGAATGAAATGCCACTGAATTTGACATTTATTCAAATAATTCTGAGAAGAAGATGATTCAACTAAATTTTGTATTGCCTTGAGCTCGTTATTAGCTCCAATAAAATTCGTGCCATTATCGGAATAGATATCTGAACAAACACCACGACGCGATACGAAACGTTTTAAGACGCTTAAGAAGCCGTCACTGGTGAGATCGCTAACGAGTTCGAGATGTATGGCCTTCGTGGCTAAACATATAAAAATACAAATGTAACCCTTGATAATTTTGCGATTTCTTGTTTTTCCGTCCTTCATGTCAAATGGCCCCGCATAATCTACTCCACATGATGAGAAGGGTCGCGATGGCGTAACTCGAGGCTTCGGAAGTTCTCCCATTTGATATGAAGGACTTGGGGGCATAGCTTTAAAACATTTCATGCATTTTCGAATATATGCTTTAACCTCCTGCCTGCCCTTTAATGGCCAAAATTTTTGACGAACATGCGAGAGAGTTGTTTGCATTCCCGAGTGAAGGCTACGTTCATGTTCGTATTTTACGACTAACCGAGTGAACGGGTGTTTACTAGGTAGTACGATGGGATGTTTATATCCATAAGTAAGGTCAGAGTGTTTTAGTCTGCCTCCTACTCGGATTAAACCAGTTTCGTCTAAAAAGGGACTCAGGGAATTTAAGCTGCTTTTGGGTTTTATGGTACTCGCCCTTTTCAGGGAATTAAAGTCGTCGAGAAATGCTTCATACTGAACGAGCTTTACAAGAGTTGTAACTGATTTTTCCATTTCTGAGGATAAGAGATATCCAGTTGTTCGATTTATCGGTGCGGACCTTGCATTATTGATGAAACGCAAGCAATACGCGAAAACTCTTATAAGCTTATGGTAACACGAGTAACGAGAAAAAATTGAAAATCTGTCCGTGCAAAAAATGACATAATTTTTGCTTTAAATTCCGGAATTTCTGCAGGAGAACGTGAAAAATTCGAAATGTTTGTATTCTTGGGCCAGAGTTCGAAATCTTGTAATAAATACACTGGCCCATGCCACCATAAGTCAGAATGCACGAGTTTGTCTGGGCTGGCACCTCGGGAAATGATGTCTGCTGAATTATTACAAGCCGCAACGAAGTGCCAGTCAGCTATATTGGTAACTGCTTGAATATCCGATACTCTGTTCGAAATAAAGGTTTTCCAAGTGCTGGGTTCACTAGCTAACCAAGACAGGACTACTGACGAATCCGTCCACAGAAAAACTTTGTCTATTGATAACTCCAATGATTCAATGCATTTTTTTACTAGCCCAGCTAATAATAAGGCTCCACATAACTCTAGCCGAGGAAGAGAGATACATTTCAGAGGGGCGACTCGTGATTTGGCGCATAGTAAATGACACTCAATTTTGTGTGTCATTAATTGACCGCAAATATACGGCACAACCATAAGCTCTTTCGCTTGCATCACAAAAACCGTGGAGCTCGATTGTTTTGACATTTTTTACCAACACTGGACGAGGAATTAAGATTGTGTCTGCTTGGAAAAACTGTTTCCTAAATTCTAACCACTGCGTGTGGAATTCCAACGGCAGAGATTCATCCCAACCTAATTGCAACAGCCAAAGCTTTTGAATCATAAGCTTGGCCCTAATTGTTATAGGCCCTAATAGTCCTAATGGATCGAAGATTTTTGCTACGAACGAGAGGATGCTACGTTTTGTTATTTTTTCGTGAATTTCCTGTGGAATTTTAATTTTGTACTCAAATTTATCTAATGTCGAGATCCAGGAAATACCTAATGTTTTCATGCAAGCATTATCCGTGATGGCAAAACGAGAATTCGATTCGGCTGTGTCTTTGTTTACGACCACGGAACAATTAGACCGAAGTTTTCGCAATTCAAATCCATAATTAGCAAGCAATTTTAAGAGATTTTGCTTAATTTCGTTTAGTGTTCTCGTATCACTTGCACCGGTTAAAAGGTCATCAACGTAAAAATCGTTGGAAATTATACTGCTTTCTATCAGTAAAGTATCCTGATTTTCAATAGCGATTTGTTTCAAGCAACGAATTGCTAAAAAAGCTGCAGATGCTGTACCATATGTAACAGTATTCAAGCAGAAATGTTTGACTTCGTTTTGAGGATCGTCGCGCCATACTATACGTTGAAAATTTCTGTTTGCGGGATGCACTATAACCTGACGATACATTTTAGCTATGTCGCCAACGAGTACTACTTGATGTCTTCGGAAACGCAATAAAATTGTAAACAGATCGTTTTGAATAGTAGGACCAACCTTTAAAACATCATTTAAAGAAATGTTGGTTGTTGTTTTCGCGGATCCATCGAACACTACCCTCAGTTTTGTTGACGTACTCTCTTGTTTTTCTACCGCGTGATGTGGTAAATAGTAAATTGTTGTATTGGCGTCGTGGTTAGGTTCAATCTGAGTCATGTGCCCGAGTGTTTCGTATTCCAACATAAAATTTTTGTAGTCACGTTTAAAATTATGATTTTTTGCCATTTTTCGTTCAACAGAATATAATCGTCTCATGGCTATATTTAAGGAGTCACCCAGGCTAACAAAATTTTCTTTTACAGGTAATTTTACTACAAATCGCCCGGTGTTGTCTCGAACCATATTTTGCAGGAAATGTTGTTCACACTCTGCTTCTTCATTTGAGAACGCTTTAACAGCTACGGATGGCTGCTCTAATTCCCAAAATTTTTCTAACTGTTTATTTAAGTCTGTGAAAAAGCAAGTTGTGACGAAGCCTTGGCGTTGACTTTGGTAACTGGGAATAGTGCCGGTTACGATCCAACCTAATTTCGTTTTTTGCAACGTGACCGTACCATTAGCGAGCTTAATTTGGCCTATACACAACAAATCGTAAAAGACGCCCGCGCCTAGCAATAAGTCGATGCTAGACGGTTTAAAAAATTCGGGATCAGCAAGTCGAATATGCTCTGGTATTGACAAGTGATGTACATTACAAAACTGCTGGGGTGTCGAGTTCGTTATTTTTTCTATGGAGAAAAAAGTCAAATTCCTTTGGTAATTGTTATGCGTGGACTCAATCTGAAGTTCTACGCGTTTGCTGATATTATTTCTCATTTCGTTCAATCCTAATACCGTGAGATCAACCTTTTGAGCATGAAGGTTTAATTTTTGTAATAAACTTTCTGAAATAAAATTTGATTGCGAGGCACTGTCCAGGAGTGCGCGACATTTGATCGGTTTATTATTCTCGTCGTGAACATACACAACTGCCGTGGACAGCAATACAAACGAATCTGTTGGTTTCCAGACACAGTATGAATGTAACATGTTATGATTTGTTTGACTTGATGTTCCGGAATGTATCGTATTTTCAGAATTTTGGGGAAAATTTGGCTGAGGAATAGAGATATTGGAGGACACATCGTTTGAAATGTGTAACGGAGGAGCGGGTTTAATATTTTGGCTAAAGCTTTGAGAATTTTCGGGGTTATTCTCATGTAAAAAGGAGCTATGGCGTTTTTGACAAATGTTGCAACCGCTGGAACGACACTCTGCTATTCTATGTCCAGGGCGCAAACAGTTCGAACATAATTTCATCCGTTTGATTTCAGTTTGTCTAGCAGGAACTGTCAAACCCTTGAATTTCTCGCAAAAATAAATGAAATGTGTATCACTACAATATGGGCACACAGGGGGTGGCCTTTTGCCGTTTGTAATCGCATGAAATGCTTTCGATTGGGTAACTTTTTTAACGTGATTGTCTGCGCTATGAGATTTGCGATCCAAAGCCTCTAGCATTTTGCAACGTTCTAACAAATATTTCGTGAAATTGCTAATTTTGGGCTTCTCAATTTCGTTGCTGAAAATTTCCCATTCCCGTTTAGAATTAAAATCTAATTTGGAAACTAACAAATAAATTAAAATGGTATCCCATGACTCAATTTCTTCTCCTAGTGATTTTAATGCGCGATAATTTTTCATGAATGAGTCCGAAAATTGTCGCAAAGATGTATGGGACCCTCTTCTGATAGTTTCTAATTGGAATATTTCTTTAATGTGATCTTCGATAATAGCTTTTTTATTTTCATACCTTGCCCTCAGCAGTTCCCATGCAGTGTCATAATTTGCATCTGAAAGGGGTAGAGAGGCAATCACGTGAGCTGCATCTCCCCTTAGAGATGCTTGTAAATAGTAAAATTTTTCGATATTTGTCAAGGACTGGTTATTGTGAACAAGACCTTGAAACGAATCGTGAAAGCACTGCCACTCACTGTAGGTACCTGCAAATTCAGGTAGCCGAAGAGAAGGTAGCTTTGCGTTGGAGCTATGGTCAGAGCTCGAGACAGACCGGCGCGAGGAAGGTGTAGCAGAATTTGACACTTATGTAGTTGTCTGATTTTTTAATAAAATTTCTTTTGCCCGAGTAATTGCTTCGAAGTATTTATTTTCGAATTCGTCGCGATCACCCGCAGCTATGTCTTCGTCGAGAGCGTTTTCTATCATTAAAGTTTCTTCCAACTCGGATTGGACATTTTTGAATTCAAATAAAATATTTGTAATGGTTTCCAAACGCGTTTGTAATTGTGCGAACGTGGTTTGTTCTATGTCAAAATTATCAACAAATTTTACGAATCGAGTTAATTCTCGGCGAATTTGTCCGCGTCTAGTATTGAGTTTTTTAACATTGTCGGACGGCATTCTTTAGTGAACGATTTTGATTAATAACGTGAAAATATCTTACTTAACGAGAATACGTGAAAATGTGCTAGAAAGTAACGAGATTGGGAAATGTGGATAGAATACCGCTAAGCAAAAAATATAAATTTGATAAGTTACACAAGTGGATATTGTGTCAAAACTAATGAAATAAATGGACGAGGGAACTGACCTGGAATCCTTCCACAAATTTCCTCAATAATGCGTGTGTTTTTTCTTTAAAAATACGAAGTATCCGGCTCGAAGGACCATGTATATTTTTCAGTGTCTTCTTCTAATTGAAGTCGTACACCGACGAGTTTTCTTTTGGTATTAAACGTGATTATTTTCGAGGATTTTTATTGACAATCGATTATTTTTTACATATTTTTTTCTGTCACATTCTCGTCAAGGCAACCAAAACAATCAAACATGAATATGAATGCGAGTAACATAGTAACATATGAATTCATTGCAGATTATAAATAACAGTTCCTATTGGTCAATTTGACGATGAAGAAAATAATCCTTTCAATACTCTGTATAGGACGCCTTTATACTAAATATTTTATGTAGCAAGTTCAGCCCACTGAACCACAAACTGTTAATTTATGAAGTTCTTGCAGTTTCTGCAGACGATCGATTTTAAATTTTTTGCTCGTCTTGTGAGCTTAACCAAACGCTTTGTCTCTTTGAGAAGATATAACTTTACTTTCAGCTAAAGTGTATGAAGGGCCGTATATTTCGCGCAGAACGACCCAAGTCGCTACATGCTAAATTACAAAGCACTTCCCTGCATTTTATGTACCTACCTAACAAACAAATTATCCTGAAAGTGCCGTAGAAATTTCACGCGAACGGTTTTAAGCGGGAAATGCAAGGGCATTTTCATGTGAAATTGATCGCCTTATATCTTTGTTTCCCTCTTTCATCTAAACAATTTTTATATTTTCTCCTTTCCTCTATTAGACTCACAATATGTTTTGTTATCCAGGGTTTCCTACTTTCATTCTTTTTATGACCCAAAATATCTCTAGCTGCCTCTATGTCCCTAACCATATTCTCACCCGCGCCCTTTAGTACATCGTTTGTTTTTTTTTGGAACTTATGTTAAGGAATAATTTTGCTCTGTTGATTGCTATGTTTTTGTAGGTTTAAAAACCATCATCAACGCGTTGCTGCATTCCTTCAAACAATTAGCGGAGGTCATGACTCTGACCATCTTCTGTCTGATGGTTTTTGCCCTCTTCGCGCTCCAAGTCTATAAGGGCGAGCTACGCAACAAGTGTGTTCTCAACATGGACGATCACAACGCTTCTTATGAAGTATGGTTCAAGTAAGTACCGGACTATTTTATTAAATTGGTATTATGTTCCATAGTGAGCTGCTCGAGACCGTATCTTGATCTATTGCTTCCGTGCACCGGGGTAAAGTCACGACGGGATAAAGGGATGATTAAAGATGTTATTAATCTGTTAAGGGGTAGAATTAATGCAACGTAATTTTGAATAACTTGTTCGGTTCGGATGATAAACGGCTGCACAGAAACTATTTTGATTGTTCTAATTGTCTCCATTGGAATCGTTTTCACCCCTCTGATTGTGCAGAAGGATAATTTATTATCAATGCTCAGTTAAAAACTGACGTAGAGACGTTTATTATACCTACTGAAGGCAGTTATGTTGTTAATTTTTGTTAAAAAAAAATCCTTCGCCTGTGAAGCCGTTGCAAAGTTTTCCGTCGGTGCGAGGCTAGAAATCGTACCTTGCAGCGAGAGTAGGCCGCGTGACGTCAGAACTTAGTATAACGTACAAGTCCCAGCTTCAGCGCGCAGCAGTCCCATAAGTATTATGCATATGCGTGGTTCGTTGGAGTCAGAAGGAAAATCGGTCAGCATTATCGATATTTTCGCGAGTTAGTTTATCATTGCAAAAGTTTATAAAATTATCGGCTGCCCCATTGCAGTCACTCTAAATAAAATCGAACATAATGTAATTTATCGACAGTTTTCTGGGACCCCTTGGTACTTGGTAACGTGTTACGGTTAGCATAATTTGAAACAGGATGCTAGGAGCATGACGGAGCCAAATACTGAATCGCCGTAGCGTTCCCTCCCTGAACTAAAAAAGGAAATTTTATTAACTATTTTACAATAATAATTAAATAGTACGTCATCATAAAGTTCTCTTTTGAAGACTGGTAGGACGCGTACCTCCATCCTTTCCCTGAGCTAGCCTACGCATTTCCGTAAAAGTAGAACATTCTACACCCCCAACTATTTGAGAGCAGTAGTCTAATCTGCTCCAACCTCTACCTCTTTATTCCTATCCCTGACTCTAGTATGTCGTGAACTATTCCTTTGTGTCTCAGAAGGTGTCCTACCATCCTACGATCTTATCCCCTATTTTTTATTATCTTCCATACTTTTCTCTTTTCCCGAACTCTTTCTAATTCCTCCTTATTGCTAACTTGTCTATCCACGGTATCTTCAACACCCGTCTGTAGCATCACATTTTAAACGCTTCTACTCTTTTTCAATCCGCTTGTCCCATTGTCCAAGTTTCGCACCCATAGGTATAATTTCGTACTCCATACATGCGTCTTTAAGAGTCTCTTCCGAGTTTCTACATTAACCGTTCCAAAATATAGCAGTTGTTTCTTTTTGTTAAACAAGTACCTAGTACCTACGTAGCGTAGTTTTTTGATTCGCGTGAGTTGTATTTGTTTCCGTTTTTTTAAAAAATTTCCAATCCGTTATAAAACTGTTAACTTGATAACTTTTCAATCACTTAGGTATACATACCTACATAAATGAGTAGGTATGTATTGTATTGTATTAGAGAATATAGGTAGGTACCTATTTTACAAACAGAAGTAAGCAGGTATCTACAATCTACATACCTACTTATACTGAATTATAAAAGGCATTTACAGTTAATAAATGGTTGACTTTGTTTTACTCGAGGTTTTACTTATACCGGTCTGCCTTTACACTACTGTTTTGAGGTTGAATGAAATTGGGGTTAGATGCAAGAATTTCCACATTTACCGGGACATTTACCTACCTACTACATAAATATGGCAAATTATGTGAATCGGACTTTTGATACCCTTGTTGCATCATTATATCGATTATGTTGCCTTTGTTTTATGTTTCCTTGACACCTTACTTTAAAAATTCACACTCGAAATAGTCCCAATAAGTATGTTATGAGATAGGTACCGCTTCACGGGCACTTCAAGAGAAGTGGGAGGAGCGCCTTACGAATCTCTGACGTCAAACCAATAACAAAGCGAACTAGCATGTGGGCGTGATAAGCTAATTTCTTTCGCTTATTAGGCGGCAAAAAAATTTTTTAGAAAAAAAAATTCGCCGTAAATCAAATACAATAACAATTTTCTGTCATTCTCATGCCAAAAATAGATATCTTATTTTTCTCCGAACCTCCCTATTCGATTCCGCTAAGAGCAGTTTAGATTACGCAGCTAAGGATTTCCGTCTTTTTTGGTTCAATTTTGCAACTTACAACTTAAATCTGTTGAACTGTACGCAATGTATTCAACAAACGCAGTAAATTACATTTTTGGGAGTGGCTTGATTGCGCAGTACAGTATGCGCAAAAACAGTTTCTCGAGGAAGAAGAAGAAATGCCTCTAAAAGTATAGATAAATTATTCAAAGATGTACTCGTAAGTAGGTACCTACTCTTCCAACCACGAACCTCTCCAATACCTCCAATACCTACCTCATAATAATGTGTCACTCAATTTGAGAAACTGTAATAATACTAGACCGTAGCCTAAATTCCATAGCTAGGTACTAAAATGAGCTCACTCTGAGACTCTACGTGAGACCTTTTAGGAACTGTGTTCGCCAGCAGCGAACGAACAAGAAAAAACTATTAATTTAATATCATTGTGTCACGAAGGAAAATAAATTTAGAGCAACGAAGTTTACCGGCCAACTTTTAAATTAATTTCTGTTCCCCGATAGTTTTCTGTTAATTTTCTTGTTTGATCAAGGACTATGAGAAAATGTACAGTTCAGCTGAATGAAATTTAATGTACCGTGAAATTTTGTGCGAGGGGAAAATTTTATTGATATAAGCGGTTATCTAGCAGTTAAATAAGCCTGAAAATGCTCAAATCTTTAGTACAAATAATGTGGTTGGATCGATTTAGTAGTTTGTCATGGACGGTTCTGGTACCCCCACCTCTACTGGTAGAATCGACTATTTCACAAAAGGATTTCATTTAACTCGTCCTCACAGATAAATAGCTCCCAAATACTGAAAGGACGGTATTCCGAGCCGATAAACTCGCTTTATCACCGTCCAACCGCCTTTTTTAACAAAGTAGCCTCTTTATCTCTCAACTGCTTCCTCTTTTTTCCAGTTGGACGAGCGATCGTAACAATTGGATATACAAGAACGAGACGGAGAAGCCGATTTTGTGCGGGAATGTGACCGGGTCAAGGCACTGCCCTCCTACACACACCTGCATCTGTATAGGCGAAAATCCTAATCACGGATACACGAGCTTCGACAATTTTCTCTGGTCGATGCTCACTACCTTCCAGCTCATTACCCTAGATTACTGGGAAAATGTATATAATATGGTAAGCTTATCTTTATGTGAACGATTTATTTTACATCTACTCGCTTGTGGGGAAAATTTTAAGGGGGCTGATAACACGTGCCGGAGCATCTCGATGTCAAATGATTGTAAAATCTATACTTAAATGTTTTCTAACCAAAGACACTTAAATGATAACCCAGTGGTGCAGCAGCGATACCGCAACCGCGCACGTCATTACCATATGTCCTCTCTTCCGAGCTTATCTTCCACTTCTTTGCACTTATTGTCAATCCATGCTTCTTTCCCGTTCCCACATTTCCAAATAATTTCCCTTATACCTTTGTTTCCCTCCTTCATCCAACCTATTTTTATATTTTCGCCTCTCCTCTATTAGAGTCACATTATCCGTTGTTATCCTGGATTTTCTACTTTCATTCTGTGTTACTCTAAAAGAACAGGCTTGCAATATCAGAGAATTACGTCAAGTTTTGCGACATAAAATATTTATGCAAAATATTTCAACGGGGTTCTTGTACAGCACTGCAGCCTACAAAAGATTCCAACAAAAGGGCGTCTCGCGTCCCGAGCAATTTTTCATGTTTTCACAAAAACCGTCACGTTCACTTTAACATTTCATATGCATTAGTTACGAGGAGACCGTTGTGTCAAAGACTCAATCATCTTCAAAAAGCTTCGCGTCTCTCGGCCGCTCTAGATTCGATCATTTATAAGCCTCCCAACAGAATTTCTTATTTGCTATAAGCTTATCCAGATTTTCCCATTTTTTTCAGGTCTTATCGTCTTGCGGACCAATAAGCGTATCGTTTTTTACTGTAGTCGTATTTTTCGGTTCGTTTTATCTTATTAACCTAATGTTGGCTGTGGTAGCACTTAGTTACGAGGAAGAAGCTGAAATCACGCAGGAGGTAACGCATTTTACCTACAGAATCTTACTAAAAATATGAACAGCCGAGTAGTTGATTTTTGGGGATTCTAACACAACTACCCCGTCACTTCATATTTATGGCAAGATTATAGACTGATATTATATAGTATTATTGCGTGTATTAGGAAAGAAAAAAAGAATTAGTGGATCATCGAGAAGACTCCACCTTCAGCTTCGACCCTTCAAACATAAACGTCAAAAAACTATCAAAACACAAAATTAAAAAAATCGACGCCAGAAAGGGCGTGCTCCTCTCCTCGTACACGCGCAAGAAAACCAGGAGAAGAAAACGAGGTAGGAACACAAACACGAGTTCTCCCAGTAAAACAGAGGAGTGCAAAAAAGCACCGTCGCCAAAGCTGAATAGATCGGTTACGCCTAGTCCTAGTCCTAGTTCGAAACATAGTAGGGGCTCCCCGAGGCCTCAGATACTGCCCCTTCCTCTGCCACCCCCGAAACACGTGCAGCTTCCTTCTGATACCTTAAGGCCTTCCAATACTTTAGCTCCCAACAGACTGGGCCTTCACAGCAGGCAGACGAGTAGTAATACCAGCGAAGGCAACAATAGAGAGTCTTCACTGGATGATTCAGGGGTTGTAGATGACCACGAAGAAGGGGATGCTACCTCCGAAGAAGTTGCTTCCAATAACCCGTCAGTAGTTAAGGTAAAAATTGTTCAACGACCAATTTTGTTACTTAACTTTGAATTACATTTTAGCGAATAGAAGTAACACCAGTAACTGTAACAATGAGCCCAAAAGAAATTAAAGTTATTAAGTGTAATGGCGTTGGCAGTTGTAAGAAGAAAAAGCACAATCTGTACGCCATTCCATCTGATTATTTGTCCCATATTGTAGTTATAGGTAAGTTGAATTAAATTTTGAACAATATCTTCACGGAAGTCAACAGATTTAAGTTGGCGAGCGGTACACATGCGACGCGTTGGCGTAACTCAGCGTAACAGTGGCGTGAACTTTTTTTACTTAACACTCGGTACACTATTTCCCGTATTACCTGGATCACTGCTACTGCACAACCCCACCTCTCGCCAACTTAAATCTGCTGGACTGTAATTGCCATCAGTTCGTGAAATGCTCTCAAATGCAATCGAGGGAGTTAAAACTCACTGGAAGTTCTGGCAACATCTATCTTGAGCGTAATCAAGTGCATGAATAATGGAGATCGCTCTATCGATTTCACCGAGACATATGTTCAACAAGTGGACACTGATACGTCCCCTACTTTTTCGGGAGGTTATTAAATGGCATCTGTTTCGACTGGAACAGACACGGCAGTACTTTGTCCAAGAATCCTTGCTGAGAGAGACTCGGGGGATGCTTTATCTATTATTTACCTGACGTTGTCTTGGCCAGATGCTTGCACGTTACACAGAAACGCGCTGATGCCAGAGAAATATCTCTGCCAGACGCCAGAGATTGATACAGTATTAATAACAAGACGCTTCAGAAGCAATCACATTTTCTAATCAAAATCGATACTCTCTCAAATGTCTGCAGGGTAACTTCAAAAGTATCACAGTGTTCAGCTCAGACTCTATTAATTTAACTATATACATAAAATGAGTGTTAAAATATGCAAAAATGTATGTACAGTAAAGAGATATAGACAATTTTAAATCGGGTTTGTTTGTGTAAAAGCAATTAAATTCTGTGCTAAAGACCTCTGCATCGAATTTAGCCCTCATGTATGTTTAGGTTCACCTCTTTGGACTGTACTTTATACTGCAGGAGATTTCTTTCTAGATGACATCCCCGATAGAAACTGCTCAGGCTGTGAACGTTGCTGTATGGATTACGACGGCTGGCTTCAGTTCCAGCAAGCTTTGTACGGTATCGTTAAAGATCCATTGTTTGAATTAACAATAACAATCTGTATTGTGCTGAACACAATGTTTCTTGCCATGGAACACCACGGTATGAGTGAGTCTGTTCTCAGGGCTCTAGACGTCGGAAACAAGGTTAACTACTGTCTAACGTCTTAAAAAAACAAATAAATTATTTTTTTAAAGGTTTTCACGTCGATATTTACCTTCGAATGCTGCTTAAAACTAATGGCATTGAGTAAGGAATTTTTCAACTGTGGCTGGAATATTTTCGACTTGATTATAGTGTCAGCAAGTCTTCTAGACTTAATTTTTGAATTGGTCGATGGGCTTTCCGTTCTTAGAGGCTTGCGATTGGTAACATTTTTTCAAAATGCATTCAATTTATTTACAAAATAACATATTTTCAGTTGCGGGTATTAAAATTAGCCCAATCATGGATAACAATGAAAGTTTTGCTGAGCATCATCATCAGTACCATAGGAGCTCTTGGAAACTTAACTTTCGTGCTAGTAATCGTAATTTACATTTTTGCTGTGATTGGTATGCAATTATTTTCCAAAGATTACACAGCGGAGAAGTTCTATCCCGAAGAGGTTCCACGGTAACAATAGCTGTTCTTGATGAACACATATTTGACTGCGTTTTTTTCAGGTGGAATTTCACCGACTTTTTCCACTCTTTCATGATGATTTTCCGGATTCTATGCGGCGAGTGGATCGAACCCCTTTGGGACTGCATGCGAGCAGAAAGCACAGAGGTAGAAATAAAACTCTGTTGTTAATTTATGCAGCATTCAATTAAGTATCCATAAAAACAAACAGTAGTAGAACGAACTGTTTAGAACAGTTCAAATTTAGTTCGGTGTCTTAAATGTTCTTTAAAAATTGGTATTTTAACATTGCACTCTTTTGGTCCAGACTCAGCACTATACATCTACTAACAGGAAATATTTTATAATCCCTTTGATACAAATTTGGTCGTGTAAATTTGATTTATATTGTGTGTTAGGGCCCAGGAATCTGCTTAGCAGTTTTTCTACCAACGCTGGTGATGGGAAATTTCATGGTTTTAAACTTGTTCTTGGCCTTGTTGCTCAATAGTTTCAATTCTGAAGAGTTAAAAACAAGGAAAGAGGTATGCTCCTTTGAGGGTTTTCGAGAACTTTAAGTAAGAATTGTTCGTTTCCATCAGGAAGTTGGAGATCAATCGAAACTTGCCCAAAGTTTCGAGAGAATTAGGGCGCTGGTAAGAAAAAGAAGGCAAGAGCAACAGCAGAACGAAAACAACTCGAGGTTAGAGCAAATCGTGAGGCAGGTGATGCAGAAGCATGCTGAAGAAGAAGCCTTTAACGCAGGTAAAATGCCGAATTTGTCTTCTACGAGTATTACGAACATGACTATCGTTTAACTGTCAGGATTGAGACCTAATCCCCCTCACCAAACTGTGATCGGTTTTCCAAGGGACAAAATATACAATCGGAGCTATCAAGAGGCGATGGACCGTCCCATATCAATCATAAGTTACGACCCGACGGAATTTAAGGCATGTCCTCTTGCCAGTATGCGAGCAATTTTTCATGGACAATAATATTGTTTCAGGAGGGTTATTCGGAAAATAAAAGGAACAATAGGTATTCTACTCTGATCAATGGACATTCGGAAGATAATAATGAGGGTGGCGATAAAAATACAGTGCCCGAGCACAAAATTAAATCTGATGGGAAATATTTGAAGAATATGTCCTCGGGATTTGGAACGGAAAGCAAAGGTAATATTGAGTTGTACAGGGTGTCCTATTTTCGTTGTGATTTGGAGTATTTGAATTTGAAAATTACCGAACCTGCCTAAATAACGAATTTGCTCCAAAGCTAAAACCAAGTTGCCCTAGCGAATGTTTGAACAAATTTCTTTCAAAATGCATTTTGTTATTTTCAGAGGACAAAACAGAAAGTGTGGAACTAAAGAGCATAAACAAGGGTACATCTGCTGACACCGAACAAGACGAAGAAGCGGCTTTATGTCCGAAGCCAAAAAGAGAGAAGCAAAACAGCGACGATACCGACGACTGCAAGCAGCCCTGGCTTACTCTGGCCACATACGTCGACGAACTCACAGTCGGGGGTCGCAGGAATTCCAAGGGTCAATATGCTGACGGGATGGGGGGCTTCCCCGGATTCGGGGGGAATAAACCCGAAAAAATCGCCCCGGAATGTTTCCCACCGGAGTGCTATCAAAAGTAAACTTACTAATTCAGATAATCGAGTTTGGTACAATCGCTTTTCTTAGGTGTCCCTGTTGGGACAAATGTATCGCGACGAAACTAGGAAAAAGGTGGATGTTCATAAGAAATTCCGTCTTATCCGTTGTCGACACGCCAGCATTCGAATGGTTCATTTTAGTACTCATTTTCGCTTCAAGCGTAACATTATGCTTCGAAGATATTCATTTGGACGAAAATCCGCGACTGAAAAAAATTTTGTACTGGACGAATTTGGCCTTTTCTGTTATTTTTATCGTAGAAATGGTGTTAAAATGGTTAGCCCTGGGGTTCCACAACTATTTCACGAGTTTCTGGACGCTACTGGATTTTTTAATAGTCTTCGTGAGTAGTTGTTTATTGGGGACTTTAGCCCAATGTCCCCTTCACTTTTAAGAAATTTTATAAACATCCTTTTAGGTGTCTGTATTCAGTCTTCTGATAGAAGAGAACGAGAATTTAAGGGTATTAAGGTCTTTGAGGACTTTAAGGGCACTACGACCCTTACGGGCTATTAGCAGATGGCAAGGCATGAGGATCGTAGTAAATGCCTTAATGTACGCTATACCGAGCATTTTCAACGTCCTATTAGTCTGTCTCGTGTTTTGGTTGATTTTCTCGATCATGGGGGTGCAATTCTTCAGCGGAAAATTTTACAAATGCGTAGATGCGGAGGATGAGCTCTTACCAACATGGGTATGCACAATTTAACAACGCAGATTAACAGGATCAAATAAAATATTAATTTACAGATTGTTGATACCCATCAAGAGTGTATTTTAAAAAACTATACTTGGAAAAATTCCAAAATTTCTTTTGATCATGTTGGAATCGCGTATCTGGCCCTTTTCCAAGTGGTAGTGTTCTCAAAATTTTCCCTTTTATTAAATAATGAAAATATATTTTAGGCTACTTTTGAAGGGTGGATGGAAGTTATGGCGGACGCAGTAGACGCTAGGGGTGTGAACAAGCAGCCCCAAAGAGAAGCAAATCTTTACGCTTACATATATTTTGTAATTTTTATCGTTTGCGGATCCTTTTTTACCCTTAACCTGTTTATAGGAGTCATAATAGACAATTTCAATATGCTAAAGAAAAAATACGAAGGGGGAGTCTTGGAAATGTTTTTAACAGAAAGTCAAAAACATTATTATACAGCCATGAAAAAACTTGGGAGGAAAAAGCCCCAGAAAGTTATAAAGAGGCCCATGAACCAATTTTTGGCTATGTTCTATGACTTGTCTAATTCGCGAAGATTTGAAATTGCAATTTTTGTACTGATTTTCCTAAACATGCTATCGATGGGAATCGAACACTACAACCAGCCACACGCCATATTTTTCGTCTTGGAAGTTAGCAACGCGTTTTTTACAACAGTTTTTAGTTTAGAGGCAATCGTCAAAATAATCGGTTTGAGACACCATTACTTCACAGTACCTTGGAATGTCTTTGATTTCTTGTTGGTCTTGGCTTCCATCTTAGGTATTTTAATGGAAGATATAATGATTGATTTTCCTGTATCTCCGACGCTTCTGAGAGTCGTGAGGGTGTTCAGGATAGGGAGGATATTACGACTTATCAAGGTGGGTATAAATTTAGTTCTTGGACGTTTTTAGATTGGATTGTTTTACAGGCTGCAAAAGGTATACGCAAACTTCTTTTTGCTCTAGTCGTGTCTCTACCAGCTTTATTCAATATCGGGGCATTACTAGCATTAATAACTTTCATATATGCCATAATAGGCATGTTTCTGTTCGGTCATGTACGTCTTCAAGGAGCCCTGGACGACATGGTCAATTTTCAAACGTTTGGGAGATCTATGCATTTGCTCTTTCGATTGATAACTTCAGCTGGTTGGAATGATGTCCTGGAGTCTTTGATGGTTGAACCACCAGAATGTGATCCGCATTTCAGGAACCAATCCAACGGAGATTGTGGTTATCCACTTTTATCCATCCTATACTTCACCAGTTTTATAATAATAAATTATATGATTGTTATAAACATGTACATCGCCATAATTTTGGAGAATTTCAACCAAGCCCACCAAGAAGAGGAAATCGGAATAGTAGAAGACGATTTAGAAATGTTTTACATCAGATGGTCAAAATATGATCCGCATGCTACTCAGTTTATAGGATTCTCTCAACTATCAGATTTCATAGCTTCCTTGGACCCTCCCCTTGGAATCTCCAAACCAAACACAGTAGCCCTTGTTAGTTTCAATTTACCAATAGCAAAAGGGAATAAAATACATTGTCTGGATATTTTACATGCCTTGGTTAAACACGTTTTGGGACATGTTGAAGAAACCGATAATTTCCGACAGGTAAACATTTGGTTGTTATACCTACTGAGAAATTTAAGTTGCACACCATTTTTTTAGCTTCAAGAACAGATGAACATTAAATTCAAGAAGCAATTTCCTACTAGGAAAGAATTAGAGATAGTATCGTCCACGAGAATTTGGAAAAGACAAGACAAAGCAGCTAGATTACTCCAAAAAACCATCAGAGATTACATCAAGTAAGTTGACGTTCGTTCGTGCACCTGTAAACGTGCAGTGCACGTTACTAGAGGAGTAATTTTATTTTTCAGGCGTAAAAAAGAGAAAGAGCGGGAACCACTTGACGTAGAGGATGAGACGACTCAAACATCATCCCCTGGTGGAGGGTGGCAGGGTCGCCTTTCTGCTTTCCTGCATGTGCATCGAGGGAGTCGCGCTTCTTCTCGCAAGTCCTCTCGGGCCTCAGACGCGAGCGACCTCAGCGAGCTGGGTGGTCCGTGGCTGAACTTACCGCTCTTGTTATTATCAAATGCGGTCAACATGGACCTAGAGGAGTTGGATTTGAGGCGCGAATCCGCCGATGTTAGCATTAAAGTTAGCGAGGCTACACCCGAGGCGACCACCCCTTGCGGTCCCCTAGGAGTTCCCGGGGCAGACGCCCCCAGAAGAAGAAGTATTTACAATTTCTTCTTGGGCAGGCAAGATGCTGTGGAGAAGCCTGATGAAGGCACTTCTCCTCCTGTTGGGAAGAAGAAAGGCTCAGGTATGAGACTCGCCCTTCAAAAATAATTTTATTATACCTTTACTACAGTAGGTTCTACCACTCTTCACCCAGCTACAGCAGAAGATATCTGCAAACCTAAACGAGGAAGCCTCATCAACAAAAAGAGGGCCGGTTCTGTTAAAGTCAAATCATCTTTGAGTGGGTTAACAGCCGGTTCCAAGCAAACTGCAGAGCCTCTAAACGGGAGTGTGAGCATCTTAGTGACGGAGCCGTCACCTGAGACACCCGCTGCTACGCCACCAGCCCCACTGAAGCGTCAACAAAGTGAAGCGACTGTAGTTCAGGTGTTAGTTCATAGGGAAAGTGAGGAGTACAACCAGGAACAGGAGAGTGCTTCGAGTCCCGGGCAACAGAGGGTGGAGGAAACGAGGATTAGAGTGACGTCGTCGACGGACTCCATAAATCAAATTGAAGAACACCAAGACAGCTGATCTGAGCTGGACCGTTAAGTAGGGTTAGGAAAAAATGCAATAAGCAAATAATATATTGAAAATTAAGTTGGGGAAAAAATTGCAACTTGCTTTTCGATGGTGAATTACTGGGTGATTCAGAACGTATTCACTATTAAAACATTATTTTATTTTTATTGTTATCGAACAAGAGGTAAAGTGAATTAATTCTAATTCAAAAAAATGCTTAATTTAAGAGTAAGATTGTAAATAAATAATTAGAAAAAATATTGACTTAATAGATAGCGTATTATAATTATTAAAAATAATTATTAAAGTAGGGTAGGGACTGTTATGAATTTTTTCTAGCTTTTGTATTATATTAGGGTGAAACAAAACTTGTAAATTTGTACATCAGGTTATTGAATTTTACGTCAATTAATGAGGAGAACATTGAAACACTTTCTCTCGAGAAAACAACAGAAAAATCGTACAATCATATTTAAAATATTGTAGTTATTAGGTCATATACATAGCTGATTTTTATTGATACAGAAGTTCATCGAGTGCTTTTTTTACGAAGCAAAAGGTTTTGCCGTGTAAATTTAAGAAAAAACTGCTCAAAAATGAACTAGAAAAATAATTATTGCTTCTCTGGGTGTATAATTTAAATCCACTATGATAAAAACTTAACACATTTAACACATTAGCATTCGAATTTCACCGAGGAGGCGTCGAATTTTGTCGAGCAGGTGTCGAATTTCATCAGAGGTTTCAAATTATGCATGCGCAGATTTATTCAAACTCTGTTTAATAAGATATGTCGCATCATATTCAAGTTTATTATTCTTACCTTGAAATGTAATGCGATGCCGCAAATATAATACGAAACCGGAAGTTGAATAACCTTGAATATGATGCGACATATCTTATTAAACAAAGTTTGAATAAATCTACGCATGCATAATTTGAAACCTCTGATGAAATTCGACACCTGCTCGGTGAAATTCGAATGCTGCAGTTGGATGTGTGGTGTTAAATTTCATCAGAGTGGATTTAAATTATAAACCAATACAAATCAATTAAATTTGCTTTAAGGCAATAACGCGTTCATTTTTGAGTAGTTCAGACTAATTTAAACCCAGATACAGTAAAATGAATGGGTAAATAGTTCGCCCACATTACTTATAGTTATATTTTTAATTTCTATACGAGTATGTAACGACAATATATTACTGTTTGTACAGCTTCAATGCGAAGGGAAGACCCGATTTTTAAGTTACAAAATGATTTACACACAAATTGTGTCAGCACAACTGCTTGTCACTTCAGGCAGAAGTCACGGTATTTACAGTAAACCGGTCGAGTGATAGCGAGCGGTGGGAACTATAAACTAGACGCTACACCACTGACAGGGGTACCTTATTAGATATCTAAGCAAAGGCGGTAATGCAGAGTGCAACTATGTCTAGTGCGCATCCCCACCGCTCGCCATCACTCGATCGGTTTACTGTATTTGTAACGCTACATTTGAAAATCGCGCCATTTTGTGACGTATCGAGTTGCTCTGCCTTCGTCATTGTTACCATAATTAAAGGCCTATTCTATTTAAGAATTATATACATTATATAGTAGGGATTTATAAATAGAGAGAAAAGGGGAAAGTTTTAAGTATCTAATACTGTAACGAGTAAAAAATTTTTAGGTAACCTCACTTTTAGATTTTCAAATATATCTACTAGCACATTCGGATGTGTACTTCCGGGGCCAGATTAAAAAAAATATCTATATAACTATCAGGTGCATCTCACGAGATCAAAATGCCAATAGATTAAAGTTCCTTGAGATAGAAAATCGGAGAAATCTAATTTTTCGATCTCATGGAATTTCGGTCTAAGTGGACTTCGGTCTCATAGAATTTCGATCTCGTGGGTTGTTTCAGAACTTCGTCTTAATAGTAGCAAAAACCGAAAAATACTCAAATCTGTTTTTTGCACAATTGTATAAATTCTTTCATCTAATGCGTTATTGTTATATTATTATAAAAAGTCTCAATTGCGTAGATATTGTGATATAAATTGCATTATTATATTATATTGTTACGAAAAAGGGACAAACACATGTTGCATTTATTGATATCTATTAAATTGTATATTTAATGCCAAAATATTTGTTAAATTGTAAATATGAGCCAAAATCATTGCTCTCTTGAGTTTTGGAAAGGAATCGTACACAGGTCCAACGCAAATATGTAAAAATTTCGATAAACTTACGACAGGTTTGTAGAATGGGAGTGACTACTGCTCCGGCCGCCGGCCCCTTGAAATTTTGTTTGAAGACGGTCGGGCATGCGCATTACAGAATGTCAACACAATTTGCATTTTGGAAGCGTAAAAAAAATTAAGCTGAGAGAACGCATTTTAAACAAAGCCCTTTCTTGCCCTCTCGCACAAGACACACGCATTTTTTGGAAAAAAGATGATGTAAAAACAAGCAAAATATATCAAACCGCTGCGGGGTCAGAACTCGTCTAGCCGTAATGGCAGTTCTGTACGATATCCGAAACCCCACCGTGACCGCTGGCGTTACTAGCCGATAACGATTTTCTTAAACGTCATTTTGCGGACATTAAGTAATGTGCGCGGCCGACCGTATTGGAATAAAATTTCAGGGGGCCGGCGGCCGGAGCAGTAGTCACTCCCAAGCGTTTAGCGCCATCTCATAATGAGTGGAACTATTGTCAGAATAGATCCAAACCAGTAATGCAGTTAGCATCTTAGTTTGGTGTATGTGGAACTGCGTACGAACCATCGAAAATTGCCTTCATCTCATATTTTACAAGACATAGTTAATTTTAAAATAAAAGTTAGTTGCAGTTGTACAGGTTTTTGAATTAAACGAGAAGTTACTGCTTTTAAATTAAAAAAATAAAAGTAATGTTACGAATTTAATCCTCTTTTATTTCGCTAAATATATACAACATTAAATTATCGATTTACTTGGTTGATACTCGAGTGCGTTTGTTCCAAGAGAAATTTACGCCGTACGACTTGGGTTTGAACTCTCTCGTGGTGCGTTCCTCGATAAAATATTGCCAACCGTTCTTTTCGCAATGAGCGATAGCCTCATCTTTACTCGAGAAGTTTATTTTCATATTCGACAACGGATCGCCCCTAAAATAACAGAATTCGTGTTTAATTTGACTCGAAATGATTAAATAATATTCACAACATACGAAGAACACCAGCCCATCAACGGGTTTTCCCAACGTTGCCTGTTATCGAACTCTATTTCCCAATGATGCGTGTTATCAGTACCACTTTGCATGTTACTCTTAATCGGCTCAAAAATCCTCACTCTACGTGATTTTATGTGTTCTTCAGGTACTCCACTTATTGGAGATATATCGTACTAAAATTAAATGACATAAACTAGCTAAAATCGACTGATACGATCAAACGTACTCGACTGTCGACAGTTATGTAATGATCCATTTGTTTCTTCTGATCCAGCTCTTCTTTAGTCAAGAAAGCACTGTCTTTGGGAATCAACACCGGATCTTTCTGTAATTTACTAGAATCAACGCTAAAACTAGCAGAAAGACCCGAAATCCTGAAAATAATAACACCCTTAACCTCACTTTTCTAATTTTGCGCAATCTGTTTATGATTACCACTTTGGATTTGCGAATATTGGTCTCGAACGAAGGATAACTGATGCCATTATTTATGAATAACACCAATATACTTTGCAAATCAATAAATTGAGTATTTTATGATATTAAAATACCATCTGTCACTTGAATTTGCTATTTGACGTAAACTAGGAAAGTGGTTATAGTTGCGTCAATCGGGAATGAAAGAAATACAAGAAGCCAAAATGTTTTTATTTACAAAAATAAATTGTTCGTTTCTCTTAGTTGTTATGGCACGTAAAGTTCTCTGGAGGTATTTAGGTTACTTATTGGACTTCACTGATTACTTCATCTGCATCTATCGAGACAAATCTGCGTCTGACAAGTCAAATAAATTTTGTCTGTTTCTGGAAATTTAAACGTCGAAAAAGTTGCATAAAGCATTAACAAATATCGCATATCTGGATTCTGTGATTTATTCCATTTCTTGATAAATCGGGTGCTTCTAAAAGTTCAGGAACATTTTAAAAGATGCAAATTGATCACAAACCTACGTACAATTTAACTTTTCGCTTGGAATTTTCCGGTTTTTCTCTGTCATATACGAAACAATCTATTACTCTGATGTCGTAATTCCTGTCGTTATCTTTGAAGAATATTAGAATAGTAACTGTTTCTCCAACTTTTACGTCACCTTCGATTGGTGTCATCTAAGGAAGCACTTGCTTTTTGGTATTTTGTAAATTCTACACTGCACTCCAAAATTAATGCATAATCTGTGATTTATTGTGAAATTTTCGATATTTTTGAGTTTTCTTTTAAAAACTGGGACACCTGTAGAATTACGCGATAATTTTGGAGCGCAGTGTATCAGAATATTCGAAACAAACATTTGGAAAGATGCCTTTTTGAACGCTGATCCAGCTGCTAACCGGTTTTTTTGATAATGGTACTTCATAATACGATACGTTACTGTAGCATTTGATAAAAACTGTATCATCAATTATCACATTCTTATTGTTTACTGGATCGACCTAAAAAGCTTATCTAGTGGGTCAATTTTAAATTGCATGAATGCATTACTTACTTTATGAAACAATGAGAACAAGACGTAACTTACAAGAATAAACAGAACACTGGCACTCATAATAGATTTTATTTAGAATATACGCTTTAATCTTTAATATTATCGTACTTTGGAAACTTGTAACACCCACAGCAGATGAAGAAAGTATGAAAGTTGGCGCTCTATTAGAACCGAACAATAAATTAGTGAAAGCCCAAACAAAAAGTAATAATGCAAATCTTCTTGTGGTGACACGGGACAAAAATTATTTTTTTATCAAATTTATTCTTACTTGCTAAAACATAAAAATTAAGTTGCCAAAGAATAAGAAACTATGCAAAAGCATCGCCCACGGATATAGCTTTGTTGGTGTTGTTGCCCTTGAAATGCCGAGCCTAAATTATGATGGTAGGGCACCTAGAGAGTCAGAAAGATAGGAATAAAAAGAGGTAGGCCCAGATTAGACTACTGTTCTCAATTAGTTAGGGATGTATGATGTTCTACATTTAGGGAAATGCGAGCGTTAGCTGAAGTGATTTCAACCCCTACAAAAAGTAACCCCCTGATATGTTGATGGAATTCTGAATACGACTGCGTCTTTGCCGACTTTACCGATGTAAGCTATTGTTATCCTCCAGAAAAAAAGTGATTGTTAGGGAGATGGAAGTTGACTTTTTAGCGCCCCTCCGAGAGTTTTATTTAGTCTATAAATTGAGGAGGGTGCATTTACAAAAGAAACAGTCAGCAAATCGATGTCGCGGACCTTTTACGATGCATCTTATACATTATTAACTTTAATGTTTGTTTTCCTTTAGGAATTTTGTGGTTCTCTGCACTCCAGGGAAAGAAATAAAAGGGGCAATCTATTTTCTGAGGGAAAAGACTCAGAATTTATAAATTAATGACAGTATAATGATGTTTTCGCATATAAACTGGTATTTTATTGGGATACTGATGTCTGTTTGTGACCAATCAAAGTAAATTATGCTGATTCATAGGAAGCGATAAAGTCTTTGTGATTCCCCAGTTTTCTTTTTGCAATGTTTGTAGAAAACACTTAAACATAAACAACAATACTAATTAGATTGAATCTCCAAAACAACAAGCGTAAGATAAGTTTATATACGAAGGGCCAAATACATATTCTACGAATATGTACGACTGCCTAAGGTACTAATTAAATTCTTACATTTGCATAAACTATTGCCTAAGAAAAACTGCGATAACAAGGAAATAAGATAAACTATGGAGCTGAATGACGTCACGCATAAACATCGGCACAAATCTGGCCACAACTATTAGCATTCATAAAGTGTGGTGATTCTCAAAAAACGAACTCAAAATCGAAACGTTATCCCGCATGACACAAACTGCGAATAGTGCCTGGCATAAATGGCTATATAAATCGATAATACAAGCCCCTGTCTCGGAGTTGTGTTTAGTGGAATTGCAGAGCGCCGCCGACCGCGATCAGAGGCGGTACTGTTTTTTTTCAGTTGTCGACATGATCAAAAGAACGCTGTTTCTAATTTCGTTTTTGAGTTTTATCGTTTTTGGTTGCGGGTATATTAGAGAACCGGGCCCCAGGGTGATCGCCACAAAAGGGGCCGTATGGCCCAAACCCCAGTTCCAAGATGACCTTAACGGATTTTTTGTTTTAAGACCCGCAACTTTCAGATTTTCGGTAAGACTTGTTTGCCTATTTCGTTTGACGTTTGTGACGTTTTGACTGGCATGCTCACTTGATATAACTCGCACCGATTTTTTGACACATGAAAATAGGTTTTTGGGATAACTTGTTTCTAGATTTCGGCAGAATCATTAATTTCTGGTAGGTACTTCAGATGCAATAAATAAACTGTAGTACGTACTTATAAGTTTTTAAAATTCTAATCTTATCCTTGAGTACGTAGTTGAAATATTGTTTTGCTTCACGATTAATTGTGTTTCATAATATACACTGTGTCCCAGTATTGTGCTACAAAAACACCGTGTATATTATTAAACAAAAAAATGTAGACAGTACATATTATATTTGTAGATTTGTAAAGTTGCGAAGAATTAACTTCCATTTTAAATTGTCCAAGACTTTTTCCAAATCTACAAATCCTATACACAGTGTCATAACTTGCATAACTTGCTTTAAAATTTCGTATCAAAATATCAACAAATAAGGGTTCTAGCCTACCCAAAGGACTTGTACCTTGACGCAGTTCTAGTAATACTGGGACGGGTGGGATGGCTTGCGCGCTTCAATGATCTAAAGAGCCGAACCATAGGTTTAACCATATTGGAGGGGTTTTTATTTGAGAAGCCAGACTAAATCAAGTCCCTGAAAGGGGGCAGCAGCTCTTTCAGTAATCATAGTGGCAGAGATCGTGAGGGTCGGTATGGCACTGTGATACACACTACTGCGATGTGGAAGGCAACGGGAAACCACCACATTATTCTATCCCTGGTACAGCGTACTTCGAATTTATGATGATGGCACTTTCTGGAGTAAAATATTCCGGAGGTAAAATAGTCCCACATTCGGATCTCCGGGCGGAGACTGCTTCGGGGGGAGTCATCAGAGATGATAAGTGTAACATCTCACGAGTCGGAGCGTGGAATGTTAGAAGCATGAAACAAGTAGGAAAGTTAGAGAATTTGAAAATTGAGATGGATAGGTTAGCATTAGACGTAGTAGGTATTAGTGAAGTGCGATGGCCAGAAGCCGGAGACTTCTGGAGCGGAGATTTTAGAGTAATACACACAGGATCTGTAGGAGGAAATTCGGGAGTAGGAATTGTTATGCGGAAAAAAGTAGGGCAGAGTGTAGAAAATTTCTTACAGCAAAGTGACAGGGTAGTTATGGTTAGGTTAGATTCGAAACCTGTAAAAACAGTAATAATACAGGTATATATGCCCACTTCTAACTACAGTGATGAGGTCGTAGAGGCAGTTTATAGTGATATTGAACATGTGCTAGATTTTGTGAGAGGACACGAAAATTTAATAATTATAGGAGATTTCAATGCAGTCGTAGGCACAGGGCGAGAGGGCGGAATAGTTGGCCCCTTTGGATTAGGCAATAGGAACGATAGGGGAGTGAGACTAATAGAGTTCTGCGATAAACATAACTTAACGGTAGCGAACACTCTATTTCACCATCATGTTAGGAGACGCTACACGTGGAAGATGCCAGGAGACCTAGGGAGATATCAAATAGATTACATTCTTGTTAGGCAAAGATTTAAAAATCAAGTTAGGGATTGTAGAAGTTATCCAGGGGCAGATATAGATAGTGATCACAATATAGTCGTTATGAAGGCCAATCTTAAATTTAAGATTTTGAAAAAACGAAGCGGAAGAAGGTATCTTGACCCAGAGAAACTAAAAGATGATGATACGCGCGATAAGTTCGAGAAAAAGACAAACGAAGTACTAAAGGGCGCGGGCGAAAATATTGTTAGGGACATAGAGGAAGAATGGAATTGCATTAAAAATAGTTTAGTTTCCTCAGCTAGGGATATTTTGGGTCATAAACAGAATGAAAGCAGGAAACCCTGGATAACAAAACATATTGTGAGTCTAATAGAGGAAAGGCGCAAATATAAAAATAGGTTAGATGAAATAGGGAAACAAAGATATAAGGCGATCAAGTGGGAAATTATTCGGAAATGTAGGAAAGCGAAAGAGCAATGGATCGATGATAAGTGCAAAGAAGTGGAAAATAAGTTCGAAATAGGAAAGACTGATGAAGCATATAAAATAATTAGGAGAAATTTTAGAGAAATTGGATCTAGTACCAAAAGCATTAGGAATGAGGCAGGAGATATCCTAATCGAAAGCGGGGAGAAGGCAGATAGGTGGAAAGAATATTTAGGAAACTTATATGCTGGACAGGAAGTGCAAGATATATTAGAAAGTGAAAGCAGTGTAGAAGGGGATAACCTAGGGAGTCCTATAATGAGAGAAGAGTTTGAGCTAGCACTAAAAAGTTTAAGGAATAATAAAGCACCAGGTATAGATGGCTTGCAGGCAGAAATCTTAAAGTGCGCAGGTCAAGAGGTAATAGATCGTTTATTTAAATTAGTTAGTCGCATATACCTGACAGGCGAGATTCCAGAGGATTACAAACTGAACATCATGGTAGCTTTGCCAAAAAGGAAAGGCGCGGATAGATGCGAAAATTTTAGAACTATCAGTTTAACTTCCCATGCGTCAAAAATTTTAACTAGAATTGTTTAAAGAAGGATGGAGAAAAAGGCGGAAGAAATATTAGGAGAAGATCAGTTCGGATTTAGACGAAATAGAGGAACGCGCGAGGCCATTCTAGCTTTACGAGTAATTATAGAAAAAACGATAGAAAAGAGAAAGAGCGTATATATAGGATTTGTAGATTTAGAAAAAGCCTTCGACAACGTAAAATGGGGGAAGATGTTCGAAGTGCTGAGAAAGGTAGGGATGAAATACAGGGACAGAAGAATAATACATAATCTCTACAAAGAGCAAAAGGCAGTTATACAATGTGAGCAGGAACGAAGGGAAGTAGATATCCGGAAGGGAGTGAGACAGGGATGTGCATTGTCACCTCTAGTTTTCAACTTATATATCGAAGATGCGATTAATATTGTTAAGGAAAGAACAGCCTCAGGGATCAATGTACAGGGCCAAACTATTAACATGCTCAGATTTGCGGATGATATAGCAGTGTTAGCATCTAGCAAAGAAGAATTAGGAGCGGCTTTGAATGAAATGGAAGCAGTTTTGACACAGGGCTACGGCATGAAAATCAATAAAAAGAAAACTAAAATTTTGGTATGTAGATGGAGTGAAAATAGAACTAAAATTGAAATACAAATAAGAAATGAGAAGATAGAGGAGGTCGCGGATTTCTGCTACTTAGGAAGTAAAATAACCCAAGACGGTAGGAGCACTAAAGATATAAAACAAAGAATGGCGCAGGGACGAGTTGCGTTTAACAAAAAGAAACAACTGTTATGTTCGAGAACGGTTAATATAGAGACTAGGAAGAGACTCTTAAAGTCGTATGTATGGAGTACGGCATTATACGGGTGCGAAACTTGGACAATAGGAGAAGCGGATAGAAAAAGAGTAGAAGCGTTTGAACTGTGGTGTTACAGACGCATGATGAAGATACCGTGGATAGATAAGGTTAGCAATAGGGAAGTATTAGAAAGAGTTGGGGAAAGGCGAAAGGTATGGAAAACAATAAAGAGTAGGAGAGATAGGATGGTAGGACACCTTCTAAGACACGAAGGAATAGTTCGCGACATACTAGAGTCAGAGATAGGAATAAAAAGAGGTAGGGGTAGGCCTAGATTAGACTACTGCTCTCAAATAGTTAGGGATGTAGGATGTTCTACTTTTAGGGAAATGCGTAGGTTAGCTCAGGATAGAAAAGAATGGAGGTACGCGTCCAACCAGTCTTCGGACTGAGAACCTTATGATGATGAAGGGTTCTAGAACAAAAACAATATTTCGTCCATTTTCACTTTTTCCCGATTTTCTCAGAAATAGAAATAGTTTCCGAAGTTCTCTTGGTACTGCTAAATTACAATTATAATAAGCAACATTTTTTCTCATTTGAGCACCCTTGTAACTACCGCGGTTTAAAAGTTCCCCATACTAAGCAAGTTAAGTGGGACACTGTGTATACCTGTATTATTACTGTTATTACAGGTTTCGAATCTAATCTAACTGTAACTACCCTGCGTACGCCACTGTCGTATATTTGTAAAGCATTTCTGACTCCGACGTTATTCATGTCTCGTCCATTATTAAATGATTATGTTCTCCTTAATCGAAGATCGAATATATGAGAGGATTTTATCATATCAAATTCTCGATCAAATATGTACTTCCTCGAACCTCGACCCATCCTTTTATTATTGAATATATAGGGTCAACGTAAAGAAATATTATCAGGAAAGGAAATAAAGTTAAAGTTGACAGCTTACAAATATTTCTCTGTAAAAACGGTATGGCTTAAGTTAACTGGCGTCATCAATAAAAAGACAAAAAGGAAACGTGAGGATATTTTTATTTTTTATACGTTTTTTGCGTGATCACATTATCTTGTCGACGGCTTGCACGGCAGCAATTTGGTATGGCAAAACGTTCAGCTTTACCAAAACTCATTTTTCAGAAATGCTGACCAATAAGGAAAACTGAACATTTTCCATTATCGCCTCTGCGATAATATTAAATAAATTAATGTATCTCAATCCCGTTAAGAGTACATCAAAAAATTTGGTATGCTAGTTGACCACCCAAAATAAAACACGAAACGTTAAATCCAAAACGTCCTTGCCTCTGACGTTCAAAAGTTTGGTGCTGATTTGTATCAGACCAGTGACGCACATTATGCCTGTTAAATAATCCTACGCTGCTTATGTGAGTTTCATCTGTCCAAATGACAGACCGCCCAAATTCTGGATTTAATAGGGAGGTTCGGAGAAAAATAAGATATCTATTTTTGGCATGAAAATGACAGAAAATTGTTATTGTAATTGATTTACTGCGAAATTTTTTTTAAAAACAAATTTTTTGCTTGATAAGCTAAAGAAATTAGCTTATCACGCCCACATGCTAGTTCGCTTTGTTATTGGTTTGACGTCAGAGATTCGTAAGGCGCTCCTCCCACTTCTCTTGAAGTGCCCGTGAAGCGGTACCTATCTCATAACATACTTATTGGGACTATTTCGAGCGTGAATTTTTAAAGTAAGGTGTCAAGGAAACATAAAACAAAGACAACATAATCGATATAATGATGCAACAAGGGTATCAAAAGTCCGATTCACATAATTTGCCATATTTATGTAGTAGGTAGGTAAATGTCCCGGTAAATGTGGAAATGGTGTGTGATTCTTGCATCTAACCCCAATTTCATTCAACCTCAAAACAGTAGTGTAAAGGCAGACCGGTATAAGTAAAACAAAGTCAACAATTTATTAACTGTACATGCCTTTTATAATTCAATATAAGTAGGTATGTAGATTGTAGATACCTGCTTACTCTTGTTTGTAAAATAGGTACCTACCTATATTCTCTAATACAATACAATACATACCTATTCATTTATGTAGGTATGTATACCTAAGTGATTGACAAGTTATCAAGTTAACAGTTTTATAACGGATTGGAAATTTTTTAAAAAAACGGAAACAAATACAACTCACGCGAATCAAAAAACTACGCTACGTAGGTACTAGGTACTTGTTTAACAAAAAGAAACAACTGCTATATTCTGGAACGGTTAATGTAGAAACTCGGAAGAGACTCTTAAAGACACATGTATGGAGTACGAAATTATACCTATGGGTGCGAAACTTGGACAATGGGAGAAGCGGATTGAAAAAGAGTAGAAGCGTTTGAAATGTGATGCTACAGATGGGTGTTGAAGATACCATGGATAGACAAGTTAGCAATAAGGAGGAATTAGAAAGAGTTGGGGAAAAGAGAAAAGTATGGAAGACAATAAAGAATAGGGGATAGGATCGTAGGATGATAGGACACGTTCTGAGACATTATGGAATAGTTCGCGACATACTAGAGTCAGAGATAGGAATAAAGAGGTAGAGGTTGGAGCAGATTAGACTACTGCTCTCAAATAGTTGGGGATGTAGAATGTTCTACTTTTACGGAAATGCGTAGGCTAGCTCAGGGAAAGGATGGAGGTACGCGTCCTACCAGTCTTCAAAAGAGAACTTTATGATGACGTACTATTTAATTATTATTGTAAAATAGTTAATAAAATTTCCTTTTTTAGTTCAGGGAGGGAACGCTACGGCGATTCAGTATTTGGCTCCGTCATGCTCCTAGCATCCTGTTTCAAATTATGCTAACCGTAACACGTTACCAAGTACCAAGGGGTCCCAGAAAACAGTCGATAAATTACATTATGTTCGATTTTATTTAGAGTGGCTGCAATGGGGCAGCCGATAATTTTATAAACTTTTGCAACGATAAACTAACTCGCGAAAATATCGATAATGCTGACCGATTTTCCTTCTGGCTCCAACGAACCACTTTTTCCGTTTTATTGGTGTGCTGTACGATGTATTAGTCTGGGTACGAAATAGAAAACACCAGTTAATAATATTTAACAATTTAACTACACATGCATATGCATATGCATAATACTTATGGGACTGCTGCGCGCTGAAGCTGGGACTTGTATGTTATACTAAGTTCTGACGTCACGCGGCCTACTCTCGCTGCAAGGTACGATTTCTAGCCTCGCACCGACGGAAAACTTTGCAACGGCTTCACAGGCGAAGGAATTTTTTTTTAACAAAAATTAACAACATAACTGCCTTCAGTATAATAAACTCTATCAATTTTAATGAAATTTGAAAATTACCGAACCTGCCTATTTGAATTTTATATGGCCTATATTTGCCTTTTTTCAATATTTTTTTAACTTTTGTTTTGGAAACACCAACTTGTGATTCGATTTCGCGACAAGAAGTTTTTGGTGTCGCATCAACCAACGATAAAACATTTATTTCTTCCTATCTCTGCTGCTTCTATGAAAAACCCCCAAATCACAACGGAAATAGGACACCCTGTACATCAATTTAATTAATTGGAAACTATATTATATTAGTTTTCCGAGTAATCAGTAACGATTTCCAATTAGGGAAATGTGTTTCTACCTTAATTTATAGCATAATTAGTCGCTTAAATTGGTACAGCTTCGTTCCAATTTGCATAGCAAACATTGATTTTATCAGGGTGATTTTTTTTGACCGTCTATTAGAAGTATCTGGAGAACTAAAAGAGATATTGATTTGAAATTTTGGCTGTGGCCGAAACCGGGTCGGATCTATTTAATGAAAATATTTTCAAAATGGTGGCATTTCCGGGAATACCGGAAGTTGACACCAACTTTGTTATCTTAAATGGAATGCTACCATTTTCTATTTTTTTTTAGATTCCACGGAAAATTTTAATGTCAATTCAATACAGGTTCGCTATGTCTAAAATTAATATTTTCGGAGATATAAATTTTTTTCTCAATATTTTGACAGTTGTGGTAGATTATGTAAAAATTAATATCTCGATAACGTCTAGCAGTAAGATGTTCGATTTTTTATGGTGGCAAGACACGGTGTTGGAGTTACTAATCAGGCAAACAAATTTTCAAAATCTATTACATAAAATTTTCTAATCAACGGCATATGTTGATCGCACAAAAGTAGCAAAAAGTCATTTTTCTTAAATAGAATGATACAATTTTCAATTGTTTTTTAGATTCCACGGAAAATTTTAATGTTAATTCAATAAAGGTTCGCTATGTCTAAAATTAATATTTTCGGAGATATAATTTTTTTTCCAATACCTATTTTGACAGTTGTGGTAGATTATGTAAAAATTAATATCTCGATAACGACTAGTAGTAAGATGTTCGATTTCCTATGGTGGCAAGACGAGGTGTTGGAATTACTAATCAAGCAAACAAATTTTCAAAATCTATTACATAAAATTTTCTAATCAACGACATATGTTGATCACACAAAAGTAGCAAAGAGTCATTTTTCTTAAATTGAATGATACCTATTTAAAGAAACCAATTAAAAAGAGTGAAAAAATGCGCATTTAACAATGTATGGTGTTTCTCTACCTAAAATGCATAGTATTTTAGATATTTGCTGTTTTCTTATTTCATCGATCAAAATTGAAGAGCGCCGCCTTCTAGTAAGTAGACCTTGGCTTGTAGACAAAACAAAATATTCACAAATTTCACAAATAATGTCTAATAAAAGCAATTGGTATTTTTTAGTAATTTAGTATGGTTGGTGTTTAACGAATAGGATATTGCAAATGATAATTATTCTTACTCGGATATTGTGCATTTATTCAACATTCATGGAAAATGCGATAAAATAATTAACAGGACATACAGAACATTTAATGGAACATATCCTGAATTACCACCACTGAACTTATTTTAACTAAATAAAAAATAAAGTAGGTACGTGATAGTAAAACAATGTTAAAGAAACTGTTCAAAATGTAGTCCATTAACTTCTACACATTTAATAATTCGCTTATTTACGGCGTGTGTAGTAGCGCTACGAATTTCATGTGGATCTAAGCCTGCAAATGCTGTAGCAATTCTTTCCACCAATTCATCCCTGTTATTGAGTGGATATTGATACACTTTATCCTTTATACGGCCCCAAAGATAAAAATCCAACGGTGTAATGTCTGGAGACCTGGCAGGCCAACTCCATGGACCCAAACGTCATATCCATCTATCTTCAAACATCCGGTACAATTCGTTAGTAACTGCTGCAGAACAATGACCTGGCGCCCCATCTAGTAGGTATCTAAAATACTATTCATTTTGGGTAGAGAAACATCATACATTGTTAAACGCGCATTTTTCACGTTTTTTAATTGGTTTCTTTAAATAGGTATCATTCAATTTAAGAAAAATGACTCTTTGCTACTTTTGTGTGATCAACATATGTCGTTGATTAGAAAATTTTATGTAATAGATTTTGAAAATTTGTTTGCTTGATTAGTAATTCCAACACCTCGTCTTGCCACCATAGGAAATCGAACATCTTACTACTAGTCGTTATCGAGATATTAATTTTTACATAATCTACCACAACTGTCAAAATAGGTATTGGAAAAAAATTCATATCTCCGAAAATATTAATTTTAGACATAGCGAACCTTTATTGAATTAACATTAAAATTTTCCGTGGAATCTAAAAAACAATTGAAAATTGTATCATTCTATTTAAGAAAAATGACTTTTTGCTACTTTTGTGCGATCAACATATGCCGTTGATTAGAAAATTTTATGTAATAGATTTTGAAAATTTGTTTGCCTGATTAGTAACTCCAACACCGTGTCTTGCCACCATAAAAAATCGAACATCTTACTGCTAGACGTTATCGAGATATTAATTTTTACATAATCTACCACAACTGTCAAAATATTGAGAAAAAAATTTATATCTCCGAAAATATTAATTTTAGACATAGCGAACCTGTATTGAATTGACATTAAAATTTTCCGTGGAATCTAAAAAAAAATAGAAAATGGTAGCATTCCATTTAAGATAACAAAGTTGGTGTCAACTTCCGGTATTCCCGGAAATGCCACCATTTTGAAAATATTTTCATTAAATAGATCCGACCCGGTTTCGGCCACAGCCAAAATTTCAAATCAATATCTCTTTTAGTTCTCCAGATACTTCTAATAGACGGTCAAAAAAAATCACCCTGTATGTGTTAAGCACGAATAAAACCGAGTTCTAAAGCGTTATTTGCGTTTCTATTTATTGTTTTAATGGACTTTAACCCCATAATTTTACCAGTTTCTCTTCGTCGTATTTGCTAAATCACACCCCAAATGGTACCTACTAGGCAATATACAGGGATTTTCGAGACTCGCCACAAAAAGTGACATTTCTGCTACTAATAAAATAATATTTGTTACGAGTGTTGTAGTATTTTAATTTTTATTTTAAGGGTGTAAGTTTGATGATAAGAAATGTGTTTAAATTGGTGTGGTGCCAGTCAGACGACCTTAAATTTCTAAGTATGACAGGTTGAAGATGACAGATAGAGTGGATGCAAGAATTATTAGGCGATAAGCTTGGGTATTTAACTGTATTCAACGCACTCCGCTGCTGCAACTTTAGGTACCGATACCTGCTAGTTTTACGGGATATCACCCTTATGTGTCACATCATCGTAAATTACATGATTTTTTCTTTGATACGTATATATAGTTTAGTACGAAACAGTATGCATGTGTTTTTCCCGGGACGAAAGAGCATGACCCCACTATTTCCCCGTAACTATTTTTCATTCATCCAACGAGCCACCTTACTACCCCTTAAAGGCAATTTATCAATTCCTCGTTGCGTATTTCCGTCACGTCCGCGTGCGACAAAATGACAACCTCATCGCCCGGCAATAATCTAAAAGGAAATATCTTTTCATAGGTCCTGGGCAACAATTGCGAAGTGTTACAGAACGCGATCGATAGATATTGGGCCATAATTTTGCGCGGCGACACGCTTATTAAAAAAGCCAGCGGTGTGGCGAAGAACAGGTACGACTTGAGGAAAACCGAGAAGCTGCTGAGGTCAGATAAGGCCTTTGTTGGGACGTTGGACACTCTGCAAGTGTATCTCGACGGGGATTGCGATGATTCGTATCCGTCACTGGAGATGGATGAAGAATGTAAGTAGGGAATATAAGTCCGACCGCAGTATCGGTTTGGTATTTATAGCAGTGTAGTGAACGTTTAGATTTAGATTAATCTTCAACTCCTGAGATGCTGATGTTGTCACTGTCCAACTATACGCGTAGGTAACCAAAGTAATGTTCTGATTTCTAGATTACTTGAACGTAACGTCTCAAGAAAACAATTTCGGTTTGCTGACGGCAAAGTCGATGTGGGGCATATTACGCGGCTTAGAATCTTTTACGCAACTCGTCCATCTCGCCAGCGACCAAACAACAGTAAGTATTTACGTACCAGTGCAAATGCCTCGGATTAAAAACTCGCAATTTTTGTAGTATATTATAAACGCAACAAATATTCACGACTTTCCTCGCTTTGCGCACAGAGGCCTGCTTCTAGATACTTCCCGCCATTTTTATCCCGTTTCGACAATCTTGCAAACGCTTGACGCCATTTCGTACAACAAAATGAATGTTTTTCACTGGCACATTACAGACGACGAGAGTTTCCCCTATTGGAGCAACAGATTTCCAGAACTCAGGTAGGCCGAATGGTAGAAATCCGAAAATATGTGATCCAGAATACCCATATTCCCACTACTAGTTGTCCTCAATGTAACCCATTCGGAGGTTGAATTAAACAAACTTTGGTCTGTTTTTAGTCAATCAGGAGCGTACCATCCCTTATTTGGTGTTTACAATGCATTAGATATCAAGAATATTGTAGAATATGCCAGATTTAGGGGAATTCGTGTCATACCAGAATTCGATACCCCTGGTACGTTTCTGTCAGTGTTTGACCAATTTGTGCGTCAATTTTTGGTTTATAAACAGGTCACACGAGGTCTTGGGGAGTAGCACATCCAGAGCTCTTAGTGCCGTGTTATAACGGGAGTACTCCAACTGGACAATACGGTCCAATGAACCCGATAACAAATATTACGTACAATTTCATCGAAGAATTCTACGAAGAAGTTTTCCAAGTCTTCCCAGAGAAATACGTTCACGTGGGGGCAGACGAAGTGGAATTTGAATGCTGGTAAAGAAATCCCTACATTCGGCCCTTCCTGACTCAACTTAAAATTTCTTTTCCAGGGCCTCCAACGCTGATATAAACGACTATTTAGATCAACACAACATTTCCGGAGATTACAAAGAATTGGAGAACATTTTCGTGCAAAAACTGCTGAATATTGTGCAAAATGCGGGCATAGTGCCCATCATCTGGGAAGACGTTCTTGAAAATGATATAGTTTTGAATAATGGTACCATAGTGCAAATTTGGAAATCGGGGGACTACGTACACGTTTTGGAAGCGGTAGGCGGGGTTTGCGGGGTTTTATAAGTGATGTCGGTAATACAGTATTCCTTTTGTGTTTTAGGTGACGGCTTCCGGTAATTTTGCAATTCTATCAAGTTGTTGGTACCTGGACGCTTTGTCTAGTGGTGGCGATTGGCGCAAATTTTACCTATGCGATCCGTATGATTTCGACGGAACGCCAGAACAAAAGAAGTTGGTGATGGGCGGGGAAGCTGCCATGTGGTCTGAAGTTACCAACGAATACAACGTTCTGCAAAGAATCTGGCCCAGAGCGAGTGCCGCCGCGGAAATTTTGTGGTCCAACGGGGCGTCGGACGATTACGATTATGTTCAGAGAAGGATAGAAGAACATGCGTGCAGGATGAACAATAGGGGAATACCGGCCCAACCGCCCAACGGGCCAGGGTTCTGTTTGTAGCATAGGATGTGTACATGATTTTTTTATTAATAAAACGTTTTGCATTAATGTTTGTACTTGAAAATGAACAATAAAATGTCTAAATAAAGCTTATTTTTATTTTATAGGGTAATAAATCCGTTTAACGTATCTGTAATCACCGCCGAATAATTCCACATGTTTGATGTTTACAAACAACGAAGTTAATACAACATCCAAAAATGTCTTATTTTAAGTTTTAATCTTTCCTGTGACAAGTTTTAAGTTTTATTAATATTAAAGTAGTAAGCAATACATATTTTGTGCAGTTACTGTGTGAAAATATTGCCAAACCTGGTGAGCTTTAATGATTTTCCAATTAACTTTAAAAAACGCTATTTTTTAAATAATTTGTAACAAACTTGCAATAAATTTATAAATACTTGCCGATAATTCTTCAAATAGATGATTTAAGAACAATTTTAAGCATATTTGCTGAACTTAACCTAACTTTCTTGTGTATCTGTCAGATATAACCGAGACGCGTTAGGCATGTTTTAGCGACGAGACTTACCATTACCAAGTATCGAAATGAATGATATAAACAAAAAATTAGAAAGTAATAATCCGGTGCATATATCACAAGTAATATCACAAATAGCAGAAGTGATATTAAAAAAATATGATAAAAATAAAAATAATACGCAAGATATACCAGAATATAAATTTCTGGTAGAGAAATGTTGCGTTTCTGACCCATTTGTGAATAAAACTGCTAGTTTGGGAATTTTGAAATTAATAAATGCGGGAATTTTGGAAATATCTCCGGGGCTATTTTCGTATTTTGTGTCTTTATCGACCCATGCCAAGTAAGTTTAAGAAATGGTTATTTATAGTGTTTTTATTTGTTTCGCTTTTCCAAGGGATAATTCTGGGATTGTGAACCTAATACAAAATTTATTCAAAAAACAGTTAAATGAAAAGGATAAATATAATTTGATTTCACCGCAACATCCTTTTGTTTCTGTTTTAATTCAAGATAAAGATAAATATGAAAACATATTTAGTTGCATAAAATATTATGATCGAAGTACAAGTGATGAAGAGACATTGGAACCGTTATATTACTATATTTACTTTGAACCAGGGATATCGAAAATTTTCAGACAAAAGTTGTGGACATTTTTAGTCAACAATCAGACCAAAAATTTCATTTTGCAAGAATTGCTTTTTAAGTTATTAAAATGGATGAAGGTATGATTTTTTAAATAAAAACCATTGAAGGATAATTTGGTTTTGTTTTTAATTTTTAGTTAAGACCAAAAGAAAATTTGGTAGAAGTAAATAATTTTGCGATAGAGGTATTAGGATATGAAGCAAAAATTGTAGAAAATTCTGAAAAAATCGACGTTTTGCTTCTATTTTTAACTTCACTCTTACTTGAACTATTATCAAATAAAATAGAGGCAATTGATACAATTAAATGTTTAACAAAAATAATAAAAGAAAACAAGGAAAAATTATATTCTGTAAATTGTATTTTATTGCTTCTGGCAGACTGTATCACCATTGCTCCGGTAACAACTTTGCCAGAATTAATAAAACTAGGTAAGAAATCAACAACTGCAAACTAAAATTCCTTAATTTTGATATTTTATAGGTTCCTTTTTGATTACATCAAAAAACCTGAATTTCTTAGCTTTACAATCCATTCAAGCTGCTATTTTACCGTGGATCATCAGCCCTATTTTCTTAGAAGAAGAAACAATAAAAGAAGCACAAAAAATATTCATAAAAAATCAAGAAAACTTAAACAAAATATTCGCAACAAAAGAAATAGAATCTTCAAAATATTTCGCTTTAATCAAAACTTCTACGAGAAATATTAGTTTATATACATCTCTTTGTCTTGTAACTGAGTCTTGGAAAACAGAATTCGACATAATCAACTATTTAGAGCAAGTAGGGGAAGCCCCAATTTTTTTTCTCAAGCGTTTATTTAATTTCTTTACCGCTCTATTCATGGCCGATTTCGAAGATGTTACAATCAATTTAAAGAGCTTAAATTTGCTCAAAAACATCCTGGATGAAAATAAAACAATCACGCACAATCTCCTATTAGTTATTTTATACAAACTATCGAAAACAACGAATTCACGTCTACATTTCCAACTACTGAAGTTTTTGCCGGTAATGGCCGCAGATAAAAACAATTTCCAGTTAATTCTGTCGACGCTGGTAGCCTTGAGTAAAGGCCCCCATCATTTACGCAACTTCGTGATGGTGTTATTCTACGATTTATGGATCTTAGAGACCAAATGCTATCCGTATTTAGAAAAGATGTTAGTTCTGGACGTGCCGCAGTCTGATTTCGATTTTCAAATAACCAGAGCTCAAATACTAAAAGACATTTGCTTAAAACGGTAAATTATTTGTCTATTTTAAATGTTTATCAAATAAAAAATATTTTAGACCAGCTGTTTACGGTAAAGAAATGGTAGCACATTTCTCTAAAATTCTCAACGAATGTACCGGTGAAGACAACGCGATACCTTGCGCCCTGGCTTTTAAGGGTATCAAAATTTTATGCAAATCTGGAATAATAGACATAGCGACAACTTGGGACGCTTTAGCGCCGAGTTTCAAGAATGAAACTCGAATTTTGGTAATCCAAAAGTAAGTCACCGATTTTATTTATTAGGAAACGGTTTTTATGAACATTAATTCGGTTGCAGTTTCTGCAATTTACTGGCAGAAGTACCGAATCTGATCGACGATCAAGACGAAGCTAATTCGAAATTTTTCGGAGAAGTTTTAAGTCAGCTATGGGAGTTTGCAACGATGAATAACAACGTAGAAGTTATAGATGCTTCTTTGAAAGCCTTATCTAAGTTTACTTTAGAACAAATTTCAGAATATTTGCCTGAAATTTATAAAGAAGGTGTCAACCAAGCGGATAGCCCTTTCACTTTTGTTTCCGGTAAGAACTCCCCGTATCTCAGAAATGAAGCATTTAAAAAATATGGTTTATAGGAACTTTTTGCATTATTTTTAGACATAGAACATTTTCCTAGAGTTTCAAAAATTCACTTCAAAATGCCTCATATACGAGGGAAAATGACTATTCTTCTCACCTAGTATGCAGATGTTTTTTTTTTCGATTTTTAGGTGAATGTTGGATTAAATTTCTTCAATTAGGGAATTATAGTGCCATTAATGTACTTGGAGATTTTTTAATTTCTTTGGTTAACTCAGAAATCTCGGAGTATCGAAAGAATACATATGAGGTGACCCAAGAACAAAGAGAGCCCGTAAATTTTGATTATTTACCTAAAAAAAGCGTTGTTAGGGCTATTGGTAATTATTTAAGGGTTGATGTACAAAAATGGCAAATTAGACACAAAATAGTCTACTTACAATGTTTACGAGTGTTCAGTCACGAATACAAGAGACCGTTACCTCCTTTTCAATGGAATTTCTTACAAGAATTAGTTCATGAACCGGAGACGAGATATTTTTGTATTAAAATTGCTTGTAAACAAGTGATTTTGTCCGGCACAGCCAGACGCTTCATGGAAAATCTCATAGTAGCTCTGATAGAAGTACACAACGATGACGATATCTTAGTTATTTACGAAAATTTTAAATATTTGTGCAATAGTATACAGCCTACAATAATGAGACCTTTCATAGAGAAAACGGTGAATTCCGTGATCGAAACTAAGAATTACAAACTCCTGGAGAAAATGTTAAATTCTATGAAGAAAACTTTGGGAAATACTGAGATGAACGACGCAAATAAGACGGTTATAATTGGGGTGCTTTCGGCAGAAATTGACAAAAATTCGGCGAATGAAAAGGTAGTCTATTGGACTGTACAGCCCCCCCTAAATTTCTGTGATTGTGTCCCCAATAATTGCAATCCAAATTTTAGGTATTCAATAGATTGCTCAATTGCGTAACTGTTTTTCCAAAGAAACAAATAGAAATCTTGAGCAATCCTGATAATATTACCAACATAACTGCAGATAAATTTAAAATTTGCCTCAAGATTCGTTGCGCCATAGCCATGGATGAAGCAAACTTACCACTAGACAACCTAAACGAAATATTCTACTACGAAGACTGCTATAAACTGTAAATATCCGGTATTCTTTTCAGATTTCGATGCTTTTAATTCGAATTTTCTTAGGTCAGAAACATACATTTTTACCGACATAAAAAAAGTACTTAATAGACATAAAACACACAAAAACAATGTAAATTGGGTGTTGAATTTGTTGGGAAAGATTCAGATGGAGTTAACGGACGCAGAAAAGTTTTCTAAACAAATTAATTTTTTGTTCGACGTCTTCATATTGGCTGTAGTAATATTTTCCGGATATAACACTTTTAGTTGCGAAAAATCTCGGATTAATTATTTCCCGGAAAGTTTGAAGTTATTAACGGAAAATGAGGATTGGAAAACCCATTTGCTTCAGGTGATTCTCAAAAAAAAATAGTGTCTTTTATTTATTTTCGAGATTTATTTTTCCAGATCTTAGAATGCTTACATCATGTAATCAACTTGGATTTCATTCCTTTGGAATACAAAAGGATATTTTTGGAGTCTTTGGCTTGTTTAAGGGACGAAGAGTGTTTCCAAAAGAATCTTAGGTGGTTGAAATATTTAAATAATTATGTAAATATACATACGTAAAATACAATTTTATACGGAAGTTTCGTTTTCTGCAAACGGGGGGACAGAAAGGGACACAGGTCTGGACTCGATTTGATCCATATTTTCATCAGATATTACGTACGCTGGTTTCAACCGAGCTGGATCCAAAAGATTGTGACTTTTTTGCTTCTGAGGCGTCTTACTCGGCGAGGACTTCCGACTATTAAAAGACTTCAATATCTTCGCTCTAAAATTCCCAAAATTACAAATATCCCCCCCCAATTCAACCTAAACACTTACGCATCAACCAGTTTAAGAAGCAGCCTATTATAAGCTTGATATTCATCGTCCCCGAAATGACTAGGATCATGCCTCGCATGCTCATATAAATCACAAAACTGATGAATGAGCCTTTGACAACTTCCGCTCATCGGATCTGCTAAAGTCGTCAATAAATAAGCTCTTAGATTCTCATTTGGGTGGCGCACCCAAGAACTATCCTGTTTCGTTATTTCGTGCTCTTAAAATTAAAGGCACAAATGTTCGCTTAAAACGCAAATACACAACTAGATTTACCCAGTATTTTTACGTCATCTACGGCCTTTAAACGATAATAATGTGCAGGAATTTGCTGTCCAGGACAAACTATGTACCGTGGATCTGTTTTGCTTAATAATTTAGGCTCGCAAACTATCAACGGTATTAAATCTATTCTTCTCTCAATTTCTCGTTTAAGGTACTAAAAATCAATTTTAAAAAATATTTAAGGAAGAAGTTCGACACTTACTTTTTTCGCCCCGTGCCCTATGGGCACGTGCGGACCTCTTCTCGATCGCAAAGCAAATCTCATAATCTGCCTCTTTGCGAATATAAACAATAAAATGAACAACAATACCCCTAAACCTATTATTATTATGACTCTCAATCCCGAAAGTTCGCTGGTCCTGTTCTCTACTGGAGTTACCATTTTTACAGATGCAGATGACATTTCAACAACTTGATGCACTAATACAATTATTCTTTAGAATTAATTCATTATATCTTAAAATATTTGAAGAAAATATAGATTTTCTTCGTTGAATAAAGTGAGGTTAGATAATAATAATTGAACTGTCATGTGTCATAGTTTGAGAATCATGCCCTAAAGAAAGCAGGTGCAGAGAACAAGAAATAAGAACTTTTGTCATTGGTTGACGGAAATAGTGACGTCAGGAAAGGCACAAAATTAAGACTTCAGTTTTTGAAAAACCTCTTATATTAAAAAAAAATTAAATTAAATTTTCCTACAATAAAAAATTCTTAAATCATGGAAGCATCGTTTTTTCTTGTAAAAAAAAAATTAAACCCCAAAATCGATAATTGTGCCAAAAATAATTAATAAAAAAAATAACGGAAGTTATATTCGGAGAAATCTGTCTTTTATTTAGTTTTTTTTGTTTGTACTGCTTTCTCTTCTTGCTGTTCAGCCAATTTTTTATCCGCTTCTTCTTTTTCTGGAGCGTCTTCATACCTAAAATTAAAACTTACAAACACTTGTACCGATTTTAAGCGCGAACGGCTTACTTAAACAAAGCAGTGAGATCGCCTTTAACTAAGGCAACAGCCAACGGCGTTCCAAGACAAGCCGGTACGAGATACAACAACGCCGGTTGGGCATGTTTGAAAACGTGCATCACAAAAATCGTCGCCATTAATCCCAAAAAATACGCTAAACAAGTAGAGTGAAAATAAGTTTTCGACTGCCTTTTCAGACTGTAATCGAATCTCAACAAGAGCGCGATGAAAATTCCTGGAATCACGATATCGCCTAAACCTAACATTGCAAAATTATTCGCATTGAGACCGTTGACGAGCAAGTCTTGCGGAAATACCACTGAAAAAACACTTTAATTATGTTCAGAGGGTCAAATTTCGAAACGCTTACATTTAATTGGTGCTTCAAAGCTTTTGGCAACAGTAATCATGACGTCTGTCCCGAAAACCCAGAAGATATCGTAAATAAACAGTCCAGAAAGTAGTATGCAACCAGTGACGACGTTATTTAAATGTAAAAGTTCGACTGCGTTCACAGCGAAAGCTAAGCCAAACAAATTATTCGCTACCCAGTGTTTTTGAAGCAAATACCACGCTCCGACTAAAGAGCAACAAGCCAGAGACACTACGTCGTACGTAGAAAACTTGTAGTTTATTAAATAATGGGCCGCATCGCCCTCGCCTTGTTTAAACATTATGTGGTACGGAATGTTCGGTACAGCTGCCGGGACGAGTTTACTCACCACCGGGCTGCAAAAACATAACCTAACATCTTTCTTATAAAAGCAAAAAAACATACCTTAATAAGTGTGTCAGTGCCAAAACTCCGAGGAAGAAAAAATACCCTGTCAACAACAAATTAATATACTCTTTCGAGAATAACTTAAACACTATGTACAACGCGAATAACGAACACGAAGCCATAATTGGGAAAATAGCGGCATCTTTACTAGTCATTTTCTCCGGTTTCTAAAATAAAATACGGCAATTAGTATTCTTCTCGCAAAATTTTTGACAATAAACATACGTTCTCCTTATGGTAATCGACAGATCGATAAGAACCGAAAAAAATCGGCAATAACGCCATAATTACCAAACTACCGTATGCCACAGCCATCCCCTCGGGGGTCCCGGGGGTTTTCACAGTCGCATTCACTACATTTTCTGTTAAATTTTCTGCAGCCTGAGCCACGACACCCTCAACGTCAGCCATACTCTTTCAAATGATTGACGTGTTTGAGGAGTTCTGTCAATTCTCATTATTGCCAACCACGCAAATCAGATCCTTCACCATAAAGAAGTTGAATTACCTATTATAAATTTCAAAAAGGATTTACCTGATAACAGTACACGAGTACAGGTGAATAACAATACCTGGTACACTTAATTAATATGCGTAACACGTTTTACAAGAGCTAAAGCAAATAAACTGAAGCTTTATGAAAATCATTATCATGTAAAACAAACTTGATCGTACTCGTAATTATCAGTAATTCGTTTGTTTAGCAATATTTTGATAAAACAGATTTTTAATATAAAAAAGCGGCCCAAAGTAATTTTGGTGCCCGGTGAAAATGAAGCGGTCTCGTTTTAGAGGAAAATGAGAAATGGCTTCTTTGCTTTTAAGGGATGGTGTAGGATTTAACAGGACCACTGTCTGGATAGACACCCCGACAACAGCTGGAACTCTTTTATATTCAGTGGTAACTCCCGTAATATGCACTTTTGGCATCTTTGGAAATATTTTAAATATTCTTGTATTGACAAAAAGGGAACTAACTGCTTCGGTTTACGTTTATTTGTCAGGTAAGTCTATTTAATTGTTCAAAAACATGGTAGAACGTTTCTTTAAACAGTTTTAGCAGTAATGGATCTGCTTAGTTGCGTAGTATTATTCGTATCAGGTTTGAGCGTGGGTGTTTTGTGGTACACGAGCAACTGGGCCACTTTTGAAGCCATGGTTCTGTTACCAGTAGCCGCCTTTTTGGGTTCCATGAGTATTTTCGCTGTCGTTTTCGTCACTTTCGGTAATTTTTCTGGTATTTGCGAATTTATATTACTTAAAAATATTTTTAGACCGAATTTTGTACTTATGGAACCCTACGCAAACGAGAAAACCGAAATTTTGTAACCCTTCTATTGCTAAAAAAGTTATGACGGTTAGTTTTTTTGCTGCTGTACTATTTAATGTGCCGTATTGTTTTATTTACGAATGGGAGGAAGAGAAGCACGGGAAATTGGTTAATACTGACTTCTTTCATTCCACGTAAGTATAAAAGAGAACGAAAAGTTCATATTGCAAGCAGAAAACTGTTTTACCAGCTCTCAATATTATTTTTTTAGTAATATGTGAATTCATTTCAAGAATTGTTTGAAATTGTGTAAAATAAAAGTTGGTTTTGAATTTGCCGATGAAAATATTATCTAAAGTGCGATTAAAATTAATAATGTTATATTTTGGGTAGTCACAGGCTTAAATAATCCTGTAAAAACCGCATAAAGCGTCGCCTCCGTGGCGCAATCGGCTAGCGCGTTCGGCTGTTAACCGAAAGGTTGGTGGTTCGAGCCCACCCGGGGGCGCTTACAACTTTTTGCCCTCCATATCTAATAATTTATGTCTTCTCCATTATTTTAGATATTATAAAACCCACAACTGGATATGTTTTACAATATTCGCTGTATTTCCCGCAATTTTTCTGTCCTTTGGAAATGGTTTTCTGATTTGGTCGGTTACAAAAGCGTTCAAAAAGGGAGGACGAATTAAAAGAACTAAAAAGAAGGTAGTAGATACAGGATGGTCTATCGAAAACAGTACATATAAGAATAATTTTCAGGACCATATAAATCTAACGATCACGTTGGTAGCGATCGTCATCTTCTTCTTCGTCGGTGATTTACCAATGCAGTTTGTTTCTAGAAGAACAGCTTTAACTTTCTTGTATTACGGTGACAAAGACAGAGCGGAAAATTCGGCGACTTTAGAAACCGTTCGGCAATTTGCCACTGTTTTCAACGCGGTGGATGTATCAATCAATTTCTTAATTTATTTTTTGTTTTGCCCGCCTTTTAGGAGGGTTTTGGATAAACAATTCAGTACAAAACCCGCAAAATGTAACCATAAAACACTGCAAGTTAATGTTTTCTTGGTTGACAACTTCGACGTGTGTAAAAATAAGAATTTTCAAGCAGAATTTAATGTTGAAATTGACTCTCGTAATTGTTTCGAGGAGTTAATTGCAAATGTAGAAGCTTGTAAGATTCAAGAAGTGCAATAAATCATTGGCCTTATTGCCTGGACTTAACTGTATTATTTCTGCATTTATATTTACGGGCAATTATAAAATAAAACTGCCATTTTCTGTAAGTGCAAGTGGTGCGACTGCGTTTTCTGAAAATAATGCGCGGACACGTGCATGCCGCAGGTTGTTAAAACCGATGCGACAGAACAGGCAGAAATTTCAGTATCCTTTAAAATCTTCATCTGATGCTGGTCTCTCACAAGATTTACGTGATATTCAACAAATAAATAATATTTTGTTACTTAACTCTGATGTTCTTAAGTGTTTCGGATTATTTTTGGATATTTAAAGGTAAGTTTTTACTAGAGAAGCAGATTCAAATATTGCCGCACTTTTTAAAATAGCTTTAGGTCAGGATATAAAAGTGCTACATACTCCATCTTATTGAAGTAACACGAAACATGGCAGCAGGTGCAAGTGCTCTCATATAATTCTTGATATACAGGTGTCTCAATTCGCGCAAAACATCATCATCATCATCATCATCATCATAAGGTTCTCAGTCCGAAGACTGGTTGGACGCGTACCTCCATTCTTTTCTATCCTGAGCTAACCTACGCATTTCCCTAAAAGTAGAACATCCTACATCCCTAACTATTTGAGAGCAGTAGTCTAATCTAGGCCTACCCCTACCTCTTTTTATTCCTATCTCTGACTCTAGTATGTCACGAACTATTCCTTCGTGTCTTAGAAGGTGTCCTACCATCCTATCTCTCCTACTCTTTATTGTTTTCCATACCTTTCGCTTTTCCCCAACTCTTTCTAATACTTCCCTATTGCTAACCTTATCTATCCACGGTATCTTCATCATGCGTCTGTAGCACCACATTTCAAACGCTTCTACTCTTTTTCTATCCGCTTCTCCTATTGTCCAAGTTTCGCACCCGTATAATGCCGTACTCCATACATACGACGTTAAGAGTCTCTTCCTAGTCTCTATATTAACCGTTCTCGAGCATAACAGTTGTTTCTTTTTGTTAAACGCAACTCGGCCCTGCGCCATTCTTTGTTTTATATCTTTAGTGCTCCTACCGTCTTGAGTTATTTTACTTCCTAAGTAGCAGAAATCCGCGACCTCCTCTATCTTCTCATTTCCAATTTGTATTTCCATTTTAGTTCTATTTTCACATCCCCTACATATCAAAATTTTAGTTTTCTTTTTATTGATTTTCATGCCGAAGCCCTGTGTCAAAACTGCTTCCATTTCATTCAAAGCCGCTCCTAATTCTTCTTTGCTAGATGCTAACACTGCTATATCATCCGCAAATCTGAGCATGTTAATAGTTTGGCCCTGTACATTGATCCCTGAGGCTGTTCTTTCCTTAACAATATTAATCGCATCTTCGATATATAAGTTGAAAACTAGAGGTGACAATGCACATCCCTGTCTCACTCCCTTCCGGATATCTACTTCCCTTTGTTCCTGCTCACATTCTATAACTGCCTTTTGCTCTTTGTAGAGATTATGTATTATTCTTCTGTCCCTGTATTTCATCCCTACCTTTCTCAGCACTTCGAACATCTTCCCCCATTTTACGTTGTCGAAGGCTTTTTCTAAATCTACAAATCCTATATAGACGCTCTTTCTCTTTTCTATCGTTTTTTCTATAATTACTCGTAAAGCTAGAATGGCCTCGCGCGTTCCTCTATTTCGTCTAAATCCGAACTGATCTTCTCCTAATATTTCTTCCGCCTTTTTCTCCATCCTTCTTTGCACAATTCTAGTTAAAATTTTTGACGCATGGGAAGTTAAACTGATAGTTCTAAAATTTTCGCATCTATCCGCGCCTTTTCTTTTTGGCAAAGCTACTATGATGTTCCGTTTGTAATCTTCTGGAATCTCGCCTGTCAGGTATATGCGACTAACTAATTTAAATAAACGATCTATTACCTCTTGACCTGCGCACTTTAAGATTTCTGCCTGCAAGCCATCTATACCTGGTGCTTTATTATTCCTTAAACTTTTTAGTGCTATCTCAAACTCTTCTCTCATTATAGGACTCCCTAGGTTATCCCCCTCTACACTGCTTTCGCTTTCTAATATATCTTGCACTTCCTGTCCCGCATATAAGTTTCCTAAATATTCTTTCCACCTATCTGCCTTCTCCCCACTTCCGATTAGGATATCTCCTGCCTCATTTCTAATGTTTTTGGTACTAGATCCAATTTCTCTAAAAGTTCTCCTAATTATTTTATATGCTTCATCAGTCTTTCCTACTTCGAATTTATCTTCCACTTCTTTGCATTTATTATCGATCCATTGCTCTTTCGCTTTCCTACATTTCCGAATAATTTCCCACTTGATCGCCTTATATCTTTGTTTCCCTGTTTCATCTAACCTATTTTTATATTTTCGCCTTTCCTCTATTAGACTCACAATATGTTTTGTTATCCAGGGTTTCCTACTTTCATTCTGTTTATGACCCAAAATATCCCTAGCTGAGGAAACTAAACTATTTTTAATGCAATTCCATTCTGCCTCTATGCCCCTAACAATATTTCCACCCGTGCCCTTTAGTGCTTCGTTTGTCTTTTTCTCGAACTTATTGCGCATATCATCATCTTTTAGTTTCTCTGGGTCAAGATACCTTCTTCCGCTTCTTTTTTTCAAAATCTTAAATTTAAGATTGGCTTTCATAACGACTATATTGTGATCACTATCTATATCTGCTCCTGGATAACTTCTACAATCCCTAACTTGATTTCTAAATCTTTGCCTAACGAGAATGTAATCTATTTGATATCTCCCTAAGTCTCCTGGCATCTTCCACGTAAAACGCAAAACGCAAAACGCAAAACGGTCTATATAAAACAATTTTTTTAACAAGACTTTTGTTGTTTCATCTGAGCTACAAACTTAAATTATTTTCAAGTACATATACAGTTTGTCCCATACAAGCAACAAAATTGAGTTTGCAAACCAGGAATTTATCCAGCCAAAATAAAAATCTCGAGTCTAATTCGGCTAAGTAATAGAATGAATATTTTTAAACATTTTAACAGCAAAAATACGAAATTTGCAACGTCGTCATGGTAGCAAAAGGTAAATTTTAAAATTATTTTCAAAAATGGCGGACTTCCGGTTATAGCGGAAATAGTTGGACTTAAGATGTACCGTTTGGTCGCAATTTGACATTTTTCGAAAATGTGATGTTTGCAGTGCTTTAAAAAATTAATGATATATCGGAAACTAAATTAGACAAACAGTTGAGGTTTTGACAGTTGTGTTAAAAACAAAAGAAGGTACCTGCTGCTTTGTAAACTTTAATTTAGCGATTTGGGAAAGTTCAAATTTTAGATTTTTCAAACATTAATATCTCGACTTTTTCAAATGGAATGGTATATTAATTTCTACACCATTAGACGCAGATTCTTATACTCTTTCAATTTCATTAAACCCATTTTGGTCTATCTCTACTAGTTTTTAAAATATTTCGAGTTTTCTGATTTTTTAATGCGTTTTCACAATTTCAACCTGTAAAAAGTTGGTTTTGTTTTGCAATTGTCATACTTTTTTTGTGTTTAACACAACAGGCAAAACCGCAACTTTTTATTTAATATACTTTATCTAACCCCGCTATAAAATGTCACATTTTAAATGCATTTTTGACATTACGAAACGTCATATTTTTCATAACTATCAGTTCATTACGTAACTAGTTATGTAATGAACTTTCATTACATAACTAGTTATGTAATGAACTTTTACGTAACTGAATATTTAAAAGCAAAAACAAAAATGAGAATTTATAACGTATAATTGAATGCGTGTAATAGCAAGAAACTAAAATTAATTTTAAACATGCAATTCCGAATTGTTACGGTTACAGTTGTGGTTGGTTTGTATGTACATTAATAACAAAATTACTACAAACACAGTTGCTAAACCTAAGTCCTGAACCTGACGGTATATTCATTTCTTTCTTCGAAATAGCAACTTGCTCCTGGTATTCTGAGCCCGATAGATTTAATTGGATTGAAGCAGTTCCCTCGGAATGTTCTCCTAGTATGTTATTTGCAGTTCTTTTTTTGTTGGCCAAAGAATTTTCGATGTAGCTTTCTGCCACAGTACTCGATTTCCAGCCCCCATGCTGCTTAATCTTTAAAATGTCAGCTCCTGAATCTGCGAGCAAAGATGCAGATGACCGCCGGAAACAATGTCCAGTATAACCGGCAGGATTTGGTAAACCAAGATGTTGGGCAATTAATTTTGGTAAGGATCCAAATGTATTGATACCTACAGGCTGCACTCCACACTTGCTATTACTATATTTAACAAAAAACGATCATGCTTTGTAATTTGTGGTCGCAGGTTGACGTATTTTCGAATAATATCAACCAAATTGTCTTTATATCCAGAAATGTTGCTATTTGTGACCACAAACTCCCGTATCACATGTGTTTTGTGTTTGGAATAGCAATTTAAAAAAAAATTTCCTTCATTTACAACATCTCTGATACGCATCTGTCAGTGTTGCCACTTGGAATTTATGAGTAGTAGTAGAACCAATCACAAATGGGTAGTAGATTGGCGGGAAAGGGTAGTAGCTTTAAAAAAATGCCGGGAATAAAGACTTCGACCGTTGATTGACTTATTCTACGGTTCGACTTTTGACAATAATTGTCTAACATACGGTCGATAATAAAGTTTTAACTCCAATTTATTTTAGTTATGCATGTACACGCTGAGGCGCGCCAACCTATCTAAATTTAGGGTCCCTATATTTAGAGAGTACCGCAATCTCCGCCATATTTACTCACAATAACAGCCGCCAAATTTGAATTGTGGCGGAACGTCAGAATGACATTTTGCTGCTGACACGGCAGTCCGCCATATTTACTCACAGTTCTGAAACATAGTGGAGCTATTAATTGCGGTACTCTCTAAATACAGGGACCCTATCTAAATTAATTTAAATTTTTAAAAGCAGAATTACAATAATTTGCAACACAGCTTTGCTACTTTTGATGCCCTACGAAGTTTATGTTAAGTAAAATGATAATACAGGACATAAGTGCCTCTACGTCAGATTTTCATTCCAAACAAAACAAACGCACGTGCCATTTGACGTTTGTCGATATTATTTACGTTTCAAACTAGTTTTTGCAACAAAATTATAGACATTTTGCAGTGAAAACAGTTTATTTTCAATTTGTGTGTTGGGCTTACGTGTAAAAACTTGAAAACAACTACAATTATATTTCAGAGGTTAGGTTAAAACGTCAGAAAGCACGTGGCTTTGTTTTGTTTGGAATGAAAATCTGACGTTTGTGACGCGCCACTTATGTGGTGCATTGCGTGAAAAATAAGGACGAAAGAAGAACAAGAAAATGCAATAAGAGTAGTAGAGTAGTAAAATAATAAAAGTAGTAGTAGATCTACTACTTAAGTAGTACATTTGGCAACACTGATTCTCAGTCAGTTCCGCTTTTCTACAAGCACCGGCTACTCCAACAATCATTGCCACCTAAAATAATCAATAAATTAGAAACGGAAATGTTTCAAATACAATGACAGTAAATTATACCTTTGCGAATAAAAACTTCCTGTCATCAGCCTCTCTAATGAAAGTTTCAAAGTTTTCTCTTGTAAAAATCATAGATTTTTTGGCGTGATAACCCGCAGATCTGCGCTTCAAAAATGCTACTAATGTAGTATACTTTTGGATGTTAATGCTTCTTTTGACATTTAATTCTGCCTTTAACATTGAATACATACTCCATACTGTAGATGATTTATAGTTTTTCAATGTTTCGAAGTACGCTAACAGAACCTTTTCACAAACATTTTTTACTCCTTTTTCTTGGCACCATTTTTCAAATTTCTTATATGTATCTTCATACCTACTTCTTGATTTACAGGGTATTATTGAATCTATTGCCAAATTCGCTGATTCTTCTATATCAGAAGGCATATCTACCTCAGAATCATCCATTTTTGGCGTAATTTGCACTAAAAAAACTCATCACTGACAATAGTTATAGTATCCATACCAACGCCAAGGTAAAGCGATGAAGTTGAATTTATTTGTACGGCTACAAGGGATGTTACATTATTTGGAGTAGCACAATTATTTTTTATTTTTTAAAGCGGGGTTAGATAAAATTTTGTACTTAACACGTTATGAAAAGGCTAATCTTATTTGACTCATATAATTTGCAAAACTCGCTCACTTCGTTCCCTCGTTTTGGCAAATATTATATTCGTCAAATAAAATTAGTCTTTTCATAACTGGTTACGTAAATAACTATTCCGGGATAGCATTAATTTTTTAAAGCACTGCCACTGAAAATGTCAAATTTCCCGGAAAATGCGAAATTACGACCAAACGGTACATCTGAGGTTCAAAGAGTTTCTAACAAAGTGACCCTAAAATTCGATAAGAAATCCAAAGATGCAATAATATACAGGCTGTTCCATATAAAATAACGAAGTTAGTATCTATTTCCGCTATAACCGGAAGTCCGCCAACTTTGAAAATAATTTGAAAACATGCAGTTTACAAATTAGAGTAGTTTTTGTGCTTATAGTCCAAGAGCTAGCAACGGATTTCGTTACATCATAGAGAATAAGGCTAGAACTTCAACTACGAGTCTCTTGCAACGTAGTAACAAGAGAATCAGAAGTCTGGCAACCGTCCGAGGATGGCTTCCGCGCCTCTAGCATTTTTAAGGGCGAGAAAAAAATTAAAATTACACTATTATAATCATAATGGCACTTCGCAATATTAAAGTTAATACTATTTTAAATCAAGTCCCTGGAAGGGGGCAGCAGCTCTTTCAGTAATCATAGTGGCAGAGATCGTGAGGGTTGGTATGGCACTGTGATACACACTACTGCGATGTGGAAGGCAACGGGAAACCACCACATTATTTTATCCCTAGTACAGCGTACTTTAATTTATGATGATGGCACCTTCTGGAGTAAAATATTCCGGAGGTAAAATAGTCCCACATTCGGATCTCCGGGCGGGGACTGCTTCGGGGGGAGTCATCAGAAATGATAAGTGTAACATCTCACGAGTCGGAGCGTGGAATGTTAGAAGCATGAAACAAGTAGGAAAGTTAGAGAATTTGAAAATTGAGATGGATAGGTTAGCATTAGACGTAGTAGGTATCAGTGAAGTGCGATGGCCAGAAGCTGGAGACTTCTGGAGCGGAGATTTTAGAGTAATACACACAGGATCTGTAGGAGGAAATTCGGGAGTAGGAATTGTTATGCGGAAAAAAGTAGGACAGAGTGTAGAAAATTTCTTACAGCAAAGTGACAGGGTAGTTATGGTTAGGTTAGATTCGAAACCTGTAAAAACAGTAATAATACAGGTATATATGCCCACTTCTAACTACAGTGATGAGGCCGTAGAGGCAGTTTATAGTGATATTGAATATGTGCTAGATTTTGTGAGAGGGCACGAAAATTTAATAATTACAGGAGATTTCAATGCAGTCGTAGGCACAGGGCGAGAGGGCGGAATAGTTGGCCCCTTTGGATTAGGCAATAGGAACGATAGGGGAGTTAGACTGATAGAGTTCTGCGATAAACATAACTTAACGGTCGCGAACACTCTATTTCACCATCATGTTAGGAGATGCTATACGTGGAAGATGCCAGGAGACTTAGGGAGATATCAAATAGATTACATTCTCGTTAGGCAAAGATTTAGAAATCAAGTTAGGGATTGTAGAAGTTATCCAGGAGCAGATATAGATAGTGATCACAACATAGTCGTTATGAAAGCCAATCTTAAATTTAAGATTTTGAAAAAAAGAAGCGGAAGAAGGTATCTTGACCCAGAGAAACTAAAAGATGAGGATTCGCGCGATAAGTTCGAGAAAAAGACAAACGAAGCACTAAAGGGCACGGGTGGAAATATTGTTAGGGACATAGAGGAAGAATGGAATTGCATTAAAAATAGTATAGTTTCCTCAGCTAGGGATATTTTGGGTCATAAACAGAATGAAAGTAGGAAACCCTGGATAACAAAACATATTGTGAGTCTAATAGAGGAAAGGCGAAAATATAAAAATAGGTTAGATGATACAGGGAAACAAAGATATAAGGCGATCAAGTGGGAAATTATTCGGAAATGTAGGAAAGCGAAAGAGCAATGGATCGATAATAAATGCAAAGAAGTGGAAGATAAATTCGAAATAGGAAAGACTGATGAAGCATATAAAATAATTAGGAGAAATTTTAGAGAAATTGGATCTAGTACCAAAAACATTAGAAATGAGGCAGGAGATATCCTAATCGGAAGTGGGGAGAAGGCAAATAGGTGGAAAGAATATTTAGGAAACTTATATGCGGGACAGGAAGTGCAAGATATATTAGAAAGCGAAAGCAGTGTAGAGGGGGATAACCTAGGGAGTCCTATAATGAGAGAAGAGTTTGAGATAGCACTAAAAAGTTTAAGGAATAATAAAGCACCAGGTATAGATGGCTTGCAGGCAGAAATCTTAAAGTGCGCAGGTCAAGAGGTAATAGATCGTTTATTTAAATTAGTTAGTCGCATATACCTGACAGGCGAGATTCCAGAAGATTACAAACGGAACATCATAGTAGCTTTGCCAAAAAGAAAAGGCGCGGATAGATGCGAAAATTTTAGAACTATCAGTTTAACTTCCCATGCGTCAAAAATTTTAACTAGAATTGTGCAAAGAAGGATGGAGAAAAAGGCGGAAGAAATATTAGGAGAAGATCAGTTCGGATTTAGACGAAATAGAGGAACGCGCGAGGCCATTCTAGCTTTACGAGTAATTATAGAAAAAACGATAGAAAAGAGAAAGAGCGTCTATATAGGATTTGTAGATTTAGAAAAAGCCTTCGACAACGTAAAATGGGGGAAGATGTTCGAAGTGCTGAGAAAGGTAGGGATGAAATACAGGGACAGAAGAATAATACATAATCTCTACAAAGAGCAAAAGGCAGTTATAGAATGTGAGCAGGAACAAAGGGAAGTAGATATCCGGAAGGGAGTGAGACAGGGATGTGCATTGTCACCTCTAGTTTTCAACTTATATATCGAAGATGCGATTAATATTGTTAAGGAAAGAACAGCCTCAGGGATCAATGTACAGGGCCAAACTATTAACATGCTCAGATTTGCGGATGATATAGCAGTGTTAGCATCTAGCAAAGAAGAATTAGGAGCGGCTTTGAATGAAATGGAAGCAGTTTTGACACAGGGCTTCGGCATGAAAATCAATAAAAAGAAAACTAAAATTTTGGTATGTAGGGGATGTGAAAATAGAACTAAAATGGAAATACAAATTGGAAATGAGAAGATAGAGGAGGTCGTGGATTTCTGCTACTTAGGAAGTAAAATAACTCAAGACGGTAGGAGCACTAAAGATATAAAACAAAGAATGGCGCAGGGCCGAGTTGCGTTTAACAAAAAGAAACAACTGTTATGCTCGAGAACGGTTAATATAGAGACTAGGAAGAGACTCTTAACGTCGTATGTATGGAGTACGGCATTATACGGGTGCGAAACTTGGACAATAGGAGAAGCGGATAGAAAAAGAGTAGAAGCGTTTAAAATGTGGTGCTACAGACGCATGATGAAGATACCGTGGATAGATAAGGTTAGCAATAGGGAAGTATTAGAAAGAGTTGGGGAAAAGCGAAAGGTATGGAAAACAATAAAGAGTAGGAGAGATAGGATGGTAGGACACCTTCTAAGACACGAAGGAATAGTTCGTGACATACTAGAGTCAGAGATAGGAATAAAAAGAGGTAGGGGTAGGCCTAGATTAGACTACTGCTCTCAAATAGTTAGGGATGTAGGATGTTCTACTTTTAGGGAAATGCGTAGGTTAGCTCAGGATAGAAAAGAATGGAGGTACGCGTCCAACCAGTCTTCGGACTGAGAACCTTATGATGATACTTTTTTTGTGTTTAACACAACAGGCAAAACCGCAACATTTTATTTAATATACCTACTTTCCGGGATAGCATTAATTTTTTAAAGCACTGCCACTGCAAATGTCAAATTTCCCGGAAAATGCGAAATTGCGACCAAACGGTACATCTGAGGTCCAAAGAGTTTTTAACAAAGTGACCCTAAAATTCGATAAGCAATCCAAAGATGCAATAATATACAGGCTGTTCCATATAAAATAACGAATTTAATATATATTTCCGCTATAACCGGAAGTCCGCCAACTTTGAAAATAATTTGAAAACATGCAGTTTACAAATTAGAGTAGTTTTTGGGCTTAGCAGTTTCTTCGTATTTCCAATGGTGGTGGAGATATAGAGGAACACGCTAGCGTGGGACACCCTATATACAGGATGGCCCGAAATTAGCGTGCAATATTTTACCAGCGTGTTCTGTGGCCAAAAATAAGGCAAGATGAACCTATAAGCTTCGTAAGGGAGCTATTTTCTCTGCAATACTTCATAATTTTGGTTTCAAGCCAACTTGCTTCGTAAGAAAACGTGTAATTTCGACGCCATATTTAGTCCAAACATTAACTTATGACACATCACTAGAAAGCGAATTCGTAGTAGAATCTAATGGCACTAGATCATATACAGGGTGCTCTTTATACAAAAGTAATGTGTTTACCAACCAAGTAAGTATCTGGACCCAAATTTCAACTCACTACCTACGTTAAAATAATAACAAAGTATTGACAACTCAAAAATTTCACTTACCGTTGCAAATTAAATAATTTTTTTTGTAGATTAAACTTTGTTTGATTTATTACCAGGGAAACAATCATTGACAGGCTCTGTACACAAAAAGTCATTTATTTATACAACAATGTACAATCAACCATAATAAACGTAAGTACTTTAAAAAATGGAAAGAAAACATTACCAAGTTAAAAACTTTTTACGCCCTAGTCTTGCAAAATTCTAGTTATTACTATACAACCTTAACATTACATTTTCAACAAATTGCAATAAATGGCACGAAATAGAAGATAAGAAACATATACACCAACAATTCGTTGAAAACAAAACAGATATAGTGCGACTAGAAAAAAGAAACAAATTATTACCTACATGATTGTTCTTAACATTTAAAAAATTGTACTCCACGTTTTGGTCGTATATAAAAAAATTATCGCATCAGCTTGGCACAATTTTTACTGAACATTTTCCTACAAAATTTTTATCAACTTGCCAACAGAAATAAGTACAAATATATTGACCCAACAAATAATAGACATATAATTAAATAACGCTTGTTTTCTTTTAAAAACTCAAGAAATTTACGACTTTCGTTACCCCAGGAATAACTTAACCCTATATACCTTTAGCGAGGGCCAATTGCTTCTTTTTAAAGGGGTAAGTTTTTGAAAAAAATCCTGTTCACAGCACAAAAACTCTTCTTAAGAAAAACACTTTCTTATCATAAGAAATGACCTAATACCTAATATCACGGTACTTGAAATTCGACTACCTAACTATTTACACGGTCTTAATAAGGGATGATCGTCGTCAAAGGCACATGCCGGGATTCTGGGCGCACCACAGCGGCCAAAGGGCTTCGGCGGCCAACCCGCGGCCCACCAATCTGTCTCTTTGGGTATTCAAACGGGTATAAACGTCTTCCTGGATGGACATAGTTTCAGCGTCCATGTGCGGATCGCTCCACATGCGTTCTGCAAACGCTGCAGCTCGAGGCCAGAGTCTCGCATCCAGCGAACTCTGGTCCAATTGCTCGCTCCACAAGCACACTTCGCCTCCAAGGATTAGTTTTCTCTCCAGGTGTTGGAATTGCCACGGTCGGTGGCTGTAGACTGTTTGCCAAGGCCTGTAGGAGAAATCGTTTTGAGCAGGTGCCCTTTCTCGACTTTCAGCAAGAGGATCTCGGTTATATATGGGGGAATTTGGATAATCTAAGATTCCAGGTACACAGTGCAGTCTGTGGAAGACAGAGGAAGTTTGAGAAGTAGGAAAGTTTCGAGAAAGTGCGGTAATTTGAAGAGAAGTTTGAAGATTCAAAGGGAAGTCGAAATGTTTGATAAGGGGAAGTTGGCTGTACGGATATATTTCACGTAGTTACACTGTGCCAATACTGCAAATTTCAGCCCTAAGAAGATGCGACCTTTCCAATAAAAATTGAAGAACTTGTTCCCAGTTTGGAAGTTTATTGTAGCGATAGATTCCGAAGGCGATAAATTCGACCGAGGTTACGCGTTAAGTGTTTACAGTACATGCCTAGCGTATTTGGCGTTTTGGGACGTGATAAACCGTTGTACTGTAAAGTTAATTTAGAAGAGTTTTAACTGTTAATTTGTGTATTGGCGGATTGTTTAGGTTACTTAATTGTTTGCTGGTAGTTGTTTAATTGTTGTTGTTTGTTTGTTGCTTATATATTTCGCTGCTTATATTGTTAATTTTAAATTTTGTGTTCTCGAAACACTTTCAATTGCAAATATTTTGTACTTTAGTCACTGTATAATGCAAATAAATTGTTAAATACGAAATACGTTACAATATGAAGTTTCCAAGTATTGTTTGAAAATTAACAACATAACAATTTGAGATAGACATAGGAACGTATCGACGAATCCACAAGACTTGCTTTAATTTCGATGTCAGAAAGTGTAAATTAACTTTAATTTTCGTAATTTCGTAATTTTTGTAAATATTTGTAAAAAAATTATTCCATAAAATTTTGTAATTTTTACAAAAATTTGTAAAATATACATACATATTTTGTAAAAATTTGTTATTCCGTAAAATTTTGTAATTTTTGTAAAAATTTGTAAAATATTTTGTAAAAATTGCAACATTTTTTACAAAAATTACAAAATTTTACGGAATAACAAATTTTTACAAAATATGTATATTTTACAAATTTTTACAAAAATTACAAAATTTTACGGAATAATTTTTTTACAAAATTTTACGGAAATTTTTTTGCAAAATTTTACGGAATAACAAATTTTTAAAAATTTACAAAATATTTTTACCAATTTTTACAAAAGTCCTTTAAAGTTGTAAAATATATTTTGTAAAAATTTGTAAAATATTTTGTAAATTTTTGTAAAAAAATTGTTATTCCGTAAAATTTTGTAAAAATTTGTAAAACACGTTTTGTAAAAATTTGTAAAATATTTAATACAAATTGCAAAAATTTTTACAAAAATTACAAAATTTTACGAACTAACAAATCTTTTACAAAAATTTACAAAATATTTTACAAATTTGTACAAAATATGTATATTTTACAAATTTTAAGGACTTTGTAAATTTTTGTAAAAATTGGTAAAAACATTTTGTAAATTTTTGTAAAAAAATTATTCCGTAAAATTTTGTAATTTTTGTGAAATATTTTGTAAATTTTTGTAAAAAATTTATTCCGTAAAATTTTGTAATTTTTGTAAAAATTTTTGCAATTTTTACAAAATATTTTACAAATAATGAAAGTCATGTATGGTTCTCCGTGCCGACTTTTTTTGGGCCAAAAACAAATTTTCAGCAATATATCTCTTTGGGTTTTCAAATAATAGGCCACTCACTGTGGCAACCAACTTCAAATTTCCTAAAATACTCGAGATCTTCAAGCAGATTATCAAAAATTGGACATCCTACAGAACATGTTGTGGAAAATCTGCTGGAAGACAAAATTACCTTACCTGTAAGGATCGCAGGCAGCGTCCCCAGTTTCCCTCCATCTGCCGAAACCGCAGTCTAAATACCAAGCGTCCACGTGCGATAAAATCACCCTGTAGTTATCCGCTAATAAATCAGCGGTTTCAGGCCACAAACTCGCCCCCCAAGCTTGTACAACAATGTTGCTCTTGTTCAGATATTTAAAGATGTACGGTCTTTTACTCAAATTGCTTGACCAAACAATGACATTCGGTACCCTCTTCCCGTCATTCGCATTCCGCAGTCTCTTCAGAGCCTTCAAAGTGAACTCGCCCCACAAATCGTGTAAATCGGTATAGTTGTACCCCCTTACGGTTTTTTGCAAAAACTGCGACCAACACTCTAAATTGACTTCATCACCACCCAGATGAAAAATCTCATTTTCACCAGTAAGTTCGATGAGGTCGCGATATAACTTTTCTAGTACATCGTAGACGTTCGGATTGTCGGGGTTCAGTTGGCCACAGGGGGGTTCCCCGCAGTACAAGCTCCAGGGGCGCTCGTTAACGCAAACGGCCAAGTCTCCCAGACCCTCACCTGGCCCCCAAGTCCAACCGTTGCCCGCATGGGCTGGAGTATCCACCTCGATGACTATCTGCAGTAAAGGTTACCCAATGATACCGATACCGACGATGACATGACAGGCTACTAAATTTACTCACCCTTATACCCCTAACCCTGGCAAAATCCACTATCTCCCGAACTTCTTGAGGAGTATACACCATGTCCGAGGAATACGCCCCAAATTTGGCAAGCTTCGGCAAACGCGGCAGCACCAAAGGAAAACTCTGACTGTCCGACACGTGCCAGTGGAAAACGTTCAATTTATTGGCGGCCATGCCCACCAGAACCCTTTTTATGCTGTCCACAGAAACAAAATTTCTCGCGGTGTCCAGCAAAAGTCCCCGGTAGGCGAAAGCTGGCGCGTCTTGAACACTGGCGCCCTTGAGGGTCTTTAAAACACCCACCCCTTCCGTCTCGTCCCACCAAATTAATTGAGATAGAGTTTCTAGGCCGTTCCTCGCCCCGAAGAACGTTTTCGCGGTTATAGAAGCCACTAATTCGTCGTCTTTCGGCCGCACCGTCAAATTATAACTTTCGTCGGTGTTCAACTTCAAATGCACATGTTCAGAAAACGCTACACTCACTTTAATAACAAATTGCTTTAAGTCACTCTTCTGCTGCCAGTAATCAGGACTTTGCACTAAATTCACTATATTGTCGTTAAAATGTGTATACGACCTTTCCAGTAAAGATCTAGCAGGTTCCGATGCGGTTGTTTCGAAACAGATTTGCTTGTGATAGAACGCCACAGCTCGGACGCCAAGGGTGACAGGTCCAGTGGGCTGCGGCCACAGTTGAGTGGAACCGCAGAGCATGTTGCAAGTCGACAGCGATTTAGCCGGCCCATTTTCGTGTTTAGGACGTCGTTCGCAACGTTGGTTCAGGCATTCCCACGTCCAATCATGGTTCGGGGTTCTGAAATGAAAAAAAATTAAATGGGTCAAAGTCGAGTGGTGGGGGGTGTACCCAGAACTGTCCACTTTACTCTCATCATCATAAGGTTCTCAGTCCGAAGACTGGTTGGACGCGTACCTCCATTCTTTTCTGTCCTGAGCTAACCTACGCATTTCCCTAAAAGTAGAACATCCTACATCCCTAACTATTTGAGAGCAGTAGTCTAATCTAGGCCTACCCCTACCTCTTTTTATTCCTATCTCTGACTCTAGTATGTCACGAACTATTCCTTCGTGTCTTAGAAGGTGTCCTACCATCCTATCTCTCCTACTCTTTATTGTTTTCCATACCTTTCGCTTTTCTCCAACTCTTTCTAATACTTCCCTATTGCTAACCTTATCTATCCACGGTATCTTCATCATGCGTCTGTAGCACCACATTTCAAACGCTTCTACTCTTTTTCTATCCGCTTCTCCTATTGTCCAAGTTTCGCACCCGTATAATGCCGTACTCCATACATACGACGTTAAAAGTCTCTTCCTAGTCTCTATATTAACCGTTCTCGAGCATAACAGTTGTTTCTTTTTGTTAAACGCAACTCGGCCCTGCGCCATTCTTTGTTTTATATCTTTAGTGCTCCTACCGTCTTGAGTTATTTTACTTCCTAAGTAGCAGAAATCCGCGACCTCCTCTATCTTCTCATTTCCAATTTGTATTTCCATTTTAGTTCTATTTTCACATCCCCTACATACCAAAATTTTAGTTTTCTTTTTATTGATTTTCATGCCGAAGCCCTGTGTCAAAACTGCTTCCATTTCATTCAAAGCCGCTCCTAATTCTTCTTTGCTAGATGCTAACACTGCTATATCATCCGCAAATCTGAGCATGTTAATAGTTTGGCCCTGTACATTGATCCCTGAGGCTGTTCTTTCCTTAACAATATTAATCGCATCTTCGATATATAAGTTGAAAACTAGAGGTGACAATGCACATCCCTGTCTCACTCCCTTCCGGATATCTACTTCCCTTTGTTCCTGCTCACATTCTATAACTGCCTTTTGCTCTTTGTAGAGATTATGTATTATTCTTCTGTCCCTGTATTTCATCCCTACCTTTCTCAGCACTTCGAACATCTTCCCCCATTTTACGTTGTCGAAGGCTTTTTCTAAATCTACAAATCCTATATAGACGCTCTTTCTCTTTTCTATCGTTTTTTCTATAATTACTCGTAAAGCTAGAATGGCCTCGCGCGTTCCTCTATTTCGTCTAAATCCGAACTGATCTTCTCCTAATATTTCTTCCGCATTTTTCTCTATCCTTCTTTGCACAATTCTAGTTAAAATTTTTGACGCATGGGAAGTTAAACTGATAGTTCTAAAATTTTCGCATCTATCCGCGCCTTTTCTTTTTGGCAAAGCTACTATGATGTTCCGTTTGTAATCTTCTGGAATCTCGCCTGTCAGGTATATGCGACTAACTAATTTAAATAAACGATCTATTACCTCTTGACCTGCGCACTTTAAGATTTCTGCCTGCAAGCCATCTATACCTGGTGCTTTATTATTCCTTAAACTTTTTAGTGCTATCTCAAACTCTTCTCTCATTATAGGACTCCCTAGGTTATCCCCCTCTACACTGCTTTCGCTTTCTAATATATCTTGCACTTCCTGTCCCGCATATAAGTTTCCTAAATATTCTTTCCACCTATCTGCCTTCTCCCCACTTCCGATTAGGATATCTCCTGCCTCATTTCTAATGTTTTTGGTACTAGATCCAATTTCTCTAAAGTTTCTCCTGATTATTTTATATGCTTCATCAGTCTTTCCTACTTCGAACTTATCTTCCACTTCTTTGCATTTATTATCGATCCATTGCTCTTTCGCTTTCCTACATTTCCGAATAATTTCCCACTTGATCGCCTTATATCTTTGTTTCCCTATTTCATCTAACCTATTTTTATATTTTCGCCTTTCCTCTATTAGACTCACAATATGTTTTGTTATCCAGGGTTTCCTACTTTCATTCTGTTTATGACCCAAAATATCCCTAGCTGAGGAAACTAAACTATTTTTAATGCATTTCCATTCTGCCTCTATGTCCCTAACAATATTTCCACCCGTGCCCTTTAGTGCTTCGTTTGTCTTTTTCTCGAACTTATTGCGCATATCATCATCTTTTAGTTTCTCTGGGTCAAGATACCTTCTTCCGCTTCTTTTTTTCAAAATCTTAAATTTAAGATTGGCTTTCATAAGGACTATGTTGTGATCACTATCTATATCTGCTCCTGGATAACTTCTACAATCCTTAACTTGATTTCTAAATCTTTGCCTAACGAGAATGTAATCTACTCTACTATAAGTATAAATATATTAAAACCCAGATGAGGTTTTGAATACTCCTCGAATAAAATAGAATGTATTAGACTGTACACCATACATAATTGATATTTTTAACTTTAAAAACTCGAGTATTCGCTAGTGTGCCTGCTTCCCGCGTTTATCCCCAAAAGAGGGTAGGCTATCAAAATGAGTCTTTAATCGATTTGGGTCGCGTATTTATAAAAAAAGCTCTTCATCAGTACGTACAACAGAATCTGAATAAACCGCAAAGTTATCTGTTGCAAATCAGCACGAATTTTCTCGAGGAAAATTTCGCCTCGAAAAAGAAATAATGTTTAGCTTGCGGAATCGCGATTTTTCCACAATAGAACCGGCTCCTTCTGGGTGCATTATCGGGAATATGGGTTCTATTAATCATCCGAGATCGCTCTCTGCCGCTATAAACGACTCGGAGCAGGACAAATTTGCATGATGTGGCAAGTGTATATATTTTAAATTATAGCGAGGGGTGTCTCACTGTAGGCAGTAGGTGTACAAAAGTTGGGCAGTACCTTGGAATTACTTCGGCAGTACGGCATTATGTGGGCAGTACTCGGCATTATTGAGCATTACACGGCATTACTAGGCAGTACGCGGCAATACTAGGCAGTACGCGGCAATTATTGGGCATTTTTGGGCAGTAACGCAAAATGTAAAGTGTTGTCATTGGCCATCCCGTGCGCTGCCATGCGTAGTAAGGGCGGGGATGTCGCGGTTTGTTCTTCGAAATGTAGTTGTCATACTGACTGTGATCTGTGCTCTTAAAACAAGTTCATTTTCAATGCCTGCCTTAACGAAGGTTGCTAAATTGCAACTTCTGTAAAAAAATTTAATTAAAGTGATCGAATGCCTTTTGAATAAACCATAACCGTGTTAGGTACTATGGTACTAAAAAATGAAAAAAACACTCGGTTATTTCTTCAGTTATTGCCGTTATTTCAATATTATTAATATACTTACGTAAATCTAGAAAACCACATGCAGTTTCAAAGTTTGAGATACAGCACAACATTGTCCTATTTAAGTGGGACACCCTGTATACAGTGAAAACAATTTTTGACTATGTACTTTGCTAAATATAATAAGGGGTCTTTGGGACTTTTTCTCTAAAATGCGTGAGGGTGTACATCGCACTAATGACACTCTGTTACAAAAATTTGATAAAATACCTACATTATGTTTCACTTCGACAATGAAAAACTAAACCTAGAAGATTTAACCGAATTGGACCAAATACTATACGATAAGAAATGTAGGCCAGAATTTGCGAAAACGGGGTAAGGTAATGAGCAACTTTAGGCATCTGACGGTTTGCAACTATTGAAATTTTAGAAACGGTCCGTTTGCTTCGATCCCAACGGACTTGTACCTTGACGTATTTCCAGTATCTTATACTGAAACGGGTGAGATGGCTTGTGTGCTTCAATGATCTAAAGAGCCGAATCAAAGGTTTAACCGTATTGGTGGGGGGGGTATTGAGAAGACAGACTAAATCAAGTCCTTGAGAGAAGGCAGTAGCTCTTTCAGTAATCAGAGTGGCAGATACTGTGGAAGTCGGTATGGCATTTTGATACTCACTCTGTGACGTGGAAGGCAACGGGAAACCACCACATTATTGTATCCCCCCACCACAGTGTACTGAAAATTTTATGATGATGGCACCTTCTGGAGTAAAATATTCCGGAGGTAAAATAAGTCCCACATTCGGATCTCCGGGCGGGGACTGCGTTGGGGGGAGACATCAGCAATATTATTATTAATAACTGTAGGAGATTTTAGCAATAAGAGCATTAGAAACATTCTATTTAATCGGAAGAGAGGAAAAGGCAGATAGATGGAAAGAATATTTGGGAAGCTTATATGCAGGACAAGAACTAAGACAAGTTTTATTAGAAAAGGAAATCGGTGTAGAAGGGGATAAACCTTAGGTAGTCCTATTATGAGGGAAGAGTTTGAGCTAGCATTAGAAAGTTTAGAAAAGAATAAAGCACTAGGTGTAGACGGATTGCAGGCAAAAATTTTAAAGTGTGCCGCTCAAGGGGTACAGGAGTGTCTATTTAAATTAGTTAGCCGCATATACGAGACAGGTGAAATTCCACAGAGAAGATTACCTACAAAAGGAAAAGCATGGATAAGTGCGAAAATTTTAGAACGATCAGTTTAACTTCTCACGCATCAAAAATTCTGACTAGAATTGTGCAAAGAAGGATGGAGAAAAGAGCATAAGAAATATTAGAAGATCAGTTCGGATTTAGACGAAATAGAGGGACGCCTGAGGCCATTCTAGCTTTACGAGTAATTATAGAAAAAATTATAGAAAAATAAAAAGGCTCGAGAAAAGGGAAAGAGCGACTATGTTTGTGCAGATTCAGAAAAAGTCTTTGACAACGTAAAATCGGGAAAGATTTGCGAAATGCTCAGAAAGGCAGAGATGAAATATATAGACAGAAGAATAGTGCATAATCTCTACAAAGAGCAAACATCAGTTATAGAATTTGAGCAGGACGAAGAGAAGTAGATATCTGGAAGGGAGTGAGACAAGGATGTACGTTGTCACCTCTAGTTTTCAACTTATATCGAAGATGCGATTAATATACAGGGCCAAACTGTTAACGTGCTCAGATTCGCGATGTTATAGCAGTGTGAGCAGTTAGCATCCAGCAGAGACGAATTAGAAATAGCTCTGAAAGAAATGGAAGCATGAAATGACATGAAAATCAATAAAAAGATAACCGAAATTTTTGGTATGTAGAGGACGTTAACATAGAACTAAAACTAAAATACAAATAGGAAATGATAAGATAGAGGAAGTCACGAATTTCTACTATTTAGGAAGTCAAGTAACTAGCGATGGTAGGAGCACTAGAGATATAATACAAAGAAAAGCGCAGGGTCGAATTGCGTTTAACATAAAGAAACAACTGTTATGCTCGGGAACTGTTAATGTAGAAACTCGGAATAGACTCTTAAAGACGTATGTATGGAGTACGGCAAGTATGTTCGGGTACGAAACTTTTACAATAGGACAAGCGGATCGAAAAAGAAGAAAAGCGTTTGAAATGTGGTGCTCCAGACGCATGATGAAGATAACGTGGATAGATGATAAAGAAAAATGGAGATTTCAAGAGATAAGAAAAATACTAAGTGCAATTAGCATGTGATATCAGCGACGATATCAGTATCACAGGAGTCTTCTAATATTTTTAAAGCAGGCTCACAGTAAGTACCTACCTAAGAACAAATTCAAAATTAGTTTGAATTATACAGGATAATGCGCCAAGAAGCGTATTCACAGTTTAAAAATTTCAAATTCGTACAGTTTTATTGATCCACTGTGTATATAAATATAAAGGCAAGAAGATCTGAAGACCTAAAATTCAGAAAATAATTTAAAAGTGTATCATAAAAAGATGTTCTCTCAGTTACTCTGTAGGTTTGAGTATTTTATTTTCTTTTTATTATAAAACTTAATTTACGTTTTTCATTAATATGATTTTTATTTATACATTATTAAATGTTATTGTTTTCAATGTTTATCAACTGTTAGTCGAGAATTCAAACATAATGTTTCGGGGATCAAGGTGCTGGACGACTGATTTTGTCGTTGAATATTGGTCGCCTCACACATCCATTTCTATGCTTTTCTTACAATGTTACAATAATATTTTTGTCCTACAAAATAGAAAACCGACTTCAATATACAATGAGAACATCATCAATGTAGTCGAAGTCAATTAAATGCGCATTATTAAGGATAACTCAAAAACTGCTGGTCAGATCTTGATCAAATTTATATGGGACCACATGAGAAGCACCAGCTTTCAAATAAAAAAAGAATCATCAAAATCGGTTCACCTAGAGAAAAGTTCTGAGGTAACACACATAAAAAAAATACAGCCGAATAGAGAACCACCTCCTTTTTTGAAGTCGGTTAAAAATAAGTCATTGTGTAGATTTTCGACTGAACAGTACGTTGATTTTGTACTTTGTTACTTTTTTGTTGCTTCAGCAATTAGTTTAATTTTTTCAGTGCCTACATGTTTACAATACGTTATTATTAACAGACTTCAAAAAAGGAGGAGGTACTCAATTCGACTGTATTTTTTTATGCGTGTGTTACCTCGGAAATTTTTTCTAGGTGAACCGATTTTGATGATTCTTTTTTCATTTGAAAGCTGGTGCTTCTCGTGTGGTCTCATATAAATTTGATCAAGATCTGACCAGTAGTTTTTGAGTTATCCTTAATAATGCGTATTTAATTGACTTCGACTACATTGATGATGTTCTCATTGTATATTGAAGTCGGTTTTCTATTTTGTAGGACAAAAAAATTATGTTACTTTGCTTATTTTGTTGATTTAACGCAATAAATAAATTCAACTTTGTTTTGCTAATTAATACAGATAATTATTCACGCTCAACTGGGCGGAATTGTTTAGGCAGTTCACGGAATTATTAGGTAGTATCCGGCATTACTATAGGCAGTACCCGGCATTATTAGGCAGTACCCTGCATTATTAGGCAGTACCCTGCATTATTAGGCAGTACTCGGAATTATTAGGCAGTACTCTGCATTATTAGGCAATATGGGCAGTAGGGCAGTAGGTGTACAAATTTTAGCCCAGTGAGACACCCCTCGAGTTATAGTTTTGCCCTGCGGGAATGTTGCCTCTGAATGATACCTAAATAAATTGTTTTAGTTTACTGCTTCTACCTATGTAAAATACGTACAAAATAATTATTTTCATATTTCATTATGTGTGTATCCATGAGTTGGTGATCGACTTACCGATTTCAACAAAGTCAAAAAACATTTAATAATTGTACAACGTACAATTAAATATATTGAAAAATGTTCGAGATAGGTACCTATAGGTATATTGTAAATATATAGAATTATGCGATGTGATCAAATATGGTTTGGATTTAAAAGAAATAGGGGAACGCGTGGGTCATTCTAGCTTTACGAGTAATAATAGAAAAAAACAATAGAAAAGGGAAAGAGCAAGATTAGACTATTGCTCTCAAATAGTTAGGGACGTAGGATGTTCAACTTTCGGGGAAATGCGTAAGTTAGGATAGGGAAGGATGGAGGTACGCGTCTAACCAGTTTTTGAACTGAGAACCTTATGACGATGAAATATTTTTAAATAAAAAAAAAGTTAATACTAACCTGTATGAAGTATAAATATTCTTTATGTATCTGTTTATTATTTTTGGAATCGGTTTGGACGTTTGCTGCCAGTACAGATACACGACCAAACCACCGCAAAGTAAAAACAGCCCTACGAGAGCCCTCCGCATGTCGCCATGTTTCATCCTTCCCCGCTTCTGAAACAACCAATAAAACCAACTGTATAAAACAAATAAATATAACGCAAAAACCACAAAAATAAAAAGTACGTCCATCTTAGTTACTTTGTCTTTGGCGCTGACATCCTGACATGGGTACTGTCATTCTGAGATCAGCCTACTGTTATCCCATTCTCCACATTTATGAATACCTGCAGTTATCAAAGTAAATACTCAAAAAGGACAAACTTGACCTGAATTATTTATGAATACGTGCATATTGATATTTGCGAAAGATGATGTACGGTTTCTTCCTAATTATTCCTCACTTAAAACAGGATTAAATGTGAAACTCGTGTTAAATTTAAGAAGTTCAATAAACTTTTCTAAAGAATTCAATTACGCATTTCAACTTCATATATCGTATCGATCCAACTGTTTCAAAAGACGTCACTAAGCGACATTTACGAGAGCGACGAATACATTTTCAGTTTTCTTTCTTTTATTCTGAATTGCTATTTTTGTTGAATAAAAGTTGAGCATGTTAAAAGAGAGCTACAGAAAAGGTTAACAAAAGTGCACTTTCTTGTGGGGGTTGCTTGAAAATCATAACTTTTAGTTGAACATCCTACATCCCTAACTATCTGAGAGCAGTATTCTAATCTGGGCCTATCCCTATATACCGTGTTACAAACTTCCATGTGTACATGGGGAAATAACATGGGCAATTACATTTTTGGGGATTCCTGCTCCCCATGTGTAGTTACAGCGGTGGTAAAGGTAGCAATCGAAAGATTATTTTTTTCTACGTATGAGGATATCAAAAACTCTACAACTTTCCAATTTATTAAAGCATTAAAAGCAAAAATTACATTAATAATTTTCTAACTAAAACACAGAAATTTATCAGATTATCCATGACAACTTAATTTATTCTAATCACGGACGTCTTTGATTTTTATGGATTTTCTGAACTGTCAACATTTAAAAATGAACAAAAATATTTCGTCGACTGCGAATTATTTTGAACCAAGTCTCAAAATGTTAATTGCGCAGTATTTGGATTTGAAGGTTAGTATACGTTTTTTTATTTCGTGGATGGGACTACAGTGTTGTTTACAATTTAAATTGGAATGTTATTACAGGTAAACAAAACTGTACTTGTATTTGCAGGAAAAATTGAAATTTGGCTTTTGTACGATGGACATGGTTCAAGATGAATTTTAGTTTTGTTGCAAAATTTATTTGCAGCAAAAAAATATTAAACCATGTCCATGTGAATAATGGTTTAAGGAAAAAATAATACTAATTTGATGCAAAATATTTATGGAGTTGTTATAACATAGGAGTAGAACTTATATATAAATTTCATAGAATTGTTTGTCAACCTGTGGCATGTATTTTAACATTGATTTCAGATCTGCTTTCTTCTTTGGTTCCAACGATGGATTTTCTGTGATTTGTTTCACATTATTAAAGTAATCCAGTGTATTATTATTGTTAGGTTTGGCACGCTGATTTCGTTTAGTACCATCCAGTCTCACAGTAGTCAAAATACCCTTAAAAGACGTTTTATAACTAACGTACATACTAGAATTTAAGTGAATAAATTTAACTTTTGTGTAAGGAATTTTATTATATGCAAATTTCTTTGCCAATGTTTGGAAATTTAAAAAATCAGTCGACTTCATTTGCAATATAATAATTTTTTTTGTAGAATTGGCAATGTGCACTAGGTTTCTTATTAACGACACTGGGCTGTATATTTCTGAATAACGCATTTTTCTTTCAAGAAAGCTGTGCACAGCATCCACTTCCTGTACATTGGTATGTCCGGGTTCTGAAAATTTTTGTTGTATCGACTCTATTTGGGGATGCTTCTTGATGAAATGCTGTAATCCAAAGGACATAATGCTATTCCTGTTTTGGGGGATACAGGAATCAGACCAAATGACCAATTTCTTTATTTCAGGGAAATCTGTAACAATTCGATCTAAAATTTTTAGAAGACTGCTGCAAATGTGATTTCCTGTTCTTCCAGATATCATTTCATGCCATACTGCACAGTATGTTTTCTTATTCTTTGAACAGTGTGCGGTTAAATTATAAACACTGAATTTACGTTTATAAAAAGTTTGATACATTTGCTTTTGGCAGTGCATAAACATTTTGCAAATCAAATGATATGAATACAGTGTTTTCATCTTGTGTTTCCCTGTCCTGGTTCCTTTCCATTTTGCTTTCCTCTTTTCCTTTCACATGGTTCTCAAATTCTTCACGTCTTGTATCTGTCACATTAGTAGAATTTTTCATTTCCTCGCAGAAATCGCATCTATCCTTTTTAGGTTTAAAAAAGGAAATGTTGAAATTTGTATTAAAAATACCCCGATAAACATTTATTTTGACATCAGAATTGGGGTGTTTTTCTTTATAGAGGTCAAACATTTTTTTTAGTGTTAAATCTTGTTCTAAATATTCTTTATTTGTGCTGCCTCGACAATAATGACTTTCCATCCGAGGAAATGAATTGATGTGTCCTTTTATTTGGTTAATTTCGTCCACATTGGTGATTCTTTTCACATGTTTTCCACGTACAGATGTTTTGGGTGTACCTGTTCTTTGGTAAATTTCTTCAAAAAAATATGAAATCCTCCGAGAGCTAATATTTAGCGTATTTAAAAAAAAAGTTTTGCAAACCTGTACTCTGTTGCCATTCAATTCAAAATAGTATTTCAGAGTGTACTGTTTATAGCTGTCTTTTGGCTGTGGAAAAGCTCTCGGCCTACTTCTATCTTTTTCGGTTCTTTCTACAAACTTACTGTAAAAGTGTGCTTTCTCTTGGTCTTCCAGTCGCCAAAAACTTTTATGTACAGATTTCTGGTCTTCAATGTTTATTTTAAGTTTGCACTTTAAACGACATTCACACTGACCCTTCACTGTCTTCATTTCCACAAGCTTCCCTTTGCTATTAAGATAATCCAGCCCAGCTTGTCTACGCCTTTTTCTCACATTCTGTTTACGTTCATTAATATTCCTTTTACGTTTCCGGGAACGATGTTTATTCGTGCTGGTAGGCACCGCAATTGGGTTGCTTTCGGGACCACCAATATTGCTTTCATTAGCAGAATTTGACATATTTTCTGATAGTATGTCATCGTCATGGAGGTCTTCTACTATATTAGATGAAGATGAAAATTCATCTGCGTCGAGTCTATAAGTTGGATCCTCTACATCACTTAGATCACCTACTAACTCGTCAAGGAAACTGAAAAAATATAGGTTATGTTGTATTTTTAATACTCAGTAGCATAATTCCTACGAATCAGACATTATTAATTATTATCCTATTATACTTACGTCAAAGGTGATGGGTCCATATTAGTACTTCTTTTAAAAAACCCTTAAAAGATATTAAAACACAAGAAGAATTAATGTGCACACACGACCGTTTTGCTGTTATGTTATGTTATGTTGTTATGTTACTATTTCCATGGTTGCAACAATTATATTGTACCAAGTCCCATGACACGTGACTGAATGGCCCCTTATAATTGGCTGTGGACTTGGTACAAAATAATTCTAAACAGTAGGGCATCTCCGGACATGATTCAATATAATTGTTCAGTTTGGCCAATGACACAGTTCTATTAGGTTGATCTGCGAGCTGGACATGGTACATTTTAATGCGTAAAACGTGTTGGTGATTTCAGCTTAAGATTAGTATAATGTGGACTTGGTACAAAATAATTCTCAGTCGACGATTTGTTCAGTTCAAGAAAAGGTTTTCATTGTGAAAATATTTTAGGGGGGCAATAGTTTGCGCGTAGTCCGTGCCTTATTTTCTGTAAAATTCAATAACGGTCCTATTCCTTCGGTATAACAACAAATAATTTAGTAAGAAATTTGAAGGCTGGGAATGAAATAATAAAAATTAAATTACTTTAATTTTACTGCAATTATGAAAAATTTAACAAGCGGCAACATTTGTTTATTTTGCTCCAATGAATTTTGTAATCTGGCAATTTAATACCTACTTATTTATTTCATATCTAGGTAAGGACAAAAACTTATTAATATACAATGAAATTAAAGTAACATAAAAAAAGAAAAATAACTATAACAAATATTCAAATAAACCCCCATTCTGTATCAGTTAGTATCCCAGCCTATTATAGAAATAATTTCTCACATTCGCAAGTTGCCGATCGTTTATTAAGTTACATTCCGCAAAAATAGCATTCCTTAAAGAATCAATATTTGCTTGACGAGTTTTAGAAATCTTATTTTTTAAATGACCCCACAAGAAAAAGTCACACGGTGTCAAATCGGTAGATCTAGCTGGCCAGTTTATAGCACCACCTCGACCAATCCAGCTCTCTGGAAATATTTCATTTAATAATTCCCTCACTTGTGCTCCAAAATGTGCTGGGCATCCGTCATGTTGAAACGAGACCTCTCGAATCGCATGTGCAACTTCTTCTAATGCAGGGCCAATATGGTTAATTAAAAGATCTAAATAAGCTTCTGAATTTAAATTTCCCTGTACTTCAAATGGTCCTATAATGCGATTATTAAAAATGCCTGCCCAAATATTGATTTTTTGAGGGTATTGCGTTGTAGTGGCTAGATTTATTCTGGGATTTTCCTGGGCCCAATGCCTAACGTTTTGTGAATTTGGCTTTTGATTTAAAGTGAAGGTACACTCATCGGTAAAATAAATTGATGAGAGGAAGCTGCGATCCCGATTAGCCAGTTCTTGCATTTCTTCACAGAAAGTTTGCCTTGATTCTTCGTCAAAAGGAAGTAACTCTTGGTGACATTGCAATTTAAAGGGATGATATTTGTTTTTTTTTTTTTAATATGTTACGGACAGTTTCTCTTGAAACATTACATTCTAGGGCAATAGACCTTAAACTAGATGTTGGACTAGCAGTTATCAAGCCTATAAGCGAATCAGAATTATCTAAATAAAAACCAAGTAAATTTATTAGTAAAAATTACCTTCTTTCAATGAAAGATTCCCAGTATCTTCAAATTTCTTAACTAAATTTTTTATTGTTGTTACCGAAGGAATAGGACTGTTATTGAATTTTAGAGAAAATAAGTCACGGACTACCCGCAGACTATTGCCGCCGTAAAATGTTTTCACAATGAAAACCTTTTCTTTAACTGAATAAATATTTTTGTTCATTTTGAAATCCAAATTTTAAATTGTCGACAAATAATGTTGACAGTTCAGACGAATTAGAAATTAGAATCAAGGAAGTCTTTGATTAGAATAAATTAAATTGTCATAAGGTAGTTAATCTGATGAATATCCGTGTTTTACTTTGAAAATTATTAGTGTAATTTTTGCTTTTAATGCTTTAATAAATTGGAAAGTTGTAGAGTTTTTGATATCCTCATACGCAGAAAAAATAGTCTTTCGATTGCTACCTTTACCACCACTGTAACTACACATGGGGAGCAGGAATCCCCAAAAATGTAATTGCCCATGTTATTTCCCCATGTACACATGGAAGTTTGTCACACGGTATATATATATATATATATATATATAATCATTCTTTCCTGTTCACCGTCATTGCCTTTGCTTCATTCCACGTTACACCCCTGCCTAGTAGTTCAAATACACCGAATTTTGAGCACCCTGTGTTTGGAATAACCTAATCAATTAGTGGTCATCGTCTCTATTAAATAAAAAATGGCATCACCTGTTTTCACGAATCGAAAATCGATTCCTCCGACCCTTCGCTAAAGATATCCAACATGCAAGGCTACGTTAAAGACATTATTCCACTAAAGTGTCGTGTTAAAGGCAAAAGAAAAAAAGTAGGTTGTAACTATTGATTATTTCAGGAACTGCCGTGGAAAAGCGACGCATTTCACGGGCAGTATTTTCCGCCGGCGGTCGCCTCTAGCATTTTACACCTAATTCGAATTTATGACCCCAAAAGTTGAAGTGAATTTTCTTTCCGGTGGTAATTTAACGGCGGAGACACAACTTTGTTTTTGGTTGTAATATTGATAGTGGACTCTGGATTAAATGTTACAAGAAATGGACGAATAATTGCAAGACAACGGCTTTTTACCAAAGGTAAATTGTTGTCAACTTTTTGGAAATGTCACAAGCTTTTTTGTTTGCCCCCAGGTGCGTCTCGTCGATGAAGAGATTAGGGGCCTTAACAAATTTTAGTAATGAAACACAAAACCAGTCGATGATGAATCCCACACATGACACGCCAGGAGTTAACGTCATGTTAGGAGGGTACGTACCCTATTTAACTTTACAGACTGCACTTTATACAATAAACCAGAGTATTAATTTTCTATCTCGGTATAACGTATTTACTAAAATTGGCATCATGTATATTGATGATTCAGTTTATAATTATTTTGTTCGGTACAGTTGCACTCTTTTTGCAGTCCAACAGATTTAAGTTGGCGAGCGGAGGAGGCGCGGCGCGTCGGCGCCTGCCACAGCCTGCATCTAACTCAGCGCAACAGTGGCGTGGACTTTTTTTACTCTTGGGAATAAATATTAAATAATAAAAATTCCCCGTTTCCAGTATGATACTTATCCATCGATTTATTAAATTTAGATACCCAAACCAAACAAAATGATGTTTTCGAGATTCAAATCAAATTTAATTCACTAAGGACCGGTTTTTCAAAGAATCCAACACCGGGTTAAGTCTGACACCGGCTTCGTTGCTATGATACAACCAATCAGAAAGCCGGTATCATAGCAACAAAGCCGGTGTCAGACTTAACGCGGTGTTGGATTCTTTGAAAAACCGGGCCTATGGGTCATTCAATAAACCTAGAAACAAAATTTATAATAAAGAAAATAGGGAAGAGGAAGAAATAAATGTTTTATCGCTGGTTGAGGCGACACCAAAAACTTCTTGTCGCGAAATCGAATCACAAGTTGGTGTTCCCAAAACAAAAGTTCAAAAAATATTTTTAAAAAAGACCAGGGTATATTTCCAACAAGATGGTGCCCCTGCACACAATTCTGCAATAGTTATAAATTATTTAGAAAATCATTTTCCGGGTAGATGGTTGGGTACAAATGGACCTATATTGTGGCCTGCAAGATCACCGGATCTGAGTATATTAGACTTTTTTGTTTGGGCATTTTCAAAAGCATGTTAATGCGCAACCCCGCTGCTCTCCAACTTAAATTGCCTTTCTCCTTATTATGACTTAACCCCATTACTTCTCTGGCATTCCATTTAGAATAATTACTGATGTTTGTGCTAATTATTTGTATAATCTTTTCCAGGGCTATGCTCAGCGGCATAATTTTAGTTGTATTCCTTCTCTGTTACTGCTGTCACAAGAACAGCAGAAAAGCGGAAGCAAATCCCAACAGTTACTACTGGAGAGATCCTAGATTATCTTCGTTGGAAGTATATACAGTGGAGGGCCAAAACGTGAGCGTACGTGCCGTTTTTTTCTTCAAAAAATTACCTTCCGCTGTTTAATAATATCCAAACATTTTCAGTGTTACATATCCGAAGAATTACCAATTTACGAAATACACAGAACACCACCGCCGCCATCTTATGAAGAAGTTGTGCCTTTAAAGAAAGATGCAACGCCACCTAGAAATAATACACCGGTTCAAGACGATACGGGATTGCCGACATACGAGGCAGCCATGATGATGGAAGTTACGGGACAGGGATACGTCTGAAATTGACCAAACCGATATCAATATGAAATACACCAGTAGACTACGGCACTGGACAAAATGACACCTGAGTCGTTTAGTTGATTTGATTGCGTTCATCTAGTAAGCAGTGGCTGATGTGCTAACTACAAAAAAATAAGAGTTGGCAGCACTTTTAGTCTTAGACAATATGGCGGACGTGTCAGCTGTCATTGATCTAGATTCTGGTCCTACAAATTAAGATACGTCGAGTAAGTTTTAAATTTTAAACAAATAACTGTGATATGAAACCAATTTGTACATCTTATAATTACGTTCAGTGTAAATGAAGTTAAAATATGAGTTTTCGTTGGTATTTAAGTAGACGATTATTAAGACTCATTAAGAACGGTTACTGAGACTAATTGGCAGTTATTAGAGTTATTGTGACTTGGAGAAATGTGTAAAGTGAATTTTAAAGTAATTGTGTTATTAAACTCTAACTTTCTAACCATGTTACCTAGTGATACATATTGTACAAGGATAAAATGTAAATATTATATTTAGCAGATACACATAATGTACAGTCCACCAGTTTTAAGTTGGCGAGCGGTGTAACAGTTACCGGTGAGCTTTTGAAAAGGTAACATGGCGGGTTGCGAACGGAAAGGTGTTTTTTTCGTAGTCAAACACGGGAAATAGTGCACGGAATGTTTTTGTTATTTTAAAAGCGAGAAAAGTGAAAGTGAAGTGAAGTGAACGTCACTGTCGCGCTGAGTTAGATGCAGGCTGTGGCAGGCGCCAACGCGTCGCGCCTCCACCGCTCTCCAACTTAAATATGTTGAACTGTATAGAGCGTTTTTCAATTATGCTGCAAAATTTTGGTCGAGTATTCATCTGATAATACCAATTTTATTCTGCAACATAATCCTAAACCACTTGTATAACAACGTACACCGTGTAAATAAACTTAAAACCAAATTAAGTATTTCTATTTCACGAAAACGAAATTACCTGTTTTTATCCGTGCGTCCAACAATTATTAAGAGCCATTCGGGCGGTTAAACGACAATTACCAAACAACATGTAATAGTGTAATTTAATTAACTTTAGTCGTAAAATGTTATTACTGTCTCTTCTGCAAAGGTTAAACACATTAGTTTGTGGACACATAATAATGAAATTTGGAAAGCAAAAGCTGTAAATCGTAAAGCAGCAAGAAATGCTCGAGTGACAACGACGTCATACTCTGACGTCATACAGGCTGCGTTTCACAACACAGTGTATGTTTAAATTGCGTTAGACGAAATTTGCAAACGATATTGCTGCTACAACACTGCGAATGCCAAATTATAATTAAACTGAATTTGATTCTGACTGCACAACTATTGTAGAGCGATAACATTCTTGAGCTATTTCAACAACAGTACGTACATTCTTGGCCTGGAACAAAACCGGAACAGGAACTCTAATAATAGTTCCCTTCCTATTCAGTATCCAAACGTTTACGTCAAACCATGGGATTTTCTCGCTGACAACAACAAAATATGATACAGAAAACTTTACCAGTTCGCGCATACATGCACAACATTGTATGGGAACGCGAAAACTAAACCGATTAATCAAGCGACCCGCGAGATACGGGAGCTCTATTATCAACTTCACAACATCCTTCTTGAGATGGGAGTTTTAATTTTAGAATTGGAACGACAAAAATAGCTGCAACTCGTCTGCCAGCGTGTGAGCAGGCCGGCAAGCAGGTTAACTAGGTAGAGAGGGATAATTACGAGAATTAAACAAGGGCTGACACAGTTCCCAATTAACTTATTATAATAATGAGTGCCACCAGCGGCGTCGCTTAAAGATACAGACTTGAAGCATCGCGAACCATTTCCTGGCAATCCTCTTGCGTGGTAATGGGTGTGGAATACACCAAATTTCTAATATAGCTCCAAATGAAAAAGTCAATTGGGGTCATGTCTGGTGAACGGGGAGGCCATAGATGTAGCCCGTTATTTGCTATCCAACGATCTTCAAACAGTTGATACAAAAAATTAGACACAAGTCGCCCATTGCGTGGTGGTGCCCCGTCTTGTTGGCACCACTGTTGTCGATATTGATGCCTTGGTATCATGTCCAAGTAATTATAATTATATACTTTTTTACACGGACGAAATATGTAGAAACGGTGACAAAACGAAAAACGATAGTCGCGACTTTACCTGAAAATCCGAGACAAATTTTCTGGGCTGCTTCACCCCTTTCAAACAATTGTAGCTACGCTACTGCCTTCCTGGTACTTCTCTGAACTCTCCCATGGAACCATGGTGTCACAATAATTAGTTTAACAATAATAATAGGGAGCACAACACATCATGTGAATCAAATGAGCATAAGTAACGGAAGTAAGTACCTAACAACAAAACGCATCGCATGGACCAACATATTAATGTATTTTACAGTTTCAAAGACTCCAGGCGCGTGCTACTTTTACTAAAAACAATATACAGTGTGTTGTTTTCGATTGAAAGTAAAAAAATCAATAAACAAGCAGCACATGTACGGTTTCCGATAATAAGGAAAAAACTTTGTTTTTCAACTGCTGTTATTACTTGTTTATGACTGTTGTGTTATGCAACCATTCAAAATCGTTCCCAGGCAAGCGGATAATTACCTACTGAGCTGCATTCGATAAATACATATTTTAATGTGCCGTAAAAAATTGTTTTCATGACCGTGCTAGTGAAGCATGAAACAAATAATTGGACGACACAATGGATAATAAAAAAAAGAAACGTCAACTTTATTGCACTTTTTTATTTTCGGATGGGATCATCTTTTCCGATAAATTAGTTCAAAAATGCAATATCCTTCACTTCAGCTATCTCCTTGTAATATGTTCATTTAGGAAATGAAATTTAAATTTGGCGTATTTAACCTGTAGTTGCAGTGCGTTCTCATTGGTGTGACGTCAGGCATAAGTGTCATGGCTTCCGTCAAACACAAACAGACATAAATTTGTGTTATCTAATTTATATCTGCAATAATAACGAATGATACTCAGGCATGTGAATGTCCTGAGACTGATACACACTGTATCATGACAACGGAAATAGATCACTCAGGCTGTTCATTTATCCCCTAAGTACGGCCCTGTTCGAGCGACTACCTGTTGCCAAAATCATTCGATACAATAACCTAGAGCAAAACTTTTAGCAAGTAAATTTCTTTCATAACCTTTGTTAGTTATTACTAGTAATAATTACTTACTTATGAGTCACTATTTTTGCAGTAAAAACCATGAATCCACTTGGAAAACTAGAGCAAATTCGGGCACTTCACTGTTTCACAGCAACTCTAAAGAAACATCACTCGTAGAACTTTACTTTGTTGTGTTGTTTTCGTAGGTAGTACACAGCTTTGTGTTCTGTGCTGCTGCACACCTGAACAGGTGGAACAACAAACGTAACTAGAGATGTACAATAAACTGAGCAGATTTAACCTTGGCACCATCGCAGCAACCTCTTTCGAAGGCTTTTTACGTTTCGCCAACACGCTGATGGCCCAGACACAAAAGAAACTGGCAGAGATTTTTTTCCCATGAACAGACACCAAAACGATCTGGATTAAATCATTAAATATCTACATAAATAGCCCAATATCTTGTATAGCGTTATGTCACTCGACGACCTTCGCATTTTTAACTTATGCAAATTTAATTAGAGTGTTAATTCCAGATATTTTTATACTGCTTCAATTATACGTATATACAGCCTGTCCCAATAGTCAATAGTAAGGCAGCGTCTTAAAATTCTATGAGAAACTCATTATGTTTAGTTCTTCATACGTTAAAGTTATTTTCATGTATACAGTTTGTCCAATTCTTCCTGAATTGCACCCAATTTTGTTTTCTTAAATGGAACACTCTGTAGTTGACTGTATTTTTTGGATAATGTACGGAAAAACATTTCTAGCTCCGAGCTATCATAAGAAAGTTTAAGGAGTTGAAAATTATCTTCAACTCCTGAGGATGCTGACGTTGTCAGCGAAACACGTGTTGAGTTAACTTATTAAGAATTCATAGTGAATTTACGTCAAAGTTCTTGATCCAACAACTGTATGTAGGTATAGCTGACCATACACACTCAATATTATTGACAATAACGTGATTTGACAATATTATTGATGGTGTGCGGAGTGTATTGATAGATTAATGATTGATATTGACGAAAATTCAGATTTTTTGAAAATCAGTTTAGTGTGCGGTGTTATCAATATATTATTTCAACAATATTATTGTCAATCTTGGGTTGACAATAATATTGATTGTGTGCAACACGATCGTCATCAGGGATAAAAATCTCGTCTCTTTTTATGCTAACTTTTTTCTTAAATTCTTAAACAATGAGAACACACCAGCCTATCATGAATTTCTCTTTGGAAAACTAAAAGCTAAGTTAAAAACACTTACTGGCTTGCCATGGGCACATTTAATCACAAAAAAGGGACTGTTCTTTCGGCAGCACCTGTAACTTCTAATTTCCCCATTTTCTGCCCAACACTAACGAAGCTGTTTACCATTAAAATACTGGAAAACTTCTTTTGTAACTCGCAATAATCTATTATTTATTTACAGTTATACTCGCACAAATTTTGAGGTTAGGAAAATCATGATGGAAACTCTGGATTAAGGTAGGTCAAGGGTACGGACGCGTAGGAAAATCGTTGAGAAAACGCATGCGCGTTGATACGACTGCTGATGTAACCCGTGACGCCGGCACGTCTCTATAGTTACGCCACGCGGCAAATAAAAGACTTTTCTACATGTTTTAGAAGACAATCTACCAATACAAAATTGGGAATTATGCATTAATTTTGGATCGCAGTGTATATGGTCCAGTCTCATAAAACAAGTTGTGACGTAGCATATTATTATCTCTCTCTCTTTCTCCTTGATTATCTACGCCAATGCTAATTTTTAGTTATAGTACTTAATAGAAAAATGTGCATAAATTGACTAGATAGTAACCAATAAACGACAGTGACAGTTTATCGCGCTGGTCGATAAACGATAATTGCAAGTTCCAAAAAACGTCCACACGTGTACAAAAACTTTCAAAACCGAATTGTAATCTTGGCTTATCAGTACAGTCGGAGCATCCCAGATCTATTTTAACCGAAGCAGTTAATTCTATTAAATGTCTTACGCATCGCCATCAAATTGTTTGCGAACTGTATTTAAGTTACAACAGAGTATTAACAGTGCCATTTCTGCGAGTCCGTCAAGGAGGACGTTTCGAACACATTCAAATCTTCAAGACTTAGGCGCGATGTCCGGAAAAGAAATTTTGGACATAGGTAAGACTTTCTACTCTTTGTGAATTTTCTTATGTCTTGTTGATTATTTTGTTGTTTTTTAGAGACTCCGATAATTCCATTATCGGAATCAAAAAGGTTTATATTTGAGTGCATGGAAGCAGCTGGATGTTCCAAAGAAAACGCTCAAACAATCGCGGAAAATTTGATTACTGCAGATTATAGAGGGCACTACAGTCACGGAATGAACCGATTAGGTACCTAAATTTATTTCCAGTTTTAAGTAAATTAAAATAAACATACGATAAGATTCAAGCAATAAACAGATTATGTATACAGAGTGGGCCATTGTTTTGCGATTCCTTCTTTTGAAAATCTGTATAGCGTTTTCTTTTTCCAAAAATAGAGATGTACGTAAATGACGTCATTAGTGAATTTTGTGATGGTAAAGCCACGCCAGAAATACTAAAAGAAACGCCAGCTACTGCATGGGTCGATGGTAAAAATGGTCTTGGAGCCGTGGTGGGCAAGTTCTGTATGGAATTGGCGATCAGAAAAGCCAAAGATGTCGGTGTTGGATGGGTTTCTTGTAAAGGTATTTTGTCCCCGAACCTCATCCCCAAATTCAATACAGTTTCATATTGTAGGATCTAACCATTACGGAATTAACTTTGTTTACTCGAATCAAGCAGTTCAAGAAGGTTTGTTGGGCATGGCCTTCACGAACACCTCTCCCATAGTTGTCCCAACACGCAGCAAAGACGTAACTACAAATTTTAAACCCAAACAAACACAACAAATCTTTTATAGATCTCTTCTAGGCTGCCATAGGTACAAATCCACTTTCCCTAAGTGCCCCAGCTTTAAACGGTGACCATTTCAACTTAGACATGGCGACATCTGTTGTTGCTGTAGGCAAAGTAAGTAAAAAGGCCACGACGAACAAATTTTCTGTCAAATATCATTTTATAGATAGAGATTCAAAATCGGAAAAATCTACCAATCCCAGAAGGCTGGGCCATGAATGAAAACGGAGAAGTTGAAACAAACGCCGAGCGCGCCTTTGAAGCCAATCGGGTATTCCCATTGGGTGGCGCAGAAATACATTCCGGCTTTAAAGGTTACGGTTTAGGAATGCTAGTAGAAATATTCAGCGGGATCTTAGGAGGTGCCAATTACGGCCCTTTCATACGGAAATGGGGCGACTTTGATAAACCGGCGAATTTAGGCCACTGTTTCATCGCAGTGGACCCTAAATGTTTCGCTCCAGGTTTCGAAGAGAGATTAAGCGACCTGATGGATTATCTCAGAAAAATGGAACCGGTAAACCATATTATCTTTTCATGTGTCTGCCTATGTGATTATTCAATTTGTTTTTAGGTGGACCAAGAAAAACCTGTGCTAGTCGCTGGCGATCCGGAAAGAATGCACATGGCAAGCGTCGACAAACATGGCGGCGTCCGATACGTACCAAATCAACTGGAATCTTGCTCGAACTTGTCGAAGAAATTTAATATCAAGCCGCTGCGGCCTAAAGAATAATTTTCGCCATAAACTTATGTATATATTTGTACACCAATAAAAAGTTGTTAAGTTTATGTTGAGCCTCCTTTCCACTATCTAATATCTGTGGTCATTTACGTCAAAATCAACTGTCACTGTCAACGATCTACGAATCTTAACCTAATTTCTAAATTGCGTTTAAAATACTATTTAACCTTCATTCTAAATGATATACAGAAATAGAATCACAAGAATTTGTGATATTTGACTTAATAATCAAGAATCGAAGCAGTAAATTAATGAATTCGCTAAGAAAACGATTTTATTCTATCTCACCTCACTTTAATAAAAACCAAATTTTGCCAAGATGCTGTACCTGAAAGTGATGATAAATTATTTAGTTTATCAGACTATGAATAAGCAAGAGAGTAAATGGAAGTATTTCCTTAAAATTTTGGCTTCTTAGTCGAATGAAGACCCGATGAAATATGACAAGAACGGTAAGTCTTTTTTTATGAAAAGCCACATCAAACACCGAAATAATAGTGATGACGAACAATGATAGCAAAAGTTGGAGACAAATGATAATCTACAGCGTGAATTAAAACCGAATTGTAATTTTACTTATCAGTACAGTCAAAACAATGTGATTCTATTTTGATAACTAACTGAAATATTTCATTGCACTGTAATTTCTGCCAGTCATCAGTGAGACTGTTTCGAATATATTCGAAGTATATATGCAATGTCTGGAAAAGGAATATTAGACATCGGTAAAAGTCTTCTTTCAAAGGTTTTGTTTACGTTTTTATTTTAAAATTTTAGACACTCCGATAATTCCTTTATCGGAATCAAAAAGGTTTATATTTGAGTGCATGGAAGCAGCTGGGTGTTCGAGGGAAAATGCCAAAACAATCGCGGATAACTTAATTACAGCAGACTATAGAGGGCATTACAGTCACGGGATGAACCGTTTAGGTATATTAAAACGAATAAATGATAAGATATAAACGATTAAAGAATAAGATTAGGTGCCTACATTGTTTTCCTTTTTCAAAAACAGAAGTGTACGTCAATCGCGTGGTTAGTAAATTTTGCGATGGTAAAGCCATACCCGAAATATTAAACGAAACGCCAGCTACTGCTTGGGTCGATGGCAAAAATGGTCTCGGAGCAGTTGTGGGGAAATTTTGCATGGAATTGGCCATCGAGAAAGCTAAAAATGTCGGTGTTGGATGGGTTTCTTGTAAAGGTATATAGTGTGTCCAAATTTCGTTGCTAAATTGTATATACAAGGTGTCTCACTATAAAGTGTATTTTTTTGAAGTTGTTTCGTATTATAGGTTCCAATCATTATGGAATTAATTTCGTTTATTCAAATCAAGCCGTTCAAGAAGGTTTGTTGGGCATGGCCTTCACAAACACTTCACCTGCAGTTGTCCCAACACACAGCAAAAACGTAACCACAAATTTTTATTTCCAAATATGCAAAAAAGTAGATATTCTTTCTAGGCTGCCTTAGGCACAAATCCACTATCCTTGAGTGCCCCAGCTTTAAACGGTGATCATTTCGACTTAGACATGGCGACATCTGTTGTTGCTGTAGGCAAAGTAAGCAAGAAAGGCCACGACCAACAAATCTTCTGTCAAATATCATTTTATAGATAGAGATTCAAAAGCGCAAAAATCTACCAATCCCAGAAGGCTGGGCCTTAAACGAAAATGGAGAAGCAGAAACAGATCCCGAACGTGCCTATCAAATCAACCGGATACTCCCGTTGGGTGGTACCGAAATACATTCCGGTTATAAAGGTTACGGTTTAGGGATGTTGGTAGAAATTTTTTGCGGAATTTTAGGAGGTGCCAGTTATGGACCTCTCATACACAAAAGGGGCGAGTTCGATAAGCCAGCAAATTTAGGCCAATGCTTCATCGCAATCGACCCCAAATGTTTCGCTCCCGGTTTTGAAGAAAGACTGAGCGATCTCATGGATTATCTCAGAAAAATGGAACCGGTAAGGAATACCATTTTTTCGTGTATTTCTCTCTGATTATTCAATGCGTACTTAGATCGACCAAGAAAAACCTGTATTAGTCGCTGGCGATCCAGAAAGAATACACACGGCGAGTGTTGATAAACAAGGAGGTCTTCGTTATTTACCGAATCAACTAGAGTCTTGTTTAAAGTTATCTAGGAAATTTAATATTAAACCCTTACAACCCAAACAATAGATTCATGTATATTTGTTGGACCAATAAAGAAACGTTGTCAACTTCATAGTAGTACTATTTTTAACATCCATGGCGCAATCTATCCATAGTCTTTTGAAGTCAGTGGACATGTGTCACTCTTTCTTAACCTCAATTTCTAAACATGTCGAAAATATTTGACGAAGATTCTGAATCTGATGTAGAAATAAAAACTGACAATGAGTACGCGAAAAATTACGATACTTGGCGCAAGAAAGAAGAATTAAATAAACGTATGTAACAGGATCTATTAACAAGATTATATTGTACCTAACCTCATTTTAGTAAAAACCAAATTTGGGGAAGATGCTTTACTTGGAAGCGATGAAGAATCGTCTAGTTCATCAGACGATGAGGAAGCAAAAGAATTAACGCAAGAAATCGAGAAACAATTCTTTAAAACTTTGGCTTGCTTGAAAAATAAGGACCCAAAGATTTACGACAAGAACATTAAGTTTTTTGATGAAAAGCCGAGTGAAACGTCAAAAACTAAAGAGAAAAACAAAAAAGAACAGCCCATTTTTATTAAAGATTATGAGAGGAAGTTGCTTTTGGAGAAAGGAGGTCAAATAAGTGATAGTGACGATGAACAAGACGCACCTTCACGGTTAGTTGTCAATCAAAAAAATTAGGTACATTTTGTATTTTGTTTTGTTTAATAGTTCACCAACTTATGTGGAAGAACAAGAAAAGTTGAGGGAAGACTTGAAAAAAGCTTCGGGAAACATAAGCGATGATGACGAAGAATTGTTAACGGCAAGGAAGAAAACGAAGGAAGAAGAAGAAAAAGAGGAAGAAAACCATAAAGCTTGGTTAGCAGGGAGAAAGAGGCATCTGAAAGATAAAGAAACTGAAAGAGATTTGAAGCCTCTAGAGGAATTTTGGAATAATCCCCACTTGGATGATGACGAGAAGTTTTTACGCGATTATATTTTGGATAAAAAGTATTTTTGAGCTTTTTAATAACTTATTTTTATAGAAATGTTCTTTAGATATTTAGGTAGTGAAGATCCTGATCATATTCCCACTTATAACGAAATTATTCACGATTCTGATGAGGGATTATCGGAAGACGAGAAAACCATAGAAAAACAAGAAGAATTCGAGCACAAGTACAATTTTCGGTTTGAAGAGCCTGACCAAGAGTTTGTTAGTCGGGAAAATAAGTTTCATCAGTCAATATGTTGCAGAAATTATGTTTTTTTGTAGATTAAGAGATACCCACGTACGATAGAGAATTCTTTGAGGAAAACGGACGATAGGAGGAAAATTAAAAGAGTGGAGGTTAAAGAACGAAAAGAGAAGGAGAAAGTACAAAAAAGAGAGGAGTTGAGGAAACTGCAGGAGTTGAAACGTAAAGAAATCGAAGAGAAAATCGAGAAACTGAAGGAGATCACCGGAAATGATGATATTGGCTTTCAGGTCAGATTATTGTGATTTACAATGAGAACGTGTCGAATTTTTGGTTTCAGGAAGAAGACTTGGAGGCAGATTTCGATCCGGAAGCTCACGATCGTCGTATGAGGAGTATATTCAATGACGATTACTACGAAGGTCCTGAAGAAGAACTGAAACCTAAATGTCCAGAGATTGACGAAGAACTCGAAATCGGTGAGGTTTTTTTATGAAATATTCACTTTTATTTTGTGTTTATTGGTTCCAATTAATAGAAAATTGGGATGAATATACGGGAGAAGACAATAAAGAAGATTTAAAAGAGGAAATATCGGAGGTCGATTGTGAAGATGAACAATTTAATGTAACTAATTTTTCTTCTGAAATATTTGATTTTTTTAAACACTTTTCTTACAGATGGATTGTGATTATGACCCCAGAACAGTTCAAAGAGAGCTCATAGAGAATTCGAGGGGGAAAAAGAAAAGAAAACGAAAATCTAAGTTCGCAAAGATGATTGCTCAAAAAAAGCCCGTTTTTGATCCTAACGATAAGAGTTTTGAGCAATACATGGATGAATATTACAAATTTGATTGCGAAGATATAATTGGAGATATCCCGTGCAGGTTTAAGTATAGAGAAGTTGTCCCGAACAGCTTCGGTTTATCCATTGCCGAGGTATTAACTATAAACTGTTTTCGAACTGTATTTCTCTACGTGTTTAGTTGTTTTATTCACAGATTCTGTCGGCAAAGGACAGAGAGTTGAACAGGTGGTGTTCTTTGAAGAAAGCTGTTCAAATTCGGCCGGAGCAAGTCGAAAAGTATGACCTAACGGTCTACGAGCGTAAAGGGCAAAATGAGGCTTTAAAAAAGAAAATTTTCCCCAGCTTGTATTCCGTGGAGCAAGAAGATGATGGGATTGATAAAGAAATTGGTAATGCAATTGGGAAAATTGGGGAAAACCGTTATAAAGTTGATTCTACTAAAGGCGACCAACCAAGTACGAAAAGTTCAAAGAAAAAATCGAAGAAAAGGAAAAATGGGAGTGTAGAGGGTGAAGGTTCGGCCGTGCATAGTTTTTCAGAAAATACTGTGTCTGAAAATCAAGTAAATAAAAAATTAGTGAGTGAAAGTGAACCTAAAAAGAAAAAACGCGTCAAGACAGAGACCTCGACAGAGACTGTCGTAAATACAATTGGGGGAAAGAAGAGGAAATTTGAGGGTGGTTTGGAGGGAGGAAAGCCTAAGAAAACGAAGAAGAGCAAAGGTTTTGTGGCACCAAAGGAGCCGAAATCGAATATAGAGAAGATTTCGGATTCTCGATTATCGGCTTACGGCATTAAAGCGAAGAAGTTTAAAAATAGGTTGAAATACGGGAACAGACAGTAAAATATCTTTGTATATTTTTAAATTTAATAAAACGTTTTTGAAATCTTTATTTTTATTATTCTGTACTAGTTTTGTCGGCAGGATATCAAGAACCCAGTGAGGTAAGTTAAGATTTCTGTTTTGTCTTTAATTTTTTGACTAACTGAATGGTCTTGAGGGATGAGGGGGAATACTTGGAAGCAAATTTTTAACGTCAAATGAGACAAATCTTGCATTAGTAGGTACAGTAGTGGCCATAAATATAGCAACTTTTAAAAAATCAATGTAATATTAAACAACATTATTTTTAAGATTAGAAATGCATTCCAGCATTCACATTGCTTCTATGGTAAGTGTTTCCTGCAATAAAAATTAGAGCTTTGTGAATAACAAATTAATCCCAGCATTTGTTCAAATTTTTGTTGGACAGAAATATAGCAACAACTGTCATAAATAAGTTTAAAGTAATTAAAACGCCAGTTAAGTTGTACTTATCCCGAGTATTTATCGCATTGGCACTATTTCTGGTTAGTAACTAAAAAATGGGTCGGGCTAAAACAGTTTCAATTGAAATTAGGAACCTTATTACACAAAAGTATGAAAACGGTGTCAAACAGGCTGAAATTTCAAGAAGTTTTAATTTAAATAAATCCGTTGTGTCCAGAATTTTGAAGCTATTTATGTTGAACCCATTCCAAATCCAGGAAGACCAAGAAAAACTTATGAAAGATTTGACCGACACGTGTTAAGAATATCGAAAGAAAACCCATTCCTGTCCTCTTCCAAAATTCTTGGAACATTGGAGGAAATTGGATCAAAAGATGTTAGTGCTCGTACAATAAGAAGGAGATTAGTCGACGGCGGGTTATTTGGTCGCCGACCAGCGAAGAAACCGCTGTTGTCAAAGAAAAATGGGAAGGCCTGTCTCCAGTTCGCAATAGATCATATTAACTGGACCCCAGAAAATTGGAAGAATGTAGTTTTTAGCGATGAATTAAAATTTAATTTGTTTAAAAGTGATGGGCTACTCTATGTTAGACGACCAACGGGCAAGAGATTTGACAAGAAGTGCACATGTCCAACTGTTAAGCACGGTGGTGGTTCAGTTATGGTTTGGGGATGTTTCTCTAAGTTTGGGATGGGCCCAATCTGTCGAATCCATGGTAAAATGGATCGATTCATGTATTAAAATATTTTGCAATACAATCTGATCCCATACATCGACGAAACAATGCCTTTAAGTTGTGTGTTTCAGCAAGATAATGACCCGAAACACTCGTCGAAACTTGTGCAGGATTGGTTAGCCGAGCAACACTTCGAAATTATGCGATGGCCATCACAGTCACCCGACTTAAATCCAATAGAAAATTTGTGGGATTACTTGGATGGCAAAATTAGAGGAAATAATTATATTAATTTGGAAAACCTTTATACTGCACTGGAAAATGCTTGGGAAATAATTGATGATGGAGACATTACTAAATTAATAGAATCGATGCCCAAGCGATGTGCCCAGGTTATTAAAAATAAAGGTTATTATACAAAATATTAAACGCTTTTGTTATTTTTAATTAATACTTGTCAAAAAATTTTTTTTCCGTAGTTGCTATAATTATGTCCAACAGAAAAATTTAAAAATATTAAAAATAATACTTGTTTTAATTACACATAAATACGCATTATGTACTAGAAATGTGTATGTATTTTAAGAACAAAAAGTAAATAAAAAGAATATTTTTGCTTAGAAAAAAAATTAAATTCGAAATTTCAGGAAGTTGCTATATTTATGGCCACTACTGTATATAAAAATGTTTAATGATATCTATAAGTTTATTGGAAATTTTGTAAGCAGGTGCCGAAATATACGATACTACTGGTCTAATGGGGTGAGTTGTTTTTGTGCAATTTAATCAAGGAGTATAATTTTGAGGCCTGAGGATTCATGTTGGTGAGTTTGAACAATTCATTGTCTTTAAAAATACTTTTTGAGTCATTTATAACTGATTTTACTAGTTTTTGAAATTTTTCTGTTGGATCTTTCTTTATCTAAAATTTTGTATGTCTCTGGGTCTAAAAAAATCTTTTGTAATCTTCTATCAGTAAAGTTACTATAGATTTTCCTTTGTCTGCTTTACTAAATACAATATTATGTTCTATATATTTTAATTTGATTGTTTTTGCGATTCCTTAGGAAAAATCATTAAAAACAAGAAAGACAAAACAGATAAAAAATTTAGATCGGGAGTTTACAAGTTAATTTGTGGGTCTTGCCCTAAGAGTTACGTAGGTCAAACAAGGCCACCATTAAATAATAAATATATACAGGGTGTCCCAGATAAGCCTCGACAGCATTGCTATCTCACTTATCTGTAAAGATAGAAACACGTTTAAATGGGGAAAAAGTTTTGCAATTTGGAGCTCTTTAATACGCCCTCGCAAAAATCGACTTCACTCTGTTGGTTTCCTAGATATTTGAAAAAAAGGAAAAATTGCAATTTGGTTTTTTGTTAATAACTTCGTTATTTATCAACATTTTAATGATTTTTAAAAACAGGTTTAAATGGTTGTTTAACCCGCATATTTCTCAGTACTCTAAAATTGTCTCCGACGTTTCATACACTTGCAGTCATCATCAGGTTTATTTTTTCTTATGGACGCCATATTGGATTTGTATGTCATTAAATAGCTTATTTTTTGCTGAGAATATCAACCTATAACAAGTTGATATTATATTAAAAATAATAGCTGCAGAAAATGAAATTCATAATTTAGTGGAAAAATTTAGTTATCCGTGGAGAAACAACTTTATTAAGGAGTAATTTTGCAAGAATTATTACAGTTTTATTTCGTTAAGTAGAAATCAATGAAACACTCATAATTTGTAGCAGCAGAAACTGCCAAAAAATAGTTTAGTTCAAAATTGTATTTGCCGTCCCAGGAAATTATAATTTCAAAATTGAAAAACAAAAAACATCGAGAGAATAATAAAAACTAGTTACAAAACAAACGAAAACAACTTATTGTCGCTAATGTTCAAAATGTGCCCCTTCATATTCGATGCAAATTTGCGCTCGTATACAATTTCGCTGGTAGCGTTCGGCGTCTTTGTACGGCTTACTTTTATGCCTTCAATAACTTTATAGAATTGGAATCATCAATCGTGCAAGTTATTGTAACTTAATTCAAAATAGTACAAGTAGACAGATTGTTTTGTAAATAAAGAAAGTACCTATGCATTGGGAAGACACCAACTTTGAAACTCAAAAAAAAAACTTATTTCTAATTTCATCATTAAGATTTTCTTTCACACTTTCTTATTGTTTAGAAAGTTCATATTTTGTAAAATTACATTTTTGTAATTCTTTTTTCCAAGGCCAACTAAATCGTAGTCCAAAATAATAGAATTTTATGTTCTAAGACTATTTGTGCTGGAATATTACCCATTTGTTATGGGTTGTTATTCTCAGCAAAAAATAAGATATTTAATGACATAAAAATCCAATATGGCGTCCATAAGAAAAAATAAACCTGATGATGACTGCAAGCGTATGAAACGTTGGAGACAATTTTAGAGTACTGTGAAATATGCGGGCTAAACAACCATTTAAACCTGTTTTTACAAATCGTTAAAATGTTAATAAATAACGAACTTATTAAGAGGGTTCCACAGTAATGCTATATGCAGACCTCTACGAACAACCTTGCCAATTTGTTATTTACAGCGATTTTTGGCTGACATTTTGGGGATTTCTTACTGAAGGGCCATTCTTTGGAGGGACAGTTCAATTTTTTTGTTTCGACAAAAAATTAGAAAAAAAAATTGTAAATTAAAGTTAAGAAAAAAAATCGAGCAGTCCCTCCAAAGATCTCTCTTTTCTGCACCCAAAAGTGAAAACGAAATTTTGAAAAAAGCAACCATAGGGTCACAAACTGATTGTTTGTTTCCAAAAATTTGTGGACAACAAAACGCGCCCTCTAGTGTGCGTTATGCGAGCGTCGTGTACCACAGCAGATGAATGGGAGATGGGCGGAGCTTAGAAATAGTGGAGAATCAGCAGCTAGGAATTCCGAGCATAGAAGGTATCGACAAGAAGATACAGTTCTGAAAAAATGTATAACATTATCTGGAATGATCTTGTGGCTCTCATTATGGAAGGCGCGATTCTAACCGCAATTTATTGTAAAAAGGAGTAAAAATCTTTTTCCGAAAATTTTTGAATTGATGAAAATCGATTAATTTTATTTTTACACCGCATTTACAAGCTTATTTTTTGACGCATATCTTAACGATTTTTACACCATTGGAAAGCTTGTTCTTTCTAGATTTGATTCAGATGCTGCTAAATTAACTTCGAAATTGTTTGTTAACAAATGCAATACTTTTTAAGCATTTTTAACAACATTAGATTTTCCGTTTTTAAAGAAATGCACCTACCCGTATTTGCCGAACCCTGAACGATGTGATGTTTTTATACCTGTCTTACCTACGGTATTTTTGCTGCTAGTCCAGACGCTCTGGTTGGTTGGGAGTCGTTTATTGAAATTAAATGCCCTGTGATGCGTCCGACGGAATCTAATAAATACACTCCGCAGGAAGCTATCGAAGCGAAAAAAATTAAGCTTCATATTTGTACTGCTAAAGAAAATTCAAACCTTCTTGTAGACTGTAGAGGAAATAGAACGGGATGATCATTTTTGGAGCGATCAGATGCTTCCCAAATTACAGTCCTTTTATTTAAATTATTTGTTAGCGGAGATCATTGACCCCAGACATTCTTCAAATTTGCCTATAAGAAATCCGAAACTATAAAATTTCATTATGCATAAGAGTTTTACACTCCATGTAATATACAGGGTGGAACTTTCTAATGGAATAAATTCAGTAAAGACTGAATGGCTAATATTTGATGGAAATCCTGGGACACGTCGATTTTTGATTTTAATTGCGCACCTTCTAATGTAAATTTCATCGCCATTTGGTCACATGACTACGAGTTATGACGTCACAGTACATTTTTTTAAATAGCAAGGTATGTTCAATTTTATATCGTTGGAAAGATTCTTTCGGGAGAAATTCAGTGCCGTTTTCCGTTTTTTAATATTTTCATTAGTTTTCGAGAAAAATAGTTTCAAACTACAGGGACGTAAACGTCATAAAAATAAAGCTGGCCATTTACTTTTATTGGAAATCACGTTTAAGTAAATTTCTTGCTACCGCTTTGTCATTAACAAATTACTTTACTTTCAAAATTCAATTTTGATAATAAAAATACGTTCAGTACACGCCTATCGTCAAGGACTTGCTTTGTAATTCAATGCCTGTCGGGGTATTTGCCCGGGGAGTAGTTGTTGGAGCAAGTTCGGGTCGAATTTTTATAAAAATACGTTTGTTTCATGGCCAGCTTTATTTTTATGACGTATATGTCACTGCAGTTTGAAACGATTTTTCTCGAAAAGTAATAAAGATATTGAAAAACGGAAAACGGCACTGAATTTCTCTCGAAAGAATCTATCCAACGATATAAAATTGAACATACCTTGCTATTTCAAAAAAATGGACTTTGACGTCATTACTCATAGTCACGTAACCAAATGGTGATGAAATTTACATTATAAGGTGCGCATTTAAAATCAAAAATCGACGTGTCCGAGGATTTCGATCAAATATTAGTCATTCAGTTTGTACTGAATTTATTCCATTAGAAAGTTCCACCCTGTATAGAAAACAGCCTTTCTTCCTTTTTTAACACGCGTACTTCATTGTACTATAAGTTTATCTCATTCCCCTTTAAGAAAAGCAATGTAGAGTGTAGACCTCTACAACAACCATGCCATCGAGAAGTTAGCTGAAATTTGGGGGTTTTATAAAATTAGGGATCATTCTGTAAAAAAGACTAAAAGAATTCAAACTACAAAGCAAATGAAGGAAGACGTTCCACCAGAAAATAATTCTCAGTGACACAAATATCGCTATGAATAATGGGATGACACAGTTGTTGGTTCCTAGAATTCTACAATTCATTCTTGTGAGTGGGAGTGAGATACACAAATATGTACGAGCGTTTTTGCCGCAACACCCTATTTTAGAAGATATTGAATTAGTTCCTTAATTATTTTCCACACTGTATATGTATTTCAAACATTATAAAACAGATAAACATTTTTACCACTTGTAGTTGGTACGGTTCGTTTATTATTATTCAATTGTAACAACATTCACAGTTTTTATTTTTTCCTAGATTCAAAATATTACTTCGCTTAATTTAATCTACGCATAATTAATCCACGTATAATTAATTGTCTGCCTATTTATTTCCTAGGCAGTAGGTACGTAATCTGTAGGCAAGTAAGTTCAATACATAATAAAAGGAACGCACTTTTTGCAACTAGAACCAAGACAGAACAGGGAAAACGCCATCCACTTTCATTTGCAACATAGAACCGAAACCAAGATAAAATTCGAATAAAATAATATATTTTTGTGTCTTAATATACTCCAGAATTAACGCACGCGTAGCTCTGCGAATCCGGGTCTGCTTCGCAACCGACATCTAATGTGCGACAAGGATGGAGCTGCCATGCGCCTTGTCAGGGCTTGCGTAAAACCGTAGTATTATTTATTCATTGAGAAAATGCAGCTGACTTAAGAAATCACATGCTACCCGTCTTCTTGACTGTCCTACTCGCCTATTTTATTTTCTATAGACGTGGAAGCTAACTTCCGATAGCGCTCCGCCCCTAAGCGTGAATTTATGTGGACCCGAGGGGTGAGGGGAAATAGCGCCTGGCGAACGTCTTTACTATGAACAGCTCTTAACAAAAAACCAAATAGCAATTTTTTCCTCTTTTTCAAATATCTAGGAAACCAACAGAGCGAAGTCGATTTTTGTGAGGGCATATTAAAGAGTTCCAAATTGCAAAACTTTTTCCCCATTTAAACGTGTTTCTATCTTCTTTTCTATCACCATTGTTAGCACTGTAAACATTTAGTTCAGTACCAACATCTGAAGAAGCCACTGTGTAGGCGAAACAATTGTCATGTTTAATTAATAATAAATTTACGAAAACCTAGACAATCTTGTGATTATGGATTTTCGTCAAGTAAAGGCAGATGCTTGTAGTTTCAGTAAAAAATGAAAACAACAGTGCCAAAAATACTTATTTACATCATCATCATAAGGTTCTCAGTCTGAAGACTGGTTGGACGCGTACCTCCATTCTTTTCTATCCTGAGCTAACCTACGCATTTCCCTAAAAGTAGAACATCCTACATCCGTAACTATTTGAGAGCAGTAGTCTAATCTAGGCCTACCCCTACCTCTTTTTATTCCTATCTCTGACTCTAGTATGTCGCGAACTATTCCTTCGTGTCTTAGAAGGTGTCCTACCATCCTATCTCTCCTACTCTTTATTGTTTTCCATACCTTTCGCCTTTCCCCAACTCTTTCTAATTCTTCCCTATTGCTAACCTTATCTATCCACGGTATCTTCATCATGCGTCTGTAACACCACAGTTCAAACGCTTCTACTCTTTTTCTATCCGCTTCTCCTATTGTCCAAGTTTCGCACCCGTATAATGCCGTACTCCATACATACGACTTTAAGAGTCTCTTCCTAGTCTCTATATTAACCGTTCTCGAACATAACAGTTGTTTCTTTTTGTTAAACGCAATTCGGCCCTGCGCCATTCTTTGTTTTATATCTTTAGTGCTCCTACCGTCTTGGGTTATTTTACTTCCTAAGTAGCAGAAATCCGCGACCTCCTCTATCTTCTCATTTCCTATTCGTATTTCAATTTTAGTTCTATTTTCACTCCATCTACATACCAAAATTTTAGTTTTCTTTTTATTGATTTTCATGCCGTAGCCCTGTGTCAAAACTGCTTCCATTTCATTCAAAGCCGCTCCTAATTCTTCTTTGCTAGATGCTAACACTGCTATATCATCCGCAAATCTGAGCATGTTAATAGTTTGGCCCTGTACATTGATCCCTGAGGCTGTTCTTTCCTTAACAATATTAATCGCATCTTCGATATATAAGTTGAAAACTAGAGGTGACAATGCACATCCCTGTCTCACTCCCTTCCGGATATCTACTTCCCTTCGTTCCTGCTCACATTCTATAACTGCCTTTTGCTCTTTGTAGAGATTATGTATTATTCTTCTGTCCCTGTATTTCATCCCTACCTTTCTCAGCACTTCGAACATCTTCCCCCATTTTACGTTGTCGAAGGCTTTTTCTAAATCTACAAATCCTATATATATGCTCTTTCTCTTTTCTATCGTTTTTTCTATAATTACTCGTAAAGCTAGAATGGCCTCGCGCGTTCCTCTATTTCGTCTAAATCCGAACTGATCTTCTCCTAATATTTCTTCCGCCTTTTTCTCCATCCTTCTTTGCACAATTCTAGTTAAAATTTTTGACGCATGGGAAGTTAAACTGATAGTTCTAAAATTTTCGCATCTATCCGCGCCTTTCCTTTTTGGCAAAGCTACTATGATGTTCCGTTTGTAATCTTCTGGAATCTCGCCTGTCAGGTATATGTGACTAACTAATTTAAATAAACGATCTATTACCTCTTGACCTGCGCACTTTAAGATTTCTGCCTGCAAGCCATCTATACCTGGTGCTTTATTATTCCTTAAACTTTTTAGTGCTAGCTCAAACTCTTCTCTCATTATAGGACTCCCTAGGTTATCCCCTTCTACACTGCTTTCACTTTCTAATATATCTTGCACTTCCTGTCCCGCATATAAGTTTCCTAAATATTCTTTCCACCTAGCTGCCTTCTCTCCGCTTTCGATTAGGATATCTCCTGCCTCATTCCTAATGCTTTTGGTACTAGATCCAATTTCTCTAAAATTTCTCCTAATTATTTTATATGCTTCATCAGTCTTTCCTATTTCGAACTTATTTTCCACTTCTTTGCACTTATCGTCGATCCATTGCTCTTTCGCTTTCCTACATTTCCGAATAATTTCCCACTTGATCGCCTTATATCTTTGTTTCCCTATTTCATCTAACCTATTTTTATATTTGCGCCTTTCCTCTATTAGACTCACAATATGTTTTGTTATCCAGGGTTTCCTACTTTCATTCTGTTTATGACCCAAAATATCCCTAGCTGAGGAAACTAAACTATTTTTAATGCAATTCCATTCTTCCTCTATGTCCCTAACAATATTTTCACCCGCGCCCTTTAGTACCTCGTTTGTCTTTTTCTCGAACTTATCGCGCGTATCATCATCTTTTAGTTTCTCTGGGTCAAGATACCTTCTTCCGCTTCATTTTTTCAAAATCTTAAATTTAAGATTGGCCTTCATAATAACTATATTGTGATCACTATCTATATCTGCTCCTGGAGAACTTCTACAATCCCTAACTTGATTTCTAAATCTTTGCCTAACAAGAATGTAATCTATTTGATATCTCCCTAGGTCTCCTGGCATCTTCCACGTGTAGCGTCCCCTAACATGATGGTGAAATAGAGTGTTCGTGACCGTTAAGTTATGTTTATCGCAGAACTCTATCAGTCTAACTCCCCTATCGTTCCTATTGCCTAATCCAAAGGGACCAACTATTCCGCCCTCTCGCACTGTGCCTACGACTGCATTGAAATCTCCCATAATTATTAAATTTTCGTGTCCTCTCACAAAATCTAGCACATGTTCAATATTTATTATTTACAATATATAAAAAATGCTTACATCGTATTTAAAAAATCACGTTTTCTGTCGCTTTCTCCGAGGCTCTTCTATACCGTCATCTTCCTGTGTCATTCTCCACACATTTACCGTACCCTTTTCTCCGCCAGTAACCAAAACATCCTTCTAAAAACCAAGAAATATGTCGAAAATTAAATTTAAAAATTATCAAAAGCAGTAAAAATACAATTACCTTGCGATCCATCCAAGAACAACGAACAATTTGCCCGTTGTTCGGAAAATTCAACCCGCGCTTCATATTAAATTTATCTCCGTCTTGCTCCACATACACCCCTCGAAAACATTCTCCCTCTCCATAATTAGACCCCGCAAACAACAAAAGACCATCCGAATACTCGTGGGTGCCACACAAATAACAATATTCTTCATTTTCTCTCTAAAAACGAAACTGCCGTCTTCAAAATTTCGTACAACTCAATTTTACTTACTCTAATTGCCGTAGCTATGTCTCTTCTCGAAAACTCGACCAAAGCTTCGGCATTTTCTTCCGTCCACAACTGGAAACCTCCGGTATGCGTAATACAAGCAATGCAGTCACTCTCACGTTTATTTTTAAACCACATTAGTTTCTCCACAGACGAATTCGTATTTAGACTATTCCTCCAAGCGTCATCTTCCGCATTCTCCGTTAAATCATACGTGTTTATCAAACCGTCCACCGAACCCGACATAAGTTCATCGGCATTGTTCGAGTGAAATTTAATCTAAAATCTTTTCATTTACCCTAAATCTAACACGAAAATACACCAGATCTTACATCCGTTATATCATCAGTGTGTGTCTCCCAATAACCTCCTAATAAGTTCGTATTCCGCACATCCCAAAAAAGGATATAAGCATCCCCATCGGTAATTTCCGTTCCTGCCGCTAACAACATATCGTTCGCCGCTAAATCGAAGCAAGTAAACACTTTGAGTTTTCCTTTATAATCCGTCGTATCCTTAAATTCAACGACAGCTTTTTGCGGTACCCTCAAGTCCCACGTTTTTATAGTTCCATCCGCCGATCCACTCAACAAAACATTACCCGCTTCTTTTTTAAATTTCAACCCGACAATTTTATCTGCATGTTCTTTTAACAAAGCGATTTGGTCGAGTTTACTATCACTTAAATTATAAATTACTGTCCTATTGTTCGATAACGCAGCTGCCAAATAATTATTCTGTCTAAAATGCAACACGTAAGTAACCCAAAAAAAAATTGTAAGAATAAACTTACGGAGTGCCGTCCAAATGTAAAACATAATTTCCTTTATCCGTTACATCTTCCGCTGTTAATTTACAGCGTTCAAATAATTCATTTATCTTTATTTCTTCTACAGTATCACAATCTGCATCTGCATCTTGTTCTGACAAATTATTTTCCTCTACTCCCAAAATACCCATGTCATGAGCTATTTCTTCCATATAATGCTTTAAGAATATTGTAGCAAACTCAAAACAAACCAGCTCCTTTTAAAAAATTTGGCTAAGAGCATTCAAATTTATGTAAATAACTTTTGAAGAGTTAGGTTAACAAACACGTGTCTTTTGAGATTTGACATATATGTCAATTACATTACCCAATGTAGCCACCACAAATTACTTTGAGTTACGAATACGATAATGCTTTTTCCGTTGTATATAAACGATTGCCTGCTTTTTATGCGATTTTATAACTCAAAAAGTACTTCTTTCTCCAATATTGTCAGAAACCAATATTATCTTGAATAATAATATTGATTTGGAAGGCGTAGAAGGGCCAAGAATAAAATGTTATTTTGTATCACAATGGGGGAGATAAGTGGCGCATCACAAACGTCAGATTTTCATTCCAAACAAAACAAAGCCACGTGCTTTCTGACGTTTTAACCTAACCTCAGAAATATAATTATAGTTGTTTTGAAGTTTTTACACGTAAGCCCAACACCCAAATTGAAAATAAGCTGTTTTCACTGCAAAACGTCTATAATTATATTGCAAAAACTAGTCAAATGGCACGTGCTTTCGTTTTGTTTGGAATGAAAATCTGACGTATGGCGGAGGCACTTATGTCCCCTATTTAGCTTTTTGGAAAATGGACCAGCGAGTTACGTCCAATGAAGCTTGACGTTCGTGGATTAATCTAGGGTATTTCTACTTTCTCATTTTGTGGTGGCTATGGTGGTGATTTGACATTAAATCATAACCTCTCTTTTGGTTGTTTGATAACTCGTGGTTAGCGAGTTCTGGTTCAGCGCTGATCCAGTTCTGTATTAAAAACTGATTATCTCGACCAGAAACAGTAAAAATGGTAAGTTAGATCCAAGTTTCTCATTAAATTTATTGTACAAAGCATAGAAAACTGCATGTTAACAGTTTCTTTCGAGTTTTCGACCACGTGTATCAACGTTGTTTTTGTTGCAGTCTTTGAAAGATAATGCGGAGAAACCTGGGCAAGATACCGCCCCGATACATCGCATCCGCATCACCCTGACGTCAAGAAACGTGAGATCTTTAGAAAAAGTGTGTTCCGATCTCATTAACGAGGCCAAGAAACAGAAGTTGCGTGTGAAGGGGCCAGTTCGTATGCCTACGAAAACCTTGCGTATTACAACACGTAAGACACCTTGCGGTGAAGGTTCGAAGACGTGGGATCGGTTTCAAATGAGAATCCACAAACGCGTTATCGATCTTCATTCTCCCTCGGAAATCGTCAAGCAAGTTACTTCGATTTCCATAGAACCGGGTGTGGAAGTTGAAGTTACCATTGCTGACGCTTAAGTACAAATGTTTGATTGTTGCATCAATAATTTTGTAAGGTTAAAATAAACATTTTGACATAAATCGATTTTGTTTTGTTTTCCCTCATTTTGGACCCCCTTTTTTAATCTACGCTACTGAGGCATTGTTTATAGTGAAATTGAGAAAATGTCTTAAGAAAGTTAAAAATAACTGTATGGAACTTTGACATTAATAATTATTATTAAAACGTCCAGAGTTAAAGGGGCGTGACAACATTTCTATGTATACGGAATGACGTAATGTTTTAAATGTTCATCCGCCATGTTGTATACCTACGCGTACGCTCACAAAGTAGTACCAGCTTGAATCAATAATAACGATGCAAGTTCTGATTGAGCGTTCGTGAAATTCAGCCATACTACTCATAATTCACCGTATTTTATTAGTGTGTGATAAAAATAGCGCATTAATTGATAAAAAGTATGTAGACCGAGCGAAGTATTTACAGGTTATAGTGGTTTTGGTCCGAGTCCGACGTTGAACTGCTTTATTGTTTATGGTGGCCCATCCCAGTTAGCTGTGATTGTGTGTGCCTGTCCCATAACAATATTCATTCAAATTTAATGGATTACGTTTTTTGCTGATAAGGTAAGTGGATCTCTTTTTACGAATAAATCGTTATTTTATTGTACACCAAATATTTAACGATGGGATTTTAGCGTTTAAAGGACGCGTTCGTAAACAGGTAAACAAATCTATGAAAAAACAGTTGTTAAAGGGTGTTTACGTTTGAATAACAAGTGTTTGTGTTATTTTTGAAAACTGTTGGGTGAACATTCGTTGTTTATGCGTAATCCCATTGTTGGATTTGGGTATATTTGAAATTGGGTTAATTTTTGAAACTTTGCTTGGCATTTTATAAATGAAAACGCCTATTTGGTATGAAAATTTCGTTTGTCCAGTATTTTTCGGCATTTTTAAAAGGATTATCAAACGTATTATGGCCAATTTAAATAGTATGAATTGTTAACACATTTATTCTGACCTCTTGACCTATCTTGTTAAGTTGTAAATAGCATGAATTGTTCTCTAATTACATATTTTTGTTTGTCGGTACGTTTTTTTTGGTGAATATTTAGAACGGTTTTTGTAGAAATATTTATCAATTTGACATACTTTTCGTAGTCAACTCGCAGTGGCGTGGTAAGCATCATTTATCGTAGGCGTCGAATAATTTAAAAAAAATTGATACATGATATTACTGACCTTGTCTTAAACTACAACAAACTGTTTTTTGACTGTAGCCTGTGTAGCGTCCTTGTTTATATTTTTGGTTCCTAATCTGACGTATGTCCGCTGTTATTTCATAAAAGCAATTATGAGATCATTTAAAATTTCAGTACAAAAAGTGTAAACATAATGAATGCAATGCATATATTTAAATGTATTATGTCATAGTTTGATAACATAATCAAATCGGTAGTCATGTTTCGTTCTTTTGAACTTTCAGTAACGGATTTGTGCAACTGACAGGGGCGTAGATTGAATAAGGGTGCGGGAAATTCAAAATAAAGTTGACGAACTAATGTTAACAAAGTTATAGATAAGTATTGATAGATAGGCCAGGCAAGACATTCTTACGTGATTCATAAATGCAGCTAGACTCTACTCAGTACATATTTGTCATAATGTCCTCATAATATTACTTGGTATCTTTATATGTCTGCACAATTGGGTAATTCAAACTCGTTCTGAATATAAAGAAACGGAAACGCCTGTTTTTATCAACAATAGTCGGCTACTCCTTGACGTTTTATAGTATTAGGTTTGTTAACTAAAAACTTAACAATAAACACGTAAATATGTCAAAATTGGGGTTCCCATTTTAAATACAGTCCTATCCAGAAGGCTAAGCATAAAACAAATAAATGTGAAACTTTGTGAAAAGCAGAATCGGACCTAATTAAATAATTCTATTGCCTATTAATAGAAAACTTGGTGGGTGGCATAAAAATAAAATGAATGTTGTTATTTTTATAGTTTTACTATTGGGAAATGCCGGCTGATGGCAAACATTCCTGGCAACGATAAACCATCCCGGTTGAAAGCTTTTTAATTAAATTTTGAAAACACAAGGAACAATAAATTTGTTCGTTGGCTTCGGTACTCGAAAAACAAAATATTTTTTAGGCTGTTGCTGAATTTATTTATGTATGCACACTCGTATGTACGTATAATATTGTTAATCGTCGAAATGCACGCGAGGATACATACATTATGATGACCGCTATCTTTAATTAACAAAATTGAGGTAATTAGGCGTTTTGAAACGCCTTTCGTGACTCTTGCCTCCATTACTTAACTAAATACAAAACTAATGATTGTTAATCTGGAATCTTGAATGGCAACTTTCTAATAAATGCATATTTGCGCGAACTTGGTCAAGTTTGAGTAAACACCGACTGCACAAGAAATTATTGTATTTTCTTGTACCGCAGCCATATTTTTCGAAATTTGCCCTCATAACGTGTTGAACTTGAAATAGGTACTTAATAGAATATTTTTTGAACAAAAAGTCTATCCTGTACCTATTTATGACTTCACACCTGTGGCTACCGGTTCGCCATTGAATTTGTCACGGGTCGTTGACCAGCTGACTAAAAACAGACAGGTAAAACAGTACAACACACCCACCTCGTCTAAAACATGACAATAACCAGGTGTCTACTCAAAGGTATCTCGCTATAAGTGTCATTATCATTTCTACCTCGTTTATTTTTTGTTAAAGCCAACGACAGTAGGTATATTGATTTGTCGGTTAGATGGTCGGATAGCTCGTCCCGGATTAAATCAACTGCTTCAGTTTAAACAGAAATTGATTGGTGCAAAGCATGCAGTGGCGGCAGACCTTAGTTTTGTCGATTCCAATGTCTTCGTCCAATTTTTTTTTATTTGACAAAGAAATTTAAAACAATTTACAGGTAGCCTCGAAAAGTTTATGACGAGCCGCCACTGGCGAAGAACGTATCTAATTCTAGTAAATAATGTTATTTTGCAAACCCCGTTTCCAATTTCTCTTAGACACAATGAAAAATTGTTTTATAATTTATGAAGGCAATTTATTTTACACAAAATAGCACGCGAAGTCGCATGTCGGTCAGATACGCCCAAAACGGCAGACTTGCAGTCGCCGGCGCCGGCAGTAACTTTAGAAGACCACATTAAATTCGCTGAATTTCCATCAGTGTTTCCCCTGATAACATATCTTTGCTTCAACGATCCATACAAACTGATTTTTTTCTTCTTCTTCTTCTTCACAATTATGGCCTTTTGCCATCAGCATGCAGCCAGCTCCATCTGTTTTTTTTTCCTTTTACTAACAGGAGAGTGCCTCAGCGAGGCATCTGGAATTTTCCATGCCCTCCTTCTTTACTACTTGTTTAAATAGTTTTGTTATAATTATTTACTTTAATGGTTCTAATTATTTTGACAAACTTGATTATTATTTTGTTATTATTAACTGTAAAGTATTGGGTAGAAACTGGGTTATAACAAAGGTTCTAGACTCTTCTCGCTCCGGGGCACTTGCGAAGCATTAACACACTGATGATAGGGTAGTGCCTCGGATGGGAGTGTTAGGTGGGTCTGGAATAGAAAAAGTAGTTGATTAAATGTCAATTTTGACACATTTCAAATATCTCACTACAGCTTTAATTGCCTCAGTATCTAGTTGTGCCACATATATAGATCCTCCTAGTTTCGTAATAATCTTGTTTACAACCTCAGCCTTTATCTTCACCTCTAATTGAGTTTCAAGAAGTTGTTGGACTCCTTCTATGTTATCATTGAGAGGATCCATTCCTTTAATTGTTATATTTAACCTTTTTTCTCTTTTCTCTTGCCCTTCTATTCTTCTCTCCATGTTATATAGCCTTTCCTTTAGATGTCTGTTTTCTGCTTTCAGCTCTTCTACCTCTTTCCTGTAGATCTTCTGTTCTTCTTTTATGTCCTTCAGCTCCTGTTTTATTAATCCATTGTCAGCTATAAGCTGCTTCATCATACTTTTGAGCTCTTCCATATCTTCTTGGCTCTCTTCTTCTGTACCTGTACCTTTTGTTGGTGTCCTTTGCGTTTTCTTACACCTCTGTGAGAAATCTGGGGGGCTATCCTTTTTCCTTTTCTTATCTTCTCCTTTTGTATTTGTCTCTGATTTATCGCCGTTCATCAGCAACTATCAAATTTCGCTTCACCTTTTTGTTATTCACCCTTCAGTAACTGGCTTGCTTATGTGTATGATGGGTTGCCTACTCCGTAAACCGAAAGCGTACCACAGATTCTACTCTACGTATCGGAAATCGTGTACGCACCGCGCTCATATGTCTAGTTTTAATATCAATGTGTGGTATCACTGTCCCAAATACTATTGTTAGGTATGCGAATCTTACCTTTATTGGCGTATCAATTCTAACCTCCCCACGAAATGTTTTCTCAAATTGCTATCCAATCACTTGGGTTTGTTCATTTATAACTGTTTTGACACTATTGTTCGTTAGTGTTAACACTTTATTTCCCTTTTCACTTTTCCTGGGCTTGTCTAATCACTCAAAATTGCGATGTGAACGGAGCTGACTTGTCAGCATTCGCGTTGCATAATAACATGGACGATAAAATTAAGGTGATGAGGAACAAAAGCAAACTGAAGCTTCAGGAAGTCTACATTGATGATGACCTGACAGTAATGGAAAGAGGCGTACAAAAGAAGCTCAGAGATATAGCAAGAGAAGAAAGAATACTAGGAAAGACGGTAAAGGTAGCTTATCAAAAAATAATAATTGACAACAAAGTATGGATTTGGAACAACCGGACACAGGACTTGGAAGAGAAAGTGGAAAAACCTGGTCAAAACAACAAAACAGCACCAAAAAACTAGCGAAGATGAAGACTGGGACGGGAAAACGGTACGACCAAGGATCGAAAAATGGTAAAAACATTAGAATAGGGACATGGAATGTGAGAAGTATGAATGGAAAGGAGATTGAATTGATACAAGAATTTAAAAAGGCAAAACTGGAAATATTAGCTATAACGGAAACAAAAAAGAAGGGTACTGGGGAAATAATTATAGAAGAACACGGAATAATATACAGTGGAACGGAAGTACATAGAAGAGCAGAAGCAGGTGTGGGTTGTGTGATAAGTCCAAAGTATATGAGAAAAGTAGTGGATTGGGAGGGAGTTAATAAAAGAATAATGGCAATTAAGGTAAAGCTGATAGGAGAAGAAATAACAAAGGTGATAATAGTTTACGGCCCTGGGGAAAATGGCACAGTTGAAGAGAAAGATGAGTTCTGGGATAAATTACAAGAAGTATATGAAGAAAGCAGAAACCCAGTAATAATTATGGGAGATTTTAATGCAAGAATAGGTGATAAAATTGAGGGAACGCAGGGTACAATGGGGAAATTTGGAGAAAACACAAAGAACAGAAATGGGGAAAGGTTGATCCAGTTCTGTATACAAAATGGGCTGGTAATACAAAACACGTTTTTCCAGCACAAAGAGTGTCATAAATATACGAGAGAAGAGCCTGGAAGGAAAGAAAAATCAATAATAGATTATATTGTAACAGAAGAACAAAACCGGAAAATAATAAAAGATGTACGAGTAAGCAGAAGTGCTGAATTAGGGACAGATCACTACTTAGTAATGGCGACCATCAGGAATATGTGCACAGAACGAAATACAATGAAGGAGACAAACAAAAATGCGTGCAAGGAACAAAAAACCATTAGAACTTATAAACTGCAGAATAAGGAAATTAGGGAACAGTATGCTGAACTGGTAACAATGGAGTTGAATAAGAAGGAAGAAGAACTACAACGAGGAAATCTGGAGGATCAATGGAGAATTTTTAAAGATATTGCAAGGAGTGCAGCCACCAGGACTTGTGGAGTTACAGTTACCGGAGGATCAAAGAAAAGAACTAATTGGTGGAACGAAGAACTTAGAAGAATTATAAGAGAAAAGAAAGAAGCATGGAAGGACTACTTAACAACGCAAACAATAGAAGCATACAACAAATATAAGGAAGCTAGGAGGTTGACAAAAGAACGAGTCAAAGAAGCTAAGGCTAAGGAATGGGAAGAATTTGGAGGGAAAATGGAAGAAGAGAGTAAAAGTAATCAAAAACTATTTTACAAGGCCATAAAAAACATGAGAGGAGACAAGAAAAGAACAATAAAGCAAATTAAAGACAAGAAAGGGAAAATACTCACAGAAGTACCAGAGATAATGCAGAGATGGGGTGAACACTTTAGGGAGATGTTGGGAGCAACAGAAGTGGAGAATAACGAAACTGAAGAAGAGAGTAACGTGGCTCAAGTGAACATCAGTAATAATATATATCTAGAAGAGGTGAAAGATGCGGTGAAGAAACTAAAAAATGGAAAAGCGCCTGGCATGGACAATATAAAAGGAGAAATGATCAAATGCATGGGGGATAGAGGAATAAGAGCACTGCACCAAATCATAAATACAGCTTGGACAACTAAGAAAGTACCTACAGACTGGAAAATCTCAGTCATAGTCCCAATTTATAAGAAAGGGGACCAAAGAGAATGTGGAAATTACAGAGGGGTGTCCTTGCTTAGCAGCGCGTGCAAGGTATATGAGACAGTTCTGGAGAGAAGGCTCAGGAAAGAAACAGAGGAGAAAATGCACGATGCACAGAGTGGGTTTAGACCGGGATACAGCGTGCAAGATCACATCTTTACAATGAGGAATCTGACGGAAAAATTCTTAAAGTTTGACAAAGATTTGTACTTGTGTTTGATAGACTTAGAGAAGGCTTTTGACAGAGTACCGAGGCAGCAGATCTGGAGAACGTTAGAAAACTATGAAGTAGACGGGAATCTAGTTCAAGCAATAAAATCACTATATAAAAACAGCTCCAATATAGTTAGAACAGCGAACCAAGAGACAAAAGAATTCATTACAACCCAAGGTGTAAGGCAGGGAGGAGTACTCAGTCCTCTGATGTTCATATTGTACATGGATGAAATAATTACAGAATGCAGTGAGAAATCCGCCAAGATAGATGTGGGGTACAATAGATTGAAGAACGTCACTGTAAGTGAATGTGTATTTGCTGATGACATTATACTGAAGGCAAACAGCGAAAAGACACTACAACGTAATGTGGACATAAGGAGAAAGGCATGACCATTAATGTAAGCAAAACCAAAGTCATTATAATAACAAATACAGACAAAAGGATCAAAATACAAATAAATGGAAAGGATGTTGAACAGGTCGATAACATTAAGTACTTAGGAGCGGTAATAGACAGAACGGGAAAATTGGAAAGAGAAGTAAATAGCAGGATAGCATCATCGGTGAAGTTGTATCATGCTATAAGAAATGGATTTTTAAATAAGAAGGAGATCAGTAAGAAGACGAAACTCACCGTATACAAAACGATATATTTACCAACCTTATTGTATGGATGTGAATCGTGGGTACTCACAGAGAAACTGGAAAAGAGATTGCAAGCTGCTGAAATGAAGTATTTGAGGCGAGCAGCAGGAGTAACTATAATGGATAAGATAAAAAATGAAAGTATCAGGGAAAAATTAGAAGTTGAAAGTGTCAGCAAGCATGTGAAAAAGGCGCAATTAAGATGGTGGGGACACTTGAACAGGCTGGATCAAAATAGGCAAGTTAAAAAGATATGGGAAGCGAAGAAAATAGGCAAGAGACGAAGAGGAAGACCTAGAAGGACATGGGACAACATGGTAGCCGAAACACTTAAGGAAAGAGGATTGACATGGAAAGAAGCAGAAGTGCTAGCGAGGGATAGGAAGAAATGGAGAATGATTGTGAACGAGTCGTGAATGAAACGAAAACCTCGACACCTAACGGTAGAAGAGGAATCGATTATATATATATATATATATATCTAGTTGTGCAGCTACAGTCATGCTATTAATGGGGCCTTTGTACCTACATGCTAGGAAATTATACAAATTGGATGCTTGAGGTTCGTTCAGTCTACAGCCAAATAGTAAATGATCTATGTCTCCAACTTCTCCACATGCACATGCATCAGTTTCTTTGACTTTTATCCTGTTTAAATGTTGAGGTGTTGTGGTGTGCCCCGATCTAATTCTACAGAAGGTTGCTATATCTGTTCTATTTAGTTTCTTCCCCCCCTGGAACCACGGTCTCTTCTGAATAGTTTTTACCATGTCAAAATATTTTCTTCCTTTTGTTTGGCTGATAGTTTCAAATTCTGTAAACCACATGTCCCAGACTGCTTGTTTCCACTTGGTTAGTAATTCTTTGGAATCTATGGGGTAAATTTGAACGTTTTCTTGTTTCCTTCCTTTCTCCGCTAACTGGTCTGCATGTTCGTTGCCTTTTATTCTCGTGTGACTGGGGACCCACATCAGCTGTACATCTTTCCCCAAGTCTTGCATCTCCAAGATTTTCTTTCTTGTATCCAATGTTGTCCAATCATTGTCCTTCCATCCATTTCGTCGTTTTTTATCAAGAGCACTCTTTGAGTCACTTACTATCAGTATATGGTTATTGCTTTGTTTTTTAATACATTTCCTGATAGCTACATTAATGGCTGTAACTTCGGCTGTGCATATGGTAATGTAGTCTGGTATTTGTGCTGCATATTGGAAGTCGAGGTGTCCTGGTCCTGAAAAAATTCCTATTCCTACTCGCTGTGTTTCTGGATCGTAAGAAGCATCTGTGTATATTATTGCATGTTCTGTCCACTGCATGTGAACCATCTCTTGAAATTCTGCAGCATTATTGTCTCTTCCCTTTTTAAGTCCTGAGTCGATGTAATTTATTGGGGAGATGTATACCTTATAAGGAAATTGAAAGTTGATGTTGCAGGGGTCTCTTCTTATTTTATTAATATCTTGCAGTATTATATCTATGGCCTCCATCATTGGACATTTCTGGACATTTTGTAGGATATTTAGTGGATACATGTTGACATGGGTGTAGGTGGCAAGTGCTGCTGACCACAGTGCATTTTCTTCTGTTGATATGGCTGTGCTAAGAATCCCAATGGACAATGCAATTCTTCTGCAAGTCAAACTGCTTTCTGCACATTCGGCTAACAGAACGTTTGTAGGAGTGGACCTCATACATCCCGTGATAACTCTCAATGCCTGGTACTGAATTCTGTCCAGAATCTTGTAAGATGTCTTGCTACAGGTGATCATGCAGTTGGTGCCATAATCTAAATGTGACCTTACCAGTGCTTTGTACATTAGTAGCAGACATACCGGATCAGCTCCCCACCAAGTTCTCGTTAATGATCTTATTATATTTATCGCTTTTATGGCCTTATTTGCTACACTTTTTACATGGGGCGTCCATCTCATAAATATTTTGCCTGAGTTACCCATTGTATCCTACTTCCATTTACAGTTATGTTAGGAATGTTACCCTTAGGCTTAACTTTGTAAAACATCATCGCTTTACATTTTTCAGTTGCTATTTGAAGCTGATTTTCATACATCCAGTATTCTATTTCCTCCATTTTATGGTTAATCCTTCGTACCACTTCCTCAGTCGTACGTCCTGTTGCTAGGATTGCTAGATCGTCCGCGTACTGCAGAATAAATGTGTTTTCAGACGCTAGGTTGTGTATGTCCTTCAAAAACAAATTAAAGAGCAGTGGACTCAGTGGAGATCCTTGTGGGAGGCCTACGTTGGCTGTCTGTGGACCCAGTAATTGTCCCGTGTTATCATCTTTCAGATAGATTTCTCTGTTTTTTAGAAATTGCATCAAAAGTTGGCGAATGTCTGGTGCAACTCCACTTTCTGTCATTTTATCATGCAAGATATCTAAATTAAGCCTATCAAAAGCTGCGTTTATGTCCAAGAACACAACTGCAGCTTTGATTCCCAGCAATATGTTATTATAAACGGTTAAAGCCAAATATGATGTTACCGATGTTGTACCTCTTGTTTTACGGAAACCCCCCATTAGTTCAGGGAAATATTTTTCTTTTTCCCATTGGTACTCCAGTCTATTTTTAATCATGCACTGAAGTGTTTTTGAAGCTACTGTTTGTAATGTTATCGGTCGGTAATTTTTGAAATTTGATGGTTCCTTGCCCGGTTTAAGAAAAGCTAGTACAATCTGCTGCTTCCAAGTTCTTGGCAGTATTTCACCTCTAAGCATATTATTAAAGGTTTTTAGTAGACAGACTTTCCCCACCTCTGGCAGCTGTTGAAGCATTGAGTATTCTATTTTGTCAATGCCTGGAGCAGTGTCTCGTTTCTTTTGAAGGGCTGTGTTCAGTTCATGCAATGAAAATTTCTGTGTGATTAGCCTGTTGTGTACAATGGCAGCGTCTATTTGTATTGGTAGATGCGGAGGTGTGAGATGGTCCAGCAGTTGCTGTTTCCACGAGTCATCTAGAGCTCTTCTGTTTGTATGTTGAGTATAATATGTCTTAAAACCTTTGACCGTGTTCCAAACTTTTTTCAACGGGGTATTTCTGTCTATGCTCTTGCAGAATTCTTTAAAGTTGTCCCTTTTTTTTGCCTTAATAAACGTCTTGTCTTTGCGATGGTTTGTTTAGCTGCATGGAAGTTGTCTAAGCTAAAATTATCTTTGAAATTAGCTAAAGCTGCTCTCCTTGCGTACACGGCTTCCTGGCATTCGTTGTCCCACCAGGGTGGATGTCTTCTTACTTTTTGTGGTGCTCCTGTTGATTTTCTTGGTATTGCTAAAGTAGCAGCTTCATTTATTATGTTCATCAAGTCATCATATGTCGTAGGGTTATTTTCTTGAATTTCTTGATATTTTCAAATATCTCCCGTTTTGCTAGCTTCATTTTCCATTTGGTACGTAAATGTTAAATCCTCTTCTTTGTAATTCTTCATTATCCAGCAATTTATTTGCTGCTGAGGATGTCCTTAGTTCTACTGATATTTTTATTCTGCCTTGTCTTGTGACCTTCTTAATTCCATCTATTCTCAGATCTATAAGCATTTGGGATACAGCCATTGGATGGTAGTTTCCAATGTTTCTCCCTTCGTTGTCTCCTCCTTGTATGATTACTACAAATGGTCCAAAATTCGTTAATTCGTAATAAATTTTTTCTTGCTTTTTAGGCTGATTCATCAGTACCTCGTTAGAGCTTAAACTGTTATTTGATGATTGAAGGGTTCCATTCTCTAACTTCTGTTGTAAGTTCCTCGTCGCCCTGTTCGATGGCTATGTCCTGTATTTGGCTAAGCTGTGTTATGAATGAGGGATAGGTTAATGGGGGAGAATCTCCCCCAGATGGGACACTCATATAAGCTAGTTTAATGCAAAGCTAACAAAAAAGAACAAATATTGCTAAGCACGTGCAAGTGTCAACTTTTATTTAAGCACAAGCTACTAAAAGCGTTGTTAATTGATCGATTGATTAAATACGACTCACCAATATGTTTTCGTTGTTATCAGGAAGGGAGGGCTTGTAATATTTTGCACTGTTTTAATATTAATTTAGGATTTTCACCAGTGATCGAGTTTTAACGATATATCGCGTTGACCTTCGAACGACCAGTTGAAACTGATTTTTAATGAGAAATCTGTTGTTTTTCATTTGACAGTTATTCTTAAATCTAGTAGGCGCTCCCAACGTATTTAATAAATAGCAGTTGCATCAAAATGTAGGTAAAATCGTAGACTGTTATTCAGTCTACGGTAAAATGCATGTTTGAAATTCCCTGCCTTTTTTCTCAACATACAGTGACGCTGTTTTATTTAATCTACATTTCTGGCGCGAGTGCATGTTTTGAAAAACTGAACACACCTGCCTTGTGCATTGTTGATCAAATTAATTAATTAAACCCCATAGCTTTGCATAATTCAGTAAAGATGATGTCATCTCTATTTGATAATGTAATGAATACCTAGAATGGGTAGGTGCAGGTCATTCCTAAAAGGAAATTGAGAAAATGGTGAAACTACAGCAATTTCTTCATGTTCAGGTCATACCTACGAGGTGGTGTTGGTATCTTTCTAGCCCAATCACTTTTCCATGAACAAATGAAAGTGTTTTGGAACACAATATTGTAATCAACGCCTTCTATTTGCTATGTGCCCTTTTTTGTTGCAGATTGTTAGGCTAGGATGCCAGAAGAGAAAAAGATGGCAGTGGAAAAAGAAACTTCGTCGCCTGCCAAGGGCAAAACTCCGACGATAACTCGGAGCGGAAACACCGTAGCGCAAGTTACCATGCTCGACGGTTCAATTCTGGAAGTACCCATTGAAGTATGTCGATAAATTTTATTCTAACGTTCATTCAAAGTAATTGTTTCTTTAGAGAAAAGCGAAAGGACAAGATCTGTTAAACAGAGTGTGCGAAGAGATAAATCTCATCGAAAAAGACTATTTCGGTCTTATGTATGCCGATAGACACGATCTGAGAAATTGGTTAGATTTGGACAAACGAATCTCGAAATTTATTAAAGGTAATAAACAAATTTTGCCGTACGTACATAAAGTTGCGTTTTTTGTAGGCGAACACTGGAAATTCCAGTTCGCCGTGAAGTTTTACCCTCCAGACCCTGCCCAGCTGCAGGAGGACATCACGAGATACCAATTGTGTCTTCAAATTCGTAACGATATTCTAACAAACCGATTGCCGTGTTCCTTCGTCACGCACGCCCTCTTGGGGTCGTATTTGGTGCAGTCCGAACTGGGCGACTACGATCACGAGACGATGGGAAGGACCTACTTGAAGGACTTCAAATTTGCGCCCAATCAGACCCAGGACTTGGAAGATAAAGTTATGGAGCTCCACCGAACCCATAAGTACGTTGCGCAAGTGTTTAATGTTTGATACGAACGTCTTTTGCTTCAGGGGCCAAACTCCAGCAGAAGCCGAACTTAATTATTTAGAAAACGCGAAGAAACTTGCGATGTACGGCGTTGACTTCCATCCAGCTAAAGATTACGAAGAAGTCGATATTACGCTTGGAGTTTGCGCGTCCGGTTTGCTGGTCTATCGGGAGAAACTTCGGATAAATAGGTTCGCGTGGCCGAAAATTCTGAAAATCAGCTACAAGCGACATAATTTTTACATCAAGTTGCGGCCCGGCGAGTTCGATCAATTCGAGTCCACGATTGGGTTTAAGTTGCTGAATCATCGGGCGGCGAAAAAGTTGTGGAAGACCTGCGTCGAACATCATACATTTTTTAGGTAAGAACCGAATCGTTTCGAAACGCGAAATCGTTTCGAAACGAAAGTAAAATCGCTCTTTTCAGATTGATGTCTCCGGAAGCCAACCAGAAATCGTCCCTGTTTCCGCGACTGGGCTCGAAATTCCGATACTCGGGCCGCACCCATTATGAAACGAAAAAGACGCCGATAGAGAGACCTGCGCCGCAGTTCGAAAGATCGCTCTCAGGACGCCGGTTAGCCTCTCGAAGTATGGACCGTAAGTGTTCTGTGGACCATTTCCTGCTCTCATTTTTTTGCCAAGCTTACCCCCCACCTTGAATGTTCTGTTTGTAACTTGAACCCCTCAAGCACGAGATGATGTGGTACTTTTATATCGAAATTTACAAAATATCTTGTGTTTTCTACGACTTTTCTATTTCGTCGTACAGCTCTAGGTGGTACACATCCTGAAGACGAGTATAACGAAGCGAATAAGCGTCACACGATGTCCCATCCACCGGAGCACATTCCGGACATCAACAGCCAGTCTCCTGCTAAAATCAAGTCGTCCCCTAGTGAGAAAAAAGTGAAAGAGAAAAAAGAAAAAGATAAGGTACCGATATTTTTGCTTGCGTATTTTTGGTCGTTTGTTTATGTGTTTAATCATTGGGTAAATAGCTAGCGGCAAGGAAGAGCAGTGCGGGAACTGCCTCAGTGAGTTCCGCGAGCTCCCAAGAAGGGGAATACGAGGCTGCGAAGAACCAGAAGGTGTTTTTCACAACGCTACTTTACTTTTCAGCTGTCACTGCTTTTTTTACTTTAGAAGTTGTCGCCGCTTATTTTTTGATTCGAGGCTTACATTTTAATTGCGCTTTTTCCGGACTATTCTGACAAAAACATGCAAATTTTATGTTTCTTCTCGTATTTTCTGTTGTTCTCGCTGAACTACAAATATTTAGAAAAAATATCGATTTTTTTACAATATCGTTTATCAATATCGATATTTCGAAAATATCTGGTAGTCCTAGTAGCCATCAATGTCGATATCCATATCCATATCACTGTTACGATATTATCTATAATATTGGTATACGATATATCGATAACATATATGGTAGCCCTAGTTTTTACCATAAAATTTGACCTTATCATAAACTTTCATTCTCTTATGTTTTTTTCTCATATTGTCTGTTCTGACTAGGACTGCAAACATTTAGAAAAAAATATCGAACATTGATAAAAATATGTACCTATATTGATATCGATAATTATGGTAATATCAATATTTCCAATAATATCGTCACAATATTACATCAATATTATCGATATTTCTGACAAAAACATAAAAATTTTATATTTTTTTGTCATATTTTCTGTTGTTATTACTAGGACTGAAAGTATGTATTTAGAAAAAAATATCTAATATCGATAAGAATATGTATATCGATGTTGTTGATAATTACGATATCGTTAATTATGATAATATCAATATTTTCGATGGTATCGAAAAGATATCGGTTTTTTACAATATCGCTTATCAATATTATCGATATTTCGAAAACATCTGGTAGTCCTAATAGCCATCAGTGTCAATAAAACTGACTAATTATGATATTCATATCACTATTGTTGATATTGTAACGATATTATCAATAATATTGAAATCAAACGATGTATCGATAACATATATGGTAGCCCTAGTTTTCGCCATAACATTTGACCCAATGATGGATAAACTTCATTCTGGGAAAGGACAAGTTGAACACAATCTGTGATAAAAATTTTATATTTTTTCTCGCACTAGGACTGCAAGCATTTGGAAAAAATTATCGGATATCAATAAGAATGCATATATCGATATTATCGTTAATTATGATAATATTATTTCCAATAATATCAATACTATCGAAAATATTGATACATACAGTACAGACTCATTAATCCGGATCCTTAATAGTCCGGATTATTCGGTAATCCGGATAGTTCCTTGATTGCATTGCATACTTTGTAATCCGGATAATTTCAGTTTCGGTAATCCGAATGCGCCTCTAACGTACCTTTTAAACGCTTTGCGGGCGCGTCACCCCCTCCTAAGGTGTTTTTCTAACCAATCCCCAAATACTTGCCAAATCAGGCGTTCGGCGGAGAACCCGAATCAGTGTTGCCACAGCTAGTACAAATGTATGAATCTAGTACATTAGGAAATATCCTAATTGGAAGCGGGGAGAAGGCAGATAGGTGGAAAGAATATTTAGGAAACTTATATGCGGGACAGGAAGTGCAAGATATATTAGAAAGCGAAAGCAGTGTAGAGGGGGATAACCTAGGGAATCCTATAATGAGAGAAGAGTTTGAGCTAGCACTAAAAAGTTTAAGGAATAATAAAGCACCAGGTATAGATGGCTTGCAGGCAGAAATCTTAAAGTGCGCAGGTCAAGAGGTAATAGATCGTGTATTTAAATTAGTTAGTCGCATATACCTGACAGGCGAGATTCCAGAAGATTACAAACGGAACATCATAGTAGCTTTGCCAAAAAGAAAAGGCGCGGATAGATGCGAAAATTTTAGAACTATCAGTTTAACTTCCCATGCGTCAAAAATTTTAACTAGAATTGTGCAAAGAAGGATGGAGAAAAAGGCGGAAGAAATATTAGGAGAAGATCAGTTCGGATTTAGACGAAATAGAGGAACGCGCGAGGCCATTCTAGCTTTACGAGTAATTATAGAAAAAACGATAGAAAAGAGAAAGAGCGTCTATATAGGATTTGTAGATTTAGAAAAAGCCTTCGACAACGTAAAATGGGGGAAGGTGTTCGAAGTGCTGAGAAAGGTAGGGATGAAATACAGGGACAGAAGAATAATAAATAATCTCTACAAAGAGCAAAAGGCAGTTATAGAATGTGAGCAGGAACGAAGGGAAGTAGATATCCGGAAGGGAGTGAGACAGGGATGTGCATTGTCACCTCTAGTTTTCAACTTATATATCGAAGATGTGATTAATATTGTTAAGGAAAGAACAGCCTCAGGGATCAATGTACAGGGCCAAACTATTAACATGCTCAGATTTGCGGATGACAAAGCAGTGTTAGCATCTAGCAAAGAAGAATTAGGAGCGGCTTTGAATGAAATGGAAGCAGTTTTGACACAGGGCTTCGGCATGAAAATCAATAAAAAGAAAACAAAAATTTTGGTATGTAGGGGGTGTGAAAATAGAACTAAAATGGAAATACAAATTGGAAATGAGAAGATAGAGGAGGTCGCGGATTTCTGCTACTTAGGAAGTAAAATAACTCAAGACGGTAGGAGCACTAAAGATATAAAACAAAGAATGGCGCAGGGCCGAGTTGCGTTTAACAAAAAGAAACAACTGTTATGCTCGAGAACGGTTAATATAGAGACTAGGAAGAGACTCTTAACGTCGTATGTATGGAGTACGGTATTATACGGGTGCGAAACTTGGACAATAGGAGAAGCGGATAGAAAAATAGTAGAAGCGTTTGAAATGTGGTGCTACAGACGCATGATGAAGATACCGTGGATAGATAAGGTTAGCAATAGAGAAGTATTAGAAAGAGTTGGGGAAAAGCGAAAGGTATGGAAAACAATAAAGAGTAGGAGAGATAGGATGGTAGGACACCTTCTAAGACACGAAGGAATAGTTCGTGACATACTAGAGTCAGAGATAGGAATAAAAAGAGGTAGGGGTAGGCCTAGATTAGACTACTGCTCTCAAATAGTTAGGGATGTAGGATGTTCTACTTTTAGGGAAATGCGTAGGTTAGCTCAGGATAGAAAAGAATGGAGGTACGCGTCCAACCAGTCTTTGGACTGAGAACCTTATGATGAGTACATTTTTGACCTGATTGTACAAAAAAACATTTTAAATTCTTTTTCCGATTTAATGCTGGCTACTCCACTGGTACAAGTTGATTTTGGTCAACTGGGAGTGGCAGCGTGGATATCAAAGGGTGAAAATAAAAATGCCGACAATCCGCACACTTCCTTGTAGCTTATGGATGCCGAGGCGGCTTCTTTGTTTTGCAAAGGAAATACAGACGTCTATAAAGAGCCGTCGCATTGGAGTTCGAGAACATTTTGACATTAACGACTTTGCTTGATGAAATTCAAAATTTACGACTAAAGGTACGCTTTCGTTTGCGCCGGTAGACGCGGTGTGTACCGGCAGGCGACACACCCGTTGTACTTCTCCATTAGTATTTAAATAGGACTGCTCTCGTTTGTGCGTTTCACCTGCCGGCCGGTGCATTCACGTTCAAATGCGACTGTGTCCGTCGCGCGTGTCGGCCGCCGGTACGTGCCGCATCTACCGGCGCAAACGAAAGTGTACCTTTACTATTTTTCAACACTGTATAAATGTTCTTTACCCCATGCTCTGAATTCACAAAAGCCGATTAGACGGATTTAAGCATTCAACAATGTATAGATTGGGCTGAAAAGAACAACGCACCCCTACATGAATTGTTAATACTCAGGCATCAAGCATCTTGTTTGAGTCAGCAGAAGGTCAGCCAAACTAAAATTACAGACTTTATTTATTAATGTGGTAGAAGTAATTATGCAAAAGTGTTTTTATGTTCATTTTACCTGTTTTGTATGTTTTTACAATGAAATCATTAAAAATCCCTCTTGTTCAGTTCTTTTATTAACAAATATAGATTGATTTAATAATCCGGATTTTTCAATAATCCAGATCACCCATGTTTTTATTGATACGGATTATCGAGTCTGTACTGTATATCGATGTTGTTGATAATTACGATATCGTTAATTATGATAATATCAATATTTTCGATGGTATCGAAAAGATATCGGTTTTTTACAATATCGCTTACCAATATTATCGATATTTCGAAAACATCTGGTAGTCCTAATAGCCATCAGTGTCAATAAAACTAACTAATTATGATATCCATATTACTATTGTTGATATTGTAACGATATTGTCAATAATATTGAAATAAAACGATGTATCGATAACATATATGGCAGCCCTAGTTTTCGCCATAACATTTGACCCAATGATGGATAAACTTCATTCTGGGAAAGGACAAGTTGAACACAATCTGTGATAAAAATTTTATGTTTTTTCTCGTACTAGGACTGCAAGCATTTGGAAAAAATTGTCGAATATCAATGTATATCTATATTATCGGTAATTATGATAATATCGATATTTCCAATAATATCGATACTATCGAAAATATTGATAAGTACTATCAAAAATATCGATATTGGTTTTTCACAATAACACTTATCAATATTATAGATATTTCGAAAGCATCTGGTAGTCTTAATAGCCGTCGCGCCGTCAGTGTCAATAAAAGTAACTAATTATATCATCCATATCACTATTATTGATGTAACGATATGATCAATAATATTGATATAAAACGATGTATTGATAAATCAACTATTATAGAATGATTCTGGGAGTTTGCAAAACTTTGCAATTAACCCATAAACTTTACAATTAATCCATAAAAAATACCGGTTTACCAAAATAATAAAAACTGCAACGGGTGAAATATACAGGGTGTCCCAGTGAAGGTGGGCAATTTCTTGGGAACATAGTCTTCCCAAAAAAATGGCGAATTAAAAAAAAATCACCTTCGTAAAATATTCTTCATCCCTAAAGTTGAATTCTGACAAAAACATAAAAATTTTATGTTTTTTAACGTACTTTTTGTTGTTCTCACTAGGACTACAAGTATTTGGAAAAAAATATCGAATATCGATAAGAAGCTGCATATAGATATTGATATCTGTTTTTCACTATATCGTTTATCAATATAAACACCTGGTAGTCCTAGTAGTCATCAGTATCAATAAAAGTAACTAGTTATGCTTTACATATCACTATTATTGATATTGTAACGATATTGAATTCACTTGTGTTGTGTTCAAAAAATACGAGAAGGAATTAAAAATTTTATGTTCCTTTTTCTTGTAATGTACATTATTCTTCTAGGTATTCGTCTATTGATATTTAATATCGTTATTTCGTTATTTCTTACAACTTTTTTTAGGATATAGTTTGTGTTTTCGATATACCGCATAGTGTCTACCGCTTTAGCTTTTATATCTCTGTAATTTTTAATTCTTCTGTCGTATTTATAGTTACATTTTCTCCCCCTCAATTTAGAAACCGCCAGGAGGAGTTGCGGTGCTCCCGACCGGTGGCTTATTCAGCAAAAAGAAGGAGAAAGACAAGGAAAAAGAAGATAAAGAAAATAGAGATGCCAACACTCCGGAACAGAACGGCAACGACATCGACGCTCAGTTGAATTCTAGCGGAGACAGCGCCAAAAAAGAACGATCCAAGGTAAGCGTAAAACCTCAAATACATCCTTAAAAATGTAGAAAAACTATACATAGTGATACGATGTAAAATACCAACGTAGTACTTAGTCTATAAATTTTAAAATGTACTGCATGTATTGATTTTGCATGTTCCTGCTTTTTCTGCATCCCCAGAGCCCTGGTTTCCTCTCGTTTGGGTCCAAACGCGAGAAGTCGCCGAAAGAAAAGAAGGAAAAAGAAAAGATCAAAGAAGCTCCGCTGAAAGAGCTCGCATCGAAAGAACAAGGGGGGCCGCCTTTGGGTTCGCCTCAATTGCCGGGTTACACCCGAGAGTACGATTACGAAGCTCCCGACGACCAGAACACCCCGAAGAAACCCTTCACCCCTGGGTTTTCTTACGAACATCAAACGCCAAGTCCGACGAGTCCTGGAAGCGAACCCGAAGCCCAGTCACCCAGCACCAAGAGAGCTACTGGCTTGGCCTTCAATTACGCTCCCGGTGAAGAAGATAAACTCAAGAAAACTGGGTTAAAAACACCCGGAATCGGTTACGTCGAATCTGCCGCTCTGAAAGAAAAAAATAAACCCCAGTTCAGAGACCCGAAAATTGATACTGCGGCCTTCTTGGAAGGTGAGCAATACCTTAAAGACAAACCTCAAGAAAAAGCAGTAACATCACCGGTACCTCACTTGCTGCCTGCGAAGAAAACCCGGCCAGTTAAACTGCTGGTAATCACGGGAAAAAAAGACCCAAAAACAAACAAAATCGACCTCGAAAATGCCACCGTCGACGCTTGCACTGGCACCCAAACCATCGACACTGACCTCATAGACTCGAAATACGGGTTAATCGACCCATCAAACGGCACGGTAATAATTACCGACCCCTCGAATGGCCAAAAAGAAGTCGTCCAAGGCCACGTCGACCCCGTTACAAAACAAATAATTATCACGTCCGGGTTTGTTTTAGACCCAACGGGTAAAAAAGATAGCACCTTGGGTCAAATAATATCCGTAGCGGAACAACAACACACTCATTCTGCTAGCCCGTTGGCTGTAATACCGAAGAAACGTGTCGTCAAATTGACCGCAGTAACAGCTAAAGTCGACCCAAAAACGGGTCGCGTGGAAGTCGAAAAAGGCCATTCGGAAAATTCTGATGGGATTCTCCACCCAATTTCGGGTCATATCGAAACTAAATACGGCACAATTGACCCATTGAACAAGAAGATAATACACAAAGACCCGAAAACTGGCAAGACCGATGTGCGACCCATAGAATTCACCGAAAACCCAGATGAATTTGTCATCAGAGGCGTTGCTGATCCGAAATCTGGTAAACTCGATAACAGCTTGGGTCAGATAATAACGATTACCGATAAAGGAGAATCAGTAGTTCCGATTACTGCTATAACGGCCAAACGAGACCCTAAAACGGGGCAAATAGACCCGAGTCAAGCTCACAAAGAAACGACAAACGGTAAAATTGACTCGAACAAAGGCCTGATTATCACCAAATATGGTACAGTCGATGTTAAAAACAAGAAAATCGTATCCGCTGACCCGAAGACCCACAGGATCGAAGAACGTCCAATACAGTTAGATGCCCAAGACAACATCATCATCTTGACGGGTGTAACCGACCCGAAAACGGGTCTCAAAGACAACAATTTAAGCCAAATACTACAAGTAGGACCCCAGGTTGATCAAGAAGTAACGATAGTATCAACAGGCGGTAAAGTAGATAGCAAGAAAGGCTTTGACCCGAAACACTCCTCAACCGAAGAATCCGTCGGCTTATACGACCCAGACACCGACAAGATTTACTCGAAATACGGAGTGTACGACCCGATCAACGAAACTTTAACTTACGTAGACCCCAAATCCGGTAAAACTGAAGTCAAACACGGGCAAAGAGAACCCCATAGCGGAGAGATTCTTTTCAAGGGTCTCGTTAACCCGAAAACCGGGAAAATTGATTCGAGTTACGGTAGGACGATTAAAGTGGTGCCTAATAACCCGACTGTTGATTCAGTGGCGGCTCAGCAACCACTGTCTGCAGCTGAAGCACCCAAAGCAATCCCCGTGACCCATCCGCGGGCACCCGTCGAAACACTACCCCAAGACAAGAACCGGGTTATTAAACTGATGGTTATTACGGCCAAAAAAGACCCGAAAACCGGGCATTTGGACACCGAAAATGGCACGGTTGATCAGTCCGTAGGTGTACTACACCCAACTGGCGAAATAGACTCAAAATACGGGTTAATCAACCCGAAAAAAGGTACAATACAAATAACAGACCCCGCCACGTTGAAACAAGAAACAATTCAAGGACAAGTGGACCCAACAACGGGTCAATTAATATTTACCTCGGGCCCCGTAATAAACCCAAAGACCGGTAAAAAGGACGACAGCGTCGGGCAACTGATCACAGTAGTGGGCGGTGAACCATCTCCGACAGAAACTAAAGTCAAGAACCTGCTTCCCGCCCACCCGGTACCTAAGAGACGCGTCATTAAAGTATTGGTCATAACTTCAAGGAAAGACCCAAAAACTGGTAAAGTTGATCCAGACGCTGGCGCCGTAGAAAAGATAACAGCCACCGTTGATCCGGTATCGGGTATAATCGAGTCAAAGTACGGTAAAATTGACCCGGTTAACTCGAGAATAATCCAAACTGACCCGAAAACGGGTAAAACGTCCGTGTCCCCGATACAAGTCGATAGAAAGAGCGGACAGATTTTCATCTCTGGAACCGTCGTCGATCAAAAGACGGGGAAAGTTGATCCGTCATTATCCCAAGTGTTGAATATTGTTGATCCTCAACATCCAGCCGTCATCATAACTACCACGACGGCCAGAAAAGATCCAAACACAGGTGTCATAGACGTCAAAAATGGTAGAACCGAAATTACCAATGGTAAAATTATCCCAGAAACGGGTGAAATCGTCACCAAACACGGCACGATTAATCTTAAATCAATGAAAATCACCAACAGAGACCCAAAAACGGGTCAGATCACCGAAAGAAATGTAATCAAAGATAAAGACGATAATATTGTCATCTTTTCGGGTGTTGTCGATCCTAAGACGGGTAAAGTAGACCCGAACCTCGTAGAAATTATACAAGTAGGACCCGAAATAGACCCAGAAATTCAAATCACAACGTACGTCGGTAAATTCGACTCGAAGAGAAACTCGATTGATTCTAAGAATGCTCAACCCGATACCACTCCGGGTCTCTACGACCCAGACAAAAACAAGATTTATACCAAATACGGTATTTTAGATCCCGTTGAAGATACTCTCGAAATTATCGACCCGAAATCTGGCAAATTAGACAAGAGACACGGAAAGATGGATCTTAATACGGGCGAGGTTATATTCAAAGGTGGGTTTGTTAACCCGAAAACCGGCAAAGTTGATCCTCATTTCGGTAGAGCCGTTTCTGTCCATATCACAGAACCCGTTGTAGACCCAGTGGTAGCTCAACAGCCTACAGAAAAAGAGGTTATAACTACTGCTCCTCCTGCGCAAGTATCCCCAAGTAAAACGGCTACATTACCCAGCCAGTCTATTATATCTCCACCCAGAGCAGATAAACCAATACCCAAACACCGTATCGTCAAAATAATGGTCATTACTTCCAAGAAGGACCCGAAAACCGGTCAAGTTGATACTGAAAATGGTCAAGTAGAACACTTATCCGGAATTGTAGACCCGAATACCGGATTAATCGAAACGAAATACGGTTTAATCGACCCGAAGACCGGTAATTTAATAATCCGAGATGTAGCTACCGGAGAAAGCACGGTTGTCGAAGGCAAAATAGACCCTACAACTGGTCAAATGCACGTCGTGGGTGGCGCAGTAATTGACCCAAAAACAGGCAAACCCGATCAATCTTTGGGTCAAGTATTCTCCGTTGTCGGTTTGAAACAAGCGCAAGAACCAACTGCTGCTCCTATACCCAAAAAACGGGTTATCAAAATTACTGTCATCACCACCAAGGTTGACCCGAAAACGGGCAAACTTGAAACCGAGAAAGGACAAGTTGAACAATCTACGGCTCTACTTAACCCAGATACTGGCTTGATTGAATCAAAATACGGATTGATAGACCCTAAGAACGGTAAATTAATAATCAATGATCCAAAATCTGGTAAAGTTGATGCTAAATCAGCCTTAATAAATGAACCCAATGGGCAAATCATTGTGTCTAGTGGAGTGGTTGATCCCAAAACGGGTAAAGTTGATTCTAATTTGGGTCAAATCATCAGTTTATCGGGACAGAATGACCCAGTTGTTGAAATAATCACGACAACATGCAAAAACAACGATATCAGTAACGGACAATTAGAGAGTTCTAAGGCGAAAGTCAATTCTGCTACTGGTGAAATTATTACCAAATATGGTAAAATTAATTTGGTTTTGCTTACCATAACGACAACAGACCCGAAAACCGGTAAAGAAACCTCAAGACCTATCGAAGTTGATTCCGAAGGCAACATACACGTAAAAACGGGTGTCATTGACCCAAAAACAGATAAGTTAAACCCAGAGTTGAGTCAGATCATCAAGGTCGGCAACGAAATCGACCCGGAGGTCCAAATAATATCTTTCGTGGGTAAATTTGACCCTAAAAAGAATATTATCGACACGAAACATGTTGTTCCAGAAATTTCTAATGGGTTGTATAACCCAAATACCCATAAGATCGATAGTAAATATGGGCAAATCGACCCAATTAATGGAACGCTCACTTTTATCGACCCAAAGACGGGTAAACAAGAAGTTAAACGAGGTTTTGTTGAACCCACCACGGGTCAGATTTTATTCAAGGGCGGTTATGTTAACCCGAAGACGGGCAAAGTTGATCCGAATTATGGTAGAGTTGTTTCTGTGTTGATTACGGAACCGGCTATTGACGATAAAGGGCAGATAATCGAAAGGGACGTGAAGAGCGTAAAAGTTGACCCGAAAACTAATCAGATATGGACTTTCGATCATATTGATCCAGTTACTAAGCAGGAAGTATATGTTTCGGGTCACGTTGATCCGACTACAGGTTATATCGTTACAATTTATGGTACTCTCGATCCGAAATCTGGCGCTGTTGGCAGACTAACGAAAGTCGAGCCGGGTAATATAAGAATTGATCCGGAAACCAATCAGGTATTTACGAAAACAAGTACCGTCGATGAAACGGGTGCTCCTATTTACGCTTCCTCCGAGATCGATCCGAAGACGGGCGAAATATACACGAAATACGGTAAAATTGATCCTAAAACCGGTAAATTCGTTATCGTGAAGATTTATATTTTGACCCAATCCGAACCTAGCGGTAAAGTGAAGGAGATTGATCCGAAGAATTGTCAAATAGACGAGAGCACCGGGAAAATCATTAAAGTGACCACTCAGACGGTTTATATGTACACGATGTTAGATCCGAAGACTGGGAAGATGATACAGGTAGATCCGAATGATCCGTTGGTTAAGAGTGCCAACACTAAAGTGACGCAAGTGATGACGTTATCCGGCGAAATTGATCCGGACACGGGCAAGATCCATACGGAATGGGGACAAATTGATCCGGTTACGGGTGACATTGACCCGAAGACGGCTCGTAGAGACCCGATTACGGGTGAATTGATCCTAAATTACGCTCAGATTAACCCGGCGCTGTTCTCGAATTTGAAAGACACGAAAGTCAAAGTGAAGAGGGGTGACGCCGGTAGCTCGTCAGACGATGAAACGAGCGACGACGATTTGAACGAATACGCCGCGGAGAACATGCACGACATCTCGAATCTTAAAATACCGAAATTAAAGAGTGCCACGACGCCGGTTATCGTGAAAACTACCACGAAACAGATTGTGACGAAAGATAAGGACGGTTTGGTGCAGAATATTGAAGAAAAGGTGGAGGATGGCAGGACGGGCGAGGTCACGTTCTCAACTCAGGTGAATAAGGTGAGTGATCAGTAGAATTTAAGTGGTCGCATTTTCAGTAGATCGAGAGGAATATTTTGTGGATGTTAGAGCATGACTGATTGTGTATTAATGTTGGAGGTCAAATAAGGATGAAAGTATTTTTTTTTTAGAGTTTGAATAGTTTTATAAACAAATTTAACTTTTTTCAGTGAAAATAAATCAAAAATATAGTTCTAGTTATTACAAAATTTTAATTTCCAGTAAATTTTGTGGACTTTATTGCTGACTCCCATATTCCACCAAAGTGAGGGGAACGGGCAGGAATAAAGTGCCAGGTTCATTTGAAAAATTGTGGACGACAGTTTCCCATAATTTTTCTTGTATTAATTATTATTTTTTTTGTTTCGTCGCTTTATTTATTATTTGCGATTGACTATTATTTTTTTACCGACGAAGGCCGATGTGCCGGTCGATGACGGTAAGTCTCCGTTTGTTACGGCGAGAGCCGTGACCACACGGACGGCCACGACCCACGAAGATTTAGGTAGCAAGGCCCGCACGCAACAAATGGAAGAAAAAACGGTGGCGCACTCTATGACGTCGAGCGCCACGAGACAGGAACAGAGAACGGTGACTCAGGAAGTTAAGACTACCAGTACCGTTGTTAGCGGAGATCAGGTTATTTTTTTTTTGTTTTTGTTTATTTTGTTCGTGATTAAAAATTATTAATTTGTTTTAATATGTTTTCTCGAGTTTTTTCTGGTCATAATTTCGACTTCATTACATCACAACTGTAACACGCGATAAATAATCAGATCATTCGAGTTTCTCGTACATTATCCATGTGTTTTGTGTGCTAATTTGCATGGCTTATAGCTGGGCCGACGAGATAGCATAAGCTCGACAAGTTCAGGTGATTCCGGCACGCCAATTGACCCTCCCGACGATCCAAATGATCCTTACTACGAAGCGTACCGCAAGGTAAGTCGGCAGCTTTAGACAAATTTAATCGTAGTTGATCGAATTTGAATATTTCGAGTTGGTGTAAGTAGGCATGTGGACAAATTTCTAGAAGTCGCTACGTAATTTTTCTTATTTTTGATTGTGTTTCGATACGTGTGGGATGTACCAACTTTTCCAGAACAGACGATTTTGGCTAAAACTACATTTACATGTATGTAATTCGATATCGGCACACTCAAAATCGTGTTGCCAATTGTGCTAGAAACTTTGAAATCAAATTACGTGTCATTTACTTCGATAGCTGTCGCAATTCGAATTGTTTCCAGTGACATGTCGCCCCAGCTAAAATTATTTTTAGCTATACAGCTTGCCCCATATTTGCTGTATGCAGGTCAACTTCGTTATGTCAAATGGAACACCTTGTATTTGACTCCCATTTTCGAATTCCTCGATCGATTTTACTATGAGGTAGGAAATAATTTTTTTATGAACTTCATATTTTTGGAGTTATGGGCATTTTCTTGCGAATATTTGTAGATGCAGAACAATTTTGAAATTTTAATATCTCGGAATTGAATAAAGCTGTAACAGTAATAATTTGATGGAATGAAAGCAACATTTACGAATAACTGTTACTGTAAGAAACAGTCGAAAATATTATACAGGATATTAGCAATTACAGGACCAAATTATATATATATACTTTATTAATAGCATAATGCTAAATTCAATACAACATAACTATTCTTGCTAAAAAACTAAACAGGATAATTCAATTTTACATAACCCTTGCATAAATTCTTAAAGATTACAATTTTTAATATTTACAGGTAAGTTATTATACAACCGTGGGCCCTTCACAAACACTTGATTATTGCTATATTCCCTATTATAGCCCCTCACATAAAAGTTCTCACAACTGGCCGCTCTGGTGTCATAAGAATGAACATCACTCGCCATTGTACAGTCCCGAAACATGTTCCGGTAACATATCATTTTTTAATTTAAATATAAAAAGAAATACATTTAACATTACCATCTGTCTCACAGATAAGAGTCGTAGAGTTTCCAACATTACACTAACAGGAGTATAAAAGTCACAGCGCAGTATTGTCCTCATCGCCCTGTTCTGAACTACCTGCAAATTATGGTACTCCCCCCCATTAAACATGAACATAACTGTAGGACAATACATAAAATGTGGTGCAATTATTGTATTGTAAACCAAAAGCCTCGAATAAATACCAAGGTGTCTACCCACCCTACCCAAAAAATTTACTTTTTTTGAGACTTTTCTTGTTACATAATCAGCATGACTAGAAAATCTCAACCTATCATCAATTATAACACCAAGATATTTAAATTCCTCAACCCGCTCCACAACTTCATCGTCAACATACAAGTTTACATTTACATGAGGAATTACACACTTCGGACTATGTAACAGCATAAATTTTGTCTTGTCTACATTAAGTTTCAAGTTATTAATACTTAACCATTTACAAACATGTTGCATTTCTTCATTTAAAACAGTTACCAAATAATCAACATTATCGTGTGCAAAATACAACAGAGTGTCATCCGCAAACAACCGAACAGAACACTTCTTTACAACATTGACCAAATCGTCTATGTACAATATAAATAAAATTGGACCCAACACAGATCCCTGAGGGACACCATGAGACACTTGTTGCAAAGAAGAGATAGAGTTTCCAAATTTACAGTTTTGAAATCTATTTCCAAGATACGAAGAGAACCACTCTAACACAGCACCACCAAATCCATATGCCCTCAGTTTCCTCAGAAGAATATTTCTATTTAATGTTTCAAAAGCCCTTTTGTAATCCAGAAAAACGGCACCGACATATAAATTCTCGGCAGTAGCATCTTTCCATTTCACCAACACTGACTGCAAAGCAGTTTCACATGAATTCTTTGATCTAAACCCCGCTTGATATTCACTCAATATACTGTTAGTCTCAATAAACTGGACTATATCAATTTTCACACACTGTTCTAGTACTTTTTCGTACGTTGGCAACATGTTAACAGGTCTGAATTCACTAGCCTTTTTTGTATTTAATTTCTTCTGTATAGGAACAATTGTAGATATCTTCCAGCCGTCAGGCACAACACCCTGCTGCAGTGAAGCATTTACAACATCCAACAATCTATTACCAACTGCCTCAAATGCAAGTTTTAAAATTTTTGAAGAAATACCATTAATACCACTTTTATTTGACAATGCCCCGACCACTTGTTTTAACATACCCATATCAACTTGTCGGAATGTTTGTAAAGTCACACTACAAGGCGAACCCTCCAAATGCACATGGTCAGCAACACCCATTTTCGGATCATTCACTATTTCATCTACACTATCCACAAAATACGAATTAAAGGCCTCGCCAATTTCTTCCTCAATATTCAGTTTCAAATTATTATTAAATATTATCGGACCACTAACTGCCAATTGTTTACCATTAACAAGCTGTTTTAAAGATTTCCACATTTCACTAGTATTGCCCCGGGCACCTTCAATTTTTTCAAAATAGTATTTTGATTTAGATCTTCTCACAGCAGATACAACCTCATTTCGTGCTGCCTTGTAGTTCGCCCAGTCTTCTATATCCTTGCTGACCTCTGCCCTGAGGAAAAGTCGATCTCTTTGTTTAATTTTCTCTTTGATATCATCATTCCACCAATGTGTGGTCCTACTTTGGTCAACTAGTATCCATTTCAATGGTGCTTGAATGTCGAGTGCCCGTGTCAGTTGGTACACAAAACAGTCCGCCAGCTCATTCACATCATTATTTGCATACCATTCATAATCCATCAAGGTCAGCTGGAATTCAGTCCCGTCAAAGTTCCTAAAACTCCTTATTATTTTAAGAGATTTACCTTTCTTGTCAAAATTGAAATCAATATTCAAAATGAAATGGTCTGTCATTCTGGGAGTCGACAACACAGAACACCCAAATAAGAACGCGCAGCTTAATGTTAAAAGTAGGAACCGTGTTTAGCGCCATCTCTAGCTGTTTACAAGAACCAATTGTGTACAAGCGCGCGTAGATAGAATTGAAATTTAAACTTTATTTTTATTAATATTAAAAATCCAACTAAATTAAAGAAAACAAAGACTATGCATGCTTATATGTATATGTAGGCATCAATTTTATTTAATCAGCATTTTACATTGAAAGTAGAAACATAAATAACGCTAAAGAACGCCAAATAGGCATTCTTTAGCACACGAAAACTAATACTAAAATCAAATAAAACTTACTTGTAAACGTTAATTACAAAATTTGCGCAATTTAGTATATTAATTCAACACCGGGTAACGTTGAAGGAAGACATTTCACAACCGCATTGTTGCTATTTCGATGTTCGAGGAAAAACTCCTCATTTTCAGAGATGTCAAAGAAGTACCTACTGACGGAAGTCAAAATATATACGTGGCCTGCTGTTTTTTGTGCATAATTATTTTTTCATTGTTATGCACCTATTTCTGAAGCAATATTATTGCGTATCGAGAAAATGTAACCATATTTAGATGTTCTGCGAACGTAACCACGGAATATTTAAAATAACGCACAATTTTTAAATTTTCCATTTTGTCTGACGATGCCGGTTGCGACAGAAAGCGCATACTTTGGATTAAAATTTCACGAAGTCGGTAATACAGAGTTTCGACGGCAAATGTCAGAGTCGTAGTGCCATCTAAAACGGTTTACAGAAACTGAAGCTAACATAGTTCAAGGTCGTGCATAACAGTGAAACCCCCCTGAGTCGACAATATTCCCCATTTTAAATGTCTATCATTTGTTATAATTAAATCAATAATAGTATATGAGTTTTCTGTTACTCTAGTATAATCATTAACTATCTGATGCAAGTCCCTTCTTGCAATACATTCCTGCAGCTTCCGCTTATAGAAACTATCCTTGCCTTAATCAATATTAAAATCTCCCACCAGGATCAAGCATCCCGAATCACAATTTAAGAAATCCAGAAAATCTTCCATCCTATGCAGAAATACCGCATGACTAGCATTTGGAGAATGATATCCATTCACGAGGACAAATTAGAAAATTTCAAAACACCGTAACTTTCTAATTTCAAATAGAACCCTATTGTTTTTATACCATTATTGGATTCCTCATAAAATTGCCTTTCTTATTGCGATACACTTCCCTATCCCAAAATTAACCGTTTTTGAAATATTTGTATTCTCCAGATAAATCTAGCAAATATGATTTGATAATACTCAGTTGGCTACAAAAAAAGTTAAGTCATAAATTTTATTCCGCAGTTAATATCGCTTTGTTTAAGTTGATTTGAGAATTAAGTTTTCTTAAGTGGAAATGAATTTCGCAAAACAAGAATTAATAGACCTGGTCTACACTTTGGGCGAAAGTGAAAGAAATTGTTTGTTAGCTGGCAGAATGTATACACAAACATATTTTGTGACGAGGCGACATTCCATAGAAACGGAAAAGTGAACAAACATAATTTGCATTATTATGCAACTGAAAATCCCCATTTTGTACGATATATGAACCACAAGCACAGATGGTTCATCAACGTTTGGGGTGGTATTGCTGGGACACGTGTTGTTGGTTCTTATTTTTTTGGTAATGTGGATGGAAACACCTACTTCCACTTTCTGCAACATGATTTGGAAAATATGTTGGACGAGTTGCCAATAGGCGTAACACGAAGGTTGTGGATACAACACGACGGTGCCCCTGCTCACTACAGTGCGCAGATAAGAAACTACCTGGATAATCAGTTTCGTAACACATGGATTGCTAGAGGCGGCCCTATAAATTGCGGCCGGGTAGTTCCCCTGACTTGACCAAGCTAGATTTTTATTTGTGGGGTTTTGTTAAAGATCAGGTGTACCAAGTTCGACCCACTACACGAGCTGACATGATAGAAAGAATATGTGACGCATTTCTAAGGGTTAATCCTGATGTCTAGAGAAGAGTTGAAAATTCATTTCAGCAGAGAATTCAGCTGTGCGTACAACAAAACGGTCAGCATGTTGAGCACATCTTATAAGTATCTGAATACCTAGGTACCTATTGTTTTCTTTAAATTCGTAGTAATTTCTAATTAATTTTCTATTGTTTTTGTTCTATGCTTTATAATATTAGTTACTGTTTAATGAAATATTGCTAGGGTTTGTTCTTATTTAGTTGTCTGATTTGGCACTTTTTTCAAGGAAATGCAAATTTGGCAAAAATGGTTGATTTTGAGTATAGGGAAGTGTAAAGCAAAATGAGAGGCAATATTATGGGGAATCTAACAATGACCTAAAAACAATAGGGTTCTATTTGAAATTTCAAAGTTATGGTGTTCTTAAGTTTTCTAATTTGGTTATGTAATTGCTAATACCCTGTATAACAGTTTCATTTTTTTCTTACAGCAGAAGTTGTTCCTACATATTGCTTCCACTCCACTAAAATATTACTGCTACAGTTTCATTCATTGTCCAAATATTGAAATTTAAAAATTGCTCTACATCTGTCAATATTCGCAAAAAAATACCCGCAACTTAAAAAATATGGAGTTTAGACAAAAATTACTTTATACAACCTGATAGTCAAATCGATCAAGGAATTCGAAAATAAAGTGAAATACTGTATATTGGAGAATATTACATGACATCTGACATATTTTATGCGATTGACAGCTGTGACTTCGATAGTTCTGTTGCAATTCGAATTGCAACCTGAACCGTGTCGAATTGTGAAGTCCACAAGAGCCGTGTTTTGATGGGTGCAATTCTTCGGATTTAGCCTCTAGTGGCTACCATTTGTTCCCCAGACTCAAAGAGCACCTTCGTGGGACTCACTTTGGGGACGATGATGAAAAAAATGAAAAAATGAACGGAAAACAATCAAAAATAGAAAAAATAGATCAGTCAGCATGAAAGTTTGCTATTCCATAACTCCTTTTTGTGCCCTATTGATATTAATTTGTTGTATCATGTAATTTACTAAAATTTTTACTATTCTGCAACTATAACATAAATGCCTAACATCTTATTGCTACCCATTTTTGGATGCTTTTCAGCCTTCGCTAATAACAGCGAAAATTAACAAAAACATGTATCTAATACATTTTTATAGGATGGTATCCCTGGTGGTATTGTGCAAACAGAAAGTGTGATCTACAAAGGAGACCCAACGGTGCATCACACCACCACAACGGGCGTTCCCGTTGTCGCCACAGAAGCTCGTAAGGTTCATTTAGAATCGGAAGACGGAAACTACGAGGCGACCGGAGAAATCGTCAGTTCGCAAACTATTAGCTCCAAAACGAGAACAGTAGAGACCATCACGGTAATAATTGCGGCTGGAGCGATATGTAACGTTTATTCGTAATTCTGTGTCCGTTGCAGTATAAAACGGAAAGGGATGGGGTTGTAGAAACGAGAGTCGAACAGAAAATCACGATACAATCGGATGGTGATCCTATCGATCACGATAGAGCACTAGCCGAGGCAATCCAGGAAGCCACTGCGATGAATCCCGATATGACTGTCGAGAAAATAGAAATTCAGCAACAAACGGCGCAACCGTAAAGAGGTAAGCTATTCCCGGCCAAGTTTCGCGAAATTTGCGCTGATTTATCAGAAGGGGGAGGTTGTTTTCTTAATAAAGCTGTACATACATCAAAATAGATGTCCGATGTAAAAAGCAGTGTATGAATTTTTCCGTTTTCTTTGTAGGAGGTCGATGGATGAAGGATTCTACAAATTTTTATGTAGCATAGTTGGCTTACAACTTCCAAAAAAAGCCGTAGTTTCTAGAGCTAACTTTTCTGTAAAAATTAAACTTCCCGTTAGGATTATGATTAATTAATTTTTAAGTGCATCTCTGCATCACACCTCGTCTTTTCTCTCTCAATATTCACTGATTTTTTTAAGCTTGGTGTAAGGTATCGTATTTTTTTTATTTTCTATATTTTAATATTTGTATAGGTATGTTTTTATTTTTTTTTTGTGTCGAACACATATTTATTAGTAGTAACATACTTGGTACCTTTTATTCAATGTTGTCCGCTTTTTGTACTCGTTTATACTGGTGCTTGTGTTTCAAAAAAAGAATATTAATTATTAAAAAAATGTAGCTTTAAGCGTAAAGGTGAATCTCAGAAAACTCAGCTGTGTTCAAGAAATACGCTCTAAAAATCATTTTACCGCATTCCGAACATTTTAAAACAAAATATCCATGACGAAAACTAGTTTCATGCCTCTATTAGCAGGATTTCTCCGATCAGGTCAGTACATTGTAAGAAATTTACAAAAAATAAATACAGGCGTACTAATAATACGTTAGTTTAGCTTTTTTACTTGAATATATTACACGGTATTATTATTTCGTAGAGGTTAAACCAGTAACTCGATGGAAGTGTTATTTTCTATGTTTTATTAATTAATATATTGTACGTGGTTTGTATATAAAAATTTCAAATATGGACCATCGCTTAGCTTGAAAAGGAAATTGATTAAATTTGAATACTGTAAACGCAGCTATAGTTGCTAAGGAAATAGTTGTTTCTACGTATTTGTTTTACAAAGTTTTATTTAAATAATAAATATGTTTAAAAAAAATAAAGAATCATGTTTTTACTTCCCTTTTCTCCAGGTCACAAGAACGGATTGAAAGTGATGGATTGCTTTTTCGAAACGATCTCCTTTCTGTTGGTCTTTTTCAGCTTGTGGGGCAGTTTGGTGGTAGGCACTAAAAATACAAATTGAATGGGTCGTGTTTTGTTGCCGCTCCAATAATTTTATATTTGTGGCATCCGAACACTTTATGTTTACGATTAATGCAGATGGTAACCAATCTGATTTTTAATTGTGCTAATTAATTACGACGAACAAAGTACTAAAGGGCACGGATGAATATATGGTTCAATATAGCTCGCATTGCTTCATTTTGTCTTTTCTGAAACTCCTGAACAAAAAAATCCGTCATCATATATAGAACTGTTGTGCAATATTCAAAATACGGGGCAACCATAGTTTTATACAGGGTGAGTCACTAAGGCGAAATCGGCCTATAACGAGAGTACAGTTCAAAATGGGAGAAACTTTTTCAAATAAAAGTTTTTCAAAAATAAATGCTTAATGAGATAAAAATATTTTCAAATATGGCGGACTTCCGGTTATACCGGAAATGGACACTAGCTGTGTTATTTTAAATGGAACACCCTGTATTCGTTTGCATTTTTGGATTTCTCATGAAAAATAAATGTCAGTTTGTTAATCGAACATTGGGTCTCAGTCGAACCGCTATGGAGTTTTTTAATTTTTTTTGAAAATTTTGACGTTTGCAGTAGTTGGCGCCATTTTGAATATCTTCGAAACGAAAGCACTTAGAGGAATGCGATTTCAACAGTTCGTTTCTGGAAGTAACAGCCTATCAGACACAAGTATAACATGGAATCATAACTTTTTAATTAAATGAAATTTATCTATGCCAATATTTACTAATTCAAACAGGAATAATTCTTTTTTTTAAATGGAATGCTACATTGGTTCTCACCTCATAAGACGCAAAATTAAATTTCCTTTCTGACAATGTATGGTTGTTGGCATCTGTCACCAGCAGTTTTTAAGAAATTTGCGTTTTTCTGGAAATTTTAAATAATATCCTGTTATTGCGTTAACAATAGTTGGCGTTCAGCGATTTTGTTTTGTTTTGCCAACGAAATATCATTTCTATTAAATTATTGTTGCGTAAGAGTGCAATTTGAGTTCAATTAGTGAGAGTATTGATTTCAATTTTAATAAATATCACAATTAAGAAAACTGAAAATGTACACTCAAGAAAACTTAATTGCTATGGTGTATTCCTTGGGTGAAGCAGAAGGAAATTCGTTACTTGCCTCAAGAATGTATGCGCAACGTTTTCCCGAGCATAGACATCCAAATGTAGCGGCATTCGCAAAATTAAAAGAGAGGTTTGAACGAACTGGTTGTGTGGGTTACGAGAAGAAAGAACGTGTAAAATCAGTGACAAATGAGGAAAATCAAGTTTTAGTAGCTGCTACTGTTGTCCGAGATCCTCATTTAAGTACCAGAGAAATTAGTCGCGAGTTAGAAATAAGCCAAACTTCTGTATCTCGAATACTGCGCAAAAATAAATTTCACCCGTACCACGTTCAGTTGGTTCAGGAATTAGATCAAAATGACTTCAACAATCGGTTGCAGTTTTGTGAGTGGGCTTTACGTAAACTTCAGGAGCGAAATTACTTTTTCGATCATGTTCTCTTTACGGACGAAGCTTCGTTTCATAAAAACGGGTTTGTTTCAAGATACAACTGCCATTATTACAGTACTGACAATCCCCATTGGATAAGGCTATTAGATCATCAACATAGGTGGTCTTTGAATGTATGGGGTGGCATAATTGGACGACACATAATTGGACCACATTTTTTCGATGGAAATTTGAACGGTAATAGCTACCTACAATTTTTACAAAACGATGTGCCAGAAATGTTAGACAATTTACCACTTGCTGCAATACAACAGATGTGGTATCAACAAGATGGAGCGCCTGCACATTACGGGAGGGATGTAAGGGAGCACTTGACTGCAGCATTTCCAAACACATGGATAGGAAGAGGAGGTCCGACACCTTGGCCAGCGCGATCTCCAGACCTAACAAAACATGACTTTTTCTTGTGGGGGTACGTAAAGCAGTTAGTTTACAGAGAACCTCAATGAAGATATGTTGATAAATGTGAACAATTATTCTTTGTTGAAACGATTGCGTGTTTGTTATCGTGAGGATGGCGGTTATGTCGAACATTTAATCTAATTACATTAATTTATTTTTGTTGCTGTTATTATCTAATAATCTTTGAAGTTTTGGAAATAGTATAGAAGATTTGGAACAAACATTTTGTAAGACAAAACAAAACAATATCGCCAAACGTCAACCATTGTTAATGCATAAACATGATATTATTCAAAATTTCCAGAAAAACGCAAATTTCTTAAAAACTGCTGGTGACAGATGCCAACAACCATACATCATCAGAAAGGAAATTTAATTTTGCGTCTTACGAGGTGAGAACCAATGTAGCATTCCATTTAAAAAAAAAGAGTTATTCCTGTTTGAATTAGTAAATATTGGCATGGATAAATTTCATTTAATTAAAAAGTTATGATTCCATGTTATACTTGTGTGTGATAGGCCGTTACTTCCAGAGACGAACTGTCGAAACCGCATTCCTCTAAGTGCTTTCGTTTCGAAGATATTCAAAATGGCGCCAACTACTGCAAATGTCAAAATTTTCAAAAAAATTAAAAAACTCCATAGCGGTTAGACTGAGACCCAATGTTTGATTAACAAACTGACATTTATTTTTCATGAGAAATCCAAAAATGCAAACGAATACAGGGTGTTGCATTTAAAATAACACAGTTAGTGTCCATTTCCGGTATAACCGGAAGTCCGCCATATTTGAAAATATTTTTACCTCATTAAGCACTTATTTTTGAAAAACTTTTATTTGAAAAAGTTTCTCCCATTTTGAACTGTACTCTTGTTATAGGCCGATTTCGCCTTAGTGACTCACACTGTATACAAGCAGCCGTGACCAACACAGCTAAGTTTGCCACTTATTCTAGACAGAAGGCCCACTCTTCGAGATACTTTCTTCAAAACATAACTAGCATGCTCTTTAAAATTCAGCTCATTGTCTATAATAACCCCTAATAGACCAGGAGCCCATAAACCAAAAATTGTGCATAATAGGTTTACTCCAAAAATGCCTGAGATGTTATGATTTTTGGGTCGTGGAACACAGAAATGCCCATGCCAGTTTTTGTCTTTGGTACAGTGATGTGTGGCAGACCTGTAAATGTGTAAAAAAATAGCTTAAAAAAGTATTATAGGTTTCGGACTGGGGTTTGTGGGAAGCGCTAAATAATGAAAAGTAATCCAGCGGACGCGGTTCGCTTGTTGTGAATTCTGGGACACTGACCCGCTACAGGGGTCAAATTGTGTAAATAAAACACCCCCAAAAAAATTATAGGTTTACGCATGGGGATTGGAGGGACCTCCTAATTTACCCCCAAACATCATGAATCTCAACTCCCATTCATTTTGGTTGGTACAAAGAGGCGCCACTCTCGCGACATTTTGTAAATTCACTCAGGTAAAAAAAACCATAAGTTTACTCTTCAAAACTTGGAGACAAGTTACTTCAATCACAAAAGTCGAGTATTCACCGTTGCCGATAAAAAAAATTGGTACAGGGGGGCGCTAGAGACGCAACATTTTGTAAAAAAAAAACTTACGTAAAAAAATCATAAGTTTATGAATGGCATTCAAGAATTTGATTATGATGAACCTGCTGAGTACAAAAATACATTCCTTATCATTGAACGGTGGTACAAGGGCCCGCTAGAAAGCTTGAAAGAAAGCAATTATAAATTTTCACCCTTCATCATAAAGATTTCAGTCCGAAGACTGGTTGGACGCGTACCTCCATCTTTCCTATCCTGAGCTAACCTACGCTTTTCCCTAAAAGTTGAACATCCTATATCCCTAACTACTTGAGAGCAGTAGTCCAATCTCGGCCTACCCTTACCACTTTTTATTCCTATCTCTGACTCTAGTATGTTGCGAACTAAGCCTTCGTGCCTCAGAAGGTGTCCTACTATCCTATCTCTCCTATTCCTTACTGTCTTCCATAAATTTCGCTTTTCTCCAACTTTTTCTAATACCTCTCTGTTGCTAACGGTATCTTCATCATGCGTCTATAGCGCCACATTCCAAATGCTTCTAATTTTTTCCTATCCGCTTCTCCTATCGTCCAAGTTTCGCACCCAGACACTGCTGTACTCCATACATACGTTTTTAAGAACCTCTTCCGAGTTTCTACATTTATCATTTCCGAGCATAATAGTTGTTTCTTTTTTTTAAATGCAACTCGGCCCTGCGCTATTCTTTGTCTTAAATCTAGAGTTATTTGACTTCCTAAATAGCAGAAATCTGAGACTTCCTCTATCTTCTCGTTTCCTATTTGTATTTTAGTTTTAGCCCTATTTTCACGCCCCCTACACAACAAAATTTCGGTTTTCTTTTTATTGATCTTCATACCATAGCCCTCCGTCAAAACCGCTTCCATTTCGTTCAGAGACCTTCCTAATTCTTCTTTGCTGGATCGCTGGATGCTAATACTGCTATATCATTCGCAAATCTGAGCATATTAATAATTTGACCCTGTATATTAATTCCAGCAGCTATTCTGATGTCTTTAACAATATTCATCGCATCTTCGATATATAAATTGAGAACTAGAGGCGATAACGCACGTCCCTGCCTCACTCCCTTTCAGATATTTACTTCTCTATGTTCCTGCTCAAATTCTGTAACTGCCGTTTGCTCTTTGTGTAGATTATGAATAAATTATTCTTCTATCCCTACTTAATCCCTACCGTTTTGAGCACTTCGAACATCTTCCTTTATTTCTCGTGTTTCTGCGGCTGAGGTCCAGTTGTGCATGCGCAGATTGAAGGACAAGATGACTTCGGGGTTGGATTGCATTCCTTCTTTTTTAGTGAGGGATTGTGCTAGCGCTTTGGCCTATCCGATTTCTATTATCTGTAATTTGTCGCTGAAATCTTCGACTTTCCTGGCTGCTTGGAAGGCTACTCGTGTGTGCCCGGTGCTGAAGAGCGGTGACCCGTGTGATGTTGGTAATTATAGACCTATAGCTATTCTGTCCAACTTTGCCAAAGTTTTTGAAATGGTGCTCTATGATCATATATACCCAATTGTTAAGAGTCGCATTTCTACTCATCAGCATGGTTTCTTTTCTAAGCGGTCAACTACTACTAATTTGGTGCACGTGACACAGGTTATCTCTAATTCAGGTGGATGTTATATACACTGACTTCTCCAAGGCGTTTGACCAAATTGATCACAGTGTCTTGCTGTCTAAGTTACTTGATTTTGGTTTTAGTGATTCCTTAATTGACCTTTTTACCTCTTACCTTGGGGATCGTAGTCAGTGCGTTGTTTTCAATGGTTATAGATCTGAGTCTTTTGTGGCTGGCTCGGGTGTCCCGCAGGGGTCAAATTTGGGTCCCCTTCTCTTTCTCCTTTTCATTAATGACTTGGCTGATTCGATCTACTGTTCTAAGCTTCTCTATGCTGATGACATGAAGATGTTTTTGAATATTGAATCTTTGAATGACTGCCACTTTCTGCAACTTCAAATTAATCACCTCACTGAGTGGTGTAATGTCAATAAGCTTCAACTTAATGTTGCTAAGTGTCATGTTGTCTCATATACAAGAAAATTAAAGCCAGTTCTTTTTACTTACCATATTGGTCCAGTTGGGCTCTCCAGGGCTAACACTATTACGGACTTGGGAGTTATTTTTGACTCTGCACTTTCGTTCTCTCAGCATATTAAGACCATAGTACCTGCTGCTTTCAAAACATTAGGCTTTATTATAAGAAACTGTAGCACCTTTTCTAATATTACTGCTTTGAAGACCCTGTTTCAGGCCTTAGTTCGCTCCAAGTTGGAGTATTGCTCTATTGTCTGGTCTCCTTTCTATGAATGCTACAAATCTTCAATTGAGTCAGTGCAAAGGAAATTCCTTAAGTTTCTGTATCTCAAGACTGAGGGTTACTATCCTGAGAGAGGCTGTAGTCACGTCATGCTTTTAGACGGATTTGGGGTGTTTTCCTTGGAGTTTCGTAGAGTTGCTGCAGGCCTAACCTTTTTGTACCATCTCCTTCATAATAACATTAATTCACCTGAACTGCTTGCCTTCCTTAAGTTTGCTGTCCCTCGTACTGTGTCTCGTCATCCTAGCTTGTTTTTCGTTCCGACTGCCCATACTAACTTACTAATGAAGTCGCCCATTTGTGTAATGTGTTCTCACTTTAACTTAATTGCACATTTTTGTGATATAAATATTAATTCCCTAGGATGTATTTTGGACACTGCTAGGGTCCACCTGCTTGAATAGTTTTTAGTTTACTATATTAAGTATTTTGTTGTGTAATTTAGATAGTTGGTCATTTTTACTTGGTCTTCTTCTTTTTTAATTGTCCTGTAATTGGAATGTTCTTCTGTTGGACAATAAATCATTATTATTATTATTATTATTATTATTATTATTTCACATTGTCGAAGGCTTTTTCCAAATCTGCAAATCCTTTATAGGGTCTCTTTCCCTTTTCTATTGCTTTTTCTATTAGTAGTCGTAAAGCTACAATGGTCTCGCGTATTCCCGTATTTCTTCTAAATCCGAACTGATCTTCTCCTAATATTTCTTCCGCCCTTTTCTTCATCCTTCTTTGCACAATTCTAGTTAAAATTTGTGACACGTGGGAAGTCAAACTGATCGTTCTAAAATTTCCACACGTATCCGCGCCTTTCCTTTTTGGAAAAGCTACTATGATGTTCCGTTTGTATTCTTCTGGAATATCGCCTGTCTGGTATGTGCAGCTAAACGTTTCATAGAACCATTTTAATTTTTTTTAATTTCTTGCATTTCCTATTTACTGCAGTAATCTACACGCAGTAGGAACGAAGCTTCAGTGCACAATCAATTATCGTGAATGGCAAGACTTTTGTACCACTTTTCAACGATGGCGAATGTATTTTCGCACTCAGTATGTTTATATTAAACAAGTTACTGAACGCCATTCATAAACTTATGATTTTTTTTACCTGAGTGAATTTACAAAATGTCGCGAGAGTGGCGCCTCTTTGTACCAACCAAAATGAACGGAGGTAGCATATTTATGGGTCGAAATTCCTCACACTGTACTGTATTTCTTACTTTTTCCACTGGTACCACTGTCGATAACTTCCATGTTTCCGGGAATATTCCTGTATCCAACGAAGAGTTGACTATTTCAAGGAGTCTATGTCCCAACACCTCAAACACACATTTCAACAATCTAGAGTTAATTCCATTTGTGCTACTCTCTTTATTTGATAAATTTTTAACCACTTTCCTTAAGTCCATCATCTTTACCTCCTCAAATTTTGTGAGTAATAAATCATCCTCTATTTCCTCCAAATTAATTGTTGTGTCGCTAATAATATCTGTAAGTAATCTATCTATGCTCTCCAGGAAATAGACTTTAAATCTATTGGCTATTTCTAACTCGTTGAAAATTTTGTCATTATTAAATATTATACCGCTATGGCTGCTTTTCTCCTGTCCACTCATCAATTTCTTTAAATTCTTCCAGTGACTTATTAATTTTTGTCTCATAATATTGTCTTTTTGTTTTCCTTATCATATTGACGATCTTGTTTCTATGTTTCCTGTAACTATTCCAGTGCTCTAGGTCATTTGACCATCTTGCTCCCACAAATGCATCATCCCTCATTTTACTCCAATTCTACATTCCACCATCCATTGTCAGACCACTTTGTAGGCATCTTGATTTCTCTTTCCGGAGCCACCTCATTAAGCGCCTTCAGAATATTATCAGTAAGTAATTTAGAAGTGAAATTAACATTCGCCTCCTCGCCTCCGGTTTTTCTACGGACTCCAGCTTCACTACTTCCACCATTATTGCCAAATGATTTGTTATTTTCGGGCTATTAAGTACCTGACAATTCAATTCCTTGACATTGCTTACCAATAGATCAATAAGGAGTGAGACAGGAATGTGCGTTATCGCCTCTAGTTTTCAATTTATATATCAAATATGCGATTAATATTGCTAGACAGAATAGCTGCTGGAATTAATATACACGGCCAAACTATTAATGTGCTCAGATTCGCGGATGATATAGCAGTGTTAGCATCCAGCAAAGAAGAATTAGGAAGGGCTCTGAATGGAATGGAAGCGGTTTTGACGGAGGGCTATGGTATGACGATCAATAAAAAGAAAACTTCATGGATTACGGTAATAATAAAAAATACTTACGAGCATTCCAAGGTATATAAGTCTCAGTATCATACAAATTAGAATCGTCAAAACTGTTTCTTGCGTCTTTTAATATCGAAGCAGAAACAGCTTGTTGTATGGGTAACGAATAGCTCTTAGAAATATCTGAAAGCCGAGAAAATGTTGAGAAAATTAGGATGTTTACGCAATCTTTTTACCAACCAGTTAAATTTTTAGGCAAACTATAGTTTGATTTTGACTTTTGCATGATTTTCTCGTATTCGAATCTCTGGATAAAACATCTCGTCACATCTGCGATGCTTTTTCCATCCAAAACACCTGTTTACAAAATACGCTTCATAGATCTATTAAAAATGAAAACCACGGAAAAGAATATTTACATAATCCTCTAGTGCTCGCTATAACGTTTTCTTTATATCTATGCCTCTTACAGATAGGGTTACCTGAAAGGGTTGCTTCCCTTAAGTAATACCAGCCTTTAAGCGTCTCGCAGACATCACCAATATCGTTCAATTTATTATTAGCTGCTTCGAAAGTTTTTATAAAGACCAACGGACATAACACCGAAATACTAGTAATGTTATTATTCGATATATTCAATATTTGCAAAGTTCTCTATAAGCGCATCGATTGAACACATTTTTTTAATAAAATAACATGTATATTATAACTTACCGCAATTGCATGGATGGATCGTGGATCAAAACAAAGCGAGTCGCCATTCCTCAAATTCTGCTTCTCTAAATAAAGTTCTTCCAAATTCATTAAATTATTCAACCCTTCAACAACGTTTATTTCATTACGGCTCAAATTCAACTTCTTTAATTTCGCCAGTTTCTCAAAATTTTCTATTTTTCGAATCGTATTCGATTGCAAATACAAATCACTAAGATTTACCAAGGTTTGTAAATTCTCTATTTTTTCTATTAAATTATTATGTAGATACAACACTGTTAAATTTTTACAAACCGATAAATCGCCCTAAAAAAACGATTTCAGGAAAAATTTCAAAAAAAATGTGAGCGTTACTTACGATAGAATTAATTCCTCTTTCTTGCATGTGTAAATGAGTTAATTTTTTCACAAACACAACTTGGGAGCCCTTGTTCTTCGGTAAGGTATGTTTAAAACGTGCTTTGCGAATAAAAGATAAATTAACTGCGTTTTCTGAATTCATTTTAGATATTTCGAAATTTTTGACGTTTGCTTTGTTAGGTTAGGTTTCGTTGCTAGGTTACGGTAAAGTATATACATACTTCGTCCGCTAGGTGGCAGATATGAATAAATAATGCTCCAGTTATTTGAGTACGGGATAAACAATGCTTATTATCTCCAAATTATTAAATAAATTATTATTTTATTATATTGCAGATGTGTAAGTCAATTTATTGCGAATAATGAGTAAACAGTAGCTAATGAACCTGAAATGAATATGTAGAAGTTCACGTGTCATACCGTATGTCTCTATAGCATGGTATAGAAATGACATTTCAGTTACTTGTCATTTTAGTTAACCTAAGTTTTCACGTGCTCCAACAAAATGGGATCCAAGAAGAAAAACAAGCCTTCAAGGGATTCAATTAAAGCAATGAAGGCGTTAGAGAATAACCCGGAAATTGTGCAAAGCTTGACTGCTTGCAGGGCTCGTTTATTACAAGAAATGGTTGAGCAAAGTAGGGCTTCAAAAGAAAAGCAACGTGTATCAAAAACCGTTGTTAGTGAGACTGATGATTCTGATGACGAAGTATTTAAAAAGGGTTACAAAAAATTTTTGCAAAATCAGAAGGCGGAGCGGGAAAAAGATGAACCGAAACATGTTCGAATACCCATGAGCAAATATTTATTGGCAACTCAGCTTTTGGACAGTAATCAAAGCAGTAGTAAGGAAACGGAGAATCAGGCTAGGCAACGAAGGCTTTGCCGTGGCACAGATACGGGTGACACTCTTCCGTATTCGTCGATGTGTATATTTAAAGCCATGCGAACTAGTATTTTAAAGAGAGACTGGATGTCCGTCACAAAATTCTTGTTGGTTTTGTTGCGGAGAAATAAAATGTATCATCCGTATGTTAGAAAGGTAAATAAAAAAAACTGCTTTCTCTAAAAGTAGAACATCCTACATTGCCAACTATTTGAGAGCAGTAGTCTAATATGGGCCTACCCCTACGTCTTTAGCTTGTTTGTTTAAGGTTGCCAAATTGAATTTTATGATGAATCCTGCTGATATAACTGGAAGAACTTTGGAACAGTTTCTAGAGTTCTCAAAATCACAGAAAAGTAAAGAGCATGGCAGAAGTAATCGAAGTAAGACAACTTATGATTCTGGAATAGAATAAGCCATTTGGTTTCATATTTTACTGTTTTTGTAGTTTTTTTTTTAATAAAATAGGTTCTGCCGTAGACTAAATAACTCAAAACGCAGTAGCGGTTTTCAATTTCATTCATTTCTGATAATGTGGATATATTTGCACGTGGCAACTCAAACAGCAATCACCCAGGGTCGGCTATTCCAGAAATTTATTTTACCCGAATATAATGTCCATTGTTTATAATAATAATCTCTTTATTTAGCAATAAGCTAATATTATATCAATATTGTAACAATACACTACCAAAAAGAAAGAAAACACCCAAACACCAACAAATGTCACAAAATGCCTCTAACAAAAACACAACACATTCTCTTGAAACTGCTCAAATTCGGGGCTTCCTTGTTTTCATCCGGCATACTATTAAACAATTTAAACCCCTTATACCGCAAGGAGTTTTGCGAACAAGTCTTCACAAATTGAGGAAGTCTGTAATCTTTCACCGATCTCACCTGGTAATTGTGAACAGCCCGGCTTCGTATCAAATTACGAGACATGTAATTCGGAACCCCGCTGTTAACAATCTTGGATATCAGAATAAGCGTGTTGTAAGTTATTCTCTGTTTTATACTTAGCCATTGTAACGTTTCCAGCATCAATCTTATAGGCGTATATCTATTGCACTGCAATATTATTCGCATTGCCCTATTCTGAAGTTTTTGCAACCTTTCCAAATCACCAGCTCCGCGCAAAAATAATATACTCGAACAAAAATCAAAATGTGGCGAAATTATCGTTTTATAAACCAGAATTCTAGACCAAGGACTCAACTTTCTGCTTACTCTGTCCAGGTAACTAATTTTTTTAGCAACTTTTTTAACAATAAAGTCTATATTGCTTTTAAAATTTAATTTTGAGTCAATTATCACTTAGATACTTAGTTTCGCTAACACGTTCCACCTCCTCATCATCTATTACCACTTTACAGTCATCTTCCCACTCCTTCCTTATCGTTCTGTTGCCTATGATCATAACTTTTGTCTTATTAATATTTAACTTCAGTTTGTTTATCTTTAACCATTTTGACACTTCCCTTAACACCTCATTACTCCTGGTGATTGCACTAATTAAGTCACAGTCCGCATTTGCTATACGGTCATCATCAGCAAACAGATTAATATTACCTTCTTTTATCACTTGCACCAGATCATTCATATACAGTACAAAGAGAAGAGGACCAAGTATCGAACCCTGGGGTACACCCAATCCATTCAGAACCTCTTCAGACTCATAACCACAATATCTACACTTCTGAGACCTATTGTCCAGATAACTGCCAAACCAATCTCTAGTTGTACCCCTTACCGAACACCTTTCCATTTTTCCCATAAGCACTCCCCTATCGATTGTTTCGAAAGGTCTTTTCAGGTCCAAAAAGACAGCCACGACATAATTGTCCTCCTCTATTTGTTCTTTCCGGTTCATAAGTACCAAATTAAGTGTCGTTTCACAGGAATGATCACTTCTGAAACCCGACTGAAATTTCGACAGTAAGCTATCATCTTCTAAGTACCTTTGCAATTGTTCTTTTACTACACATTCTAAAACTCGCTCATATTTAGGAAGCATATTAATCGGTCTGAATTCCTGGGCCTGACCGGCCTGTTGCACCTTCGGAATAGGAACCACCGTCGCCGTCTTTCATGATACAGGAAAAATGCCCGTTCTCAAGGATTCATTTATAATAATAATAATAATAATAATAATAATAAATTCGTTTATTTATGTTACAGAATGTACATAAAATGGTGAAGAAATAAATATTGCTATTTGTTTTCATTCTCCCCACAGCCGTTTACAAAAACACAGTTATAAGAGAGATTGAACACTGAACCAAAACAAGAGTACATTATTCAAAACTTGATGGTAAAGGCATCAGTTCTAATAAGGAATGCTGATATATTAAAACATCCTTTAACGCACATAATAAATCTCGCCTTAGTAACGGGAACATTTCCAGAGGCATTGAAAATCGCCGAAATTTTGTTATTATATAAAAATGGTGACCATAATGATCTGAAAAACTATAGGCCAATAGCAATACTCCCCAACATGTCAAAAATGTTCGAAAAAGACTAATATCTTATTTTGAACATAACAACCTATTACATCCAGCTCAAAATGGTTTCCGCAAAAGAAAATCTACTACCAGGGCGATTTATCAGGCAGTCATCAATATAATAGAAGGCTTTAATAACAACAAACAACCAATTGGAATTTATCTTGATCTGAGTAAGGCTTTTGATTCCATCAGTCACACAGTATTGTTACAGAAACTGGACAAATATGGTATTAGAGGTATGCCACATAAACTCCTACAAACCTACCTAGAAAATAGAAAGCAAGCACTAACACATAATTTGGAGCAAAATATAACAATTAAGTCAAGCTATGAATACGTGAAGAAAGGTGTCCCACAGGGATCTATCCTTGGACCGCTATTATTCATAATATACACTAATGATTTGCCAAATTGGATAGAAGAACACTCTATTCTATATGCTGATGATACCTCCATCATCTACAATGAAAACAGCTTTCAAGAGAATCAGACAAAAATATTGAATTCCTTTAAAACTTTAAATTACTGGTTTATCAATAATTTTCAGCCCTAGTGGTTCATCTGATAACATTCGAATAGAAGTCGATAACAATAAATTCGTAAAAACACAAAACAGTACAAATTTTCTGGGGATAACTGTTGATGCCCGACTGGATTGGAAAGCCCATATAGATGCCCTTGTCAGCAAATTATCGCAAGCTTCATACTGCATAAGAAATGTAAGTTACCTAGTATCCCGAGAAGCTGCACTTGCGTCTTATTATGCGAACATACAATCAGGACTTCGCTATGGAATTGTCTTATGGGGGAACTCTGTGGATATGGAGCGAATCTTTAAATCTCAAAAAAATGCATCAGAAGTATTTTCCATATAAAACAGACTGATAGTTGTAAACCATTTTTTGTAAATCATGAAATACTTACCGTCTTTTCAATTTATGTAGTAGAAAGTGTTAAATTCATAAAGGAGAATTATGATCTTTTCCAAGAATACCAACAAGCGCACAAATACCCAACTGGTTCTGGCCACTGCTTGGTTCTACCAATACCTAGATTGACACGTGTATTGAATAATGTTCATTATAAAACTGTTAAAATTTATAATAAGCTGCCCAAAGAATTTCTCAAACTATCCATCAAAGAAATCAAGAAGAAGTTGAAGAATCTATTATGTCAGAAAGCCATCTATTCCCTAAAAGAATTCCTAGATATGGACACAAGTAACCTACTTAATAATTAACATACTTATATATATATTTTTATTATTATTATTTTTTTTATATAATTTGCTATATCTTTTTTTGTATTTCTATATTTCTATGAATATTTTGTTTGTATTGACAAGGTCTCACGCCCGTAAGGGTACCATGTACATTTTCTGTATATTGTGATCAAAATAAATCTAAATCTAAGATCAGACATATGTTTCTTGAAACTAGCACAGGACAGGCCCTTAAGACAAGAAGGGAGCTGATTAAAGATATGGGCCGCCTGGTATGAAAATGATTTTTTATACAGTTGCCTTTTATGTATAGGTACACTAAGTTGATGATTTCTATGCCTAGTCTGTAAATCGTGTGCTTCAGAACGTCTTTCTATTTTCTCGGACAAATATTTTGGCACTTCATGTTTAATGACACTGTACACTGTAGAACATAGGTGCAACCAACGTCTTTCCTTCATGGAAAGCCATCCTACCTCTTTCAGGTATGGGGTAATATGTTCTCTGTGAGGGGTCTAAAGGGAGTACCGTATACACGAATTTTGGACCTTTTGCAGCCTATTTGATTCAATCTCTGTTAAGAATGGACCGTACACCGCATCACAATAGTTTAAACACGATAGAACTAGTGATTCACAAAGTTTAAGTCTAGTCTCCATGTTAATATAGTTTCTTATACTGTACAAGCCCTTGAGTCTAATGAAGGAACCCCTGCACAACTGTGACACATGCCCTTGAAATGTTAGCCTGTCATCGAGGAGAACACCCAAGTTCTTCACTTCGCTTCTGATCCCAATCTCCAAACCAGCCATCCTCACAATCAAACCCCATCCCACTGCCTCAGATTTATTCTGTTCACTTCCGAATAAAACAGCTTGTGTTTTTCCTGCATTTAGCTGCAGGCCATAGTTTCCAGTCCACTTCAGAATGCTATCAAGATCTTCTTCCAGCAGTTGCATATATTCACGGGTTCTTGCAGGCTTGAAACTGATAGAAACCTGAATATCATCGGCATAGAAATGAAGAGAGCAGTGCTTAACGGCCTTTTCCAGATCCCTAACAAAGATGTTAAATAATACTGGTCCCAAGATCGACCCTTGAGGGACTCCAGCTTTAATATTTTCAACTTCTGATCTTTCAGTTCGTGACCCATTCTTCATTTCTACAAGCTGGGTTCGCTCCAGGAGGTAGCTGCTAAACCATCTCCACGCTGTACCCCTAATACCACAGTGGTAAAGTTTAGATAATAGCAACTCATGGCTAACACTGTCAAATGCTTTTGACATGTCCAACAATATAACTAATGTGACCATAGAATCATCGGTAGCTGTCAGGATATCATCTGTTACCTTTAGGAGAGCTGTGGTTGTACTATGCATTTTACGGAAACCAGATTGAACCCGCGATAAGAGATTTATTTGGTCTATATACACAGCCCACTGCCACAGTAAAACTCTTGACACGGCAAGTTAACCAGATCTGTTCCAGGCCTCCCTGAGACAATGACAAATGGTCAAGTCTTTCAGTTTTTAAATTATTTCTAGTGTATAAGAGCACACCTCCTCCTCTACCAACATCCCTGTCCAATCTGTTCATTGTATAGCCAGGTATTTGAAACAAGTAATCAGGGTGCCCAGTTGCGAGCCAAGTCTCGCTCAATGCAAGTATATCAAAATCATTCTGTAACAGGAAATCTCTAACATTATGAAATTTATTATTAATAGATCGTATATTCAGGTGACATATCTTTAAGAGCTTACTCGTTACATTTTGTTTCTGTGATTGCTAGTTATCGTCACTGTAGTTGTCTGTTATTTTACTTATTTCGCGACTAATCATACGACAATATATCGGGCATTTTCTATCTAATGCGGAGTGGCCAACATCGACGCTCCGGCCAGATGAGCTACCTGACTTCGAGCAGTTCACGCAAATCACACTTTGCTGGGCACAGTCTCTATGCCCATGATTTCCACCACATTTAGAGCAGATTACTTATAAGGTTTAATAACAAACGTCCCGTCATTGGAAGACTGTCTCTCAATACCTCTTTATTTGTTCCATCTGTGCCACCTTTAGATTTAATTCCCAATATATTTTTTTCTAATTTCTCCAATGTAATTTCCTGGAAATGGAAATTGCTTTAAATTCCTCCACGTATCTTTAGAATTACCCCTGCTTTCATCTATTCTCCTCTCGTAATAATTATCGCTTATTAACTTTAACTTTTTAGAGTAATCGTTTCTTACTCTCCTACATAAACTCCAATCTTCTTCCCTTCCAGTTAGTTTAGCAATCTTGAACACTCGATCTCTTTCCCATTGCATTTGACGGAGCTCCTTGGTATACAACGGCTTTAAACTTTTACTATACACTATTTGTTCAGGTGCAATGGAGTCCAACGCACTTTTTAAGTCATTTGCAAAAGCCATTGCTTTTTCGTGCGAAAGATGAATATGCGTCTTGCAAAAACCTTCTGAACTACATACCTATATTTGCCTCTAGTGACATCTCAGAAATTTAACTAAAAGAAAACGACCAAGTTTGTTTGGTACATTTATTTATGCACAAGAATCACGACATACAAATATAATTAGTATTGTTCCGCATACCAGATGGGAATACATAATATTCATAACAATAGGACTTTTTACTTTTAACATTGGCTAAGTCTTGCGCCGATTTTCGACTACGTTTTACGAACACGCACTCGGGTTGTTCAATACCATTTCCTTTTGGAACTGCAGCCAGCACAGTTCCAGATGAATTCGTAGCAAAACGTGGGCAAGGATCGATCAAATCGAAATGAGATTCTTGTGCGACAGTGCAGCCCGCAAAACGTAGTAAAATCGGCGAGACTCGAAAAGTACATTTACGTAAACAATTCCTGTGATATTCTCTCGGAAAAATTCTAAAACGGCGTCTGTCAGCACACATCACTTTCCTTCAATTCGAAGACTCTCCCGATATTCTCTCGTAACCCGTACACCTCTGCACAGTCCGTAATTTCGATACCGGGACCGCGCAGCTGTAAGGTCACCGGTTCTTCAAAACCCTCGTGAGCCAAAACTACGTAACGCCCCTCGTGAGTGATTTCGTACGCAGAAATGTTTCTTCGCGGCGTATATACAGCCACTAAATTACCTAGGACGCAAAAGTTACCGAGCGAAAATGTTTATACAAAGGCTGTCTTACCTTTGTTTAAATTCCATACACGTATGGACCTGTCTCTACCCTGGGAATCCGTAGAAAGACATAAAGATCCCGTCGGATCTAACCTTAAACAACTAACTGGCGCTGTGTGGCCAGATAACGCCCAACGGCAGTTGCCTGTACAAATAATTTTTTGGTAATTTAAAGTTTCGCGTTGAAAATATTGCAGTACCTGTTATAAGGTCCCACACTAATATCCTGGCGTCTTCCAGACCGGATATAACGCAGCTCCCTTGCGAACTGATTTCCAAAGAAACAGTGTTACACGAGGGTTTCCATTTTTTGAACAAAGTCCCACTTTGCAAGTCGTAGACAACTATGAAATTGGGGTTAGGTTCGTCTATTTCATGGCAGACGCAACACACGTAGTTACCTGGTATTTTTAAAAACATTTCTCTATAAAAAGAACTGTGTTCCTTCTATGGAGACTTTGATTCTTACCTTCGTGTGTGATCGCTGAAAGAGAAGTTATGAAATCGTGATGAGGTATTCTGAGATCGTATAGTAGTTTCTTGGACTGCAAACTCCAGACGAGTAGGGGAAATGGTTTTTGCGTTTCGTCCCCACAAACGAGAATCCTTTAAAAAAAATCGCTTGTACTCGGGAATGCTTTTTCAAACTATGTACCTGGTTTGTTCACATCTTTTATGACCCTTTCTTTGAAATCGGTAATCAGTATTTATTAGAAATAGGGCGTTGATTGAGAATGGTTGGTGAAACGTAGAGGAGGAGGAGGTAAAGATGATGGACTTAAGGAGAGTGGTTAAAAATGTATCAAATAAAGAGAGTAGCACAAATGGAATTAACTCTAGATTGTTGAAATGTGTGTTTGAGGTGTTGGGGCATAGACTCCTTGAAATAGTCAACTCTTCGTTGGATACAGGAATATTCCCGGAAACATGGAAGTTATCGACAGTGGTACCAGTGGAAAAAGTAAGAAATACAGTACAGCGTGAGGAATTTCGACCCATAAATATGCTACCTCCATATGAAAAGGTGTTGGAGACCATAGTAAAGGACCAGCTCACAAAATTTATGGAAGACCACAATATCCTAACACCACATCAAGCAGGATTCAGAAAAGGACGCTCCTGTGAAACAGCAGTACAAACAGTTATTGGCAGATGGAAGGATGCTTTATTCAGAAAAAAATGTGTTGGGGCGGTATTCTTGGATTACAGAAGGGCTTCTGAGACGGTGAATCGTGACTTGATGATGTGCAAATTAAAGAAAATGGGAGTGGGGGACTGAAGTGGTTTGGAAGTTATTTGAGCGACAGATTCCAAGTGGTGAAGTACAATAATTGAATTTCACACATGGTGTGCCGCAGGGTTCAGTGTTGGGGCCGGTACTGTTTACATTATATATAGATGACATTGTCGATAAGTTGGATAAGTGGTGTATACAAATGTTCGCAGATGACACTCTTATTTATTACATTGGGGAGAGTAAAGCTGAAGTAACAGAAGTTATCAATAGTGAATTGAAGGCAATTTCTAGGTGGTCGAAGAACAATATAGTGGTTATAAATACTAATTAGACTGAAGTAATGTATTTGGGGAGGTCAAGTATCTGGGGGTTATACTGGACTCAACACTTACCTGGAACCAACAAATCGATAGAATAGTCAGAAAGTCGGAAACTACTCTTGCAGTAGTTAGGCGAACATATAACAAAAAATGGGGTCTAAGGCCAGGAATGGTGCACTGGCTGTACACCAGAGTGGTCAGACCAGGAATAATGTATGCAGCTTTGGCATGGTGGCCCAAAGTCAAACAGGTAACTACTAGGCTAAGGCTAAGCGAAATTCAGAGGCTTGCCTGCCTAGGGATAACAGGGGCGATGCGGACTTCGCCAATTGCAGCCATAGAGACTCTTCTGGACCTCCTCCTCTCCACTTCGTGATAAAGGGGGAGGCGAGACTGGCACTATACAGACTGCAAAACTCTTTTTACCGTGTCCGTCTGAGTACAGAGCACACTAGCATTATTGAGGACATAAAGGATCCCATGTTTGACATGAGGACGGATTACATGGTCCCCAAGAACACCACACAACCACTCTTTCAGGTCACAATCGATGACCCTAGAGTGGAGAACCAAACTCTGAACAGCATACCTTCCGGCAGTCTAATCTGGTACACCGACGGTTCTAAGACCGACACAGGTGCTGGGTCAGGACTGTTTGGAGATAAACCAAGAGTGAAACTCAGCTCCTCTCTGGGCAAATATGCCTCTGTCTTTCAAGCAGAGGTCTACATGATACTACAATGTGCACAGGAAAACATTAAGAGGGGCTACAAAAATCAGCGGATCTTTATCTTATCAGACAGCCAGGCAGCTTTGAAGGCTCTTATGAGCCCAAAGATGTCTTCCAGACTGTTGTGGGAATGCTTCGAACAACTTAATATCCTAGCCATGCGGAATGCAGTAAGACTGCTTTGGATTCGAGGTCACTGTGGGCTGATAGGGAACGAGGAAGCCGATAAACTAGCAAAGCGGGGCTCCAACGATCCTTTCGTTGGACCGGAACCTGCCCTAGGCATAACTAAAAGTGCAGTCAGACACCAACATCTCAACATCACAATTACTGGAACGTGATTCCAGGACACAGGCACAGCAAGTCGTATATAAAGGGACCCTGTGGAAGATTGGCAAATATTACGGAGACCTTAACTGCCGCTTGTGTAGTAAGGAACGGGAGACAGCTATGCACATCCTGTGCAGATGTGAAGCTCTAGACCAGAAGAGGCAGCGAATTTTCGGGGAGGAAAAAAAATGTATTTGGGGGGGCAAGAGTGTAGTAAATCAATTGTGTCCCATGGTTGAATGAAATCGAGTTTGTTTATTATTATTTATTATTATTATTATTATTGTTGTTGCAGAACCGGATGTTTTGTTTTTTTATATAACATATTTGCTAATAAAGGCTGTTATTATTAACTCGAATTTTATTGTGTCCCTTAAGATTTGACTTATGGGAATTCCAATGTATTTTTATATTTTCACCTTTCGTCTATTAGACTCACAATATGTTTTGTTATCCAGGGTTTTCTACTTTCATCCTATTTATGACACAAAGACAGTCTATACCTTAATATCTTACCTTCCATCCCCCGAAACCAGCAGGGAATTGAGGAACCGGTCCTCGCCGGCCTTGAAAGTGGTGACGCAATCGCCCGTTTCCATATTCATAAGATTGACGTACATCCGGTTTCTGCTCAGGGCCACCAAATGGCTTTGGTCGTGGAGCCCGTAATAAGGCATTTTTTGGTTCATTACACCCTTCAGTTTCGTAAGAAACGACCCTGTATTCAAGTCATATATCCTCAATTCTCTCTTGCACAACACGATACATCTATACTGATCGATCGGTATCAGATTTATCGGTTGCGGAATTCCTTTTAACGTCCGCACTGGCACACACCTAAAATTGGTTTTGTTACGGAAATTTGCAAACGTCACGTTGGGAAAGTACCTTTTAATATCCCAAACGCAAATTTCTTCCTGGGTCGTTGATACGCTGACGACAAATCGGTTTGTACCGGGTAATCTCACTATTAGATCAAACGATGTCTCTCCCACGCCATACGTAGGTAAAATAACTTCTTTTTCTTCCAAATTTTGGTCATTCAGCGGTATTAAAGTCGACACCGGAGGATTTTTACAAATCCCGAATATTTCCGATATCTTCGACCCGTTGTTCGTAATATCGAGTTCCTTTTTCTTCACCTTCTTCTCCAGATGTCGATAGAGATGAGAATAGAACTGGCGACCGTCGTAATTCAAAAAGCTAGCATGAACTTCGAGGAAATCTTTTAAAATCTTTGTGTATTCGTTTTTTAAGTCCCCTATTAAGTGAATATCTTCCAAAATTTGGAAACTATTCGAACCGCACACTTTATCGTATATCCAGTTTAAGTCGGTGATGAAAGGCGAATTTTCTAGTTCCTCGTTTAGTTGGTAGTAGTGGAAAGGGAGCTCGTCCAGTTTCCTCCTGTTATAGCTATAGTAAAAGAAATGGTAAATAGGGGAACATCACCCTGAATGTTAGTGTACCGGTGTATATTCAAAAATATTTTTTTTATACAGGATTTCACAAAGATAATACAGAAAAAAATGTGAAAATTAAATAAAACTACCTGATTTTATTGCTCCTCAGTTATTTTTCACACAGTAATCGCTGTTTCTGGTGTTTTTTCATATATATTTTCATTTATAAGCCCGCTACCTCTATGACCATCCTGTATAAAAAATAAACACAATAAAAACATAAGGAACGCAAAGAAACGATAAGAAATACGAAAGAAAATCAAATCAAACTTTAAAAAAATTGTGCTTCATATTTAATATATTTTACCATGTCCCAATGATGGTATCTTGAGAAGTGAGTCTTGCGGATAGTGTACCGGAATTATCCCTGACCCATTTGCCCTAAAAACACGAGCCCATGTAATTATTCCGTTGGAAGCAGAGGGGACAGGTACTCACAGAGTAATAATTATATAAAATTTCATTGGCCCATTTTTGATAGTCTTTGTACCGAGAAGTAACGGCTTGGCGCAACATGTTGTCCCTCCATTGTACGCCTAGGACACCGCCGGTTAGGGTCCATTGCAAGAATGGGGCCAAATGTTTGTTGAGCCTCGGCCATGCCAGGCAAGCTGGGGCCCACGTTACTAAAATTTTTAATATTGATCACTGGCATTCAGTATCCACTTTGGTAATAAATATTATGAACTGATAATAAAACGACAAACTTTTCTAGATCTTCACACTTCATTTTAAATAACATAACAATTGTTAATTTTATGGTAAGAGAAACAACCAATTAGAGTACCTGCACTTCACCACACCAATCGCGAAGCTTGTCTTGAATGGGCTGAAGAGCATGCTCAATGGGGTGAAGCAGAACGATAGACAGCGTTATTGAAATAAACCAAAGTATACCTGAAACTGATGGTTTGAAAGTGGAAATGCCGGTAACATGCAGCAATTTCGAATTCCAGGAAATTACATTGGAGAAATTAGAAAAAATTATATTGGAAATTAAATCTAAAGGTGGTACAGATGGAATAAATAAAGAGGTATTGAGAGACAGCCTTCCAACGACAGGACGTTTGTTATTAAACCTTATAAATGAATCCTTGAGAACGGGCATTTTTCCTGTGTCGTTGGAGACGGCGACAGTGGTTCCTATTCCGAAGGTGCAACAGGCCGGTCAGGCCCAGGAATTCAGACCGATTAATATGCTTCCGAAATATGAGCGAGTTTTAGAATGTGTAGTGAAAGAATAATTGCAAAGGTACTTAGAAGATAGTGGCTTACTGTCGGAATTTCAGTCGGGTTTCAGAAGTGATCATTCCTGTGAAACGGCACTTAATTTGGTACTTATGAACTGGAAAGAACAAATAGAGGAGGACAATTATGTCGTGGCGGTCTTTTTGGACCTGAAAAAATCTTTCAAAACAATCGATAGGGGAGTGCTTATTGGAAAAATGGAAAGGTGTGCGGTAAGAGGTACAACTAGAGATTGGTTTGGCAGTTATCTGGACAATAGGTCTCAGAAGTGTAGATATGGTGGTTATGAGTCTGAAGAGGTTCTGAATGGAATGGGTGTACCCCAGGGTTCGGTACTTGGTCCTCTTCTCTTTGTACTGTATATGAATGATCTGGTGCAAGTGATAAAAGAAGGTAATATCAATTTCTTCTTAAGGCTTTCGTGGCCGTTGTCCATGGAATAATGGTTTCCGGGCTGGTTGCCACGTCGTCGTTGGTAATCTGTAACACTAAAATTAACATTAACACTTGACGTTTCGACTCTCATATCGGAGTCTTCTTCAGAAGCTATTCTGAAACTGAAAATCCTATCGCAGGTAACTCTATTTATACTCGCCGGTAATCACTGAAGCGCGACGTTTTCACGGAACAGTGATTTCCAAGTAACCGGTAGATCCATTCCTCCATCTCTGTTGAAGTTGGGTCTCTTGAAGATTTCTATAGCCTCCCTGATCCGTCTGGGCCAAAAATTGGGAATCCTTGCTAGCGTCTTAGTATCCTCGAAACGAATCTCGTGTCCTGGCAAAGAGGAGTGTTCCGCGACTGCTGACTTCTCCGTCCGTTGGTTCCTGACGTCCCTCCTATGCTCTTGCAGCCTCGTGCTGATGTGTCTCTTCGTTTCTCCGATGTATTCCTTACCACAGATACATGGGATGCTGTATACTCCTGGTCCTTGATGCTTCTTCTGCTCTCCTACGGTCCTAGGGAAACTTGCAGCAATCTTTCCAGGCGGATTGTACACTACGTTGATCTTGTGTCTGTTGAGTAGACGTCCGATTCTGTCCGTGCATCCATCTATGTAAGGAAGGTAGGCCGTCGCAATGTAGATTTCTGGTTCCTTTCGCCGTTGGTCGCTCTTCCTGATAGCATGCTCTATGGCTCGTAGAGAATATCCATTCTTCCTTAGGGCTGTCTTCAGATGCGCTAGTTCTTCCTCCAAATGTTCCGGTTCGCTGATTTGGCGGGCTCTGTGCACCAAGGTGTTGATGGTTCCCTGTTTCTGTGCCGGGTGATGATGGGAAGCGGCATTTAAATAGCGATTCGTGTGCGTGGGCTTCCGGTATACTCTGTGTCCCAGGGTTCCATCAGTCTTGCGGTTGACGAGGACGTCTAGGAATGGGAGGGCGCTGTCTTTCTCCATTTCCATCGTGAACTGAATGTTGGGGTGCAGTCCGTTCAGGTGGTCCTTGAAATTTCCAAGGGCGTCCGATCCATGGGGCCATACGATGAAGGTATCATCCACATACCTGAACCAACACTTCGGCTTCAGAGTCGCTGTGTCCAGGGCCGTGGTCTCGAAGCTTTCCATGTAGATGTTCGCTAATGCTGGTGATAGAGGTGATCCCATCGCTGCTCCATCGGTCTGTTCATAGAACTCCCCGTCGAAGGCGAAGAACGTAGATGTCGTGCAGAGTCGAGCCAGATCCGCGAGGTCTTCCATCCCTCGTTGCCTCAATCTGGAACGGGTCTCCACCAAAGCGTCCTCGATGGGTACCTTCGTGAAGAGCGAAATGACATCGAAACTCACCAAAATGTCTCCTGGGTCTAGTTGTATCCCTCGTATCTTCTCGATGAAATGTCCAGAGTTCTTGATGTGGTGCTCCGTTTCCCCTACTAGACTCCGAAAAACTCCTGCGATGTACCTGGCTAGAGGGTGAGTCGCTGATCCTCTGGCACTCACAATGGGGCGAAGAGGGTTCCCGGCCTTATGGATCTTCGGCAGGCAGTAAAGCTGAGGCACTCTCGAGTCCGACTGCACTAGATGTTTGTGGATATCTTCTGGTATTGATGATGTCCTGATGGCGGCGTTCACAGCCTGTTCCACTTTCTTCACAGGATTGGATTTGATCCTCCGGTAAATGGGGTCCGCTAGAAGAGCCTTCACTTTATCCTTGTACTCCGTGGTATCCATGATGACAGTGGCATTGCCCTTGTCAGCTGGGAGTATCGTCAAATCCTTGTTTTCTCTCAGTTCCTGAATGACTGCTCGTTCCGTCCGGGATATATTAGGCCTCGGTGGCTTGGCTGTCCGTAGGATGTGGGCTGCTCCTGACCGCACCACTTCCGCTAGTTCTTCCGGTAGGCGGCGAAGAGTACTCTCCAGAGAACTGGCTATCCCCTCCTTCGGTATAGTCCTTGGTGCGATGGCGAAGTTCAATCCTTTGGCAAGGACCTCCTTGGCTTCCTCGTTGATGGTGACTGGCGAAAGGTTGATGACAACTCGTCGTTTATCCAGTCCTTGGCACTTAGGATGTTGTTTCTCCATCAGGTTCTCAAATTTTCTCTTCTGGATACCTGCGGTCTTCCTGCTACAATGTTCCGCCTTCTCCATGGTCAGTCGATCTATGGTTTCCCAGGTGTCTCTATCTAGGTGAACGCTGAGAGCTCCGTGTGCATCAAGTAGGTTCCTGTCGTTCCTCTCCAGTTGACGGCGGGTGTCATGGATCCTTTCCCTTAGGAGTGCCTTGGATGTCCTCTGGAGGATAACTGCTGCTGCCTTGGTCCTGATGTGGTGCTTCACCTTCAAAAACCCTGGCATCACGTCCTGGTCTCGGCATCGGCTCAGGAACGTCAACTGGTTGAGTAGTTTGCACTTCTTGGTCCGGTAGGTTTCCAGTTTTCTCGATAACTTGTAGATATCCTCCCCGTAGAGGCGAATCAATTTCTTCTTAAGGCTTTCGTGGCCGTTGTCCATGGAATAATGGTTTCCGGGCTGGTTGCCACGTCGTCGTTGGTAATCAGTAACACTAAAATTAACATTAACACTTGACGTTTCGACTCTCATATCGGAGTCTTCTTCAGAAGCTATTCTGAAACTGAAAATCCTATCGCAGGTAACTCTATTTATACTCGCCGGTAATCACTGAAGCGCGACGTTTTCACGGAACAGTGATTTCCAAGTAACCGGTAGATCCATTCCTCCATCTCTGTTGAAGTTGGGTCTCTTGAAGATTTCTATAGCCTCCCTGATCCGTCTGGGCCAAAAATTGGGAATCCTTGCTAGCGCCTTAGTATCCTCGAAACGAATCTCATGTCCTGGCAAAGAGGAGTGTTCCGCGACTGCTGACTTCTCCGTCCGTTGGTTCCTGACGTCCCTCCTATGCTCTTGCAGCCTCGTGCTGATGTGTCTCTTCGTTTCTCCGATGTATTCCTTACCACAGATACATGGGATGCTGTATACTCCTGGTCCTTGATCAGGGATCAGGGAGGCTATAGAAATCTTCAAGAGACCCAACTTCAACAGAGATGGAGGAATGGATCTACCGGTTACTTGGAAATCACTGTTCCGTGAAAACGTCGCGCTTCAGTGATTACCGGCGAGTATAAATAGAGTTACCTGCGATAGGATTTTCAGTTTCAGAATAGCTTCTGAAGAAGACTCCGATATGAGAGTCGAAACGTCAAGTGTTAATGTTAATTTTAGTGTTACAGATTACCAACGACGACGTGGCAACCAGCCCGGAAACCATTATTCCAAGGTAATATCAATCTGTTTGCTGATGATGCCCTTATAGCAAATGCGGACTGTGACTTAATTAGTGCAATGACCAGGAGTAATGAGGTGTTCAGGGAAGTGTCAAAATGGTTAAAGACAAACAAACTGAAGTTAAATATTAATAAGACAAAAGTTATGATCATAGGTAACAGAGTGATAAGGAAGGAGTGGGAAGATAATAATAATAATAATAATTCACGACTTTATTAAAAAATTATCATTATAGCAAAATAACATAAACACAAAATTTCAAGGCGAGGTTCAGATGAGTAGGCATTAAAAAACATGCCCACCCTCTGTTCTTCCACCTAACCCAAAACATAATCTTGAATTAAACATCTAGAATTAAACGTCTACCTGCCAAATACATAAAGAGAGGAAAAAGACATAAGTAAGTGGGTGCACACATGCACGCTCATCGAACAATCGAAATGACTGCGTACCAACAAAACAAGAAAAGTGCAGACCGATACAGCGGCCATAGTAACAAATACGGAAAGTTTTACGAATTTTGCAAGTTCAACAGATACAAACGAAATATTTTTTTAAATTTAGGACAATCTAGAGATTTTAGGTTCTTAGGGACTTCATTGTACAGTTTGCAGATATTGTAAGAAAAGGACTGTTGAAAAAGAGATAATCTGTGAAGAGGTGGTGTCAGATGACCTTTAAATCTTACATTAACGTTATGCACATCTGTCCTAAATGTTATTTTATTATATAGATAAGGAGGCGTTTTAAACAAAATTATTTTATGAAACAATGAATTTGAAAGAATCTTAAAACGATTATTCATATTAAGCCACTTGGAATCACGCAATTTACTACTTATATGGTCAAATTTTCTTGCTCCATAAATAAACCTTAAACAGCTATTTTGAACCTTCTGAACTCTGTGCCTACAAACTGAGTCAAGACAAGGCCAAAAGATTTGACAACAGTAATTGAAAGAAGACAACACCAGTAAATCACAGAGGCTTTTCTTTGTCTCTGCAGACAAGAATAATTTATAAGGATATATTAATTTTAGAGAACTATAAGCTGATTTTATGCATTTATTAATATGTGACCAAAAACGAAAATTAGTATCAAGTAATAGACCCAAATTAACAGCTTCATCAACCACTGGTATCAAGTTAGAATCAATTTTCAATTCCAAACACTCTCTCACAATCCTACGGCCAGCCTCACTACCAAATACCATTGCCACAGATTTAGTTGGATTAATAAACAATGAATGATTACTAGCCACCTCAGCAATAGTCTGCAGTTCCAAATTCAGACCATCCACAGCAGTGTCTAACGCTGTCAAAGGAAAACTTATATAAATTTGTGCGTCATCCGCACACAAATGAAATTTAGCAACTTTCAAACATGAGAAGAGGCTACTCCTATACATAATGAAAAGTAAAGGGCCCAGTATCGAACCCTGCGGAACACCAACACTAACATTCCGAGAAGACGACAACTGATCCCCCAGCCTCACTCTTTGCGACCGACCGGCTAAATAACTGTTCACCATGTCCACTGCAACAGACCCAAATCCCACAAAATGCAAAATTGACTCCAACACCAAATGGTCAAGCGTATCGAAAGCTCTAGAGTAGCCGAAAATAAATCATCTGTAACTTTAAGTAGAGCCGTGGAACAGCTATAGTTAGTTCTGAATCCAGATTGGCACTCTGGAAAAATTAAGTATTTATTCAAATGTGTATGAATTTGCTCCTGGTATTTTAGAAAGCACTGGTAGCAAACTGATAGGCCTCAGGTGTTTATATTCAGAAGGTAGAGCAGTTTTCGGAACAGGCAAAACGATGGCTTGCTTCCATGCAGACGGAAAGTACCCCTCCAGAATACAAGTATTAAAGATGTGCACCAAAAATTGTATTAAAAAAGAACCACATTTTCTTATCATATCCAATGTAATGCCGTCAGAACCCGCCGCAGTGGATCTTATTCTATTGATATGACGAATAACAGTAATGTCATCAATCAGAGAAAATTCCAACAGGTCACTAAAATTACATTTTAAATTATTTGTGTAAAAATTTATAGTATCCTGCATATTACCACCACAAACAGGTACCGAGTTAATAAAGAAATCATTAATGGCATCAGCTCTATTCAAAGGCTGAGGCAATTGGCGCGAGTGACTGCTCTTGCCAATGTTCAAGTCCCTCAGATTGTGCCACAGTTGTTTTGGATTCTTTATAGAAAATTGTTGAAAATATGCTTTCTTTTCAGCTTTAACGACAGAATTTGTAAAGTTTCTCAAAGATTTAAAGTAAAGCCAATCAGATTCAGAACCAGTACTCCTAAATTTAGACTTAGCTGTATTTCTAAGATGCATTAACAATTTCATGTTTTCCGTAAGCCAGGGAGCAGGTGGACGAGACAGCCTAGCAGTCTTCCATGGGGCATGCAAATCAAAAAGTGACAAAACAGCGCAATTTAGATAATTCAACTTATCCTCAATACATTCCATACGAAAAATGCTTTCCAGCCCAACCGCCTCAAGATCAATGAGAAATTCATCCCGATTGAAATTTTTAAAGTCTCTATATGTATGAAGGCGAGGCACGTGTTTGAGACCAACAAGACTAACAGAACAGCACACCATATCATGGTCAGAGTAAGCAACATCCACAACACTGACATCAACAACTTCCGATAAATGTACATTTGTAAATATATGATCAATAAGCGAGGCTGAGGAAGCACTCACCCTTGTAGGAAGTTTAACAACCGAATTAAAACCAAGAGACTCCAGAGTGTCCAAATAATATTCACTAGCATTATCTCTCTGAAGTATATCAATGTTCACATCGCCAAGTATAAAAATCTGGCAATTAGTAAATCTTAGCAGTTCAGTAATTGAATTGTTGAATTGTCAGCAAAAAAGATGTTACTTGTGGAGGGAGGTTTATAACATGCACAAAATAAGAATTTATTATTTCTCCCCATCATCATAAGGTTCTCAGTCCGAAGACTGGTTGGACGCGTAACTCCATTCTTTTCTATCCTGAGCTAACCTACGCATTTCCCTAAAAGTAGAACATCCTACATCCCTAACTATTTGAGAGCAGTAGTCTAATCTAGGCCTACCCCTACCTCTTTTTATTCCTATCTCTGACTCTAGTATGTCGCGAACTATTCCTTCGTGTCTTAGAAGGTGTCCTACCATCCTATCTCTCCTACTCTTTATTGTTTTCCATACCTTTCGCTTTTCCCCAACTCTTTCTAATACTTCCCTATTGCTAACCTTATCTATCCACGGTATCTTCATCATGCGTCTGTAGCACCACATTTCAAACGCTTCTACTCTTTTTCTATCCGCTTCTCCTATTGTCCAAGTTTCGCACCCGTATAATGCCGTACTCCATACATACGACGTTAAGAGTCTCTTCCTAGTCTCTATATTAACCGTTCTCGAGCATAACAGTTGTTTCTTTTTGTTAAACGCAACTCGGCCCTGCGCCATTCTTTGTTTTATATCTTTAGTGCTCCTACCGTCTTGAGTTATTTTACTTCCTAAGTAGCAGAAATCCGCGACCTCCTCTATCTTCTCATTTCCAATTTGTATTTCCATTTTAGTTCTATTTTCACATCCCCTACATACCAAAATTTTAGTTTTCTTTTTATTGATTTTCATGCCGAAGCCCTGTGTCAAAACTGCTTCCATTTCATTCAAAGCCGCTCCTAATTCTTCTTTGCTAGATGCTAACACTGCTATATCATCCGCAAATCTGAGCATGTTAATAGTTTGGCCCTGTACATTGATCCCTGAGGCTGTTCTTTCCTTAACAATATTAATCGCATCTTCGATATATAAGTTGAAAACTAGAGGTGACAATGCACATCCCTGTCTCACTCCCTTCCGGATATGTACTTCCCTTTGTTCCTGCTCACATTCTATAACTGCCTTTTGCTCTTTGTAGAGATTATGTATTATTCTTCTGTCCCTGTATTTCATCCCTACCTTTCTCAGCACTTCGAACATCTTCCCCCATTTTACGTTGTCGAAGGCTTTTTCTAAATCTACAAATCCTATATAGACGCTCTTTCTCTTTTCTATCGTTTTTTCTATAATTACTCGTAAAGCTAGAATGGCCTCGCGCGTTCCTCTATTTCGTCTAAATTCGAACTGATCTTCTCCTAATATTTCTTCCGCCTTTTTCTCCATCCTTCTTTGCACAATTCTAGTTAAACTTTTTGACGCATGGGAAGTTAAACTGATAGTTCTAAAATTTTCGCATCTATCCGCGCCTTTTCTTTTTGGCAAAGCTACTATGATGTTCCGTTTGTAATCTTCTGGAATCTCGCCTGTCAGGTATATGCGACTAACTAGTTTAAATAAACGATCTATTACCTCTTGACCTGCGCACTTTAAGATTTCTGCCTGCAAGCCATCTATACCTGGTGCTTTATTATTCCTTAAACTTTTTAGTGCTATCTCAAACTCTTCTCTCATTATAGGACTCCCTAGGTTATCCCCCTCTACACTGCTTTCGCTTTCCAATATATCTTGCACTTCCTGTCCCGCATATAAGTTTCCTAAATATTCTTTCCACCTATCTGCCTTCTCCCCACTTCCGATTAGGATATCTCCTGCCTCATTTCTAATGTTTTTGGTACTAGATCCAATTTCTCTAAAATTTCTCCTAATTATTTTATATGCTTCATCAGTCTTTCCTACTTCGAATTTATCTTCCACTTCTTTGCATTTATTATCGATCCATTGCTCTTTCGCTTTCCTACATTCCCGAATAATTTCCCACTTGATCGCCTTATATCTTTGTTTCCCTGTTTCATCTAACCTATTTTTATATTTTCGCCTTTCCTCTATTAGACTCACAATATGTTTTGTTATCCAGGGTTTCCTACTTTCATTCTGTTTATGACCCAAAATATCCCTAGCTGAGGAAACTAAACTATTTTTAATGCAATTCCATTCTGCCTCTATGTCCCTAACAATATTTCCACCCGTGCCCTTTAGTGCTTCGTTTGTCTTTTTCTCGAACTTATTGCGCATATCATCATCTTTTAGTTTCTCTGGGTCAAGATACCTTCTTCCGCTTCTTTTTTTCAAAATCTTAAATTTAAGATTGGCTTTCATAACGACTATGTTGTGATCACTATCTATATCTGCTCCTGGATAACTTCTACAATCCCTAACTTGATTTCTAAATCTTTGCCTAACGAGAATGTAATCTATTTGATATCTCCCTAAGTCTCCTGGCATCTTCCACGTATAGCGTCTCCTAACATGATGGTGAAATAGAGTGTTCGCGACCGTTAAGTTATGTTTATCGCAGAACTCTATCAGTCTAACTCCCCTATCGTTCCTATTGCCTAATCCAAAGGGGCCAACTATTCCGCCCTCTCGCCCTGTGCCTACGACTGCATTGAAATCTCCTGTAATTATTAAATTTTCGTGCCCTCTCACAAAATCTAGCACATATTCAATATCACTATAAACTGCCTCTACGGCCTCATCACAGAAATCCATAGCTGTTCGATCGATGTATCGACATCAATCATGGAGCAAGAAAACATACAATTCACGTAAAACGCCACGCCACCCCCACGACCGCGCCTGTCCCTACGGAAAAAATTATACCCATCAATGCCTACAGCCGCCGTCGGAATCTCGTCAGACAGCCATGTCTCAGAAATCGCAATTACATCAAATTTATGCTGGCATACAGTCTCCCTAAAATCCTGAAAACATGATAACAATGAGCGCACATTTATGTGAGCAATCTTAATTTTATTCATAATACATATACCAGTCAGTACAAATCAAAAAAATAAATGATACAAAAATGAGCTGGCAGGCAGGTAAAGATAGCTCAAAAACAACAACCAGAACAAAAACGAAATAATTGAAAAAACCACAACATGTCCAACAACTTCAAAAAAAAAATATATGAAAGAAAAATAAACAAATATAAATTGACACCGGTATAGGTATATCGAGATTATTTACAATGCTTTAAGACCCAACTCTGACAAAATCTTCCTCATTTTCAATCCTAAAGATATTATTGTTGATCTTCACAAACACAATTCCCTCCAGATGACTGTAAAGTGGTAATAGATGATGAGGAGGTGGAACGTGCTAGCGAAACTAAGTATCTGGGAGTGATAATTGACCCAAAATTAAATTTTAAAAGCAATGTAGACTTTATTGTTAAAAAAGTTGCTAAAAAAATTGGTTTCCTGGGTATAGTAAGCAGAAAGTTGAGTCCTTGGGCTAGAATTATGGTTTATAAAACGATAATTTCGCCACATTTTGATTTTTGTTCAAGTATATTATTTTTGTGTAACGCTAGTGATTTGGAACGGTTGCAAAAACTTCAGAATAGGGCAATGCGAATAATTTTGAGGGACTTCTTCGAGTTATGGCAAACATTCAAAGCCGTTTTGTATTTGAAAATGTACTAAGAGAGCAGTGGGTCCTTTTGCCACAAGATGCAATCGATAGGTTGATTTTAAGTATGTCTAGGTGTGAAAATGTAGACAAGTTTGTCTTTTTGTTATCAGTTCAGTTAATTATGGATTTTCACCAAGTAAAGGCAGAAACTATCGACTATTTCATGAATACGTCCTTGATACTTACCGTATGTCGTGGTGCTGTAGAAATTTTCGTCAAAAGCCAGCAGATCTATCATTTCCGAGTCTGTAACGCCGTGTTTGCTGCACGTCATCAGGGCCAAAGCATGCTGCACTTGAGTGACCCCCAGTATGGTTTCCAACTCTTCCAACATTAAAGTTAGTTGGTCATTCACGTGGCCCTTAGGGACAATGTCGTGCTCTTTGTCTGCCCACCATGACGTCTGCCACGCTAAAACCTAAAAATACTATTTCTTGTTTCCGTAGCACGCCGAAATGTTTATAATGCTTACCTTTGAGTATAATGGAAGGGTACACTCCTGCACAGACTTCAACACGCAGTCCTGTATCTTCGCATTCACGCTATGGTTGTACTGCATGACGCTGGACATCAGTATACCTTTAGTCTCACTTTCCCCGAGCAGCGGCATTTTTACGAAATTTTCTTCGGGTATTTTACCGCGAATTTGTTTATGAATGTCGCTATTTTCCGTTACGGATAATATCAATTTGATGTTGTCGGGTAGTTTTGTGGGTAACCAATCTGTGTTTTTCGCACTGAAACATTTCACTTGATCTATGCCGTCGAGGAGTATTATTAGAGGTCTTTGAATGCACGTGGCGGTCAGCATTGTCGGTAGAATGTGTGTGTAGGTTTGGATATTCTATGGAAATCAACAAAAAAATACATCGGAATCGGAAATTATTTTTAACTCACGTGATTGTAGTAGCATCTTTGCCCATACGTTAGAATAGAACACTGGTTCGATATTGAACTCAGTAGTTGCTCAACAGTGCTGGATTGAGCGCTAATACCGACGAATCGTAACACTAAATACGCTTCAGGATGCCACTGCTGGCAACACTGAGCTATCCTAGCCAACAGGGTGGTTTTCCCGCACCCCCCGGGTCCGTAAATAATCAGAGGAGAATTTGTATCACTAATAATGTAACTAAAAAGAAAAATACTTGTCCAAAGAGTCAACGACAGTTGAAGAATTGTACCTTTTAATTTCGTTAATAGTCTTTTCTCTATTGACACTACATTGAGCAGCCTTCTGGCAAAAGCTGGTTTGCTGGTTCAATTCCTCGAACAGAGCAGCGTCTATGCCGTAACTCGGCTTCAGCAAAGTCTTGTCCTGGTGCTCCTCGATTATCGAGTCCACCATGTCAGTCAAGTGTTTCTTTAAGTGTAACGTTACTAAATTTATGTACTGCGAGTGTTCTGGGACGTCTAAATTCAAACCACCCTTCACGAATTTCACCGGAATACGGACTATGTGTTTCTCTACCAGTTGATTCTAAAAAATTAGGGTTGCAGTTTTTTTGCGGGATAGGAATTGGAATTTTTACCCTAAGATCCCTCTGCAATATGTGTAATCTCCTGTAGAGCTCTGCTTCACCTGTACTTAAATTATCGGGGGTCCTTACCGAGGGTGTGTAAACTCTGTTCAACCAGATGCAACGTTTCGCTAATTCTTGGCTCATGAAAACTGTATTATGAACTTCCTGCAATAACAAATTTCCCGTCTATACCATTGCATCAGTACATAATTTTTTTATACACTTAGGAGGACATTCTTAGTGGTTCAATTGAAGGAAATGTAAACAACTAATGGTATGAATGCCACTCTAAAGTCAATTCCCATGAGCTCTGGACAAAACCTCTCCATTTAAAATACACGGAGCTTTTGGGCTAGAATCACCATTGTTCAACTACTAACACGTTTTGTGGGATTTTTAAAAGTTGATGTTTAACAACCAATTAATGAGAACTAATCACTTGATTCAAGCCAATCTGGATATAGTATACAATCAATCCGAATGTATTGTATGATATACCAAAAATCTAATATTTTATGGAAAAAATTAAGAAGAAAAATAGTAATGGATCCAATTATAACTGACTTGTTCGACTACCGTCGTGAGATAAGTATCTCGAAGTTCCTGTGAAAACACGGCAATCAGGACGGCCAACATCTTGTCAATTTCTATCCGCCATTCTTCTAACGCCCTCTCTCGCTCTTCCGGGGAGGTTTCTTTAAAACCTGGTATGTGGGATGATATGGATTGCAGTCTATAACAAGGAGGTTGAGCAGCACTGTCTAACTGGTACCTACAAGTAAAGATTACCTGTACAGAAAAAAGATGGTGTGATTTTTTGAGTAGCGTACCATTTCGATAGCAAACTTTGAGCAGACCGATTTTCTACGCTTTCCATCGCCATTTTGAAATCAGCACTTTCGATTGTTATTGGCAACAAGGGAGTCCCCAGCGAATTATTAAGGAATAGTACTGGGATAACATAAGCTACTTCCATTTGCCCTAAGATGACGATAATACGAAAAATATAAATAAATTTCCCGTTATACTCACTTGTCAGTTCGCCTATACAAAGTTCTGGAAATTCATGGTCCTGTTGTTTTTCCAACAACGTTTTCCAATGCAAATCTACAATGTGCAATTCGTAACCTTTTGATCTACAATGTAACCTCAATTCTGGGTAAACTGTATTGTGTAACGCCCCTTTTTCCACGCAACAATCTATAAATAAGAAAAAATGTTCTTTTCCCCTTTTAAAAAGTGATAAAACTGAAAAAACAACCTTGAGAATCCGCAGCACATATATAAATAACAATTTTCCTCGTTCTAGTAGCAGTTTTTGCCTGCGCCACTTTCCCCATGATCAAATTTTGCAAGTGCTCCGAAAGACTAGCGACTTCTTTCGGTACGTGGCATTCTTTTTCGAAAGTTTTTGGGCTTGTTCCTGGGGGAGAACTCAGTGACATAGAATCCGCTACAAAATAAAAAAAGCGCGTAAAAAACTCCCATATAAAATACATGGAGATTTTGCGCTAGAATCACCATTGTCCAACTACTAACACGTTTTTTGGGATTTTCAAAAATTGACGTGTCTCACCTGACATGCTTGATGCAGCCGCGCCTTTGAGTACTTTGGACAAATTTGATTTTTTCTCTGTCACTGCGGCTGACTGGACAGAAGTTGTTTGTTGAGTTGAAGAGAGCTTTCCTGCAGTAATGGGTTCCAAAATTACGCCAGATGAGTGAGTTATGTGATTCAATAAAGTTTGTTGTTTGTCTGATGGTAAACTGGTCCTAACTTGGTAGCTGCCAGACCTGCAGGGAAAATTTAATTTGCGAAATACGTCAAACGTCCATAGAGCGACATTTTATGTTACAAAAACTTCATAAAACTGGTATTTTCTGGGTCAAACAAAACGACAGTCGACGATCAAATCCACCAAACGCATATTTCTTGATGTATTAAAAAGTTGTTTGCGGGAAATTTCCGTGACGGGCTTATTTAATTCGGTATCGATTTTTAAATGAAATGTAGCTGTATCGTGTCCTTCCCGAGGTACTTCTGCCATCGTTTGCCCTATATTACCCCGGAGAGACCGAAATTGGGTCACAAACACACTAGTAGTAAAATACGCTCTCGATTCTGACGTCATACTACAGCCCGCGATGACGTCAAAGGACGCACGTCAAACGGGGTTACCAATCGGGCAGTGGGAATGCGAAAATCTTCTCTTCAACAATTTTCATAATTTCGTTATGATGGAAACCCTATGAACTTGTAATGAACGGTTTACTTGGGCCACCCTGTATTCTCTTGGTGAATGCGATCTCATACTGTTCCTCTTTATTGAGATTTGACGTTTGCAGATAATTTTACCGACTGACGTAATTTCTAATTAGACATTTATTTATGTTTGCTAAATATAAATATGTAGTAATAAACACATACATATCGAATTACATAATACTACGATAAAAATGATGGAGATTGATTAAATTAATTTGAGTTTAATTGCAATAGATTAACTGAAAACAGCGGAATAGCATAGATATAGGTACATTTTATTATAATTTTTTTGTAGATCAACGAACTCTGAATTTTTTCTGTAAAACTTCACCCTGTATACAACGGAATTTTGCAAAATGAAGGTACACTTCTATACGTTTTAGATTGTTTTCTATGCGTGGGTCGCTTTCTATTATACTCACTGTATATGTTATTTTCGGATAGAGTAGTATTTTATGACAATAAGAAGTAGGTATACCGTTTGCCTCCTAGGCATTTTTGGGCTAAAAATAATTAAATATATTACCGTTTCAGATATACACCCACGAGTTATTTTATTTTTATTTAGATAGAATATCCCGAGATGTTCGAAAATATTAAAATATATTTTTGGAATGTTCGCCGCTGGAGTTCGTTTATACTACACTGCGCTTCCAAATTATGAAGTTTATGCAAAGACAGGATCTTGTGAGTTGAGGAATAGCTCAATCCCAAATCATTGACTGCCGCTCTTATCGATGCTCTTGGAAAAGCGGCAAAATATCCCAAAACATTAATTTCATTTTCTTCACTTCCTGTCATCACTTTAATCTGGGAAAAGCCGGTTTTTCAGGTTTAAGCGGTAACTTCCTAAATTCTGCGGTATGGTGCGTTTCACGGCAGAACGGACAGTGACGTAGCGTGCGCACAAACAAGCTTTTCTGCACGTACCGCCCATTTTCCTGTCGCTTCAGTGTCCGATAATCGCAGCGTTTTATTATTAACAATGTTGCAGTTTTGACGACTTTAACTATAGATACCTAGTTATAATAAAAAAATGCAAAACAAGAGAAAAGCAAGTGTCTTGCAAGGAAGGGCAAGAATCATCTCTGCGAGAAATAAGCAAGACAAGAGCTCGAAATTTTTCCCACAGATATTTAGAGCTCAAAAAGACACTGAAATATTGCAATTTTCTGCACACTAAATGTAAGAAATTACAGTTTTAAAATATTCCACTGGATAGAGGCATCTTCCAGCTACAATATGAGCCCTCATTCGCGTTTTTCTCTTATTCCGAAAGAAAGTTACAGCGCATTTTCAAAACGTTTGTTCACGGTCAAAATCGTAGAAATTGATGTTTATCTCGAAAACTAAAAAAGATAAGTGTACAAACCGTTAGCAAAAGTTGTTCAAAATTCAACGCGGAATCCAAAACAGTACAAATTTACAGAGCGTTCCATTTAAAATAACACAGTTGACAGCTACTTCCGGTAGAACCGGAAGTGTTACAAAGTTTAAAGTATGTTGCCTGGGGAGAACGGAATCAACTATGTCAAACTGTATATTTTCAAATTTCCGTTATAATAGGAACCCTATAAAGTTCTATAATGAACGGTTTATACACTAATTTTGGATCGCAGTGTATTCAATTATTTTCGACTGTTTTCATTTATGGACTGTCAAATTTAAAGTTATTTCTTTGTTTCAAACTTACACTATATGTTGGATATTTTTGTGGTGGATATTAACTGGCTCTAGCTATGCGGAACACGGAAGAAATAGATCGTTGGCACGGTGGACAATATTTGTAAATACGAGTATGTTAAAAATACGATTATAAAACTCACTCTTCGGATCTTTGGGACATGTTGTCTTTATCCTTGTGAGCCTGGCCGCTGCTACAAGAATTCCCCATTTTGCCCCCGTTTTTCGCTTCAGTTTACCCTCTGATCCGGCCCCATCTCTCGTCTCCCGATAACTTCAACCGCTGCACCCTTCGAGCGCATCTCTCACGAACTTCCAAATTTCTACCACATATTCACATTAAATATTAATTTCCTTGGTGTTCATGTTTTTGGAATAGCCAATTTGTGGATTTTTGAGTCGATCCAACAGGTTGCGTGAAAAATGTGTTCACTGGGAGAATCCAGATCGCGCACAAACAATTTAACGCACCTTTTTAGTGTTTCGTTTGTTTTGTTCATTAGCGCACATAGTTTCGAGATAAAAACAAATAATATTTACGTACGCAGCGGAGCATGGCTGTGTCGCCCGATAAGTCAGTAATAATCAATGCTACGGTTCCCTTACGAGAGCAAGCGCAACTACGGTGACGTCAAACGAACGGTTTACTTTTATAACCCAGCCCTGTTGGGGAACCCGTAAATAACCTACAAAGCGGGCCGTGGAAAAAGAAACAGAAAACTTCTGTTCTAGCTATTCCCGTGAAAGTCGATTTCTACTTTATCTTATTTAGCAGCAGTGTGATATGAGGGCGTATTGATATATTCTTAGCCGTACTATTACAGAAATAACGTGAAAATCGACAAAAATGGTTTAGGAAATACAGGGAGTTCAAAGTTACTATTTTTATTTCCATTTTTTGCCATAACTACGAAATTTCTTAGGTTGTCGACTTGAAAATTTGCAATCCTATGGTTTTTCTTACGGGAAAGAAGATTCCAGTAACATTTTTGACGTTGCCCATAGAGTGCGCTACTTATAACCTATTGCTTTGATAAATTGACCCATAACTTTTTACCATGTACATCTAACTTCAAATCGGCTCCAAAATCTGAAAGACCAACCTTTTTTAAATAATAAATGTATTATTGTCTCATTTTGATATTCCAGCACATTTTCAAGAAAAAACTACTTAATGAAGATAATGCTTAAATCTTAGAAATGAAATCATCATAAGGTTCTCAGTCCGAAGACTGGTTGGACGCATACCTCCATTCTTTTCTATCCTGAGCTAACCTACGCATTTCCCTAAAAGTAGAACATCCTACATCCCTAACTATTTGAGAGCAGTAGTCTAATCTAGGCCTACCCCTACCTCTTTTTATTCCTATCTCTGACTCTAGTATGTCACGAACTATTCCTTCGTGTCTTAGAAGCTGTCCTACCATCCTATCTCTCCTACTCTTTATTGTTTTCCATACCTTTCGCTTTTCCCCAACTCTTTCTAATACTTCCCTATTGCTAACCTTATCTATCCACGGTATCTTCATCATGCGTCTGTAGCACCACATTTCAAACGCTTCTACTCTTTTTCTATCTGCTTCTCCTATTGTCCAAGTTTCGCACCCGTATAATGCCGTACTCCATACATACGACGTTAAGAGTCTCTTCCTAGTCTCTATATTAACCGTTCTCGAGCATAACAGTTGTTTCTTTTTGTTAAACGCAACTCGGCCCCGCGCCATTCTTTGTTTTATATCTTTAGTGCTCCTACCGTCTTGAGTTATTTTACTTCCTAAGTAGCAGAAATCTGCGACCTCCTCTATCTTCTCATTTCCAATTTGTATTTCCATTTTAGTTCTATTTTCGCATCCCCTACATACCAAAATTTTAGTTTTCTTTTTATTGATTTTCATGCCGAAGCCCTGTGTCAAAACTGCTTCCATTTCATTCAAAGCCTCTCCTAATTCTTCTTTGCTAGATGCTAACACTGCTATATCATCCGCAAATCTGAGCATGTTAATAGTTTGGCCCTGTACATTGATCCCTGAGGCTGTTCTTTCCTTAACAATATTAATCGCTTCTTCGATATATAAGTTGAAAACTAGAGGTGACAATGCACATCCCTGTCTCACTCCCTTCCGGATATCTACTTCCCTTCGTTCCTGCTCACATTCTATAACTGCCTTTTGCTCTTCGTAGAGATTATGTATTATTCTTCTGTCCCTGTATTTCATCTCTACCTTTCTCAGCACTTCGAACATCTTCCCCCATTTTACGTTGTCGAAGGCTTTTTCTAAATCTACAAATCCTATATAGACGCTCTTTCTCTTTTCTATCGTTTTTTCTATAATTACTCGTAAAGCTAGAATGGCCTCGCGCGTTCCTCTATTTCGTCTAAATCCGAACTGATCTTCTCCTAATATTTCTTCCGCCTTTTTCTCCATCCTTCTTTGCACAATTCTAGTTAAAATTTTTGACGCATGGGAAGTTAAACTGATAGTTCTAAAATTTTCGCATCTATCCGCGCCTTTTCTTTTTGGCAAAGCTACTATGATGTTCCGTTTGTAATCTTCTGGAATCTCGCCTGTCAGGTATATGCGACTAACTAGTTTAAATAAACGATCTATTACCTCTTGACCTGCGCACTTTAAGATTTCTGCCTGCAAGCCATCTATACCTGGTGCTTTATTATTCCTTAAACTTTTTAGTGCTATCTCAAACTCTTCTCTCATTATAGGACTCCCTAGGTTATCCCCCTCTACACTGCTTTCGCTTTCTAATATATCTTGCACTTCCTGTCCCGCATATAAGTTTCCTAAATATTCTTTCCACCTATCTGCCTTCTCCCTGCTTCCGATTAGGATATCTCCTGCCTCATTTCTAATGTTTTTGGTACTAGATCCAATTTCTCTAAAATTTCTCCTAATTATTTTATATGCTTCATCAGTCTTTCCTACTTCGAATTTATCTTCCACTTCTTTGCATTTATTATCGATCCATTGCTCTTTCGCTTTCCTACATTCCCGAATAATTTCCCACTTGATCGCCTTATATCTTTGTTTCCCTGTTTCATCTAACCTATTTTTATATTTTCGCCTTTCCTCTATTAGACTCACAATATGTTTTGTTATCCAGGGTTTCCTACTTTCATTCTGTTTATGACCCAAAATATCCCTAGCTGAGGAAACTAAACTATTTTTAATGCAATTCCATTCTGCCTCTATGTCCCTAACAATATTTCCACCCGTGCCCTTTAGTGCTTCGTTTGTCTTTTTCTCGAACTTATTGCGCATATCATCATCTTTTAGTTTCTCTGGGTCAAGATACCTTCTTCCGCTTCTTTTTTTCAAAATCTTAAATTTAAGATTGGCTTTCATAACGACTATGTTGTGATCACTATCTATATCTGCTCCTAGATAACTTCTACAATCCCTAACTTGATTTCTAAATCTTTGCCTAACGAGAATGTAATCTATTTGATATCTCCCTAAGTCTCCTGGCATCTTCCACGTATAGCATCTCCTAACATGATGGTGAAATAGAGTGTTCGCGACCGTTAAGTTATGTTTATCGCAGAACTCTATCAGTCTAACTCCCCTATCGTTCCTATTGCCTAATCCAAAGGGGCCAACTATTCCGCCCTCTCGCCCTGTGCCTACGACTGCATTGAAATCTCCTGTAATTATTAAATTTTTGTGCCCTCTCACAAAATCTAGCACATATTCAATATCACTATAAACTGCCTCTACGCCCTCATCACTGTAGTTAGAAGTGGGCATATATACCTGTATTATTACTGTTTTTACAGGTTTCGAATCTAACCTAACCATAACTACCCTGTCACTTTGCTGTAAGAAATTTTCTACACTCTGTCCTACTTTTTTCCGCATAACAATTCCTACTCCCGAATTTCCTCCTACAGATCCTGTGTGTATTACTCTAAAATCTCCGCTCCAGAAGTCTCCAGCTTCTGGCCATCGCACTTCACTGATACCTACTACGTCTAATGCTAACCTATCCATCTCAATTTTCAAATTCTCTAACTTCCCTACTTGTTTCATGTTTCTAACATTCCACGCTCCGACTCGTGAGATGTTACACTTATCATTTCTGATGACTCCCCCCGAAGCAGTCCCCGCCCGGAGATCCGAATGTGGGACTATTTTACCTCCGGAATATTTTACTCCAGAAGGTGCCATCATCATAAATTAAAGTACGCTGTACTAGGGATAAAATAATGTGGTGGTTTCCCGTTGCCTTCCACATCGCAGTAGTGTGTATCACAGTGCCATACCAACCCTCACGATCTCTGCCACTATGATTACTGAAAGAGCTGCTGCCCCCTTCCAGGGACTTGATTTAGTCTGGCTTCTCAAATAAAAACCCCTCCAATATGGTTAAACCTATGGTTCGGCTCTTTATATCATTGAAGCGCGCAAGCCATCCCACCCGTCCCAGTATTACTAGAACTGCGTCAAGGTACAAGTCCTTTGGGATAAGAGAAATGAAAATGAAATTAAAATATTAGCAAAATCATAATCCAGTTTATTTTTCATAGCAAGACGCTAAAATTTTCACGAATTCTTCAAATTTTCATTTATTAGTGTCTAGGCTAAATATAGAGACTAGGAAGAGACTCTTAACGTCGTATGTATGGAGTACGGCATTATACGGGTGCGAAACTTGGACAATAGGAGAAGCGGATAGAAAAAGAGTAGAAGCGTTTGAAATGTGGTGCTACAGACGCATGATGAAGATACCGTGGATAGATAAGGTTAGCAATAGGGAAGTATTAGAAAGAGTTGGGGAAAAGCGAAAGGTATGGAAAACAATAAAGAGTAGGAGAGATAGGATGGTAGGACACCTTCTAAGACACGAAGGAATAGTTCGTGACATACTAGAGTCAGAGATAGGAATAAAAAGAGGTAGGGGTAGGCCTAGATTAGACTACTGCTCTCAAATAGTTAGGGATGTAGGATGTTCTACTTTTAGGGAAATGCGTAGGTTAGCTCAGGATAGAAAAGAATGGAGGTACGCGTCCAACCAGTCTTCGGACTGAGAACCTTATGATGATGATGAGGCTAAATAGATATGAATACCCCCCCATATATCTTTTATGAACCAAACTGTGCCTTTTTTCATAGCAACCGGTCGTTATGGTAATTGATTGTTGTGGTTACCAGTTCTGGACGGAGATTTTTGACGTTAGATTTTATATTTTTTTAAATATTTATGTCAAGTGATGGGAGGGAAGTTTAAAAGCAAAGCTAGAGGCGCTAAGGCTGCGGCCGGTGATCACGAGTATTCATCTGAATACAGCAAGAAGGTAAGGAAAAAATTAAAATTTTGACTTTGTTTCAGCCCGTCTCAGTGTAATCACAAACTGAACGGTCAGTACATCCATTACAAGCCTTCCCGAGCTACGGAAGGGAAGCAGATCGTCACCATTTATGATAACGATGGTACCAGAAAACTTATCGTGCCAAACAGAGAGCCCATAGATATTCCCGGAATTTACCCTCGGAGGGAGATAGAGAGGCTCAAAAATCAAGCTCATGTAAAAATTATATAAACCTTCATAGAGACAAATAGTGAGTTTCCAACTTTAGGTGGTTACTTATCACGATCGCGTGTCCATGATTGAAGAAGCGGAAAGAAAACGAAATCTTTTAATCGACGAAAGTGAAAAGCGCCGGCAAGCCCTGCAACAGATGCAGAAGAAAAATATTGTAGGGGGCAAATTGACGAAGGTGGGTCGCCATCTAATCCCAGCATTCAAATTAAAGAGTACTTATAAATATTTGTTGTTTTAGATTGAATTAGAAGCGAAGGCGAAAAACCAATATCTGCTGCAAAGAGCGAATGAATTGCGACAAGAACAGGAGGACGAAGCCAAAAATGCCAGCAGACTCATTTTAGCCACAAAATGCAGGGCGATTCGAAATGCTCAGATTAACGAAAAAGCTGTACGTGGTAATTTAAATTGAATAAATAACACTGCCGGACAAAAAAAACCGGACACTCTCAGAATTACTATTTTGGTGAATAAAAAACAACGGACGGTCTGAATTGATATTTAACTATATTCTTTTCATCTTAACAATAAATAAAAAACAAGAAACAAAATGATTCGTCGACAAAAACCTAACAAAAGTATTTTTTTAGAGATCAACTGTTACTTAAGAACTTGAAAAGACAAACAAAAAAAATATCAAAAGGAAAAGCACACTAGTAGAACCAAATTAATAATGGGCGTTACCACCACGAACTCTTATTCCTTCGCATAAACGTTGTGGCATGCCCTAAATGAGGCTATCAATAGATTCTTGGGGTATTTGTTCACATTCTTCTTGAAACGCCATTTAATGTTTCTGGTAGGGGTTGGCGACGTCTAATCCTTTTCCCAAGCTGATCCCACAGATGTTCAGTGGGATTCAGGTCTGGACTATTGACTGACCATGGGAGACATGCAATACCAACCTCTTCACGGTACTCGGTAACAATTCTTGCTATGTGTGGGTGGGCGTTGTCATCCATAAACACAAAATTGTCCGCTATAAATGGCATATATGGTGTAACATGGGGTTCCAGGCACTCAAAAATGTATCGGTGTCCAGTCACTGTTCCATTCTAAATGAAAATCAATTCTGTGTGAGCCCTCAGAGATATTCCGGCCCACACCGTAATGCTACCACCATTGAAACTGACTCCTGACACGGAAAAGGATAGCGGAAAGCGAAACAGGAGAAAGTGATAGTGTAGGAGCTTTCCAGAGTAGTAAAAAGACAGTGAGATCACCAAAAAAAGCGGACGAAAAAGAGGAAAATACAGGCACAGAGATGGAAGAACTCCTTAAAGCCATCAGAGAGATGAGAACGGAAATGCAAAATGGCTTTGAAGATTGCAGGAAAGAAATTATTAAGGTACAGGAAGAAATGAGAATAAAAGAGGAAGAGTGGAACAGGGAAAAAAAGGAGTTATATGATAGAATTGAAGGGTTGGAAACTCGAATTGAGTTACAGGAATGACAGAAGAGGAGAAACAATATTATAGTGAGGGTGTTGAATGTGGATGAGGTACAGCTTAGTGCCAGGGTTGAAGGATTTATAGACAAAACAATGGGGGTACAGGTGCAGATAAAGGAGGTGGGAGTGTACTAATCGGGGGTGATTTCAATGCAAGAACAGGGGAAAGAGGAGGAATGATTGCAATAAATGACGAAGGAGAAGCAATAAGAAGATCCAAGGATAAGAACACAAACAAGGATGGAAAGTTATTATTGGAATTAATAGAAGAGGAGGGATGGGGAATCATGAATGGAATTAAAGAAGGGGATATAGAGGGAGAATATACATTTGTGGGGAGTAGAGGAAACTCGGTGATCGATTACATCATAGGGAATTCAGAAGCTTGGGAGAGAGTAGTAAGCCTGAGGGTGGGAGAGAGCGTGCCCTCAGACCACTGCCCGCTCATTGCAGAAATAAAGGGGGAAGACAGCAGGGAGGTGAAAGGAAGCAATGGTGCAGAATTAAGAAAAGTGATAGATTGATCATTGAAAGGGATACTGGAATACCAGAGGAATATCAAGGGAAAGGAAATAAGAGTAAAGAATGTGGACGATGTGGTAAAGGATATGGAGCTGTTGGTGGGGGGTGGGATCAGGTGGAAAAAAATCAAAACAGGAACAAGTTGGGGAGGATGGAGAAATAAATGGTGGGACAGAGAGTGCAGAGACAAAAAACGAGAAGTAAGGAGAGCAATGAGAAGTTGGCGAAGTGGAAAGATGAGCACAAACGATTATAAGAGTAAGAGGACAACATACAAAAAATTGTGTGAAAAGAAAAAGGAAGAAGTGAGGACCAGATTTTTGCAGGAGATAGAAAACATGAAGACGGAAAAAGAGATATGGGGTATAATAAATAGAGAACAAAAACAGAGAAAGGGCACGGATGAGAAAATAGAAATGGATGAATGGAAGAGATATTTCATGCAAATGCTGGGAGGGACGGAGGAAGAAAGGGGAGAAGGCAAGAGCAGACACAAAGAAACACAAGGAGAGGTACAGATGGATGAAATAAGACAAGACGAAATTAAAAGTACAATAGATAGCTTGAAAAAGGGAAAGGCAGCAGGGGTGGACGAGTTGCCGAATGAAGTTTGGATTCATGGAGGGGATGAAGCACTAAGAATGATAAAGGAAGTATGTAATAACATATGGAAAGGCAAAGGTTTCCCAAAAAGATGGAGAGAGGGATTAATTGTACCAATAAGAAAGAAAGGAGAAGGGAAAGAGGTGAGCGATTATAGAGGAATAACGCTGATGCCTTCTGCATATAAGATATACGCATCTGTCTTAGCAAGGAGACTGGAGGAAGAGATAGAGGAGGGACAAATTATTCCTGAAGGACAAACAGGATTCAGAAAGGGACGAGGCACGATGGAGAACATATATACGCTGAATCATGTAATCGGAAGAGAAGTGAGAGAAAAGGGAGGAAAGATAATGGCATGTTTTGTGGACCTCAGGGCAGCGTTTGATACAGTGAACAGAGAAGGACTAATGAAAATGTTAGAAAAAAGTCAAATAAGTGAGAACCTGAGAAACAGAATACAAGAAATATATAGTACAACGAAAAATAGAGTTAAGGTGGGAGAAGGAACGAGTGAGGTATTCTGGACTGAAAGGGGAGTTAGGCAGGGGTGTCCACTGAGCCCGTACCTTTTTAACATCTTTATATCAGATATGGAAGAGGTCATGAGAAAGGGGCAGACAGGAGGAGTGGTGATAGGAAGGAAGAAGTACTGGACAATGGCATATGCAGATGATGTGGTGCTACTGGCAAAGGAAGAAAAAGACCTAAAGGAGATGTTGAAAAGGTTAGAACGTTATTTAGACAGGAAAGAATTGATGCTGAACGTAGACAAAACAAAAATAATGAGATTTCGAAAAGGAGGTGGAAGAAAACGAGAAGAACGCTGGGAATGGAAAGGGGAGAGGATAGAAGAGGTAGAAGAGTTCAAGTACTTGGGTTTCACGCTACACAAGAATGGGGGGCAGGAGAAACACATTAATGAGATAACGAAAAGGGCGACAATAGCCATGAAGCAAGTATGGGGAATAGGGAAGAGGAACTTTGGGGGGGAGTGGAAAAGGAGAATGAAATTGTTTGATGCATTGGTAAACAGCATAGCGATGTATGGAGCCGAGATCTGGGGGTGGGAAGAGAGAGCCAAGGTGGAGAGGCTACAGGAAAAATATATAAGGTGGACGCTAGGGCTGGACTGGACAACCCCGGGATATATGGTGCGGGAGGAAACAAAAAGATATAAATTGAGAACAGCAGCAGGAAAAAGAGCAATGAAATTTGAAGAAAAGCTGAGAGGCGGAGGCGGCAATGAGCTGGCAAGACAGTGTTGGGAAGAAATAAGGAAGGAGGAACTAGGAAATCAAGGTGGGAAGAAAAGCGGGAAAAATTTTACCAGGAAAGAGGTTATGCGAATATGGAAGTGGAGAACAGAAGAATAATGGGGTGGAACATGAGGAGTGAAGTGGAGGAAAGAGACAAGCAGATACAGGAACAAGAAAAGGATGAGAAGATTAGAAACTCGAAATACAACAGCCAATACAGGGAGATAAGAGCAATAGGGTTGCCCAGATACTTACAGAGGAGAGGAAAGGAAGAGAATATGATAAGAGTGGCAAGGTTCAGATTGGGGAATGAAATGAGAGGAGGAAGGTATTGGGAAAGTGAAGACAAAAGGAAGTGTAGGATATGCGAGGCAGAGGAAGAGACATGGGAACATGTGGTGGAAAGGTGCGGGTGGTGGGAGAACACCAAATGGAATAGAATGGAGAAGATCCTGGAGGAGAGCGGAGGAGGGTTGGAATGGATGAAGTATCTGCAGAGGTAGAGAAATGAAAAAAAAGAAAAAGAAGGATCGTAATTTTAGTTTGTTGTTAATTTTGATTTGTTTTTTTTTTTGTACATATATATTGTATATATTGCGGGATGTAATGGTGTGACATATTGAAGTCCCAGAAGGGAAACAATAAATCTATCTATCTATTAAACAATTAAATAAAGATGCATGAAGAGTCAAAATGCTGATTTGGCTGTTTAGGCTTACGAAAGGTGCAATATTCAGCTAAAACTTTCTTTTTCCTCACTAGTAGGGCAATCGTTAATTATTTGCGTAAGTTAAGTAACATAAAAATATTGTAGGGCCTCAAAATAAAAATAAAAACATGTGTCCGGTTTTTTTGTCCGGCAGTGTATTATATTAAATGATGAAATAGATTTAAATTTTTCACCATTGATAAATATCTTTCACAAGTAGTACTTAATAAAATTTCAGCCAGGTAAAAACAGGTATAAATAGGAGTTTAGCACCGTAAACATTTAGTTCAGTACCAACATTAATCGCAGATTGAATCGAAGATGTCTAGTGTATTATTTAATGTTTGTAGATGATAGAAAAAGAACTGGCGGAAGAAGAGAAGCGACTCGACATGATGATGGAGCAATCGAGACAAAAAGCCCTGCGCGACGAAGAGGCCAAACGCAGAGAAGTTGAAATAAAAAATCAAAAGTAAACGACAAATATTTAACAATTTTAATAAAATTTCCTGAATAGTTTTACGAAGCAGGTGAGTGAACAGGTGAAGGAAATTGAACTGCAGCGCCTGTTGGAGGCAGAAAGGAAGGAGGAAGAGAGTCGTTTATTGAACAAAGCTCTGATCGCCATGCAGAGGGACGAAGCCGAAAAGTTGGCGGAGAAATGGCGTAAACAGGAAGAAACTAAGAAAGGTCTGCAGCAGGCCAACTTGGACATGGAGCGCTACAGGGCCTTGCAGAAAGAGGAGGAGAGAATCGCCGACATGAGGGTGCAGTACTTCATGCAAAAAAAACGCAAAGAAGAGGAGAAACGGGAAAGAGAAGAGGGGCTGATTAAAGCTGCCAAGGAACGAGAAATCGCTCGTCTCAGAGACAAGCAGCAGAGAGCTCAGGACGAGCAAGCCGCTCTCGAGGAGCTCAACACTTTGAGAGTCCAGGAGGAGGTAAAAGACAATTTATTTTTTATTCACGGTACATTTATTATTGTAATATTTCCACTTTTTATTAAACACTGTTAACAATTGTTTCACTACACTGTACCTAGTATTTTGTGAACGTGTACGAAGGTTGAACGAGCTTGGAGAGTGAAGGAAAAAGAGGCCGCGATCAAGAAGATATGGCAGCAAGTGGAATTGAGGGAAGCGAGAGAAAAGCAGATAGACGACATTCGTAGAGCACAAGCTATCGAAATAGCTAGAGACGAAGCTGAATTCCACAAGGTAACAGTCATTTACGAAAACAATTTATAAAAGATATAATCGTCTCGATGAAGGTGGCGAAGGTGCACGCAGAACAGGTGGCGAAAGACAGAGAAGAGAAAGAGAAGAAGAGACAGCGCGCTCTTTGCCATCGGGACGAACTGCTGAGGCAGATTGATCAAAAAGAGCGTGAGCGCATCAACGCAGCCAAGGAGAAGTTTGAGGTGGGAGAGGCGCAAAGGATCGAGCAGGAGGTCAGAGATATGCAGATTAAGGCGTACGTGAAGCAGAAAATTAATAAGCTGAGGTAAGCGGGAGTTTTCCGTCGGTGAGAGTGCGGTACAATTGCAGATATTTGCAGGGAAACTAACGTGCCTGAAAATTACGTGAGGGACGTCGAGAGGCAGCTGAAGATTCAGTGATGTTTATGTTTTTATAGTATTTTGGCAATAAAATGTATTTTTATTGCAAAGTACTTTTTTCTTCCACTTTTAAAACTGATAGTGTTTATGTATACTCTAATAACCCTTTTCACTAAAACCAAAGTATTTTCAAATAATACCAATGTATGCAACTGAAGAAGCGCGTGCTGCAATTTCGTTGTCGTGATCCTAACTGTAGTGAAAATCGAGAGTGTGAGAGTGGAAATCGAGAGTATGAGAGTGGAAAGCGAGACTATGATGCTGGAATCAACAAGTTGTATGAGAAACTGATGGGCCTGGAGTCTTTGGTGGCTGTCTCGTTGGATAATCATACAATGATCGACAAATTGTTTGAAAAGCTAATGGACCTGGAATCTTTGATAACTGTTTCATTAAATGGTCAACATCATGAGAAGAAGGTTATGGAACAAGATGGTGAAGCTCAGTTTGCTTAGCAGAACACATTGAAAGGATACAATGAGGCAGTTAAAAGTCAGGCTAAAGGTAACACAAAAGAAGTACAGGAAAGCGTCCCATCCAACGGACACACTTCAATAAATAAAAACAACATTAAAAATAAAAACATTAAAGGTATAACAGCGGAACGAGTCTCATCGGCAATAGTAGAGGTAAAAATAATAAATAATAATCTGTATAACCTGTATAACCTGACAAACTACAATCTTACTGCCTGTTATTCAAGAGAACAGCACCAGCATAGGGGTGTGTATATTTGTGAAACAAGATCTATCGCATAATAATCTGGAAGAAATAAACAAACTATCCTGTGAAATGGAAGACGAAATTGGTGCAATTTACTTACCACAACACAACTTAATAGTAATTGTATATTATATACCAAGAGCTGTAACAGACCTTCAAATTGTCTGGCAACAGGTATTCGAATACATATATATAAAATTCAATGCTCAAATTAATAAACATAGTAATCGCGGGTGATTTCAACAGTAACTTTCTTAATCAAAATCCACAGTCACTTGCGATGTTAAATTGTTTCAGTAGTTATGGATTACACAGAACAATATTTACTTACACTAGGGAACACTTCAATGGAACGAGAACATGTATAGATAACTTGGAACTTACGAAGGATTCAACGCGGCCATATAGTAATTCTAAAGAATTGATCCAAATAAAGGAAACACTCGATTTCATTCGAGAAGTTTATGTGATATCTGAGGACACTGACATCCTGCACTTGTTTAGAAAGTATAAGGCCTTCTATCTAGAGTACGCTCGCAACGAACGAAAAAAGAAAAATGAAAGGAAGATTATGTCAGCAGAAAATAAACAAAAAGTCACGTGGAATATAATTAATACTGAAACGGGGAAAAGAACATTTAGAACACCAAGTACTTCACGAACATTGCTACTTCTATCTCGGATAGATTGCCTGATGTGACTCCATCACCAAAAAGCTTCTTGCAGAAAATTCCAACGAACCCTAATTCTCTATTCTTTCGACCAGTTATAGAAAATGATGTTTGTAACTTCATTAAAAGAATGACATCAAAACAGACGCAAGATATGTTTCAAATCAGTTCCATCCTTGTAAAACATGTACAGCAGGAAATCGCAAGTCCTTTAACTGATATAATCAACAGCTGTTTCCAACAAGGAATATTTCCCGAAAAGATGAAACTGGCTAAAGTGTGTCCCGTACTAAAAAAAGGAAATCCACAGATTACTGATAACTATCGACCTATCGCAATTTTGCCGATATTCTCAAAGATCATAGAAATGGCTATAGCAGAACAAATAGTAACCTTTATGTGCAAAAACAACTACCTTTCTGAAGCACAGTTTGGATTTCGAGAAAACAAATCCACAACCCTTGCTGTTAAATCACTATGTGACTTTATTGCTAACGGATTTGAGGATCATTACAAAAGTGTCGTCCTGTTCTGTGACCTCCAAAAAGCTTTCGACTGCATGTCCCACGAAATATTTCTAGAGAAAATCCAAGTCTATGGTGTAAAAGGTATTGCCTTATCACTGCTTGCATCATACTTATCTGGGCGTACTCAAGTTGTATGTCACAATCAAGTAACCAGCGGCATAAGATCTGTTCAACACGGGATACCACAAGGGTCGATTTTAGGTCCACTCTTCTTTATTATCTTCATAAACGATTTACCGACAAATATGGATTGTCACACTGTGCTTTATGCGGATGATACAACACTAGCCATCAGAGACAAAGATGTGCACTCACTGGTTCAGCGAGCAGAAACACTAGATAGTGAAGTAACCACATGGTTCAATGCAAACAAATTATCTCTGAACAGACGCAAGACTGAAACTTTGATCTTTACATCATCAAGAAGGGAACCAACTACAGGCAAAGTGACCTTTCTAGGAATGACGCTAGATTCACGGCTCACATGGAGCAGTCACTGTATAGAACTATCACGCAATCTGCATAAAGCGGTTTATTCCATAAGGCGCATAAAACAAATTGTTAGTCTTGACGCAGCTCTCCAAGTTTATTATGGACTTTTCTATTCCAGGATGATTTACGATTTAGAACTATGGGGTACCTCCAGCCACACAACAGAAATTTTAATTGCACAGAAGGAAGCGATACGAGCTTTGGAGGGGGCACACTCAAGAACTCACTGTAAGCCTCTCTTTATTAAATACAGAATCCTGACGGTGATTTCAGAACTTGTGCTCCGTCTCATTATCGACATCAAACGGAATATTTCTTCATATGAACCAAGATCAGAGAAACAACCCTACAACATTCGCAGTAATTCGAACTTATCTATTGGAAGATCTAGACTCAACACCAGTGCAAAGCAGAGTGAAGGACTCAAACTGTATAACAAGTTACCCACTGAATGGCGCAACCTGTCTACAAAGTGTCTGAAGAATCAGTTAAAATTGTTCTTAAAGAAAACTCCTTTGTTATGACAGTTCCATACAATAATAGTGTACATTATTTTTATATCAAATAATTGTTTGCTTTTAAAGGTCTTGTGTATTTGCAACATGACATTGTAATTATGACGTGACTGCTATGCAGCCTTAATAAACCTATTCTATTCTATTCTATTCTACCTGTGTATCATGGAATAATACCCAAAAATGCCTGTTCATTTTCCAGTAATACCCCATAATACCTAGGTATATTATTTAATAATACCCCTCTAATTCTCTTATTAAACAGAGAAATAAATTAAAATCGGAAAAACAAAATTTTTTCGTCATGTTTTGAAAAAAATTATAAAAAATTGAAGAAACATCTTCAAACCAAAACTAAGCAGCAGGTTGCTTATAATAAAAGGTTAGTTTATCCTACTATGAATATCGTAAAAATAACTTATACAGGTTGTTCAAAATTCGATGCCAAACTTTTCAAAATGTAATGCTATTTTTGTCTATTTTTTCAAATGGGACAACCTGTATATTTTATCCCGTTGGATGCAGAATTAAGAAATGAACATGTTTTTTAATTACAATTATCTCGACATTCTCAAAGATTACACAGATATACATATTCGTAAAATAGTAAAATTATTGTCTAATAAATAATAATTTTACTTAGCAGTTTTCAAATCAATGACTAGAACATATGTTCAATATGTCTTCCGTTCTCTTGAAGGAACAGAGGCGGGTATGAAATGACCTTGCTACTCTTCCTAATAGCTCGGGTGTAATGTTTTGAAATGCGTTTCTGATTCTTTGCTGCATGTTTTCTGGTATGGTTGGAGGTTCCTGATAAACGATTCCCTTAACGTAGCTCCACAAAAGAAAACCAATTTAGTTAAGCCGGGTGATCGGGGAGGCCAATTACATGGCCCTCCTCTTCCAATCTATCGGTTTGAAAAGGTTGTATTGAGATTGTACCTGACTCGTAATGAATAATGTACTGGGGCTCCGTCGTGCTGCAGCCACATTGCATCTTTCAAATCAAAGCTATTGGTAAATTTTGGCATAAATTTGGCAAAAAAACAAAATACTTAGCACCGTTCAAATGTTCATTAAAAAAGTGAGGACCAATAATATGTTCACCAATAATCCCCCACCCCCACCTGCTTAAAAATCTTCGAACTGTGGTCGGAATAGTAATGAACATAATATATTCTAGTCATTGACTTAGAATTAGAAAACATGTCCATTTTTTAATTCTGCATCCGACGGGATAAAAATATACAGGGTGTCCCATTTGAAAAAAATGGAGAAAAATAGCATTACATTTTGAAAAGTTTGGCATCGAATTTTGAACATCCTGTATAAGTTATTTTTACGATATTCATAGTAGGATAAACTGACCTTTTATTATAAGCAACCTGCTGCTTAGTTTTGGTTTGAAGATGTTTCTTCTATTTTTGTATATTCAAAAACATTTATTGTCCTGTTTTAATCATTTTTCTAAAACAAATCATTTAGGTGTAGTAGAAGACGGGAGGTGAGATGCAGGACCCTGTATAAGGCGATCAAGTGGGAAATTATTCGGAAATGTAGGAAAGCGAAAGAGCAATGGATCGACAATAAATACCAGCTTTTTTCGTGCCAGTGTGGACCCAACTTTGACAAGCTGCTGACATCTACTGGTCGAAGCTATTTAAGATTTCTTTATTGGACTAGGTTCACAGACTGCTCTATTTGTAAAATTCTCGAATACTTTTGTCACAAATCTTAATATCATACAGAGTGGACAGCTTATGCAATATGCATTTTTTCTTAAAAATTTCAAATGGAACACTCCATTTATTATTTCCATATTTGATAGTCAGTTTACTAAGATACTAAGCTTTTGATTGATGTAGATATTGTTAGGTCTGCGACTGACGGTTTCGGTAGAATTGAAAATTGAACTTTAAAATGTAGTACATAATTTGACCGGTAGTTTATTCGTTTCTCCTATGTTTTAATGCCCAAAACACAAAATATGATTTCCATTTTATTTCTGGAAGTTGAGTTCACATTGAGACAAAAAATTTAATCGCCAGATTGCTTCTTCATGGTCATATTCTTAAATAAATAATATGACTTATTAAACCTAGGTATAAATTGAAACAAGGAAGAAAACTGTCCTTTCAAGAAGTAATCTTGCAATGGGATAGAATTTTTCTGAGTTTTGTGTGCCAAAATGGGGGAAATTCCCCAAAAATGGTACAAAATTACAAATTCTTAAGGTTCACTCTTTATTTTTGCCTAAATTATCAGTCGCCGACCTGCCAATATCTGCATCAGTCAAAAGCTTAATAAACTGGCTATCAAATCTGCAAATAATATACTGACTCTGGAACATTCAATTCTAATTTACTATGTTCTAAGTCCCGTGTGGCTCCATTAAAAAAGGTAACATTACCTCGATTAGAACTTTGCGCAGCAGTTCTTTTAACACAATTAATGAAAAAGGTTCATAATGCTATGAAAATTTCATTTACAAATATTTATTTATGGACCGATTCAATGATTGTTTTAGGTTGGATTAAAGCTTCTACGAATCGATGGTGTACATTTGTTGCAAATCGTGTAAGCGAAATACAAACACTTACAGATATTTATCATTGGAATCATGTAAGATCAAGCTATAATCCAGCAGATTTGGTATCGCGTGGCCTAAATGCTCGAGATTTTATTGATTCTGATTTATGGTGGCATGGACCATCTTGGTTTTTTGTTGAAAATTCAGAATGGGATGTTATCATTTCAAATGTGAATGAAAATGATTTACCAGACAAAAAGCTTATGTCAATTTTATCAGTAGTTTCTACTGAACCAATCAAATTTAATTTATTTTTTAAATATTCCAATTTGAACAAAATTCAAAGAATTTTGTCATATTGTATTAGATTCATATCAAATATACGCAGCAAAAAGGACAACAGACAGGTTGGTCCTTTAACAGCTTTAGAAATTGAACATTCTATGCTATATCTTGTTAGAATTGCTCAAAGGGAGTCTTTTATCCAAGATTATGATGGTTTAGTCAAATACGATTGTGTTCAAAAGAAAAGTTGCTTACTTGGATTAAATCCTTTTTTGGATGACACAAATTTAATAAGAGTGGGTGGAAGACTTCGAAATTCTAATTACAATTGAACAAAAAACATCCTATAGTGTTACATTCAAAGCATGTATTAACAAACTTAATCTTTACATGTGAACATCATCATAAGGTTCTCAGTCCGAAGACTGGTTGGACGCGTACCTCCATTCTTTTCTATCCTGAGCTAACCTACGCATTTCCCTAAAAGTAGAACATCCTACATCCCTAACTATTTGAGAGCAGTAGTCTAATCTAGGCCTACCCCTACCTCTTTTTATTCCTATCTCTGACTCTAGTATGTCACGAACTATTCCTTCGTGTCTTAGAAGGTGTCCTACCATCCTATCTCTCCTACTCTTTATTGTTTTCCATACCTTTCGCTTTTCCCCAACTCTTTCTAATACTTCCCTATTGCTAACCTTATCTATCCACGGTATCTTCATCATGCGTCTGTAGCACCACATTTCAAACGCTTCTACTCTTTTTCTATCCGCTTCTCCTATTGTCCAAGTTTCGCACCCGTATAATGCCGTACTCCATACATACGACGTTAAGAGTCTCTTCCTAGTCTCTATATTAACCGTTCTCGAGCATAACAGTTGTTTCTTTTTGTTAAACGCAACTCGGCCCTGCGCCATTCTTTGTTTTATATCTTTAGTGCTCCTACCGTCTTGAGTTATTTTACTTCCTAAGTAGCAGAAATCCGCGACCTCCTCTATCTTCTCATTTCCAATTTGTATTTCCATTTTAGTTCTATTTTCACATCCCCTACATACCAAAATTTTAGTTTTCTTTTTATTGATTTTCATGCCGAAGCCCTGTGTCAAAACTGCTTCCATTTCATTCAAAGCCGCTCCTAATTCTTCTTTGCTAGATGCTAACACTGCTATATCATCCGCAAATCTGAGCATGTTAATAGTTTGGCCCTGTACATTGATCCCTGAGGCTGTTCTTTCCTTAACAATATTAATCGCATCTTCGATATATAAGTTGAAAACTAGAGGTGACAATGCACATCCCTGTCTCACTCCCTTCTGGATATCTACTTCCCTTTGTTCCTGCTCACATTCTATAACTGCCTTTTGCTCTTTGTAGAGATTATGTATTATTCTTCTGTCCCTGTATTTCATCCCTACCTTTCTCAGCACTTCGAACATCTTCCCCCATTTTACGTTGTCGAAGGCTTTTTCTAAATCTACAAATCCTATATAGACGCTCTTTCTCTTTTCTATCGTTTTTTCTATAATTACTCGTAAAGCTAGAATGGCCTCGCGCGTTCCTCTATTTCGTCTAAATCCGAACTGATCTTCTCCTAATATTTCTTCCGCCTTTTTCTCCATCCTTCTTTGCACAATTCTAGTTAAAATTTTTGACGCATGGGAAGTTAAACTGATAGTTCTAAAATTTTCGCATCTATCCGCGCCTTTTCTTTTTGGCAAAGCTACTATGATGTTCCGTTTGTAATCTTCTGGAATCTCGCCTGTCAGGTATATGCGACTAACTAATTTAAATAAACGATCTGTTACCTCTTGACCTGCGCACTTTAAGATTTCTGCCTGCAAGCCATCTATACCTGGTGCTTTATTATTCCTTAAACTTTTTAGTGCTATCTCAAACTCTTCTCTCATTATAGGACTCCCTAGGTTATCCCCCTCTACACTGCTTTCGCTTTCTAATATATCTTGCACTTCCTGTCCCGCATATAAGTTTCCTAAATATTCTTTCCACCTATCTGCCTTCTCCCCACTTCCGATTAGGATATCTCCTGCCTCATTTCTAATGTTTTTGGTACTAGCTCCAATTTCTCTAAAATTTCTCCTGATTATTTTATATGCTTCATCAGTCTTTCCTACTTCGAACTTATCTTCCACTTCTTTGCATTTATTATCGATCCATTGCTCTTTCGCTTTCCTACATTTCCGAATAATTTCCCATTTGATCGCCTTATATCTTTGTTTCCCTATTTCATCTAACCTATTTTTATATTTTCGCCTTTCCTCTATTAGACTCACGATATGTTTTGTTATCCAGGGTTTCCTACTTTCATTCTGTTTATGACCCAAAATATCCCTAGCTGAGGAAACTAAACTATTTTTAATGCAATTCCATTCTGCCTCTATGTCCCTAACAATATTTCCACCCGTGCCCTTTAGTGCTTCGTTTGTCTTTTTCTCGAACTTATTGCGCATATCATCATCTTTTAGTTTCTCTGGGTCAAGATACCTTCTTCCGCTTCTTTTTTTCAAAATCTTAAATTTAAGATTGGCTTTCATAACGACTATGTTGTGATCACTATCTATATCTGCTCCTGGATAACTTCTACAATCCCTAACTTGATTTCTAAATCTTTGCCTAACGAGAATGTAATCTATTTGATATCTCCCTAAGTCTCCTGGCATCTTCCACGTATAGCATCTCCTAACATGATGGTGAAATAGAGTGTTCGCGACCGTTAAGTTATGTTTATCGCAGAACTCTATCAGTCTAACTCCCCTATCGTTCCCATTGCCTAATCCAAAGGGGCCAACTATTCCGCCCTCTCACCCTGTGCCTACGACTGCATTGAAATCTCCTGTAATTATTAAATTTTCGTGCCCTCTCACAAAATCTAGCACATATTCAATATCACTATAAACTGCCTCTACGGCCTCATCACTGACTGTTTTCTGACAATGGAAAAAAATTTGTGGGTGCCAATAATAAAATTCAAGAATTTTACAATTTTTTGAATAACAATTCCGAAGCAATAACAACTGCTTTATCCATTGAAAGCATTTCTTGGCAGTTCATTCCTGCTCGATCTCCCAATTTCGGTGGTCTATGGGAAGCGGGTATTAAGAGTGCAAAGTCGCATCTTAAACGTGTTATTGGAGAAAGTAATTTAACATACGAAGAATTTTGCACTATTCTTATTCAAATTGAAGGAATAATGAATTCCCGTCCATTATCCCCTTTATCCCAAAATCCCAATGATCCAACTCCTTTAACTCCTGCTCATTTCCTGATTGGACATAGTTTGACAGCATTACCTGAAGAAGCTTTTATTAATGCTTATGAAAACAGGCTAAATAAATATCAAAAATTGCAAAAAATCATTCAATGTTTTTGGAAACGTTGGCATAAAGAATACGTGTCTGAACTGCAGTGCCGATCCAAATGGAAGATGAAATCTTCAGACCTGTTATCAGTTGGCAAGTTGGTGCTGATTAAAGAAGATGACTCTCCTGTTATGCGTTGGAAACTTGGACGAGTAACAGCTCTTCACCCAGGAGACGATGATGTTATTCGCGTAGTCAGTGTGAAAATGAACAATAATATTGTGAAACGTCCAGTGACCAAATTGTGTTCTTTGCCAATTGACGATTAACTAAAGGTTTACAGTTTTAGTTTATAGTTACTCATGAATGTACATATTACGATTTATTTTATTTATTTATTTAGATAGTGCTTATTAAATTTACAAGGTAACATCCGTGCGAGCCTTCGGCTCATTATTACAGATTAACGTTACAATTTAGAATTAAAGCCGCAAATGATGAATCCGAAAATATCTGTCGCTCCAAATGGCAAAACTTCAAAATTCTTCAAAAATTATAATTCTTCTGGAAAAATCTCACCCCCCATCCAAAATCATGACTATTTCTCTTCAACAGTCCACTTCTTAATTTCCATTCAAATATTTTTTTATAAATTACACTGGCGAGCATAAAATTAGGGTCACTTCAAAAATTCAACTTTTCTGGTTATTTATTGTATCTTATTATTGTAAATGGATTTCGTTGTATACATATCTCTAAACAGGAATGTTTTAAAAAGAAAACGTTTCATTTTCTAATGTTTTTATTGAAAATTCGTAAAGAAGCAAATTTTAACAAAATTGTCTTAAAAATGTGTAGTGAGAAAAATGTTGGAATAAAACAAGGAACTGTTAAAATTTTGACCCCTAATAACGAGTGTTTCCTCCCCGTACATTTGACAGCCTGGAGGCGACGTGGCATGCTCTCAATTAAATTACGGATCACATTTTGGGGGATGTTATTCCACTCCTGTAGTAGTAGCTCCCTAAGATCCTGTGCGTTGGCGGGAGACGGCGTATGACTTCGTACACGTTGTCCTAGCTCATCCCACACATGCTCTATGGGGTTCAAGTCGGGACTCCGTGCTGGCCAGTCAAATCGCGTAATTTGAACCTCATCCAAATAACCGCCAACAATTCTTGCCACGTGGGGTCGAGCGTTATCATGCATAAAAGTTGCATTTTCTCCCAGAACCGTCATAAAAGGCATGACATGATTTTCTACAACTTCCGTTACGTACCTATGGGCAGTTAGGGATCCATTGCCGATAAACACTAATTCGGTACGTGCGTCTGAAGAAATTCCTCCCCACACCATAACTGAGCCTCCACCAAATGTAAGTCGCTCATCAATACAAGCCTGGGCATACCTTTCTCCGGGTCTTCGCCATACCCGCCGACGTCCATCCGACCCATTTAAACAGAAATGTGACTCGTCTGAGAATAATACCCTCCCCCAATCGTCATTTATCCATCCCAAGTGATCTCGAGCAAAGTTCAGTCTTGCAATTCTATGGCGACGGAGAAGTGGAGGACCCGTAGCCATTCTCCGAGAAGATAATCCAGCAGAACGAAGTCGCCTCCTAGCTGCCCATTCGCTAATGTTAACATTTCTGACTTCTTGGAGGAGATTTCGAAGCGAAACTGCCGTAGCAGTCCAATTCCGTAAAGCCATGGACACAAGAAAACGGTCATCCCTTGGGGTGGTGGTTCTTTTCCGCCCTGATCCTGGTCTTCTCGTCAGCCTACCAGTTTCCTGAAATCGTTGGGATACCCGCTGAACTGTAAAAAGACTTACACCAACCGTTCTTGCCGTTACACGTTGCCCCCGACCATCTGGCCGCCGTGACAGGATTTAAAGCCATTATAAGGAAATAAACGAAGACTACACTTTTCGACCGTCAAGTTATACACAGGAAAGTTAGTGAATAAATGAAGGAAATTGAAAAATAGACCCCGAGAAATAAGCTTCCAAGTAGCGCACCTGCAAGCATTTACTAGAAATCGGAAATATTGAATCTTTGTTGTGCAAAAGAAACCACAAAAAACTTATAACAGTTCTCAGAAATGCAAGTGTTATTGCCTTCAAGAATTAATTAAATTTAATATTTTGAATTCTTGGAAAAATTGGCAATTTTCAAAGTGACCCTAATTTTATGCTCGCCAGTGTATTTCAATTTTCCTATATAAATCAAACATTTTACACAGACAATTTTGATGCAGTATCGACATTGACATTGACAAAACTGAACGATGGTAATTTAATACTGGTTAATTGAAGTACTTTGTACTGTCACGGCCGGCGGTATGTTAAGGTGATATGATTTTATGTCAATTATAATATTTCCGCCTGCTTATTTCTGATATATTTAAATTATGTTACCAGGACGAATTTATTTATTATAAAAAAAGACGATTTTTATACTTGTCAATAAAAAAAGCTATGTTTTGAGTGCAAGCATAATTCTTCAATTACAATTTAATAATACAGTCCACGAGTAAAAACATTTGACATTTTTGAGAAAAGCCTCATTTTGCGCAAGTTGGCCACTCCGTACAATATGAACTACATATGTATTTTGAAAAAAGTGTTAATGGATTTTACAAAAATAGAGTATCCTCTGAACCTAGCCCTCGGAAGCACATTTCTGACACCGTTCAAGCATAGCGGAACTTTTATTGGTAACTCCGAAGACGACTACATTTATGAAATTAATTGTTAAATTCCGTGCAGAGGTCTTTAGCATAGAATTTAATTGTTATTACACAAAAATACCTACCATCTCTTACACTGAAAGGAATTGCGACAATCGCAAGACGGAATAATTCTCTTCTCCGCCCACTCATTAGGGAATGTTTGCGTCGAAAGGCTGCGCGAGTCCCTCACCGTTACATTACACCGAAACAACATTTACTCCCGCTGGCTGTTACTATTTTTTGGGGTTAACTGATTAACAATTCATAGTTCATGTACCTCAATTGAGACACAATAATTGGAACATGCTCATTTAATGATTTTTTTACATTTTTTAACATCAATTAATAAAATTAAGGGCACAAAAACTGACCAAACCAAAAAAAGTATTCAAATACCCGGACAACCCTCAAACTGGTCCCATATGTGTCCGGGTTTTTGAAGTTGTACTGCAATTACAAAACATTATCACTAAACATACAATATAAAAATACACACGCTTACACCTATCATTCATAATTAAAACTATTCGCAAAAAACAAGTCAACCTAAACGTTTCTTAGACATAGCAACAACTTTATTAAGATTATCCCGCAACGCTTCTAACTGCCTCCGAGTATTACCATCGAGCTCCGGCAATTGAGACAAACGCAACCCTCGTTGCGGTTGTATAGAAATCATACGACCGTCTTCCAAGGGTATATTCACGTTCGCCGTGCTATCCGATGTTACCCCGCTGACCAACAAGGGACTACCTTGCATAGACATGGCTATTTCGCCCTGTTTAGGCCGTCTCAGCACCACTTGCGGAGTATTAGGCTTCATCTAAGCAAATACAATAAAACCTTTCGGAACTGGCTCGGAAGTGTTATATTAAACCTACCTTCGGCGTTACCGTCCCGAAATTCGTAGGCGGTCTCGAAACCGGAGTTTTAAACGCACTAGAAATTGGGGCGGCCTTCTGAGCTTTGCTGCGTGATAAAGATCGCGAAACTCTTGTTGTACGAGGTGGATTTTGACTTCTCGAACGTCCCGATCTCCTCGTATCGGAAGAGGTGTTGCTTCCAGCTGTAAGATATCCTACATAGCCCACGTTCGATTAAACACGAGAATGGAGGCATTAATGCATTAGTTACAGTACTACTCGAAAGTATTTCAACATTTTATCACTCCAAATAATTTTGAGCAATAATGTATACACCCGGATGCAAAAAACCGACACCAAAAGCAAAGCTAACCCATGAACGATATGATTTAAAGAATTTTGCGACTCTTACCTTCGTCCTCGACTAAAGAAACGCTCCTTTTTAATTTTTTCGAAGTCTTCTTCACGGTGCTCGTCGTTACATTCTTATTTGTACTATTCATTATATTAGAAACAGACTCGATGTCGCATATAGTGGTGAATTCTCCAAATTTTCCCGCTTTCTATACGTATTTAACAATTTAGTGTATTCTCGTTTTAATAAATTTCTAACCTACCAATTCTCCGATAGTGCAATTGGCTAAGCCCCTAGTTAAACATAACTTTTCTTTTCTTACGAAATTCTCAAACGAATCCCTTAACTTCTGAAATTCAGTCTCTATCACATTGTTTACGAAGTGATCCACTGTAAATTGAGAAAATTGTACATAAACTAATAACAGGATTCATAGCGTAATTAAAATTCAAAAAAGTTGAAAAAGTAGCTTTCACAAATAAAAAAATAACCAATAACATATCGGTCTTTTTACCAAAAAAGTTCAAAAAGTTAAATAAAAGTAACAAAAAGTGACATTACTTTAGTTGAAAAAGTAACTGGCTATGAATCCTGTAAGAACGAAAAATGTTAATTTAAGACTTACTTTCTTCCACAATTGATTTTACAAAATCCACAGTGGCCGTATTCTGCATCTGCTTCTTTTTCGGCTGTTTCGTTCTCGGCATGTTGAGAGATTTTTGGATGCGTCTTCTAGCACCCGAAAAACGACCATTCAAGTTTTTACTTTCCCAACTTACACTAGTTTTAATAAGCCCAACACTGCCCCAAAATTATTCTACGTACATTTCTGCGCTCACTAAACTAATTGGCGGAACTTTTTGAATTTATTTTTCAACACATTTAAAACCGACGGTTATCTAAATTTACATTTGACGTACAAAATCAAACATCAAACAACTTTCAAACAAGTTCATATAAATCAGTGTAACCAACACTGGATATTCATCTTCCACTAAAAGTTCAAATAAAATCTACAAATATCAAGCAGCTGCTTATCTATTATAATTTAGCATCTAAATTTCTAACTGATCTATGTAATAATGTAATTCACCAGATTTTCTACTGTTTACTGGATTGAAATTTGAAGATCACGATCAGTCTTATTCTAGAATATTTAGTAAGAAATTTACTTAGTTGGTAACGCTGCATAGAATTTTAAATTTCTGTCAGAAAACATGAGAAATATGAAGACTGAAAATCACTATAATTTGCACCATAGAGAACACCAATTTGTTCCTCACTGTTAGTTACAAACATTTTATCACACTTTCTGCAATATAATTACAGTAATTTTCAACTTTTTACACGTAAGCATAAAACTCAATTAGATAATAAACTATTTTTACTTCAAAACTACTATTATGTTGCAAGAGTTAGGTTAAGTCATAGTGACACTGACAGATGTCAAGCGTAAAATAATTACAATACACTTTATTTTAAAATATCAATATAATAGAGCAGTAGACTATACAATTCTTCAAAAGTTACTAATGATGGCCGTGAGCACCACCATCGGGTTTTCCATATTTCTTTTCCCACTGTCTAAGAAACTCTACTTTCCGTTGTTCTCTTCTAGCGAAATATTCTGGATACTGTGCTTTTTCAAGAGGATCCCAATAATCCACTACCCAATCGGGAGGGATAACTTCTCTTGCGTAAGCCACCCCGCCGGGCGACTCGGGAACTGGAAACGACAGTAGCATAAAACAAAAAACGTCAGTCACAATCATTTGTTTCGAAAGTATATCGTCATTTAGGGAAAGCAAAGCAGAAATTCTGAATCCTTACATTTCTTCGGTTGGTAGTGCATTTTCGACCTCAATTCTTGCTCGCCTTGCACTAACAATTCTTTAGCGACACGCATATCATTCACATTTTTGTTTTGATCGAATCTGTGCCTCATCAAGACGGCATGATATCGAAATACTTCCCTGCAATTGTTTTCCTCAAATCAGAATTACATAATACTGGTAGTTCCACTTACCTTCGATCATACCAGGCTTCTAGATTTCTAATTACTCTTTTGTATAAACTCTGTACTTTCCTTGTGTGGGAGATTAATCCCGTAGGCAAATTACCTGCCATATTTTTGTAATAATTTTTCTATTTGGGGCTTGAGTTTACACAGAGAATCACAGAAATTACTTGATTATGTTTACGCATGCTTAAAATTTGGATCTACTTTAGTTCAAAATAAACAGAGTAGTTCATTTAAATGATTGTCTATTTTATATGTCAATGTCAAATTTTGATTTAAGCGGGAATGTATTGCGTCTAAATTGTTTAAAAAAAGTATAAATTAGTATCCAAACATGGGAATTTTGGGTTTATCCAAATTATTACAAGATATAGTGCCCCAAGCGATAAAAGAAAGTGAAATAAAACATTATTTCGGTAATATTTTAGTTTCTAACCTAAAAGTTTTCTTGAACCGCTAATAATTCTAGGAAGAAAGATTGCTATAGATGCTTCTATGTGTCTTTACCAGTTTTTGATAGCTGTTAGGAGTGAGGGGGCTCAGTTAACTTCTGTAGACGGTGAGACAACTTCTCATTTGATGGGCACGTTTTACCGAACTATACGACTGGTGGAGAACGGTATCAAGCCTGTTTACGTTTTTGATGGTAAGCCTCCGCAGATGAAGTCGGGGGAATTGTTGAAAAGAAACGAACGTAGGGAGGAAGCGCAGAAACAGTTGGAGAAAGCTACAGAAGCGGGTGAAGTCGCCGATATCGATAAGTTTAACAGACGTTTGGTTAAGGTTACCAAACAGCATGCGGATGAAGTTAAAGTGCTTCTTAGATTGATGGGTGTGCCTTACGTTGAGGCACCTTGTGAGGCGGAAGCTCAATGTGCAGCTCTGGTTTGTGAAATCGACAGTTTTTATGACGTTTTTAAAGCGGAGTGATTTTTTTGTTAGGCCAAAGCTGGTAAAGTATTCGGTACCGCTACGGAGGATATGGATGCCCTTACTTTTGGCTCGAGTGTTCTGTTGCGTCACATGACGTTCAGTGAAGCCAGGAAGATGCCCATTCAAGAGTTTCATTTGAGTAAAGTGTTGGAAGGTTTAGATATGACGCAGAGCGAAGTAAGTGGGAATTTTACGGATTATGGGAATTAAGGCATTTAATTTTGTAGTTCATCGATTTGTGCATATTATTAGGCTGCGATTATACCGACAGTATTAGAGGAATAGGGCCGAAAAGGGCCATAGATCTTATTAGGCAACATAAAAGTTTGGAAGAAATTTTGAAGAATATTGATACCAAGAAGTATTCGCCACCAGAGGCTTGGAATTACGAGGGTGCGAGGCAACTTTTCGTTGAACCAGAAGTCACTGATCCAGCCACAATTGAAGTAAGTTTAATCGAATTCTTGTTTACTGTTGGGCAATAAATTATTTTTATTAAATTTCTTTAGTTAAAATGGAGTGATCCAGATGAAGAAGGTATAGTTAAATATTTGTGTGGTGACAAGCAGTTCAACGAGGAAAGGGTACGAAATGGGGTTAAAAAATTGCTGAAAGCTCGTAGTGGTACCACCCAAGGCAGATTAGATAGTTTCTTCACTGTATTGGGTTCAACACCAAGCAAACGCAAAGCCGAGGATAAAAAAGATACTCCGAATAAAAAGGGGAAAAAGGGGACGGGAAATAAGGGCAGGAAACCCAAATAGCTTACTGGAATGTAATGTAAATTTTAAGGATACCTACTATTTTTTTTTGTAATGTATTTATGAATAAACTTTTCTTTTTAAAACTATAGTCGAACTTTAATAACGTGAACCTGGGATAAATCGAATCGTTGACTGTTATACAGGATGATCAGCTAAGACTACGAAGGGGCTACATCTCGGAAACCATTTATGGTACAATTTTGGGGTAAAGAATTTATTGACAAAATGGAGAAAAGAATTTGACCAAAAATATTTTTAAGTTCCTAACTTCACCCCTGGAGGGCACATTTGATATGGCATTACAAAAAATCTTTAATTTCTCCAAATATCTTGGATACAATGTAGGCCGGAAATACAATTATTTAAATGTCTGCTCAATCATTTATAAATTTTGTTTAAACATTTTACCTCTATTTACCATGGCAGCGTCAGGGTGAAGAACAACAATTTAAAATATTTTAAATGCTTTGACTGGATCTCCGATCATTCTTTATTGGCTTATGACCTTATTTTAACTTTTTCGTTTCTTCACAACAGCTAATAATTTTTCTCCCTTTAAATAACAGTATTTCTCAAGCACAAATCGGCGAAAGAGAAAAAATCGCTGTTGAGTAAAAGAAAACTTAAAGGAATTGATGTAAATATTGGGGAATTGTAAGGAATTGACGGGGAATTGACGGGCATTGAGGATTATTAAAAGGCATTAAGGGGAATTGAAGGGCACTGAGAGGAATTAAAGGAAATTTTGAGGAATTGAGGGGAATTTGCGGCAAAAGGGGCATTTTAGTGTACCGGGTGGCCAGATAAGAATGCAAAGTGCTGTATCTCGGAAGCTATTCATCATAGAGTCTTGCGGTAAAAAAATTTATTACTAAAGTGGCCAGGAGAAGACTGCGGGAAATATTTTCAGATTTCCAAGATAGTCGCCAGGGGGCGTAACCGCCATCTTAAACTTTTAAAGTGATTTTTCACTGAAATCCACCTAGTAAATGTACCAAAAAAATATGTGTTTTTTAAAGATAAGCTTTATTCGAGTAATTTTTGTTTAACACTTTTTGAAGTATCTATTAAAATGAAGTGGTGGGGGGTGATTCAATGTTTTTTTACATAAACAGCTGTAACTCCTAAACAACTGAACGGATTTTAACAAACTTGGTCTCGTTGGAAAAAGCATTTATTGCTTTATCAAACCCATCTTACCTGTGATATGTATAATTCTTAGTGATGCCGCTAGAGCGCGTTTTTGATATAATAACAGAAAATTGCAAAATTCTCTAAAAAATTAAATGCAACAATATTACTTTTTCATAAAAATGTAGTGCCTAAATAGGGTAGTGAAGACCACATCTCGATATCTTATTCCTAGCCAAAAATATCGAAGAAAGAAAATTTAGTTTAGTCTACCTATACTTTCGCTGTTTACGAGGGTAAATCACCCGAAATGGCGCCGTCTGAGGGAGACACGTTTCCGTGCGCGGAGTGTAAATTAAATGTTAAAAGTGATCAAAAAGCTCTAGCTTGTGAAGGTGTATGTAAAAACATATTTCATATTGAGTGTCATGATATAAGTGATCAAGAATATAAACTTATTGTGAAATTGGGGCACAAAGTTGTATGGTACTGCAAAGAATGCATAGAGTGGCTGAATAAGGTAAAAGTATCAGTAACCTTGGAAGACCAGCTGATGGCAATTAAAGCCGAACTCAAGGGACTACACGAGACAGTGGAACAAAAAATACAGATAGATAGTGGCGTAGCTAGGATTCCCGTAAGAACTTACGCTGATGTTGTCAAAGTAGAAGGAACCACAATAAAAATCGCACAAAAAATCATTGTAAAACCAAAAAACAGACAAACAAATAATGAAACAGTTCAGCAAATAAAAAGGGAAGTAGATCTAAAGAAAGAAAAAATATGAGTTAACAAAATTAAAAATATTAATAATGGTGGCCTAATATTAACGTGCGCTACGGAAGAGCAGACAACGCAACTGCAAAACCTAATTGCCCAAAAGATTGGAGATAAGTATGAAACGAAAATAACAAAATTAAAAAATCCAGTAATAAAAATTGTAAACATTAGTGAAGAATATGACCACGAATCTCTAGTGGAGGCAATTAAACTAAAAAATCCTTACCTAGAAAACGCTGAAATGGAGGTTAGACATGTAAAACACATAAAACACAAAAACAAATGGACCGCATATTTAGAAACCAATGGCCACACATTCAAAAACATAATGAGCAACGGCAGGCTATTCATAAATTGGGATAGTTGCCCAGTATACGAAGAAATAAGTGTGCTCCGCTGCTACAACTGCTATGGATTCTTCCACAAAGAAACTCAGTGCCAAATGGAACCTATATGCTCCAAATGTGGAAAAGATCACCCCCGCAGAGAATGTAAGGAGACAGAACAATGCTGTAACAACTGTAAGTTAAAAAACCATAAAGACAAAATAAATTTGGATACAAAACACGAAGCTACTGATGAAAATTGTCCGATATACCAAAGTCATAAGAAAAATATTATTAATAACATAAATTACAACTAAACTCATGGAAATTGAATATAAATTTGTAAATAGCATAAATAACTATACACGCTCATTCAGTAACAATTTTTCAATCATATACCTAAATATAAGAAGCATAAAAAACAAAATGTCAGAACTAGAAAACATCTTAGCAATAATTATGAAAGATGATATAGACGTTCTAATAATAGCAGAAACCTGGTTGCAGCCAGAGCTCGAAAAATATTACAGCATGCTAAACTTTACTGGATACTTCTCATCTCGACCGCAAAAAACGGGCGGTGGGGTCGCTATTTACATTAAAGAAAGTATACAATCCCAAGAAATAGCCAGTGAAATATTTAAGGAAAACCACTTTCTAGTTGTAAAATGTCTTAACCTAACTATAGGAGCGATATACAGATCACCATCGGCAAACGCACAAAACTACATAAAAAAACTGGACCAATACCTTGGAAAATACAATAAGAATCTATTACTCTTTGGAGATATGAATATTGACATCTTAAAGAAAACAAAAACTCAAGCAGACTACCTCACGACTATACATTCAAAGAACCTTCATTTAATAAACAGCCAAGAGGAACAAATGGTCACAGGACCAATATCCAAAACGATAATAGACCACGTCATAACATCAGACATCCAAAAAGAAAAAATGGTATTATCGGTAATAGAGGACGATATATCTGACCATAACCTATTAACTCTAGAAATAAACAAAAAATATACACAACAGCCACATAGGACGAATTATCTAGACTATAAAAAATTCCAACAAAGCCTTGATAATGATAGCTTCACCATACAGATCAATCCAAACAATGACATAAACCATATGTACAACGACCTGATAAGAAAAATAGAGAACAAAATCCAGAGAGCAACACAGAATAGTAGACGGAAAATAAATGTGCAAAAACCGTGGATTAATAAGGAATTCATGGCCTTACTTAAAGAATCAAAAGAACTATACAGAGAGTTTAAAGACGACAGGGCTAACCAAGAGAAAGAACAGAAATACAAACGGAAAAGAAACAACTTAACTACTATGAAAAACAAACTGAAGAAAAAACATTATAACGATAAACATAAAGCGGCAGGATCAAACATTCGTAAATTCTGGGAAATCAACAATGAAATAATTCATAACAAAAAGAAGGGAAATAAAACAAATTGGATACAAGAAATCAAGAAACCGGACACCGGAGAACTAGTCACAGAGCCGCAAACAATAGCTGAAGAATTTAATAAATTCCTCGTTAATATAGGACCAAACTTAGCAAAACACATATTAAGAAAACCACATCAGCAAACCAACACCAAGGAAATTCCAACTCCAACACACAGCTTATATTTCCCCCCAACAGATGAAAATGAAGTTGAAAAAATTATAAATTCACTCAAGTCAAACACGGGAGTTGGAAATGATAATATCCCTACAAAAATATTACAAATATGCACTCCATATATCAAAGGATTCATGGCTAACCTTTTCAACCTATGTTTGGAGAAGGGAATCTTCCCTGACTCAATGAAAATTGCAATAGTTACACCGATTTACAAAAATGGAGACAACAAAGACCTGTCAAACTATAGACCTATATCAGTTTTATCGGCAATATCAAAAGTATTTGAAAAGATCATCAATTGTAGAATAATATCATATCTTGACAAAATGAGAATCATTCACAATCGCCAATATGGTTTCCAGAAAAATACTGGAACGTTCGCCGCCGCCACAGATGTTGTTAACCACATACGTGAAGAATTAAATAATAAAAACGGCTCAGTCGGTATCTTTCTTGATCTGAAGAAGGCATTCGACACAGTAGATCATGAAGTACTATTTGAAAAATTGGAAAAATGTGGAATACGTGGCACAGCAAACTCGCTGGTCAGAAGCTATCTAGAAAACAGAACGCAAATAGTCAAAATCGGCAATCTGAAGAGTCAGCCAATGAAAATCAGATGTGGAGTACCACAGGGGAGTATACTGGGACCCACCCTGTTCTCAATATATATAAATGAACTTTTGTTTCAACCCTTACATGGAACGCTGTACTGCTATGCGGATGACGCATGTATCGTTTATGGTGGACCGAGTGAAAGGATACAAGAACATACAAACTCAGACATGGCACAAGTGAATGAATGGCTAAAAGAAAATAAATTAACGTTAAACACACAAAAGTCAAACTATATCATATTCAATACGGGAAAACATGACAATGACATAAATATAAAAGTAGAAAGACAAAAGCTGTAAAGAGCAAGAAAAGTTAAATACCTGGGACTATTATTAAATGAGAGATTATGCTGGAAAGAACAAATAGACAGAATTATACTTAACATAAGACCAATAATAGGAGTACTAACAAGAGTGAGGTACCTCATTTCAGAGAAAACCAGACTGACAATCTATAACGCATTCATAAATCCCCACTTGATCTACCTGAATACCATCTGGGGTGGTGCTCCGATGACCCATATACAGCCCCTTCAGAGACTTCAAAATAAAGCAATTAAAGTTATTTATGGCCTGCCATATCTAACACCGAGCAAGGACCTCTTCAAAAGAGGAAGCATAATGGACTTACAGACTCTCCATACATATGAACAATGCCTTTTGTTATACAAAATTTCTAACAATCTAATAAAATCTAATCTCTGCATAACAAATAACAACGAAATCCATAATCACAACACGAGAGGTGCAAGTAAAATGCACATAAACCACATGAGGACAAATACAATCAAATCCGACATTCTACGACACGGGGTAGTGCAGTATAATAAACTACCAAGTGACATTAAGGACTCAAAGACAATTCCGACTTTTAAGAAAAGACTAAAGTGTTACCTGAAAAACCAAAAAGACTGAACCATGACGTGCAATAAAAAAAAAACTGTAAATAATAGGAATAACGGATGAAACTCTTAGTTACCATAATTATAAGTTATTATAAATTTTATACCCTTATGCTGATATAATTTTCAAGTTGCAGATAATGTTTTTTTGTCAAGGAAAAAGTGTAAACATGAGAGCAAGACTCTCGCACACCTGTACTTTCCTAAATAAATAAATAAATAAATAAAAATAGTTACCATAAAATTTTAGAGAGACACTATTACAACGGTATTTATTACTATTTATTTGTCTTTTTTCAAGATTCAGTGATAAAATTTCATAATTTTATAATTTTTAAATAATAAAAGTATTCTTAGTTCAAACAATTAAAAAAAACGTACAGGTGGATTGGACGAGGAAGTCTATTTCCTTGGTCACCCCGATCCCCAGACCTCACCTGTTTGGACTTCTATCTATGGGGTCGGTTAAAAGATATTGTTTACCAAATTCCACCAACAACGAGAGACGACATGAACATACGAATACAAGAGGCCATTCGTAGCATGTCAAGAGCAGAAATTGAAGCTGCTGTAATGTCTACGCATGAGCGGCTCCAACAATGCACTGAGTGTGATGGAAGACAGTTCGAGCATTTAAGGAGGCATTAGTTTTATTTCAAAATCGGTCCTTCTTTCTTCTTATGCCCCTACACGTTTTTTTTAATTGTTTGAACTAAGAATACTTTTATTATTTAAAAATTATAAAATTATGAAATTTTATCATTGAATCTTGAAAAACGACAAATAAATAAGAATAAATACCGGTGCAATAGCGTCTCTCTAAAATTTTATGATGACTAAATTTTCTTTCTTCGATATTTTTGGCTAGGAATAAGATATCGAGATGTGGTCTTCACTAGCCTATTTAGGTATCATTTCACTACATTTTTATGAAAAAAAGTCAAATTGTTGCATTTAATTTTTTAGAGAATTTTGCAATTTTCTGTTATTATATCAAAAAACGTGCTCTAGCGGCATCACTAAGAATTAGACATATCACAGGTAAGATGGGCTTGATGGAGCTATAAATGCTTTTTCCAACGAGACCAAGTTTGTTAAAATCCGTTCAGTTGTTTACGAGTTACAGCTGTTTATGTAAAAAAACATTGAATCACCCCCCACCACTTCATTTTAATAGATACTTCAAAAAGTGTTAAACAAAAATTACTCGAATAAAGCTTATCTTTAAAAAACACATATTTTTTTTGGTACATTTACTAGGTGGATTTCAGTGAAACAGCACTTTAAAAGTTTAAGATGGCGGTTACGCCCTCTGGCGACCGTCTTGGAAATCTGAAAATATTTTCCACGGTCTTCTCTTGGCCACTTTAGTAATAAATTTTTTTACCGCAAAACTCTATCATGAATAGCTTCCGAGATACAGCACTTTGCATTCTAATCTGGCCACCCGGTACACAATTTGGCCAGTGATACACCCCTCGATAAAACCCGAAGATTGATATCCATTTTCGTTTTCAAACAATAAACAAAATTTATAGGGGATTTAGCAGAGATTCTGAAAAGTGTATTTCCGACCTACATTACATCTAAGCTATTTGGAGAAATTAAAGATTTCTTGAAACGCCACAGTAAATATGACCCCTAGGAATGAAGTTAGGAACTTGTGGGTCATCTACGGAAACCAAATTTTTGTTAATTGGCTAGAAAAGGAGCAGTTGAAGAAAAACACGATTTTTATAAACAAGTAATGTAATATGTAATAATAAACGATAGAATATAATCATTAAATATCATTTACAAGCAAGCACAACTTTCTCAGTTTGGTAAACGCGTAAAGAAAATATTTTATAATAAAAAAAATCTATATATTGTATCTACAAAGGGTAGTTACTTAAAATCTAGGAAATACAATCAGAATAAATATTAAAAATTAATATAAGTGCTTATAAAACTAGCCACAAAGCGCAAGTAAACTTTTTAAAAATTCAACATCAACCCTTTAAGCAACCGCAGCGTCTTTCAGTCAGAAAATATAGTGTTAACAGACACCGCAATTTCACAAAAAATTTAAAAAAAAACGAGTGCGTTTAGAGAACAAAAACGGAAAACGACATCTAGGACAGCTTACTGTAACTTGGCGGCGAGAATTTCTTGCGCAAGAACTTTAGTATGTAGAGAGGCAGACACGATATAAGGGTGATTACCAGCACTTTCCAGAAGAAGTCGATCGTCTGAATAAATTCGGAATCTAACAAAAGTCGACACGAATTAATCTCCATCCGCATCCCTCCGCGTTTACACTTACCGAAATAATCGTGTAGCACAACCAACGAAAGTCCGTACAGGGCCAAAGAAAACAACTCGGCCAGCACCATGAGATAGTGCCAAGTGCGAATGTTCAAGGCAACCATAATTAATTCGGTCAAGATGAGGGAACTAAAACTGATCGCGACAATATGGATAAATTCGTCCTCGAAAAGCAATAGCGCCCCGTACATTATCACTCCCCCTAAGAAAAAAAGTACACAATAAGGACAAAAACTGCCATGCTAGACTTATCTGCACGGCCGTATTTGTAATGAGCTTGATGCTCCTTGAAGCAAGTTAAAATATATTTTTTGTCGCAATTTCCACACGCTATTTCGTAATTTCCGCTTTATCTTACATAGTTTAAATGTTTTCAGAGTATCTGAAATCATTTTAGGCAACGGATCTGTGTTAATTTTCACATATGGACCGTTTTTTTTTTACACTTATTCTTTCTTAATAGTCACATTTATCCAATATAACAATCTCTCTCAGTCCTATGAAGACGTAGAGTGGCCACTCAAAAGAAATAACTTATAATGTCGAGGTACAACTCGAATTTAGCTTAATTTAGGGTTTGAAGTCGAAATTACCCTTAACTTCGAAATTGAACAGGAAATTAGTCTCAATTTCTTGTTAAATGTGGAAATTATTGGTTGGCTTCGACTTTAAATTCAAAATTAGTGTTAATTGCAAGTTTGAAGTCGAAATTGCTTTTAATTTTCAGTTTGAAGTCGAAATTGCTTTTAATTTCGAGTTTGAACTAGAAAATATTATAAATTTCGAGTCTGAAGTCGAAATTAGTCGTAAATTCGAGTTAAAACTCAAAGTCAGTCTTGATTTCGTGCTTGATGTCGAAATTAGTGCTAATTTCGGGTTTGAAGTCGAAATTAGTCTTAAAATCCAGTTTGAACAAGAAAGACTAATTTTAACTCGAATTTACAACTAATTTCGACTTCAAACTCGAAATTAAAAGCAATTTCGACTTCAAACTGGCAATTAAACGCAATTTTGACTTCAAACTCGAAATTAACACTAATTCGAGTTTGAAGTCGAAGCCAACCAATAATTTCCACATTTAACAACAAATGAAGACTAATTTCCTGTTCAATTTCGAAGTTAAAGCTAATTTCGATTTTAAGCCCAAAATTAAGGTAAATTTGAGTTGTAACTCGACATCATAAATTATTTCTTTCTCCTGGCCGCTCTACGCCTTTGTAAATTAATTTTAATTTTTGAGTTTTAACTAGAAAATATTAATAATTTTGAGTTTGAAGTCGAAATTAGTCGTAAATTCGAGTTAAAACTGGAAGTCAGTCTTGATTTCGTACTTCATGTCGAAATTAGTGCTAATTTCGGGTTTGAAGTCGAAATTAGTCTTAAAATCCAGTTTGAACAAGAAAGACTAATTTCGACTTCAAACCCGACATTAGCACTAATTTCAACATCAAGTACGAAATCAAGACTGACTTCGAGTTTTAACTTGAATTTACGACTAATTTCGACTTCAAACTCGAAATTAAAAGCAATTTCGACTTCAAACTGGAAATTAAAAGCAATTTCGACTTTAAACTCGAAATTAACAGTAATTTCGAGTTTGAAGTCGAAGCCAACCAATAATTTCCACATTTAACAAGAAATTAAGACTAATTTCCTGTTCAATTTCGAAGTTCAGGCTAATTTCGATTTTAAACCCAAAATTAAGGTAAATTCGAGTTGTAACTTGACATTATAAATTATTTCTTTCTCGTGGCCGCTCTACGCCTTCGTAAATTAATATTAATTTTGAGTTTGAACTAGAAAATATTATTAATTTCGAGTTTGAAGTCGAAATTGCTGTTAATTTCCAGTTTGAAGTCGAAATTGCTTTTAATTTCCAGTTTGAACTAAAAAATATTATAAATTTCGAGTTTGAAGTCGAAATTAGTCATAAATTCGAGTTAAAACTCGAAGTCAGTCTTGATTTCGTACTTGATGTCGAAATTAGTGCTAATGTCGGGTTTGAAGTCGAAATTAGTCTTAAAATCCAGTTTGAACAAGAAAGACTAATTTCGACTTCAAACCCGAAATTAACACTAATTTCGACATTAAGTACGAAATCAAGACTAACTTCTAGTTTTAACTCTATTTTACAACTAATTTCGACTTCAAACTCGAAATTAAAAGTAATTTCGACTTCAAATTGGAAATTAAAAGCAATTTCGACTTCAAACTCGAAATTAATTTCGAAGCTAAGGCCAATTTCGACTTCAAACCCAATATTAAGCTAAATTTGAGTTGTAACTCGTGGCCGTTCTGCGCCTTCATACAGCCCTTTGATAGTTTTAGAGTGGCTTGTGTGATGAGGGAGAGAACCATAATATTTAATAATATTTTCGGATATAAATTTCGCCTACATTGCAGGAACTTACCTTGATAAATCGATATAAGAACCCACATAAAGAAAGTCTTAAAAGACAAACTGCGCCCCTTCGCTAATTCCTTATACAATTCCGGATAAGTAAGTGCGATCTCTGCGCTGACATCTTGATCCAGCACCAAACTGAAAACCTGAAATACCGAAAAATATATCGTGTTCGTCTTGCGGCAAAACCTTCGTATTTAACTCACCGGAAACATGGTGTAAACCGTCGCGTACCCTACCATGAGAAATCCCTGATACAAAGCCACCGAACTGAGATAAAAAACACTGCTAAACACGGCCTGCATCGTCGATATTATCAGACCCCTGTGCACGACAAATTGTGACAGGGAAGCCGACCTCTTGTACGACCTCCGTCCGTGCACCAACAAGAGACGCGCCAAGTGCGAAAACTGCGGTATGCTGAAATCACCGGCGAGACTGGCCTGCTTTCCCTCGCGCCCCTCTATACCGATACCCGCATCGGCCTGCTGTATCATGCTAACATCATTTCCACCGTCTCCCACCGCCGCCGTCCGTTTCCCAGTATGTTTTTGAATCAACTCAACCTAGAGGTTGAAAATCAAAATATGTATCAATACGTATCGATACGTATCAATCTGTAACTATGCATATCGATACGTATCAATCCGTATCATACCAATATGCATCGGTGTATCGATACGTATCAGTGTATCACTTGTCCGATACACAAATTGTATCGATATATCGATACGCAGACCCAGCCCTAATTATAAACGATTTTTTATTACCACTTGTGCTTTCTGCGTGGGAGAACACCTGCAACACACGACTGCGGGCGCCGCCGTCGCCAGTTCCATAAACTCCGGCTGGTAATAAGACAGGCACACCTCCAGACTTTCTCCGCTTATCACCAACGCGCAGTCTTGTTTCCTGCGGAAGGCGTTCAACTCCAGATGGGCGTCCGTGCGAGTAACGACCTTTTTCAACACGTGAAGACCTGCGAGACGGGTTTAAACCGTAGTTGCGACAAATTTGAACCACAGACGCGACCGTTGAACGAACTTACCTTGGGTGCGCGATACCAATCTTGAACTCTTCGCGATGCAAGTGGCCGTTTCCAGTTTGTCGCCGGTGAGCATCCAAATCTTGATGCCGGCGTTCCTGAGCAGCTCCAAAGTGGGCCTGACGTTGTCCTGCAGCTTATCTTCGACGCCCGTGATGCACAACAGTTCCATTTCTCTCTCGAGAGACTCGACAACCTGGGTGACACGAGCGACGCGATCGGAGACCGACATTCTAGCCGCGTTGTACCGATTCTGAAATTAGTAGAGATGTGAATGTTTTCGACGTGATGAAAGTAAGAAACGCACTTCGAAATCTAAATACTGTTCCTCGGTGAGCATTTTGCGAGCCACGACCAACGTGCGTAGGCCCTCTCTGGCCATGTTGCCCACTTCCTCGTCCAACCAATCCGTGTACTGAACTATCGCGGACATCACGACGTCGGCGCCCTTGAGATAAAAATATATTTCGCCCTTCTGCAAATCCTGGAATCGGAATTATAAATTTGCGCATCGAGCTACGAGTCACGAGTACCTTGACGATGATTCCCATTCGCTTCGTTTCGCTGGTGAAGGGAAACACTTGCAAGATACTGTAATTGGCGAGGCCGCCGTCGGGCGTCCTCAGCTGCATCGAAGATAAGTCGCGTTTATTCAAAACTAAACCGACATCTTGCGTCCACTGCACCAGAGCCACTTCATCGGGACTCGAGGCTTGATAAGTAACGATGCGTGGCCGCGGATTTTGCAAGTGCTGGTCAGCTTCCGCCTCGGAAGTCACGGAATCTAAATCGTTTGGAAAATTAAATTGTGCAGCCAAAATCAATTTGAAAACTAACTTGTTTCACTACCTTCCTCGTCTTCGTAGACGGGGGTAACGTTGTGACACAGGGCTAGAGCTTGTACCGCATCTTTTATTCGAGTGTTCTCAGATCTGCGGAATTTCACACCCAGAGCACTCGACACGTCATCGTTGCTCGTGTAGCAAGCTTTAAGAACCGTACTGACCTACAAGAAATTAATGCTCATAGAGGTCATAGAGCGAGTCTACATTTTTCATTGTAAACTGCGGTTTACTACCAGATGGCCCATTTATACATTAAAATCGTTGCGCGGTACTAAAAACGAAGCATCCACATTCCACAGTGCTGTTTGGATCATAGAGGCAGAACGGAATTGCATTAAAAATAGTTTAGATTCCACAGCTAGAGATATTTTGGGTCATAAACAGAATGAAAATAGAAAATCCTGGATAACAAAACATATTGTGAGTCTAATAGAGGAAAGGCGAAAACATAAAAATGAGGGAAACAAAGATATAAGGCTATCAAGTGGGAAATTATAAAAGAAGAATGCAGCACAGCGAAACGAGGAAAAAGGGATGAAGAGGAAAAACTGTGATAGATTGGTCAGGAGAAGGAATAGAGGAGTACAGAAAGAACATAAGAGGAAAAGAAATCAGAGAGAAAAATACAGATGAGATGGTGAAGAAGATGGAGCATCAAGATGGAAAGTAATCAAAAAGGATGTAAGGGGAGAGGGAAGGAGAAATAAATGGTGGAACAGGGAGTGTAGAGATAGAAAGAGAGAAGTAAGGAAAGCAATGAGGAGATGTCGAAGAGGAAACATAAGTCTGGAAGAATACGGGATAGAAAAAACGGCGTACAAGAACTTATGTGAAAGGAAAAAGGAAGAGGCAAGAATCAAGCTATTGCAGGAAATAGAAAAGGTGAAGTCAGAAAAAGAAATATGGAATATAATAAATAGAGAGAAGAAGCAAGGAAGAGAGATAGATGAGAGAATTACAATGGATGATTGGAAGATACTGGGGGGTCGGAAGGGGAGAGAGAATAATGACATGAACGAAGACACAAATAAAGAGGTACAAGTGGAGACAATAAAACTGGAGGAAGTCAGAGAAGTGGTAAACAGATTAAAAGGCGGAAAAGCTGCATGGGTGGACGAACTACAAAATGAAGTATGGATACATGGAGGTGAGGAAACACTTGAGATGATAAGGAAGATATGCAGTGGGGTATGGGAAGGCAAAGGTTTTCCAGAAAGGTAGGGTGAGGGATTGATAGTGCCAATAAGAAAGAAAGGAGAGGGGAGGGAAACAACAGATTACAGAGGAGTGACACTGATGCCAACAGCATACAAAATATATGCATCAGTACTGGAAAACAAATTGGAAGAAGAATTTGAGGAGAAGAATATAATACCAGAAGGAGAAACGGGATTCAAGAAGGCAAGAGGTACAATGGAAAATATCTACACACTAAATCACGCAATAGGAAGAGAAACGAAGAAGGAGGGAGGGAAAATAATGGCATGCTTTGTTGATCTAATGGCAGCATTTGACGGGATTAACAGAAAAACGTTATTTGAGATGTTGGAAAGAAAGAATATAGGAAAGAACTTGAGAGAAAGAATACGGGAAATATATAATGGAGCAAGAAACAGGGTAAGGGTGGAAAGACGGTTAAGCGAAGTATTTTGGACGGAGAGAGGAATCAGACAGGGGTGTCCCCTGAGCCCGTACTTTTTTAACATCTTCCTGTCAGATTTATAAGGGGCAATGGGAAAGGGACAGACAGGAGGAGTGATAATAGGGAAAAAGAAATATTGGACACTAGCACATGCTGATGATATAGTCCTCTTGGCAAAGGAAAAGAAAGAACTAAAGGAGATGCTGAGAAGAATGGAAAGATATTTGGAGAAGAAAGAACTAGTATTGAACACGGAGAAGACTAAAATTATGAGATTCAGGAAAGGGGGGGAAGAAGTCGCATAGAGAAGTGGAATTGGAAGAAAGGGGAAGAGTTGGAGGAGGTGGGGGAGTTTAAATATCTAGGATTCACCTTACAAAAGAATGGGGGCCAAGAGAAGCATGTAAGAGAGGTAGTAAGAAAGGCAACAATAGCAATGAAGCAGGTATGGGGAATGGAGCAGAAATTTGGGGGTGGGAAGAGAGAGAGAGAAGATAGAGGGGATCCAGGAAAAGTACATAAGATGGACACTGGGCTTAGATTGGGTTACACCAAGGTACATGGTAAGAGAGGAAACAGGGAAAACTAAGAACCAGGGCAGGAAAGAGAGCCATGAAATATGAGGAAAAGTTAAGACGTGGGAGCGGGAACAAGTTAGCCAGGCAGTGTTGGGAAGAGGTACGGAAGGGAGGAAGAGAAAAATCGAAATAGGAAGAGTGACGAGATAAATTTTATCAGGAGCGAGGCTATGTAGCAGAAGAAGTGGAGAACTTGAGAACAGTAGGATGGAACATGGTGAGAGAGGTAGAGGAGAGAGACAGGCAAATATAAGTGCAGGATAAAGAAGAGAAGATAAGACAACCAAAGATAGAACAAAAAATATAAAGAAATAAAGACTGCCAAGATATCTACGAAGTCGGAGAAGGGAATAAGGGTGGCAAGGTTTAGACTGGTGACATTCCAGAAGATTACAAACAGAACATCATAGTAGTTTTGCCAAAAAAGAAAGGCGCGCATAGGTGCGAGGGAAAGAACGCTTATTATTCTACGCAATGATTATTGCTAACCCTTGGGCCGTCTGGTAATTAAATTCGTCTGTGCCGCAGTCTTACCTCGTCAAAACTATCGGCAGCGTAGCTCACGGTACCCAAATGCAGCCTTTTCAAAACCATGCTGTTCTGAGTTAAAGTACCAGTTTTATCTGACAACAGATAAGAAATTCTTCCTAATTCTTCGGGTATAGTGGTGCATCTCACAGCGGTACCTTTCATAGCAGGATCATGACTTATAGACCACGAGTAAAAAGATTTACCCATGTCCAAATTGACTCTCAAACTTAAGAAAAAAACAATGTAACGAAACAGCATAAATGGCGTAATTTTCATCCTCGTTTTCATCATTCTTACCTGATAGGAATGATGTACGAAAACAAGAGCACGAATCGAAACATGTATCTGTACCAAGGCCCCCCGAAACCCTTAAGGGCCATCATCAAAAAAGCCAAACCAATGACGGCGGCGAACAAAAGTTTCGTTATCGTGTTCAGCTCCATGTCGAGCAAACCGACCTTGGAACGCGGCGCCGAGTTGTTCATTACCGACCTCGTTTCAGGCCCTGTATAAATTACAACACCGAGAGCCTGTCCCGAAGCAATCACGCAATTCGTCCACAACGTATTTTCCAAATCTAAACTTTCGTCACTGCTCAAAGAGTCCGTCTACAAATATTCCCTGTACTAACTTAAACCACCTGTACATTACATATATTTACCCTTGTGTAAGTCCCAATAAACGAATGTATATCCTTCTGCGGCTTCTCCGCGTAAATCGAAGCGTTCATTTCAAACAACTGATGATCGGACGGCAGTTTTTGTGTGGCCGGTATCGCCAACCGCACCTTCCAATCAGTCTCACCGTCCAGTTGGTCAGTACGAACAAAAACAGATCCGCTACGTTCAGAAGTGCGTAAGAGCACCAAGTCTGCTGGTACGCGTTCGTCTTTGTCCACTATGATTAAATCGCCCACCTTCAATTTTGAAGCCGGGACGATCTCTATCAACTTGTTCGAATCGTTCAATAATCTCCTGCATTTTTGACTATTAACTTCTTGGTCTCGTTTATGCCTGCGTAAATCATCAATTGCTTCACGGCAAATCGTCACGAGAAGCACAAAACACTATAATAACACTTTCATAACAACTACCACCATCCGAACCCTTCTGAAACTTACCAACGGGCCCCAATAAGTATATAAATAGCCAATTCGGATGTCTGGCACAAACTGGCTAGTGGCCATTATCAAAAAATACAAATTCAAAAAGAACTTAAATTGCTGATACAAAACTATGGGTAAAAAAGTAATAATGTTATACTTCTGGTTTCTTATTGTATTCGCGGGAAACTGTTCCGTGGTGTGTTTCCCCAAATAAATTGTGCGTGATCTGAGCTCCCTCGGACCACAGCATCGTCTCCAAAGCGAACACCAACAACTGAAACAACTTTTTATCATAGTACCAAGAACTATTTATTAGCATACCTAAACAGAAAAGCTTCATTTTTATTTTTATTGATCAGAGGTATATCCTCTGTATAAACGCCTTTGCTCGCAGTACTCTGAGAATCTGTATTATCCATTATTTATAACATTCTCCCTTATTTAACTTATTTAATACACAAAAAGAAACTATAATCCCAACTTTTACGATAACTGACGTTTGATGCGTTTGACGTTTACTAATTGACAAACAATGTGGCCAATGCACAACCTACCTGCAAAATAAATTCCCCGCGACGTGACGTCTAGTGCGTCTTGGTAGTTTCTTATTATTGTATTGTATTTCCATGTCATTCCCATGATTTATAGGTCCCCCAAGTAAATAATCTGTTTCCTCGTCGATGTCGAAATCTTGCATGGGATATTCCATCACTTAACACAAACACTCCATATTACACAACTGTTTTATTATAATTTGACATGTTGGGAATTCACGCATACGAGACGCAGGTATTTCTTCGGCTTAAATGGTTTTTAGATAAGAGGACTTACCTATTTACATCTTTAAAATATTTGTTTGTTAGTCATTGCCAAAATAAGTTAACCCATAAAACGCGAGTGACAGTAGGCTACTTGCGCATTTTTTGCCGACACTGCAAAACATGTGACCTACTATATGGATTAATTAATAAATACAAATTGATTAAAACGTTATCATCGTTTTGTTCTAAGGCAAAGTTTGTACCCAAAAATAAGAATAAATACTTTAGTTTAATAATTAATGAACATTAGTTCGAATGTTCCGGTAGTAGGTCATGCAGTTCACTGTGCATAAATGACAGATTACTATGAATTCTTAATAAGTTAACCCCACACGCCAAAAGACAGTGACACAGTAATTAAACTACTGTGTCACTGTCTTTTGGCGTGTGGGGTTAACTTATTAAGAATTCATAGTGAATTTACGTCAAAGTTCTTGATCCATCCACTGTGTGTATAAATGACAGATGCTTAAACTTTGACGTTTGACAATTTAGAGGTCAACTTTATTTTCAAATCGAATCAAATAAAACCAAAACTACCTGCTTGTGAGCCGTTCGCGTCTATCCTGTATACAAGTGACCGCAAAACCACTTCAACGACCCAAAATAGAGGACCTGCAACAGCTGTCAGCTTCGTAAGTCTTCACTCTAATTATTATTATATTGAGCATGTAATTTGTATGCCGATACTGAATTTTATTAATTAAGCAGTTTTCCTCAAAAGGTTTTCCCTTTAAGCTTTGAGATTTCAGTGTCTCCTTTAGTCGTTTCATAAAGTAAAATATTCTGTGCTATCCCACTATCGAATACTGAAACTCATCAGGAATTAAGTCCGCTAATTTTAGTCTTTGTTATTGCAATAATAAAAAAATACAACACCGAACTATTTTTCCTTCATAAAGACGGTCACCTACACCTATGAAATTTCAAGAAAAAAGATTAAATTTCGAAGAAAAAGTCGAAATTTCGAGAAAAGACGATATCGAAAAAAAATTAATTCTCGAAAAAAAAAACAAATTTCGAGAGAAAGTTGAAGTTCCGAAATTAATTTTAAATTTCGGGAAAAAAGACGAAATTTTGAGAAGACCAAACTTCAAGAAAAAAGACGTAATTTCGAGAAAAAAGATTAAATTTCGAAGAAAACGTCGAAATTTCGAGAAAAGACGAAATTTCGAGAAAAAAAGAAATTTCGAAGTCGAAATTTCGAGAAAAAGACGAACTTTCGAGAAAAAAATGAAATTTCGTAAAAAAGTTGAAATTTCGAGAAAAAGTCGAAATTTCGAGAAAAAAATATTTCGAGAAAAAGTCGAAATTTCGAAATCAATTTTAAATTTAGAGGAAACAGTCGAAATTTCGAGAAAAAAGACGAAATTTCGAGAAGGAAGATGTAATTTCGAGGAAAGAAACGAAACTTCGAGAAAAGATGAAATTTCGAGAAAAGACCAAATCTCGAAAAAGAAAATACATTTCGAGAGAAAGTCGAAATTCCGGAATTAATTTTAAATTTCGAGAAAAAACGAAATTTTGAGAAGACGAAACTTCGAGAGAAAGACGTAATTTCGAGAAAAAGATAAAATTTCGAAGAAAAAGTCGAAATTTCAAGAAAAAAGACGAACTTTCGAGAAAAAAATATTTCGAGAGAAAGTCGAAATTTCGAAATCAATTTTAAATTTCGAGAAAAAAGTCGAAATTTCGAGAAAAAAGGCGAAATTTCGAGAAAAAAGAAGAAATTTCGAAGAAGCCGAAAGTTCGAGAAAAGACAAAATCTCGAAAATAAACGAAAGTCGAAATTCCGAAATTGATTTTAAATTTCGAGAAAAAACAAAATTCGAGAAAAAGGCGTAATTTCGAGAAAAAAGATGAAATTTCAAAGAAAAGGTCGAAATTTCAAGAAAAAAATTTCGAGAAAAAAGAAATTTCGAAGATGGCGGGCCTGCAACAGCGGTCAGCTTCGTAAGTCTTCACTCTAATTATTTATTATTATATTGAGCACATAATTTGTATGCCGATACCGAATTTTATTAATTAAGCAGTTTTCCTCAAAAGGTTTTCCCTTCAAGCTTTGAAATTTCAGAGTCTCCTTTAGTCGTTTCATAAAGTAAAATATTCTGTGCTATCCCACAAGCGAATACTGAAACTCATCAGGAATTAAGTCAATTTTAGTCTTTGTTATTGCAATAATAAAAAAATACAACACCATACTATTTTTCCTTCATAAAGACAACTTCTTGGTCACCTACACTTGTTTAAGATTTACCTATCCAATCTTCATTGGCACTAAAAATTTCCCCTAAAAAAACAAAAACTGGGGACTTACCACCCCAACACAAAACAAAAATACAACCAGCACGAAATAAAAAAGAATAGAATCACCATTACGCACTTGTATTTCACTAAATATTCTACTATAATACAGCGTTGTTGTAAAAATCAATGGATATATACAAATTATATCATGCGATGATCAAAAGAAAAGAGAAACAACATTTGTGCAACACGTATCAAATGAAAAAAAAAATTAATGAATATGCGCGTCCAAGTTCTCAAAATTACAGCGAAAACAGAAAACCCTAAAATCGAAAATTGATTACACGTTTTTTTTGGTGTACACAATACACAAAGAACTCGACGATTCCTCCAGCGCCCCGAAGTCTGCCTCGCCACGAACTAATCCCCTCCGATCCGCCCCGAAAAAATTACAACAACTACGACAGTTCTTAGGTACAAGCAAAAAATAAATACACATCGTAAGTCAATAGGTTTCATATCACTTCCCTTCTTGCGTTATTATTTTAGCCTAAACTTAATTCTGATCACCAACATATCAAGTCTTCCAGTTGTGACGCTGGCCCGCTTGCGGTGGAATCATGTCCAACAGGTACTGTCTCTGCATCTCCGCGGCACGCTGCAGATCGGCCAGATTGGGAGTGCCGCCGTTGGCCGAAGCAGCCTGCGCCATCGCCAACTGATACGGGTAAAACAGCGGCGAGAACTGGAGCATGTGCGTCGCCGGCGGACCCCCCGCCGTTATACCTAAGGAAAAACAACGGTCAACAGATTCTAGCACTGAATTGGAAGTGACCCTGAACACATGTGAAGGGACATGTTCTGATAATACGTAAAACAAGGTGTAGAGTTCTTTAGCATATGATTTAATTTAAAATTTCGAGGAAAACATACCTACACCAATAACAAGATATTGTTTACTTAGGTTATTACTGTGGATATTGGTTTCTACCTGATTCATAAGTATTTCAGCTAATAATGGCCTTCTTAACTGTAAACTTTTTTATCAAATTAAATAGTTTTCTCGAAATTTCGTCTTCTTTCTCGAATTTCGACGTTTTTCTCGGATTTACGAGCTTTTCTCAAAATTTCGAACTTTTCCCTATAGTATAAATCTTGTCTTTTGTTCTCGAAATCTCCCATTTTTCTGCCAGTCGAAATTTAGAGAAAAAATATGAAATTTCAAAGAAAAAATCGAAATTTTGAGAAAAAACAAAATTTCGAGAAAAAATTAATTTTGAGAGAAACTCGAAATCGATTTTAAATTTCGAGGAAAAAAAGGAAATATAGAGAAGACGAAACTTTGATAAAAAAGACGAAATTTTGAGAAAAAGATTAAATATTCAAATAAAAAGTTGAAATTTCGAGAAAAAAGACGAACTCTCGAGAAAAGAAAAACTCGAAGTTTCGAGAGAAAGTCGAAATTCCGAGAGAAAAGACGAAATTTCGAGAAAAAATAAAATTTCCAGAGAAAGTCGAACTTTTGAGAAAAAAGATGAATTTCGAGAAAACGCCAAAATGTCGAGAGAAAATCGAAATTTCGAGAAAAAAGACGAAATTTCGGAGCAACAATCGAAATTTAAAGAAAAAATACAAATTTTCGAGAAAAAATAAATTTCGAGAAAATCGAAATCAATTTTAAATTTCGAGGAAAAAGACGAAATTTCGAGAAGACGAAATTTGGAGAAAAAAGACGAAATTTTGAAGAAAGATGATATTTCGAAGAAAAAGTCGAAATTTCGAGAAAAATACGAACTTTCGAGAAAAGAAATAAAATTTCGAGAAAAAGTAGAAATATCGAGAAAAAATGAAATTTCCAGAGAAAGTCGAAATTTTGAGAAAAAAAGACTAATTTCGAGAAAAATCGAAATTGCCAGAATAAAGACGAAATTTCGAGAAAAAGTCGAAATTCCGAGAGAAAAGGCGAAATTTCGAGAAAAAATGAAATTTCTAGAGAAAGTCTAAATTTTGAGAAAAAAGATGAATTTCGAGAAAACGCCAAAATGTCGAGAGAAAATCGAAATTTAGAGAAAAAAGACGAAATTTCGAAGAAACAATCGAAATTTAAAGAAAAAATACAAAATTTCGAGAAAAAAATAAATTTCGAGAAAATCGAAATCAATTTTAAATTTCGAGGAAAAAGACGAAATTTCGAGAAGACGAAATTTGGAGAAGAAAGACGAAACTTCGAAAAAAAGACGAAATTTTGAAGAAAGATGCTAGGTATTTCGAAGAAAAAGTCGAAACTTCGAGAAAAATACGAACTTTCCAGAAAAGAAATGAAATTTCGAGTAAAAGTAGAATTTCGAGAAAAAAATTAAATTTCCAGAGAAACTCGAAATTTTGAGAAAAAAAGACGAATTTCGAGAAAAAGCCAGATTTCGAGAAAAATCGAAATTGCCAGAATAAAGCCGAAATTTCGAGAGAGAAGTCGAAATTTCGAGAAAACAATTAAATTTCCAGAGAAACTCGAAATTTTGCGAAAACGACGAATTTAGACAAGTCAAAATTTCGAGAAAAAATCGAAATTGACAGGATAAAGACGAAATATCGAAGAAAAAGTCGAAATTTCGAGATAAGACAAAATTTCGTCAAAAAATTAAATATCGAGAGTAAGTGTAAATCAATTTTAAATTTCGAGGAAAACGACGAAATTTCGAGAAGAAAGGCGAAACTTCGAGAAAAAAGACGAAATTTTGAAAAAAAAGATGAAATTTCAAAGAAAAAGTAGAAATTTCGAGAAAAATACGAACTTTCGAGAAAAGAAATGAAATTTCGAGAAAGTCGAAATTTCGAGAAAAACATGAAATTTCCAGAGAAAGTCGAAATTTCGAGAAAAAAGAATTTTGAGAAAGCCAAAATTTCGAGAAAAAACGAAATTGCCAGAATAAAGACGAAATTTCGAGAAGAGTCGAAATTTCGAGAGAGAAGTCGAAATTTCGAGAGAACAATCAAATTTCCAGAGAAAGTCAAAATTTTGAGAAAACGACGAATTTAGAGAAGCCAAAAATTTCGAGAGAAAATCGAAATTGACAGAATAAAGACGAAATTTCGAAGAAAAAGTCGACATTTCGAGAAGACAAAATTTCGAGAAAAAATTAAATTTCGAGAGTAAGTCGAAATCAATTTTAAATTTCGAGGAAAAAGACGAAATTTCGAGAAAAAAGGCGAAACTTCGAGAAAAAAGACGAAATTTTGAAAAAAAAAGATGAAATTTCGAAGAAAAAGTCGAAATTTCGAGAAAAAGACGAACTTTCGAGAAAAGAAATGAAATTTCGAGAAAAGAAATGAAATTTCGAGAAAGTCGAAATTTCGAGCAAAAATTAAATTTTCAGAGAAAGTCGAAATTTTGAGAAAAAAGAATTTTGAGAAAGCCAAAATTTCGAGAAAAAACGAAATTGCCAGAATAAAGACGAAATTTCGACAAAAGAGTCGAAATTTCGAGAAAACAATTAAATTTCCAGAGAAAGTCGAAATTTTGAGAAAACGACGAATTTAGAGAAGCCAAAAATTTCGAGAAAAAATCGAAATTGACAGAATAAAGACGAAATTTCGAAGAAAAAGTCGACATTTCGAGAAAAGACAAAATTTCGAGAAAAAATTAAATTTCGAGAGTAAGTCGAAATAAATTTTAAATTTCGAGGAAAAAGACGAAACTTTGAGAAGACGAAACTTCGAGAAAAAAGACGAAATTTTGAAAAAAAGGATGAAATTTCGAAGAAAAAGTCGATATCTCGAGAAAAAAGACGAACTTTCGAGAAAAGAAATGAAATTTCGAGAAAAGTAGAAATTTCGAAAAAAAGTCGAAACTTCGAGAAAAGACGAAATTTTGAAAAAAAAGATGAAATTTCGAAGATAAAGTCGATATTTCGAGAAAAAAGAACTTTCGAGAAAAGAATTGAAATTTCGAGAAAAATTAAATTTCGAGAGAAGTCGAAATCAATTTTAAATTTCGAGGAAAAGACGAAATTTCGTGAAGAAAGGCGAAACTTCGAGAAAAAAGACGAAATTTTGAAAAAAAAGATGAGATTTCGAAGAAAAAGTCGATATTTCGAGAAAAAAGAAGAACTTTCGAGAAAAGAATTGAAATTTCGAGAAAAGTCGAAATTTCGAAAAAAAATGTCGAAATTTCGAGAAAAAATGAAATTTCCAGAGAAAGTCGAAATTTCGAAAAAAAGTCGAAAATAATTTTGCTTTTCTTCCATGTCCGTTCAACATCTTCGTAAGTTTGTTGTTGCATATACTAAGGGACTTATTCTGATAATGCGTAAAACCAGGTGCAGAGTTCTTTAGCACATGATTTAATGGTTTACACACAAACAAACGACTGAAGGGAATGGCACAAATCACAAGATTTTGTTGGCATTTTTCAAAGCAAACCAGTAACTTATATCCCACAGCTAAAAGTGTCCATAGAAAGTAAATTTTTGGATAGGAAAATGGGGAGAAAACCACACGCTCGGGACGAAAGATACTCACTTCTAAGCAGCTGCTGTTGCAATGCCTGCATGGCGAACTTGTCGGCGGAATTGTGAGAACTGCGCGGTGGAGGTGGTGTCTGTTGAGCTGCGGGTGGTGCGGGCGGCGTGGCCGCGTGTCGAGGTGTTGGTGTGGGTGTAGCTGCTTTGGGAATGGCCTCCGGTGTGACCGGCGACGGCGCCGGGCTATTCGACGTGAACACCCCGTTCTGCACGACACAAAAACATTCGAAATCCCCGAGCCTTTATCTACAAATAAAAAAACTTACTTGAGCAAGTCTCTGTTCGATTTCCTGTTCCTGTTGGAGGGCCTTCACGAAGGCCGTTTTCAGCCTGTTCGTGTGCTCCGCCTTCAGCGCCTTCTTCACGTTACTCGTCACGCACTGTTCGCATATGACGCGCGAATCCTTAACTGCGAAAGAAAACATCGTAAAAAAGACGTTTCGAAAGACGAGCGGTCTCTTACATCTGCCCTTTCCTTTCGTCTCCCACTTCCACACAGGCGTGAAGTCAGACTGGCACTGGGTGCACGAGAACGGCACCTGAGGCGCGGGCGTTTTCGTGTCTTTCGTCAGAACGTCCACCACGTGCTCCAGCCCCACCAAGTAGATGAATTCGGTGTTGCTCGGGTTCGGGATGAAGTGCATTTCGGGCGGGGGAGGTTTAGGCGGCGGAATCTAAAAGATTTTGACATCGCAAACAATCGACGACAATTTTCGAACAGTATACGTACTTGAAGGAGGGTTTTCTCGAGCTGCTTGCGAAGCGCCAGCTTGGCAGCAGCTTGACGTTGGGCCGGGGTCTGCCCATCATCCCTACTACGTTCCTGCAAACGAATAAATGATGCTGTTGGTTAAATTTACCGTTGTCGAACATATCTTTTCATGCTACTACGAAAAATTTACATCTAACCGTCTTAAATCGGAGAAAAGCAAGTAGAACATATATAAAGTGTGTCACTTACGCATTTTTCTTTGCGTTCCACCTCCGTTATACATTTTAGAGAAAAATGAGAGACTCATCTTGGTTTTTGATGCCTTGTTATATAAAATTTAAATCTAATCGGTGATTTTTTAGATTTATTAATCTCTAACGCTTCTAATAAGTTTAATTTTCTGCCTTTGTTTTCTAAATGTATAGCATTTCTACCTGATTCATCAGTATTTCAGCTAATGATGGCCTTCTTTTTTTTTCTTTTTATCAAATTGAAAATAGTTTTCTCGAAATTTCGTCTTTTTTCTCGAAATTTCGTCTTTTTTCTCGAAATTTCGACGTTATTCTCGAAATTTCGTCTTTTTTCTCGAATTTCGACGTTTTTCTCGAATTTACGAGCTTTTCTCGAAATTTCGACCTTTTCCCTATAGGCAGTATAAATCTCGTCTTTTGCCGAAATTTCGTCCTTGTTCTCGAAATCTCCAATTTTTCTGCCAGTCGAAACTTCGAGAAAAAAGACGAAATTTCGAGAAAAAGATGAAATTTCGAAGAAAAAGTCTAAATATCGAAAAGAAAGACAAAATTTCGAGAAAAAATTAATTTTGAGAGAATGTCGAAATCAATTTTAAATTTCGAGCAAAAAGAGGAAATTTCGAGAAAAAACGAAATTTTGAAAAAAAGATGAAATTACGAAGAAAAAAATCGAAATTTCGAGAACAAAATCGAACTTTCGAGAAAAGAAAAACTCGAAGTTTCGAGAGAAAGTAGAAATTTCGAGAGAAAAGTCGAAATTTCGAGAAAAAATTAAATTTCCAGAGAAAGTCGAAATTTTGAGAAAAAATACGATTTTCGAGAAAATGCCAAACTTTCGAGAGAAAATCGAAATTGGCAGAATAAAGACGAAATTTCGAGAAAAAAGATGAAATTTCGAACAAAAATCGAAATTTCAAAGACAAAATTTCGAGAAAAAATAATTTTGAGAGAAAGTCGAAATCAATTTTAAATTTCGAGGAAAACGAGGAAATTTCGAGAAGACGAAACTTCGAGAAAAAGACGAAATTTTGAAAAAAAGATGAAATTTCGCAGAAAAAGTCGAAATTTTGAGAAAAAAGACGAACTTTCGAGAAAAGAAAAACTCGAAGTTTGGAGAGAAAGTCGAAATTTCGAGAGAAAGTCGAAATTTCGAGAAAAAAAATTCCAGAGAAAGTCGAAATTTTGAGCAAAATGCGAATTTCTAGAAAACGCCAAAATTTTGCGAGAAAATCGAAATTGGCAGAATAAAGACGAAATTTCGAGAAAAAAAGATGACATTTCGAAGAAAAAGTCGAGATTTCGAGAAAAAATACGAATTTCTAGAGGAAGTCGAATTTCGAGAAAACGCCAAAATTTCGAAAGAAAATAATAAAGAATAAAGACGAAATTTCGAGAAAAGATGATATGTATTTCGAAGAAAAGGTCGAAATTTAGAGAAACAATACAAAATTTCGAGAAAAAATTAAATTTCGGGAAAATCGAGATCAATTTTAAATTTCGAGGAAAAAGACGAATTTCGAGAAGAAAGACGAACTTTCGAGAAAAGAAATGAAATGTCGAGAGAAAGTCGAAATTTCGAGAAAAAGACGAAATTATTTTTATTTTTCTTCCATGTCCGTTCAGTGTCTTCGTAAGTCTGAGGCTATTTTGTTGTTGATATAAGTTTTTCTCGAAATTTCGCCTTTTATCCTATAGTATAAATATCGTCTTTTTTCTTGAAACTTCGTCCTTGTTCTCAAAATTTCCAGTTTTTCTGTCAGTCGAAACTTCGAGAAAAAAGACGAAATTTTGAGAAAAAGATGAAATTTCGAAGAAAAAGTCGAAATTACGAGCACAAAGTCGAACTTTCAAGAAAAGAAATAAAATTTCGAGAGAAAAGTAGAAATTTCGAGAAAAAATTAAATTTCCAAAGAAAGTCGAAATTTTGAGAAAAAATACGAATTTCGAGAAAAAGCCAAAATTTCGAGAGAAAATCGAATTGACAGAATAAAGACGAAATTTCGAGAAAAAAGATAACATTTCGAAGGAAAAGTCGAAATTTCGAGAAAAATACAAAATTTCGAGAAAATCGAAATTAATTTTAAATTTCGAGGGAAGATACTAAATTTCGAGAAGACGAAACTTCTGAAAAAAGACAAAATTTTTAGAAAAAGTCGAAATTTCGAGAGAAAGACGAAATTATTTTTATTTTTCTTCAATGTCCGTTCAGTGTCTTCGTAAGTCTGAGGCTATTTTGTTGTTGATATAAGTTTATCTCGAAATTTCGCCTTTTATCCTATAGTATAAATATCGTCTTTTTTCTTGAAACTTCGTCCTTGGTTTCAAATTTTCCAGTTTTTCTGCCAGTCGAAACTTCGAGAAAACAGACGAAATTTTGAGAAAAAGATGAAATTTCGAAGAAAAAGTCGAAATTACGAGCAAAAAGTCGAATTTTCGAGAAAAGAAATAAAATTTCGAGAGAAAAGTCGAAATTTCGAGAAAAAATTAAATTTCCAGAGAAAGTCGAAATTTTGAGAAAAAATACGAATTTCGAGAAAAAGCCAAAATTTCGAGAAAAAACGAAATTTTGAAAAAAAGATGAAATTACGAAGAAAAAAATCGAAATTTCGAGAACAAAACCGAACTTTCGAGAAAAGAAAAACTCGAAGTTTCGAGAGAAAGTACAAATTTCGAGAGAAAAGTCGAAATTTCGAGAAAAAATTAAATTTCCAGTCGAAATTTTGAGAAAAAATACTATTTTCGAGAAAATGCCAAACTTTCGAGAGAAAATCGAAATTGGCAGAATAAAGACGAAATTTCGAGAAAAAAGATGAAATTTCGAAGAAAAATCGAAATTTCAAAAAGACGAAATTTCGAGAAAAAAATAATTTTGAAAGAAAGTCGAAATCAATTTTAAATTTCGAGGAAAACGACGAAATTTCGAGAAGAAAGACGAAACTTAGAGAAAAAGACGAAATTTTGAAAAAAAGATGAAATTTCGAAGAAAAAGTCGAAATTTTGAGAAAAAAGACGAACTTTCGAGAAAAGAAAAACTCGAAGTTTGGAGAGAAAGTCGAAATTTCGAGAGAAAGTCGAAATTTCGAGAAAAAAATTCCAGAGAAAGTCGAAATTTTGAGGAAAATACGAATTTCTAGAAAACGTCAAAATTTTGAGAGAAAATCGAAATTGGCAGAATAAAGACGAAATTTCGAGAAAAAAAGAAAACATTTCGAAGAGAAAGTCGAGATTTCGAAAAAAGACAAAATTTCGAGGAAAAAGAGGAAATTTCGAGAAGACGAAACTTCGAGAAAAAAGACGAAACTTCGAGAGAAAAGTAGAAATTTCGAGAAAAAATGAAATTTCCAGAGGAAGTCGAAATTTTGAGAAAAAATACGAATTTCGAGAAAACGCCAAAATTTCGAAATAAAATAATAAAGAATAAAGACGAAATTTCGAGAAAAAATTAAATTTCGGGAAAATCGAGATCAATTTTAAATTTCGAGGAAAAAGACGAAATTTCGAGAATAAAGACAAAACTTCTAGAAAAAGGACGAAATTTTGAGAAAAACATGAAATTTCGAAGAAAAAGTCGAAATTGCGAGAAAAAAGACGAACTTTCGAGAAAAGAAATGAAATGTCGAGAGAAAGTCGAAATTTCGAGAAAAAGACGAAATTATTTTTATTTTTCTTCCATGTCCGTTCAGTGTCTTCGTAAGTCTGAGGCTATTTTGTTGTTGATATAAGTTTTTCTCGAAATTTCGCCTTTTTCCCTATATGTAGTATAAATATCGCCTTTTTTCTTGAAACTTGGTCCTTGTTCTCAAAATTTCCAGTTTTTCTGTCAGTCGAAACTTCGAGAAAAAAGACGAAATTTTGAGAAAAAGATGAAATTTCGAAGAAAAAGTCGAAATTACGAGCACAAAGTCGAACTTTCGAGAAAAGAAATAAAATTTCGAGAGAAAAGTCGAAATTTCGAGAAAAAATGAAATTTCCAAAGAAAGTCGAAATTTTGAGAAAAAATACGAATTTCGAGAAAAAGCCAAAATTTCGAGAGAAAATCAAAATTGACAGAATAAAGACGAAATTTCGAGAAAAAAGATAAAATTTCGAAGGAAAAGTCGAAATTTCGAGAAAAATACAAAATTTCGAGAAAATCGAAATTAATTTTAAATTTCGAGGAAAGAGACTAAATTTCGAGAAGACGAAACTTCTGAAGAAAGACAAAATTTTTAGAAAAAGATGAAATTTCGAAAAATAAATAAATATCGCCTTTTTTCTTGAAACTTCGTCCTTGTTCTCAAAATTTCCAATTTTTCTGCCCGTCGAAATTTCGAGAAAACAAACGAAATTTCGAGAAAAAAAATAAAATTTTGAGGAAAAAGTCGAAATTTCGAGAAAAGACAAAATTTCGAGAAGGAATTGCGAAATCAATTTTAAATTTGGAGGAAAGGACGAAATTTCGAGAAGGACTAAACTTCGAGACAAGACGAAATTTTGAGAAAAAGATGAAATTTCGAAGAAAAAGATGAAATTTCGAAGAAAAATATGAAATTTCGAAGAAAAAGTCGAAATTTCGAGAAAAGACAAAATTTCGAGAAGAAATTAAACTTCGAGAGAAGGTCGAAATTGCGAAATCAATTTTAAATTTCGAGGAAAAGACGAAATTTCGAGAAGAAAGACTAAACTTCGAGAAAAGACGAAATTTTGAGAAAAAGATGAAATTTCGAAGAAAAAGTCGAAATTACGAGCACAAAGTCGAACTTTCGAGAAAAGAAATAAAATTTCGAGAGAAAAGTCGAAATTTCGAGAAAAAATGAAATTTCCAAAGAAAGTCGAAATTTTGAGAAAAAATACGAATTTCGAGAAAAAGCCAAAATTTCGAGAGAAAATCGAAATTGACAGAATAAAGACGAAATTTCGAGAAAAAAGATAAAATTTCGAAGGAAAAGTCGAAATTTCGAGAAAAATACAAAATTTCGAGAAAATCGAAATTAATTTTAAATTTCGAGGAAAGAGACTAAATTTCGAGAAGACGAAACTTCTGAAGAAAGACAAAATTTTTAGAAAAAGATGAAATTTCGAAAAATAAATAAATATCGCCTTTTTTCTTGAAACTTCGTCCTTGTTCTCAAAATTTCCAATTTTTCTGCCCGTCGAAATTTCGAGAAAACAAACGAAATTTCGAGAAAAAAAATAAAATTTTGAGGAAAAAGTCGAAATTTCGAGAAAAGACAAAATTTCGAGAAGGAATTGCGAAATCAATTTTAAATTTGGAGGAAAGGACGAAATTTCGAGAAGGACTAAACTTCGAGACAAGACGAAATTTTGAGAAAAAGATGAAATTTCGAAGAAAAAGATGAAATTTCGAAGAAAAATATGAAATTTCGAAGAAAAAGTCGAAATTTCGAGAAAAGACAAAATTTCGAGAAGAAATTAAACTTCGAGAGAAGGTCGAAATTGCGAAATCAATTTTAAATTTCGAGGAAAAGACGAAATTTCGAGAAGAAAGACTAAACTTCGAGAAAAGACGAAATTTTGAGAAAAAGATGAAATTTCAAAGAAAAAGTCGAAATTGCGAGAAAAAAGAAGAAATTTCGAGAAAAAAGTCGAAATTTCGAGAAAAAGTCGAAATTATTAATTTGTATAACACTTTTCTCTAAAATATGTAATAAACATGGAACAAAAGAAACACACATAACATAAAAATTTCAAACAATAATTTAAAACTCTTCGATTAACTACAACACTACCATCAAAGACTAATGAGCAAAGTGTACTCCATCTACACCAAAAACGTACGTCTAATGGCCAAATTCATTACCTGTTCGGCTAGATTAGCGCACTGGCTCCCACTACCGACGCCTAAACTCTTGTTATCAACACCGGTCTGCGCGTTGGGAAGCACAAAAAATACAACACATTTCACTCGGTTTAGACGACACAGATTAGACGAGCGTAAGACTTACCTTCGAGGGCTGCGGAGGTGCCGGCGTGATCGTCACGGCCGGCGAGAGATCCTTAACCCCGGGAGGAAACGAGGAGGGCGTCCTGTTCATCGAACTCCTCTGCGGAGGCTGAGGAACGGAAAGACTGGTCCGATTCAGAGGCGAAGACAGCGGAGGGATCTGCAGACCGCTTCTAGCCGGTGAAGGTTGCTATTCACAAAACACAACCTTACTAAGAGCTTCAAATTTCTTCCCAATCGTACTTACGCCACGCAGTAACTGCGGTATGGGCGTTTGTCCCGGTTTAAGCGAATTCGAAAGTCGCGGATGCGGCAACTGCTGCTGCTGCTGCTGATTTTTGACGTTGGATGGCTTGATGGTAGTGGGCGTGATGCTAAGACCACTCGGGAGGCCGGAAGGCGGCAGCGCCGACGCAGGTATGCTCGGCGGCAGCACGTTCACGTTTTCCTTCAACTGCTGCGACTGCTTGAGCTTCTTGAGCAAAACTAGTTTCATTTCTTCCGCTCGGAGCTCCTCACGCAATCTACGGAGCCCTCTCTCCCTAAATAAGATTTAAAACTGCACAATTTTGTCTATCTACGCAATTTTGGCGTGCTGCAAAGCTGCTCATGAATTATGCATTTTAGAGATAAACTAATCAATTTACTATGAGAGGAAATGCAAAAAGAACTTACCTCTGTCGTAATTCCGAAGGATTAAGCTCCTTAATTGGCGCTAAAGGCGGCATTTCTCCCTCACTGGAATCGCTGCTGTAATCTAAATTCCCGTTGGTCCTAGGTTTATCCAAACTACCGTTTATCAACACATCGGGGCTTTCCACATAACTGCGGGGTTCTGTTCTCGGACGTAGCACCCTCCGACTATTCACCATCGGCTGACTGCTGTTCGAAATGAAGTTACTGGGTCTTACGGGATGCTGAATTTGGGGAGACGTTCTAATAGGGACACAGAACACTATAAATACGTACATGCATGACTGCCACGAAAAATATTAATCGCAAAACGTAAAATAATCATATAAAAAAATTGGTTATGAAGTTAGGAGGCAAGTGTCAAAAAATTAGCAGCTGTTTTTACGCCATTGATAAAAAAATGTGGCAGCCCTGCAAAAGCAAAAAACACTGGGAAAATAAAAAAATTCCCCCGAAAACTCAAAAGTATAAACAATTTTTTAAACGTGACATCTTATCTAGGCATTACTCATTAAAAATTGGCGTACCTCACACTTAAATCTACGACCACCTCATCAACGTCCATCTTCTCCATTAACCACTAGAATAGGTAACCTATTTTAAAACAAAAACAAATTCTAAAGTTGAATTTATTGCACTTCAGTGGAGCTTAAATTTAAAGTCGGTATTCTCTCGCTCCAAACGTAAACATTCCCGAAACCAAAAATAACCGGCGATAATTACGGGTAAAAGCGATTTTTACGAGCATCTTCGAATCAAGATTCAAGATCGCGGTGGCTGGTATGGTAATTACCAATTGTTTTAATCTAGCTGCACCACACGTCGTTCTGACCGCGTGCGAGCCGAGTAACGTGCGTCTTCTCTTGACCAAACAAGTGAACGGCCGCAATGAGATCCACGATCCAATTATTTAATTAGATGAATTTATACCGGGATAAAAAGCGCCGATTTCAAAAAGAACATCGAGAGACGAGCAAAACGACACCAAACACGACGTACTTGTAACGTGATGAGTACACACACCTTCGGTCAATTAGTGCACTAAAAATTGTAATCTACACCTTGGTTGACAAATCGATTATCTTCCTGGAGGTACACATTACTTTTGCTCACTTAAAAACTAACATGTTAACCCGGTACACCACCGTAAGTTTTTTCACCGCTTTTCATTATTCACTCGATGTCACTCACTTCGCAGGAGGTAAATTGATTATTCGGAAAGAAAAATGCGAAAAAAATAAGTGCAAAGAAAATACTTCTTTCTGCGACAAAATTAACAGACAACTGATTCAATTCAATATGGCGCGGCCTTGTGTTGTGTCTACATTAACTCGTTGTTAGTATCGACAACTGCCCTATTATCTCACCCGTTGTAATACTCCGGCAAATGCTACTACTTCCTCTTATTATAACACCACACGAATGCTATTCACATGTCGACCGGGGTAAGAATAAACACACTTCAATTCATTAGTCACCAATTTGCTATGTGATAGAAGGAGCTGACGCTAGTGACGTAAGCGACTTATCAGCTCATTCGGTCTCATCCGAACCAATCAGTTAAACGCCGTAAAGGTAAAATAACTTCTTTCTCTCTCTTATTAGCCGCTTGTTACCTACATGATATTGAAATTGAAGTGAGATAACCTACGTTATTCCATAATTTATTATTATTAATATGAAATTAGATCAAGCTTATTTTATTTAATTTTTTTGTATGTTTTTAAAACTTTAACTCAGTGACCCATGACGGGTAATGATTAGAAAAAGGTTATGTCACAAGTAATCAAAATCAAAATAGTGCTCGTGTTCAGAGAGGGTCAAAGGGCGCTCATATACCTGACTTTGATGCCTATGCAAATAAATTGTGAGAAAGTGCTAAACTTGTTACTTAAAGCAGTAAATTCTGAACAAATTATTTGGTTTAGATTTCAAAAATGAAGCGGTTTTTCTGTTGGACTGTTGTAGTTGACGCGGAAAATTTGCACCCATTATTGTCTGTTCATGCACCAGTTTTGTTCCATTTATTTCTTTAATAAAATGGCCCATATTTTTATTTTCCTATAATTCACCGAAAAAGTAGTGACGTAATGTTGAGATAGGTTAATTCCAAACGAACATATGGCGTCGCGCGTTCTTGACGTCTGACAGCGTCAGTTATGAATCGTCGTATAAGCTAACTTTTGTAATATAATTGTAGTAGATTTGAAGCTGTTACGCTCGAGAACAATACACAAATTGGAAATAAACTGTTTCCACTGCAAAACTACTATAATTACATTCACAAGTTAAGTGTTTTGTAAGTGGCACTGAAGGATGTCAAGAGCACGTGACATATATTGTTTATTTGGAATAAAATCTAAACTACTTGCGAATTTGACGTCATACTTGAACGTGCTTATTCATAACCCAACTAGGTTTTGCCAATGCAAATTTTTAGCCTATTGTTCCCTTGTTTTCGTTGGTAATCGCGGATTTTCTTTCTAAAAAATAGTTTACATGACGGGCCACCGGACATAACACATGAAAGTCAAAATTCTGTAAATTACAACAAACTTTAGAAGAAAAAAGAAGAAAGGACCCACTTGGATTCGAACAAAAACTCCCCGCGCGTGTTGAAGCTCTCCGTACATTTCGGCACTGAACCAAGCCTGTTGCTTGCTTGCAAGGCATGAAGTTTAATAGTCTATTAAAGCGCGTGGAAGTGGCTAACTTGGTAAAACCTGGTTGGGATATAAAAAATACGCCTTCTCAGGATTCAAATAAATTTTCGTTTACTCACCTTATATGCAATTTTCATAGAATAATTATGGAAGTGACTACTGCTCCGTCCGACCGTTACATTAAATTTTGTCCCAACACGGTCAGACGTGCGCATTACGCAATGTCGGTAAAACATTTTCGTTATTGGCAAATACCGTCAATCATATACCTATTTCTGTGGATTGCGTATAGAGTTGTCAATTTTGTTCTCTTACGGCTAGATGAGTTTTACTCCCGTAACCGTATAGGTTGGTTTGTTTTGCTTGTTTCTAAAAAACGTGTGTTCTGGTGCCCCGTTAGATAAGTGGTCTGTTTCAAAAAGGCAGCTTTAGTTTCATAATTTGTTTTTACACTTCCAAAATAATGTGTTGGCATTCTGTAGTGCGCATGCCCGACCGTGCTCGAACAAAATTTTAGGTGACGGTTGGACAGAGCAGTAGTCACTTCCAATAATTATGACTTATTAAGCTGTAATGTGCTGTACTACGTACTTTATACCATCCTGTATAAGCATTGCCATTATAATATTTGCCGTCAAGCAAAATGTTATCGAAAAAAAAACAATTTACAGAAAGATATGAAATTAAAAACAAATACTGCATATATATTTTTACTTATTCAAATTCAATGACATACATTTTTATGATAATGCTGAATTTACAATACAAACAAAACATTAAAGTATTTCTATTCCAAATTTAGCAAAAAGAAAAAGAATCACTATTATATCGTTTGAAGATTTCGATAGGTACATCTATTTATATATACCTAATAAACCACGTTTATATTGAATACAGAAATTAGGTAGTTGAAAGAAGAAAGAAGCTTGTATTTTCTAAGAGAATAAACATAATTTAACATCAAATTTTCACAATACATTTTGAAATAATGACATTTTCCCGCCACTTGCAGAAAACTGACAAATAATCAATATTTTGTAATGACGTGACCTTGAGGGTAGGTCAGATTTTAATTGCAAATAAACGTCTGTCAGTTTCACTTGCAAATAATCTTAATTCTTAATATAACTTTTGCGATACAATTTTGCGGTAGCTTTAAAGTTTTTACGCGCAAGCACAAAATCGTTTCCCCACAAACCTACTACGCAAGTGATTTTGCACCCAGTAATACTGACAGATGTCAAAAGCACTTGACATTTGTTTTATTTCGAATGAAAACTGACATTCACAAGTTAAAAATTTCTGAATTTGTGGTCACTTTATTAGAACTGCAAGAATCTACATACATACCCAATATTACACTGAGAAAATAATTGGACAAGAACTGGCCACTAAAAAAGGTAAAATTTATTTCAGTTAAAACCCCAACTTTTTAAATTCCAAATTGATGATCTATCGGCATCGGACATGCGTAAATTAAACAGCTACAAGTGCGATAGCAATTTCAATTCGTGAGAAATTAGATGCGTATAACATCGGACATGTACGATTACATATAATTAGTGAAAATTTTAACTTTGTTAACTTCAGCAGGTGCCAAATATTTTTTAATTTGTACATTTACGTTAAGTAATGGTAGAAAGAACGACCAGGGACTGGCAAAACCGACAGAAATGTAGAATCGATTAATCGACTTTCGAGAAAATCGATTTTGGAAAAAATCGAATGATCGACGAGAGAGAAGTCGATTTTTAAAGTCGATTTTAGAATCAGTTTTCATAGTCTATATTAAATTCTGGTTTAAAATTCGGTTTGAAAATCGATTTTGAAAATCGACAAGAGCGGCGGTATACAAGGTATAGTAGACATATAGAGCCGGTTCTGGCTCAAACCAAGTAATTTCTTATGGATAAATTGTTAGCAGTGCTTTTACGTGGTTTGAGCCAGAATCGGCATATAGTTTTATGGGTGTAGAATTTCACCGAGCATTTCCAAACTCAGCGGATCGAGAGGTCATTGAACTCTCCGTTTGCATTGCTTTTTGTTGAAGGTCGATACAGAACAGCATAATTTTAAACCTCTTATGAAATTTGACACCTGCTCGGTAAAATTCGACACCTCCGCGGTGAAATTCGAATGCTGTAGTTGGACGTGTGGTGTTGAATTTCATCATTAGTTGATAACTAAGAAAACAGATATCTGCCCTCAAAAAACAATTTTTTATTTAATTTTTTCAGTGCTAAGGGCCAGAAATCTACCCCAAAACAAATAATAATAAAAGTAACTTTAGCTAAATCGTATTTGGAGTCTCTATGTCCCATTACTTAACGACCAACCTGTATTTTAATATTGTTTATTTTCTTTTTCAATAAGTGAATTGATTATATTACAATACCTAATATAAAATCACAAATATGACATGAATACAAATAAAATATACATAGAAAAAGAAAAACCTAAATAGTTGACAAATTTATTGAAAAATACAAGAAATAATCAAAACATAAAGAAATCTAGGACATAAAACAGTAACATACATAGTTTTAAATATTGTTTCAAATCCCGCAAGGTGTCAGATACTAAAAAGAATCACGGGAAATGGCCAAAAACAAAAAAAAACCTAAAAGTAACCAACACAACATATACTTTTTTTGTGTATACAACATTAACATTAATTAAGTAGGTACCTCTTGTATAGGTACCGTCAATTGAGGTAACTTTGCCCTTTTGGTGGTAACTTTAACCCACCAACTGGAAAAAGATTGTATCTGCAATAACTTTTAAACGAATTGACCTATAACTGTGTTTTCGCTCTTAAATCATAGATGGTAGCATTATACTGAAAGTATGTTACCTGTAGCAAAAGTTTCTACAGCTAGCTTCACTTTGGCTGCGTTCATGTTACCAGGTGCACTATTTGCGTTTCGGGTTGCGTTTCAAACTTCTGCGTGTGAGTGCTGCGTGTATCAGTATTTTCAAATGGTAAGTGCAATACATTATTCTTATGTGATTGTATAATGAGCATATAAGTGGCAGAAACCAATTATATTAATGACTTTTGACCCAAAAAGAAATTGATCAGTTTGTGTAACTTTGTCCCGATTTTTGGTTCAACTTTGGCCCGGGCCAAAGTTAGCCCTATAAGTGGCACTGCTCTTTTAATTTTCTCACTTGACTCTGGAGATAAAAAACAAAAGAAAATCAACGTTAATGCAACTTTTGGTTATTTTGTTGCAGGTCTAATATGGCCAGATCAAAACAAAAACCACTGGGTTTGCGTTCATACGCAAATTACACCCCAGAAAAATTAGAAGATTGTTTGCGTTCTATACGATCAAAAGAAATGAGTCAAAGAGTAGCTACTCGCCACTATGGAATATCCAGATCAACTATCAAAAATAAATTGAAAGGGGCACACACAAAAAGAGTTGGGAGGTCCTGCATTTTTACTGAGGAGGAAGAAAATTGTTTTGAACAGCACCTAATAAAAATGTCCGATTTTGGTTTCCCTGTAAATGAAATGGATTTCAGGATGGTTGTAAGAAGCTATCTTGAGAAAAAGGGCTTGCAAATCAGCAGATTTAAAGACAACATTCCTGGATACGAGTGGACGAAATTGTTTTTGAAGCGACACGCACTTCTTTCACTGCGTATGTCATCAAACATTAAAAAGGCTCGTGCACAAGTAGGGGAGGATGTAATTAACGAATATCTAGACAATTTAGCAACAGAGCTACAAGATGTGCCACCTTCGCGAATTTGGAATTATGATGAGACAAACTTGAGCGACGATCCAGGCAATAGAAAAGTTTTGTGTAAGCGTGGTTCAAAATATGTGGAAAAAATTTGCAATTTTAGCAAAAATTCGACATCTCTCATGTTTTGTGGCAGTGCAGATGGGAGATGGCTTTCTCCTTATGTAGTCTACAAAGCGGAACACTTATGGTCGACATGGACTGAAAACGGTCCTGTCCAAGCAAGATACAATCGATCCAAAAGCGGATGGTTTGATCTTCCAACTTTTGAAGATTGGTTCGAATTCCATTTTTTGCCGGTTGTTAGAAATGAAGACGGTCCTGTTGTCCTAATAGGGGATAATCTATCTTCCCATATTAGCTTTCGGGTAATTGAATTATGTGAGCAAAGGAGCATTAAATTTGTGTGTTTGCCCCCCAACACAACACATCTCACCCAGCCACTTGATGTAGCATTTTTTGCCCCTATGAAACGGCTGTGGCGATCAATATTGACGAAATGGAAAGAATCCAAATCTGGTTCCAATTATTCTACCATTCCAAAAGACATTTTTCCGTCCTTGTTGAAAGAACTGTGCATACAGTTGCAAGAAAATGGAGACAAAAACTTAATAGCTGGATTTAAGAAATGTGGGATTTATCCCTTAGACCGACAAATGCTACTCAGTCGCCTTCCGAAACATATAACTGCATCAGATAAAGACAGTATAGGGGAGGCGTTTTTGGAACAATTAGAGAAGAAAAGAGAAGCATATATTAGACTAGATTTATCAAGGAAAAAGAGAAAGAAGCTCGATGTTCCTGCAGGCAAAAGCATTTCGACAGCAGATATGGAAAAACTGAATGAACCGGGTCCATCGAATCTTTCCAGCAGAAAGCGTCAGAAAAAGGCCCCACTTCCAGAATCCTCCTCCGAAGATGAGGACACTGAAATACAGTTGGACTCAGACAATCTCACCGAAACATTTTCTAGAAGACAATCAGATAGACATCGGCAACGATATTACTGAACCCTCGGTAGAAGCGCCGAAGTACGACATTGACGATTTTGTTGTTATCATTTTCAATGAACAACGCTATCCTGGGAAAATAACCGCCATATCTCAAGAAGGAGCGAATGTTGATTGCATGGAGAAGCGCATTAAGTTCTGGAAGTGGCCACAAAGGGAAGACAATGCGCTATACACATGGGATGAAATATTATTCAAAATTAATGCGCCGAGACTTATTTCAAAAAGGAACCAATATGTTGTACCTGAACTGGACAATTTTGTGTAGTATGCGATTTACTTCATTACAATTTGATGTTATACATTGCATCTTTGTTCTAAAAGTTTATGAGAATGTTTTTTTTGTTTTAATATTTGAATAATAAGTATATTTCTGCACATTTGTATCATTTTTGAGAGTTCTCTTCAAAAATAGCTAAATCGATGCGAAAATTGTATATAGTCGGGTCATTTAGATAGCGATTTATGACAACTTTGGCCCACGGGCATTTCCGTAGGCATTTGATAGGGTTTTTAGATAGTGGGTCAAAGTTAAAATTTTTAAAGGTAACATTAGCCCACTTTTAAAAAAAAAAATTCTGACATTCTGAAAATTTTTATAAGAGCGATGCGTACATAAATCAGATCTTTTGTCATCAGATAATGCAGAAAGCAAATTATTCCTAGATACCTTGCGGTTTTGCCGCAATTTCGTCAACTTATGGCAAAAGAAACCTAAAAATTGGGTTAATGTTTCCCCAGTTGACGGTACTCATTTAGATTGAATACATCTACATAGTGAAAATACTACATAATTTTTAAAATTTCTCTCCAAACATAACGTTTCTATAATTCACAAACCTTTCTAGGAAAAATAACTTATAAAATAGAGACAAAATATTCAAAAAATACCATCTTAGAGCGTCTCGCTCTAATCAACAAACGAATCAAACGCAAAACGAAACTCGCGTTGCCACTCCCACGATTATTGTCCCTTACAAAAAAAAAAAATCACCCGATGGTCATAATCAGCGGCAACGGCCTCTCCTTCTAACGCAACTGACGACCGATCGCGGCTAGTTCTCACATCTTTGTTACTTTATATTTTGTTTTAAAAACTAAGACCTAAGTTGTCATTGTAACATTAGGGCGCTGTTTAACATATGTACGCTGTTAACAATGTGTAGGATCACAGACGCGGACACCGGTAATTTGTTCTTTTTTGTACGATACCGGAGTGATACACATATCCAGTGGGCGCACCGCAAAGCGAACACACTCCTCGGGAAGCTCTCAAAACAACAGTTCTAGCACCAGCCTTCGCTAACACGCTGGCTGCGATTCACATACCTAGTAGAAATGCAGCCGGCGTATTAAAATCACATTTTACGATTGGTCGTCAAACTTTTGCGGAACGCCCACCCTTACATACTTTTATTTCTCTATAACATTCGAAAATACGAGTTCGGATATTAAACGGGTTCGAAATGTTTCTTGGGGAGGAAGGGGGGTCACCCGATCGACGTATATTCGTTAATTAACAAACTGTCTTACAAAAATATGCTCCTCTGAGTTCAGCTGAGTGGAATGACTTTATTTAGTTTACGTAAGCTCTACGTCGTTTATTTCGGTATTTGGTCAGCAATTATGCGATATAATATAATGCAGGAACGTGCCTTTGTTCCTCACGTTGCTTTAAATTATAAGTTTGGTCGGATCGGAATAAAAACAGTCCACACCCAAGAACTGTACATACTGATAGTGATTTTACTATAATAAGTTACGTTTATCGACGAACGATTCTTATTCCGAAGCCACCCAACTGCTTACTGGAATATTACACGTAAAATACACTGGTGTTATCAATTTTTGTCGTGACGGGATGGAATACAATGCTCCCACGAAAAATATAAACACTCATCTTGGTAACGAAACAAAACTAGAACATATCACAAATTGCATATTCATCGGGTATCGTTTCCCTCATCCTGCAACTTCTAATCGAATTTTACGTAAATTTAAGTAGCTGAGAGTTATGTGGAAAGATCTACAAATGCTCCAAAATGTTAAAATATCTTTTACATAATTGCGATTTTCTTGTCTTTTACAAATAATAATTTATTGGTCGCACCCTGTATAACTTTCAAAAAAATTAACCAGTAATAAACTACACCATCGCAGGCATATTTCTTGAAAATTTTCACTTTTTCATATGTTACCATTTTTGAGATATGAATTTTCACAAAATATTTTTTTTCTGGGAAACTAATAAAGATAACAACAAGTTTTACGAATAAATTAGAGACTGCAGATCATTTTGTAGGATCTTGATTTAAGAAGTTGCAGGATCGAAGGTTTCTGCCCGCGAATCACGGGAATTGCATTGTAGCACATATCTGAAAAGATTCACTCGCACTTAACCCCCTATCGACTGTTAACAACAAATCTGAGCTTGATTATACACTTCTAATCGCATCCCTAGTATCGTGTCAAGATAAAACCAATATTGGCCCGAAAACCAGAGCTACTGAGGGTCAGCAATGTAAATAACATTAATCAGTTCTTAATTTCGCAAGCGTTGAAATACGTTGCGGTAAACGTCTCGTACCGTGTACGAAACAAAAAAAAACTATAAAAATACTTTGAGAGTAAGCTTTGTCTCAATTAAAACTACATATTCATCGTTTAAAAAAAAATTGTCTATTTATAGTTGTTCACGATCTATATCGTAATACTGGTCGGTGGTAACTTGCAGACTAGCCTCTGTAACATCTCGGAGGACGATTACGCTTCGCGTGGAACAGGTACCGAGTTGGCAAAATACGCACACGTGTCAACAGTCGTTGTTTGTTCTAAGAGTTTTCAATATCACAGATGTTTTTACTTCTTATCGCTATTGATTATTAAGATTTCTTGCGTCTATATTAAAAATCTGCACGTTCGAGTCACCTCGCTCTTAGCGGGCTCGCAGTTTCCGAGATAAAATGGACCGCTTCGCCCCGAGGGCCAGACTATCCCAGCGCGCGGACTATCACAGGTCAACTGGCTACGCCTACACTGATCCATCCCAAAAAAAGGATCCTAGGCTCAATGAGTGGATGAAATTCCGGACTATATACAGAGTGAGTCAATAGTGCGGGATTCTCCGTTATATCCTTTCTTTTCTTGCGAATATTTGCAGATGCAGAACAATTTTGAAACTTTAATGTCTCGAAATTGAATAAAGCTGTAGCAGTAATATTTTGATGGAATGAAAGCAACATTTAGGAATAACTGTTGCTGTAAGAAACAATCGAAAATATTATACAGGATATTAGCAATTACAGGACCAAATTAGAAAATTTCAAAACACCTTAACTTATTAATTTCAAATAGAAATCTATTGTTTTTATACCATTATTGGATTCTCCATAAAATTTGCGTTTCTTATTGCAATACACTTCCCTATCCCAAAATTAACCGTTTTTGAAATATTTGTATTTTCCAGATAAATCTAGCAAATATGATTTGATAATACTCGGAGAAACGTGAACAAACATTATTTGCATTATTATGCGACTGAAAATCCCCATTTTGTACGATATATGGACCACCAAGCACAGATGGTTCATCAACGTTTGGGGTGGTATTGTTGGGACACGTGTTGTTGGTTCTTGTTTTTTTGGTAATGTGGATGGAAACACCTACTTCCACTTTCTGCAACATGATTTGGAAACTATGTTGGACGAGTTGCCATTAGGCGTAACACGAAGGTTGTGGATACAACACGACGGTGCCCCTGCTCAGTGCAGTGCGCAGGTAAGAAACTACCTGGATAATCAGTTTCCTAACACATGGATTGTGGCCAGATAGGTCCCCTGACCAAGCTAGATTTTTATTTGTGGGGTGGGAAGAGTTGAAAATTCATTTCAGCAGAGAATTCCGCTGTGCATACAGCAAAACGGTCAGCATGTTGAGAACATCTTATAAGTGTCTGAATACTTTTTTCTAGGAAATGCAAATTTGGCAAAAACTGTTGATTTTGGGTATAGGGAAGCGTGTAGCAAAATGAAAGGCAATATTATGCGGAATCGAACAATGACCTAAAAACAACAGGGTTCTATTTGAAATTTATTTATGAAATTTATTTATGTAATTGCTAATACCCTGTATAACAGTATCAATTTTTTCTTACAGCAGAAGTTGTTCCTACATATTGCTTTCACTCCACTAAAATATTACTGCTACAGTTTCATTCGTTGTCCAAATTATGAAATTTCAAAATTGCTCTGCATCTGCAAATATTCGCAAAAAATGCCCGCAACTTAACAAATATGAAGTTTAGACAAAAATGACTTTATACAACCTGATAGTCAAATCGATCAAGGAATTCGAAAATAAAGTGAAATACAGGATGTTCCATTTAAAAAACCGAAGTTAGGTGCTGTGCCGAAGAAATGGGACAGAATCCTACACTATTGACTCACCCTGTATAATAAAGTTCGATTGCAATTTCCCGCTCTTGTCGGACACCCTGAAGGTGTGAAAATAGAAAATTTATCGAAATAATTGTTTCAAAGTTTTATTAACTTTTTGTTTTTACTTTTTAATCCGAATACGATCATGAGAAACTGACGCTTGTCAACTGGAATCGCTTAAAAGCAACTTTTTCTATGTGCGCTTCACTCTGTAAGAAACCTAAACTTCGTCTGGCCCTGCATTAATTATTATATATCGTTCAGTTACGCATAAATTAAAATACAAAAGAAACATGTAACGCACATTCAACCAAAGCAATACAACTCTCCACGCTATACTCTATATAAAATTTTTTCAACAAACTTTCGTGTTTAAACCTCTTTCACTGATCAACAAAAAAAAATATATATATAACAGCTATTATACACATACATATAATAATAAAAGAAGACGAAAACTGCTAATACAGACTAATGCAGTCATGTTTTTGTGTTTCTCTTTTTTTGTGTGTGTGGCTTGGTGTAAGGCGATGTCGTACATTGTACTTAAACTTACTGTAAGTCTGCCAAAACTCGCGGCAGCAAATATTCGTCGGAGTCGCCGGCCGTGGAATCGCAGATCACCGGGTGCAACTCCTTGGATGTCAGCGGCGACCAGGACTGTTTGAGAATCGACGTCACCTCCTAACAAAGTGTCTCAGAAACATCAAGATTTTCGAATGAAAAATCTGAACTCAACTCACATTTTTTGAATTCAAATACGCCACGTAACCGTCCGACCAAATGACGTCATCCTGTGCCACCTCGAGCACCCTGAGAGAATCGCTCCGCAGTCTCGCTATCGCTACCAGGTCTTCAACGAAATACTTGTAACCGAACAGCACGAGCTCCTCTAATTTCGGACACAGCCACGCTATCATCACCAGAGGATCGGGGCCTAGTCCCTCTTGGCTCACAAAACTGTAAGCCGCCGCGGTTTTCCCGTAACTCTGCGAATCGATCCACGAGAGACTGCGGAACGTTTCCGGGTACCAAACAGGGATGTTATGCAAAACCGAAAAATTCACCTAAAGGAAAAAGACCCTTAAAGAATCCGTTTTTATTGGAGAAGGAGGAGAGACATACATTTTCGCAGAAAAACACCTTTAGGTGCGATAAAGGCATATTCTCCTTGAGTATGCTGCCCAAAAAGTGCACCTCCTTGTAGGCGTGAATCAGAGACAGACGTAATTCGCACAGCGGATGCTGCCGCTTAAAATTCTTCCACGCCAACTCCGACGTACCTGAGTGTTCTTTGTGTACACCATGAACGTGTACCACTAACCTTCTTAAATCTTTTGTACTGTTTAAAGCATGCAGAAAATCGTCGCATACTATATCGTAGTCTACACTCAAAATCTAAGGTAGAAAACAGAAAAAAAAACCTGTTTGATACTCGTACGTAAGTTACCCAACCTGTAGATTGTTAAAAGGCTTCAATAACTCTAAATCACAAGGTAATATGTTGTAATTCCCTGGGTCGTCTTTCACCGACCCCAGACCTAAGTGCGTCATTTTTTCCGGACTCGTAGAAGACAAGACTTCCAAGAAATCTGGCAAATAATTCAAAAATTCTTCCACGCCTCCGATACTGAACTTACTTAAGCTACGCCGGCAGCACTTGAGCATTAAATTCACCAAATGTCTCATGCTGCACTCCTCGGGGCTGGAAACCAATCGGTTGTTCGAAAACTGCAGATTTTAACAAACGTCACTTACCGTTGAGTAACTACGGGCATCTCTATGCGGCAGCATCGAGGCTCTACAACTAAGGACTTGAGATTCTCGTTCTCCGATAAAAAATACAACAACGTAATGAACTCTTCCGCACACTCCGGGGACATCGAGTCAAATTTAATTGTAGCGTTCGATACAATATTACTAAACGCGGAAATTAAGTACCTGGCTTTCGAGAGTTCGTTCTCGTATATCCTAAAAGTAACATCCTTCCACCAACTGAAAGTTAATCGACGTGACAAAGACTGGGACAAGATAGTTTTGCTTACATGGGATGATACAAACTGTGTCTCCAATTTCTGCAAACGCTCGACGCATTCAATCGTTCACGCTGATTCAATAGTAAAAAAACTTCGTGTAAAATTACCGTCGGCAAATAACACCAACTGCTGTAAGATTCTTCTTTTGACGTCCTCGATTTTTTTGGTTTGGGGCAATCGACGAGGCAGTTCAAGTTATCAGTACCCATTTCTGCAATACTAATGATTTTCAGGGGCAAATTACTAAACTAATATGATACTATTTATATAAACAACATTCATTACTCGGAAATATACAAACAAATTAAACATTGCGATTAAAAGGAAAGTAATGACAAAATTTGAAGGACACTTATATGTCAAACACAATAATTATTGAGCAACGTCATTTTGCAATAACATCACGTACAATTGTACAAACAACTTACCTTTGTTACATTTGTAGTTTATTCAACACAAATTAGTGCACAACGACACTTTTAATTATTTAAAAAATTACGTTTTATATAAAATCTGACAGCTGTGCCCTCGAACAGATGTTTTTTAAGTTATGGTCGGAAGTTAGGCAATGGTGAAAGTGCCAAGCGGATCATGAGGTAAAAAAGAGAGGAGAGTGACTTAATCGCAAGATTCTGTTTGTGATTGGAGCATTTTAGCGGCAATTTCAAAATAAATAAAAAACATTTAATCAATTATATTTTTTTTATTAATACAATAATACTAAATAAATAAGTACTTTACAAAAACATTCAACGTTACAATAATAACTAGATGGCAGTGAAAAACTACGAAATATTATTTCAGTTCCTCTATTTTTTCTTTCATATACATGTCTAGTTGGGAGTAATCGACCAACGTGTTGCGTATGGCTTCTTGGAGAATGGACGACCAGTGGTCATCGAGTAATCGCAGTTTGTTAACAGCGTGGCACATTTCGTCCAACAAAGAGCTGATGTAGACTTTGGCTTTCTGCCTCATGACTAAATCATCCTGAAAATAAGAATAATTGGAAATGGAGACACTTTAAAAGAATTTAGATTACCTGAGTGATGGAACCGCGTTTCCACTGCAGCGCCTCTTTGCTCACGACGCTCCTTAAAGCAGCATCGGCCGACAACAGCCACTTCTTAGCGTTGAGCTGCTCCTCGCTATTCCCCACATCGATCCGCAAACGAACTAATAGTGGCTGCAGCAGAACATCGGGCAACGACCCCAAAACTAAATCACTCAAGCTCTGATATTCCTCGTTTGCTTTTTTCACGTCTTCTTCCGTGACATCTTTGCCGTTCACGATTCTCAAGCCCCAATGGGACAACCGATAGACCGCGTAACTCTCCCACTTCTTCTCCCTAATCGGATTTCCCTCGGGGTGTATAAAAAGCGAAGTCAACCCTTGGATTTCAGCCAACGCGTTCAGTTGTCCCAAGTATTGTATATTCGTCTCTTTAAAAACAAAATGGTCAGCGTTAGGGAACTTCTGCTTTAATTTACACCAAAACCCGGTGATCCCGTTGAAATTCGTGTAGTTGAAATTAACGGTATTCACATCATTCGCTTTCGAAACGTTCCAAGACTTATCTATAAACCTCAGAGCTGCTTGCCCGTAGATGTTCAAATGACGGCCACAAATCTCGATTAAATAATCACCACCTGAGGGTAAATCAAAGTGGAATCAATTCACTAAATGAACTACACTAATCAAAATGAAAAAGGAGCCGTTTCTTCCTTTTGCCACAAAATATCATCATCATAAGGTTCTCAGTCCGAAGACTGGTTGGACGCGTACCTCCATTCTTTTCTATCCTGAGCTAACCTACGCATTTCCCTAAAAGTAGAACATCCTACATCCCTAACTATTTGAGAGCAGTAGTCTAATCTAGGCCTACCCCTACCTCTTTTTATTCCTATCTCTGACTCTAGTATGTCGCGAACTATTCCTTCGTGTCTTAGAAGGTGTCCTACCATCCTATCTCTCCTACTCTTTATTGTTTTCCATACCTTTCGCCTTTCCCCAACTCTTTCTAATACTTCCCTATTGCTAACCTTATCTATCCACGGTATCTTCATCATGCGTCTGTAACACCACAGTTCAAACGCTTCTACTCTTTTTCTATCCGCTTCTCCTATTGTCCAAGTTTCGCACCCGTATAATGCCGTACTCCATACATACGACTTTAAGAGTCTCTTCCTAGTCTCTATATTAACCGTTCTCGAACATAACAGTTGTTTCTTTTTGTTAAACGCAACTCGTCCCTGCGCCATTCTTTGTTTTATATCTTTAGTGCTCCTACCGTCTTGGGTTATTTTACTTCCTAAGTAGCAGAAATCCGCGACCTCCTCTATCTTCTCATTTCCTATTTGTATTTCAATTTTAGTTCTATTTTCACTCCATCTACATACCAAAATTTTAGTTTTCTTTTTATTGATTTTCATGCCGTAGCCCTGTGTCAAAACTGCTTCCATTTCATTCAAAGCCGCTCCTAATTCTTCTTTGCTAGATGCTAACACTGCTATATCATCCGCAAATCTGAGCATGTTAATAGTTTGGCCCTGTACATTGATCCCTGAGGCTGTTCTTTCCTTAACAATATTAATCGCATCTTCGATATATAAGTTGAAAACTAGAGGTGACAATGCACATCCCTGTCTCACTCCCTTCCGGATATCTACTTCCCTTCGTTCCTGCTCACATTCTATAACTGCCTTTTGCTCTTTGTAGAGATTATGTATTATTCTTCTGTCCCTGAATTTCATCCCTACCTTTCTCAGCACTTCGAACATCTTCCCCCATTTTACGTTGTCGAAGGCTTTTTCTAAATCTACAAATCCTATATATACGCTCTTTCTCTTTTCTATCGTTTTTTCTATAATTACTCGTAAAGCTAGAATGGCCTCGCGCGTTCCTTTATTTCGTCTAAATCCGAACTGATCTTCTCCTAATATCTCTTCCGCCTTTTTCTCCATCCTTCTTTGCACAATTCTAGTTAAAATTTTTGACGCATGGGAAGTTAAACTGATAGTTCTAAAATTTTCGCATCTATCCGCGCCTTTCCTTTTTGGCAAAGCTACCATGATGTTCAGTTTGTAATCCTCTGGAATCTCGCCTGTCAGGTATATGCGACTAACTAATTTAAATAAACGATCTATTACCTCTTGACCTGCGCACTTTAAGATTTCTGCCTGCAAGCCATCTATACCGGGTGCTTTATTATTCCTTAAACTTTTTAGTGCTAGCTGAAACTCTTCTCTCATTATAGGACTCCCTAGGTTATCCCCGTCTACACTGCTTTCACTTTCTAATATATCTTGCACTTCCTGTCCCGCATATAAGTTTCCTAAATATTCTTTCCACCTATCTGCCTTCTCCCCGCTTTCGATTAGGATATCTCCTGCCTCATTCCTAATGCTTTTGGTACTAGATCCAATTTCTCTAAAATTTCTCCTAATTATTTTATATGCTTGATCAGTCTTTCCTATTTCGAACTTATTTTCCACTTCTTTGCACTTATCGTCGATCCATTGCTCTTTCGATTTCCTACATTTCCGAATAATTTCCCACTTGATCGCCTTATATCTTTGTTTCCCTATTTCATCTAACCTATTTTTATATTTGCGCCTTTCCTCTATTAGACTCACAATATGTTTTGTTATCCAGGGTTTCCTACTTTCATTCTGTTTATGACCCAAAATATCCCTAGCTGAGGAAACTAAACTATTTTTAATGCAATTCCATTCTGCCTCTATGTCCCTAACAATATTTCCACCCGCGCCCTTTAGTACTTCGTTTGTCTTTTTCTCGAACTTATCGCGCGTATCATCATCTTTTAGTTTCTCTGGGTCAAGATACCTTCTTCCGCTTCTTTTTTTCAAAATCTTAAATTTAAGATTGGCTTTCATAACGACTATGTTGTGATCACTATCTATATCTGGTCCTGGATAACTTCTACAATCCCTAACTTGATTTCTAAATCTTTGCCTAACGAGAATGTAATCTATTTGATATCTCCCTAAGTCTCCTGGCATCTTCCACGTATAGCATCTCCTAACATGATGGTGAAATAGAGTGTTCGCGACCGTTAAGTTATGTTTATCGCAGAACTCTATCAGTCTAACTCCCCTATCGTTCCTATTGCCTAATCCAAAGGGGCCAACTATTCCGCCCTCTCGCCCTGTGCCTACGACTGCATTGAAATCTCCTGTAATTATTAAATTTTCGTGCCCTCTCACAAAATCTAGCACATATTCAATATCACTATAAACTGCCTCTACGGCCTCATCACTGTAGTTAGAAGTGGGCATATATACCTGTATTATTACTGTTTTTACAGGTTTCGAATCTAACCTAACCATAACTACCCTGTCACTTTGCTGTAAGAAATTTTCTACACTCTGTCCTACTTTTTTCCGCATAACAATTCCTACTCCCGTATTTCCTCCTACAGATCCTGTGTGTATAACTCTAAAATCTCCGCTCCAGAAGTCTCCAGCTTCTGGCCATCGCACTTCACTGATACCTACTACGTCTAATGCTAACCTATCCATCTCAATTTTCAAATTCTCTAACTTCCCTACTTGTTTCATGCTTCTAACATTCCACGCTCCGACTCGTGAGATGTTACACTTATCATTTCTGATGACTCCCCCCGAAGCAGTCCCCGCCCGGAGATCCGACTGTGGGACTATTTTACCTCCGGAATATTTTACTCCAGAAGGTGCCATCATCATAAATTAAAGTACGCTGTACTAGGGACAAAATAATGTGGTGGTTTCCCGTTGCCTTCCACATCGCAGTAGTGTGTATCACAGTGCCATACCGACCCTCACGATCTCTGCCACTATGATTACTGAAAGAGCTGCTGCCCCCTTCCAGGGACTTGATTTAGTCTGGCTTCTCAAATAAAAACCCCTCCAATATGGTTAAACCTATGGTTCGGCTCTTTATATCATTGAAGCGCGCAAGCCATCCCACCCGTCCCAGTATTACTAGAACTGCGTCAAGGTACAAGTCCTTTGGGAAGGAAAAGGTACATCAAAAATTTCTATTTCATTATATTTGTTATTTTACAAGGCGAGACAAACAAGCATTGGAACCATAATTGGTACGATGAAAATCCTCTTGGAAAGTCATTTGAATTCTGGTTAGTTTCACTGGAACTCTTAGGTTAATACTACTTAAAATATCCGCATTATTAATTAGGTTATTAACAATTTTGTGCAGAAAAATCATAGCTGAAATTTCCCTACGTTTTGACAAAGGATCAAGCCCTACCAGTAACAGTCGAGTCTCGCTAGAGATTCCTTCGCAGGGGAAGAACATTTTCCACAAAAAATATTTAGTGAATTTTGATTGCACTCTTTCAAGTTTATCTATATTACATTTGTAAATAGGACACCAAACTATACTATTATACTCCATTATGCTCCTGACCAAGCTCACATATAAGGTCTTCAAAGCCCTGGTATCCTGCACCTTATTAGTCTGTCTCCCAATGAAACCCAAAACTCTGAAAGCCTTTGAGCATACGAAATCAATGTGAGGAACAAAAGAGAGATCTTTATCAAAGATGACACCCAAATCATTGATTATCGATACGCTCTCCAGCAATGAGCCATGAATATTATAATCATACAAAAAAGAAGTAAGACATCTGTTAAATCTTATAAATTTACATTTAGAAACGTTCAATTTTAACAAATTGTTACTACACCATAAAACAACATTATGAATGTCATTCTGAATATTAACAGAATCCTCAAAAGACCGAGTAACCGCAAAAATCTTTAAGTCATCTGCATACAGTAGAGATCTACAAAATCGCAACTGAGACACTACATCGTTAACGAAGAGAGTAAACAGGATCGGCCCCAGATGGGAACCCTACGGCACTCCCGATGTAACGACAATCTCGCGAGAAACCACTTCACCTAACTTCACTCGTTGTTTTCTTCCTAGTAGATAAGATTCCGATCCACTTCAAATAGACACCAGTTATTCCCATTCTTCCAAGTTTCCGTATTAAGAGAGCGTGGCAAACACTATCAAACGCCTTACTCAAATCCATGTAGATGCAATCAACTTGCAGACCCTCCTCCACTGAGCGAACCAAATAATCCTGATAAGTGACTAGGTTTGTGGTAGTAGATCTTCCTTTAAAAAAGCCATGTTGTTCACCCGCAATTTGATGCTTAAAGGAGTTAAAAAGCTCGTCTGTTATTATAGCTTCAAATATCTTCGGTATGTGAGATAGTAAGGAAATACCTCTATAGTTCTGTATATCAGCTTGAGAACCTGTTTTAAAAACTGGGAAAAGGGTAGAAATTTTCCACAGTGCCGGAAAGCAGCCAGTGTTGAAGGAACTCTGGAAAAGCCGGCACAGAGGGGGAACCAATGAAAGGCATCGTTTAAGCATCACAGGCGGAACTCCATCAGGACCAGGGCCCTTCTTAGCATCCAATCCGAGAAGAATCCTATCCAACACTTCCTTCTCAGTAAAATTGTGAAAAGACAAAGTACCGAAATATTCAATATTTGTTGGTTCCTTCACATTAATATTAACAAAAGAGCGGTATGAACTTTCAAACTGATCAGCAAAAGCGTCAGCAATCCGTTGAGGTGTATACAAGTAGTTGTCTTTATAAAACATAGCCTTGGACAGAAATCCTAAAAGATTTAATAAAAGACCAGAAGGACTTCACATTGGTTCCGACAGTGAGTTCCATTTTTGAAACATACATTAAATAGCAAAATTCTATAGCAGATTTCACTTCTTTACGCACATCTGAGTAAATTTTATAGTGCTCGGGTTGAGAAGTTCTCCTATATTGCTGGTGTAGTTTATTCTTTTTGGCAATTAGCCTCTTCAAATCTCTGCTGTACCACTTCGGGTAATTAGACTTGGCTATTTTCTTCATTGGAACACACTTATCGATAACTTTTGCTACTATACCATAGAACACTTCAGTCTTGAAGTCAACGCCCAGTGGACTATCCAAGAAAGTCCAATCAGTCCCATCAAAAAGGTGGTTCATCTGTTCGAAATCAGCTTCGCCAAAAAAGTAGACCATGGCATCGTCTGCACCAAGAGTTTGGAAGTATTCCACCTCAAACTGGAGAACAAGTGCAGGGTGAAACACATCCTCTTCCACGACCACCAAATCCGCTTTATATACTTTAACTGTAGTCTGACTGTCGAAGAATATAAGATCTAATTTCCGACCCATGAAGTTATCAATCAAGTTAACCTGAATCAATTCTAAGTAGGACATACCTTCGGTGACTATTTCCGCTTCAGCTGATAAATTAGTAGCAATTGGACAGTCATCATCAATCCACGAAATGCTGGGAAGATTGAAGTCACCCATCACCAAAAATAGAGAGCTGGGACAAACACTCTTATAGTTTTCGCATGTGGCAGTGAAGACCTCATAAGCTTCAGTCCCTGAATTCGGGGGGAAGTAAACAACTATTTGAGTTTTCTTATTTGTCACCTTTATCCACAAATCCTCAAACAAATTTGAGTTGCTGTGAGACAATTCGGCAGAACTATGAGTAGAGCGCAGCGCCAGCAGCACACCTCCACCCATTGTACAGTTCAGTTTATCATAGGGCCTATCATGCCGAAATACACAATAGACCCTTGGGGAACTCCACAAACTACATTTAAGGGTCTGAAACATATGCTTTGCTCTCATAATTAAAATTATGAGTTATGTGTACTATATGAGATCTGTTGCTCAAAAATGACTCCACCAAGGCATTCACTGTACCTCTTATACCAATAGAATCCAATTTACTCAACAATCTGCTATGATTAATATCAAGCCCATTATAATTATCGTAAATGTTATTCGGAATTTTTTCAATTAGTTTACTTGCAAGCGGAAGAAAAAATGTATCTTTATATTTTGTGGTATCAGTGAAGTGCGATGGCCAGAAGCTGGAGACTTCTGGAGCGGAGATTTTAGAGTAATACACACAGGATCTGTAGGAGGAAATTCGGGAGTAGGAATTGTTATGCGGAAAAAAGTAGGACAGAGTGTAGAAAATTTCTTACAGCAAAGTGACAGGGTAGTTATGGTTAGGTTAGATTCAAAACCTGTAAAAACAGTAATAATACAGGTATATATGCCCACTTCTAACTACAGTGATGAGGCCGTAGAGGCAGTTTATAGTGATATTGAATATGTGCTAGATTTTGTGAGAGGGCACGAAAATTTAATAATTACAGGAGATTTCAATGCAGTCGTAGGCACAGGGCGAGAGGGCGGAATAGTTGGTCCCTTTGGATTAGGCAATAGGAACGATAGGGGAGTGAGACTGATAGAGTTCTGCGATAAACATAACTTAACGGTCGCGAACACTCTATTTCACCATCATGTTAGGAGATGCTATACGTGGAAGATGCCAGGAGACTTAGGGAGATATCAAATAGATTACATTCTCGTTAGGCAAAGATTTAGAAATCAAGTTAGGGATTGTAGAAGTTATCCAGGAGCAGATATAGATAGTGATCACAACATAGTCGTTATGAAAGCCAATCTTAAATTTAAGATTTTGAAAAAAAGAAGCGGAAGAAGGTATCTTGACCCAGAGAAACTAAAAGATGATGATATGCGCAATAAGTTCGAGAAAAAGACAAACGAAGCACTGAAGGGCACGGGTGGAAATATTGTTAGGGACATAGAGGCAGAATGGAATTGCATTAAAAATAGTTTAGTTTCCTCAGCTAGGGATATTTTGGGTCATAAACATAATGAAAGTAGGAAACCCTGGATAACAAAACATATTGTGAGTCTAATAGAGGAAAGGCGAAAATATAAAAATAGGTTAGATGAAACAGGGAAACAAAGATATAAGGCGATCAAGTGGGAAATTATTCGGGAATGTAGGAAAGCGAAAGAGCAATGGATCGATAATAAATGCAAAGAAGTGGAAGATAAATTCGAAGTAGGAAAGACTGATGAAGCATATAAAATAATTAGGAGAAATTTTAGAGAAATTGGATCTAGTACCAAAAACATTAGAAATGAGGCAGGAGATATCCTAATCGGAAGTGGGGAGAAGGCAGATAGGTGGAAAGAATATTTAGGAAACTTATATGCGGGACAGGAAGTGCAAGATATATTAGAAAGCGAAAGCAGTGTAGAGGGTGATAACCTAGGGAGTCCTATAATGAGAGAAGAGTTTGAGATAGCACTAAAAAGTTTAAGGAATAATAAAGCACCAGGTATAGATGGCTTGCAGGCAGAAATCTTAAAGTGCGCAGGTCAAGAGGTAATAGATCGTTTATTTAAACTAGTTAGTCGCATATACCTGACAGGCGAGATTCCAGAAGATTACAAACGGAATATCATAGTAGCTTTGCCAAAAAGGAAAGGCGCGGATAGATGCGAAAATTTTAGAACTATCAGTTTAACTTCCCATGCGTCAAAAATTTTAACTAGAATTGTGCAAAGAAGGATGGAGAAAAAGGCGGAAGAAATATTAGGAGAAGATCAGTTCGGATTTAGACGAAATAGAGGAACGCGCGAGGCCATTCTAGCTTTACGAGTAATTATAGAAAAAACGATAGAAAAGAGAAAGAGCGTCTATATAGGATTTGTAGATTTAGAAAAAGCCTTCGACAACGTAAAATGGGGGAAGATGTTCGAAGTGCTGAGAAAGGTAGGGATGAAATACAGGGACAGAAGAATAATACATAATCTCTACAAAGAGCAAAAGGCAGTTATAGAATGTGAGCAGGAACAAAGGGAAGTAGATATCCGGAAGAGAGTGAGACAGGGATGTGCATTGTCACCTCTAGTTTTCAACTTATATATCGAAGATGCGATTAATATTGTTAAGGAAAGAACAGCCTCAGGGATCAATGTACAGGGCCAAACTATTAACATGCTCAGATTTGCGGATGATATAGCAGTGTTAGCATCTAGCAAAGAAGAATTAGGAGCGGCTTTGAATGAAATGGAAGCAGTTTTGACACAGGGCTTCGGCATGAAAATCAATAAAAAGAAAACTAAAATTTTGGTATGTAGGGGATGTGAAAATAGAACTAAAATGGAAATACAAATTGGAAATGAGAAGATAGAGGAGGTCGCGGATTTCTGCTACTTAGGAAGTAAAATAACTCAAGACGGTAGGAGCACTAAAGATATAAAACAAAGAATGGCGCAGGGCCGAGTTGCGTTTAACAAAAAGAAACAACTGTTATGCTCGAGAACGGTTAATATAGAGACTAGGAAGAGACTCTTAACGTCGTATGTATGGAGTACGGCATTATACGGGTGCGAAACTTGGACAATAGGAGAAGCGGATAGAAAAAGAGTAGAAGCGTTTGAAATGTGGTGCTACAGACGGATGATGAAGATACCGTGGATAGATAAGGTTAGCAATAGGGAAGTATTAGAAAGAGTTGGGGAAAAGCGAAAGGTATGGAAAACAATAAAGAGTAGGAGAGATAGGATGGTAGGACACCTTCTAAGACACGAAGGAATAGTTCGTGACATACTAGAGTCAGAGATAGGAATAAAAAGAGGTAGGGGTAGGCCTCTAGATTAGACTACTGCTCTCAAATAGTTAGGGATGTAGGATGTTCTACTTTTAGGGAAATGCGTAGGTTAGCTCAGGATAGAAAAGAATGGAGGTACGCGTCCAACCAGTCTTCGGACTGAGAACCTTATGATGATGATGATGTACCTTTATGTAGATTTAAGCAACAGTTAAGTTTTGTTCATTACAAGTACATAATTATTTCTCTGTATACCAATTGGGGACAAGAGGCTTAAATGGTCAGAACAATGAATCTTGTGGACCAATTTTCAAGAGGCTGTCAATTCTTACTTGCGTGTCTTGTTATACAGAGTGTCCTAGATAAGCCACGACAACAATGCTATCTCACTTATCTTTAAAGATAGAAACACGTTTAAATGGAGAAAAAGTTTTGCAATTTGGAACTCTTTAATATGCCCTCACAAAAATCGACTTCGCTCTGTTGTTTTCCTAGATATTTGAAAAAAAGAAAAAATTGCAATTTGGTTTTTTGTTAATAACTTCGTTATTTATTAATATTTTAATGATTTGTAAAAACAGGTTTAAATGGTTGTTTGGCCCGCATATTTCACAGCACTCTAAAATTGTCTCCGACGTTTCATACGCTTGCAGTCATCATCAGGTTTATTTTTTCTTATGGACGCCATATATGATTTTTATGTCCTTAAATGTCTTATTTTTTGCTGAGAATAGCAACCTATAACAAATAGGTAATATTCCAGCACAAATAGTCTTAGAACATAAAATTCTATTATTTTGGACTACAATTTAGTTGGCCTTGGAAAAAAAATTACAAAAATGTAATTTTACAAAATATGAACTTTCTAAACAATAAGAAAGTGTGAAAGAAAATTTTAACGATGAAATTAGAGATAAGTTTAATTTTTTTTGAGTTTCAAAGTTGGTGTCTTCCCAATGCATAGGTACTTTCTCTATTTACAAAACAATCTGTCTACTTGTAATATTTTGAATTAAGTTACAATAACTTGCACGATTGACGATTCCAATTCAATAAAGTTATTGAAGGCCTAAAAATAAGCTGTACAAAGACGCCGAATGCTACCAGCGAAATTGTAGAACGAGCACAAATTTGCATCGAATATGAAGGGGCACATTTTGAACATTAGCGACAATAAGTTGTTTTCGTTTGTTTTGTAACTAGTTTTTATTATTCTCGTGATGTTTTTTGTTTTTGAATTTTGAAATTATAATTTCCTGGGGCGGCAAATACAATTTTGAACTAAACTATTTTTTTGGCAGTTTCTACTGCTACAAATTATGAGTGTTTCATTGATTTCTACTTAACGAAATAAAACTGTAAGAATTCTTGCAAAATTACTCCTTAATAAAGTTGTTTCTCCATGCTATTTTGTGCCTGCGGGACTTAGATTTTTTAAATTTTTCAGAGTTTGTTGTGTCTGATGTGCCTATTGATTTTGTGTTTGAGTATTCCTGTGTTTTTAGTAGTGACTTAGATATTTATATTATTTGTATTTACCGTTCGCCTCAAAAGGATCTTAATGTATTTTTTGCTTCACTTAACATTTTGTTGTCATCTGTGATGGGGAAACGCTCTCGAATTGTATTGACTGGGGACTTCAATATCGACTTTCGGGAGAACAATAATACAACAAAAAAACTAGCCGATTTGTTTCATGTTTTTGGCCTTGAGATGCATGTGGAGACTCCTACACGTATCACTGCCGACAGCTCTAGTATTACTGATTATGTTGTTAGTAATTTTCCTTCTGGTGCGAGTCCGTTAGCACTGGTAAGTAAACAACACTTTTTTGTCTGATCATGAATTTTTGACCTTTTCTGTCAATGTATGTGGCTCACTGAAGATATTCGTACGTAAGGGCATATAAAAGATCTGAGAGTGTTAATTCATTTAAGGACGCGTGTCTGTTGACTATCAGTTTGATCACCTACTTGCTTTCCTAGAGAGTTCCCATGATAGGTGTTTTCCTTTGAAGCGTCATGCTAAAGTGAGTGAAAAACCATGGATCACACATGGTATACGTGTCTCATCTAGAAATAAAACTTGTCTACATGTCTTGAGGAAATTTTTCACTGATTCAACATTTATCAAGGATTACTATTTTAAATATAAAAAAATCTTCAAGTCTACAGTCAGATTGGCCAAGTCCAATTACATTAATTCCAGAGTTAATAGTTCGAATAAAAAAGGCAGAGAACTCTGGAATATCATTAATACAAGTTTGGGGACAAAAGAGTCTCATAGTGACGTTCACCTATGTGTTGGCGATGCAGTGGTTAGGGATGTTGAGGCAGCTAATTGCCTGAATAATTACTTTTCAACAATTGCACAGAGATTGGTTAGTCGAATACCAGCTGTTGCAACTACTGCATCTAATTTCTTGACCGCTAATGTTGCCAAGCAGAATGATACTTTTGTTTTTTTTTCCAACTGATGTCGGTGAAGTTGCACGTACTTTGAGACTTGTATCTAGAAAAGTTTCCTATAGGGACCGGATCCCTGCCATCATTTTTTCTTATTTAACTATTAATATTCATCTGTGTCTTGCTGATCTTATAACTAAGTCATTCATCTTTAAAAAAAGCGTTTATCGTGCCATTGCATAAGGGGAGTGAATTTGGGCCAGAAAATTTTCGGCCGATCTCATTGTTGCCGACCGTTTCTAAGCTGATTCAGAGGCTGGTCAAGGCCAGATTTGTTAGCTTTTTGGACAAATGCTCTACCTTGTCCAGTTTGCAGTTTGGTTTCCGTAATAATAAGAGTACTGGTCTGGCCATTTTTTCTTTTCTGGACCATGTATATGAGGCAAAAAACACTCACTGCAACTCCCATTATATTCCTGTTTCTGTGTTTCTCGACCTCTCTAAGGCTTTTGATTGTGTTGACCACTCTATTTTGTTGGAGAAGTGCTCATATTATGGATTCAGGGGTGTTTCTGGGGGGTGGATTCGTTTTTATCTGATGGGAAGATGCCATGCCGTTTCTATTGTCAACGCTGATTGTCAGAAATTTACATCTGACTCTGCTCAGTCTATGTATGGGGAGCCTCAGGGTTCTGTCTTGGGCCCACTTCTCTTTCTGTTGTACATAAATGATATGTCTTCTCTGCGCATTAGTGAGTTCGTTCAGTTGACACCAATATAACTTGGTTCGGTAGTGATGGTCATGAGTTGCATGACAGGATTGTGTCCGACATGTAGCTCTTGAGATGTTGGTTTGCGGCGAACAGGTTGACTCTTAATCTGGATAAGACTTGTCTTATGAATTTCAGGCATGGCGTATTGTTTGCTCTTTCTTCAGATGGCGTTATAATTTCATCTGTAAATACTACTAAATTTTTAGGTGTTCATCTCGACCATAGATTGAATTGGCAGGAGCGCATTAAACACCTAAGTACAAAGTTATCTAGATCTTGTTTTGCCCTTAGGACTCTTATGAATAATTACCATTTACTTGTGGCTAAAAATGCGTATTTTGCGCTGTTTGAGTCACATCTCCGATATGGTATACCTTTCTGGGGTTACTCCTCTGCCGAAAATTTTAATTATATCTTTCGATTGCAGAAGAAGGCAGTGAGAATTCTCTCAAGGCGTCTTCCTCGTACCCCTTCAAGGCCGCTTTTTGAGAAGCTGAGAATACTGCCACTGGCATGTATTTACATTTATGAGATAGCTGTTCTGCAGTTTCGGCTTAAGAATAATTGTGTCACGGGGGAACAGATTCATGAGCATTTTACGCGGTCTGCAGTGTTATTGTATCAGTCGAGGCCCTACTCGGAAAATTTTAAGAGAAGTGTAATATATATGTCCATTCAAATATTTAATAAGCTACCTGCATCAATTTCTTCCATTTCAACTTTTTTACTGTTCAAGGCTTCTTTAAAAAGATTATTAATTGATAAGTTGTACTATAGTGTAGATGATTTTCTCGGGGGTTGAGAGTGTTGTTCCCCGGTTTCCTCGTATGAGGTTTTGATATATTTTATATTTTTTTCTTTTGTTTTGATTTGTGATTTATTTTGTTTGATATGTTATGTGTTCTATCTATGTATTCTGTATTGTGTTTTCTGTCTATGACATCATCATCATCATAAGGTTCTCAGTCCGAAGACTGGTTGGACGCGTACCTCCATTCTTTTCTATCCTGAGCTAATCTACGCATTTCCCTAAAAGTAGAACATCCTACATCCCTAACTATTTGAGAGCAGTAGTCTAATCTAGGCCTACCCCTACCTCTTTTTATTCCTATCTCTGACTCTAGTATGTCACGAACTATTCCTTCGTGTCTTAGAAGGTGTCCTACCATCCTATCTCTCCTACTCTTTATTGTTTTCCATACCTTTCGCTTTTCCCCAACTCTTTCTAATACTTCCCTATTGCTAACCTTATCTATCCACGGTATCTTCATCATGCGTCTGTAGCACCACATTTCAAACGCTTCTACTCTTTTTCTATCCGCTTCTCCTATTGTCCAAGTTTCGCACCCGTATAATGCCGTACTCCATACATACGACGTTAAGAGTCTCTTCCTAGTCTCTATATTAACCGTTCTCGAGCATAACAGTTGTTTCTTTTTGTTAAACGCAACTCGGCCCTGCGCCATTCTTTGTTTTATATCTTTAGGGCTCCTACCGTCTTGAGTTATTTTACTTCCTAAGTAGCAGAAATCCGCGACCTCCTCTATCTTCTCATTTCCAATTTGTATTTCCATTTTAGTTCTATTTTCACATCCCCTACATACCAAAATTTTAGTTTTCTTTTTATTGATTTTCATGCCGAAGCCCTGTGTCAAAACTGCTTCCATTTCATTCAAAGCCGCTCCTAATTCTTCTTTGCTAGATGCTAACACTGCTATATCATCCGCAAATCTGAGCATGTTAATAGTTTGGCCCTGTACATTGATCCCTGAGGCTGTTCTTTCCTTAACAATATTAATCGCATCTTCGATATATAAGTTGAAAACTAGAGGTGACAATGCACATCCCTGTCTCACTCCCTTCCGGATATCTACTTCCCTTTGTTCCTGCTCACATTCTATAACTGCCTTTTGCTCTTTGTAGAGATTATGTATTATTCTTCTGTCCCTGCATTTCATCCCTACCTTTCTCAGCACTTCGAACATCTTCCCCCATTTTACGTTGTCGAAGGCTTTTTCTAAATCTACAAATCCTATAGAGACGCTCTTTCTCTTTTCTACCGTTTTTTCTATAATTACTCGTAAAGCTAGAATGGCCTCGCGCGTTCCTCTATTTCGTCTAAATCCGAACTGATCTTCTCCTAATATTTCTTCCGCCTTTTTCTCCATCCTTCTTTGCACAATTCTAGTTAAAATTTTTGACGCATGGGAAGTTAAACTGATAGTTCTAAAATTTTCGCATCTATCCGCGCCTTTTCTTTTTGGCAAAGCTACTATGATGTTCCGTTTGTAATCTTCTGGAATCTCGCCTGTCAGGTATATGCGACTAACTAGTTTAAATAAACGATCTATTACCTCTTGACCTGTGCACTTTAAGATTTCTGCCTGCAAGCCATCTATACCTGGTGCTTTATTATTCCTTAAACTTTTTAGTGCTATCTCAAACTCTTCTCTCATTATAGGACTCCCTAGGTTATCCCCCTCTACACTGCTTTCGCTTTCTAATATATCTTGCACTTCCTGTCCCGCATATAAGTTTCCTAAATATTCTTTCCACCTATCTGCCTTCTCCCCACTTCCGATTAGGATATCTCCTGCCCCATTTCTAATGTTTTTGGTACTAGATCCAATTTCTCTAAAATTTCTCCTAATTATTTTATATGCTTCATCAGTCTTTCCTACTTCGAATTTATCTTCCACTTCTTTGCATTTATTATCGATCCATTGCTCTTTCGCTTTCCTATGACGGGCTAAATAAATGATTTGATTTGATTTGATAACTAAATTTTTCTACTAAATTATGAATTTCATTTTCTGCAGCTATTATTTTTGATATAATATCAACTTGTTATAGGTTGATATTCTCATCAGAAAATAAGCTATTTAATGATATAAAACTCCAATATGGCGCCCATAAGAAAAAATAAACCTGATGATGACTGCAAGTGTATGAAACGTCGGAGACAATTTTAGAGTACTGAGAAATATGCGGGTTAAACAACCATTTAAACCTGTTTTTAAAAACCATTAAAATGTTAATAAATAACGAAGTTATTAACAAAAAACCAAATTGCAATTTTTTCCTTTTTTTCAAATATCTAGGAAACCAACAGAGCGAAGTCGATTTTTGTGAGGGCATATTAAAGAGCTCCAAATTGCAAAACTTTTTCCCCATTTAAACGTGTTTCTATCTTTAAAGATAAGCGAGATAGCAATGCTGTCAAGGCTTATCTGGGAGACCCTGTATACTGGAAGAGTGGGAACAGCTGCCTCCTCAAATTATTCGAAATTTAGTTGAAAGTAAACCCCGTCGTTGCGCTGAAGCTTTACGAGTTTGCTTACTTTCCATTAAATTACGTCATTAAATGGAATGGAAGATACGTCATTCCAGTGAAAAAATATCAACATTTTTATCAGTGGCTCCTTTTTCGTTTTGATTATTGTATCTCTAGCTGCGAAACCTAAACTGCCTTACAGTGTGTTATTACATTTATACCAGAAAAAGTGACAGACCTTGTTCTCGCTCGCGGCAGACGGCTGGTGAAACATCCTTTTTCGGTTTGGCTGTAGTTGCCCTTTGCAGGCTCTGTCTCGCGTGGATTGCTCTAGCATGAGCCGCACTTCTAACACTTCGTACAAGCTTCGATTTTGGTGCTGTCGCACTCTCTATTACGCCACTTCCGTTACTCGGTATTGTAATATTCGACACAGAAGAATTTGTCGATATATTACTCGCAGTTTCTGCATTGTTATTCGGTGTTAACGGAGGAAGATTGCTTGGCTGAGTTTCCGTACTTGGTTGCTCCTCCGATTGTCTGCCAGAAGCAAGCAGGAAATAAATTTTTGCGTCTGAAAAGAAAATCAAATACTTACTGATGAAGATTGTCCTCCACGACAGGCAGAATTTCCTCTTCCACAGCATCATTCACCGGTAATTCTTGAGCATCAGCTTCCGTACTGCAAGAATCGCAATCTTCATCATCAGTACTGCTGCTTAACAACGAACTGACTGAACTATCCACGTTCGGCCCCACGCTCGAAATACTCCCACATTTTCCCTCATCCTTGCTATCCAAGAAAACACTCTTCTGCTCCATTTTATTGATGATCGGCACCAAAATCGGCGGTAAACGAAAATATTCGTTACTAGAAGTGTTCGATGAAGACGTATTTTGAGAATTCTCTGTATCTTGAGAGGAAGTCCTCAGTAACATCTTTTTTTTCTCGGGCAGAATAGGAACTTTGTTACCAGAAGACGCGGTCAAATTTCTTAGTTTGCGAGACGCAACGGTCTTACTTATTTCCATTTTCCCTGGCAGAGAAGTCAATATAAAGTCGCAATCAGGTTTCAAATTAGGATCAGCGACAATCGCACCACTACTCGTCGAAGTTTTTACACTCAAACACTTAGTTTGCGACCTCAGGAGTTCCCAATTCGTCCTCGCATTCGATATGATCTCTTCCCTGCGTACGTTCAAGCAAACATCGCTCGTTAAACTCAAAAAAGCCGAGTTAGAAGACTCTTTGTTACGCCTCCAAGCCATCCCTGCTTTCCTCACTTGCTCCGTCACTTGCATGCCGTTCAAATTTACTAAACACGGCAAATAGGACACTAAGAAAGAAACGCAATCGCCGTTCAAAGAAACGGGGTTCCCATCGACCGATATCTCTCTTATACTGGTAGATTTCGCTACACTACTCATTTCTTCAACACTGAAAGAGAAAATAAACATACGCCAATCAAAAAACATATACTTACCACTGTAACTCGTTATTGCTCAAAAACAATTTCTGTAAATTCGGAGTTTCCGCAAAACAAAGCAACTTCCTCAATCTGTTTCTCCGCAGATTCAATTCTTGCAGCGATTTTAAGCCCTGCAAATCAACTAAGCCGATCTGACGTATCTGATTCCCAGCCAAATTTAAAACTTTCAAATCGCATAGCGCGGACAGTCCAGTTACTTGTAAAATTTGATTACCGTGTAAATCTAGGACTTCTATTTTCTTTAACGCGTTCAAACCTTCAATTCTTTTGATTCTATAAAATTAATGCATGATCGTTGTTGAAGCTAGTAAATGCTTGACAAACCTGTTTTTTCCTAGTAACAAAACCCTGAGATTCTCCAAACCGTCCAAACAAGTGATCCTTTCCAGTTGATTATCGTAAAAATCTAGAAAAACTAAACAGGGAAAACTCTGGTGTTTCAAACTATCGGTATTATTCAATAAGTTGTGCTGCAACGACAATAATCTTAAATTACTCTCCCCTTCTATTACGGGGAGCATCGTCAATCCTCTGCGATCCAAATTTATCCTATCCGGGTTTTTCTCCTTCTCTTTCGATGAACGAGATATGTGAAACGTCCCATCGGCGAGCGATTGTAAAGAAATTGGGTCGCACGACGCATGCTCGTTTAAATTAATCTTATTGGTACTCGGAAATGTTGTGCGTGGTCTCTTTATAATTTTTTTGCCTCTATTAGGTAGTGCTGGACCTATGGTCAAGAAGGCTTTATTCGTGGTCTGCTCGCTAGGTGCAATATTCGTATATGTTTGCCGTGCATGTTTTAATTCCTAGAATTTCGCTGTAATAAACAAAATATGTAGATACTTATGCAGAAATCTATTACCTTTTTAGCAGAATTACTGCTATTTAGCATTTATATTCAAGTCATTCAGTTATTCAACAAAGAAAATAAATTAAAAAACAACATTTTATGGTTATGTAATGTCAATGAACTGTCACTCAAATAAACAAAGCCAGAGTCGGTAATTCAGTGATCCGCATAAACGTCAAACTATGTTATGTTAAGTTAACCTAGATTAAATATGACCAACTTATTTAAATATAATCGGCATTTTTTGTCGATTTTCCAAAGGAATTATGCTAGAAAGGACTCGGGCAGTAAGTTTTATTGAACATAACAATGAAGTTCTTACGAAAATATTTTTTAGGTGTCAGTATGTTGGGGGGTGCGTTAAAGAAGAAAAAGGTTGGAAAAGTGGGTCCTACGATTGAAAAAAAGGTGCTTCCAGTTGAAACGGATCCAAATATATTAGTAAATTACGTCTGTGGTTCGAATATCTTTAAAACGGGCGAAGATATAAAATTAAAGCCCGACAACGAATACCCGGATTGGCTATGGGATATTAGGACCGGTAAACCGCCACCGCTCGAAGAGCTGGATCCCAACTCGAAAATTTACTATCGAAGATTGCGTACTCTTGGAATGAGAAGGAATAACTTGTTAGCAAAATTACGGAAGTTCTAAAAATAATTGAATAAAAGTTGATTTGTAGCGTTTAATTTTTATTGGGTACACCTTTTAAATACAAAAACAGATTTCATGAAATATAATCAAAGATGAATGCGAAATTAAATTATAGTTTGTTCCGTGATTATACTTCGCTCCATCAACAAATCATTCGCTGTAATCGTGGGGAGATCTTTAATTCCATCTTTATCGATCAATTGCACTTTAAAATTGGGCAGATTTACGATTAATCGTTGATGGACTTCACGCACACATTTTTTCATGAGTTCGTAACCCTGCTCTGGGTTTAGCGAGTCCAGATGATACCGATCCATAATAGAGAACGTAAAGAACCCTCCGTAACCGTGCGCCGCATATTTCAATTCCGCAAGTGATGCTAAATAATCCAAATAGTACAATTGCGGACCTTCTTCTGCATCATATCCCGCCAGGAGCATATTCACTTGATACGCGCTCTATAATAAACAATTCGTAAATACCACAGTCAATTTTATCAAGTCTGGGATCAGTATACCTTACTACGAAGAGCATCAGCCAAATTGCGGCGAGTAAAAGAAGCTGCCTCCTTCGGACTTAACTCGTACCCATTTCTCATTTTATAAAGTTGTATATTCTTTGCGATATACTCAGCAAACTGAGTAGTGTCCCCTCTTTCACCAGAGACAGCCATTACGAGTTTATCAGATAGTTTATACAATTTATTGTAATCTAACCCGAAAAAAGAACTTAGTCATTAAAACTTCGACTCGATGTTTTCATAATTTACCTGTTTTCATTACAATAATGCTTTGGGCGCTCGTCATATCTGCAGCGACGAGCACAAAATCTTTAAATTTAATGCCAATAAGACACTCCATTTCAACACTATTCAATTATATGTCAGAATAATTGCTTTGTAATGTAATGATTTGAGGTTAGTTTGACATTAGCGTCAAATGTCACTTATCGACTGAGAATACATAGAACAGGATGATGAGAAAACATAAAATTTAATACACCAAATAAATCAGTGGCCTCTAATTGGCTAGCGCTCCAGAGATGGAGGTTTGTTTGGAATCAAAATTAATGTCCTTTCCTTTAGTCTGATGTTCTGTGGTTTACTCTAACTCTATTTTGTGTTCCCTGACTCTATGGGGATCTCAGGAAACAGCCAATAGGAAGTGAGCGAATATCGCTTAGCAGCGCCTCACTGTAGCGAATTTATAAATGTTTGGTGGTAATCTGGCAATTCAGTTGTCACCTGTCAGTTTAAGTTTTTCGTGTATCTAGGTGTATTGGTGTTAAATTAAATCAAACTATAACTTCCTATAAGAAGAAAACTACGGTAATTTTATAGGCAACACTTTATTTACAAAAATAAGTAAAAATTTACGATTTCATACGCTTTTTCCCGAATAATGAAATAAACAAATCATTTTTAGTTTCATCCGTCCAATTATTTTCTTCCATGGGTGCCATAAAATTAACCAATTTCGGATGTACCGTGTACCGAATTTTTCTACCCTTAGTAGCCTTCGTATCGACCGCTTTTCGCATCTTGCTTCTCATGCTTTGCAACTGTACCCACTGTCTGCCCAGTTGTATCGGATCCGTTACATCTGCCGATTTAAATTCGATCAACTCGCGCAAGATTTGATGATAGAAGTCGTCATCGTCGAAGATTTCGGTATCACGCTCTTCGTCATTAGATTTGCCGAGTATTTCGTAATTTGATCGTTTTAGTCGAGTTCGCTCAATTAATTTATTTTTGTCCAATAAAATGTGGTTAATTTGGTTTAAAACTGAGATGTTTACATTGTTTTTCGAGACGGAAATCTTAGTTTTGTCGTCCCATTTTTGAATAACGGAATCTCTATATTTCCGATACTTCAAATGACTATCGTCGATGGTTTTCCCATAATCGTTACATTTTCTTCTTTTTGCTTCAGGTTCTTCGTCATTATTTTCCTCACTTTCACTGTTATCTTCATCGCTTGAAATTATTTCTTCGCTTTCCCCTTCTTCTTTTGAATCTGTTTCTTTTAACAATCTCTTAGTTTCTGGGTATTGTTTTAAGCATAGCGATTGCAATAGCAACAATTTTGCCAATAAATTACTAACACCTTGTTCTGTTTGAGCGGTTTTCTTCTGAAAGTCAGAATCACCCTCGTTTTTGCAATTAACAAACGTCTCTGCTTGCGGCAGCTTATTGGCAGTAATCAAGCACTTCTGTAGCTGTATTCTCATCTCTAGGAGACTCTCCCAAATGCTTAATTGGTTTCTAACACACGTTCCTTTAGATATTTCGTCGGATACATCAGTATCGCGCAAATGTTTAAAATTGGCTTCGTTCTCTGCAATTGAATCATTTTCTTCTTCATTTTCATCTTCACTAGCAGTATCTTCATCTTCGCTAGAACTTTCTTGGTCAATTTCTTCCACGAAATCACTTTTTTCATCGTCTAAAATTCCGAAATGTTCATAAAAGTTATATTAAAATTGTCAACAAAATTTTTATACCCGATGATTGTTTCTGATCAGAATCGGACTCGTTTGATTCTTTCAGATCTTTTCTTGACGATTTCTTGCCTTTATATCTCTCATCTTCGTCCAAAAAAATACTGGGGTGTTGTAATCGCAAAATAGTAGGGTTAGGTTCAGCATCTTCAAAATCTTCGTTATAATCTGGTGCTACTAAAGTAGCCCCATCAATATCATCTTCTGGGTCAAAGCTCACAGGGGCACTACTTAGTACATCGCTAATTTTATCCGCTAACGACTCTTTTTGAGGTTTTTTCAACATTTTTGCTCTATACACGCATGGGGCAGCAAATGTCAAATTGTAGGTCAAATAACCGCTTGGGTGCGTTCGAGAACTCCACCCTGGCTTAAGATATACACAGGTGCATCGGGTGGCTGTCCGAGAACTAAAATAAAATGTAAAAATTACCTAAGTTAAGCGTTCGAGAAGTGATTAGAATTTCAACTTACCTATATGGAAAGTGTGGAAAATTTTAACAGTCATGCGCAGTAATGTTTCGAACAAGTGTTTTGCCTAATTTTCGCGAATTACTAATTTCAATCGTGTTTATTCCCTTTCGAAGTGAATTTTCGTTTATAAAGGAAAACATTACTCTAACAAAAGGGGTACACGCCCTTGTAAATTACACATTGCTTACTTTTTGACGTCCTGATAGTGACAGATGACAGTGATTCATCATAGTTCTCGAACGCAGCCCTGCTGGTAGTTATTAAGTTAAGCTGTAGTTTAAACGATTGGCAGTTTAAATTGAAATAGAAGGCGCGTTTTTCTACAATTCAAATTTCTTTTTTTTTAATAAACAAATCTTCGCTTTTATAATTTTCTATATTTTTACAATCTGTTTTATGAAGATATTTTAACATAAAACTTATTAACAAATTTAAGAAGATGGAAGCAAGTAAAATAAATAAAAGGTATGTACATAATAAAAGTTTTTAAATGATCGCGTTTCAGTGGATCAGAAAATAAACGAAGAGTACATCTGGGCTATGAGGACCCACCTTCAGCAGTCCGATACAGATTTGTGGAAGGAGAGGAAAGCTGCCACTGTATCCCACGAGTCCTTGGACGCAAACATGAGGCCGAAGAGCACCATCCACATGTCGGAGAACTATCAGACCAAAGTTCTGGCTTCTTTCGTGCCGGATGAAATCATTTTTAACGTCAGCGACTACTCGATCAGGTGCTACGACGCCTGCTTGCTCTTCGGGGATGTTTCAGGTGAGAGTTTTGCTGACACACTGTTTTTTAAGTAAATAATAATAAACAATGGGTGTAAGCCGTAACTAAGCACCAAAACAAGTAAAGCCCACTTAGATATGGTTCCGTTTTAACAATAGGCTTTACTGACCTTTGCGAAAAATACAACAAAACCGGCAGAGGTGGTCCATCGAGGCTGACGCAAGTCTTGAACAGCTACATAGGGTCTATGGTTCTCGAGGTGATGTCACACGGGGGTGATGTTTTGAAGTTCTCGGGAGATGCGTTTTTGGCTATGTGGAAGAGCAGTTCGAATCAGTCGATGCAAGATATCGTCCACGATGCTCTAGATTGCGCGTTGATGATACAAAAATCGTACGGTACTTACGAGACAGACGTCGGGGTGTTTTTGAGGGGTATTTATCTTGTGTCGTCGCGTATTTTCTTAATAAACTTGATCGTTGCAGTAAAATTAGCAATTTCGGCCGGCCTAGTGAAATTCTCTCTTATCGGCAAGCCGAATAACTCTCATTACGTGGTGCTGGGCCAGCCGATTTGGGACGTTAAAGCTGCTGAACACAGGAGCAGTGCCGGTGAAATTATAGTGTCGATATCGGCGTGGCAGTACGTGAATCCCGCTGAATACATTCACGAGGAAATGGAAGGGGGGCTGCACATTAAAGTGCAAGGTTGCGGGGCCAACTGGAGGAGCACCCAACGAATGACGAAGAACGGTAAGTTTAAGGAGCAGTTTTTCGGTCTTAAAACACGTTTTATGACCGTCAGACGAAGAAGAACGGGACACCAGCGATTCGGACGAGGTATCGCTTGAAGAACACGTTGCCGATGAGTTTATGAGTAACGTATTTCATCCGCCTTTGTTTTCTCTTCTATTTTCGCCCATTTTTTAGTAAGACCGAGTGTTAACAGAGCTGCTAGATTAGAATTAAAAGAGGACTTGAGGCGTTTCATCATAAGGCCGATCATGAGAGCGATAGACTTGGATGAGCCGCTAGAATATCTAACAGAAATGCGGCAAATCGTCATTCTGTTTATCAATGTCGTGACGTATCCTATAGAAATTGACGAATTTATCGCTTTGGTCGACCAGTCGTACAAAATAGTGTGCAGGTGAATTTTTGTCCACTATAATAATAATAGTACGTTTATTTAGCATAGCTACCTATTACCTAACTATACACTTCTTACAACTAAAAAATTAATAACAAAATAACAAAAATCAGTCATCCAATAGCACAAAATACATTGCATTTGTCTTACCAATATTAAGTTTCAACTTATTCGCTGCAAATTATTCACTTAATTACTTAATTAATGGATGATTGTCCAGAGTGATATGTGGGAGATAAATTTACATAAAATTAAAGAAGTTAATGAGATTCATGCTAGAAAATTGCGTTCTTTGGTTTTTCCCGCGTCGCGGCTGGAGAATGATCCGATTCAAGAAAATATAGTTGTTAATGAATCGTCCGAGACTTTCAATGATACAGAAATTGCCTTCCTTAAGAAAGGTTTAAAATTTAATTTGCCTTTTCGAAAATCGCCGGTTATGGATATGGTAGCGGGTATTGAGAGTTCTGTTCAGAAATTGGATAACTTGGATAGGAACTTTATTAGGAGCGCATGCAAAATACAAATTACTAAGAACATAAAGGATAATAAATATAAAAGTAAGAGCACAGTGAAAAACAATCACTATTATAGTATCGTTGAAGGACTCACACAAAAAGATTGTTTTTATTTGAAAGCGGACAAGGGAAATAAGATTGTGGTATTAGATAAAGCAGATTACTTCAATAGAGTGGAAACTTTTTTGAAGGATGGTCCATACAAAGAGGTTAAGAAAAATCCATTGCCAAAATTGGTCAGTTCGGCTAAGAAAGCCATGAAAGATTGTCCAAATCTTATTACCCCCCAAAACAAATTTAGGTTTAGTGTGTCTAATCCTGTAGTTCCCAAGATGTATGTCCTTCCTAAGATTCATAAACCAGGTAGATCGGTGAGATCCATCATTTCCGGTATTAACTCGCCAACCTGTCTGCTTTCTAAATGGCTAACGAAGGAATTCACCGCATTGCCCACAGCTCCGGAAAGTTTTTCAGTTGTGAATTCGTTGGAGTTTATTAATAAAATTAAAAATATAGTACTTGATGAGGGTGAGGTGTTGGTTTCTTTCGATGTTGTATCGTTGTTTCCAAGTGTACCTATACCTACTACGCTTGCATATTTGGAGGAGCTACTGACTGAAAATGAAGTGGACAGAATTGTAGTGGATGAATATTTAAAATTGACCTCACTATGTATGTCCCAGAATTGTTTTCAGATTAATGGTAAGTTTTTTGAACAGCAGGAAGGGACTGCTATGGGCAATAGTTTATCTCCGTTTTTGGCTAATCTGTTCATGAGCAGGTTTGAAGTGTTGTTTAAAAGAGACAGTGAGTACTTCCCTCGAGTATGGTTGCGTTATGTGGATGACGTGTTCGCTGTTTTCGATACCAAGAGGAGTAGAATTGAGGATTTTTTAGATAATTTAAATTCACGTTATAATAGTGTGAAATTCACATTTGAAATGGAACAAAATGGTTCAATCCCTTTTTTGGATGTCTTGGTTGTTAGGAACAGCATTGGCGGATTGGAATTTGATGTGTATAGGAAGGATACTAATATAAGTAGGTTTATTGTGAATGATTCACAACATTCAATACAACATAAACTTTCGGCTTTGCACTTTTTGGTCAACAGATTGTTGTCATTTCCTCTGTCAAAGGTAAGATATCAAAAAGAATTAAAATATATAAAAGATGTTGCGATTCATAAGGGGTACACGACTGTCTTAGTTGATAGATTGATAAGCAGAATTAGACACAAAAAGTTTGTTAAGGATTCCACGACTTTCTCTATGTCACCTACCGAGAATAAGAAATATGTTAAAATTCCGTATAGTTTGGCACATACCAGAGGCTTGGAACCAATTTTTAAGTCGCAAAATTTATGTGTAGCATATACCGCTAAGAATACCATCAAGCAGCTGTTGGGAAATCCCAAGGATAAAGTAGAGGACAAGCAGAAGTCGGGAATTTATGAAATAAAGTGTAGTGGTTGTGACAAGAGTTATATTGGGCAAACAAGGCGTACAATCGTCACTAGGTTTAAGGAACATATGGCACATTTTAGATATAATAGAATTGAGAAGTCAAGTGTTGCCCAACATATCTTTGATACCGGCCACCCTGTACATGAGAAGGATCTTCGGCTTATGAGGTCGGTATCGGACAATAGGGAATTAGACGCTTATGAGAGTATGTTTATTCGAAAGTATGAAGGTAAACTTATTAATTCAGATTTAGGTCCAATTTCTGATTCCGTATTGTTAGATGTCGTTAATGTGTAGGCGTGCAGGGTTTAACCAGAAAAATGAAAGGGTGCAGGGGTCAAGGTCTTCTTTATTGCAGTTTACTGTAGTTATTTGCTAGCCCATATAAGCCATGGACCTTCGAGGTTATTTGGTAATATGGGATTCATTTTCTATTTTTGTTTCATTCAAGTCAATTATCCTGAAGATAGGATATTTTAATTGAAACTGCAGTAAAGATGGCAATGGCAACCTTTTTGTACATTTGTGATAGTGAAAATAAGAATAGAGTGGTATAAAAATGAGCGTATGCCCGGATATTGAATTTTCTATCCTAGTGTGATTAATGTTGATGTCACAAGTAACGTCAGTGCTACGTCACTTTAAGTAGGGTCCCTGTATTTAGAGAGTATCGCAATCTCCGCCATGTTTACTCACAATAACAGGCGTCAAATTTGAATTGTGCCGGAACGTCAGATTTTATATTTGACATGTGTTACAAATTGCGGATTCACCTTCTGATTTTTGATCCATAAACAAATAAAATTTGACTGTAATGCGTTGAGGAATAATACTATAGACCAGATTGTGGAAATATATATCACTGATTCACAAAAGACGATAAAATATAAACACCAAACAAACCAACATTACAGTTGGACTTTGACTGACATATGACATTTTGCTGCTGACACGGCAGTCCGCCATGTTTACTCACAGTTCTGAAACATAGTGGAGCCATTGATTGCGGTACTCTCTAAATAGAGGGACCCTAACTTTAAGTATATATTGGGGATTGTCTCCGTGCGGAGTTCATTCTAGCTTGAGAGCTGATCGAGTGCACTTCGATTCTTTCGGAGTGGTGAGCAGAAAATACCTGACTTATATTATTGTTATTGTCACTATCATTGTTTCACATCATTATTGTTGTTATTATTATTGTCATATATATAATTTTTTTTTTTTTTTTTTTGCATTAATGTTATTGCCATTTTTATTTTTATTACTATAGGTTTTTCCCTGCTACTGAAGATGGCAGCTTAGCTGCCGAAATGCGTATATAGTATTTCAAAATTTATGTGGTTAGGGGTACAATTGATTCTTGAATCACTTAATTACTGTCCTAAGTTTTCCCCCTCGAGAGAAATCAGCGTTGGCCTATTTTCAGTTTTTTTCAATTATCTCTTAAACCATCAACTTTATCAACAAAATACTTATTATCAAAAATAATCTAGACTAAATTTCCAATAAAAAAGTCCTTTACCATTTTTTTCTAAAATTAACCGTTGCGTCGCTACGGCCGTTCAAAGTGGAACCCTTTTTGGTTACTATTATAACTGAGATACAAGATAGCCGGATGAGACAAATTACAATACAGGACGTAAGTGCCTCCGTCATACGTCAGATTTTCATTCCAAACAAAACAAAAGCACGTGCCATTTGACGTTTATCGATATTATTTACGTCTTAGATTAGTTTTTGCAATATAATTATAGACGTTTTGCAGTGAAAACAGTTTATTGTCAATTTGTGTGTTGGACTTACGTGTAAAAACTTGAAAACAAAAAGGGCTCCACTTTGAACGGCCGTAGCGACGTAACGGTTAATTTTAGAAAAAAATGGTTCGGGACTTTTTTATTGGAAATTTAGTCTAGATTGTTTTTGATAATAGGTATTTTGTTGATAAAGTTGATGGTTTAAGAGATAATTGAAAAAAAACTGAAAATCCGTACCTTCTTTGGGCCATAAGGGCCAACGCCGACTTTGCTCGAGGGGGAAAACTTGGGACAGTAATAAGTGGGTCCAAATAAAGAGATTAAGGCCATTTCCAGCTTTCCACTAATTATTTCCTTATTAAACTACATGTTGTATTTTTTGTGTTCCTCTTTTGCTTTACAAACGTTGCCATAACTAGATGATGGTCTAAATCTGCGTTTGCTCCTCTAGAACTCCTTATATCTTCTTGCTACGAGTATGCGGTCAATCCTGGTTACTTTGTTTTGTGCCAGGGTACCCTTGTTTCTTCGTAAACAAACATTACTTTCAGCGTGGTAGACGAAATGGAGGGTTGCGTGAATAAAGTCTCTCTCTTCGACAAAGACTTGATGTTTGTGATAATATTTGGCTTGAGAGGTTTCAAGCACGAGCTGGAGAGCCAGATTGGCTTGAAGTGCGCCTCACAGTGTTATAACGCCATTTCGGCGATTAAAAACGTCAAATCTACTTCTGTCGCAGTAACAACAGGTAAATACAAACGATGTTGCGTATTTTTTCAATCTACAAGCATGATATCGACTAGGTAACACATACTGTGGAGTCGTGGGGCACACTTTACGGAGAGAGTACACCGTAATCAGTCTGACGGTGAACAAAGCGGCTCGTTTAATGTGCAACTACCCGGACAAAGTCACTTGCGATAGGGAGACTTTCCTGCACAGCAAGATGCAGGCGAAAAACTTCATTCTTCAAGAATACAAAGCTCTAAAAGGCATCACCAATCCTGGACCGGTTTACGAGTTCCGGGAAGAAGCTGTCAGCGTGTAATTTTTAAACTCCCCGATTGTCGTTGACTGTTTTACGTGCGAAACATTTTTAGGAACCACGGACGATCGGTGCCGATGAATACGTTGCCTTGTTTGGGACGCGACGACGAGATCAGGGTTTATTTGCGTATACTGAACGAATTTCTGGACTCACGGAGGAAAAAGAAGAAAAATGCCGACCCAAAGAGGCACAGGCATAGCGTTTTCGTAGTTCGCGGCGACCCGAGACAAGGCAAGACGCGTTTGTTTGAAGAATTTTTATTCGAGACCCCGGAGAGCGTCCAAGTCAACAGGTTCACGCTCACTCTCAAGGATGCCAAAGTAAGCAATCAAAATTTAGGTACTTCTGGAACAAGCGCCGGTTTTAGGTGCCGTACCAGGCAATTCAGCTGATATTTTCTCTGCCTTTGGGCACGGAAGACACGGCCGGTCCCCAAGAGAAAGAAAAGAAGTTGGCGCAACGCCTCAGGAAAGTAAAAACGCCCGACATGCTGTGCTCTTTAAACCAGATATTTAGAGTCAACTTCACCAAGTCTGACCTGTACATGTCTCTTCCCGACAAGCAGCGGTTAGGCGTGGCGAAGAAAATGTTGAAGCAGCTCTGCATCGAGGTATCTTACCCTAATTTTGCAAAACTCTTCACTTTTAGTGTCCCTTCTTAGTGTTTCGAAAAACCGTGGATCATCGCGATTGACGACGCGGAATTCATCGACGACGAATCGTGGGAGCTGCTGTATACGGTGATTGAAGCGGATCTGGTGCTGCTAGTGATGACGATGGGCGGACGGAGGTTGTTGGGAACGCACGCTGAAACTTGTCTCAAGCATTATTCCGTGAGGACGCTGAAGCTGGATCCTTTGCCGCGATGGTACCACGCCGGCTTTGCTTGCCAGATACTCGGAGTTCGGGCTATACCGCCCGATTTGGAAAAGTGAGAGCCTGTTTAAAATTTGCGACGACGTGTGGTATTCCTGCTAATGTTTCAGAGTTATTCAGACGAGGAGCAACGGGAATCCGGGTTGGATGGAGAGCTTCTTGGTCAGTCTTCGGCAGTCCCAAGGCCTCGTCATCAGGGAAATAGCGATCGATCACATAAACGAGTACGGTCTCGTGGTGCCTTCGGAGAGCATGTTTGTGAGGAAAAAGAAGAGGCCGGAGAAAGTCGAGGATATCGTGCAGAGGCAGCTGTCGTCGTCCAGCAGCAGCGACGACTGGAACATGTACGGGGACAGTTTTAGGGTGAGTTGGACTGCTTTTGAACATTTTAGTCATTTAACTATCGCGATACAAACTCATGGTGGACACGACGGGTCTGGACTTTATCCGTGAAAGAGACGAGAGCGAGAGACTGGATTTATTCGAAAATACTTTCAGGACAGCGTGTTGGATGTCGGCGACATAGAACCGGGTGAAACCGTGGAAACTGTCAAAGTCTGTTCCATAGCCAAAGATTATAATATAAAAGACGTCGATCCAGAATTAACTTTAGACGGTAACTGCCCAATTAAAAATGTTTTTTTTTACATTCGACTGACGAGTTTTTGGAAATCGCTTTTAGTCATCATGCTGAAGACGTTTGACTCGTTGACGTCTTACGAACAGCTGCTGCTGAAGTGCAGTTCCACGATGGGGGACATTTTCATTAGAGACATGCTGCTGTACGTCATGTCGGCTACAACGCCTAGACTGGTCGCTCTAGGTGAGACACACGATTTGCGCCAGTATGATTTTTAGCCCAGTCAAATGGTGGTTTTCCCGTAACAAAATTGGGGAAGTTTTTTTCTCAGCGGTTCTATAGGTTTTTTGGGGTGCTGAATTCGAATTTCAAGTTTGCTGCCTTGTAGGAGGTCGGCTTCACAACGAAAAACACAAAAACCTTAAAATGTTTTTCAGTTTTTCGCTTATATCTCGAAAACTATGCGTTTTTCGAAGATGACCATTCTATACAAAATTCATCATCATAAGGTTCTCAGTCCGAAGACTGGTTGGACGCGTACCTCCATTCTTTTCTATCCTGAGCTAACCTACGCATTTCCCTAAAAGTAGAACATCCTACATCCCTAACTATTTGAGAGCAGTAGTCTAATCTAGGCCTACCCCTACCTCTTTTTATTCCTATCTCTGACTCTAGTATGTCACGAACTATTCCTTCGTGTCTTAGAAGGTGTCCTACCATCCTATCTCTCCTACTCTTTATTGTTTTCCATACCTTTCGCTTTTCCCCAACTCTTTCTAATACTTCCCTATTGCTAACCTTATCTATCCACGGTATCTTCATCATGCGTCTGTAGCACCACATTTCAAACGCTTCTACTCTTTTTCTATCCGCTTCTCCTATTGTCCAAGTTTCGCACCAGTATAATGCCGTACTCCATACATACGACGTTAAGAGTCTCTTCCTAGTCTCTATATTAACCGTTCTCGAGCATAACAGTTGTTTCTTTTTGTTAAACGCAACTCGGCCCTGCGCCATTCTTTGTTTTATATCTTTAGTGCTCCTACCGTCTTGAGTTATTTTACTTCCTAAGTAGCAGAAATCCGCGACCTCCTCTATCTTCTCATTTCCAATTTGTATTTCCATTTTAGTTCTATTTTCACATCCCCTACATACCAAAATTTTAGTTTTCTTTTTATTGATTTTCATGCCGAAGCCCTGTGTCAAAACTGCTTCCATTTCATTCAAAGCCGCTCCTAATTCTTCTTTGCTAGATGCTAACACTGCTATATCATCCGCAAATCTGAGCATGTTAATAGTTTGGCCCTGTACATTGATCCCTGAGGCTGTTCTTTCCTTAACAATATTAATCGCATCTTCGATATATAAGTTGAAAACTAGAGGTGACAATGCACATCCCTGTCTCACTCCCTTCCGGATATCTACTTCCCTTTGTTCCTGCTCACATTCTATAACTGCCTTTTGCTCTTTGTAGAGATTATGTATTATTCTTCTGTCCCTGTATTTCATCCCTACCTTTCTCAGCACTTCGAACATCTTCCCCCATTTTACGTTGTCGAAGGCTTTTTCTAAATCTACAAATCCTATATACAAAATTAAAGTAGACAAAATTTCCTACAAAATGCACTAGTCAACTTTGATTTTCTGATGTCCGGTATCGGCGCTAGAGCGCGCTGAAAAACAGTGATTTTTTGGCCCTTCTACGAAAACGTCAAAAACGCCCACTCCCACCCTCTACAACTCGAAAAATATACATGTTATCAACAAAAACCCTAAAACCACGTGAAAGTGCATTAAATTTCCTACAAGACACTTCTTTAACATTCAATTTTCTCATAAGGTGGGAGGGAGCAAAGCGAAAATTACGAAAAATGCCTTCTGCGCTCTACAACCAAAACGGTACCTCCCACCTGTCTATCTCTCATCGGCGCTACACTTTCGATGTATTACGCTTAAAAGAGGTTGTTTTGAATGAATTGATGGCAAAGCATGTTTGATGAAAACATTAACAATTTATATTTACAAAATATTAATGTACATGTGTCATGATATGAGGGAAAGTCAAACCCAGGATTGGGTCATCACTTCGAGTAGGTTCTCCATCTGGAAAAGAAAGAAGGCATTTAGTGTTAGAACATGATTACAAGAACAGATAAAATGTATAGTGCACTGTCGATTTATGAAGAAATACCTGATGTCATATGCGCAGTTATTTTAGTCGTCTCCGTTCAGTTGTTGGTGGCCCAGGCAATGTTTTTGGGCACTAGAAGGTCCAGGTGAAGGGTCTTGGGCAATAGAAGGTCCAGGCTGAACAGTTGAGTTGTTGCTGTTCTTCAACAGAAAAATTGTAATTGAATGATTAATGTTATTATAGAGAAAAATTGATGAGTAAAGATGCGTAATGCTGTCTGAAGCATCTGAGACGACAGAAGGTATTAATTCATGTAATATTTTGCAGCATTATGCATCTTTACTAATCAATTTTTCTCTATAATATCATTAACCATTCAATTACAATTTTTCAGTTGAAGAACAGCAACAACTCACTGTTCAGCCTGGACCTTCCACAGCCCCTGACCTTTGCCCTGGACTTTCCATTGCCCAACACCCTTTACTTGGACCTTCTAGTGCCCAAAAGATATTGCCTAAGCCACCAACAACCAAACAGGGACGACTAAAATAACTGCGCACATGACATCAGGTATTTCTTCATACATTGACAGTTCGCTATACAACTTATCTGTTCTTGTAACCATGTTCTAAAACTAAATGCCTTTTTTCTTTTCCAGATGGAGAACCTACTCGAAGTGATGACCCTGTGGAGTTGGCAGCTTTAATATAGCCGGACTGTGGCTATATTAACGCTGACGCAGGGAATGACAAGTGACAGTCAAGAGAGTTGTTATAAAAGTTACAAGTAGTTTGTAGATTAACACCAATAAATATATTAAAATAACAATAAGTAACGTATTCCTACATGGTGTCAGGTTAAAAAAAAAAATCAAGAAATTCCAAGCTGTAAATAATGGCGGAAGCAACCGAACTCGGGGAACAAAATCGCCAGCTTAGGCAAGATGTGGACGAACTCCGGCAACTTATTGCCCAAATGCAGGTACTTGGATATCCTTCAACAAGTAACATCAATCAGAATACGGAAAACCCACCAGTAACAAACTTCTTAACCACAACTCCTCCTCCTGAAAAGTTCAACTTTAATAAAGAGGATTGGGCAAACTGGGTAAGCCACTACGAGAGATATAGGTTAGCGACAAAGTTAAACCAAGCTACTGAAGAAGTGCAGATAAATAGCTTACTCCTGCATATGGGACTCGAAGTAAACAAACTTCTTAACACCATGAATTTAAAAGAAGATAGTTTTCAAACGTACGACGAGTTCAAAGAAGCCTTTAACAACTTCTATATCAAGAAGACAAACATCATATATGCGCGAGCAAAATTCAATCTGCGAAACCAGAAAGATGGGGAAACTGCAGCCAAATACGTTGCGGAAGTGATTGCACTTTCAAAGATGTGCCAGTACCCAACTCTGACAGATGAACTTGTGCGAGACAGACTCGTTGTTGGAATACGAGATCAAAAACTGTCAGAAAATCTTCAGATGGACGAAGCTCTGACTTTGGATCGTGCAATAAACAAAATTATGCAGTCCGAAAGCGTTAAAACACAAACAAATGAAATCCGGCAAAACACAAATGGATCCATAGTGAGTCGGTGTAGAACTTCAGATCAGAGGGGGTTAGAAATGAAAAAAGACTGTTCCAGATGTGGTGGGAAACCACATAGATGGAAAGAATGTCCTGCAGCCAATGTTAGGTGTAGGAAGTGCAACATAAAAGGACATTACAGCAATAAATGTAGAACAAAGTTTGTAAGAGTAGTACGTGGTGAAGAAACAACAGAATCGGAGGCCGAAGACCGAGCAGATGACACTTCCCAATCTGAAAGCGACAGCTCCATTTTTGTCGGGGAAATAGTAATTGGAGAAGTCAAGAAATACTACCCAGCCTTTGTACTGAAGCTCCAAGTAGGAAATCAGTATTTAACATTTAAGGTCGATACCGGGGCAGATGAAAGCATTATTACAAAGGAAGAATTTGAACGCTTGAGAGAACCTCTAGATCTAATAGAAACAAACACTCCCCTATTTGGACCAGGGAAAGGTAAGGCACGGCAGCTTGAAGTTTACGGTACTGCAAATGTTCCAGTGCTCTTTAAAGGAAAACTAACAAAAATTCAAATGTATGTAGTTGATACAGCAGAAAACCTGCTGGGAAGACCTGCCTATGAACAATTACAAATGGTAACAAAATTTAATAACAATATTGTCCTAACAATACCCTGCGAAAATATCGAACAATTCAAAGATGTAGACATAAGAAGAATTTGTCAAATAGAAGACAAGAATCCTAAAGATGCAAATAAGTATAAGCTATCGGTTCGAGAGAAATTTACAAATCTGTTCGGACCATTAAGGGAGATGAAGGGAGTTCAATACAGTATCAAAGTTGATAAGGATGCTAGACCCTATTCTGTGGTAACACCGAGAAGAGTTCCAATTAATCTCATGAACAAGGTGCGCTCAGAACTTGACAGAATGGTTAAATTGAAAGTCGTAACTCCTGTTACAGATCCAACCGAATGGTGTGCTCCAATGGTCGTGGTGATGCGCCCAAATGGAAACGTTCGAATCTGTACAGACTTTACAGAATTAAACAAACATGTTAAAAGAGAAAGATATTTATTGCCAGACGTAGAACAAACTCTAGCTCAACTCCAGGGAGGTAAATTGTTTTCCAAGCTTGATTGTTCGTCAGGATTTTGGCAAGTTAAGCTCTCAGAGGAGTCACGCAGGATTACAACATTTATTACACCATTTGGCCGATTTATGTATAATAGATTACCTTTTGGTATCACGAGTGCTCCGGAAGTGTACCAAAAGATAATGTCTGACATAATAGTGCAATTAGACCTACCGGGAGTGCATGTGCACGCTGATGATATTTTAATAGTTGGTAGTAATCGTGCTGAACATGATGAACGTCTTTACGCAGTGCTAAAAACTCTAGACATAAACAACATAACCTTAAATTTTGACAAGTGTGAATTTGGAAAAACAAACGTTAAATATTTAGGTAACATTATTAGCCAAGAAGGAATTGAACTTGATCCAAATAGAGTTGAAGCGATTCAGCAATATCCAGCCCCGACCAGTGAATCTGAATTGCGAAGATTTTTAGGTATAATCGACTATCTGACAAAGTTTTTAGATAACAAAGCAGAAAATAGCCAATTATTGAGAAAATTATTACATAACAAGCGAGTTAACAAGAAACAGTTTACGTGGACAAGTGCTCATCAAAAATGTTTCCAAGATTTAAAGCAAAAGCGTAATGCAGGCTCCGATACTAGCAGCATACAATGCAAATTACAAAACAAGAGTGTTGGCCGATGCCTCATCCTATGGCATGGGGGGCCTTCTAGAACAGCAACAAGAGGATGGTATTTGGAAGCCAGTTTGCTACTGTTCAAAGACACTTAGTGAAGCACAACGCAGATATGCCCAAATTGAAAAAGAAACACTAGCAATAGTTTTGGCATGTGAACGATTCGAGCAGTACTTGATTGGTAAGCCGTTTGCAATATTGACAGACCATAAACCACTGGTATCAATTTTAGGAAGTAAACCGATTGGAGAATTATCGATTCGCTTGCAAAGATTCCGCATGCGATTGATGACCTTTACTTATGTAGTAGAATATGTACCCGGAAAGCAGTTTCATGCACCTGATGCTCTTTCTCGTGCGCCAGTTAAAAGTGAAGAAGAAGACAAAGATATTCTGCTAGAAGAAAGTTCGGCCAAGTTTATTAACGCTATTATTAGAGAAACAATTTCAGATTTTGAGCTGAAAAGTTTAGAAGATGTGATAGTGTCACAAGAAATGGACATTGCAATAAAGACAATGAACAATTATGTGAAAAATGGTTGGCCTAATAAAGACAAGTGTGAAGTCTGTGTTTTGCCGTATTACAAATACCGGAAAGACATATCGCTCTGCGGAAAGTTGTTGTTATATAAGGACAGAATCATCATCCCAGCTAAATTACGGCGAGAATATTTAAAAATGTTTCATACCGGACACATGGGTTTTGTGAAGTGCAAATTACGGGCTAAAGACACTGTTTGGTGGCCGAATATTTACAAACACATTGAAGAGGTCCTCAACAATTGTGAAAAGTGCATTAAAAATAAAGCTATGCCCACTGAACCATTAATACCATCCGAGATTCCAAAGTTACCGTGGAACATAGTTGCAGCAGATATCTACGAAGCACAGAGTAAACAATTTATAGTACTGCAGGACTATTATAGTCACTACCCAGAAATTGCATACCTACCCAACTTAAGAAGCAAGACCATCATAAATAAGATGAAAAATATGTTTTCACGATTTGGAATACCTAAAGAAGTACGCAGCGACAATGGACGACAGTTTGATTCTTGGGAATTTAGAAATTTTGCTAAACAATACAACTTTGAGTGGATATCAAGTAGCCCTCGCTATCCCCAATCAAATGGCATGGCCGAAAATGCTGTGAAATTAGTAAAAAATATAGTGATCAAATCAGAAGATCCATTTTTGGGAATTTTAGCATACCGTAACACTCCGCTAGCTTCGGGTTATTCACCAGCTCAATTATTAATGGGAAGACGACTTCGAGAGCCACTACCTGTAAATTCAAAGTGTCTGGTCCCAAAACTACTTTCCCATAAAGAAGTACAAATGAAAATGACAAGAGAAAAGGTGAAGCAAAAGGAAAACTTTGACCGTCGTCACAGAAGTAAAGAGTTACCAGAATTACCAGAAAGAGCAAGAAAGAGTGTGGATTTATGATCAGCAGAAAGAAGGCATTGTGATCAAGAAAACCAAAGAACCCCGATCATACATGGTAGAGACAGAGGAAGGTAAGATAAGAAGAAATAGGAAATTTTTACATGCACTACCAGAAAAAATAAAATCAACAACGGAAGAAGTCGATCAAGAAAAAGTTACTAGCCCTTTGGGAAAGGAAATTAGGCCAAGAAGTTCCAGAGATAAAAGAAGACCAACGTACTTGAAAGACTTCGTAGAATACAGAAAAATAAAATATTAGGAAGAAGGATGTGGAGTTGGCAGCTTTAATATAGCCGGACTGTGGCTATATTAACGCTGACGCAGGGAATGACAAGTGACAGTCAAGAGAGTTGTTATAAAAGTTACAAGTAGTTTGTAGATTAACACCAATAAATATATTAAAATAACAATAAGTAACGTATTCCTACAGACCCAATCCTGGGTTCGACTTTCCCTCATTTCATGACACATGTACATTAATACATACAGATTTCATATTCAGCTTTATATTCAGTGTCGTGTACCTAATATGTTGTAAATATAATTTATTAATGTTTTCATCAAACATGCTTTGCCATCAATTCATTCAAAACAACCCCTTTTGAGCGTAATACATCGAAAGTATAGCGCCGATGAGAGATAGACAGGTGGGAGGGACCGTTTTGGCTGTAGAGCGCAGAAGGCATTTTTCGTAATTTGACTGGGCTATTTTATTTTGATTTGGCGAAATTCCGGTATAAGGTAAACAATAAATATAGCTTTTTTATCGGTTGAATGGAGGTGTGCAATTCGCACCACACTTGGTTTAAATATCCACGACTCCCGTAGAATTTCAGAACAAGCCTTACCTTATACCAGAATTTCACAAAATGAAAATATAATTAATATAGGATAGAATGAAAATCTTTTTTTATCAAAGCCGTTCAAAAACTGTTCGAAATACGGGTCCTGAGCTGCGCGAGGGGCGACTTCACCGAGGGAGTCACCAGCATGGTTTTCCAACAGCGCCTCGTGAATCCCGACAGCGATAATTCCATAACATGCGGCTGCATAGGCCTTAAGCTCTTGGAAGGATGCGATGATCTTCCCAAATACGCTTCTTGTGGCTACATGCGTTTCCGGATGCCCGTCTTCCGGGAGACGACGTACAACTTGCTGACAGACAGACAGAAGAAGGAGTTCCACAACAGGGCCAGGAGATACTTGGAGAAGGAGACGAGGAGGTGCAGGTCTTGCGGCAACGGATTTTTCGCAAAGATTTTGGGCACGAGGAACGAAGAGGTAAATTTAAACTACGCTTCAGTTTGGGATGTAAAGATTTCTTGTGATCTGTAGAATTTGAAGAGGAAATCGAAGAAAAATATCATTTTTAACACGGACGATGACGTTTTGTTGAAAGTTCGTAGGTCTACCGGTTTGTCGATAGGGTCCAGTTACAGTCACCTGGACGGTCAGGATAAAGACAGTGATGGTAAGTTTTGACTGTGTACTCTTTTCGGTTTTTGGCTTCGTGTACTGTTTGTCCAATTCCCACCAGATGCTCTGGTGCGTTCGGGCATCTTCGGCTTCACGACCATCCACCGGATGAGGAACAACGCGTCGTTTACGAAAACTTTTTCCACCACGGACTTCAGCACCTGCCAGTGTCCGGCTATCTTGAGCACGATGTATTCGCAGATGCTGGAGCACTGCAATGGCGCGGGTAAGCTTTAAACCTTTCAAAACTTGGTCGTCGAGGATTACAAATTTCTAGGACAAACTGATAAGATGCTGGACGTGATGCTGGAGTACGCGTATGTTTGTATCATTTCTTGCAACACCCCGCAAGCTATGATGATACTGGAAGACGCCATGAAACTGATAGATGTAAGGGGCCGAAAATTTCTGCTCGGAATATTTGATTGAGTATTTCGTATTTCCTCAGACGATGCCACGCACTTACGAAGAATCAGAGGCAAAGTGGAGGATACCTCTGCAGAGGGGCAAAATCAAAACCCTGATTGGTTACTCGCAGTACGAAATTGGCCAACTGGATGAAGCGTATCGTTGCTTTTACGAAGCCATGAGGCATTACAGTGAGCAGAACAAATATTCTTACAGTGAGAACACTCACGTCCCCCACACACCTCTTCCGCTTTCCTCCACCTTCACCTGTTCCGTATTCTCTCTCCACCAGCACCTCTCTAACACATGTTCCCATGTCTCCTTCTCCGTCCCACATATCCTACATATTCTTCTGTCTACGCTTTCCCAATACCTTCCACCTCTCATCTCATTTCCCAGTCTAAACCTTGCCACCCTTATTATCTTCTCTTCCCTTCCCCTCCTCTACCTCTCTCACCATGTTCCATCCTGCTGTTCTCAAGTTCTCCACTTCTTCTGCTGCATAGCCTCGCTCCTGATAAAATTTCTCTCGCCTCTCCTCCCATTTCAATTTTTCTCTTCCTCCCTTCCGTACCTCTTCCCAACACTGGCTGGCTAACTCGTTCCCGCCCCCCACCTCTCAACTTTTCCTCACATTTCATAGCTCTCTTTCCTGCCCTGGTTCTTAGTTTTTCTCTGTTTGTTTCGTCTCTTACCATGTACCCTGGCGTTACCCAATCTAAGTCCAGTGTCCTTATGTACTTTTCTTGAATCCCCTCTATCTTTTCTCTCTCTCTTCCCACCCCCAAATTTCTGCTCCATACATGGCTACGCTGCTCACCAATGCGTCAAACAACTTTGCTCTCCTTTTCCACTCGTCCCCCAAAATTCCTCTTTCCTATTCCCCATGCCTGCTTCATTGCTATTGTTGCCTTTCTTGCTACCTCTCTTCCTTGCTTCTTCTAAACTATTTTTAATGCAATTCCATTCTGCTACGACCGTAACAGTATTTTCATTGATAACAATCTTCTAGTTTCTCGATGTCAAGGCGTTTACAAATTTCTATGAAGTGAAAACCTTTTTGTCTGAAACATACAGATTCCCCGTTCCCTACGGGCAAGACGAGCATCAAGCTGCAAATATTTTGGGAGGAACTCAAGCAGAACGTCGGCCTCTTCCTATTTCCCACTTGTCTGGAGTCGAAACTCGAGGGGTACGAAGCGGAGTACTGCGACAACTTATCGGAATGTCTCTCCTTGATGTGCAATCTTTTTATCGTAAGCCAAGCACTCGTATTATTATTTTTCGTGTATTATTATTCGTTGCAAGGAGCTTAGTATGTGGGAGGACGCAGAGTTGGCGGCAGTTTGGGCGTTGAACAAATCCTTGGAGTCCGAGATGGATTTCCACGGGTTATGTACGGCGTATGCGAATATGCTGCGTCTTATGCACCACACGGGCAGGCAGAAGATCTGCATAGCCTTGGAGGTTCACGCCTTGCGTCTGTGTCATCGGAAAAAGACAAATATCGAAGCTCATGAATTGAAATCAGTTGCTAAACTGTACGCGGCTATGTTTATTTGTCGGCTGCTCAGATCAGAGCTCACGAGGGGTCTGAACATGGGTTATATAACCTTGAGGATTTGCACAAACGTGCATGCCGTTCATTTGAGTCTGACGGTGTTTCCGCTGTTGTTCCAAGCTCTGTTACTTTCTAAGAGGATCGTGGACGCAGTATCCATCTTGCAGCAGATTGATTACTATTCGGAAGAAGACACCGATAATTCTGGTAGGTGACTCAACTTGGGCGACAGCGTTTGTTGCAAAAGAACGATTTCGCAGGTAAAACGTGGTACTACGCTTTGTGCGTAGTCTTGCAAATAGAAACAGGCTACTGTCTCAATCCGTACAAATTTTGCGAGCGATTTTATCAAGTGGAAGGCGAAACGATGATCACAGTGCGCGATCCGGACGCTGAAAGACGATACTTTACGATAATGTGGTTGTGGTGTGTAAAAAATTGCAAATAACGGTTCTAAACTCTCAAATTTGATTATATTTAGGTGTATTCGGAATGAAGAGTGGGAAGCGGCGATGATCTGGTATCCAAAAGCGATTTTGATGCAGAACATCGGGCCCGACGATTCTCTGGCTAATATTCATACTTCCCTGTATTTTCTCGAAGGTCTTATTTTGTATTTAGTGTGTAAAATGGATAGGAGAAATGTCCGGGCCGTTTCTCAAGCCTACAACGAGATCAGTACGTTGCTGAAGAATTTGGAGCGCGTTTCTAAAGTCGTCAAAATTATCTTGCCCAGGTAAATTAATAATTCTCGTACAGGACGATGAAGTCACGATGAAACATCGTAGGTATTACCATCTGAAGGCGTACTTTAACTTTATTCGGTACAACGACACGAAGGCGTTTAATATTCTGAACGTGGCGAAGAATTACGCGGAAAAACACGAAAATTTGTTGGAGCTGGCTTGGATAGAGCATTCGGAAAAGGTAGGGGATCAACGAATATTTCGAGGGTAGTAATTTTGTCCCGGGCAGGCGTGGATGAACAACTTGTCGTCGATAGCGGCCGATTTTTGGAAAGAGCACTGCGAGGCCAACAATCTGATCGACTATCACGAAATCGAGCTGAACGGTGGAAAGCTCGGTTTGTTCACGTTGCCCATCCCTCAGTATTGTTAATAAAGTTGCAGGATGGGCCAATAGTGCGTGGTCGGTCCGTATCTCTGATTCTATTCAAGATATCGACATGTTATTCACGTGCTATGTACCAAACCAAAGTTATGTTTTTTTTTAAATGGAATGCCCCACATTTGTTTACATATCTGAATTCCCCATAAATTTTCATGAAAGTTGATATGCTACACGGTGGGGTTTAGAGTAAGCGATGTTAAGATATGGCTATTTTAGTACCAGTGTGAACCCAAATTTCCGGAGCTGCTGACATCTGCTGGTCAAAGCTAACTATGATTTTTTTATTAGACTACGTTCAGAGGACACTCTATTTGTAAAATCCATTAACAGTTTTTTTCTAAATAGTTCATATTGTACAGAGTGGCCAACTTGTGCAAAATGGAGCTTTTCTCAAAAATGTCAAATGGAACACCCCGTATTATTTGCAGGTTTGATAGCCGGTTTTTGTTTTAAAGCACACACCTATGCGCTTCTTTCGATGTGTAATAATAATGGTATTGTTTTTTAAATAAATGATAAAAACGCCGATGATCTTGGACGTTCAGAAACCATGCAGGTAAATTTTCACTGGTCGAGAAACTTTTTTGTTTTGGAAATTTTTATATAACATGATGCGAAGGAAATATAGCCAAAAGACCAAAAAAGTTTTTAGAAAAAAAAATCTCTGGATATTTTCAATAGTTTTTAATAATATGATTTTTTTAGTTTGGAGGGTAATATCTAAGTTTGCGCACACGGTGCAATAATAGTAGTTAATGGTTCGGCACCTTTAATTTTGCTGTGTTTATTGCCTATTTTCAGTATTTTCGGTTACTGATCTGCAATGCTTGGGCATCTCAGATACAAATTATTAAAGCCTGACCAAGTTAAAAATGGACTAGTGCCTTTAAAATATTGAAAGAGTTTCCATGTCAAGTTTATTTTTGTAAATATTTCGTCGTTTTTTTGTTAAACTCTAAGGACTTAAAGGGTAAAGGCTCTGGTCGTTTTGTAGGGCTAAAAAAGGGGAATATTTGTCGAAAGGGAAAATCAAGATCTTCTAAGCTCAATGGATAAGGACCTTTTCTAGGTATATTTTCACCTATAAATGTAATGTTTTCTAAACGTTGCTGAAATACCACCATACCCACGCAATGAGTAGTATTTTTTCCGTGGATTGTGTCCTCATTCAAATCAAAATTATCTATACTCGCGAGTGTGTAATTTTTGATTGTATTACCAACAACTTTTACATGGAGGTACATAAATTTTGTCATTACTAATTTTTTGTTTGGCAATGTTGATTGTTAATAATTGTTTAATATCGTTACAAGTACAGCTAATACCAATTTCAGATAGGAAGTCAAAAAGTTGTCTACTTCGTAGTAAATGGTGTACACATAAGCCTAATCCAAATTAAATTTTTTTTTTTATATACAGGGTGTCCCGTTTTTATTGTTACAAATTGAAACAGGTGATAGAATATGTAATTTTAAGACAAAAGTTTCCGATAAACATGTATCCAAAAATACTTCGTAAGGGAGATGCAGCCCCTCCAAGAGGTGCCTCTGTTAATGGTTTTCTCCCGTTATTTCAGATACCGTTGTAGATGAAATTACAAAATTCGGTACAGCTTATAATCTTTGTATGCCTAATCGAATTCTAAAATCAAAATTTAAAATTCTTAATCAGGGATGATTTAAACTGAAGGGGTGTGGGGTTAAGAGTGCCCTAACTGTTTTGGCTATAGTCTCTTGCCACTTTTAGCAACAAAATCTAAAATTTCATAGTTTCTTACAAAAGACAGGTCTCTTGCATTTTTTCGGTACAACTTACTGTTTTCAAGGAAATTCAAAGCAAAATTTATGTTACAGACCATAAATAGCATTAAAATCAATTTTACAATTTTTACAAAATAATAAACGTATTAAGAAAGCCATTTTTATTATTTCATGTCTGCGCATTAATATTGATAAATTACTACAGAAATTGTTCGAAATGGCCTCCATTTTGGTCAATGCATAACTGGCATCTACGAATAACTGATCGCCTTACATTGGCCAGATGTTCCGGAGTAATAGTACGGGCGGCATTTCTTATTCTTTCTAATAGCTCTTCCCGTGTAGTTACGGGGGTAGAGTAGACTTTATCTTTGATGTACCCCCAAACAAAAAAGTCTAAGGGAGTAATATCAGGGGAGCGAGGTGGCCAAGCTATAGGTCCATTCCTTCCAATCCACCTTTCATTATAATTAGTATTTAACCAATTTCTCACCGGCATGAAAAAGTGAGCTGGGCACCCATCAAGTTGGAATAATAGTTGGTTTCTCGTATTTAGGAGAATATTTTCCACAAACTCATGGTGATTATCATTCAAGAACTCCAAAAATATTTGCCCGGTAACCCTATTTGGTAAAACGTATGGCCCTAAAACATTATTGTCAACAATTGCCATCCAAATATTTATACTGAATTCGTGTTGAAAATTTCTAGGTCGCGCAGCATGAGGATTTTCAGTGGCCCAGATACGTAAATTGTGGAAATTAACCACCCCCCTTCTGGTGAAGCAAGATTCATCACTCCAAATAATTTTCTTCAAAAAGTCAGGATCTTGCTGTAATTTTTCATTTATTATTCTGCAAAACTGAATTCTTCTGTTTTGATCTCCAGGGTGTAAAGCTTGAACTGGACTTAAATGATATGCTTTATGATGATTGTTCTTCAAAGTTCTAAATATCGTAGTGCGAGGAATATTTATTTGCCGAACTGCTGTACGAATACTTAGCCGATCATTTTCTTCAAAAGCATGTAAAATTCGATGCTGTAATCCGTTATTTCCCCTTTGTATTCCAGGTTCACCCGCTCTTCGACCCAATCCATGTTCCCGAATGTGTCGATGAATATCGCTAAATATCCTATGACTTGGTTGTCGGCGATTCGGATAACGTCTTGAATATTCACGACTGGCAGCTCTTGAGTTGCCGTTACAAAAACCATATACGAAATGAATGTCAGCACATTCTACACTCGTATACTGAAATGGCATGTTTACCACACAATCACATTAGAAACCTCAATTACTGGAAAAACAACGAGAGAGCCACGCACTTATTACGCCATACTGGAAGAAATGTAAAACGTTCAACTTTTGTTTTCTCATGGCGACCTATTACAATTAGCGGGGAATGCATAATTCAAGTATTTATTGTCTGTAACATAAATTTTACTTTGGATTTCCTTGAAAACGGTAAGTTGTAGGGAAAAAATGCAAGAGACCTGTCTTTTGTAAGAAACTATGAAATTTTAGATTTTGTTGCTAAAAGTGGCAAGAGACTACAGTCAAAACAGTTAGGGCACTCTTAACCCCACACCCCTTCAGTTTAAATCATCCCTGATTAAGAATTTTAAATTTTGATTTTAGAATTCGATTAGGCATACAAAGATTATAAGCTGTACCGAATTTTGTAATTTCATCTACAACGGTATCTGAAATAACGGGAGAAAACCATTAACAGAGGCACCTCTTTGAGGGGCTGCATCTCCCTTACGAAGTATTTTTGGATACATGTTTATAGGAAACTTTTGTCTTAAAATTACATATTCTATCACCTGTTTCAATTTGTAACAATAAAAACGGGACACCCTGTATAACTTGACCAACAACGCTATAATAAGATTGCAAAGAATAATAGCTTTTGGATTTATATTTTTTTGTAACGTTATAACTATCATCGTCGATAAGCCAAGATATAAATTGTAGCAACATATTTGGTACTTGCTTTGTAAACTCATTTTGATTAATATCATGAGGAGTTGAGGAACAGGAAAATTTTTTCGTGGAGAACTGAAATTGTCTGTTTTTTAAAAAATTCCAGCTGCTTGATGTTACCCCTACTTTTTGAGGAACCTTGAATGTCTCGCGGAATGTTTCTGTCTCCGTCCGAGCTATTACTAATTTTGCAAACCATCTCAATATTGTGTTTGCTGGTTTTCTGCAGTCTTTATGATATTTTACTTTAATTTTTCCATTTAAAATATCATTCTTGATTGCTGAAATTTTCCGTCCAAAATCATCTTTTCTCATTTCCGCAGCCCTAATTATTCTGCCGTCCTAAGACAAGAGGTCCTATCTGCATTTTAACAGTTTTGAGATATTAAGGTTTTTTATATATTCTCGGTATCTATGCTTACACGAAGTATGTGCATAATGACAGCTAATTTTACATTTGTTTCTATAACTAAGGTAAAATTTTAGGTTTCTGTCAGATAGGACAAAGCAGCACTATTGCAGAATTTGACTACTTCACCGTATCTTATTGTTTAGAAAGTTCATATTTTGTAAAATTACATTTTTGTAATTCTTTTTTCCAAGATCAACTAAATTGTAGTTCGAAATAATAGAATTTTATGTTCTAAGACTATTTGTGCTGGAATATTACCCATTTGTTATAGGTTGCTATTCTCAGCAAAAAATAAGATATTTAATGACATAAAAATCCAATATGGCGTCCATAAGAAAAAATAAACCTGATGATGACTGCAAGTGTATGAAACGTCGGAGACAATTTTAGAGTATTGTGAAAGATGCGGGCTAAACAACCATTTAAACCTGTTTTTACGAATCATTAAAATGTTAATAAATAACGAAGTTATTAACAAAAAACCAAATTGAAATTTTTTTCTTTTTTTTAAATATCTTGGAAACCAACAGAGCGAAGTCGATTTTTGTGAGGGCATATTAAAGAGTTCCAAATTGCAAAACTTTTTCCCCATTTAAACGTGTTTCTATCTTTAAAGATAAGTGAGATAGCAATGTTGTCGAGGCTTCTCTGGGACACCCTGTATTATTAGCCGATATAAAAAATCATAGCGCCTAAACTACAAAAGTCACAATAACAATTATGCTGCCAAAAACTTTTTTGGTCTTTTGGCGGCATTTCCTTCGCAGCATGTTATATAAAAATTTCCACAACAAAAAAGTTTCTCGATTAGTGAAAATTTGCCTGCGTAATTTCTGAACTTCTTAGGTTATCGACGTTTTGAGCATATTAAAACAAGAAACACCAACCAATACTATGCTTAGAAAGAAGCGCCTAAGTGTGTGTTGTAAAACAAAAAAAAGATCATGTCGATAGCTCAATTAGCTACCTAGATATTAGAGTGGATATATGTCTCAATATGAAATAAACTTCTAGAAACAAAATGGAAATCATATTTTGTGTTTTGGGCACTAAAATATAGGAGAAACGAATAAACTACCAGTCAAATTACTACAATATATACCAGTAGACGTCTCAAAGTTGGGTCCACACTGGCACTAAAATGGTAATATCTTAAAATCGCTCACTCTAAACCCTGTCGTGTAGCGTATCAAATTTCATAAAATTTTACTGGGAATTCAAATATGTAAACAAATGGGCGGCGTTCCATTTAAAAAAACATAACTTTGGTTTGGTGCTGAGAGTGGGAACAGCCTGTATACACCAAAATAATTTTATCAGATGCTTCGTGGAGTTCTCAACATACGTGTAAAATTTTATTTTGATACCTTGAATAGAACCAGAGATATGGGCCGACTACACACTATTGGCCCACCTGTATGTTGAAATATGAATGTTGTTTTTTTTGCGCACATTTGTGGATTTACTTCTTTTTTATTTGTGAGCCGTATAAAACACACACTTATATACAAACAATTTTTGTGTAAAACTAAATAATGCTTAAATTAAAGACAATTTAAAAAATTACGTACATAGCAAAATTTTTGGAAAATTTATAAATTGAATATTGTAAACCTGTCGAATCAAGAACAGTAACGATAATTTTATCCGAGAAAAATTAACACCCTTAAAAAACTGTCTGATTTTCTTTCGCGCTTTCCAGTTTTTTAATTTTAACGCAACACCGCCTCCACGTTTAAAATTAATCTGTGACGCGTACATACCTAACAAGGCCATAGTAGTTCTTGGACCCTCGACCTGGAAGATCGTGCACAATTTCCGCCTTAAATTACACCTTATAAAGTAGATATTCTTTTAAGAGTTTCGGAAGAGGCAACGACGCGATTCCATTTTTTGTGATGTGTTGTAAAATGGCGTCCCTACAAGCTGCCTGCAGCGTTGGCACTGAAAAATACAATACAAATTGGCCAATATTTGCTTGAAAATTAAAGCATTTAGCATCTTAAAAGTTAATTTAAAAGACTGTTATAAAATTGAAAAATACCTCCATATAACTGTATTATGCGCACTTTCTTCGTCGTTCCATAAACGTCCACGACTACGTGTAACGGAGCTTCCGTGAAAGGTAAGTGCTTAACGCAAGGTCCCTGATCTTCCCCGTTTATTATATAGTGCATTTCAGCCTCAAACTCGTTTGTAGGAATATACATAACACCGACACGACTGCCCATGTCCGTCGGCAATATATCATTTGTCTGTCTCGACGGTTTCAACATATTCAAAGGTATATCTAAATTCTTCAGACTAGATTGACTCCTATTTCTACCACTCCTATCGAACAGTATCACATTATTATCGTAGACAATAGCGTAATTATTATGGTTATTGTGGGCCTTCGTGATCCCGTAAATCCAAGAAGTTCCTCGATTTGCCAAGTCCGGTAAAGCGTATTGCGGAATAACTCCCGTACGGAATATCGTGTGTGGATCTAATTGTGTCAAACCTAATCTCATGTGACCGCTCCAACCTCTCTCATTCTGCTCTATTTCCAACAAAAATATTTCTCCCGGCTGAAGCGGCTTCTCGCTGAACGTCAGAGCGTTTGCGAAACTTTGTTTTCTGTATGCCACAGTGTTATCATCCGACAGTATGATGTTCTCGCCATGATAAGAATGAAATCTCGTTGTTGAAGGCATCTTTTTTAATAAATTAAATTCACATTACTTTAAAAAAATGTTAAGGGGTTCTAAATCAAACTCAAAAAACGCAGCGAACCCAGCAACCATACATTGCAACTGTCACTGTCATCTGTCAAACATCAATCAAAATTTAACCAACTGGGCAAGGAAAACTGTTTTATCGATTAGGCAAAAGCACTCACACGTCAGTGGAATAGATCCCATAGAAGTTCTGAAATGTAGATTCCATTAGTTTAATGTTTTGTGGGGGAAATGTTACACTTTGTCTGGAAGAATTGTACTTTTTTTGTAATAGTTAGAAACAGATCCTGTAGAATATCTGGAGAATGAAAGGAAGTGTAGTAGCAATAGGTAAAAGAAACGTACATTTTTTTCTTCTGTGGGATTGCTAACCCGACAAAACCTCTCCGTTCATAAACAAACAACCCCAAACCGTTGACTGATTATTGGGTAGACACACAAGTATACGGCTGTAAATGATGCCTGCAAGACGCATCGGTCGCTAGGATTTCTCGCGTCGTCCACCTAGCGGTGGTTAAGAGCATTTAATAATATGAATAGTATTGAACAGCGTCGGTAACACGGTAGTTATCTAGAATCATAGCCCAAGCAAGATGCCGGGACACCTGCGATCGGCTGCTTTGATGTATGGAAGCCAGTTTGCAGCTGGGCAGACCAGCAAGGACCGTATGTAAAAATTTTGAGGGCACCACAGAATTCAATCAAATTTTATTTTTACTTTGGAAACATCACAAATATAAACAACTATTAAAGGTATTCTGTTATTAATTAATTATTATTAATAAAAACAAATGAAAGTAAAATAAGTAAATAATATCTAACAGAACTCGACTCAACATAGTTTTGGAATTGTGTATAAAATCTAATATTAAAATTTGTGCTGTTATAAAATACAAGTTCTCATACTGCACATGTATTGTACTTAATATTAAATTTTCATTTACACATAAAAGTTACGTATCCACTTCTACTTTCTTATAAGTATGTATACGAATAAGATTCGTTTTTCTGAAAAAAAATTTTAAGAATGTTTCCAAATTATGAGTTTTCGGTTTCTGGTTGTTTGATTGAAATTATAAAGTGAGTTGTTATTGCTTGCCCCTCCCTGACCATTAAGATTTCATAAACAGGAGCCCGCCCGCAGAAATTTTATTCAGACGCATCCGCCCGAGTCCCGACGCCCGATCGAGTCCCGCATTACACAATATCAGTAAAATGACGTTTAAGTAATTCGTTATCGAAAGACACCGGCAACAATCTCGGTGGGTGTTCGGGTATAGTACAGAGCTACCATATTGTTCTCCTACGGCTATACGAGTTCTGCACCCGCAAGGGTCCGCGTTTTTTGCTTGTTTCTACATCATCTTTTTTCCAAAAAATGCGTGTGTCTGGTGCGAAAGGGCAAGTGAAGGGTCTGTTTTAAAAAAGCGTTCTCAGCTTTAGTTTTTTTTACACTTCCAAAACACAAGGGCTCTCTCGTCGGGACTGGGGCGGATGCGTATGAATAAAATTTCTGCAGCCCGCCCTGGATCTTTGCCATTTATGCAGGCGGTCGGTGCCTACCAAAGTAATAATTTATGTTTGAAGCTGTCGGATTACCGCGTTTGGCGGTGTTACAAAAACACCGACTATGCATAACCGCGAACGCGTCTTTGCCAAGTTTTTTTTAAATATCAGTAGACTTGGAACTCAAATCAATATGTTAGAACCAAAATCAGCAGTTCTAATGGCAAATCAATAGGTCTGGCATCACCGGTGACACCGACCGAGGGAACGTTTCTCAAACTCAAAATTAATATTTGTTTGCCATTACTGACCTAGCGATTGTGTTTCCACGGTATGCCGCTGCTTGTGAGAGCGCTGCATATCGGCTAATCGGACGTTTTGAGACACATGATGGCTAAACAGAGCTCTTGAGAGAGATGAACAGAGTTTTGGTATAAAATATTTTCACGGCTGGATGAGGCGCGCTTTAACCAGTGGAGGTTAGACATCTTCCCAATAGTCAATCAACGCCCAAACGTTGTAACAGTACCATAATTTGTTTGTCATAATTTGCTTATGCCCCTAATCCCGATTTACCGCTTAGGAAGTCTAGTAGCAAATGAAGGTACGAGTTATTATTTGATCTGTGGATATACCATTCTTTGCATATTATGTGATTATTATATGAACAATTTGCAATCCGCATATAATCTAAGTGGACAGTGGACATATTTCAATTGTTGTACTTGTTACATAGATGTAAATTTGAAGTCGGTCTTAAAATGACGTAAGGTGTAACACACCCTACTATTTTATATTTCTATGCGTGCCCTGTTGTCAAAAGTTTTGACATTTCAAATGTCATTTTTCCAAAACCTGGATTTTAAGGAATAAAATGTAGGAAAATAATTCTATTGAGTGGAGATTTCATAATAAAAATGGCTTCGAGAAGCCTTTCGGATGTTTTCATTCTAATGAGAAATAATGCAATGCGTAACAGACATATTTATCCGGAACAGGTAATAATTTTTAGGTTATGTGCTTATTTTTCTTATCAATTTCTGTTTAAAGGGTAGTTCAGAACGGATGCATTTAGTGTCCTTACATGATGTAGAAGAAGGCCTGACTCGCGACAATAATCACATGCCCCCAATTTGGGTGGATTATTTAGAAAAGGCTCAATATATCGTGCCGAAGTTGCGAAATAAGATAAACGAGTTAAAAATGTTGCATTCCCGGCACTTGCATAGGCCTACCTTTGATGAGAGCACGGAAGATGAAGTGATGATAGGGAATTGTACTTCGGAAATATCACGGATGTTCAACGAAATTCACAGACTCGTACAGATTATTAAAAGTCATTCGTTTGAAGGCACCGTGAAGGAACGAAGGTTAACGGAAAACGTTTATCATTCCCTGGCTGTGGCGTTACAAGAATTGACAATTCAATTCCGCAGTACGCAGAACAGTTACCTAAGGCAACTGCAATCGCGTGAGGATCGGTCTAAGATATATTTTGAAAATCAGAGTATGGACGATGAGGATTTTTATTCGCAGGAACAGGATAATATAGACGATTTTTTTGTAAATTCTCGTATGTCGCAAAAACAACTTCTGTTATTAGAGGAGGAAAATACGAGGTTTGCCGAGGAGAGGGAAAAAGAAATAAACGCAATTGTTAAATCGATAGTCGACTTGAACGGGATTTTTAAAGATTTGAGTCAGATGGTCGCCGATCAGGGCACAGTCTTGGATAGAATAGATTATAACATCGAGCAGACGCAGGTGCAGGTTCACGAAGGTTTGAAGCAACTGCAGAAGGCCGAAACTTACCAAAAGAAGAATAGGAAGTTGTGCGCCATCATGGTCTTGGCCGCCGCTACCATTCTTCTGTTCTTTATATTGATAATCGTGAAGTCCTAGTCAAAAATGTGAGAAAGTTTTTGTGCGTGTCGAATGTAAGAATAAAGTGCGCCGGTATTTTTTGATCCTGAAAATAACGTAAATGTTTGTGCTTGTAATCGGCAAGCGAAATTTGGAGAGTGTGTTTTTGAAAATTGTTGGAGAGAGGCGGTTTCAAAAATCATTCCTTAGATTAATTTTTTGTAAATAAATTCTAGTCTTGTAAGCAAAGTTTATCACAATTATGTATTATTTTCTTTTAATTCTCGTATTTTTCAGTACATTTTTGTGCTTATCATTCGTTATTTATGTGAAATATTTATTTTCATTAAACAATTAACTTAAAGTAGTCTTTTTTTCATCTAATAGCAAAGAAGGCCTTGCATCACGAATGATTGTGTAGATAGTAATACAGATGTCTTTCTGTAGTATCCGCTAATATGTACTAGATGGCGGGGTGGGAAATTCTTCTTTCTCCCTAGTTCTAGGGATTTTTTTCATGGCAAGGGAAAAGGGGATTTTTTTTAAGTATCACTCGTTCATTTATTCGAAAAACGTTTCTTTTAACGTTCTTTCAATAAATTGTGGTTTATGTGCTGTCCCAAATGAGGTTGGCACCATCTATTAGCAAGTAGAAGAACTACGCCCGCGCTCCTTAGTAGCACGGCAGATTGCGACTTGATCATGGGATATACAGGTAATTCAACGTTCTGGAAAAGTCAACTGGTGCCTTTATTTTTGAAATGAGATAAAAAAGTTTTACACAAAAGTTGTAGCACTGAAAGATTTCTCTTTATTAAAATTATTTCTTACCGTACAGCATGTCCCATATTTCTTGTATGGAAATCAACTTCTTTATTTCAAATGGAACACCCTATATTTGACTTTATTTTATGATTGCTTGATCGATTTTAGTACGAGATTATAATAAGCGATTTTGTCCAAACTTCGTATTTTTTGAGTTATTTGCATTTTTCTTCAAATTTTGACAGCTGCAGAGCACTTCCAAATAGTCAATATCTCGGGATTAAATAAAGCTATAACAATGATATTTTGGAGAAGTGAAAGCAAGATGAAAGAGTAACTGCCTTCATTACTAAAACCAGAAAATATTATACACGGTTTGAGAAATTACATGACTAAATCAGAAAATTTCAAAACCCTGTAACTTGCTAATTTCAAATAGAAGTGTACAGTTTTTAAACCATTATTGGACTCGCTATAAAATTTTCTTTCATGTTACTATACGCTTTCCTATCTAAAGGTAACAGTTTTTGAAATATTTTCAGTTCCTTGTAGCACCGAACGCTTCCGTATTCAAAAAATTGTTTTAATCCCCGTATTTTCGCCCTCTCGAAACTTACATTTACTATCCCATTGTTGGAACAAGCTTCCAACAAGGTTTTCGAAATATGTACATAGGATCTAAAGGACCACCCGTGTATTTTTACCTATTTTTACTAGAATCCAGGTATTTGTGGAAAGGACGTTTCTCAATCCGGTTTGCTTACCACAGACAAATTTCACTGCCTGTTTGTTTTCTGTAATTACAAAGGTACATAACACCAAACAGTTAATTCCTTGTAAAACAAATTCTGTGTGTACACATGCCTATGTTTATTTTAACACGTTTGTCAATGCAATATTTGCCATTTAGTGGAATACCGAATATTCATACTTTGCGCAACATTTGCAATATTACAGAACTGTATCCCAAATTGTGTACCTACTTGGGAAGAACCACTTTTTGGACACTCGGTGTTTTCGTCCAATGTAAATCAACTGTTTGTTTCTATCAAATTTTTAATTACATATTTTCTATGGAATATTTTCTATAAGTATTTTGTTTTTTCTGCCATAACTAGAAAACCAATAGAGTTGGAATACCTTTATTTTCTGTGTTCGGATTGCGGAGAGGTCGCGCAACTTTTCCACCATTTAACCACTTTTTCGTCCCCTCTAGTTTTCGAGATGCCAATTGTGTGTGGTTGGTGCAAATCAGGTGTTTTTTGCATTTTATTGTTATTTATAAAAAATGCATATACATAGTCAATTTAAGTGTCATTTTGAAAATTTAATTTCTGGTCGTTAGTGTAAATTACGTGTTTTTTTTCTATTTAATTTTTAATTGCATGCATATTTTCCATGGAATATTTTCTATATTTCGGTTTTTCTGCTGTAACTCGAGAACCAATAGAGTCCGAATATTTTTATTTTCTGCGTCAGGTTTGTGGAGAAATTGCGCAACTTTTCCACCATTTAACCACTTTTTCGTCCCCTGCAGTTTTCGAGATGCCAATGGTGTGTGGTTGATGCAAATCAGGTGTTATTTGTATTTTATTGTTATTTAGAAAAAATGCATATAAAAAGCCAATTAAAATTCAAGGTACAGTAACATAGAATAATGGACAAAGAATAAAACTAGTCGGCAAGTAATAATAATATACCGATGTCGAAGTATATGACTTATTTATTCAAACATAATTTGTCTAATCGCAATCGGTTATTTGTCTGCCGGAACAGGATTGTAGTAATTGATTTCACTAACGCGATTCGTGTATTAAATTGATGGCAATTTTGTTCAGTGACGTAGAGCAAAGGATTTTCAGAATCAGTCGGGAAATTTAATCTTATGATCACACGAACTTTGCCAGGGCAAAGCAAAGGCTGTGATTCTGTAAAATAGAAATAAATAGATACCCAAACGCCAAACCGCGGAAAAACTTGATTGCATAAGCCGGAAATATCTAGTTTTGTCTGCTGGAAATTTACATTATGTTTATAAAAACAAATTGACCCATTGAATTAAACTATATAAACAAGAGACGTTATTCAAAGCACATTTACAAAATAGTTACAACAAACTGTCAATAAAAATTAAGCATTTACGTCAACAACAATTTATGGCCCATTATTTTTTGAGCACATCCACCGAATAACGCATGGCCTACTATACTTCGAACCCTCGCAAAGCATCAGTGTTTTGTTTTATTGTTTCAATCAACAGGAAGTTGATGGGAAAACACGTCTTTCCGTTTTCCAGCCCAAAAAGGGTCTGGCATCGCCTACTCACCGATTGTCTGATTGAGATAAAGCGTTTAAATGTCAAACAACACCGATTTTGATTATGTAGGAGGCCAGTTTAGATCTTTATCGTGTTTAAATTCGATGTAAATATGTGGAATTACTTGGTTGTTTTAGCTGTAAATATGACGGGTTTTTTAAACAACAAGGTTGAAAACCAATTAATTCTGTAATTGGCTTCGAAAAAAGGCGGCATATTTTAACATTCCTTCGTGATAGGCAAAAAGGTTGAATTCAATAAACTATAACCGCATAGAAGATTGTTGCTCTTTTTTGTCAATGAAATAACCAGTTTGTTTTCTAGTAAATTTGACATTGATTCTGCACAGATTTCTTTTAGTTATTTTGTCAGACGGTCGATTATTTGCATTTTCTAATTTGTATACATAAATAACTCTGAAATCATTTAGCCGTTTTTCTGAAACTCAGAGTCTTCCAGATGCCGATGGTTTGCGTCCAGTGCAAATAAACTGTTTTTATTTTACTTTTAATTATATTCTATATTTTGGTTTTTCTGCTATAACTCGAAAACCAAAAGAGCCAGAATATTTTTATGTTCTCTATTCGGCTTGTGGAGGAATTGCGCAACTTTTCCACCATTTAACCACTTTTTCGTCTCCTACCGTTTTCGAGATGCCAATGGTGTGTGGCTGATGCAAATCAGGTGTTTTTTGTATTTTATTGTTATTTATGAAAATTGCATATTTAATTATATTATAGCATGTTTTCTACCATTTAATCACTCCTAGTGTTTTCGTCCAATGTAAATCAACTGTTTGTTTCTATCAAATTTTTAATTACATATTTTCTATATTTTGGTTTTTCTGCTATAACTCGAAAACCAATAGAGCTGGAATACTTTTATTTTCTGCGTTTGGATTGTGGAGAAATTGCGCAACTTTTCCACCATTTAACCACTTTTTCGTCTCCTACCGTTTTCGAGATGCCAATGGTGTGTGGCTGATGCAAATCAGGTGTTTTTTGTATTTTATTGTTATTTATGAAAATTGCATATTTAATTACATATTATAGCATGTTTTCTACCATTTAATCACTCCTAGTGTTTTCGTCCAATGTAAATCAACTGTTTGTTTCTATCAAATTTTTAATTACATATTTTCTATATTTTGGTTTTTCTGCTATAACTCGAAAACCAATAGAGCTGGAATACTTTTATTTTCTGCGTTTGGATTGTGGAGAAATTGCGCAACTTTTCCACCATTTAACCACTTTTTCGTCTCCTACCGTTTTCGAGATGCCAATGGTGTGTGGCTGATGCAAATCAGGTGTTTTTTGTATTTTATTGTTATTTATGAAAATTGCATATTTAATTACATATTATAGCATGTTTTCTACCATTTAATCACTCCTAGTGTTTTCGTCCAATGTAAATCAACTGTTTGTTTCTATCAAATTTTTAATTACATGTTTTCTATATTTTGGTTTTTCTGCTATAACTCGAAAACCAATAGAGCTGCGATACTTTTATTTTCACTGTTTGGATTGTGGAGAAATTGCGCAACTTTTCCACCATTTAACCACTTTTTCGTCCCCTGTAGTTTTCGAGATGCCAATGGTGTGTGGTTGATGCAAATCAGGTGTTATTTGTATTTTATTGTTCTTTATGAAAAGTGCATATAAAAAGCCAATAAAATGTGTCATTTTGAAAATTTAATTTCTGGTCGTTAAAGTCGAATAAACAATTCGGCATATCTCTGACTTTGAATTGCTTTTGGCTACTATTCAAAAGCGATGAAACGGTTTTACTATAAAGCGAACTTTGTTTTTACGGCTGCAAGTGTCCGTGGATAATAGAATATTTTAGTGGCGGACTATTAGTGCCCGTACTTCGTACTCGATAGTTTTATTCGTTCGTAAATGTTAAAAGCTGAACAGAAATAAACGCGCAAATGAGCCGGTTGACACCGGAGCGCTTTGTTCCACGTTCCAATTATAGGCTATCAACAGTCATTTGGCAGACGATTTAGATAATTGCTGTTCTGCGTAAACTTGTTTTGCTTTGCTTTGGGGCATTCTCACAGTCGAGTGAAATAACAAATTCGATCAAACTCGCTCTCTTAAACAACGCCTTATTTTGGTGAAAACTAGAGTCAGAGATAGGAATAAAAAGAGCTAGGGGTAGGCCCAGATTACTGCTGCTCTCAAATAGTTAGGGATGTAGGATGTTCAACTTTCGGGGAAATGCGTGGGTTAGCTCAGGATAGGAAAGGATGGAGGTACGCGTCCAACCAGTCTTCGGACCTAAAACTTTATGATGATGGAATTTATTCTCTAGATAAATAACAGCTTGAATCAAACTGGCTGTGTTTTATACTCAATCAATTTGGTGTCCAATAAAATCCAATCCGTCGTAAACAAATTTGGCATTATTACTGCTGACAGTTGCGAAAAAACACCGTGTAAAGTTAATCCCCCCGAAAATACCAGCGCGGCGTTCCAATTAAAAATCAAGCACGCCGATAAAGAAAACGAGGCGTCGAATAAAAAGCCAGAGCCAACTCATTTGGAAACTCGAAAGTATAAAAGTAACGATAATGATATTTAATATCGCAAGCAAGAGCGGGAACCTCGCTCCTATGCTCATGGAATCCATTATATCACGTAATCCAATCTAAATAGTGTTGTGAGCCTCGTTGAGGTGGATTGACACTCGCGGGGGCGCGGGGCGAGGGAGGCCCTCGCGAGCACATGGCAGACCTCCGCAGAGTGGCCCAGCACGGCAGGATTCCGCCCGGCACGGCCCCGAGAATTCAGAGTTTCCGACGGAACAACGGCCGAGGCGACCGTTGTTCCACCGGACTACTCTATCTGAGCGGCTTTCATCTCGCGGAGATGACTGACTTTAAAAAAGTTTTCGTCTCTTCAGAAGTGTATCCGAGATGTAATACAACATATCTGTTATTTGCCCGATCTTTTTTGAATAAAGCATAAGCCAACAGATGCTCGCTATTTCGCTATTACGCCTTATTAATGAGATAGTTCATGTATGGAGACACTTTTGTATTTGTGCGTCGATTTCGTAATGGAATTTGGGAATTTTGGAAATATATTTGACCATACAAGCCTACTCCAGTTTTAGTTTACATTTAAATGTAGAGTTTTGGTCTACCATCGCCAGTTATTTGACTTCGTAAATAGCAGAAATCTGAGACTCCGAAAATTATTTATTTTGAGGATATTTCAGTGGGGGTGGAGGCTGAAACTCTCATACAGTATATACCAATGTGTGAACTTTCGGGAAATTATAAAATTTTATTGAAATCTTTATGCCGGCCGGTGAAAATCACAATTTACCACAAGAAGTGGCGAAAAATTTCGTCCAAGTTTGGTTTTTTTTTGCGACCCCTTCCGCACACTTCGGGGTGATAAAAGTGTACCGGGCGGATGGGCCCGTTTATTTTCCATCAGCTGACTCCCAATTTGCGACCTCTGAGTGATTTGTAAAAGTTTTAAAAGGGAGAAACCGAAAACTTGCACATTTAACATTTCTCACCCTGGGTCACGGGTGGAGGGATGAAATGCGAAAAATAGTACTTGGTCGTGTAAAGCATCGCAGCTTCATTCAGGAAAAGGCAAAAATTCATTTTCCGAACGCTTATTTTCTAAGTACAAGAGAACCCCAGAATATTCAACCTACCATGTTTCCGAGGGTAAATAAACTTTGATCGGGGAGCTACTTTGTTAAAATACTGTCTTTTACATTACACATCCGCTCGCCAAACCGATTTACATTCCAACAGATAGTTTTCGCGAAAATAAGGGGGGTTGTAAAATGCAGTCTTAACTTCGGACGCCACTGGCGACCAGAATATTTTTTTTTAAAGAAAAATTGGAAATGACTGTGAGATGCTACAAGGTTCATATCTTCATCTCCGGACGATAAAAAAAATATAAGTCAAAAATTAAACGAAAATAAAGTACGGTTTTGAAGCGTTCCAAAACGAAAATGCACCTCCTGTGGTTTTTCTTTAATAACTTTTTCAAATGTTGACCGATCTCAATTATCTCGACGGATATGGAAAGAGCGAAAATGACTAACAGAATTCGAAACTTGGATCAAATTATTTGATTCAAATACAGGTTGTACCAAACTAGAGAACATTACGAAGTTGATTAAGACATGGTTTTTGTACACCATAACATTTTTCGGAATAATTCAGCTAGTTTTTAACATTTTTGTAAACAACACAATCGACAAATGCTCAATTTCAGGTATGGTAACATTAAAAGCTGTTTTTTCTCGTTATTTTGCAGCTTCAGCATTTTCGAGCGAAATGCATTATTGCAGCCGATCATCGCGCTCGGTTACGGTCGAGTATCATCGGCCATCATTCCGTTCAGTTATGTGGTGGAGTCGGCTGTCGGATGTAGTCTTGATGATGTTTTTCTGTCGAAGTTGAATAATGTGTAGTGTTCGCCCGTTTTTTTGTGGCAGAGTGAAGTGAAAATCGTACAGATCTTTTGGAATATTGTGTATAATTCAGTGCAATGTGTCTGTGAAAGTTTTTGCGAGTGATTCTGGTGTGTTGTGCTTGCTTTTTTTAGGAATACGTGCAAACAAACTGGATTATCACATATTTGCGAGTGTGGATACCTACAACTCAACAACGGTGGTTAGTATGCTAGAATTCAAACCGCACCTATTTATTTTTTTTTAATTTTCGGCCCTTGTTTTCATCTTTGTTCGGAGGAAAAATACTGCGAACGTCTTCCCTCTTTGTTACTCGCGACAACTCGATTCTATACCCATCCTTTACCCGCGTACTCCGTAACATCTTCCGACCTTGTCTTCAGCGCCTCACTGCATTTCTTTCTTTTTAAAATGTGTCTCGGAGTAGTTTGTCGGATGCAAGGATTGTTTCTTTCACACTCTGCCGAAGAATATCCCTGATTGTCGCCGTCTCTCTTCAAGGTTTCCTGCACAGAGACTCAATTTCGTTTATTCTTCGATCGCGAGGGAAGCCATTTTGTGATCGTGGTGACTACGATGGATGGATTTCAATCCTAGGTTGGCTGTGACTCACCGAATTTTGTTGTTTATAAAATCTGACCAACTTCGTGGGTTCTTAACTTGCTGTTTGCCTGATACTTGAACGCCCGTTTTTCCCGTAGAGTAAAGTCCAAAATTCTCGAGTACCGAGGGCGTTCGCTTAATTTTTCCCCAAATTTATTCGAGATTATCAACTTAATAAATTACGATATGCTAATGACAAGCTGGCTTTGCATTGTGTACCGTTGTAATTATTTATTAAACATTGTATGGTAATGTATTCAAAATCTATTTATTATCGCCTACTGTTAAAAAGCAGTCGTGTCGGAATTCGTTTGGTACTCGGTTTGGTCCCTGTCGACAACCGGACTTCATTTACCTCGTCATTTACTTTTCTTTAAGAAATAATTTCCGCTTATGGTTTCCTGAGAAAAACCCAGAAAAACCTATTAAAAATTCGTAAAAAATGATTATACCACGCAATGAAATTTTTTAATACTTGGGAAAATACCAGATACTTCGTAGTCCTGAGGATTATGTCGTTGTCAGCGAAACACGTGTCGAGTTTAATTACCTTGTAATTCAAAATCTCAGCTATCCCCTTACCGATGATCAAATTTAGCATACCGTTGGATAGCTAAAAGTTGCGACTTTTTGAACATTTAATTATATACAGGGCGAGATACAGGGTGTCCTATTTAAAAAATGCAATTACAGTAATATGAAAAGTGACGTTTTCTGGTCCTTATGAACTGGAAGTAGCAAAATATTTTCAAAGTAGCAAAAAAAAACTTGAAGTCATACATAATTCATTGATGAAAACCGCACACTAATATCTCGAGCAGTTCCATAGATATAATGTGTTAAAATGCGTCAAGATATAATGAGACACCCTGTATTAAGATTTCAACTCGGTGTTTACAATAAAGTTGCCGTAAAATTTAAGGCAGAATTCAAAAAGCTCTCCAAAGTATTACGTTTCATTTAAGAAAACAAAGTATCACATGTCCCGTGAATAGTGCCAACCCTGTAGATTTGAAAATAATTTTGGGAAATGCAGAACTTGAATCCAAGTAACTTTTGTTTAAAGCATTTTGTTATAACTCTTTAAACAAAGCCACAATTCACCGAGGGCAGAACGTTGAATAACCCTATATGTTCCCAGAAACAGAATAGTAATAAAAGTAGTACCTATAAGTACCATAATATTTAAATTTTAAATTCCAAGTATAAATACTCTTCCACCGTAACATTTAGTAATTTAGTTTAGTCTCTAATCTATGGTTTAGTCTGTACCAACATCTGACGAAACCACTTTGTTGGCGAAACAATTGTTATGTTCGGTATTGAAAATAAAGTGTGAAAATCTTGGAAAATCTAGACAAGATTGTCTTTTTCTTATCAGTTCAGTCTATTTGTATACATTGTAGAAAATTGTACCTACGTCGGTAAATATGTAATACCAACAAGGGCTTATTTAAAGGGGAAACTTTAAAGAGGGTAAGAATCCAAGAATCCTTGTAAGAATGGATATTTTATGGCAAAGCTTGTTGTACGTTTTCATTATTGCTCTTCTCATTCCAGGAGAACGCGTCTGTTTAAACTTCTGCATAAATTTAATGACCAATATAACAATTATTTCCAAAGTTGTAAAAGTCATAATTTTTGATCGATTCTGACATGGGTTCTGGCCTATAAACTTTTGTTTGAGTAAAATCGAGAGTAAAATATTCGAAATTGGATGTAGCACTCGCAAAAATATGAACTTAGTTCTATAATTCAAGGTTTGGCGGGGTACTCGCCCTGGGAGTAGTTGTTCGAACTGTACCACTTAAAATTTATCGCCTTTACTACTTTACCATGAGACTAATTTACCAATATTTCGATCCATTGCTAATAAGTACGAAGTAGGTACATGTCAAATAAAATTTCGTAATTGCGTTATTCAGATCCTTCCGATAATTTATCTTTCTTTGCACTGCTTACGGGTAAGTATTTAATCTTAATTCGAGTCTTAATCAAATTATAGCCCAATTATTATTGTTTAACACAATAGACCGCAATAAACTTAATGATTGCCGTAGAATTAGTTGGCGTAAACACGAAGGCGGTTTGGTAGTCAAGTCAGCTTGCTAATATACATACAGGGTGTCTGCACTAATGACTTTACAAACGAGGAAGCGGACCAGTAATAGTTACTGAGTTTTTGATATGCCAGCATCGTTTCTCATTAAATATTACTTTGAAACTTCGAGAATTTATGTTTGTTTGTTTTCGTTATTTTAGTACGTCCATAAACAGTTTTACGTGTGTTTACTTTTTCATCAGTTTATTTTTTCTGCGCATAACCGTTTTTTTATAGAAACAAACACCGAGATGAAGTTTTAAATAGGTTTTTGATTCAGATTTTTATAAAATATCGATTGTTATTATAAAAATATTTCTGTGTTCACGAGGAGAAAGTCATGAAGCTGGTTTCCTCAAACGATTTGAATCTCGATTTGAATTAACACGAAAAATAAAAAAGATGTTTACGTTAATGACAACAGCTGAAGAGAACATAAACCGAGAAAACAACACGACTATAAAATCGAGTATAAAATTAAATAGCAATACGTTAGTAATAATAAAATATAATTATTCGTAGTTTTAACTTTAATTTTAACTGCTTAAACCGAGGCTTAAACTTTCATCATCATATAAAGTTTTCAGTCCGAAGACTGGTTGGACGCGTACCTCCATCCTTTCCTATCCTGAGCTAACCTACGCATTTCCCGGGGGGTTGACCACTGAAGAAAAATGTGTACACCAAAATTACAATTGCAAAAAATTGCAAACATTTGCAAAATTGCACACAATTGCAAAATTGCAAACAATTGCAGACATTTACAAACAATTGCAGACATTTGCAAACAATTGCAGACATTTGCAAAGAATTGTAAACATTTACAAATAATTGCAGGCATTTACACACATTTGGAAAATTTTCATGAGATTAGAAAATTATTTTTTCTTATTACTATGCATTATTTTGTTATTCTATCTCTCGTTCTATCTATATTATGCTTAGGTTTTTTCTATGAAACTTTGAATTTTAAATTACTTTCAAATATTCAAAAATAGGCTCAGGGAATGGGAGCAAAGTTTAAAATTATTTGTAAATTTTCCGAGACCCGATGGGGTGGGGTTCGCTACAGCCATCCATTATGATAGGGCAATGCAATGTTAAGAATGAATTAGATTGACCCTATTTCCATTTCCCTTTCCGTTTTTACATTTTGTATTATGAGAAAGGTCTAAAAAGCTGGCCTGGACTGAGACCATTTATATTAGAGATGGGTAGTTTAGAGACCTGGCCCGTGCAGATCTCTTGGGTACCTAGTTATTTATGTAACGTTATTTTGGAACGTTATTAGGGAGTTATCGCATTATACACTTCAGAAATACTGTAAACGCTAAAGTCACATGACCGTTTATCGTATTCAGGTATAGTGAGGATGCAGAAAACGCCAAAGTGATTTGCCACACACTTCTGTAAAATTTTTTCGAATAATTTTCCAGTTAAGCGGACTATGCGCTGACACTTCCTGGAGGAAACTTCTTTTAGAAAATCTCACTTGTTTTGTCATTTTGCGCCTATTTGACGATTTATGTTTTGCAGTGCAATAGCTCCCATCTTCTTTGGACATTTCGGAACGTTATTTGGTTATTGAAGAGGTTTACGTTTATATGGAACGGTCAAAATATAGCAACACTTTCTATGCAGCGCGCAGCGAACATTTTTTAGTTATCGCTGGAACCAATAAGTGAAGCTGAAGGAAATGAGTAAGGAAATCTCTTGCGGAATGTGGAACGTGATGGCCGCTGGGTATACAATTTACGACAAAAATTATCTGGAAAAGCAGGGAACTAGTCGGCTAAACTAATACTGAGAATGAATTTGTTGCGTGCACTCCCTATTTCGGGATCGATTGACAGCTGAGCAACTTTGATCAGTAGTCGAAAGACAGGCGAGAGCACGAGCTACGACGAAAAACTCTGAATGCAACGGTACCGCTGTTTACAAAAATTAATTGAATTAATAATATTCGAGTAGAATATTATACTTTTTTCTACGAAACTCAAAGTTGCACTTTTAGGGTTTCAGGGCTAGCTTTTTTGATATCTAGAAAACGATGGCATTTGCGTTACAGCATCCTCGATATGCTACAACTGAAATTTGATTGGTCGGACCTGTGAATAATAAATTCAGACATTTTTTTATTCCCCATAAACCATTGAATCGTTACCATGGATCGTTACACAACACGTTGAGTAATGAAACTTTATCTACAACTGTGCAGTAATATGGAGTTTACTTCACTATTTTGAGTGCAATGTGATTTTATTGCACTAGTTGGATTCTGTAGTAACAAATACATAAATGATTGTTATGAGATTTGCCATGACACTGATTGTCATTTAAGGAAGTGACGTACTTATATTTTAAAAAAATTGTATTTTTTTTGAGTTGCTTCACGGCTTATTTATAAATTTCGTGAATTTAGTGGCAGCAATTGAAATACTTTTAGTAAAAATCGACGTTTCGCACCCGTTCGGGGTTTTTATCAAGATATTAGTTAAAAAGGAATAAGGTCAGGTCAGGTGAAATTTTTTTTCTTCTTAATAAAATTTGTAAATTACAGTAACTATGAATCTAAAATTAAAAATAGAAATTAATATTTAGCACATTTTTTTTGATTTTGATAACTATGAAAAAGGAAATAAATGTACATGTTAAATTAGAATCAAGTGGTAGAGAGCAGGTTTACGTTATTACGTCACTGTAAATTTGACTTAAATTTTGAATGTCAGATCTGTCATTTAAATAATTTTTGTCTTTTTGGATGTGTACCATTTCTAAGGTAAGTCTAGCTTTTAAATTATTCACGGTTATAGATAAAAAGTCATATATACCTAATACAGGTGGTATAACGTCTTCACCATCCCTGGGTGATTTCAAACCTCACCTACAACGGCTCGATTTGCAAATTTCACTCGCGTGTGGCAAAGACCTAGCAACCACCCTTATTATACAGTGTGTCAAAGAAGTAACGCATAAATTCGTCCTCATTTTTACTTTTCTAGAAAACGCTCGGATAGGTACGTCGTTTGCCCACACTCTGGTGTCAGTTTTATCGTCATACGGTCATATGACCTCGAGTTATAACGTCACTAATTTTTTTTTCAAATAGCACCCTATGATAAGGGACACTTCATCGGATAGGACTTTTCAATACAATTTTGGCATGGTTAAATTTTTGATGGTATCTTGAATAGTTTTTGAGATATAACGCTTCAAATTTACAAGGCGCTTGCTGTTTCAGAATAGCCCCGAGAATAGCCAAGGCTATGAAAACAAATTAATTCATTTTCGAGATGTGAACATAAAAATTGTTATTTATATCAATACAAAAATAACAACCGTTAAGTACGATAGTCACATTCAGAAAATTAATTAATTTTCATAACCCAGGCTAATCTAAAATAGCAAACACCTTGTAAATTTGAAGCGCAAAAATTACAGACAATGTTGCAAAAATGCAGACAATTACAAAAATTCCAGACAATTGCAGACATTTGCAAAAATTGTAGACAATTAAAAAAATTGCAGACAATTGCAAAAATTGCAGACATTTGCAAAAATTTCAAACAATTACAAGACAATTGTAAACAATTGCAGACATTTGCATCATCTTGTACACCAAAATTACGGAGTGGTCAATCCTCGGCATTTCCCCAAAAGTTGAACGTCCTACATCCCTAACTGGTCTCCTGGCATCTTCCACTATAAGGCAATAACAAAATATTATTGTAATTTTAACAAGTAGAATTCCCTCGTTTAAGTAAGTGTACGTCATAGATTTTATGGTATTAATTCGAACTCGAAAAGGTAATCTACCTTGTCAGACGAGTTGTCAAGTTAACATTGTAGTTGTAAGTACTTGATAATAATAATTACGCTGCGTACAGAATGTTTCATTTCTGATGGCTTTAAATGGGAAACCCTTATTAATGGAGTTATAAAACCTTGTTCAACTACGCTGTCTCTTGTTATTCATATAATTTTCTTTAATTTCAATAAAAACTGTTTAGGAATATTTCTTATCGTATTCTATTAACAAATAACATATACACGTTGTACACGTTGTATTGAAGTACCTGATTGTGTAAACATCGTTTTTATTAATAATTATTATTTATCTGACAAGATTTCCCAATACGTATTGCAATAACAATTATTAATAAGCACAAATTGTAGTTTTCGTAATGGCTTATCTACAGTTTAGAACGTAACGGGGAACTGTACAAAGTTCGGCAGGTCTGATAAATATGTATCACCAAATTTAAATTCTCGCCTGTATTACACTAGATCCGGACCACTTCACGAACTTTTAATGAACAAGTCAGATGCGTGAAGACCCTGTAAATGTAAACCTATATCGTATTAAATTATATTTACTGTCTTTATGAACTTGTGGTTCATTATACGTATTATAAACGTAATGTTGTAAACTGATACTGAACTAGAGATATCTACGACCTAACATAATGAAGCTGAATTAATTGTCTATACCCGCACACTTACCCTTTAGGGGATAATGCACGGAGAAACATTTCCTATCCATTTTAAAGATTATTTTCATGCATATTTTTAAGAAGATGTGAAGAATGACATATTAATTTGGTTTACGCACAAGAGCGAAGAGCGAAAACTGCAACCCTCTGCAATTTGCCATCTAAAATGTTACCTAAATGTTTTCATCCAGAAGTATCCGATGCAATTATTTATTTTTCGATGGCAAATAAATAACACGGTGGGGGAAATCGTTAGACATGAGCTTGTGTTCTAATGATTGCACGATTTCCCGTTTTGCGGTTGAACGCCATGCAAGTTATCACGCGATGTTACAGAGTTTGATTGATTTTAACAAAGGCATTTTTATTACCATGTACTGGGGTATCTATTCGGATGATCTGGCACGTTATGGCATAACCGAGGGCATAACTTACTCCAGTAACTAATCTTTGTCGACAAAATTTGAATGATTATGCATTAATGGGGCATCAGTCCTTCCGTTCGGATTATTCGAGTCGCTTTCCTTTATTCCATTTCTAAATATACATATGGAGAAATAATATAGTCACTTTATAAATTTTGTACTGGAGTAATGTGGCATTGGTGAAGCTGTTACTTACGCTGAGATTTTCGTGCAATCTAACCAAAACCTCATCTTCCTGCTCAGCCGAAATAATCTTCGGAGCGCTATTTTCACCTTTTGGACGGAAAGATCCTCTTTCGCCTAAGCGATTGTACAGATTTCTAAATAAAACAAAAGGGCGCGGATGAAAATACGTACTCGAAAATACTGCTATGGGTGTAGAGGCAAAAACAAAGGTTATTGGGCGACATACATTCATTTGAATAAAGCCTCAATTACATACATTCGTGCATTTATTCCCAGTTTAATAATGACATTTAAGCAGCTAGACACGTTCATAGACACAGGTGTTAGTTAACAACTTATAAATAATTAGTTGTCGGCAGTATCGCAGCCTACGCTTCATTATGTATACGTGAATTGGAAACGAGTTCTTGGCAGTCCTCTAAACACGCTTTGTAAATATTTTCAGTTTTTCAGTTCAATTGAGATACTTAAACCCCCATGAAAATCTTTGTGAATGTTGGCAGAATTTGTCCAGACAGATTCTGCGATGCATCTCTACGAGCTCGTAATTATTGCTATCTCTAAGACCGCATCCCTTCTACATACCTCTATCGATAACATCCCATGTTCCCTTCCCGATAATTACATCTAGGTTAGTCACCAGGAAATTGTTGAGCATTAGTGGATGGGGGGAATCATCGCTTCATTTCCTTGACGTGACCGCACTGTAGTTGGACAAATTACCGACCTACTAAATTAGTCTAATTATTGTAAGTACGGGTTTTATTACTACGAAAAGCGAGACGGATAAAAAGTTCAACATATTCCGCATACAGGATGTCCCAACTCGTGTATAACGGCCGGTGTTGGCAGAAGCAGCATACAGTACCCATAAATTTAACCTGACCTTATTACGGCACGACTGAAGTTAAAAAAAACGCTCCTAATATGGCCTGTAGTAACATAAAGATGCTATTTATTGCTTAACCTTATATTTTCATTGTAAACATCTTGAAGAACATCAAGATAACTTGTCAAGGTAAATTCTTGTAAGGTCGCCTCTGTCTCACACTGGAGCTGTCTTTCTTTGCCGTCACGTTGGTGTGGAACCGCACTACTGGGTGAAAACTGGTTTTGAAATGGATGAAATCTCGTTACCTAAGCCTCGAGTGCGGTATGTACTATACAGAATAAATCCGATTATAGGCGCTCTTTCCCTTTCCTATTGTTTTTTTTCCGTTATTACTCGTAAAGCTACACCTCGAGCTATTTAGTTTGAATCAACGATCTATTACCTCTTGACCTGCGCACTTTAAGATTTCTGCCTGCAAGCCATCTATACCTGATGCTTTATTGTTTCTTAAACTTTGTAGTGCTATCTCAAACTCTTCTCTCATTATAGGATACTCTAGGTTTTCCCCCTCTACACTGCTTTGGCTATTAGTTTTTGTTTACTGTGTCCCTACTTTCAACGTTTGGCAGTACGCCACTGCGTCGAACACTTTCCTGTTGAAGTTCGTGTTGAAGTATGTATTTGATTTATTCAAGTATCCCAGCGGGTTGCTTGTCGTCGATAGGATTTCGTTTTTTTATTTCCCCGGCACTCTAGACGCGTTTTATTGGATCCTCTGTTGTCGAGGGTAATCTTTTGGTAGGTAGGTATATTTATCGACATGGAGGGCTTCGGCCACCGTTTCGACATGTCACATCCCCCATTCAGGACCTCTTCAGACCTTCAGAGCAGGCAGTAAGAAATAAATTAAGCCTTAAGTACATGCATTTGAATAGGCAGGTTCGGTAATTTTCAAATTTCATTAAAATTGATAGAGTTTATTATATGTATACTGAAGGCAGTTATGTTGTTAATTTTTGTTAAAAAAAAATCCTTCGCCTGTGAAGCCGTTGCAAAGTTTTCCGTCGGTGCGAGGCTAGAAATCGTACCTTGCAGCGAGAGTAGGCCGCGTGACGTCAGAACTTAGTATAACGTACAAGTCCCAGCTTCAGCGCGCAGCAGTCCCATAAGTATTATGCATATGTATGTGTAGTTAAATTGTTAAATATTATTAACTGGTTCTAACTGGTGTTTTCTGTTTTGTACCCAAACTAATACATCGTACAGCACACCAATAATACGGAAAAAGTGGTTCGTTGGAGCCAGAAGGAAAATCGGTCAGCATTATCGATATTTTCGCGAGTTAGTTTATCATTGCAAAAGTTTATAAAATTATCGGCTGCCCCATTGCAGCCACTCTAAATAAAATCGAACATAATGTAATTTATCGACAGTTTTCTGGGACCCCTTGGTACTTGCTAACGTGTTACGGTTAGCATAATTTGAAACAGGATGCTAGGAGCATGACGGAGCCAAATACTGAATCGCCGTAGCGTTCCCTCCCTGAACTAAAAAAGGAAATTTTATTAACTATTTTACAATAATAATTAAATAGTACGTCATCATAAAGTTCTCTTTTGAAGACTGGTAGGACGCGTACCTCCATCCTTTCCCTGAGCTAGCCTACGCATTTCCGTAAAAGTAGAACATTGTACATCCCCAACTATTTGAAAGCAGTAGTCTAATCTGCTCCAATCTGTTATAAAACTGTTAACTTGATAACTTGTCAATCACTTAGGTATACATACCTACATAAATGAGTAGGTATGTATTGTATTGTATTAGAGAATATAGGTAGGTACCTATTTTACAAACAGAAGTAAGCAGGTATCTACAATCTACATACCTACTTATACTGAATTATAAAAGGCATGTAGGTACAGTTAATAAATTGTTGACTTTGTTTTACTTATACCGGTCTGCCTTTACATTACTGTTTTGAGGTTGAATGAAATTGGGGTTAGATGCAAGAATCACACACCATTTCCACATTTAGCTACCTACTCCATAAATATGGCAAATTATGTGAATCGGACTTTTGATACCCTTGTTGCATCATTATATCGATTATGTTGTCTTTGTTTTATGTTTCCTTGACACCTTACTTTAAAACTTCACGCTCGAAATAGTCCCAATAAGTATGTTATGAGATAGGTACCGCTTCACGGGCACTTCAAGAGAAGTGGGAGGAGCGCCTTACGAATCTCTGACGTCAAACCAATAACAAAGCGAACTAGCGTGATAAGCTAATTTCTTTCGCTTATTACGCCGCAAAAAATTTTTTTTGTCCCGTGTGATAAAAATAGTCCTCGAGTTTTATTGGTTTTGGAAACAGTTCCAATTGGCAGATCGTTTATTCCTCTTGTTATACATCTGGCGCTCAGTGGTGTTTGTATTGCCTCTCATTATAAAATTTGCGTAAATCCTGTCTCTGAATCATTTATTAAAACCGCCGCTGCTGCGTGGGTCGTCTACAGTATTTATACAATTCGGAAATGTACAATAAAGATGTAATAAAGCTATTTCTTGCCCGGTCCACGCGTCCACACGCTCTTTTACTCGCTTTTTTATTTGCAACAGAGAATTCGAAAAATCCGAGGAAAAATCTGTATGTCATTAGCGTTGTGTTCGTGTTAATGGCCTCGACTGTTTGGGACGCCAAATTGAACGGGCGAAAAGGAGTTTTTTTGTTTGTTTTGGACACTTAAGTAGGTATGTAATGTTAATGTTACCTGGTAAATTCTCCTCGAAATTGTCAGAAAACTTCAATGGTAACAATAACCGAGACAATAACAATCTGGCTTTAGTGGAGTAAATCCAGGCCGCTAACTCGCTTATTTCTCGAAAAAAAAAATTTCAACGTAGAACCAAATAAAATCTATGTGGTTGTGTTCCTTGTATTATTTTCCATATGAATCTTTGGTTTACGACATTTCCGGCCTGTGCAGAACTTTTTTATTTTCGAAAAATGTAAAATTTTGCATATATATGAAACAGTTGGTTTTTAAAACACAACAGGCCATATCTCAGTAAATATTTGAGATATCGACTTGAATTTCTTTTTAAATTAAAGTAGAAACATGAACGCCTCAAACAGTACTAAAATATTTTAAAATATCACAATATTTTTTGCGGAAAATAATTAGAAACTTCATTTTACTTCGCTTGTGCATTATAAATTTCGACATGCGACAAACTTTTTTATTTTTGAAAATATGTCTGTATATGCTGCGAATGAAATGAAGAGAAAGGTTGTAAAAAGTTTTTGGAGAAAGAATTATTGACCTATGAGTCATAGTTTTGAAGTTATGATTTTTTGTCAGACGCGGCCTAATGAGCGGACGGGTCGTGGTAATGCACCATCAGGGTAACGCGTAGCGGACCGATAGTCGGCTACAGATAACAACGCATAAATGAGTTAAAACATGAAAAGAACTTAGTTTATTTTTATTCCTATTTTATACAATATTGAGTGTCAGATTCAGCATCTGATTCTTCCTCTTCTAATTTTACTGCAGTATTAACACAATTCTTGCACTTCTAGTCTATAGAATATTTTAAACTTTATTTTGCGCAGTTACATCTATTACTATTACAGTTTTTATCTGAACACAAAAGTGATAAAGGCTATCTCACAGAAGATGGAGGTATGGGTACGTGATTACTAAATAAGGGTTCCCAGTGGCCTTTCTGGAATGTCCATCCGTATTTTTCTGGGCTTTCGAAGTGGATGTTGTTAATGTGACTAGAATACCATGTTTTGAATTGGTACATACATCTAAAGTGGGAAAAAATCAAATGCGATTATAATGTATAACAAGATACGAATTCGAATACAAACCTTTGCAAGTGCAATTTAAAAGCATCGTCTGTAGGCGGGTTTTCAGACTCTGGTCTATTCGTGTTTTTGGCCAAAAGAATCTTAGTTCATTTAATGCTCTGACGTCTTTTTGTTTATTTTTGTATAAATTAATATAAAACTTACACAACTGCAATCATATGTGCGTTCAAATGGCAGATTTAGTAAGTCCATCATACCCTTAAGGTTGTCGGCGTTTTTAAGTAATACATCAAGAGCGGATTTCTTCCCAATTTTGTAAAACGCACTGGTAGTATCACACCCAGTGAAACAGTGTACTTCCAATAAACATTGCGATACAGTTTTGTCAATTTTGTTTATAATCTTGTACCATTATAGGTAATACGTGTGCTTTTGGTATTGCCTAATTGCATAATAAGCAAAATAAGCACGTCCATATCTACAGATTTCAACAAAATATTTTAAATTTTTAGCAATCAGGACGAGGCAGATAGGCGCATAATTTTACGTGTATTGTAGGAATGTATCTACAGTAAAACTATTTTGATCAAATCTGTAGATACGAACGTGCTTATTTTGTTCATACACTACTGTAGTAAGGTACCTGAATTATATAATTGTAATCTCTTTCTGCGGTTAGGCCAAAAACAAACACACGTATTATAATGGTAAAATATATTATACAAAAATTGGCAAAACTGTATCGCAATGTTTATTTGGCAATACACTGTCTCACTGGGTGTGATACTACCAGTGCGTTTACAAAATTGGGAAGAAAACCGCCCTTCCGCTCTTGATGTATTACTTAAAAACGCCGACAACCTGAAGGATATGATGGACTTGCCAAATCAGCCATTTGAACGCGCATATGAGATTGCAGTTGCATTTATACAAAAATAAACAAAAAGACGTGAGAACATTAAACGAATTACGACTTTTTTGACTAACACACGAATCGGCCTGCGTCTGAAATCCTGACTACAGACGATGATTGTAAATTGTATTTGCAAAGGTTTGTATTCGAATTCATATTTTAGTATACATTTAATCGCATTTGATTTTTCCCGGTTTAGATGTATGTACCAATTAAAAACATGGTATTCTAGTCACATTAACAACATTAACTTCGTAAGCCTAGAAAAATACGGCTGGACATTTCAGAAAGACCACTGGAAACCCTTATTTAGTAACCAGGACCCCATACCTCCATCTGTGAGACAACCTTTATCACTTTTGTGTCCAGATAAAAACTGTAATAGTAATAGATGTAACTGTGCAAAAGAAGGTTTAAAATATTCTATAGACTGGAAGTGCAAGAATTCTGTTAATACTGCAGTAAAATTAGAAGAGGAAGAATCAGATGCTGAATCTGACACTCAATATTGATTGTATAAAATAGAAATAAAAATAAACTAAGTTCTTTTCATGTTTTAACTCATTTATGCGTCGTTATCCGTAGCCGACTATCGGTCTGCTACGCGTTACCCTGATGGTGCATTGCCACGATCCGCCCGCTCATTAGGCCGCGCCTGACAAAAAAATCATAACTTCAAAACTATGACTCATAGGTCAATAATTCTTTCTCCAAAAACTTTTTACAACCTTTCTCTTCATTTCATTCGCAGCATTTACAGACATATTTTCAAAAATAAAAAAGTTTGTCGCATGTCGAAATTTATAATGCACAAGCGAAGTAAAATGAAGTTTCTAATTATTTTCCGCAAAAAATATTGTGATATTTTAAAATATTTTAGTACTGTTTGAGGCGTTCATGTTTCTACTTTAATTTAAAAAAAAATTCAAGTCGATATCTCAAATATTTACTGAGATATGGCGTGTTGTGTTTTAAAAACCAACTGTTTCATACATATGCAAAATTTTACATTTTTCGAAAATAAAAAAGTTCTGCACAGACCAGAAATGTCGTAAACCAAAGATTCATATGGAAAATAATACAAGGAACACAGCCATATAGATTTTACTTGGTTCTACGCCAAAAAAAATTTTCGTCACAATTGAAGGTTGATTTTACTCGACTACTTATACATGATTTCTCGGGAATCATTTTAAGAAACATAAACTTAAACTTTTATTTGGAAGAAAATGGGGCTTCTAAGGCAAGCGAACACCACACCCGAAAACGGTGAACCATAGAATGGACTCGTTGTTTTTTTACAACGCCTACTTTACGAAGCGCGGCATTTTTCCTTATAACCGTCTAATTTATTCAACAAACACCACATATTTACATTTTAAAACGCAAATGTTTGGTTTCAATTGTGGCTTAATGTTGTGTACCTTTCATTACATATTTACATACAAACACTGTATATACCTATATAAGGTAGGTATACTTAATTACGTAAACGTGTATACAGGGTCAGCAATGTAATTTCCAATAGGCAGGTTCGGTAATTTTCAAATTTCATTAAAATTGATAGTTTATTATACTGAAGGCAGTCATGTTGTTAATTTTTGTTAAAAAAAATTCCTTCGCCTGTGAAGCCGTTGCAAAGTTTTCCGTCGGTGCGAGGCTAGAAATCGTACCTTGCAGCGAGAGTAGGCCGCGTGACGTCAGAACTTAGTATAACGTACAAGTCCCAGCTTCAGCGAGCAGCAGTCCCATAAGTATTATGCATATGCATGTGTAGTTAAATTGTTAAATATTATTAACTGGTTCTAACTGGTGTTTTCTGTTTTGTACCCAGACTAATACATCGTACAGCACACCAATAAAACGGAAAAAGTGGTTCGTTGGAGCCAGAAGGAAAATCGGTCAGCATTATCGATATTTTCGCGAGTTAGTTTATCATTGCAAAAGTTTGTAAAATTATCGGCTCCCCCATTGCAACCACTCTAAATAAAATCGAACATAATGTAATTTATCGACAGTTTTCTGGGACCCCTTGGTACTTGGTAACGTGTTACGGTTAGCATAATTTGAAACAGGATGCTAGGAGCATGACGGAGCCAAATACTGAATCGCCGTAGCGTTCCCTCCCTGAACTAAAAAAGGAAATTTTATTAACTATTTTACAATAATAATTAAATAGTGCGTCATCATAAAGTTCCCTTTTGAAGACTGGTAGGACGCGTACCTCTATCCTTTCCCTGAGCTAGCCTACGCATTTCCGTAAAACTAGAACATTCTACATCCCCGACTATTTGAGAGCAGTAGTCTAATCTGCTCCAACCTCTACCTCTTTATTCCTATCTCTGACTCTAGTATGTCGCGAACTATTCCTTTGTGTCTCAGAAGGTGTCCTACCATCCTACGATCCTATCCCCTATTCTTTATTGTCTTCTATACTTTTCTCTTTTCCCCAACTCTTTCTAATTCCTCCTTATTGTTAACTTGTCTATCCACCAGTGGCGGCTCGTGGGTTAATAACCAGGGGGGTCATTTTGGTTTTGGAACTTATAATTAATACTAAAAATATATACATATACAACGTGTCCTATAAAGTTCTCTACATATGGGAAACTTTTTTATTATCCGTTTATTAAAAAAATATTCTTCATAAAAAGCTCTGAATTGCTCAAAAATCAAAATGCACTCGCAACATTCCAAAAATATCGGATAATATACAGGAGAGATCAAAAAATAATAATTTGACTAAAGAGTAAAGTACTCTTATTTTTGAAAATAATGAAAAATGTTATTCGGGAAAGTTATTCAGTATAAAAAGTTATGGACTATTATGAAATAACAGCCACCTATGATCAAATTTATTTTTCTAAATTACAAACGTGTTAATATCTAATAAAGAATTAAAATTATTTTAAATTAACTTAAATTTAAATTAGAGCACTTCCTAAACTATTGCCTCAAAATATCCACCTTTTCTCTCAATGCAAATTTGGGGAAAAATTGGTAGTGTATGCTTCAAATTTCTCCGTCTGAAATAACTGTGAAATCATGAGATGATCATTAAATCCAAATCTATGATGAATTTCAGACATAATAATGTCGCAAATTTCAAGTGCAGTTAGTCGTTTAGGATCCCCTGCATTAACTTTTCTTCTTTTCGCTGATGATGTGCTTGGTTCTTCCGATTCTAAAATAGCACTTCTCACTTTTTGGATATTGCTGTTGAAAGACATTATGTAGTTTTTAACTGATATAACATCAATATCTCGCATTTGTAATTGTTTGAACAATATGTCTACATGAGGCATTATTTTATGAAAAAAAATTAACCAAAATAAAAAAAGTTTATCTTCCAAATGCCTTTTTAAACCAGTTGCTTGATTTATATTATTTCCGTCTTCCTCCTCATCAATGATTTGCTCCAAACAACATATTAAATCATCTTTATAAGTGTGTACAGTTTCAACACACTTTGTATTGAAAGCCCATCGAGTGGGTGCAGCTTTAGGTAATCTCACCTTAACCACCCTATCCAATACCGCCGTACGTTTTGGGGATCGTCCGAAAAAAGACGAAAATGCATGTAAATTTGCAAAAAATATTTTTATCGGTTTGTGTTGACTCGCCGCTTTTTGGAGGATAAGATTAAGTTGATGGGCATAACAATGAATAAAGTGTGCATTTGGGTACATTTCTTTAATTTTTGTTTGTACTCCTCCCAGCTTACCGCTCATCACTGATGCACCATCGTAACTTTGAGCAATCAATTTATGGGGTGCTTCATTAATTTTTAATAATTGGAGTTCTTCCATTATTGCATCGGATAAATGTTGTGCTGTGGTACCTGGAGGGTTGACAAATTTCCAAAATCTTTCATGCACAATACCATCTAATACATATCGAAAGATAAAAATCATTTGCGTTTTATTGGAGCTATCTGTGCTCTCATCAACTTGAATTGCCACAAAATTTGTCTGGTCAATTTCCTTTATTATATGTGTGTGTACAACGGCCAACATTGAATCTAAAATTTCGTTTTGAATTGTTTTTGATATTTCTTTGAATACTGTATTTTTTTCAAGGTGCTCTTTAAATATTAAGTCTAGTTCAGAGACAAAATCTATAAGGCCACGAAAAATCCCAGGATTATTGGACATGTCACTTTCGTCATGACCGCGCAATGCAATTTCAAAGACTCCACAAAATTTTACACAATCAATTATTTTGTTTAAAATATACCTATTTTTAGAAACCGATTAATTAAAGTCGTGCACTGATTTGCGATACGCACTATCAAGTTGCTGTCTTATGTCTACACGTCCTAAACTGGCGTAACTCATTGAACAATTTATATGAGAAGCAGAAGAAGCATGCTTTTTAATTTTGTCTTTTAAATGTTTAATATCGGTTACTCCATTTTTAGCCCATAAAGCATCATTTGAAAATAATAAGCACGGATAGCAAAAGAACGCATTTTTAACACTGCATCCACAAATCCAGTCGCACAAATTGTACATCGATTCTTTAAAATATCTTTGGACATTTTTACCTTTATCCTTTGTTGTCCGCTTCAAATTCAGTTTTATTTTCGGCCGTCCACTTTCCCTCTTTTCAAGCCGGCGTTCATAATTTAATGTTCCAGCTGACTTGAAGGCAAATATATCCTCAACAACACTCATCTTGTTTTGCTAAACACACAAAATTTCTCAACGATCAGAACTTCACAACGATCACAGTTCACATCCGCAACAATAAAGAAAGGTTTCCCGCCTGCTATCTAAGAAGAACTGAGATCCAGAGTCCAGAGAAAATATAACAGAATACTGTAGAACTAAACTCGATTCTGCACAGTTGTAATCGGGACATTGACCACGTTGGAGATATAGGAGTAAAAGGTGACTCTCACTTCCACTCAAGAATTCGCCATCTGCTGTCACTGTTCTTCTTTACATGCATTTCTCCATAAGCCATAAGAGCTGTGCAGGGTCAATTTGAATAATGTCCCGGCTTGCTAGATAGCGCGCAGCGCGGCTTGACGCTTGGCTATTTCTAGTATTGCTGCGAATGCAGACCGCTGAAGATTTTAAATTTGAGACTGTTAGACAAAAAATATTTTTATTAAAATTATGGTTTTGATTAGAATATTTTAGGAGGGTCATTGACCAATTGACCTTAAGGAGAAACCGCCACTGCTCTTTTCCCCAACTCTTTCTAATTCCTTCTTATTGTTAACTTGTCTATCCACGGTATCTTCAACACCCGTCTGTAGCATCACATTTCAAACGCTTCTACTCTTTTTCAATTCGCTTCTCCCATTGTCCAAGTTTCGCACCCATAAGTATAATTTCGTACTCCATACATGCGTCTTTAAGAGTCTCTTCCGAGTTTCTACATTAACCGTTCCAGAATGTAGCAGTTGTTTCTTTTTGTTAAACAAGTACCTAGTACCTATGTAGCGTAGTTTTTTGATTCGCGTGAGTTGTATTTGTTTCGGTTTTTTTTTTAAATTTCCTATCCGTTATAAAACTGTTAACTTGATAACTTGTCAATCACTTAGGTATACATAACTACATAAATGAGTAGGTATGTATTGTATTGTATTAGGTACCTATTTTACAAACAGAAGTAAACAGGTATCTACAATCTACATACCTACTTATACTGAATTATAAAAGGCATGTACAGTTAATAAATTGTTGGCTTTGTTTTACTTATACCGGTCTGCCTTTACACTACTGTTTTGAGGTTGAATGAAATTGGGGTTAGATGAGATGCAAGAATCACACCATTTCCACATTTACCAAGCCATTTACTTACCTACTACATAAATATGGCAAATTATGTGAATCGGACTTTTGATACCCTTGTTGCATCATCATATCGATTATGTTGTCTTTGTTTTATGTTTCCTTGACACCTTACTTTAAAAATTCACGCTCGAAATAGTCCCAATAAGTATGTTATGAGATAGGTAAAGCTTCACGGGCACTTCAAGAGAAGTGGGAGGAGCGCCTTACGAATCTCTGACGTCAAACCAATAACAAAGCGAACTAGCATGTGGGCGTGATAAGCTAATTTCTTTCGCTGTAGAATTTCAGGACAGGTCTTAACCAGCCGATTATACCTCGACAACGGATTAATTAACGTATGTTTAATTATTAGTAGCCTCACAGCAACAATAATTAAATAGTGGCACTTACTTAGTGTACAACAGTAAATCACACCTCGCAACGCAACGATAGTTCAGAACGTTAATCGGAGAATGTCTCCGATTGACATGGCGTTTTATTACTTTTTCCATCATCCTTCGTGAACTGCCGTTCATATTCTCAGCCCCTCCTGTTATTCAACTCAGACAATGCTTGACGCACCATTATACCCTCTCTCAACTTTCCTTCGAATCGTTTACGCGTATGACGTATTTCCATAATGTTTCTTTTTTTTGTCACATGTCGCAATCTTTTATTTGATTCAGCAGAGCAAAATAATGAACGCCTAATCTGAGTTTATTTTTGGGTTAAAGAGTAAGATAGTGTGTTGTTTCAGGGATAAGATGCAGTGTGGGGAGCTGGGGGGCGCCGCGGGGCAGGGACTCGGCGGCGGGGCCCGGCGTTTCGCATGGCGGCCCCAATGAGATCAAGCTCGCAGGAAGCGGGCCACCGAGCGAGGGTGGCGGACTCAAGGACGACGGCGAAGCAAGATACCCAGCCCTCGAACTTTGAATACGATGACAACGAATGGGATATAGGAATAGGAGACCTCATCATTGATTTGGATGCAGACATAGAGAAGACCAACGAGGGCTCGGTCGGCCCCGGTGGTTGCGCCATGGCCACGAACGCCACAGCGGCCGCTTCGGCCAAAACCGCCTCCAAGATCTCCATCGAACACTCGGCGACTGTCGACAAGGGCCTCAAGATGAAAATCAAGCGGACGAAACCGGGCACGAAGACGTCGGAGGCTAAACACGAAATTGTTAAATCGAACGAGCAGAACGGGAACGCCACCGATCCCGAAATCAAGGGTGCCCAAAAGCATCCTTCCCAGCCTACTCCCAGCATCCCCCAAAACGCGAATCCGAACGGGAATAAACGCGGCTCTAGTGGCCATCGCAGAGACAAGACGCGCGACAAGCACAGTGCGACCGACAAACCGTTGACTAACAAACCGCCGCCCCCGGCGACGGCAGTGACAGTGTCCGAAATGAACGGCATAGTGAGAGTGAGTGCGCCCCAACCGGGTTTACAAAGACCTGTTTTTCCCGCGAGTACGGGCCCCGGGCCACCCCCCGCCGTAACACCTCCTGGTCCACCGCCTAGTCCAGCGGCTGCCACCGCCCAAGGTTCGGCCGCCAAACCTGAACAGGCGAAAGGGAACACCGCCGCCCCTGTGATCCAACCGATTCAACCTCTGGAGGAGCGGAGCATGTCGCCACCTCCCAAAAAAGTCAAAACGGAACCCAAAGTAAGTGAAAGTACCTAAATACTTGGTTTTGAACCACCATATTGCAACTACTCAAAAGTAAATAAAAAATAAGTAAGATACTGCAAAACAGCTCAGAACAAAATGGTAGTCCGTGAAAGATCTTTACATTCGTATAATCTTATTTCTCGTCTTACACAGGGTGTCCCACGCTAGCGCATTTCCCCCATAACTCCACTACCGTTAGAAATACGAAGTAACTGCAAAGCACAAAAGTTCCTCTAATTTGCAAGCTGAATATTTTAAAACTGTTTTTTGGGCATGGAAGGGTTCGGTGCATTGACGACGTGCAGCCACTTACGTTTCAGTGAGTCGAATAAGAAAGATCAGAACTTCTACTTTTCGAACATGTAGGCCACAATATGCCAAAGTTTCACGACAGTAAATTGCTAATATTTGGTATGCGAGCGGCTTACGATTCTGTTCTGGATTGAGTGCAAGCCAGGTGTTTTCTTTCGTAACACCCGAATTAATAAGCTTTTTTGTAAATACAACACCCACTGCAAGCAAGATAATTAATGCTAGCTGTCTGTATAGATAATAAAAAGCTAATTATAACCTTATGGTTTCTATATGTTTTTTTTCAAGTGGCTGTCGTTTTTATTCGAGTTAAAATATGCTAATTGTATGATTAAAATGTTGAAATAATAATTATTTTAATCATTTGGCATATATGCTCGTTTTTTTATTTGATATGTTGCGCGTAACATTTTATGATATCAGTTTTAATTAATTCGATCATTAACAACTCAATTCGAGCGATCAAAAAAAACGTATTCAATTAGTATATAAACCGAACTTTCCCCATCGAAAACTTCTTGTGTTTAAACACCCTATCCGTTATAACTTTCCTGTGCTGAGTCACACATAAGGGTATTATCCCTTTATGCAGTCGGTTGCGGATATAAAGCCCTTGGCTCATTAAAGGCGATTAAGAACAATAACGAGCGGCTAGCAGGCCATGTCGGGCGAGATTGTGAACTCGCAGAACCCCGTGCTCGTCCAGTATAGCACACGAAAACAAAATTAAGAAAGGTGTAACAAAACTGAATTGTTCTTTTCATTTCCGACTTACTGAACCCCAAACAATAGGAGTTGAAATGGTTTTCAAATACTCGCACAAAGGCTCTTGTTAACACTTCAATAAATAGGACTAGCATTCAATGCACTGGTGCATTTCGTACTGTATCTTGTTATGGGCAACAAGTCTTCGGACTGAAAACTTTATATGATGATGATGGGGGAGACACATTAACAAACAGATAAACATTGTATTGCAATCGTGAGAAGGATCATCCGAAAACGAAGTATGCCGCTGGCGTTCCCGTTGATCAATACTGCGGTCTGGCGGCGCTGCTTCAGCCAGTTCCGGTGTGTAACAAAGGGGGTGATGAGGGTGAGAGACAAATTCCATTAAATTACTCGCATCGTGCCGGCGGACTCACTTCTCCACACGCTCGTATAGCTGCGCTGTCTCATCAGCTTCGGCTTTCCAACCACATTTAAAAGGGGTCTCATTAAAAAGGGATGAATGCAGAAACAGTGTACGCGTATGTTTATTATAGGGCACGCGACCCTTACACATACTAATTTAATTATTGATCAGTTAATTGGAGGACGGGTCAGGCATTTTATGAGCAATGATTACTCCATATACCTTCGCTTAAGGCTATCAGAACGCTAGGAATATTTGAGGGATGTAACGTTCCCGCTGCCAATGGATTATTCCAACGTGGTTTAAGATATTCGCGTGATTATTTTTTTCTTCTTTCAATTAAACATAGATTTAGGACTGTTCGCTAATAATTTTCATTAAAAACAAGAAATTCAACTTTAAAATCTACTTCACAATCTATGAAAATCGGACATATTGTAGCTAGAATATTTATCACATTTTTCGTTTTTTTTAGAAATTATAATCGTAGAGTCATAGATTAGACTTTTCATTTTGTCGGTATCAAAAAAATATAATAATGTTTTTGATAATAATGAAGTAATCAATTGGCTCCTGCACCTCTGCATTCGCCTTTTCAAGGGCCTAGAGGCTAGTTTTTCTATCTATTCAGGTATTATTCTTGGGGCCTATTTTTCGTATCGACGACCTTCCAAAGTAATTTCCGATTCTTCCTAAAATTTATTATTGTTACTCTCTTTGTTTTTAAATTTTCATAATTCAAATTACTTTACTTATACACTCGCTTATACATGGCATCTCATTTCTTCTGTACAGCAGATGCTAATCTACACAACTTGGATTAATTAGAACTCCTGTAATATCATCTCACTTTTGTATTTCCCTGTTCGATTTTACTATACATGGCGATTCTTTTAAGGTGGCCATTAGAAAATTTCTTATTTGCAAATAAGATAGAAACTTGAAACCTGGGTTCCTGTCATAATCGATCATGGCGAATCCAAAAATACAATTTTCAAAATGGCGGCACTTTCGGAAATACCGGAAGTTGACGCCATCTTTGTTATTTTAAATGGATACCCCCCATTTTTATTTTATTTTTGAATTCGGCATTAAATTCTGCGTATAATGCACCCAGGCTGTCAGCACTTATCTGTCATAGTTTTTGACATATGCCACTTTTTGTTTTAAATTTAGCATTTGCAGGGGTTCATTTAAAAATTCATATCTCTTAAACCATTTAAAGTGGGTAAATGAGCTTTTTTAGGTTGATTCCCTAAAGTTCAAGGAATCATTTCCCTGTAGGGTTAATGTTCAACGACGTTTCCAATGGTTGCTGCGATTTTTTGAAGATGACAATCAAAAAATGCCAAAAAGTCATTTATTTTAAATGGCAATGAGCAAATTTTATTATGGCAACCGACGTAGGATTAAATTTGAAAGGGACTTATATCAAGGTTTCCTATACCTATCTCAAATAGTTTTTTAATTATTCGTAGTTTTTTGTAAAAAATATAATTTATTAAGATTAACTTGTTACCGAGCTTGTTACCAAGCAACAAACATAGTAACAGTGTCAAAAAATATTAATTTAAATTACCTAAATCAATACAAAAATTAATGAGCTAGGTCGGTATTACAAAATATGCTCGATATGTGCACCGTTTTGATTCAAACACTCAATAATCCGACGTTGGACGGCTCTGGTAGCGTTTCTGATTTCATTCCCATCAATGCCATTCATGGCTTGGGTTATTTTTAGTTATAAGTCTTCCCTCGACGTGGGTGCAGTTTCACAAACGATATCTTTAATCCGCCCCCATAAATAAAAATCTAATGGTGTCAGATCCGGGGATCTTGGGGGCCACAACCATGGACCTCTATTTCCCCACCATCTGTCTTGAAACAATTGTCTTAGTCTTAAATCTACGGCATTTGTTGAATGCGCTGGTGCCCCATCCATTTGATACCATAAGTTGACGGCATGCTGCAATGGTAGATTATCGACAAAATCTTGGACTACATTGTTAAGAATGTCTAAATATCTGTCTCCATTCAAATTTTCATCATACATGTACCAATGCAACCGATTATCCATTAATAAACAGAAAACGTTTACGGAAAATTGAATTTGATTTTTAACTTCATAGATCAGGTGTGGATTTTCTGCGGCCCAAAAATGTCGATTTCTCCTATTAAATACTCCAGCCTGTGCAAATTTTGCTTCATCAGTCCAAATAATCCGACTCAAAAAATTTGGGGTTTCCTGTTTTTTTATCAAAAGCTCTTCACAAAAAGTTATTCGTCTTGGAAAATCGGTTGGACGAAGTTTTTGTAGTCGTATAAAAGAATAGGGATGTCGTTTGTGGTCATGTAAAATTCTTTGTATCGATGAGAACGTCAATCCCAAATCAAATTTTGCTGCTCTTATCGATGATCGTGGAAATGCGCCAAAATACCCCAGAACATTTATTTGATTATCTTCAGATTCCCTAACAAATTTAGTCCTTCTTCTTGCAGGATGAATATTTCCTCCCTGAAGAAACTTGTTTTTAAGTCTAGAAAACTTCTGTTTATTCATCGGCGGCAAATTTTGATATTTTGCATTAAACTCGCGACATGTTCTTGCAACGATTTTTTGGCAGTTGCCATGTATGAGAAATAAATCAAAAACAACTTCATTCGAATAAAAAGCCATTTATGCTTACAAAACAAAATCAAGAACGTGCTTAACTTAACTTAACTTTTAATTAATGGAGAACTAAAAGATGACAGTTCTAAAACTAATTTTTTTCTTTGGTTCCATAGGCTTCTATGTTTTTTGGGAATAACGTTTAATCTTTTACAAAAAACTACGAATAATTAAAAAACTATTTGAGATAGGTATAGGAAACCTTGATATAAGTCCCTTTCAAATTTAATCCTACGTCGGTTGCCATAATAAAATTTGCCCATTGCCATTTAAAAAAAATGACTTTTTGGCATTTTTTGATTGTCATCTTCAAAAAATCGCAGCAACCGTTGGAAACGTCGTTGAACATTAACCCTACAGGGAAATGATTCCTTGAACTTTAGGGAATCAACCTAAAAAAGCTCATTTACCCACTTTAAATGGTTTAAGAGATATGAATTTTTAAATGAACCCCTGCAAATGCTAAATTTAAAACAAAAAGTGGCATATGTCAAAAACTATGACAGATAAGTGCTGACAGCCTGGGTGCATTATACGCAGAATTTAATGCCGAATTCAAAAATAAAATAAAAATGGGGGTATCCATTTAAAATAACAAAGATGGCGTCAACTTCCGGTATTTCCGAAAGTGCCGCCATTTTGAAAATTGTATTTTTGGATTCGCCATGATCGATTATGACAGGAACCCAGGTTTCAAGTTTCTATCTTATTTGCAAATAAGAAATTTTCTAATGGCCGCCTTAAAAGAATCACCATGTATATGATTGTGTAAGAGTTGCATTCTAGACTGAACTTATTGTGAAACTGGGCATCTGTTCATCATTCTCAAAATGTAATTTTTGAAACATCCCTATACGTGTGACAAAAATTTTAAAAGAAAACTGAAACACAAAAATATGGGGTTTAGTTTAGAAGCAACTTACTTCGTATGCATACTTAGTAAAATCGATCGAAGAATTAAAAAACGCAATATGTATAGAGTGTCCCATTTAAATAATTCACCGAGTATCAACTCCCTTTGTACATAAAGTGTTCCGTACTGGCTAGCAAAGTTTCTGAAGCACTTATATCAGAAACCGCATCCTGAACCGATTTTGATAAAATTTATTTATTGCATAATTAGTTGCGATCGTGAAGACTACGAAAGTTCCAAAATTCACGATTCTACTTTAAATAGTTCCCAATTGCGACAGGGGGACACAATTGACAGAATGGTAAAACAAAGAGGGGTCTCATATAACTTCGCATAAATGGATAAATGGATCAACCTGTATAACAGATTCCCGAGGAATGAATCACTGGTGGATTTCTTGTACACTGCCTTTGGATTTCTGTCGCCCACCGGAGATTTCCATTGCAATACAGCATGTTATTGGCCAAATGAGAATACACAACACATCCTATGAGCACCGGATTGGACTAATTTCGTATAAAACGTTTTTAGACAAATAACATACGTCAACTTCCAACTACGTCTTCCGTTATTTCTGTTCTCTGCGTCATATCAGGTAAAATCTGTCACCGAATTACGATGGACAAGAAATTAGCCGGGAAAGGGAAAGTTTAAAATTTGTGTTGTCACAGAAGGATTGGAATTTGAACATTTAATGAACTGATTATTAAGAGTGGCGTGTACCGTGGATTTTCTGTTGCAGTCAGATGCACACTCAACATGACAAAATTTTTACCGTTTAGGAATTTGGAACACAATACGTAAAGCGCTAAAAGAGGCTTTACTGAGCGTGTCTGACTGAGGCAGATGATAACGGTACAAGTCATTATTAAGGAAATTTAGACTCAGCAAACCATTTTTTGTTTATTATTTTTTCCACCGCGCGGCTAGCTCTGGGGTACTGCGGCAATACCCCAGAGGTAGCCAGTTCGATGCTCTCAGAAAAGAAAATGTGATATGACATGATGACTGAACCCAGAAAAAGCCGCCGGAAGTGGCCAGCCAAAAAATTGAGTTTTCCGTTTTTTGCAGTCTATTTTTGATTTAAGAAATATTGCAAAATTTTGTTGGAGAAATGCTATTAAAATAACTCTAACCACACGAACTTTTCGCAAAACATACTTACCTAGTTTTTTTTTTTTACTTATAAGTAACCCACTGCGTTTTCTTGGGGAAACCGGCATCCCGAGACGAGTTTTGTTTCCCCGCCTATAATTTGGTTCAACGTTCCTTGTTTTCTATCAGGTACTCGTCGGAATATAAATAGGGGAACCTGGGGTAATAAGGTTAAAAATTCCGATGGTTTGACTTTGAGCACAAATAATCAGAAAACCATACATGTTAGCAATTTTTGCTTGGAAAGGCAATATAATGTAACATTTCTAATACGAGAAAAAAAATGGCATCTACTTACCCCAGTTTTTTCTAAGAAAAAAATACAAGTTCTTATTACCCCACGATGATGTTCTTGTTACCCCGGTTGGGGGAATAAGAACTCAGCTTTTGAATGCTGTACGTTTATTATGTGAACAAGGTTGGGGGAATAAGAACATATCTGTATTGTTCTTGTTACCCCTATAACAAAATAGCGCGCTCTCAGACAAACCGTTTAAGAGATAATCAATTTCTTATAAATCCTTATGTTATTTGTTATGCAAAAATTAACAACAATATGGTGAAATCATTAAGGGGCCCATTAGAATTAATGTTAGGTTTTAGAATATAAAAATATTTTGAATACTTACAGCAAAAAATAAAAGTTACAGCAGAATGAATCGTGACATTTTAAGAGCGAAATTTTCTAAGAATTTAACTTTTTATATGCAATATTGGATCTCTACCAATTTTTGAGGTGTATATTTGTGACAAGACATAATGTAGATAGAAAAACACATAACTGAAACACATTTATTGATCGTTTTGTTAAATAAAAAATACAACTTCACTTTTGACAATACATATTATATAACGCAGAACAGAAAAAAAATGCAACTGAAAATTCCCTGATTTTTCTATTAAAAAAATACAAAATAAACTGTTTTGTTAATTTTCAGCATCTTTAATTTGCCTTTTGAATGTTTTATATGATGTTCTAATTAAATCCAGGTTATGTAATAAATGAAATGGATAAGTGCCCATTTTTATTGGGCCGTAGAATATAAAGTCCCGGCGAACAGATTCTTCGGCAGCATGGTAATTCCAGGTGAACATGTAATTTAATCCTTCATGTAAAAATTTCATAAGGCATGTTCCGTCGTTATTAATTTTATTAATGCGGCCTAAATAGTTATCGGGGTTTTGGAAATAAACAGCGTAATAAAGGTCTGCTTTAAGCAATATACCATTGCTATTTTTTTCTTCTTGTGCTTTCTTTTTGGTTATCTCTATTAATGGTGAATCCTCATCTAAAGAATCTTCAAATTCCATAGGGCTGTCTGATGAATTTTCTCACAAATCTGACTCATCAATATCTTCTTCCTCAGTATCTGAAGGAGCATAGTGTTTTATTTTTCTTTTCGATTTTGTTTCATTATTTTTAGGCTTTTCTATCTTACTTTTAACTGAATTTTCTTCTCTTTTCTCAACTTTTTTTTTCTTTTTCGCATTTTTGCTGTCACCTTTGCTACCTAGCTTAGAGACCTTTTCTTTTATTTCCTCCATTGTCATAATTTCTCCATAATGAGTAGACACTCGCTTCCTTTTTAGTTTTTCAAAAACTACTGGTTTACTCCTTCCGATAACCACCTCTCTTATAAATGATTGGAATTCCTCTATTGTTTCTGTAGGCTGAACGTCAGTGCAAGTAGAGGTATGTGGTTTGTCAGCTCCCATTAGTTTGCTCTTTATGAATGTTTGGAACTGGCCACTTCTGGATCTGCTTTGAAGTGCTTGGCCTCTCTTGTGGTAGCTCTGGTAGTGTCTCTTGGTGGGAACTAACAGAATCAGGTTGACTTTCGTTTCTTCCATCTTCGTTATCATCAACTTCGTCTACATTATGGTTAGTGTTCTCATGGGTGTCGCCTTGTTCCTCTGTGCCGGATAAATTCAGAATGTCTGCGAAATGTTCTTCAAATCGCTTCAGTGCGGTTGGCAAGAAAATGGTCTTAGGGAAACGGTCCTTATCAACAGGAAAAAGTCCACATGACAAAAACCCTGAGCGAAGGTTAGCAGAAGTGAAATTGCTGGCCCATACTTTTGAAAGACATTCAACAAACGAGTCTTTTGGTAATGTTTGTCTTGAACGATTTTGCCTTTGCCATGTCAAAATAACTTCATTCCATCCTGCTTTAATGGGCCTAAAACACGTTTTATCTAACGGTTGCATTTCGTGTGTTAGGTTTGGCGGAAGTTTCACGAGATTTATTTTTTGTTCAATGCATTTTTCTGCTACTAGTACCGTAACAGAATCTTTCGTATGGCTTCTACATCCATCAAAGATTAAAGTGATTGGTTTTCCCTGTCGATCTTCTAACGATGGAATATGTTTAATAAAAACACGATTGAACCACGCTCCAAAAATGGAACCTTCCATCCAGCCTTTCTCCGAGGCAGTGAGTACTGTTCCAGGAAATGCTTTATTGGTGTACCATGTCGACTGAACATACTTTCCCTTAAAAATTATGAAAGGTGGTAACTTCTGTCCTGCAGCTGAACCACATGCCAACACTGATGTCATTTCTCGTCCACTACCTCCGACATTGAGGGATACTCTTTTAGTACCTTTTTCTGCTATTACATATGCGTCTTTAGGGTCATGGTAAAAGCCACTTTCGTCACAATTATACACAAGATTACCATCATCATCTGTATAACCACTGTCTTGATACAGTTTTTTTAAATCCTCGTAAAATTTGTAGACGACGAATGGATCAGCTCCCTTGAGTCTCTTTGTAGATAGTTGTTCGCCCTTTCTTTTTGAGAGGTCTGGATGACGTTGGAGAAAACCATAGAACCAATCATCACTTGGACGGTCATCCTTGAACCTAGTTTTAAGTTTATTTTGTCTTACGAATTGTTGGACTAAGTCTTTCGTTTCCTCCTTAGTCAGTCCCTCTCCATAATGTCCAAGCACTTTCAAATATTCCTTCAGTTGAATCTCATTAGCTGTTGTCAAATCAGTTTTTCGACCACCTTTTGTAACTTCTGGATTCAACTTGCCACTAAGTTTTTTGGTTAAGGTGGATCTTGGTACTCCGTAAAAAGAGACCGCATATTTTTGATTCAGTCTGCCAATTCGAACCGCTTCAATTGCAGAATCCATTGCACCTTTATCATAATTAACTCTGCCTCCATCGTCTTTACTTTTCTTCTTGTATGTTCTCGGCATTGCACTTTTTGTTTTTTATAACCTCACAAAGTCTAGTCTTTTATCACTTCTTTATTGTTTCTCACTGAACTGTAACTTACAGTCACAAAATCTATTTTCTATCACTTTTTTACTGTCTTGAGCGAATTTTTCACTAATTCTTCCCCAGAAACAAATAAAATAATTGTCCACTCCTATTTCTCGAAGTTCTTATTACCCGAATACCTACGTTCTTATTACCCCAAAAACCGAAGTTTGTGGGGTAAAAAGAACGTATTTTTTCTGATAAAAATAATACCACCTGATAATTTGTCACTAAAATAAACATTCATTATAGACCTTCTGAAGGAAAAGTCATAAATTAGAAGTCACAAGCGTTCAGTTTTTAAAAAGGTCCGCTTCCATATATCCCACTTCTGAACTTGTGAGAGCATACACCAGTGGCCTGAATTTGTTTTTGAAAGAAAATTAAAGAACGTCAAGATAGGGCGCTACAAATTATTCTGACGGTACTTATGACAATACAAAACATGTGTAATTTTTCTTAGTCCATTTGGAAGTCTTTTTTTCACACAAAAAAATAAGGGTCTTATTATCCCATGTTCTTTTTACCCCAGGTTCCCCTACTATACTATGATATTCAATAAACCCCGCGTTTCGTCTGTAGCTTCGGTGTTGTGTTTGTTCTAGCTCAAAGTGAATGGAAAGCTCCGAGTCCTACTCTGTACGCTGCGAAATGCTCCCCCTCATCTAGTGCGCCCAGCAATTTTTGCATTCAGTGTCCGCCTACTTTGTACTTTTGGAATGCTACGTCCCTTCCGATACCCCTCCGCAGTAACTGTTCGTCGGCGTTCCGACAGCCTTAAAAACTCGTCTGTTAGTCTCAGTTTTGACTAGATTTGGAGGGTGACATAAGATCCTTGAATATATTTTAAAAAGTTCGTATATTATAGTAAAGTTCATATACATACATAATTATTTCCTCTTGTAAATCTAAACCCAACATGGGAGACGGAACGTTGTTTTATTTCATCTCTCCATACGACCCTTCTGTAGTAGAACAGGGTAATAAATACAACAGGGCTAGGGCGGCGTCCTTTACAAGATAAACAGCTGTTATGTCCCGATTGATGAAGAGGTGTTTTCAAAAGTGCTACCCTACATTCCATTTTCTTTTGAAGTGGATTTATACGGGGTGTCCTAGCGACGAATTTCTGTAAGACATTTTTAGGAAGCCAATGCAAATAGACAACATAACCAAAGCATATTAGCGGCGATGATTAAATTGAATTAGGCACAAAGGATGCATAAATTCGTTAAATTATTTGCATTAAATGCTTGTTTATTTCCAGATCTGAACTAAATAATTTAGCGAATAATCGAGCGTTCCAGTTTCTGTTCACCGTGATTAGTTCTAACCGAGGTTTTACCTATTTTATTACGACCGCATAAATTATGTACCATATAAACTCTGATTGATGCTAATCAGTACTGGTATTTCTGTAAATGATTAGCATACATTTGCATAACAGAGTTAAATATATTGTTGCTATTACTGCTCGGTTTGAGTGGAATGTACGATGTCTTTCTCTTGATGTATGCCTAGGTCAATTGTGTGCCTTGATTATACTCTGTGAGTCATAAAAGTCCATCAGTATCAATGAATATAATCACTATTCACTAAATTGATCACTCTCATCAAATGAACTTGTTTCATCTCCTAATGAAGTTATAATAATTGGATCAATTTCGACGTCCAACGCCTGCTCCCGACGCCACCAGTTCAAAATAAGGTTTTCTGTGTGATTCACCGACTTTTCTCAATATTCTTGAGATATGTGGTTTAAAGAATATTCCCAAACTGTTTCTACTTGATCGGAACGTAAACCATCTCCAATATGTTTTTCGTAATAAGTTTTTGCGTTTATACTTCATTTTGACGAAAAAATTAAACGAGCACCAGGTACAAATCCGGAACTAGATCCTGCGAGCAAAATTATAAAACGGTTTTCCGATCCACATCCTTTCTTTCTCTTTACTGACTTCACCGAATCATCTTACCGAGACTTTGACCCACTGCCGTTCGAAAATATCCACGTTTCGTCCAAAAAAATCACTTTCCTAAATTTTGAATTAAGATTTTCGGCATATTTCTTTAAAAATTTAACTTTTTGATGAACTATGTGCGGTTGTTCTACGTAGAATCCAGCTCACGCTATTCAGTTATTAGTGTCGGCTACCCATGAATTCTTAATGCAAAAAATTGATTAAATACACCTATATAACTTGGAAGCACAAAATAAAAATAAAATAAAACACCAACTGTACTTGCACACAATTTTTATTGATTAAAGTGTAGGTAGAAGCAATTAAAAGTAAAACTAGTAGTTGTGCTATGGTAGTCCCAGACCAAAAATCGTGTATAAACAAAATCTCGCAATTTGTTTAATTTTTTGTTACAGGACGTGGCGGACGTATGCGTGGGAACCAGTGTCGGTACCATTACAGAACCCGACTGTTTAGGACCCTGCGAACCCGGCACTAGTGTAACGTTGGAGGGTATAGTTTGGCACGAGACTGAAGGAGGTCATTTACTCACACATTCTCATTCTTAAATCGTCATTTTATGTTCGTTTCCGTAGGTGTTTTAGTTGTTAATGTAACTTGGAGAGGTAAGACATACGTAGGAACCTTATTAGATTGCACGCGCCATGACTGGGCTCCTCCGAGATTCTGTGATTCCCCTACAAGTGACTTAGATCAACGCACCCCCAAAGGTCGAGGTACTCCACTCATAATTTTGAAATTAAGGCTGTAATTTGCCTCATGGTGAATCGCAGCCTTAAAGCGAACAGTTTTTCTTCATAATTTCCATTATCCGACAGAGACGCGTTCTTCAGTGCATAGTAAACTCCGAAATGGGGGCGTGAAGGGTCGAAGGGGCGCCCCGAACGGGCCCGGTCCTTCGACGGCCCCTTCATCCCCTACACCGTTTGTGCCTCCCCGTACGGAACCCAGTAGCAAGCGGAAAGTCCGGACGGGGGAGGAAGAAACCCAACAAAATGCCCCGGTCGGCAAAAAGGCCAAAGTGATAAGTACCCCTCCGCCAGTCGCTGTGAACGTCCCCCCTGTTCCTTGTGGATCTCCTCCTCCTTCGCCGGTACTTTTAGAGTGCCCCGAGCCCAATTGTTCGAAGAAGTACAAACATATCAATGGGTTGAAGTATCACCAGAGTCACGCGCATGGGTCTGTAGATGACGACGATACCAAAGGTAGGTTTCTCTAATTTTTTTTGTAATGAATTAGAATGGTTTTGTAAATGACGTAGATGTTACATCTATGTCTGAAAATGACGAATCCAATATGGAAGCACCAAGTCCTGTTACCCCCGTTAAATCACCGGAAAAGAGCCAGGATAGTCCGGTACCTAAGAAAGAGAACGAGATACCGTTGTTGTTGAGGGGCACGACACTCTTAGACGTCCCTAGTGGGGGTAGTAGTCAGCCCGGTACTCCTAGGAGTACCCCACCTTCACCCGCCACTCCTCAGAGTTTACACGATATGGTACCAAGGGCTGGGTCACCGACGGTACCCATCGTTGAGTCCAAGAACGTCGTTAAACCCGGAATTTTGAGGTACGGAAATACAGAAGAGTTCCCTATCGGGGTTTTCACCGGGAACAAAACTCTTAGTACTGGTAAGTACCGGTTTTTAGGGAACTAACATTGAATTAATCCTGAAAATTTATAGGAAGTACAAATCTTCCTAATAATTCGAATCAACTAACGTCAGTACGAACGGTTACGGTATCTGTATCCCCAGAACCATCGGTACCGCCTCAAGAAACTCCTATTCAACCGCAAACTTTCACGAATCAACTGCAATCGCAAATTCCCCAACAGTTTACTCAACCGACTGCGTTGTTGATGCCGGCTCAAAATGCGCAAAACTCTCAAATTCCTTTGGAGTCTTCACCGGGTTTGCCGCAGAGTCCGACGGGTCAGCTGGCAAAAATAACCCAATTCAAGGTTAAACCGGCGGCGGCTTTGATGCCGGAAGAAAAGAAGGATAGGAGCAACAAGCCGGCTGGGTTCAGAAAGAAGAACCGAAATCCTGATCCTCCTCAGGCAGAGCAACCGTTGTACGGTTTGGAACAAACCGGTAGGGAGGACGTGCAGAGTCCGGCGTATTCTGATATTTCAGACGACGGCGCGCCGGTTTTGGAAATGGTGGATAAAACTAAGAATCCCGACAAAAAGACTGAACAACCTTTGCCGCACATGTCGCAGTACGGTATATATCCGTACTACGGCCAGAATCCATACATAGTACCTTCCGTTCAACAAGAAACCAAGCCGAAAGAGCCCGAGAAGGTTGTGGAAAAACCGCCTCTCGAAAAGGAAGCAAAGAAGGACGGAGAGTACCCTCCAAAACTGATGCAGCATTACATGCCCTTCGGTTACATGTCGGGGTACGCTTACAACTTAGATTACGGAAGTTCGGTACCGATGGTCGCTGAAGAGAAGATAAAGGAAGAAAGGAACAAAGAAGACACCAGTCCGAGTAATGAACACGCCGTCAAACCGATCACGCCGATTCCCAATCCCATCCAGGTAATTATACTAATTAACTCGACACATTTTCTTCAAAATTTCCTTTAGGTACCAACGCCGGGTAAACTGAAACCATCGGAAACCGGTCTGAAGGAGAAACACCAAAATGAGAACCACCAGATTTTGAAGGAGAGCATAGAAATCAAAAGTCAGATGAACTCTTACATGTACTCGCGCCAACAACAGCAGCAGCAGCAACAACACCAGATGGGGCAGCAGCAACAACGCGAAGAAGACATGCGTCGATTTTACGTCTACGACCAAAGACGCAAAGAGCAACAGCAGCAACAAAACGTCGAGCTGCACAAGAGCAGTCAATCGAATAAGAACCCGCCCCCTCAAAGCCCCAGTTTGAAGCACAAAGAGAAAATGGAAGAAAAGGAGAAGAAGGAGATCAAGCAAGAGGGGGTGAAGCCTACCATGGAGACTCAAGGACCTCCCCCGCCCCCAACGTCCCAGTACGCTTACATACACCCCACATACATGCAGTCCCCTCATTACGGTCCTCTGACCTTCGATCCAAGCCACCCCATGTACCGTGGAATCATGGTACCAAGTCCTTATAGCACCAATCCATACTTACACCCTCAAATGCCCCGGTACCACGCCCCCGAAGATTTATCAAGAGCGCAACCTCCAACAAAAGCCTTGGATATGCTCCAGCATCACGCCCAGTACTATTCCTCGCACAAAATCCACGAGCTCCAAGAAAGGGCGCTAAAATCCCCCACGCCGAAGACTTCCATGGCCAGCTCGAGCCCCCAAGCGAACTCTGGGAATAATCAAGCGCAGGTGGTGTCGCAGATGCAAGGAGTACCGACCTCGCAGGCGAACAATAACGTGACTCAAAGCGGAGGGAAACAGACGCCCGGGGATAACAAGGAGAGCAGGTCGCCGCCGCCGCAGAGGCACGTCCACACGCACCATCATACCCACGTCGGGCTGGGCTACCCCATGTATCCTGCGCCGTACGGAGGTAGGTTTTGAGGCTATTTTGTTTATAATGGACGAGGTTCACAGAAATCGCATTTTGATTATTTATTTCGAAAAATTGTAATCAGTCGATCGATTCGAATTGATTCAGTAGATATCTATGTAAATCGATTCAGTAGATATCAGTGCGAATCGATTCAGTCGGTGTTGATTCAAATTGATTGAATATTTTCTTTAATAATTCCTCGAATATCGTTCCTTCAAATCATCGATGAATCGATTCGAATCGGTTATCGATTCACATCGACTGGAATTAGAAAGCGATGCGAATGACAATCGATTCACCAAACGAATATCGATTTTAATCGATTTCTAGGAAGAGGCCTAGTCTGGAGCGCGTAAAGCTACGTTTACATTCAATTCGATACCGGCATGATTCGAAATCCAATTATCAATTGCGCTAGAAACTTCGAAGTCAAATTTAATGTCATTTACGTTGGAAATTCGAATTGGAAATTTGCGAATTGCGAGCATGCGATCCACTTCGTAATCGAATTGTGCCAATATCGAATTAGATGTAAATTGTAGCTTCTATCACCGACATTTTTGGGGATACTAATTCGAATTGAACCGGAAAACCACGGGGAAGAACGAACTTTGCGAATCGAAAATTGATTTTCTTTTTCAATTGATTTTTCTGATCAATTGAATCGAATCGATGGACATCGACAATCGATTCAGTAGATATCAGTGCGAATCGATTCAGTTAGTGTTGATTCAAATTGATTGAATATTTTCTTTAATAATCCCTTGAATATCGTTCCTTCGAATCATCGATGAATCGATTTGAATTGGTTATCGATTCGCATCGACTGGAATTAGAAAGCGATGCGAATGACAATCGATTCACCAAACGAATATCGATTTTAATTGATTTCTAGGAAGAGGTTTTAGTCTGGAGCGCGTAAAGCTACATTTACATCCAATTCGATACCAGCATGATTCGAAATTCGATTATCAATTGCGCTAGAAACTTCGAAGTCAGATTTAATGTCATTTACGTTGGAAATTCGAATTGGAAATTTGCGAATTGCGAGCATACAATCCACTTCGTAATCGAATTGTGCCAATATCGAATTGGATGTAAATTGTAGCTTCTGTCACCGGCATTTTTGGGGATACCAATTCGAATTGAACCGGAAAACCACGGGGAAGAATGAACTTTGCGAATCGAAAATCGATTTTCTTTTTTCAATCGATTGTCCTGATCAACTGAATCGAATCGATGGACATCGACAATCGATTCAGTAGATATCAGTGCGAATCGATTCAGTTAGTGTTGATTCAAATTGATTGAATATTTTCTTTAATAATCCTTTGAATATCGTTCCTTCGAATCATCGATGAATCGATTTGAATTGGTTATCGATTCGCATCGACTGGAATTAGAAAGCGATACGAATGACAATCGATTCACCAAACGAATATCGATTTTAATTGATTTCTAGGAAGAGGTTTTAGTCTGGAGCGCGTAAAGCTACGTTTACATCCAATGCGATATCGGCATGATTCGAAATTCGATTATCAATTGCGCTAGAAACTTCGAAGTCAGATTTAATGTCATTTACGTTGGAAATTCGAATTGGAAATTTGCGAATTGCGAGCATGCAATCCACTTTGTAATCGAATTGTGCCAATATCGAATTGGATGTAAATTGTAGCTTCTGTTACCGACATTTTTGGGGATACCAATTCGAATTGAACCGGAAAACCAGGGGGAAGCACGAACTTGGCGAATCAAAAATCGATTTTCTGTTTTCAATTGATTTTCCTGATCAATTGAATCGAATCGATGGGTATCGATTCAAAGCATATTGTTTCAGTGAATATCAGGGATGGCAAAGTTTTTTACATCATTTAGTGAAATCGATTCAGTGGATATCAGCGCGAATCGATTCAGTTAGTGTTGATTCAAATCGATTCAAATTTTCTTTAATAATCTCTCGAATATCGTTCCTTCGAATCATCGATGAATCGATTTGAATCGGTTATCGATTCACATCGACTGGAATTAGAAAGCGATGCGAATGACAATCGATTCACCAAACAAATATCGATTTTAATTGATTTCTGCAATCCACTTCGTAATCGAATTGTGCCAATATCGAATTGGATGTAAATTGTAGCTTCTGTCACCTGCATTTTTGGGGATACCAATTCGAAATTCACTATTACATTTGCGACCCACGTGGTTTATTTCACAAAATTCTGTCGACAGCAAATTGTATGTAATTTGCGAAGGCATCGATAAATATGTCAAAGGGAACAGCATCTGAGTGTATTTCTGTGAACTTTGGTCGACTATGCGAAAATTTTAAATCAGACGAAAGTGAGTGTCGATGTTTTTCTTCGCAAAACGATTCGAAACTCGAAAATAACTGGAGACTAATGTTTTTAGCTGCGGTTTTAGCTAGTCAACAAGCGGCGGCCGTAACAGTGATTAACCCGTACCCTCCGAAATGAGAGAAAAGCGAACCCGAACTTTGCTACATGTAGTGAATCAAGCATTCCATAGTCATGATTTTTTTTGAAAAAATTATTTGTAATTTATATTAGATTGCACCGTATTTTAATTAACGTGAGTTTTTTGTTGAGGTGGCAACATGAAAAGGAAATTATTAATTTTTTTTTGGTTATGTTGGTTACAATGTACATAGTGTAAGAAAGGCATACTGTCTTTTATTGAAGTCATAGGTAAAGAAAATACTGTGTAGTAGACTGAGAATAATAATAATAATAAACCTAAACAGAAAATAGGTAATTGTATTTTTAAATGTTTAAAAATGTGTTCTTTTTATTAGTTTCATTTTTTTTTAGGTACCTAGGTCATAAATTTATAATTATTTTACTTTTTTTTAAAAAACCGTAAGCCTCCGCTCCAGTTTTAGTGGGGCGGCGTTTGTATATTTTTTTTACTTAAAACAAATTGCGGTCTGTACATTTTGTAATATTCTGCCCCTATATATTAAAAATAAAGTAACCATGACAGTCGCTTTGTTCTTCGAGTTTTTGTCGGTGGATGTGCTCGAATCTTTTTTTTATATTTTTTTCGAAGCTGCACGCTTTTTTAGGTCAGTTTCTTAAGCACCGATTCGTTCTTAGAAGATTACTTTTTGTACAGATTATGAACAGCTTTTATGTAAAAATTGCTTAATAAAAAGTAAATGATCCTTTTCGTAATTATTGCAAGACCTATTAATAATATTGGGGTAAATGCGTTTTTGGGGCAAATGCGACAATCGGTAATCCTGCTAACGGTGAGAAGTGGAAATTGTTAACCATAATTACTTACAGAAATTCTTAATACTTTTTGCACATCATTCATGTTAATGTAAATTTTATAATAAACTGACATAAAAACGGTACCTAGGGGGTAAGTGTGTTTTGGGGCAAATGCCGTTATGATTTACCCATCAGTAATGCTGCTAACAGTGAAAAGTGGAAATTATTAGTGTATTTAAAAAAAATTGAGTTAACCAAGGTGAATTTGGGGTAAGTGCGTTTTGGGGCAAATGCGACAATCTGTAATACTGCTATAATAAAAGCGCAAAACTCCACTGTACCTATCCGAAAATTTGTAAATTGTCTACAAAAAATTAATTTTCTTATGTTTAATCACACTTTCAGCATAAGAAAAACAATCTCGGCTCACTAAGCACAAATTTTGTACCTGGCTATACTTCCCCCCATATACTGTGGGGCAACTGCGACTCAAAATGAACTAAAAATGTCCGCTACTGTTAAAATAGGGTCTGATATTTTTTCTGGAATATGTTACCAAGACTTCCAACTTTCTATTCCTATGTTCTTGTGATTAAACATAAGAAAATAAATTTTTTGTAGACAATTTACAAATTTTCGGTCACAAGGGAGTTTTGTGCTTCTATTATACATTTTGGAAAAAAAGTTGCATAAGATACCCCTTTTTATTTTCAGTTCTCTGCATTTTAAAACTGTTTTCGTTTATACAGGTTGTCCCATTTCTTCTGAAATTTTTTTAAAAATGGGACACCCTGTATTTGATCGCAGTTTTGGATTGCTTAATTGATTTTACCACGGAGTTGTATAATACATTTTTTGTCTAAAACGTATATTTTTCGTGTTACCAGCGATTCTTCGAATATTTTGACAGATGAGGAATTTTGAATTTACATCGGAAATGGGGAGGTTTACGAAAAAATGTTTCAGGGAAAAGTTGTTGGGTTGTATCTACTCTATAACAGGAAAACATTTTTACTTATACCGGTTGTCCCATTTAAGGGTGGCGGACCAAAGATACGGTTTTTTAAATGGAACATCCAGGTTATTATCAAAGATGTTGCAAAAGGAACAAAACAAGACAAAATATGAATGAAAATAAAATCTTTTATTGTCGCTGATAAAAGCAGACAGAGTTTCGAATGGTGTTTCTTCGGAAGCTATTTAGGAACTAAAGCAATGAACATACAAACATACACAACAAAAAATGAAATACAAGATAATCTGTCTATGATATTCGCAAGTGAAATCCAATCGTTATTGCCGCTCTGTTTTGTGGCTTCTTCTTCTATAATATTTCCGGTATCGTCATCCGGTTTCATCGAAGGAAATTTCTTACGAAATTAGCGAAAAATTAGAGACAATTAACTTCAATTGACAAATATTAATACTTACTCGGAAAGAATAACCGTTTGATAAGAATATTTGAATCGGCCTGCTTTGTACAAAATTAGAAACCATATTTGCCATCCAAAAAGGGCTCCCTCTAGTGGACACTATCATATTTTTCAAAAGAACTGTTAAAAGTACTGTGAATGCACTCAATAGAAGAGAGTCTCTAGCGAATATAACTAAAATAAAATTGCGTATTAGTTTTTGTAGAAAAAATTGTTTTTACTTTCGTACTTAATTTGGGAGTTTGATCGCCATTAACAGGTAGCTCCCACCGGACGTACTGTATATACAACATGTGGCATAATAAGTTGCAGCTTGCGAGACAAAGACGATCGAGCGCTACTGGGTCCAGAAACAGGGTAATTAAAGTTACCATCGCCATCACTGAAAGAATACACTTTGGTAGAACTGCAGTTGTTTGAGTAGTTCGCCAGTTTGTTTGAAACTTACCAAGGGCAGGAACGAAGGTCGTGGCAGGCAATACAGCAGAGTTTCTTTTAATAACGAAGTTGTAACTCAGAAAAGGAAAGGTTTCGTTTGGACAGCAGCTGTACTTGCCCGGATTCCATTTTGCAGACACTTGCAGAATTAACCAATCCCCGTTGGTTACTTCTTTGTTGTAATTGATGGCGGGTTGGGCAAAGGTAAAATTTACGTCTTCTCCAGCGTGCATCCAGGAACCGTACCGTATTGTACAGTTTTGGACGCTGTAGGGAAAATATGTGGCGTCGGATTTGCACGTGGCTTCTTGGGTGGAAGGGAAAACGCAAACCACATTTCCTATAGAATTTACCATACATTCCACAACGGAATATATTATTGGATGCTCTGATAAGTCGTGCCTATAAAAAGTCCGATAGATAGGAAGCTGATGATGGGAAAATTACAAAGAAGGTGATGGAATGGAAACCTGACGTAGATTGAGGGAGAAAGACCAAGGATTGAACATGCAGGAATAATGAACTACACAATATATATACTAAAACAAATTGCGGTCTGTACATTTTGTAATATTCTGCCCCTATATATTAAAAATAAAGTAACCATGACAGTCGCTTTGTTCTTCGAGTTTTTGTCGGTGGATGTGCTCGAATCTTTTTTTAAATATTTTTTTCGAAGCTGCACGCTTTTTTAGGTCAGTTTCTTAAGCATCGATTCGTTCTTAGAAGATTACTTTTTGTACAGATTACGAACAGCTTTTATGTAAAAATTGCTTAATAAAAAGTAAATGATCCTTTTCGTAATTATTGCAAGACCTATTAATAATATTGGGGTAAATGCGTTTTTGAGGCAAATGCGACAATCGGCCGTTATGGACTACCCATCAGTAATACTGCTAACAGTGACAAGTGGAAATTGTTAGCGTATTTAAACAAATTTTAATTACCTGGGGGGTACGTGCGACAATCGGTAATACTGCTAACAGTAGGAAGTGGAAATTGTTAACCACAGAATCTCTTAATGCTTTTTGCACATATGTACATAGGTACCTAAGTGGTAAGTGCATTTTGGGGCAAATGCGACAATCGGCCGTTATGATTTACCCATCAGCAGTGGCGGCTCGTGGGTTAATAACCAGGGGGGTCATTTTGGTTTGGTTTTGGTTTGGTTTTCTCTCAATGCAAATTGCTGTTCTTGCTTTAAATTCACGAAACATAAATTTGATCATAGGTGGCTGTTATTTCATAATAGTCCATAACTTTTTATACTGAATAACTTTCCCGAATAACATTTTTCATTATTTTCAAAAATAAGGGTACTTTACTCTTCAGTCAAATTATTATTTTTTTATCTCCCTTGTATATTATCCGATATTTTTGGAATGTTGCGAGTGCATTTTGATTTTTGAGCAATTCAGAGCTTTTTATGAAGAATATTATTTTTTCACAAACGGATAATAAAAATGTTTCCCATATGTAGAGAACTTTATAGGACACGTTGTATGTCCAAATCTTCAAAAATATAAGGGGACATATTGTTAAAATAAAACATACCTTAAACGTGCTTATATTTCAAGTCAATTCTCCTCTCCTTCTGTTCCGCAAAATGGTCTATGACTTTCTCGTTGAAGTTTGGAATGCTCTTGACAAGCGTTTTCTCGATGCTCAACATAGACAAGGCACTAAGTCTAGGTCTAGACTGTCCCATTGTATTGCGTAAAAATGTTTTTATCCGTTTCAAAGTTGAAAAACATCTCTCACTTTCCACGGTTGTCATTGGTAGTGTACACAAGATATTTAACAAGTTCACTGCTTCAGAAAATGTTTCGGACAAATTCATGTTAATAAAAAGTTGAAGAATGGCGACTGCACCGGCACTGTTACGAAAATCCTCACGACAATATATTACTTCAAGTTCTGATTTTAGTTTGGAAATATCTATTGTAGCATAATTAGCCTTCACCATATTTAAAATATTTTGGGGAAAATTGGTAGTGTATGCTTCAAATTTCTCCGTCTGAAATAACTGTGAAATCATGAGATGATCACTGAATCCAAATCTATGATGAATTTCAGACATAATAATGTCGCAAATTTCAAGTGCAGTTAGTCGTTTAGGATCCCCTGCATTAACTTTTCTTCTTTTCGCTGATGATGTGCTTGGTTCTTCCGATTCTAAAATAGCACTTCTCACTTTTTGGATATTGCTGTTGAAAGACATTATGTAGTTTTTGACTGATATAACATCAGTATCTCGCATTTGTAATTGTTTGAACAATATGTCTACATGAGGCATTATTTTATGAAAAAAATTTAACCAAAATAAAAAAAGTTCATCTTCCAAATGCCTTTTTAAACCAGTTGCTTGATTTATATTATTTCCGTCTTCCTCCTCATCAATGATTTGCTCCAAACAACATATTAAATCATCTTTATAAGTGTGTACAGTTTCAACACACTTTGTATTGAAAGCTCATCGAGTGGGTGCAGCTTTAGGTAATCTCACCTTAACCACCTTATCCAATACCGCCGTACGTTTTGGGGATCATCCGAAAAAAGACGAAAATGCATGTAAATTTGCAAAAAATATTTTTATCGGTTTGTGTTGACTCGCCGCTTTTTGGAGGATAAGATTAAGTTGATGGGCATAACAATGAATAAAGTGTGCATTTGGGTACATTTCTTTAATTTTTGTTTGTACTCCTCCCAGCTTACCGCTCATGACTGATGCACCATCGTAACTTTGAGCAATCAATTTATGGGGTGCTTCATTAATTTTTAATAATTGGAGTTCTTCCATTATTGCACCGGATAAATGTTGTGCTGTGGTACCTGGAGGGTTGACAAATTTCCAAAATCTTTCATGCACAATACCATCTAATACATATCGAAAGATAAAAATCATTTGCGTTTTATTAGAGCTATCTGTGCTCTCATCAACTTGAATTGCCGCAAAATTTGTCTGGTCAATTTCCTTTATTATATGTGTGTGTACAACGGCCAACATTGAATCTAAAATTTCGTTTTGAATTGTTTTTGATATTCCTTTGAATACTGTATTTTTTTCAAGGTGCTCTTTCAATATTAAGTCTAGTTCAGAGACAAAATCTATAAGGCCACGAAAAATCCCAGGATTATTGGACATGTCACTTTCGTCATGACCGCGCAATGCAATTTCAAAGACTCCACAAAATTTTACACAATCAATTATTTTGTTTAAAATATACCTATTTTTAGAAACCGATTCATTAAAGTCGTGCACTGATTTGCGATACGCACTATCAAGTTGCTGTTTTATGTCTACACGTCCTAAACTGGCGTAACTCATTGAACAATTTATATGAGAAGCAGAAGAAGCATGCTTTTTAATTTTGTCTTTTAAATGTTTAATATCGGTTACTCCATTTTTAGCCCATATAGCATCATTTGAAAATAATAAGCCCGGATAGCAAAAGAACGCATTTTTAACACTGCATCCACAAATCCAGTCGCACAAATTGTACATTGATTCTTTAAAATATCTTTGGACATTTTTACCTTTATCCTTTGTTGTCTGCTTCAAATTCAGTTTTGGTTTCGGCCGTCCACTTTCCCTCTTTTCAAGCCGGCGTTCATAATTTAATGTTCCAGCTGACTTGAAGGCAAATATATCCTCAACAACACTCATCTTGTTTTGCTAAACACACTAAATTTCTCAACGATCAGAACTTCACAACGATCACAGTTCACATTCGCAACAATAAAGAAAGGTTTCCCGCCTGCTATCTAAGAAGAACTGAGATCCAGAGTCCAGAGAAAATATAACAGAATACTGTAGAACTAAACTCGATTCTGCGCAGTTGTAATCGGGACATTGACCACGTTGGAGATATAGGAGTAAAAGGTGACTCTCACTTCCACTCAAGAATTCGCCATCTGCTGTCACTGTTCTTCTTTACATGCATTTCTCCATAAGCCATAAGAGCTGTGCAGGGTCAATTTGAATAATGTCCCGGCTTGCTAGCGAGCGCGCAGCGCGGCTTGACGCTTGGCTATTTCTAGTATTGCTGCGAATGCAGACCGCTGAAGATTTTAAATTTGAGACTGTTAGACAAAAAATATTTTTATTAGAATTATGGTTTTGATTAGAATATTTTAGGAGGGTCATTGACCAATTGACCTTAAGGAGAAACCGCCACTGCCCATCAGTAATGCTGCTAACAGTGAAAAGTGGAAATTATTAGCGTATTTATAAAAAAAATTTAGTTAACTAAGGTGAATTTGGGGTAAGTGCGTTTTGAGGCAAATGCGACAATCGGGAATACTGCTATAATAAAAGCGCAAAACTCCACTGTACCTATCCGAAAATTTGGAAATTGTCTACAAAAATTAATTTCCTTATGTTTAATCACACTTTCAGCATAAGAAAAACAATCTTGGCTCATTAAGCACAAATTTTGTACCTGGCTATACTTCCCCCCATATACTGTGGGGCAAGTGCGACTCAAAATGAACTAAAAATGTCCGCTACTGTTAAAATAGGGTCTGATATTTTTTCTGGAATATGTTACCAAGACTTCCAACTTTCTATTCCTATGTTCTTGTGATTAAACATAAGAAAATAAATTTTTTGTAGACAATTTACAAATTTTCGGTCACAAGGGAGTTTTGTGCTTCTATTATACATTTTGGAAAAAAAGTTTCATAAGATACCCCTTTTTATTTTCAGTTCTCTGCATTTTAAAACTGTTTTCGTTTATACAGGTTGTCCCATTTCTTCTGAAATTTTTTTAAAAATGGGACACCCTGTATTTGATCGCAGTTTTGGATTGCTTAATTGATTTTACCACGGAGTTGTATAATACATTTTTTGTCTAAAACGTATATTTTTCGTGTTACCAGCGATTCTTCGAATATTTTGACAGATGAGGAATTTTGAATTTACATCGGAAATGGGGAGGTTTACGAAAAAATGTTTCAGGGAAAAGTTGTTGGGTTGTATCTACTCTGTAACAGGAAAACATTTTTACTTATACAGGTTGTCCCATTTAAGGGTGGCGGACCAAAGATACGGTTTTTTAAATGGAACATCCAGGTTATTATCAAAGATGCTGCAAAAGGAACAAAACAAGACAAAATATAAATGAAAATACAAACTTTTATTGTCGCTGATAAAAGCAGACAGAGTTTCGAATGGTGTCTCTTCGGAAGCTATTTAGGAACTAAAGCAATGAACATACAAACATACACAACAAAAAATGAAATACAAGATAATCTGTCTATGATATTCGCAAGTGAAATCCAATCGTTATTGCCGCTCTGTTTTGTGGCTTCTTCTTCTATAATATTTCCGGTATCGTCATCCGGTTTCATCGAAGGAAATTTCTTACGAAATTAGCGAAAAATTAGAGACAATTAACTTCAATTGACAAATATTAATACTTACTCGGAAAGAATAACCGTTTGATAAGAATATTTGAATCGGCCTGCTTTGTACAAAATTAGAAACCATATTTGCCATCCAAAAAGGGCTCCCTCTAGTGGACACTATCATATTTTTCAAAAGAACTGTTAAAAGTACTGTGAATGCACTCAATAGAAGAGAGTCTCTAGCGAATATAACTAAAATAAAATTGCGTATTAGTTTTTGTAGAAAAAATTGTTTTTACTTTCGTACTTAATTTGGGAGTTTGGTCGCCATTAACAGGTAGCTCCCACCGGACGTACTGTATATACAACATGTGGCATAATAAGTTGCAGCTTGCGAGACAAAGACGATCGAGCGCTACTGGGTCCAGAAACAGGGTAATTAAAGTTACCATCGCCATCACTGAAAGAATACACTTTGGTAGAACTGCAGTTGTTTGAGTAGTTCGCCAGTTTGTTTGAAACTTACCAAGGGCAGGAACGAAGGTAGTGGCAGGCAATACAGCAGAGTTTCTTTTAATAACGAAGTTGTAACTCAGAAAAGGAAAGGTTTCGTTTGGACAGCAGCTGTACTTGCCCGGATTCCATTTTGCAGACACTTGCAGAATTAACCAATCCCCGTTGGTTACTTCTTTGTTGTAATTGATGGCGGGTTGGGCAAAGGTGAAATTTACGTCTTCTCCAGGGTGCATCCAGGAACCGTACCGAATTGTACAGTTTTGGACGTCGTAGGGAAAATATGTGGCGTCGGATTTGCACGTGGCTTCTTGGGTGGAAGGGAAAACGCAAACCACATTTCCTATAGAATTTACCATACATTCCACTTCGGAATATATTATTGGATGCTCTGATAAGTCGTGCCTATAAAAAAATTTGAAGTCCGATAGTGTGTGCATCGTTTGTTTGTAGCTCCGTGATTTTATTCATTTTAAGGAGAATCACGAGCAATTAAAGTGCGAGATAAACGACCATAGACTTTTGAAGGTAAAATATATTATTTAAGGTTACAAACTCTACTTAATATACTTGCGAAATTAATAGAAATAGCAAATTAAAGTCGTAAATAAACAAAGACAAAAACGTAAAGTGAAGGTCACGCCTCCGAGAAGACGATTCGGGTGTGACCTTCGACGCTCCAGCGTACCGGCAGATAGGCAGCCAACTATGCCACATAGTAGTAGTAGTGAAGAATACACCACAGATTCTACGACAGACGACAGCAGGAAAAGACGACCCAAGCAGGAGCAAGAAACTGCATTCCGGAAGAGCAAAAAAATAACGAGGACGCCAACTAAGGAAGGTACGGAAGGTACAAGTACAGGCGACATGGAGGAGATTAAGGAAATTAAGGAGATGATTCGCGATATGATGAAGGAATTTAGAGAAATGCGCATAGAAAGACAGGAATACCGAGAGGAAATGAGTAAACTAAAAACTAAGGGGAGAAAATGAAGCTTTGAAAGAAGAAATGAGCAACCTAAGAACAAGATTGGAAGACATTGAAGCGACAGAAGACAGAATAGAAAAAATGGACAAGGCAAACAGGAAGAACAACATAATTATGAGTGGAATGAACTTAAATGACATACATGAAGATGCAATACCTGAAACCATGGAGAAATTCATGGAAGATCAACTAAATGTCAAGATAAAAACTAGGAAGACAAAAAAAATCAGTGCTAACCTGTGCATGATAGAAATTGACAGCTTCGAGAAAAAAGTAGAAATAATGAGAAATAAATACAAACTGAGGCAGGGAATTTATAAAAGGGTCTTCATAACCAGTGATCTCACCGAAAAGGAAAGAGTAATACAAAGAAAAATTAAAGAAATTGCAGACGCCGAGAGGAAAATGAATAAATCAGTTAAAATTAAGTATCAGAAGCTCATTATTATTGATGGAATTACTTGGATTTGGAACAGCAAAAATGGTAAATTGGAGAAAAAGTGTGATATACACGAAAATTCAAAAAACCAGTAAAAGAGAGAAATAAGACGGACGAAAATACGACGACAAGGCAAGATAATGGTACACGAGAGGAAGGTAACGAAAGAAAAAATAAGTATTGGAAGTTGGCTACATGGAATGTACGAGGTCTAAATGGAAAAGAATTGGAATTGAGCAGTGAATTTGAAAGACTCGAATCAGATATATTAGCCATCACGGAAACTAAGAAAAAGGGACAGGGAGAAATAGAACTGGAAGAGGGCCATCAATTAATATACAGGGGAGTAGCACAGGAGAGGAGAGCAGCAGCGGGAGTCGGATGTATAATCCACAAAAAGTTAGTAGGCAGTATACAAAATTGGGAAGGACACTCTGAAAGAATTCTTACTGTAGAACTAAAAAGGAAAAATGATGAAGTAATAACGGTTATAGTAGTTTATGGTCCAAACGAAGATGACAAGAAGGAATATAAAGACAGCTTTTGGGAAGACTTAAATGGAGTAACAGAAGACAGTAAAGGGAGAGTAATTGTGGCCGGGGATTTTAACGCGAGAGTTGGAAGAAAAGACAGAAACACTACAGATGTTGTAGGTGATTTCGGAGAGGACAAAAGAAACAATAATGGGGTTAGATTGATGGATTACTGCGGACTAAATAACCTAATAATAGCAAACACATTCTTTGAACACAAGAAAATACATATGTACACGAGGCAGGGGCCAGTTATAACAGAAAAATCGATAATTGATTACATATTATTTGAAAGAAGCAATAGAAAAATAATAATGGATGTCAGAGCTAGGAGAGGGCCGGAAATAGCTAGCGATCATTATCTTGTGGAAGCAAAGATCAGGAAGCCACTTGGTGACAAAGAAACGTACACAGAGAAAAGAAGAATAGTACAGCATGTGACCATAAAGACATACAAATTAAGGAACAAGGAGACAGCAGAAAGATATGAAGAAGTAATGAAAACAAAAATGATAGAGCAGAGTTATAGAATAGACGAAACTGACGATGTAGACGAGACATGGAAGAAGTTTAAGGAAATCATTATGGAATCGGCGAAGGAAGCATGTGGTGTAAAGAAGATTACTAACCAGAAAAAGCAAACAGCCTGGTGGAGTGAGGATATAAAAACACAAATAAAGATTAAAAAGAGAAGGTGGATGCAATATTTGCAAAACAGGAGTGATCAAAGATACAATGAATACAAGGAACAACGCAAGGTTGTGAGAGACATGGTTAAACGAGCGAAGGAAGAAAGCTGGATGAAATTTGGAGAGCAAATGGAGAAGAACTACAAAGCAAATCAAAAGTTATTCTATAAGACATTGAAGAACATGAGAAAAGGAAAAACAACCAAAAGTCTAGCAATTAAGAACAAGGCAGGTGACATATTAACTAACGAACAACATATAATGGAAAGATGGAAAGAGTATTTCCAAGAGCGGTTATTAGTATCAAAAGATGAAGATAAAGAAGATGACATAAATGTTGGTTCAGAGACCTCTGACGATGAAACGGAAGCAATAACAATGAGGGAAGTGGGAGATGCACTGAGAGCAACGAAAAATGGTAAAGCACCGGGACATGACAAGATAACACCAGAGATGCTGAAGTACATGGGGCCGGAAGCAACAGCATTATTGCTGGATATATTTAACAAAGCATGGACAGAAGGAAAAATACCTAGGGACTGGGAGGTTGGAGTTATAGTGCCAATACATAAAAAGGGGGACGCAAAGGACTGTAACAACTATAGAGGAATCACTCTAATGAGTACAGCACAAAAGGTATACGAAAGAATTTTAGAAAAGAGGTTGAGAGGAATCATAGAACCGACACTGAGCGAAGCACAAAGTGGATTTCGAAGGGGAAGAAGTGTACAAGATCACGTTTTTACCATCAAACAGATAATTTCTAAAACCCTGACGAGTCAAACCAAAGCCAATTTTGTATTTATTGACCTTGAAAAGGCATTCGACCGAGTTAAGCGTGAAAACATTTACGAGAGTATGAAGAACAGAGGCGTCAGCGGCAATCTTGCAGGAGCGGTGAAGAGCTTATACGCTAGAAACAGCAACTACGTCATTAGCAAAAACTTTAAATCAGAAACTTTTGAAACAAAAAATGGGTTGAAGCAAGGAGGAGTTGTAAGTCCACTTCTGTTCACTGTATTCATGGACGACGTAATAAGAGAGTGCACTCCACGTTTAAAAAAGTTACACACTGGATTCAAGAATTTAGAAACTGTTCAAGTGTCAGAATGCGCTTTTGCTGATGATGTTGTTTTGATGGCAGGAAGTGAGAGGGCTCTACAGAGCAATCTAAATGTTTGGAACGAAGTGCTTATAGAAAAAGGGATGAAAATAAACACAGCAAAGACCAAAGTAATGGCAGTATCGAAAGATCAGCTAGCTATAAATATTGAAATCAACGGAAAAAATATTGAGCAAGTGAAGACATTAAGGTACTTGGGAGTAATGATAGAAAGCAACGGAGGTCAAGAAGGAGATATCAACGAGAGGATAGAAAAAACAGCAAAACTGTTTCATGCTATGAAGGACAGCTTTATCGGCAAGAGAGAAGTGGGCAGGAAAACAAAAATTGTTATTTACAATACAGTCTATAGACCAGTACTGACATACGGCTGTGAGTCCTGGATACTCACCCCAAGAATAAAAAGCAAAATACAGGCACTTGAAATGAAATACCTCCGTAGAGTTAAAGGCATTACCATGAGAGACCATGTAAGAAATCAGGATGTAAGGGAAGAGCTAGAGTGCAAGTCGGTTTTAAACTTCATTCAGGAGAGACAGCTGGCATGGTGGGGACACCTAGAAAGAATGGACGACAATAGGCAAGTGAGGAGAGTGTGGAAGGCAAGACAACAGACGAAAAGAGTTAGAGGAAGACCAAAAGACAACTGGGATAAAGTAGTTGCAAAGATTATGAGATGCAAGGGCAAGACGGTGGTAGAAGCGAGACAGTTAGCGCAAGACAGGAAGAAGTGGTCGACATTTGTGCACGGTTAAATTAAGTGATAACACCTACACGGAGAGGTAAAAGGTGACCAGACTATATATATATATATATATATCTATTTACATCCCGCTACCATTATTGCGTCCTTTCATAATCCATACTTATTGCGTCCACCAGAGTGAATATATCTACATAAAATTAAGTTGGTATATATCTATCCCCATGTCACTAGCATCATGAAGCTCTATTCAGAATTCTTCCATTTTTGTTGTGACATATACACTTTCATTTTCATTTGCTATACAATGCTGCGTCTTTTCAAATCACTATTAAAGTTGCGTCCGCGAAAACAATATACGTTCAGGAAACCATCTGTGTTGCGTCCGGCGGTGTTGTCAAATCATGAATATATATTAAATTCACCTTTAGTACAATAGTGCCTCCAAATTTGTTATGATTTTTTATTTTTGGAGCTGCCAACCACTTTACTAAATTTGTGAGAACTAGGCCTTACCTAATTGATTAATGATCTTTTACTTTTCACGCCTAAAAGATGAAATGTAGACGTGCGCGATATACTAAATCTTGTAGGAAAATTTATTGGCTACGATTTAGTTTCTATGCATTTTTATGTATCTGTTACGACTCGACCTGACAAACATCTTTCGCTTCTACAACATTCATACACGTTTCGCAGACTTTCTAAGCCTACCCTTAATTCATGCACCTTCTGCCACTCCTTCATAAATTCACTTCAAAATTCGATCATATGTCATTCTCTCCACACAACAAAACAATCTCAATGCACTCCTTTCATACTGATCTGCACACGAAACCCTTACATCCAATCATTTCTGACTATATCCGAAGGGTTTGTAGGGCGTTTAGTTGTACACACTTACAAGCATGCTAAGCGAACGCCTTGAACCAGAACTTCAGCAGACATGGTGAAGCTTCAGAACGGAGCATCTAAGTTTCTTAGTTGTACGTTTTATACATAACTTTTTGAATGACGCTTTAATCAGGGTGCCAGCTGTATTACACTTCAATAGCTTCTGCTCTTGCGTACGACAGAATACCAAAGAATGTTTTGCATCCTCCATCGCTCCTTCATAAATTCCTTTCAGTCTCCCCACACGATCAAACCATTTCAATATACTCTTTTCAAACTGGTCCAGCAACGAAACCTCCACGCTTAATGGCGTCCAAGGGTTAGAGAACAGAATTTGCGTCTGACCCGAGCCTGATCTGACAAACTATAAACTCTGGTAATAGTTCACAAGTTTTGGGGTTTGGAACAGAAGACGCAAAGGTGGAATCAACGTAGATGGAAGATGAAGGTGAAAAACTGGGTGTGTCAACGGAGGTTCAGAATACAACCAACCATTCAGTAAGTACATACATTTACGATGAAACTTAAAATATGTAACTGCCTATAAAATTACCTTCCAGATAACGACAGTTATCTCCGAGGTTATCTCAGAGGAGTGAAATAATGCTGAACCCAAAACTTGGTAAAACCGAAGAAACCAAAAGCAGGTGTGGATGATCAAAATACAAGAGAGCAACAAGGTAAGTACAAATGCATGACATAGCAATCTAATATATTTATACAAGACGAAATTTACAGACAAGAAATAATCTCAGGCCCAAGTCATTTTGTTGCCGCAAAACAAGGAAACGAAATCAAAAGGAAATCTACATGAAGAGACGACAAAACATAACTTTGGAGCTAGTACGCATAAAACCAAACACTACTTTTAAAAATAATGATTACTTACCATGTACGCATTGTATTATTTTTTTTATAATAAACGGTAACTTCACTTTAAATTTAATCATCTTTAATTTCATACAACTAAAATTAATCAGAAACGTTTACTTGGCGATACCTATATTTTTCTTCTAAACAAAAATTTTGGTTCACAAATACAAAGCATACAAAATTTGTATTAAAACTGAAACACATTGTTCTCTCAAGAAAACCTTTGGTTCAAAAATATAAAATAAGTAAAATATAAAACTGAAAAACCTATTTAAGTTCCTTAATGGAAGAACATTTTCACTTCTTCTTGCTGTATTCATTTTGAATGAATACTTTTATCTTCAGCCAGTTCTTATTCTTTAGTATATCTGGGTAACTATCTATTAACTCTTCACACTCCCCTCTCTTAGGTGGCTTCTTGCCTTTAATATGCTTTTTGAAAAACTCCTTAACAATTTCTTTTTGCTGATTTGTCCATGGGACTAACTCTCTTTTCTTCCCTTTCTTTATTACAATCGGTGGTATTTCTTCAATAATCCTCTCTTTTTCAGCTGATGTCCCTCCACAATCCTCGCTAAAATCATTTCCTTCTTCTTCTTCACTTTCATCATTTTCCTTTTGTTCCAGTAAATTTTCTTCCATATCTATATCTATGTCATCTAACGCTTTTCCCTTGAATTTACCGGCGCTTCCTTTTTCCATTAAGAGGAGTAATTTTGAGACTTTGGCTGTCTGGTACACATCATCAGGCAGTCTATATGAACTTTTATGGACTCCAGGGGTATGTCCCATGAATGTTGCCAGTTGCTCTAATTCACTATCAGTCATGTTAAAAATTTGGCTCAATGTTGCCAAGTGTTTTCTAAGTCGTGTAGACGTTATTGCAGATGCGTTTTGTGCACCACATGAATTGGCGTGTTTTTGCAAGACCTTGTAACCACTTATAGGAGTCAACAAGTTAGGTTTGCCAAAGAGATACAGGTTTTCCTCTGGAACTAATTTTAGTCTCACTTCAAGTAAATATTTAATATGTTCTTGGACATCTGCACTGAATAATACGGGAACGCCTCTACCCCTTTTACCCCTTATGACCACCCTTTTCAAAGTTTTCAGCAGTATCTGTTCTGTAGGGGAGATAGCATTATTAAACTCTTCATAATTGTTCTTCGTGTTGTTAATGGATAAATATGTTTGAAGTTGCATTCTTTGAAGCTCACCAGGTCGCTTTCGGTTTAACAAAATAACCCGACAATAAATAGTTTCTAATAGAGAATTATAGGCCGAAATATCGCTACTATCATTTTTTAGTTTTTTTATTGATTGATCGGCCAATTTTAGTAAATAATCTCTCAGGAGCTTTAAATCGCTAGCTAATGGTACTATCGTGGTTTTATTCCATTTATTTAAATCAAGATTGCTAGCTGCTTGAGACGAAATTTCGTATTTCCAGTTGGCAGTTAGTAAATGAATCATCGTTTTTAAGTCCGCTTCAGCTTCAGCTGATGAAAGTGTATGATAATGACCTTGCCTCTTGAGTGCAAATGTTATGGCAATCTCACAACATTGCTTCAAAGACGTAACAATGTTCATGGTAAATGTAGGTGAACCGAAAATGTCTTTCACGGGATCGTAGTTGGCCACTACTTTGGTGCATTCAACAAGAAGATCGAAATATTTTGGATGCAAAACTTGAAATAGGTTCTTTACGGATTGATCTCTTGTTTTAACCTCTAGCAAAATTCTACCAAGTTCCCTCATCTTGCGTGAGGTAACATTAATAAAATGTTTCTCACGGTGTGTTTTCAAATATCGGGCTCCGAACGCACAAATTAATACATCCTTTTTCACAGCTAAAGATATTTTATCTGCCCTCATTTTGGGAAAAACTTCGTCTCTCAGCCGTCTGTCCATTTTCATAGAACATACCAGTTGATTTTGGCCGGAAGCTTGGGCTTTGCTAGAATTTCCCCCGCATGTTTTTTTGTGGCGATAGAGTAATTTGGAAGAAAAAAAACCCAAACAATTTTCACAAGGCAGGTAAGAGCGGTTCGGTATGTAAGAGTTTCGAACTGGCTTAAAGCACTCATTAGCATTCCTTAAATAATTTCCCTTTCTTCTTAAATTATTGAGCAAGTGTTTTCTTTCCTTAGTTTTGGAAGGATTTGAAAATATTTTGACAACTTCCAATTCTGATTGATGATTTCGTCGTACATGTCGCGCAAAATTAAGAACTTCCTCTTCACAATAAAAGCAAAAATCTGGTTTGCGTTTGTAGGTTTTCTTATCACTTATTTCGGAATCTGTTACATTGATTTCCCTATTGCGCTTTTGAAGTTGATATATACTTGGAGTTGTTGTATCTACTTCTGATTCTTGTAAATTATTCCCGTTTTTAAAAGTCACATTCCGAGAAACATTTTCTAAAGAGTTTTCAAAATGTGTAGAAACGGCTGCTTCAGAATGGTTTACTTTTGAACGTGCACTTCTTGTAGTTATCTTGCCTAAGTACAAATTGTCCAATAACTTATCGAAATCGGCATTATCCTGCACAAAAAAATTCAAGATTATTATTTTTCAATATAAAAAAACTGATTTAAGTTGCCTTTTCGTCACTACTGTCTTCGTCACTGGGGACATAAAGGGAATGATCTCCGTCAGAAATTGCGAACGGGTCTTCTTCTGAAGATGGTATAGTCTGTAATACATAATTGGTTTTAAAGTTTCAATTTCAACGAATTTGTAAAACGTGTGCTACCTCGTCATCTGAAAAACTTTTGTTCTCTGCAGGAGATAACGGCGAGGATTCTTCATTTATATGGTACATTATTCCCTCATTACTTTCATTTGCTTCCTAAAATATGCTGTGCTTATAATGAATTTCAACACTAATGCGCGGTGTGGGTGTTTGCGTGGGGGTGAGGGTGTGTGTGTGTGCGCGCGTGTGGGTGTGGGTGGGTACGTGTGTGTGATTCTTACATTCAATATTTGGCACATATTTCCATTACTTTCAGGGTCAGTTATTTTCAATGATTCATTTTCAGAATTACTTTGTAGAACATTGCAATTATTCTCCTCGTTTACCTTCTTGGTTTCAAAGTCAATAACATTTTTATCAATTTCATTTGTATCGAGTGGAGTCAACGGGCGATTACAAAACCAGATTTTACCTTTACGTGATTCAGTTACCTTAAATAATTTTGAGCTTTAGAAACGTTTTATTTGTTTTAAAAAATCTGCAAAGTGACCGACTAATATTGAACTTTTACTATTATCTCACCTTTTCGCCTCTATGGTCTGTATCGAGTATATTTATTTCTTTTCGTAGCTCTTGGTTCACCTTATTGGACACGGGTTGAATAACTGGTTTGAAAACATGATAATCAAGTACTTTAATCTTTTCAGAATCTTTTTGAGTGACCTGATAGTTTAGAGTGACTGATGAAGATGGCAATTCATCTGAGAAAGATTTGTCTGTAAATATAAAGAAACATAATATAGCCTGTTCCAGAAAAAGTAGTTTTGTCTGTTTTACCTCTATAGCCCAAGATGCCACAGGTATTTGAGTACCCATCGGGGTAACCGCGCATGTTTTTTTTATATTTCAATATATGTACATAGAAATGGGTGCAGAAACCATAACCATCCGTCTTTTGTTCAAAAGTAGCAGCGTTAATTTATAGAGCTGAAAACCTTTTTTGTACATAATTCCTTAACCATTTTAAAATAAATATTTTTTTACTCCCCCATTTTTTTCTACACCAAATAGTTTAATCAAAAACTGGGGTAATCCCAAAGAAATAAATTGACATTGTAGAACTTAGGTATAATCCAAAACTGGTTTGTTTACGGAAAAATAAGAAAAGAAATAAAATGTCTATTTTAATATGGTTTGCATTTTTTATTCGGTACTTTTTCTTCTATCTTAAGATAGTTAGTAAAAAGACCAAAAGTGAGTTGCCCTTTCTCAATATGGCGGCCCCATAGCATAACTTCAAATTTAGGACATTTTTAATATGATAAACAAAAAGCAATTGCCACATTACTTAGCAATGTTTTTATTGTACACATTTCTTCAAGGCGTTTTACAGCCGTCACATTGAAAAAGGCGACCAATTCTTGGCCATCTTCATAACCCCTGCATGTGGGAAAAATGTCAAATAAAAAGTGCAAAAAACAATACGTAAATGACGCAATGTTTGCTTTAACAGTTTTTCTCTAAATCCAAACCAACAGTTTTTAAATTAAAACCCTTTCAATTTTGACCGAATTATTCCAATTTTTGATACAACCATTCAGTTTAGAGAAAAAATGATAATAAAAAATATTGAGTACAATGTTATTTCATTTCTTATTCGAAAATTTCTTCCTATTTTCACCGATTAATGAATTTTACACAAACGTGATTTCTCACCTCTTTATTTCACGCCTAAAAATTAACTTTGCCGCTTTTAAACAAAAGATGCGCGGTTTCTGTAACACATTTCAGTGTATTTTGATATTAAAAAACATTCTCGGTAACCCTCAAGGGAACTCAAATTCCTGTGGTCTCTTGGACTAATAGTGTTATGAATAAAACTTACCTTTCATTAATTCTGGTTTTGTTTTAGATAAAATTTTGAAACTTCTGGAGGTACGCTTCATTTTCAAAACTTTAGGTTAACTATTTCACGTCCCACGAACAACTAACATGCCACATGTGAGTTCGCTACTAACCCCAATGAAAGAAATAAAATGACTGTGCTGCGTTGCCAAATTTGTGGACGCAAGATTGGATGCAATATGAAAAATAACAAGCTAAATATACGGCTAGCGTATATTGCTCTAGCGGAATTGGCTTGAACTAATACGTATATTTCTCATACATAGGCAAACAATATTGCGTCCGACAAATTTAAACGTTTGGCGCCATATCTTGACAACCATAAAACACAGTAAAATAAAAAATAGATGTACCGATTTATGACATTGTCAGTTCCCAAAGGAAACCACCGAAAAACACTTAAAGATATTAAAAGGTGGAAATTAACATGGATGACATTACTGCGTCCAATATGCGGACGCAGCAAATCGAGGGACGCAATAACCAATGTAAAAAGGTATGAAGTGGACGCAATAATGATAGTAGGATAAATATATATATAGATAGGAAGCTGATGATGGGAAAATTACAAAGAAGGTGATGGAATGGAAACCTGACATAGATTGAGGGAGAAAGATCAAGGATTGAACATGCAGGAATAATGAACTACACAATATATATACTTGTTCATGTTGGCAAAATCGGGAGTCCAAATTTCAGAGGACGACATATGGATTATGTGAACATCATCGAAATCTTCAGGTTTCCAAGTCAGATGATAATCCATCCATCTCTATATGAAACAAAATAAAAAAAAAACACTTCATTCTCTCGTCCAATTCCAAAATTTCAATTTATTTGCTTACCAACATTATCCAATTGTGGATTTTTATACTATGTTCTTCCATAGTCTGAAAAATATCGTGAAATGAAACTTTTGTGAGGAGAAAATCGTGAACTTACGTATGACAATCGTTTAACTATCATTTGCACGGAAACCTGCGTCGCGTTTTTAAAATGTTGAACCGGTCTCTCGAAAACGTCGTAATCGCATAGAAGCATTTGACTGATTTTTCTGTGCGGCAACTGGTCTTGGTGCACCTTGCAAGTTTGGTCTGTACCATCGTCGCCCGAAACTAATCGAGAAATTAATACCGTAACGACTTATAAAACAAAATGAACTTACCCAGAAACGGCAATAAGTAAAGAAAAGAAACAAACAGATAACATGTATTCATGATGACAAAAAAAGCAAAACTAATAAAAACTATGTTAAGTGTGCCTGTTTTAATTTGGATATTTGATATCCGGCCCACCCCACGCCTACCACTGGTATAAATTTCATTTGCTCTGATAAGTCCTATTCGATCATTTAAATAATCACTTTCGGTAAACAATATTCCATAAAACAGGAGATCCAATATTTATATATTCGAAACAACAAAAAACGAAATTTATGACAATTTATCTAATTTTATATATATTTTTTTGTTAATATTGTCCAAGATGAGGTGGTAAGTACGTTTTTGGCGGTATTTTACATTTTCATCAGAAATACCGCTGCTGCCATCTACCAGTGAGAAGTTGACACTATTAACATCGGGTCCAGTTTGCTTTACAGAGTACTTTATGAAGGTAAGTAACTGAAATTAAATTGTATACTAGTTTCTACAGAAGAAAACTGTTTTTCGCCATTAACGGGTAGTTTTCAAAGAATGGACTGTATATGCATCACGTAGCGTAATAAATTGCAACTTGCTGGACAAAGATGATCAAATTCTACCGCCCCCCGACGCAGAGTTCATAATGAGATTTACCGCCAGAAATATAACATTACAGATAGCTGTATTCGAGTAGCCTGGGATAAAACAGAGATCTATAGCTAGAACTTTAGCTTGCTGTCTACAGATGGCAGCGAACTCATCATTGGTTCTTGTGATGTCGGCCTTTTTCAATTTATTGTAAATGTGATATTTCAAAGAAATTTTAATTTTCAAATTAAATTTCTGCAATTAAAAAAAAGCAATTTTGGTCGAGGTCAAATCACAAGTTGAGGTACAGAAATTTAAATTACAACACAGAAATACGGATGTAGAAAATGCTGTGCGATTTGTATAGTTAGAGTACCTATCTTATATTTTTAATTAAGAAGATATATCAAGTTTCCTTTTTTTGTAATATTGCAATTTTCAAGTTTGTAAAGAACACCTGGAGTATCCCATGCATGAGGTAAACGCAACTGCATTGTTGGTTCCCTTAAACGAAAAACTGTTTATTTCTTATTTCCCGATTACATAATGCACCTCTAATGGTGTTCCTCCACTGCTTCATACCCCAGACATATTTAAACTAAATTGAACCACCCCAATGAGTTTATATCTGAAAGGTCTAGGGGAGTTTATCACGCGGTAGACGCTATTCAAGCTATAATAGGTTATGATGGAGTTACTTTAAGTTTTTTTATTAGTCAATCAATCTCGGCTTGGGTTTTCTCTAATACATATACAGGGTATCAGACTCAGACATTCTGGATAATATAATTTGGGGATTTTTGTGAAAATGCACCCCCCTCGTTTTTCTTTAATAACTTTTTCAAATGTTGACCGATTTCAATTTTCTCGGCGGATATGGAAAGAGCGAGTTTCAAAGAATCGTATTCCTACCACGAAACACGAGGAGCCTTCCGCAGGAAAGGAAGACGGCCTTAAGAAAATGGGCGACCTCGTAAGACACGTTGTTCTTAAGGGCGTTTTGCAGCCCCTGTGAAAACCTTTTCGCCAAATCTAAATCCACAGGTATAAAGTGAACGTAACGGGCCGTCGATCGGTGTAAAAATATCCGACTTTAGACAACATTTGACCTCCAAAAATTCTTATCAAAAAGTACGAAATTGGGACAATTTCCGTTAAACCCAGAAATCAACCCGTACATTTGCGCTCATCCAGGAGTGAAGAAACGGATTGGTGGCGATCTTCATATCGAAATGTAATCTCGAAAGGGTGTGTAAACTTCATCACAAGAGAACGCGCGTCGGGGCGGTCTCTGAAAGTCACCCCGAGCATACAAATATTGGCATTTTTGACAGTTGGGTGTTTGAATTTCACGATCACCGGAAATTCTTGTCGACCATTTTCAGATGCAAATTTCTACCCTTGAACGTTGACCGATTGAAATGAAACTTCTGTTTTGAACCCTATATAGTGCCACCCCCTCAAAAATTTACCAAGTTACCTACGTTAATCAGAGTTGTGCCGCATGGACGATAATCTATTTTGTGGAGATTCTGTGGTGGTTGACCGCTACCAGGAGTATTCCAGGCGATGCAGCAGCAGTGATAAGCGCAATCATCGTCCGTGGGTGGCGATGCAGGTGCAGTCACCTGTCGCAACGCAACTCGCATTCCCCGCCATAACTTTTTTGGATCCGAGTTGCAAGTAGAAGTCAGACTGAAACGTTGAACGGCTGAACAGTGCCAGTTGGGGGCTCTCGGTCTCAAGCGTGTGTGCAGCACTGGTTCTTTCAGCCGCCGCAGAGGTTAGCTCGCGAGAACACGAACTTTTTGAGTTAAAACTTTCGAAGCTGCTTCCGGTTTAGGGATTTTTGACCGTTTTTAATATTTTCGAGTTTTGTGATTTAGTTTTTTTTACGTTTCGAACCGAAGAAGTTCTTTGAAAAGCAACGTGGTCAACCGTGCACTACCGAGAATTGTTTTCAATGATGTAATACACCAAGAATTCACCATCGGTATTATATCAAAACAAACTGCGCTTGCATAAAACATTTGCACTCTACTTGGTACGTATGAGTTTAATTACAACTTGTTTTCATACACAAATAATTGTTGTCGACTTATTTATCAACGTAATTGAAGTATGCACAATATACCGGGTCTGCCAGCGAAATCACGTCCAGAGTTTTTGATATAGACGTCATCCTGAAAGCTGAAACTTAAAACAAGTAACAGACCTAACAATATTTAATAGTATAATTATGTTTTTGAATATCATACATTACTTTACGAGTAATACTTAACAGAAAAAAACAATAGAAAAGGGAAAGAGTGCGTATAGACATATTTGGGAAAAACCTTCGAGAATGTAAAATGGAAGTGCTCAAAAATGTAGGGATAGAAGAATAATTCATAATCTACACAAAGAGCAAACGGCAGTTATAGAATTTGAGCAGGAAAATAGAGAAGTAGATATTCTCAGATTCGCGGATGATATAGCAGTATTATCATCCAGAAAAGAAGAATTAGGAAGGACTCTCAACGAAATGGAAGCGGTTTTGACGGAGAGCTATGGTATGAAGATCAATAAAAAGAAAACCAAAATTTTGGTGTATAGGGGCGTGAAAATAGGACTAAAACTAAAATACGAATTCTAAACGAGAAGATAGAGGAAGTCTGCTATTTAGGAAGTCAAATAACACGCGATAGCAGGAGCTCTAGAGATATAAAACAAATAATAGAAACTGGAGGTGACAACTCCCTTCAGGATCTTCCATCTATGGCGTCTCCTAACGTGATGTTGAAATATAGTGTTCGTGACGGTTAGATTATGTCTTGTTTTATTTTTGTTGGTTACTCTCCCACGAATTTACATTTTCTACCACTCTTTTAATTCCTAATCATAATAAACATAATAATTTATGTGCGAGACAAATGTAGATTTTATGTAAATGAAGGCAGAAACTGTTATTGCTTGTCTTTCTCTTTAACTATATTCAAATTTATGGACAAAGTTTCCGGAATTTTATCGATACACTATCAGAAATAAATAACTCTCTAAATAGTAGACTCCAAAACATAATTTTCTCCTATTTTGGTTGTGCAATGTATAGTAAGCGCTAGAAATAGACATAATTTAAGATTTCGTAAAAAAAATCTGGTTCTCATGGGTCCATAGCCTGCTTAAATATTCTTAAGGCGCAGTTACACGTCATCTAACAAAGAAACGTTCTTAGATATATCAAGTCAACTATGATAAAACTTTAGAAATTCTGCAAGAGAAGTAGATATTTGGTGGATATAACGAATTATTTTGTTCCAGACGATTTCAACCAAAAGCAGGGATGACCATGTGAAAATTTTGAAGCACGTGAGCACTCCGGCCACGTGTAGTCATTGGAAGTAACCTCTTACCGAAATGAATGCTGCACTTGCTGAAAAACTTCGACTGATACTGATTGTTTTCCATCTCCTTTCGAAATTACAAACCGTCTTCGGTAAGTAGCCATATTTTTAATTATCCACCGTTTTAATCAATTTATTGTTTCTGTTTGTGGCTGGCGTTTATCCAGTCCGATGGAAAAAAAACATCGCAGGTCTGATTATGACAACTTTGTTAATAAATTTAATTACACATCAAATTCAACGGTTGCTTCTAGCAATCTTAACAAACTTCTCATAAACTTGATGCCAGTTTATGTAACTTATTGAAAGTAATCTTATTTTTCGGAATTAACATATGCGAGACCAAATACGGACAAAAGTTCGAAATTATTTTTGGTGAAGAAACGAAGCGCTAATATTGTTTCTGAAAGAAGTTACAGCGAGTTAAACACAAAACCGAAGTCTTCGCAAAATGTGAGAAACGAAGATGTCAATAACCAGTATGTCCTCCTCTGTTCTCGAGCAAAACATTAACTCGTCTGTACAATCCAATAAAAATGTTAATTAATGGCTTCCTGCGGTATGTTGTTCCATTCTTCTTGAGCAGCAACAATTAGCTCCTGAAGGGTGAAAGGGGGGTTACCTCTATTTAAAATGGTCCTTTTTAGCATATCCCACACGTTCTCACAAGGATTCATGTCAGGTGGGTTTTGCTGGCCAAGTCATTCTTTGAATATTCCCTAACAGTAGCAAATTGGCAACCCTTTTTGTGCGGTGGGGTGTGGCGTTATCGTCTATCATCATCATCATAAGGTTCTCAGTCCGAAGACTGGTTGGACGCGTACCTCCATTCTTTTCTATCCTGAGCTAACCTACGCATTTCCCTAAAAGTAGAACATCCTACATCCCTAACTATTTGAGAGCAGTAGTCTAATCTAGGCCTACCCCTACCTCTTTTTATTCCTATTTCTGACTCTAGTATGTCGCGAACTATTCCTTCGTGTCTTAGAAGGTGTCCTACCATCCTATCTCTCCTACTCTTTATTGTTTTCCATACCTTTCGCCTTTCCCCAACTCTTTCTAATACTTCCCTATTGCTAACCTTATCTATCCACGGTATCTTCATCATGCGTCTGTAACACCACAGTTCAAACGCTTCTACTCTTTTTCTATCCGCTTCTCCTATTGTCCAAGTTTCGCACCCGTATAATGCCGTACTCCATACATACGACTTTAAGAGTCTCTTCCTAGTCTATATTAACCGTTCTCGAACATAACAGTTGTTTCTTTTTGTTAAACGCAACTCGTCCCTGCGCCATTCTTTGTTTTATATCTTTAGTGCTCCTACCGTCTTGGGTTATTTTACTTCCTAAGTAGCAGAAATCCGCGACCTCCTCTATCTTCTCATTTCCTATTTGTATTTCAATTTTAGTTCTATTTTCACTCCATCTACATACCAAAATTTTAGTTTTCTTTTTATTGATTTTCATGCCGTAGCCCTGTGTCAAAACTGCTTCCATTTCATTCAAAGCCGCTCCTAATTCTTCTTTGCTAGATGCTAACACTGCTATATCATCCGCAAATCTGAGCATGTTAATAGTTTGGCCCTGTACATTGATCCCTGAGGCTGTTCTTTCCTTAACAATATTAATCGCATCTTCGATATATAAGTTGAAAACTAGAGGTGACAATGCACATCCCTGTCTCACTCCCTTCCGGATATCTACTTCCCTTCGTTCCTGCTCACATTCTATAACTGCCTTTTGCTCTTTGTAGAGATTATGTATTATTCTTCTGTCCCTGTATTTCATCCCTACCTTTCTCAGCACTTCGAACATCTTCCCCCATTTTACGTTGTCGAAGGCTTTTTCTAAATCTACAAATCCTATATATACGCTCTTTCTCTTTTCTATCGTTTTTTCTATAATTACTCGTAAAGCTAGAATGGCCTGGCGCGTTCCTCTATTTCGTCTAAATCCGAACTGATCTTCTCCTAATATTTCTTCCGCCTTTTTCTCCATCCTTCTTTGCACAATTCTAGTTAAAATTTTTGACGCATGGGAAGTTAAACTGATAGTTCTAAAATTTTCGCATCTATCCGCGCCTTTCCTTTTTGGCAAAGCTACCATGATGTTCAGTTTGTAATCCTCTGGAATCTCGCCTGTCAGGTATATGCGACTAACTAATTTAAATAAACGATCTATTACCTCTTGACCTGCGCACTTTAAGATTTCTGCCTGCAAGCCATCTATACCTGGTGCTTTATTATTCCTTAGACTTTTTAGTGCTAGCTCAAACTCTTCTCTCATTATAGGACTCCCTAGGTTATCCCCTTCTACACTGCTTTCACTTTCTAATATATCTTGCACTTCCTGTCCCGCATATAAGTTTCCTAAATATTCTTTCCACCTATCTGCCTTCTCCCCGCTTTCGATTAGGATATCTCCTGCCTCATTCCTAATGCTTTTGGTACTAGATCCAATTTCTCTAAAATTTCTCCTAATTATTTTATATGCTTCATCAGTCTTTCCTATTTCGAACTTATTTTCCACTTCTTTGCACTTATCATCGATCCATTGCTCTTTCGCTTTCCTACATTTCCGAATAATTTCCCACTTGATCGCCTTATATCTTTGTTTCCCTATTTCATCTAACCTATTTTTATATTTGCGCCTTTCCTCTATTAGACTCACAATATGTTTTGTTATCCAGGGTTTCCTACTTTCATTCTGTTTATGACCCAAAATATCCCTAGCTGAGGAAACTAAACTATTTTTAATGCAATTCCATTCTTCCTCTATGTCCCTAACAATATTTTCGCCCGCGCCCTTTAGTACTTCGTTTGTCTTTTTCTCGAACTTATCGCGCGTATCATCATCTTTTAGTCTCTCTGGGTCAAGATACCTTCTTCCGCTTCGTTTTTTCAAAATCTTAAATTTAAGATTGGCCTTCATAACGACTATATTGTGATCACTATCTATATCTGCTCCTGGATAACTTCTACAATCCCTAAAAAATCCATAAAAACGAAATTCTCTCCAATTTCGTTGGAGAGGTTTGCGGCACTTGAATAAGTGGAGTGCGGCGACCATACTTTATACCCCCCCTACATTACTGTTCCGCCTTGATAAGGAACAACTTCTTTGGCAAAAGCAAGTCTTTGGAGACGTGCGTCTATGTGTCGAAAAAGTGTGCTGTGGCTTGGCAAATAAGCTCAAATATCCCAAATATCCTAGAATATGGATGGTACATGGAAAATGACGTTATTATGCCAATAAAATTCACAAATCGCTCTAAACTCTATCGTTACAATAACACAGATCTGTAAATGTAAAAAGTTACTTGTTCTTTTCGATGTGCATGCATGAAATCTAATGTGCAATGTATAATATCGTGGTTATGTGAGGGGAAATGCAATTTGTCTGAATAAGAAATACAAATGTTCTCGATATTAATGCAGCGTTTGTACGCCTGCACCTAAACCACTAATACACGGCTCAGCGCGGCTAGCGCGCACAAATTATTTGTGTTTAACTCGCTGTAACTTTTTTCAGCAACAATATTAATGTTTGGTTTCTTCACCAAAAATAATTTCGAGCCTTTGTCCGTATTTGGTCTCGCATATGGATATGTTAATTCCGAGAAATAAGATTACTTACCCGGCGCATGAAAAATATATTACACAAATTTGTGGTCTAGCAAGAATACATTTTTTTAAAATAAAATAAATTTTACGAAAAATCAGCTTCATTTTCTTGTGTGTTCGAGTTGTATAGAGGGTGTCGAATACAATCTGACTCATTCTTTGTAAGAGTTCTCTACAAGAATATAGTTTTTCTTCTAAACATTTTGAAGCACGAATAACTTGTTAAAATAATATATCAGCCGATGAACACGATTTTTTTGCCCCCGTTTTATAATAATTATACTTTCTACCGAGCTATTCAAAGAATAATAATAAAACTAGTTTTTTTCGTAGAAAATTTATTTATTATGTCTAAGGTACGTCAAAGGATAATTATTTTAGACTATGATTACCTTGTTTTCGAGTGGTATATTTTAAATACCTATGGGCGTATATTACAAGGAAATAAAAGTCAAAAGAAAAATAAATTAAAATTTTCGGCCTACACGTGAGAATTTTTTAAGTGTCTGACTCAATCATAAACCCTTTCGAATCCGGAAATATGTTTTTGTGGGCGTATTATTGGAATAGTATTTTTAAAAAAATCTAATTTTATCAGCCATTCATTCCCAGAACGTATATACAGGATGTCCTACGACGATTTCAATTACAAATGATTATGTTTTCGCATTTTTCTGTATTTTTCATACCACGTGAGTTTTTTAATTATTTTTGGCCGACATAATCATTATTCAAGCCTTGGCACTTCTTTTGTGTTTTGAAAAATTTGTTACAGAGAAAAATAGGGCACCCACTTGTTTTGTAATATAGTTTACGCACAACGAAAATAGAAATAATAAAATGGGGCGTGAAGCGCTTGGATTTTGGCACGTGCCTTAATGACTAGATTTTGACACACACACATTTTTTTCCTTGATTAATTCTGGCCTTTCTGGACGCAGATTAAACAACAAAGGTAAAAACCCCATAAAAATAAATCGAAAACTAAATTCTTAACGACCAATAATTCCTTCGAAAAATAAAATGAAATTATTAGTTCCCTATAAGAATTTTAATTAAGTCTTCTATGAGCGCAGCAGCTACGAGTTCCGCATTTTTAAGTGGGCTATTTTGGCAAAAATATTTCAGGTTTTTATGTTGGTATGTATATGCTCCACTCGCCCACACGGGGTCTCTAAATTATGTAAATTATGAGTTTCATTCATTATAAATATTAGTTCGAGATCGTAAAAAACAAGCTCGCCAGGACTATTTTTTGCGAAAATAGTATATTAGCCAGTTCCGGGACTTAGATTCCTACAGACACAATCAACCCACAAATTAAATGCACGCGCAGTGGTGAAACTTCGTCACGAATTAGACCGCTTCCATTTCGTTCAGAGCCCTTCCTAATTCTTCTTTGCTGGAGGCTAATACTGCTGCATCATCCGCGAATCTTCCAACCAACTTGGTCTAAAGCTTTTCGTCAAATATCTAAAACTTTTCTGTCTCCAAAACCAGCTTCTCCAATATGCAGATCATAATATTGTTTCCAAATACCCCACACCAACTCTAATGGATTATACTGACAGTGGTAGGGTGGCAGTCTTAGGACTTGGTGACCATGCTCTTGGAGCATTTCGTCTATAGCGCACCTTGGCTGTTCTTTATTCTCTTTACATAAATTTAGAAGTTCAATTTTCAAATCAGCATTTTGAAATATCAAAATCTTTTACCTTATTAGGCTGCTCTCTATTTTCTATTGGTTTTTTGGTGAAATTTCATTTGTAAATGTCAGCTTTTAACATTTTCCATACAATGCACCCCAAAATTTGTTCACAAATTGTTGCTTTAAGCCACGATGGCTGAAGAGTGCGGTATATTGCTCAAGTGCTGAATATACCCCGTAACACAGAGCAAAATGTACTCTTGCGATTTCGTGAAACTCATGGGTTTGTAAAGAAGGTCAGATCTGGTCGTCCACGGACTTCGAACCATCAAGATGTCCGTTTTCTCCATGTTGCTGCGCTGCCCGATCGAGCATTGCCATCACCTATTCTTGCTGGACGGTTAGCCGAAGTTCGAGGAGTGGCAGTTTCAGCCAGAACAGTTCGGAAAAGGCTAAACGAATATGTTTTGACTTCAAGAAAGCCAGCTACGGGTCCCCTGTAGACCGTAGAACATCGCAGAGCATGACTTGCATTTGCGCGGCAATACGTAAATTGGGACGAACATCAATGGAGGAACGTGCTCTTCTCGTGCCAGGTCACCAGATGGACGTGAAAAGGTGTGACGAAGACCAGGGGAGCGGTACAGTCAATGTTGTTAATCTCCCAGGGTCAGTTTCAATGGTGGTAGCATTACGGTGTGGGCCGGAATATCTCTGAGGGCTCACACAGAATTGATTTTCATTTAGAATGGAACAATGACTGCACACCGATACATTGTTGAGTGCCTGGAACCCCATGTCACACCATATATGCCATTTATAGCGGACAATTTTGTGTTTATGGATGACAACGCCCACCAACACACAGCAAGAATTGTTACCGAGTACCGTGAAGAGGTTGGTATTGGATGTCTCCCATGGTCAGCCAATAGTCCAGACCTGAATCCCATTGAACATCTGTGGGATCAGCTTGGGAAAAGGATTAGACGTCGCCAACCCCTACCAGAAACATTAAATGGCGCTTCAAGAAGAATGTGAACAAATACTCCAAGAATCTATTGATAGCCTCATTTAGGGCATGCCACAAAGTAATAAGAGTTCGTGGTGGTAACACCCATTATTAATTTGGTTCTACTAGTGTGCTTTTCCTTTTAATTTTTTTTGTTTGTCTTTTCAAGTTCTTAAGTAACAGTTGATCTCTAAAAAATACTTTTGTTAGGTTTTTGTTGACGAATCATTTTGTTTCTTGTTTTTTATTTATTGTTAAGATGAAGCCAAGATAGCTGAAATGAACTATAGTACGCACTCTGTATATAACTAAGATATAATTAATTGCTGAATGCTACCGTTTCCATATTCGCTACCAACAGTTACAGTTTCGTGGGTGCATCAGAGGTAAAAGAATGTATTCATTTTATAATTTTTACGGGTGAGAAAGTCTGCGTCTGCTCTTCCCGCTTTGGTTGAGTGTGCAAGCAAAGCAAAGGAGGCAGACACCAGACAGACAGACAGACTACGTTGTGGTAGAGTCCACAAACCACAGAGGTAATAACCTCTAAAGGCCGAGGATGCCAGAGCGCGTTATGTAAGTATCGAGGAATGTTTAAATCAAATAAAATACTCGTGTTCAATGTGGATACGTACTGCTGCAAGTCCTGGCAGCAGATTTGTTACTCTTTTAATCAAACAAAAACGCGTATGCTTTGTCACACAAGAAAAATCATGTATCTGGAATGAGGTCGAACATTTTCCAAAGATTCGAGAATTTTATAATTGTTGAATGGTAGGATTCAATTAGTGGGAACTAAAGAGAGAGATAGGATGTAACAATCTTATAATTACCTACACTTGATAGAATTGCAGTTCCTAGACTGGTGAAAAATAACAGTAATTACCACGACAGTGAATGTCTTTTGAGATACGAACATGCGATAATAGAAAGCAAGAGACCGTTGTGAAGGTGTAATGAAAAACAAAAAAATCTAGGTAAAAATGTTGGAAGAAGAAAAAGTATAATGTCCGCGTCTAATATGTCTGCCTCTGTTTATGACCCAAAATATCTCTAGCTGCGGAATCTAAACTGCCTCTACAGCCTCATTACTATAATTAGATGTGGCCATATACAGGGTGAGTCACTAAGGCGAAATCGGCCTATAACAAGAGTACAGTTCAAAATGGGAGAAACTTTTTCAAATAAAAGTTTTTCAAAAATAAGTGCTTAATGAGATAAAAATATTTTCAAATATGGCGGACTTCCGGTTATACCGGAAATGGACACTAACTATGTTATTTTAAATGGGACACCCTGTATTCGTTTGTATTTTTGGATTTCGCATGAAAAATAAATGTCAGTTTGTTAATCAAACATTGGGTCTCAGTCGAACCGCTATGGAGTTTCTTAATTTTTTTTGCAAATTTTGACGTTTGCAGTAGTTGGCGTCATTTTGAATATCTTCGAAACGAAAGCACTTAGAGGAATGCGGTTTCGACAGTTCGTCTCGGGAAGTAACGGCCTATCACACACAAGTATAACATGGAATCATAACTTTTTAATTAAATGAAAGTTATCCATGCCAATATTTACTAATTCAAACAGGAATAACTCTTTTTTTTTTAATGGAATGCTACATTGATTCTCACCTCATAAGACGCAAAATTAAATTTCCTTTCTGATGATGTATGGTTGTTGGCATCTGTCACCAGCAGTTTTTAAGAAATTTGCGTTTTTCTGGAAATTTTGAATAATATCATGTTTATGCATTAACAGTGGTTGACGTTTGGCGATATTGTTTTGTTTTGTCTTACAAAATGTTCGTTCCAAATCTTCTATACTATTTCCAAAACTTCAAAGATTATTAGATAATAACAGCAACAAAAATAAATTAATGTAATTAGATTAAATGTTCGACATAACCGCCATCCCCACGATAACAAACACGTAATCGTTTCAACAAAGAATTGTTCACATTTATCAACATATCTTCATTGATACTTTGAAATTCATCGCGAACTCGTTCCATCATATTTTCTCGAGTATTTGGAGGTTCCCTGTAAACTAACTGCTTTATGTACCCCCACAAGAAAAAGTCAAGTTTTGTTAGGTCTGGAGATCGCGCTGGCCAAGGTGTCGGACCTCCTCTTCCTATCCATGTGTTTGGAAATGCTGCAGTCAAGTGCTCCCTTACATCCCTCCCGTAATGTGCAGGCGGTCCATCTTGTTGATGCCACATCTGTTGTATTGCAGCAAGTGGTAAATTGTCTAACATTTCTGGCAAATCGTTTTGTAAAAATTGTAGGTAGCTATTACCGTTCAAATTTCCATGGAAAAAATGTGGTCCAATTACGTGTCGTCCAATTATGCCACCCCATACATTCAAAGACCACCTATGTTGATGATCCAATGGGGATTGTCAGAACTGTAATAATGGCAGTTGTATCTTGAAACAAAACTGTTCTTATGAAACGAAGCTTCGTCCGTAAAGAGAACATGATCGAAAAGCCCACTCACAAAACTGCAACCGATTGTTGAAGTCATTTTGATCTAGTTCCTGAACCAACTGAACGTGGTACGGGTGAAATTTATTTTTGCGCAGTATTCGAGATACAGAAGTTTGGCTTATTTCTAACTCGCGACTAATTTCTCTGGTACTTAAATGAGGATCTCGGACAACAGTAGCAGCTACTAAAACTTGATTTTCCTCATGTGTCACTGATTTTACTCGTTCTTTCTTCTCGTATCCCACACAACCAGTTCGTTCAAACTTCTCTTTTAATTTTGCGAATGCCGTTACATTTGGATGTCTATGCTCGGGAAAACATTGCGCATACATTCTTGAGGCAAGTAACGAATTTCCTTCTGCTTCACCCAAGGAATACACCATAGCAATTAATTCTTCTTGAGTGTACATTTTCACTATCCCAAAGGACTTGTACCTTGACGCAGTTCTAGTAATACTGGGACGGGTGGGATGGCTTGCGCGCTTCAATGATATAAAGAGCCGAACCATAGGTTTAACCATATTGGAGGGGTTTTTATTTGAGAAGCCAGACTAAATCAAGTCCCTGGAAGGGGGCAGCAGCTGTTTCAGTAATCATAGTGGCAGAGATCGTGAGGGTTGGTATGGCACTGTGATACACACTACTGCGATGTGGAAGGCAACGGGAAACCACCACATTATTTTATCCCTAGTACAGCGTACTTTAATTTATGATGATGGCACCTTCTGGAGTAAAATATTCCGGAGGTAAAATAGTCCCACATTCGGATCTCCGGGCGGGGACTGCTTCGGGGGGAGTCATCAGAAATGATAAGTGTAACATCTCACGAGTCGGAGCGTGGAATGTTAGAAGCATGAAACAAGTAGGGAAGTTAGAGAATTTGAAAATTGAGATGGATAGGTTAGCATTAGACGTAGTAGGTATCAGTGAAGTGCGATGGCCAGAAGCTGGAGACTTCTGGAGCGGAGATTTTAGAGTAATACACACAGGATCTGTAGGAGGAAATTCGGGAGTAGGAATTGTTATGCGGAAAAAAGTAGGACAGAGTGTAGAAAATTTCTTACAGCAAAGTGACAGGGTAGTTATGGTTAGGTTAGATTCGAAACCTGTAAAAACGGTAATAATACAGGTATATATGCCCACTTCTAACTACAGTGATGAGGCCGTAGAGGCAGTTTATAGTGATATTGAATATGTGCTAGATTTTGTGAGAGGGCACGAAAATTTAATAATTACAGGAGATTTCAATGCAGTCGTAGGCACAGGGCGAGAGGGCGGAATAGTTGGCCCCTTTGGATTAGGCAATAGGAACGATAGGGGAGTTAGACTGATAGAGTTCTGCGATAAACATAACTTAACGGTCGCGAACACTCTATTTCACCATCATGTTAGGAGATGCTATACGTGGAAGATGCCAGGAGACTTAGGGAGATATCAAATAGATTACATTCTCGTTAGGCAAAGATTTAGAAATCAAGTTAGGGATTGTAGAAGTTATCCAGGAGCAGATATAGATAGTGATCACAACATAGTCGTTATGAAAGCCAATCTTAAATTTAAGATTTTGAAAAAAAGAAGCGGAAGAAGGTATCTTGACCCAGAGAAACTAAAAGATGATGATATGCGCAATAAGTTCGAGAAAAAGACAAACGAAGCACTAAAGGGCACGGGTGGAAATATTGTTAGGGACATAGAGGCAGAATGGAATTGCATTAAAAATAGTTTAGTTTCCTCAGCTAGGGATATTTTGGGTCATAAACAGAATGAAAGTAGGAAACCCTGGATAACAAAACATATTGTGAGTATAATAGAGGAAAGGCGAAAATATAAAAATAGGTTAGATGAAACAGGGAAACAAAGATATAAGGCGATCAAGTGGGAAATTATTCGGGAATGTAGGAAAGCGAAAGAGCAATGGATCGATAATAAATGCAAAGAAGTGGAAGATAAATTCGAAGTAGGAAAGACTGATGAAGCATATAAAATAATTAGGAGAAATTTTAGAGAAATTGGATCTAGTACCAAAAACATTAGAAATGAGGCAGGAGATATCCTAATCGGAAGTGGGGAGAAGGCAGATAGGTGGAAAGAATATTTAGGAAACTTATATGCGGGACAGGAAGTGCAAGATATATTAGAAAGCGAAAGCAGTGTAGAGGGGGATAACCTAGGGAGTCCTATAATGAGAGAAGAGTTTGAGATAGCACTAAAAAGTTTAAGGAATAATAAAGCACCAGGTATAGATGGCTTGCAGGCAGAAATCTTAAAGTGCGCAGGTCAAGAGGTAATAGATCGTTTATTTAAACTAGTTAGTCGCATATACCTGACAGGCGAGATTCCAGAAGATTACAAACGGAACATCATAGTAGCTTTGCCAAAAAGAAAAGGCGCGGATAGATGCGAAAATTTTAGAACTATCAGTTTAACTTCCCATGCGTCAAAAATTTTAACTAGAATTGTGCAAAGAAGGATGGAGAAAAAGGCGGAAGAAATATTAGGAGAAGATCAGTTCGGATTTAGACGAAATAGAGGAACGCGCGAGGCCATTCTAGCTTTACGAGTAATTATAGAAAAAACGATAGAAAAGAGAAAGAGCGTCTATATAGGATCTGTAGATTTAGAAAAAGCCTTCGACAACGTAAAATGGGGGAAGATGTTCGAAGTGCTGAGAAAGGTAGGGATGAAATACAGGGACAGAAGAATAATACATAATCTCTACAAAGAGCAAAAGGCAGTTATAGAATGTGAGCAGGAACAAAGGGAAGTAGATATCCGGAAGGGAGTGAGACAGGGATGTGCATTGTCACCTCAACAATAAAGAGTAGGAGAGATAGGATGGTAGGACACCTTCTAAGACACGAAGGAATAGTTCGTGACATACTACAGTCAGAGATAGGAATAAAAAGAGGTAGGGGTAGGCCTAGATTAGACTACTGCTCTCAAATAGTTAGGGATGTAGGATGTTCTACTTTTAGGGAAATGCGTAGGTTAGCTCAGGATAGAAAAGAATGGAGGTACGCGTCCAACCAGTCTTCGGACTGAGAACCTTATGATGATGATGTACATTTTCAGTTTTCTTAATTGTGATATTTATTAAAATTGAAATCAATACTCTCACTAATTGAACTCAAATTGCACTCTTACTTAACAATAATTTAATAGAAATGCCATTTCGTTGGCAAAACAAAACAAAATCGCTGAACGCCAACTATTGTTAATGAAATAACACGATATTATTTAAAATTTCCAGAAAAACGCAAGTTTCTTAAAAACTGCTGGTGACAGATGCCAACAACCATACATCGTCAGAAAGGAAATTTAATGTTGCGTCTTATGAGGTGAGAACCGATGTAGCATTCCATTTAAAAAAAAAAGAGTTATTCCTGTTTGAATTAGTAAATATTGGCATGGATAACTTTCATTTAATTAAAAAGTTATGATTCCATGTTATACTTGTGTGTGATAGGCCGTTACTTCCCGAGACGAACTGTCGAAACCGCATTCCTCTAAGTGCTTTCATTTCGAAGATATTCAAAATGGCGCCAACTACTGCAAACGTCAAAATTTTCAAAAAAAATTAAAAAACTCCATAGCGGTTCGACTGAGACCCAATGTTTGATTAACAAACTGACATTTATTTTTCATGCTAAATCCAAAAATGCAAACGAATACAGGGTGTTCCATTTAAAATAACATAGTTAGTATCCATTTCCGGTATAACCGGAAGTCCGCCATATTTGAAAATATTTTTATCTCATTAAGCACTTATTTTTGAAAAACTTTTATTTGAAAAAGTTTCTTCCATTTTGTACTGTACTCTTGTTATCGTTACAGGTTTCGAATCTAACCCAACCATAACCATTACTCTAAAATCTCCGCTCCAAGTAACCATCAAAATTTTCCATATCTGGAGTTTAAAAAAATTAAAAATTAAAGCTTCTTACATAACAACTGCTCATTTACCGTTGCAACTTTTGTGTATTTTTTTGGAAAGAGTGGCCTTTTGGTAACAGGAAGAGGGACATTACTTGGCGACCACAGTAGTTTAGAGGCGTGAGATGTTTAGTGTTTCCTCATCCAGATGCACGTAAAACATGATAGTTTTATTGGCTGCAAGGTGCATTTAAGACGCAATCGTAAATTTCTTCTAAATTTAACGCTTTCATAACATGGGCGGCATTATAAATTCCCGATAGCGAAAATAAACCTTAGATATAGAGCCTTAGTGCATCTGATGCAAAACAGAAAATGAGGCTATTTTTAGTGTGCATGGTACGCATGATGCACCAGCCCGCTGGGTTTATTTTTCTCATTTTAAGTAGGTGAGGTTGAATATTGCTTTCGCATACATTAAATTCAAAATGTGTTTTCTTGGCACCGACCTGTGGAACTTATATTTATTTAACCATAATTTTCTATCTTAAAATGTTTTCAATGTGCAGCGCTATTTCTAAAATAAAACAGGAATGCATTAACGCCATCGCAAATGCACAAATAATTGCACATTTATTTGTTAGTTTATTCCAGCGAATAACTGTACTCCATCCATCTCGATTATTCTATCTGCTATTATGTATTATCACAGATGGCCAAGCCAGTATTGCGTACTCTGAAAGTAGTGTTATTATTTGACATCTGTCAAATTAACAATTCATTATTTATTTATTATTTATAAATTATTATTAAGTATAGTTCATTTCAGCTATCTTGGCTTGTGTATGCACTAAGCAACGCCTCATGTTTATGATGTTTTCGTTCAAATCACAATGGTTTTTGTATTTAACGTATGTTGATGCAATAAGCGTCGTACGTATCAATGATTATTTTTTTCATCGTCAAATTGACCAATAGGAACATTGCATTTGGGTCTAGAAGCGTGTATTATTTCGGTTATTTTTTGACGTTTCTATTTTCCAATAAATGAACAGTATTTTTGATCACGCGTTTAATTCTGACCAATGAAATCATTATTATAGTGAGAATTTTTTACCTAACTTGTCCCAGCGGGAATTTTTTTTAGTATTTTGTTTTTGTTGATAAAACGACTTGTTTTCTGGTTTTGACATATGTCATATGTTTTAATCGCAAATTGTGACACTGAACGAATAATATTGAAGAGTTGTTTCACATTTGAACGTCAAAAAATAACCTTTCGAATACCACACGACAGTAAGAATAACTTGGAAAATAATTCTCCACATTTTACTCAAACTTGTCGCCATTCGGCAATAGCCACTCGAGCCCTACGGGCTCTCGTATCTATTGCCTGGCGACAAGTTTTCGAAAATCTGTCGAATTATTTTCAAGTTATTCTCACTCTCGTGATATTACGTACGGTTATTTTTTGACGTTTCTATTTTCCAATAAATGAACAGTATTTTTGATCACGCGTTTAATTCTGACCAATTAAATCATTATTATAGTCAGAATTTTTTACCTAACTTGTCCCAGCGGGAATTTTTTTTAGTATTTTGTTTTTGTTGATAAAACGACTTGTTTTCTGGTTTTGACATATGTCATATGTTTTAATCGCAAATTGTGACCCTGAAAGAATAATATTGAAGAGTTGTTTCACATTTGAACGTCAAAAAATAACCTTTCGAATACCACACGACAGTAGGAATAATTTGGAAAATAATTCTCCGCATTTTACTCAAACTTGTCGCCATTCGGCAATAGCCACTCGAGCCCTACGGGCTCTCGTGTCTATTGCCTAGCGACAAGTTTTCGAAAATCTGTCGAATTATTTTCAAGTTGGATTTTTGCTAAAGGAGGATGCAAGCGCACATGGCAAGATGAAAGTGTTAAAAGCTGTAAGAGAGGCCACACTTCAAATGGGATGCGATTTGTTGTGCTCCATGCAGGAACTATAGGCATGGTTTTGTACCGAATGCATCGCTGCTGTTCTCTACAAAATCAAAATCGGCGGACTACCATGATTCAATGGATCAGAATTCGTTCAAAAAGTGGGTTTTAGAAGAACTTATACCAAACCTTGAGGAACCATCGTTAATGGTAATGGATAACGTATCATACCATAGCTTCTTAGTAGAGCCACGTCCCCATGCATCCTGGAATAAATCAAAATTAAAAGATTGGCTTGTAACTAAAACTGTGCAATTTTCGGGAACGGATTTGAAAATTGAACTTCTAAATTTAGGTAAAGAGAATAAAGAAAAGCCAAGGTACGCTACAGACGAAATGCTCCAAGAGCATGGTCACCAAGTCCTAATACTGCCACCCTACCACTGTCAGTATAATCCAATAGAGTTGGTGTGGGGTATTTGCAAACAATATTATGATCTGCATATTGGAGAAGCTGGTTTCGGAGACAAACAAGTTTTAGATATGTGGCAAAAAGCTTTAGACCAAGTCACTCCAGATGTTTGGAGAAATTGTATAAATTACAGGGAAAAAACCGCATGAAATGGATGAAATAGTAAACTGCTGGGACGAGTGTAATCGAAGAGCTGAACCACAATTTCCTATTGAAATTTGGAATATGTACAACCGGGTCGTGGAAGAAATCCCACGCACGAATAGTTCGGTTGGGGGTGTTGGTCAGTTAAAATATTTGAATAAAAGCCGCCTCATTGTCTGCTACGCAATATGAATCAGAATGTTGATGGTAATCCCCAAAAATAAATTTCGCCTTTCATTGACAATAGAGGAACGAATGCACGGGACAGACGTGTTTGTTTACTCCCGAGTTATTTTGAGACAATTTATGCAACGAAAAACGTAATAATGGCACGATTCAATTAAACAGAAACAGGTTTCCACTGTTTTATATGAGTAACCCATACCCTAATGTTTCCGTTCATAACTCGTATATGTATACGTATGCTGCGGACTCGGAGAGACAGGGTCTTACACGATGACCAACAGGTTGAAGTATGCAGACACAGTAAAGGCACATTTTGTTTTTGTTGCAGTTGAATAATCCGTTTTCGTCTGGAGTTAATTATGTAAATAGTGTCGCATCGCAATAATGTTGTTTACATTTGGTGGAAAAAATACGAAGATGCACTGCCACACCAACAAGAACCGGAGGAACTTAAGCAGGAGAATGAAAAGCTGAAAGAAGAAAAAAAAGATGTTAAGTCAGAAGATGAAATGAAAACTGAAATTGAAAGAAAGGTGGACGATAAAAAAAAATCGCTTTTTATAATGTTTTTTGCAATGCAACTACAACATTCAGCCCGCGACGAAATGTTACGTGCTGTGGGGATGATTGAATTTGGTGGTTCACAAAGTCAGGTAGCGGCCGAATTTGGAGTATCGCGAAGTGTAATGTGTCGATTGTGGGGACGATACCAGGAGACTGGCGATGTGGCCGAAAGACACGAAGGCAGTAGAAGCCGCACAGTGGATCAAAATCCCAAATAGTCGATCGAAAATCAAAATTTTTATTTTTTTATATGACGCTAAACATAACACACAATCGTTCTTCTAGTATCTGGTCAACTTCTGAAATAAATAATTGCAAAATGAAATTACATAGAAAGACAATATTAGTCCCGAAGCGTGTGATAAAACACATGCATTTCGAACAAAAATTGAGTTCTCTGAAATGTGACCTTTTCTAGGGGCTGTGCAGAATTTATCTTGCAAAATATTTGAAAAAATTGAATATGCCGAGAAAGTTTGGACCTTTAGCTATCACCTGAACGTATTATTTTTCTAAGAAATTTTACCTGCTTTTAAATTCACCAGTACTTTATGTACCCTCCATATTCCACTAATTTTTTTGCACTAAATGTATTCTACGAAACAGAGGACACAAGAGGACAAAATAATTTTCGGTACACAGTATTAGTTAGGGTCTTAGGTAAACAAAAACACCTAAATGGTTTGCATCGGTTTGCCCCTCTTACGACAGGGGGTTGCGTTGTCACGTTCACCCGGTATTGTATTTGCGCCTCTTGCTGTTCGCACTTTCGGTGGCTATTACTCTGTTGTTTGATATTGTATGGGACGCCGTTTGGGTCTTTAATCGTCCATTTAAGGATATCCTACAGATGTTTTTAAATCGGGAATTATGGATATCCCACAGATATTTTTAAATATTTAAAAATATCTCACAGATATTTTTAAATCATTTTGGATATCAAACAGTGAAGAATGATTATTTTTATCTGCGAGATATCTTTAAATATTTAAAAATATCTCACAGATATTTTTAATTTTATAATTACGGATATCTACTAAGCTTTTTGATATCCAAAATTGTGGCGCCACCTATAAGGCGAAAGATTCAATAATTCAATTACACCATCCTTTACATGTTGTAATTATTATCCAATTTAGAGTAGCAAGTGGAAGGCTACATTTTTTATATCAAACCATGCAAGTAATATCCATAAATAATTATTTCTATCTACCAGATATTGTTAAATCGACATAAATATCTCGGAGATATCCATAATTCATTATTTAAAAATATCAGCGAGATATAAATATTTATTAATGCATATCTCACTCATAGTTTTAAATATTTGAAAATATCTATAGCATATTTTTAAATCAAATCAATTTTTGCTTAGCTTTGACTTTAGCACGTAAGTATTGCTTAAAGAATTACATACGAATCCAAAGTGAGCAAAAATAGTATTGGTTTTAGGATATCCCACAGATATTTTCAAATATTTAATGCTATCAGTGAGATATCCACAAACAATTATTTTTATCCGACAGATATTTTTAAATCAACTATTTTAGATATGGGGCGGTAATTTTTAAATATTTAGAATTATCTGTAAGATAGAATTAATTATTTATGAATATCACTTGCCAGTTTTGATATCCAAAATTGCAGCGCCCTCTAATTTCCAGGAAGTAAGCTTAGCTGTATTTTTTTATGGTCTAGTGTAAATCTGACTTACGCGCTCTCCCGCTTTAAATCTCCAGCCTGCGCGCGGTCGTGTTTTCTGTTTCCCCAGGACTTGTGTCTCGGTAGCACTCTGATTGGTGAAACTTTTGTGTTCGTGTTCGGCAATAACTGACGTTTCTTACCGAGGATAAAGAGGACGGCTAAATTATCAGTGATTTTATAATATTATAAAATCAGTGCTAAATATCGTAGGAAATACCAACGTTGTCAAGCTTCTCCAATTCCAATGTGCAACGTTGCATTACGTCGTTTTCATTTGTAGGGCAAGGGAAAAAATACCTTTCCCTTGCCCTAAGAAACTATAAGCTTGAAAATTACAGACGGCAAGCATTTTGCCTGGAGGGCAAGGAAAAATATGACTAAAAAAGTAATCCCCAGCGGGTTTGCACCCCAAGCTACCTGAACCGCTAACTTCATGTGTATCCCATTAACCAAGGTGCCGATGCAAGGTAGGCTCTTGTATGAGCTACTTGATGGATATTTACACATTGGAAACGCTTGGCAACGTTGGTACTTCCTGGGATATTTATCCCCGGAAGTGCCTGCGTTGTCGCCGCCGGCAGCCAGCAAATTTACTTTTCGTTGCCGGCGCTGGTTTTGCCGTTGACCGTTATTAATATTTCAATATTATTCGCACCACTTATTGGCAATAACCTGAACGCTGAGGGCAAGGAAAAACATGATTAAAAAAACTGGATGCGTGGTCGCCACTCGCCATAGAAGTGAATCTTCAACGTTTTAGAGGAATGCAAATTTTGTAGGGTAAACAGACGATCGGAGTATAATGCAATACAGGGTGATCTATAATGAGTGTAACAAACTTCTAGAGTAGATAGAATACTTAAAAATAATGCGAAAAACCTTAATCAACGTATGTCCAAAAATGCCGGCTAAGCGAGATGCAAGGTGTTGAAATTTCTTTCAAAAATGTTATTTTTTTAATATCTGGAAAACTACCGGACCTATTCATTTGGAATTTTGGGCATAATAATTCCTTGAAGTTATTTACTAATTTATAAATTTTGAGTTTTGTACTCTCACCAGTGGCGTCACTACGAGGTGGGGAGACCACATTTATTACCGAAACTATGTTACGCTACTGACTTACATAGATATGTTGCAAAATATTAGAATCTTTGTTTTATTTACAAGAAAAAATCTCTCTTTTGTTTTTTGCGTTCGAGGCATAGTTTCAGAGAGAAATAATTTTGTGTAACACGGTGCATTAGTCCGAGATTTTAAAAATGAAATTGTCAATCCATTCTTTCTAATAGTAAAGTGTTGTAAATATCGAATTGGCGTGTAAATACTCGAGAATAGCACAAAACAGCTGAAAATAGTAGGTAACGATACAAGCAGATATTACATTTTTGTAAGAAATTTCAACATCCTGTATCTATTTTTGTAGCCATTTTTGGATACATATTCATTAGGGATTTTCACAGTATTTACACGCCACTTCAATATTAACAACGGTTTACTGTTCACAGGGATTCTGCAAGTGACAAATAGACTGCTCTTTACAGCTGTTACATTTTCAAAAACAACTTAAAATACAACTTAATTTCAGAAATATTTTAAAACGGATGAGTACAGTACATATAATAAAAGAACTTATGTCTCGTTTAGACCAGATCATTATTATTTTGACGTTTGATGCACAGGGTTTGAGGTTAAGTTGTTTATTTCTCCGGCTAATTTATTGTTTAATCTTTATTTAATAGGGGGTTTAAGAATTTATTTATATTTAAAAAGTGTAAAATGGAAAAGAAAGTGTTAAAAATTAGTGTTATTAAGGACTTCTATGGACGATTTAAACCATCTATTGCGCCGGTTCTAGCGCCGTAAATTGCAGTAGTTTGTTGCATTTTGGTTTTAAACAAAATGACTGCATAAATAAATGCTATTACAAGAAAAAAACACCGAAAAAGCTTCATAGTAATCGCCATATATTGATTTAATGTTAAGAAATCAGGATGAAAGGTAAAAATAGAATGTGAAGTGCAAGGTCATCTAAGCTCCGTTTAAAATGCATTGAAAAATTTTATCCTACTTTTGTCTTAGGACAGCCGATAGCGTTTTAAATTTCGCGCTCTGATTTTGCCGTTACACTAATGGACTCTATTGCATAATTAAAAAATGAAATTTCGGTAGAATTATGTATCATTTCGGTAGATCGGTAGATAACGTATAAAATCGGTAGATCTACCGAAATTTCGGTAGGGTTGGCAACACTGTGGAGCCGCGCGACCGATTTACACCAGCCCAAAAGAAAATAATAATTACATCTTTCGCCTTCTAGGTGGCGCCACAATTTTGGATATCAAAATGCTTAGTAGATATCCGTAATTATAGAATTAAAAATATCTGTGAGATATTTTTAAATATTTAAAAATATCTGTGGGATATCCATAATTCCCGATTTACAGACATCTGTAACATATCCTTAAATAGACGATTAAAGACCCAAACGGCGTCCCATAATATTGCGTGTTGTGGTGTAGCTTTAGTTTGTGGATATTTTGTGTATTTGTGTATATTTTAACGATGGCGGTTCGTCCAATTACGCGTTTTTCTTTACACGAAAAGTTTCTAGAAAATATCGAATTATCCATTGAAGTTCGAAAAAATTGTGTTATAGACTATTTGAAAGAAGTTTTCCATACAAACGGAAATGATGCTGCTACAAACGCACTTATAGTTTTTACTAGAACTAATTTTTTTGCTCCATATATCAGAAATTGGAAGAGTGTAAATAGAAATAATGAACGGTTTCTACAGAAATTTGATATGTGGCTTCACGAAGAAATAAAATTCCCAGATATTGTTCTCCGTTGTGTGCCTACTCCTATAAGTAGTGAACCTTCAACATCCACAGGAGGTAAGCCGAACTATAAAACTTTTTATCAATTTGTATTACGGATAACAAAATTTAGGTCGCGGTCGCCCATCTAAACAATTTGAGGATTGTTCTGATGTGGTAAAGCGTAGAAAAACTGAAGAACTGCGAACTACAAAATCTTCTGAAGAATTGGCTTATGCCACAACAATGAAATTAAGAGAAAAAGGCGATGAAGCGGCTGCTAAATTGCTCAAAGAAACTGTGACAACAACTCCATCCCGTGCTAAACGCATTTTAAAAAAATGGAAAACTACAGAAACAAATCAGTCTGCATATACTCCGGAAGAGGCTTTGTCACTTGTAATTTCGTTAAGTTTAACAAAACAACAGTACCTTACTCTAAGACGATCAGCTTCGCTTCATGGGCACACTAATTTATATCCATCATATCATACTGTGCTGGACATAAAAAAACAATTGCATCCAGAAGGTATTATTTTCACGGAAGAAAAATGCGAAGTTCCTCTTCAAACCCTTCTCAACAAAACATGTGAAAGTATTTTGAAAATAATACCGGCAGAAAGCAATCCCGATAGGTTATTGAATTTGATTTGCAAATGGGGCTTTGATGGAAGCTCTGGATATACCACATTTAAACAAAAATCCAACACGTCAGAAGAAATACGTGCTGAAGAGAGTGTATTTGTTACATCTTTAGTACCATTAAGATTAGTGGATGAAAATAGTTCAAATGTTTTTTGGAAAAATCCAAGCCCTGCCTCGAAGAGATTTTGCCGGCCGATAAGACTTCAGTGGATTCACGAAACCCAAGAAATTTCTAAAGCTGAAGAAGAGTTCATAAACCAACAAATTAACAACTTATTGCCATTTGATTCTGAATTCGGTCGAATTAAATCTACACTGTCACTGACAATGGTTGACGGAAAGGTGTGCAGTGCATTAGCTAACACTTCGAGTATGAGGTGCTACATATGCAATGCTACGATTTCGCAATTAAATGATATTGAACAAATTCGTTCTTGCCCCATCCAACCGCAAATGTTAAGATTTGGATTGTCAGTCTTACATGCTTATATTCGTTTTTTCGAATGTCTTCTTCATGTGGCCTATAGACTAGATCTAAAAGTGTGGAAAGTATCTAAAGAAAACAGGGAAGTACTACAAAACAAGAAACGCGAACTTCAAAATAAGTTTCGGCAGAGAATGGGACTAGTCGTTGATGTACCTAAAGCAGGTGTAGGCACCACAAATGATGGGAATACTGCAAGACGATTTTTTGCTGATCCTAAATTATCGTCTGAAATTACTGGCATCGATGAAGATCTAATTAAAAGATTTTCAGTAATTTCGAAGGTAATCAATAGCAACCACGAAATAAACACAGAGAAATTTGAAAATTATTGTGTGGAAACAGCCGAAAAATTTGTGAGCTTGTATGAGTGGTACTACATGCCCACTTCCGTCCATAAAATCTTACTACACGGACCAGCAGTTATAGAAAATGCTGTTTTGCCTATTGGAGAATTATCCGAAGAGGCACAAGAAGCGAAAAATAAAGATTTGCGACGATACAGGGAACACCGCACCAGGAAAATTAGTGCCATTAAAATAAATGAAGATCTTTTCCATCGATTAATTTTAAGCTCAGATCCACAATTAAGTTCATTTGTACACGGAAAACATAAACAGAAGATCACTGATGTTGATGTCCTCCAATTAATCAATATTTCTGACGAAGACAAGAAAGATTCTGATGACGATTTTGAAGAAGATGATTAGTAAAAGTAAGCCCTTCCAAATATTTCGTAACATGCAAAATCGCCTGTAATATTATTAGTATTTTATTATTATTATTATTATTATTGTCAATGTATTTGTGCAACATACATTACATCTAAAGCCCTTAAATAATTTCTGTTGCAAAGTCGTAACAACTAATATTATTATTATTATTATTGTTACTATTATTATTAGTTATTATTATTATTATAAATGCATTAGTATGTCTTTTTAGTGTTACATCACAAACTTTTAATTGAAAATTGTAATTCATTTACCAGATATGAATTTCGATCGGGTATTTTGAAATCTGAACCACTGTGAGACGTCTCTAACATTCAGTTTTCTCATAAGGTGGGAGGGAGCAAAGCGAAAATTACGAAAAATGCCTTCTGCGCTCTACAGCCAAAACGGTCCCTCCCACCTGTACTATACTTTCGATGTGTTACGCTTAAAAGAGGTTGTTTTGAATGTATTGATGGCAAAGCATGTTTGATGAAAACATTAACAAATTATATTTACAACATATTAGGTACACGACACTCAATATAAAGCTGAATATGAAATCTGAATGTATTAATGTACATGTGTCATGAAATGAGGGAAAGTCGAACCCAGGATTGGGTCATCACTTCGAGTAGGTTCTCCATCTGGAAAAGAAAGAAGGCATTTAGTGTTAGAACATGGTTACAAGAACAGATAAGTTGTATAGTGAACTGTCGACGAATGAAGAAATACCTGATGTCATGTGCGCAGTTATTTTGGTCGTCTCCGTTTGGTTGTTGGTGGCCCAGGCAATGTCTTTTGGACACTAGAAGGTCCAGGTGAAGGGTGTTGGGCAATGGAAGGTCCAGGTAAAGGGTCAGGAGCTGTGGAAAGTTCAGGCAATTTTTCAGTTGAAGAACAGTGCCCAAAAGACATTGCCTGGGCCACCGACAACCAAATGGGGACGACTAAAATAACTGCGCCCATGACATCAGGTATTTCTTCATACATCGACAGTTCACTATACAACTTATCTGTTCTTGTAACCATGTTCTAACTCTAAATGCCTTCTTTCTTTCCCAGATGGAGAACCTACTCGAAGTGATGACCCAATCCCGAGGGGTAAACCGCTGAAAAAAATTTGTACACCACAATTCCTTTTTATCCAGAAATTCCCGAAATTCCTTCGAAATTCCCGTAATTCCTTGGAAATTCCCCGCAATTCCTTGGAAATTCCCGCAATTCCTTGGAAATTCCCTGCAATTCCTTCGAAATTCCCGTAATTCCTTGGAAATTCCCCGCAATTCCAGATCCTTTATTGTCTTCCATACATATCACTTTTCTCCAACTCTTTCTAATACTTCCCTATTGCTAACCTTATCTATCCACGGTATCTTCATCATGTGCCTGTAGCACCACATTTCAAACGCTTCTATTCTTTTTAGATCCGCTTCTCCTGTCTTCCAAAAAAATAACAACTCCTTTGAAAATGGCATTTACTTTCGTAAGATTTATACTGCTTATCAATATTTATCTTATCAGATCTCTTGAGTTGGAATGGTCCGCTGCCTATTAATCCAATAGGGTCGTAAAAACATATTGTAACCGAAATGTAACTTATTTCGTATTTACATAATTTATTTAGTGACCGAAATATACAAGCGACAAACAAACAACAAGCAATAACAATTAAATAACTACCAGCGAACAATTAAACAACTAATTACTTAACCTAAACAATCCACAATACACAAATCAACAGTTCGAGATTTTCTAAAAACACTCTTACAACCATCGGTTAATCACGTCCGAAAACGCTCCGGTACACTTAAAAACGCGACAACATTCGCACGCACGTACCGATACCAAAACTCTAAACGAAACGCATGTAAGACATTATACTCGCGTATAGGTACTCGCCTGATTCTATCGCTCTTCTTCGCATCTGAAAGCCAAAACTTCAAAAACTAACTTCAAAACTGTCCTCCCGGCTCCTTGCTTCCCAATAAATAGTCTTCTTCGAACATTCGGGAACTGGAAACTACCAGAGATCGATTGCTCCATCGATCGATTTTTCTAGTCTCACAAATAGACAAGGTCGACGCCATAATAAACAACTGCGGCTTGCAGACAAACAGCGTGACTCATTACCAGAAGCGTCGCTTGCGGGACAAAAATTCGTATCAATATTTTTCCCCCCAAGCAACATCTTCATTTTTAAGCCATGAAAAGAGATCTAACTGTTCAGATAAGAATTTAATTTTAAATTCATTTTCTAAAATTCGTCCAATGTACCATCTTTCTTCATAATAGACTGCGTAGTAGGCGTAGTACGCGATTAACTGTTATTCAATGCCGAGTTCAATGCACAAAAATACGTTTGAAATACGCTGCCCGCCCAAAGTGAAACATAACCTAACTATTGGACTCTACTAGTCGACGAGAAACTGAATAGCGGTCCCTAACAAAAACTGGGTAAATTTAAATATATTTGTCATTATTACCCGGACTAGCTAATTAACTAGGTACCTTTCATATTTTATATAAAAATACGGATTCAAAACTACACTATACAGGGTGATTCTTTTAAAGCGCACATTAGAAAATTTTCGACATCTACTTATGCTGGAGCTATGAAACTTGGAACCTAGCCATAATCGACGATTCCGAGACGAAATTAAATATTTACAGGATGACGTAACTCTTAAAAATGGCGGAAGTAGACGCCATCTTTATTTTTTAAATGACAATAGGCCATTTTGATTTCACATTTGAATTCGAAATTTAATTCCGAGTACAACTAACCAAATTGTCACTACTCTTATCTGTCATACTTTTTGACACCAATTTACTCAAAAACTGCAAATAGCTCCAAAACGATTGGAGTTAGGTATAGTACATGCTAACATAACTCCCCTTAGAATTATATGTTACATCCAACGGTGACATAAAATTTGACACGTGCCATTTGAAAAAATTGAGTTTTTGACATTTTGCGATACCCGTATTCAAAAAATTCTAGCAACCGCTGGCAAACTCGTTATGACTTCGGTTATCAATCAAAACATTCCTTGGAGCTTAGGGAATCGAAGTAAAAAAATTCATCGACTTATCTTCAGCTGTTCAAGAGATATCAATTTTTAATGAACCATTGCATCTGCAAATTTGAAGAGAAAATGTGGCATATGTTAAAAAGTATGACAGATAAGTAGTGACAATTTGGTTAGTTGTCGTCGGAATTAAATGCCGAATTCGGGACCTAAGTGCCTCCGTTATACGTCAGATTTTCATTCCAAACAAAACAAAAGCACGTGCCATTTCACGTTTATCGATGTTATTTACTTAAACTAGTTTTTGCAATATAATTATAGACGTTTTGCAGTGAAAACAATTTATTTTCAATTTGTGTATTGGGCTTATGTGGAAAAACTTGAAAACGACTATAATTATATTTCGGAGGTTAGGTTAAAACGTCAGAAAGCACGTGGCTTTGTTTTGTTTGGAATGAAAATCTGACGTTTGTGACGCGCCACTTATTCAAATATGAAATGAAAATGGCCGATTGTCATTAAAAAAACAAAGATGGCGTCTACTTCCGCCATTTTTAAGAGTGACGCCATCCAGTAAATATTTAATTTCATCTGGGAATCGTCGATTTTCTAATGTGCGCTTTAAAAGAATCGCCCTGTATACTGCATACAAACACAATACTGAATGAATGTCTTCATTCGCATTCCAACTGTTTGACGCGTAAGCGCAAATCTATCCACAATACGTGGTAATTCCTCAAAATACCCGTCAATTCCTGACAATACCCACAAAATTACTCGCAATTCCCGCAATTCCTGCGCAATTCCTAGGCAATTCCCGAAATTCCTCGGAAATTCCTCGTAATTCCTCTGCAATTTCCGAAATTCCTTGGCAATTCCTCGCAATTCCTGCGCTTTGTACACCAAAATTCCTCAGCGGTTTACCCCTCACCCAATCCTGGTTTCGACTTTCCCTCATTTCATGACACATATTCATTAATACATACAGATTTCATATTCAACTTTATATTCAGTGTCGTGTACCTAATATGCTGTTGGTCCAGATTTAGTTTATATGCAGCAGGACAATGCTCGTCCTCACATTGCACATCAGGTATAAAATTGGTTTGAAGAAGAGAACATTGCCCTTTTGCCGTGGCCTCTTCAGTCTCCCGTCCTCAACCCCATTGAGCATGTATGGGACATAAAGTTTTATTTTAATGCACAATGTGTTGTTTTCCAATTAAATGTTTATTTTCATTATTAAAGAAATAGTGCATAATATTACAAGTTTATTTTTAGCCGATTTTGTAGTAGACAAGTTAATCAAATAAATAGTGTAGCCTACTCACTTTGATTTGTATGATAAAAATCATACAATGAAAATTATTTGCGTTCCTTAGACAGATTTGAGCAGTGTATTTATTCATCCAATAATTAGCGAAATTTTTAGCACAACATTCCACAATTTTAGCAAATTGTTAGGTACTATTTACGTCATCGCCATATTACCACGAAATTAGTACAATTATTCTACTTAAAAATAACCTGCCTCTAAATTGATCCAATCAATAAGAAAAATATTAGTTCGCTTTGAAACTTCAAGCAGTAGAAACGCGTCAAAAACTCAGAATTGTGCAAAGAAGGATGGAAAAAAGAGCGAAAGAAATATTAGAAAAGATCTAACTTTGGCATTGGCAAATAGGACGCTTGCTACAACACCGGCTAACATATGCCCGTCCCATTGAACTCTATTTAATGGTCGCGGACACCTGAATGTTTTTTATTTCCTGTGGGGAGGGGAGAGAGGGGTGCTCCACGCCACTGACTTCAAAGATCCATTTCCTCTGCTCTCTTCTCACTGCACATTTATTAAAAAACAAACATTCCGTGAAAGAAACACTTGAAATAAAAATACGGTGTCTATTTATAAGATTTAGATAGTTTTTTATAGAAACTATTTGGCCGAGTGCAATAAACTGTAAATTGGATAAATATCATATTGATGTTGTTTTTTCGGGGAAAATGAAATTGCGCGCGATTAAGAAACGGAAAAATCATCGTCTGGAGGTTAAATCCATTTTAGCTTCCTACGTTTAATTATTGTCATCTCATCTTGTGAATTCGATTTGGAGAATTTTGCACAAAGAGAAGCTTCACCCATACCACATTACTCCAGTACAAAATTTGTTACCGGAAGATCCTCCTGCTCGTCTACGTTTTCTTACAAGAGCAGCAAGGCGCGGATCCTAATTTTTTGAACAAAATCCTCTTCACAGATGAGGCAACGTTTACTCGACGCGGAGTTTTCAACTGGCGAAACAATAATTTGTGGAATTCTGAAAACCTCCATGCCATTAAAGAAAGACACTCCCAACATGAATTTAAGATCAATGTTTGGTGCGGTGTAATTTCAAATTTCTTTATTGGGCCTTTTCAACTATTAGAGATTATGGGTAAATAATAAGAATATCCGAAATAATATTTAAATTATTTTATTGTAGTCCTCACACGTTCAAAGAATCAAAACGACTAACTAACAAAGACAACTGTATGTATACTCCATATAAGAGTACATAATAATACATTAGAAGCTTGTATAAGTGTGTATATACTGAAACCAAACACAGCTCGTTTTAATTTCAGTTTTCTTAACCATAACATACACATTATTATAATTTACGACTGCTGTTGCTCCAAGTCGCATATAGTGTCGATATATTTTTGTTATACATATATCTATTCCAATACTCCCACTCAAAAATTGATCGATATATGAAATAAAATAATAATAATATTTACATTATGTTATGTTAAAAATATCAGATATATTGTGAGGACAAACGTATTGTTATTTTCATGGGGTAATTATATATTGGTCCAACATTTGTTGCAGAGGATTGGGGAAAACCCCAGTAAAAACCCAATCAAACCACAAATAACAGACAAAATCCAAAAATTATATTTAAAGTCTTCATTCCAATCCCATCTGAAATCTTAGCTGATGGAATCGAGGTGCTGGAAGCTGCTTTGTAAATGCATCAGCCAATTGTTCACCTGTTGGAACATATTGAAGAATTACTTTCTTTTGTTCTATCTGCTCCCTTGAAAAATTATATTTAATATCAATATGTTTTGACCGTTTATGACTAGTTGGGTTGTTGGCTATGGATATGCAACCATTATTATCTTCGAAAATAATTATTGGTTCTGTAATGACTATATTTATATCATGTAAAAGTGATTTAAGCCATAATGCTTCTCTTATCCCTTCAAAAAGAGCCATATATTCAGCCTCGGTAGATGAAGCTGCAACTGATTTTTGCCTTCTAGTATTCCAACATATGGTACAATTATCATATAATTTGAATATATACCCTGTTGTACTTTTGCGATCAGTTTCATTAGTACCCCAATCAGAATCAACAAAGCCAACTAGTACATTATCATAAGAACCTCGTTTATATTTTAATTTAAGTTCAACTGACCCTTTAATATATCTTAAAATGCGTTTAAGACATTGCCAAAGTTCTTTATTATTTTTACTTTGGTATTTACTTAGTAGATTAACAGATGTACACAAATCTGGACGTGTGCACAACATTACATACATTAAGCAACCAATAAGATTTCTACATGGTGCTGTACAATTTTCGTCAGAGTTTAGAGCTTTGTAGTCCAATTTGTTCGGTAATGGTGTACCAACAGACTTACAATCACTCATGTTAAATTTACTTAAAACTGTTTTCAAGTACGCACTCTGATCTAATGTAATTTCATTTACATTTCTTTCAACTTTTATTCCGAGAAAATATTTTATATTTTTCATATCTACCATACAAAATTGGGTCATTAAATACTTTTTAAAATTGGTCATTGTATTATTTTCACTTGTAACAATTAAAAGGTCGTCCACATATAAAATAACATAAATATTTTTAGTTATACGACCTCTATCTAAGAAGTATAAACAACGGTCTACTTTAGAATTTTTAAAATTATGTGCTTTTAACACTTCATCAAAACGCTCGAACCAACATCGAGCTGACTGTTTTAAACCATATAATGATTTATGTAATTTACAGACTTGATCTTTGTCAGCTGTGAACCCATCGGGAACACGCATATAAATCTCTTCTTTTAAAATACCATTTAAATATGCTGTTTTAACATCCATTTGATGTAACAATAAATTATGTTGGTTTGCAAATCCTACAAGAAATCTAAAAGTTGAAATTCGAGCAACCGGGGCAAAGGTTTCATTATAGTCCAATAAATATTGTTGACTAAAACCTCTTGCCACCAGGCGGGCTTTATATTTATTTGGGTTTCCATTTTCATCATTTTTAATAGTAAATACCCACTTACAATCCACTATGTTTTTACCAGATGGTCGGGAAACTAACGACCAAGTCTTATTAATTAAAAGAGAATTAATTTCATCTTTGATTGCTTGCTCCCACTGAAAACTATCATCTCTATTTTTTATTTCACAGTAGGATTGAGGAATAGTATTAATAAGTGATTGTGCACACAAAATATAATCATCATCGTCCTCTTTATATGAGACAATAGGGAGAGTTTTAATTCTGTCACTCCGTCTATTTTTAGTACATTGTTCTGCACTTTCGGAGTTTGACTCACTATGTTCACTATCTGATTTACCTGTTTTTAATTCGACAGGTTTAGATGGGACATTTACTACTTTTGTAGTAGTTTTAGGAAATTTAATTAAATTGGAGTTTTCAATGTGAACCCCTTCATCAAGGTTAAATAATGGCCTTGATGTTTTGAAATTTCCTTCATCAACAATAACATCACGTACTGTGATGAATGTCTGAGTCTCTGCATTGAAGACTTTATAACCATTTGGTTCATACCCAACCAGTATTCCTTTGAATGACTTTTTGTCAAACTTACTTTTTCTGGTTTTGTTGTGGACGTACACTGTAGAACCAAATATTTTTAAATGATTTATTCTGGGCTTTTTGCCATGCCACAGTTCAAACGGTGTTTTGTTTTGTGCTAGAGCTTTAGTGGGCGTTAAATTTATTAAATATACTGCAGTGAGTACTGCTTCACCCCAAAATCTTTTATCTAACTCTGCACCATGTACCATTGCACGGGCCTTTTCAGTAATTGACCTGTTCATTCGTTCCGCTACTGAATTTTGTTGCGGAGTATATGGTACAGTTAAATGATAAGTTATGCCCTTGTGAACACAGAAGTCTTTAAATTCGTTTGAGATATATTCGCCCCCATTATCACAATATAAATTGACGATTTTGCAATTAAAGTGTGCTTCACTTTTCCCTACAAAGTCTTGAAAAACTTTCAAAACTTCCGATTTATTTGATAATAAATAGATGACTGTATAGTGTGTGAATTCATCAATGAAACTGACAAAATAATTTTTACAATTAATGGTCGATGGAGTTATTGGACCACATACATCTGAGTGAATGATAAATAAAGGTCTTTTAATATGAGTTTTGTCTTTAGCTTTTGAAAAAGGAAGTCGCGCTTGCTTTCCATAAACACAAGCTTCACATATATCTTCAGTTGGATTAATATTAGTTAAATAATTACTATCTTCGACCATATCTTTAGTTTTTATTTCGAGAAATTTCTGTTTTCCAATATGGCCTAAACGTTCATGCCAAATTTTATACTTATTTACTAGTAAATTTGTACTAGTATTTGCTTGATTACTTAAGTTGTTGCTAACTATGTTTTTGTTTATTTTAAAATTCACACTCGTTAAATTATTCAAGGGCTTACCTGTTAATATTTTCTTACCACCCTTGTTTATGCTCACCCCACCGGTTGTATCAAAAATGACTGTCATGCCAGCGTCCTGGATACGCCGAACTGACAAAAGATTGTAAGGTACTTCCGCTGCATACAGGACATTCTCAAGAACTCCAGTTACACCCAGGTTGGTGATGACTTGAATGGTTCCTCTTCGAGTTGCAGTTATCGACACGTCTGTTTTGGCCACTGCAATTTTCCATGGAACTGGAAGTTCGGTACAACTTGTAAAAACGTCAGGCTGATTCACCAAATGGTCTGTTGCCCCTGAATCCAAGATAAAAGTAATTTCCCCTGCTTCATTTTGTACTTTTCTTCCATGTCCAGCCATAAATGCAAAACTCGCCATTTGTTGTTGTTTGAATAGTTTGTAATGTTCTGTTGATTTCTGGTTTTTGTTGATTAAGCATCTTCTTATAATAATAACAGTTTCTTTTTATATGATTCTTTCTTCCGCAGTGATCACATGTTATATTAGAATATTTGAAATTTTTATATCCTCGGTTTGCATATTTGCTTGAGTGAAACTTTATAGTTTCGGTGCGAAGTTTTTACATTTCTTTTTGTCGGTCTTTCCCTTTGCTTTGTTTCTGTCATCAATACTTTACTGCTAATTTCGCCACTTTCATTCTTTAATTTAGTCTCATGATCAAGTAATCTTGCTTTAACAAATGCAAGACTTAAATTGTCTTCTGACAGCGTTTGAATAGCGGTAACTATACCATCGTAGGATGACGGTAAAGTTAAAAGCAGGTGAGCAACTTTACCCATCTCAGTTTGAGTTCCTCCCGCTGCCAGTAATTCTACCATTAGTTCTTCAAATATAAGAAAATGTTGCATTAAAGGTGTATCACCCTTAAATTTGAGACTAAGTAATTTCTTTTGAATAGCCAACTGGGTTGTCAAACTTTTCCGTTCGTATATTGCATCCAAATTCCGGATAATATCACGAGCAGTTGCCTCCTCTGTCACAATTCCAAGTAGTGTATCGCTAAGGTACTCAACAATGGTACTTTTAGCAAGCCGTTCAAGTCTAAGCCACTCCGCCTCAGGTATTTCTGGAGGATCCTGGTCAAGCACTTGTAAAGCATCATCTTCATTAAGTAGGGCTCGCAGACGAAATTTCCATATGCCATATCGTTCACCACTAAATGATTTAATATTTCGTCTGTTTTTCTTATTATTATTTTCCATTGTCACTAACACACTAATTACTATATTTAATCTAAACTGTATTTATTTGCCACTATATAAACTGTTTTTATTGCACTCCGTTCACGACCCGTATATATTTATAACGCGTAATACCTGGGCCCATAACCTATTAGAGATTATGGGTAAATAATAAGAATATCCGAAATAATATTTAAATTATTTTATTGTAGTCCTCACACGTTCAAAGAATCAAAACGACTAACTAACAAAGACAACTGTATGTATACTCCATATAAGAGTACATAATAATACATTAGAAGCTTGTATAAGTGTGTATATACTGAAACCAAACACAGCTCGTTTTAATTTCAGTTTTCTTAACCATAACATACACATTATTATAATTTACGACTGCTGTTGCTCCAAGTCGCATATAGTGTCGATATATTTTTGTTATACATATATCTATTCCAATATCAACTTCCACCCAATCTGAACGGTCCACTTTATTTAAATTTTCTTCAGCAAAATTTGTACGAATTGCTTGAAGAAGTACCACGTAATTTAAGGGAAAATAATGTGGTTCATGCAGGACGGGGCGCCCGCACATTTTTCCCGGCCGGCGCGGGAGTACGTAGACAACGTCTTTCCACATGGGTGGATTGGCCGTGGAAGTGAATTTGCTTGGCCGCCTAGAAGCCCCGACTTAAATCCTCTGGATTTTTCAATGTGGTCTAGAATGAAAGATATTGTTTATAAAAATTTTGGTATATTTTGTGCCAGTTATATTTTAAGATTTCAATTTTTTGTGAAATGCTGGCATATCATATAATTAAAACACTGGAGAAATCGACGTTTCGCCCCCATTCGGGGGCTTTATCAAGATTTATTGGTATAAATATAAAATATAAATTTGTCAGTAAAAATTTCTGACAAGAACAGAATTTTTCTCAGACAATAAAAATTATTTATGTAGGTAACTATGATGTAAATATAAAAAAAGTTTAGCGCTTTTGATTTTGAATACAATTGAAATTATGAAAGAGAAAAATGTTTATGTATTTAATTTAACAATAATAGTAGTAAGTAGCAGAGAGAATGATTTATTTTATTATATTGCAGTAAATTTGACTTAAATTTTGTATATCAGTTCTATCATTAATAGAGTTTTGTTCTTTTTTTATATAGATCATTTCTAAAAATAGTCGAGATTTTAAATTTTTTTCTTGTTCTAAAATTTTGGTGTCGTTAAATTCAAAGGTATGATTGCTGTCTTTCATGTGTTTACTAATTGCTGAATTACTGTTTCTGTATTTGTGTTGTTTTAGTCTGGTTTCTAAATGATTTTTAGATTGGCCAATATATGTTTTTTCACAGTCTTTACATTTAATTTTGTATACAGTATGAGTTTTCATCAATTTAGGAATGGGTGTTTTTAAATTAGAATACAAAAATTTTAAGTTATTATAATTTTGGTGCGATACTTGTAAGTTGTGTTTTACTAATAATTTATTAATATTTTGTGACATGCCTTTAATATATGGTAACGAAATGTAATTTTTATTTTCATTTCGGTTTTTTACTATCGGTATTATTATTGTAAAATTGATGGGTTCTATTTTTTATAATTTTCATAATGAAATTTTTAGGATAATTATTTTTTATTAAACAATTTAACACTTTTTCTATTGCGGATTTTCTAAATTGTGGGCTGGAGAGTTTAATCGCACGGTCAGCTAGACACAATAACAATACTTTTTTTGTGGGAAGTGGGTTGTTCAGAATTAAAACAAATATAACGGCCAGACCAAGTTGGTTTAGTGTACCATTCAGTTTCTATTGAATTTTTCATTTTATATAAAGTTAAATCTAAAAAATTTATTTGATTTTTTGTTGAAATTTCAATAGTGAATTGTAATTTAGGATGATAGTTATTAAATTTATTAAGAATTTCGTTATATTTTTCTGGAGGAACAGCAGTTAAACAATCATCCACATATCTAACAAAAAATGGTAAATTGAAAGATAATTTAGGAATTAATAACTGTTGTCTCTAAATCTTCTAAAACTAACTGAGCAATGGGGCTAGAAATTGGGGAGCCCATGGCACAGCCATTTGTTTGTTTGTAAATTGAATCTTTAAATTTAAAGTACGTAGATGTTAGAGTAAGTTCAATTGCAGTGATGAAATTATTTAGAGTGAGAGATGTGTAAGGTTCGATTCTATTCCAATTTTTTTTGACAGTGGAAATTGCAAGATCTAATGGTATATTTGTGTAAAGTGAAACTACATCTAGGGAAATTAAATTGAAGTTTTCAGGGATATAGAAATTGTTAGTTTTTTCTTTAAAAGGCCAGGAGTCTTTGATATAAAATTCATTTTGCCCTATGATGTTAGAAAGAATGTTAGCTAAAAATTTTGATAACTTATAAAATGGGCTTTGAATACAAGAAACAATTGGTCTGAGAGGAATATTAGTTTTATGTAATTTTGGTAAGCCATATATCCGTGGAGGTAGAGAATTTTGGATTTTAAGTTTGCTACTAAGTTTTGGAAGAATGTTACCTTCAACAAGTAATTTAGAAACAAAATTATTATTTTTGTTTTGTAAGCTGATAGTAGGATCTTTAGGGATAATTGAATATGTTGATCTATCATTTAATAGTTCATAAAGTTTATTTTCGTAATCTATGGAGTTCATTATTACTGTCTTATTGCTTTTATCAGGTTTTAATACAATTATTTGTGGGTTATTTTTGAGGAAGGTTTTTGTAGTTTTAATGTTATTTAAAATTTCTCTTTCTTTTTTATTTGTTTTTGAATTAGAATTAGTGTATTTTTTAATAATTTGACAAATTTGATGTCTGATTAAGTTTTTTTCGTCAGATGGGAATAAGGATATACCGCTTTATATAGATGCAATAATGTTATTAATTGGAAAGTGTTTATTATTTGTATTTAAAGAAAAGTCAGGTCCTAATTGTAAAGCCTCCGAACAGGGGCGAAACATCGATTTATCCAGTGTTTTAATTATATGATATGCCAGCATTTCACAAAAAATTGAAATCTTAAAATATAACTGGCACAAAATATACCAACATTTCTAACAACACATGAAGAAAAAGTGTAGAAAATTAGAAGAAATTTATTAATTAGAAGAAATTTGTATAATCTTAGAAAATTTAGAAGAAATCCTGCACAAGAATTAGAAGAAATCTATTAACTAGAAGGAATTCGAAGAAATTTATATAACCATACAAAATTAGAAGAAAATGAACAACTTTGGACAATATCAACAAACAAATTTTTAAAAGGAAGTCACTCATAATTTCGGTAGGCAAATTACAAATATTTTAAAACTTTTCTCAAAATTAAATATCAAACTGACACATCTAGAAAATAATAGAATATTTTTGTTAAAATGCAGAGAGAATGACGTTATTCCCAAATTTTTAAATTATATAAACCCAAAACAAATAAATATTGAAAATTCCTATTATAAATCTAAAATTAATAGAATTTTTGAAAAATGCCAAAGATCATGTTTAAACGTTCTCATTTCAAATTGTTATAGTAATATTTATAGAACAAAAAAAGAATTGAAAAATTTAGAATTTAAAATCAATAATTTCCTACCCCAAACTTACATCAATTTCTTTTATCATTCACAACACCAAAAATTCAATACTACATTTATCAACATAAAAGAAAAACAACAACGCAAATTAATAAAACTTACAAACAAAAATGAAAACAACAATCCAACTAACACAGAGTGGATACATAATATATCCTCCACAAATATTCCAACAAATATTCAAAAAATTTTACAATTAGGACCTGACTTTTCTTTAAATACAAATAATAAACACTTTCCAATCAATAACATTATTGCATCTATAGAAAGCGGTATATCCTTACTCCCATCTGACGAAAAAAACTTAATCAGACATCAAATTTGTCAAATTATTAAAAAACACCCTACTTCTAATTCAAAAACAAATAAAAAAGAAAAAGAAATTTTAAATAACATTAAAACTACAAAAACCTTCCTCAAAAATAACCCACAAATAATTGTATTAAAACCTGATAAAAGCAATAAGACAGTAATAATGAACTCCATAGATTACGAAAATAAACTTTATGAACTATTAAATGATAGATCAACATATTCAATTATCCCTAAAGATCCTACTATCAGCTTACAAAACAAAAATAATAATTTTGTTTCTAAATTACTTGATGAAGGTAACATTCTTCCAAAACTTAGTAGCAAACTTAAAATTCAAAATTCTCTACCTCCACGGATATATGGCTTACCAAAATTACATAAAACTAATATTCCTCTCGGACCAATTGTTTCTTGCATTCAAAGCCCATTTTATAAGTTATCAAAATTTTTAGCTAACATTCTTTCTAACATCATAGGGCAAAATGAATTTTATATCAAAGACTCCTGGTCTTTTAAAGAAAAAACTAACAATTTCTATATCCCTGAAAACTTCAATTTAATTTCCCTAGATGTAGTTTCACTTTACACAAATATACCATTAGATCTTGCAATTTCCACTGTCAAAAAAAATTGGAATAGAATCGAACCTTACACATCTCTCACTCTAAATAATTTCATCACTGCAATTGAACTTACTCTAACATCTACCTACGTGCTTTAAATTTCATCATCATAAGGTTCTCAGTCCGAAGACCGGTTGGACGCGTACCTCCATTCTTTTCTATCCTGAGCTAACCTACGCATTTCCCTAAAAGTAGAACATCCTACATCCCTAACTATTTGAGAGCAGTAATCTAATCTAGGCCTACCCCTACCTCTTTTCATTCCTATCTCTGACTCTAGTATGTCGCGAACTATTCCTTCGTGTCTTAGAAGGTGTCCTACCATCCTATCTCTCCTACTCTTTATTGTCTTCCATACCTTTCGCTTTTCCCCAACTCTTTCTAATACTTCCCTATTGCTAACCTTATCTATCCATGGTATCTTCATCATGCGCCTGTAGCACCACATTTCAAACGCTTCTACTCTTTTTCGATCCACTTCCCCTATTGTCCAAGTTTCGCACCCGTATAATGCCGTACTCCATACGTACGATTTTAAGAGTCTCTTCCTAGTCTCTATATTAACCGTTCTCGAGCATAATAGTTGTTTCTTTTTGTTAAACGCAACTCGGCCCTGCGCCATTCTTTGTTTTATATCTTTAGTGCTCCTACCGTCTTGAGTTATTTTACTTCCTAAGTAGCAGAAATCCGCGACCTCCTCTATCTTCTCATTTCCTATTTGTATTTCCATTTTAGTTCTATTTTCACACCCCCTACATACCAAAATTTTAGTTTTCTTTTTATTGATTTTCATGCCGTAGCCCTGTGTCAAAACTGCTTCCATTTCATTCAAAGCCGCTCCTAATTCTTCTTTGCTAGATGCTAACACTGCTATATCATCCGCAAATCTGAGCATGTTAATAGTTTGGCCCTGTACATTGATCCCTGCGGCTATTCTTTCCTTAACAATATTAATCGCATCTTCGATATATAAGTTGAAAACTAGAGGTGACAATGCACATCCCTGTCTCACTCCCTTCCGGATATCTACTTCCCTTCGTTCCTGCTCACATTCTATAACTGCCTTTTGCTCTTTGTAGAGATTATGTATTATTCTTCTGTCCCTGTATTTCATCCCTACCTTTCTCAGCACTTCGAACATCTTCCCCCATTTTACGTTGTCGAAGGCTTTTTCTAAATCTACAAATCCTATATATACGCTCTTTCTCTTTTCTATGGTTTTTTCTATAATTACTCGTAAAGCTAGAATGGCCTCGCGCGTTCCTCTATTTCGTCTAAATCCGAACTGATCTTCTCCTAATATTTCTTCCGCCTTTTTCTCCATCCTTCTTTGCACAATTCTAGTTAAAATTTTTGACGCATGGGAAGTTAAACTGATAGTTCTAAAATTTTCGCAGCTATCCGCGCCTTTCCTTTTTGGCAAAGCTACTATGATGTTCCGTTTGTAATCTTCTGGAATCTCGCCTGTCAGGTATATGCGACTAACTAATTTAAATAAACGATCTATTACCTCTTGACCTGCGCACTTTAAGATTTCTGCCTGCAAGCCATCTATACCTGGCGCTTTATTTAAATTTAAATTTAAAGATTCAATTTACAAACAAACAAATGGCTGTGCCATGGGCTCCCCAATTTCTAGCCCCATTACTCAGTTAGTTTTAGAAGATTTAGAGACAACAGTTATTCCTAAATTATCTTTCAATTTACCATTTTTTGTTAGATATGTGGATGATTGTTTAACTGCTGTTCCTCCAGAAAAATATAACGAAATTCTTAATAAATTTAATAACTATCATCCTAAATTACAATTCACTCTTGAAATTTCAACAAAAAATCAAATAAATTTTTTAGATTTAACTTTATATAAAATGAAAAATTCAATAGAAACTGAATGGTACACTAAACCAACTTGGTCTGGCCGTTATATTTGTTTTAATTCTGAACAACCCACTTCCCACAAAAAGAGTATTGTTATGTGTCTAGCTGACCGTGCGATTAAACTCTCCAGCCCACAATTTAGAAAATCCGCAATAGAAAAAGTGTTAAATTGTTTAATAAAAAATAATTATCCTAAAAATTTCATTATGAAAATTATAAAAAATAGAACCCATCAATTTTACAATAATAATACCGATAGTAAAAAACCGAAAGAAAATAAAAATTACATTTCGTTACCATATATTAAAGGCATGTCACAAAATATTAATAAATTATTAGTAAAACACAACTTACCAGTATCGCACCAAAATAATAATAACTTAAAATTTTTGTATTCTAATTTAAAAACACCCATTCCTAAATTGATGAAAACTCATACTGTATACAAAATTAAATGTAAAGACTGTGAAAAAACATATATTGGCCAATCTAAAAATCATTTAGAAACCAGACTAAAACAACACAAATACAGAAACAGTAATTCAGCAATTAGTAAACACATGAAAGACAGCAATCATACCTTTGAATTTAACGACACCAAAATTTTAGAACAAGAAAAAAATTTAAAATCTCGACTATTTTTAGAAATGATCTATATAAAAAAAGAACAAAACTCTATTAATGATAGAACTGATATACAAAATTTAAGTCAAATTTACTGTAATATAATAAAATAAATCATTCTCTCTGCTACTTACTATTATTATTGTTAAATTAAATACATAAACATTTTTCTCTTTCATAATTTCAATTGTATTCAAAATCAAAAGCGCTAAACTTTTTTTATATTTACATCATGGTTACCTACATAAATAATTTTTATTGTTTGAGAAAAATCTGTTCTTGTCAGAAATTTTTACTGACAAATTTATATTTTATATTTATACCAATAATTCTTGATAAAGCCCCCGAACGGGGGCGAAACGTCGATTTATCCAGTGTTTTAATTATATGATATGCCAGCATTTCACAAAAAATTGAAATATTGTTTATAAAGAAGCTGTTGATGAGCTGTGGCGAAGAATACAAGCGGCTGCCAATGAAATCAAAGGCAATCCAGGGGCATTGTTTAGAACTCGGGGGTCTCTCAGGAAACGCATTGAAAAATGTATCCAAGTGATGAATGGTGGACACTTCGAACAACTACTTTAAAATTTTAATGTTTCCTAATTTTATTTAACTTCATGATGATGAGTGTGGAACAATGCAATGATAACACCATGCATCTCAAAATGTTAAATTTATTATCGTATCCTCTCGAATAATGTTTTCTTTTGAGTATCCAGCCTGGAAGTGTATTTTTTGAAGAAACCGTGTTAACGTATAAACAAAATAAATATATCTCGACAGGTGACGGACATGTTTCTTTTCAGCATCGTCTCGATGCTGCCAATAGTATAAACAAAAAAAACGCTAATCATGACCTTACCCACCGTAGAATTTGTTGATCGTCCTTGTTTTCGACCGTCTCAACCATGAAACGCGAATTTCTTGAAGTCATTTGTTTAAATATTAGAACTACGAGTGTTTTTCCCACAAAAAAAAAACAATTAGACGGGAATGAAAAATGAAAGGTAGGTACACCAAGTGCAGTGTGCAGGTGCACAAATCAAGGCCGCTAGCTTCGCGAGGGCGACGGAGAGAAACGCTGATGCAATAGGAAAGTCATAGCAAAGTACTTCTACGAATTGTGACCTGCGACAACAATTTAGTTTTATAAATTGCACATCTGGTGCAGTGTTTACGCTCTACGGCCACAACGTTCACCGCAAATATTTAATGCTTCAAGGTTGGCTGCGAAGTGCACAACGGATCAAAATATTTATCTTGATTGTACCTACGTATAGAAAATTACTCCATCTGCTTGCACAAAAACGTGTCTGGGATTTATTCTTAATTTTTCCGATGACGCAACGACATTCCACACATTATTGGACCATACGTTTTGCGCATGTGAAACAGGCTTTAGCGTCTTCTCCCTGCATCCCAAGATTATCAGACGCTACGTCCATATAAAATGTACAAACATTGTAGCAAAACCAAGAAATATATTCATAAAATCGTTGCTAAATATGACATTTTTAATCAAACGATACAATCCCGCATGCGTACAAAAATGCATAGGTACAGATAGTGTGTTGTGCCCAAGTGCGAAATATTGAACGATGCGTCTTACGCTTACGCTCGCGTGTTCATATACAATCGTGTGAAATCAGCTTGAGTAGTTTTTTCCTTTTTTTAAATTTTACGTAATCTTGTGTCTATAAAAAGGAAAACTTGTGTAAAAAGACATTTCCCGTGAGTACTTTACGCACACATACAGGATGTTTGCAAGCTGTTAATGATTTATTCTGCAGTTTCCTTTTTATTTTAAATATGGATAAATATCCTGTGTTTTATGATCCTGCGTGCACTTTCTTTGCAGAAAATGGAGACGTAATTGGCACGATACTTTATAATAAGCAGGAAACGGCTGTTAGACGGTCGCCATTTGCTTTTATTTCTATAAACTTCAAACGGGCAGGGCCCACTATCAATTTTTTAACAGTTTGTACTTGAGACGTGTTTTTTGCACTAATCAAGTGCAGTCCAACCTGCCACAGCCTGCATCTAACTCAGCGCAACAGTGGCGTGGACTTTTTTTACTCTTCGGAATAAATATTAAATAATAAAATAATATCCAACCTGTATTAAGAAAATTATGAGTACCAAAGGCAATTCATAATGTGATTTATGCAAAATAATGATAGTACAATAATAATGAAGGTCTTAATCATAGCTTTCAGAATCGCCTGTCACCGAGACATCCTGTATATCCATTTCTATGCAGTCACTTATAAATGCGCTCATAATTTTTTTACTGTTGATGTTTACATGTAAATTTCAGAATTTTTATTGCAGTTATAAATTAAAACTGATAATTTATTAACCTATTTTCGACGAACAAACAAAAATATAGTAATTAAACAGCGATATACTTAGAGCTATTTATAAACCCACTTTTCTGCTAAAATAAAATAGGTTCTTTTTTACCAGCTGGTACTTGTTGGTCCGCCATGATTCGGAATGGTAAATGCACCGAACTCTTATACGAAAAGACATCCAAAGAAGATTGCTGTAACAAGAACCACGGCGTTCCGACAGCCTGGTCTAACGAAAACCTCGATTCGGGCGCCTTGTTTTTCTGGAAAGTCCTGGAGGGTGGCTATCCTTGCACCCCTTGCAAGGGTACGTGAGACAGAAAAAAGAGCCATTAGTGGACGGATTTCTTTTAATTCTCTGCATTTTTAGATTCTTGCAACGGGGTTAAATGTGATGAAGACAAAACTTGTGTTTTGAAGAAGGGCCAACCAAAATGTGTTTGTGCCTCAAGATGCCGGGTAGGCAAGAGTCTGCCGAAAGGTCCCGTTTGTGGAACCGATGGAAGAAGTTACAGGAACATCTGTAGGCTAAGAAAAAGAGCTTGTCGTCGACAGAGCACTACCCTAACCATTGACTACAGTGGAAGCTGCCAAAGTACGTTTTATTTCAATTTTCCTTATAATCAACTAAACGAAAATAGAATATAGACGTCATTTTTTAGATTCCTGTTATAAAATCAAGTGTCCGCTGAAGAAGCACTGTTTGGTGGACCAGAATCTGCATCCGCATTGCGTCTGGTGTTCCAAGAAGTGCAAATTACGGCCCAAGCATCGGCAAGTTTGCGGATCTGATGGAGTTACTTATGCCAGTACTTGTCATTTGAGGGAAGCAGCCTGTCGAAAGGGGAAAGCCATTCCAATAGCCTATAAGGGAAAATGTAAAGGTGAGTGAGTAGATAGGATGTGGGGATTCTAGACCAAATTTCCCACAAATCGGGGTGTGGCGAAATTTAGTCCACAATTAACATATTCTGTCTACTTGAGTCAAGGTATCGAGTTGTTCTAGTAAACCTGTCAATTTATCGTAAAGTGAACAAAAGATTTTAATTTTGCGGTTAACCTACGCTAATGGACTCGTCGAAAATTACGAAGTTTTGTATCGAAGTTGATAGAAGGGGGTTTAAGGTAATTTATTGGGAAATTTAGCGAGTATTTGAAAGCAGCCGTGGGAATTTAGGAAATTAAAAGGGAATTTATGGGAATTCGTTAGAATTTATGAAAATTTATTGAAAGGGTTTTAAGATAATTTATTGAGAATGGAATATCTTTGTGGAATATTCCTAGAATTCATGGAAATTTATTAAGTGTTAAGGTAATTTAATGAGAATTTATGGGAATTCCTTGGAATTCATGAAAATTCATTAAGATTTTTTAGGTAGTTTATTAAGACTTTAAAAGAAAGGTCATGAGAATTAGGTGAATTTCGTATAGAAAAAGGAATTCAGTATACAAGATATTGTTACAGGATAAGTTCATGGACAATTTTTCTGTACACCTGAAAGGAATTTTGGGAATTATAAGTAGAATTTAAGGAAACAAGCAGGAATTTATGTGAATTCGTTGAATGAATTTATGATAGTATGATGCAGGTATATTGGAAAATGTACCCAATGGTAATTTATGGGAAATCGTGGGAATTTATTAAGTGTTTTAAGGTAATTATTGAGAATTTAAAAGAAACGTCACGGAAATTGTGGGAATTTTGTTTAAAAGGGGAATTTAGCATACAAAATTTTGTCACGGGCAAGTTAATGAAGAATTTTAAGTTAATGGGTGGCCGGAAATTTATGCAAATTCATGGATTTTTACGGAATTTCGTTGAAATTTATGGAAATTTAAGACACGTCATAGGAATTTGTGGAATTTTTTTGAAAAGGAAAATTGAGTATACACAGGAACACAGGGTAAGTTAATGTGGAATTTTTGTGTACACTTGAACGGAATGTATGGAATTAAGGGGCATTTAAGGTAATAGGCGGGAGTTTAGGTAAATCCATGGGAACTGAGGGAATTTCTTGTAAAAAGGGAACTCGGTATACTAAATTTTGCCACGGGATAAGTTATTGGAGAATTGTTGTGCACACTTTAAAAGGAATTTAGGGATTTATAAAAATTTACGGAAATTTGTTAAAGGAATTTGATAGGATGAAACAGGCTTATTGGGAATTTTAAGGTAATTTATTGGAATTTATGAAAATTCATCAAGAATTTTAAAGTACTATGTATATTGAGACTTTAAAAGAAAGGTCATTCAGTCACAGTTAATGGAGAATTTTTGCGTGCACCCGAAAGGAATTTAGGGAATTATATGGAGAATTTAAGGAAACAAGCAGGAATTTATGCAAGTTAATGTGAATTTGTGGAATTTTATTCAAATCTGTTGAAGGAATTTATGATAGTATGAAACAGGTATATTGGAAAATGTACCTAATGGTAATTTATAGGAAATCGTGGAAATTCTTTCGTGGATAGGGAATTTAGTATAAAAAGCTTTGTCACGGGGAAGTCCAAGTATACTTGAAAAGAATTTATGGAACTAAAAGGGGAATTTGAGTTACCTAATAGGTAGACGGGAATTTATGCAAATTCATGGGAATTGGTTGGAATTTATGGAAATTTATTAAGAGAATTACATGAATTTAAGAAAACAAGCAGAAATTTATGAAAGTTCATGGGAATTTATGGAGATGTGATAACGGAATGAAGAAGGTATATTGGAAAATGTGCCCAATGGTAATTTATGGGAAATCGTGGGAATTATTTTGTGAAAAGGGAATTCCATATACAAAGTTTGCCACATGGAAGTATGTACAAGTACACTTGGAAGGAATTTATGGAACTAAATTGGGAATTTAAGTTAATAGGTACGCGGAATTTTCTGTAAATTCATGGGAATTAATCGGAATTGTTGGAGTTTATGGAAATTTGTTAAAATAGATTTAAGGTAATTCATTGAGATTTAACGTGAATTTAAAAAGGGAATTCAGTATACAATGAAGAATTTTTATGTATACTTGAAAGGAATTTAGGGAATTACAAGAATAAATTATGGAAAATCGCGGGAATCCTTCTGCGAAAAGGATATTTAGTACACAACGTTTTGTCATGGGTAGGAAGTAGACGGAAATTTATGCAAATTCATGGGAATTCACTGGAATTCGTTGGAATTTATTAAAAGAGTTTTTAGGTATTTATTGGCAATGTTATTTAAGTTAAAAGATAGACAGAAATTAATGCAAATTCATGGAATTTTACGGGAATTCGATGGAATTTATGGAAATTTATTAAATGGGTTTTAAGGTAATTGATTGAGAATTTAAGACGCGATGGGAATTGGTGGAATTTCTTGAAAAAGGGAAAGGGTAAGTTATTGGAGAATTTTTGTGCATCCTTTAAAAGGAATTTAGGGAATTATAAGAAATTACGGAAATTTCTTAAAGGAATTTGATAGGATGAAGCAGGCTTATTGGGAATTTTAAGGTAATTTATTGGAATTTATGAAAATTCATCAAGAATTTTAAGGTAATATATTGAGACTTCAAAAGATAGGTCATTCAGTTATAGTTAATGGAGAATTTTTGTGTACACCCGAAAGGAATTTAGGGAATTATATGGAGAATTTAAGGAAAGAAGCAGAAATTTATGCAAGTTAATGTGAATTTCTGGAATTTTATTGAAATCTGTTGAAGGAATTTACGATAGTATGAAGTAGGTATATTGGAAAATGTACCTAATGGTAATTTATGGGAAATCGTGGAAATTCTTTTGTGAAAAGGGAATTTAGTATAAAAATCTTTGTCACGGGGAAGTCCAAGTATACTTGAAAAGAATTTATGGAACTAAAAGGGGAATTTAAGTTACCTAACAGGTAGACGGGAATTTATGCAAATTCATGGGAATTGGTTGGAATTTATGGAAATTTTTTAAGAGTTTTAAGGTAATTTATTAGCGATTCAAGCGAATTCGTTGAAATTTATTAGGTGTTTTAAGGTAATTTATTGAGAATTTTGTTTGAAAAGGTAACTCAGCATACAAATAAAATTATAAGAGTTTAAGAAATTTAGAAGTCAAAATTTTACCACGGGTAAGTTAATGAAGAATTTTAAGTTAATAGGTAGACGGAAATTTATGCAAATCCATGGGAATTCACGGGAATTCGTTGGAGTTTATGGAAATTTATTAAAATATGTAGTTTTAAAGTAATTTATTGAGAAATTTAACGTAAATTTAAAAGAAATTCATGGGAATTTCTTATAAAAAGCGAATTCAGTATACAATGATGAATTTTTATGTAAACTTGAAAGGAATTTAGGGAATTACAAGAATAATTTAAGGAAACAAGCAGGAATTTATGCAAGTTCCTGGAAATTCATGGGAATTTATGGAAATTTATTAAATGGATTTTAAGGTAATTGATTGGGAATTTAAGGCACGCTTTGGGAATTGGTGGAATTTCTTGTAAAAGGGAAATTCAGTATACACAGGGTAAGTTAATGGGGAATTTTTGTGTCAAGGTAAATTTTTTAGGTTCTTAAATGCTTTGAATTCCAGTTTTGAGTAACAGAGTAACTTTATTCAACTTCTGTGAAAGGACAAAAGGTCACAACAACACTCAAGATGGCTATCTCTGCAGAAAAAATTCTTGATGTACATATACTTAACAAGGGGCCCATTTACAGCCGTTTCTCTTACTCATACCTGCCGCTCTAGAATAATAATGAGAGAGATGAATATCTGCGGAACAATTTGCTTACTTTTCACGACAATAAAATAAATTTGCAGAAAGAGCCACTTGCAGCAAGATTCACTGCAAGGATCGCGAGACGTGCCTGAATAACGTGGAGACCGGGATCCCTAGGTGCGTCACCTGCATGTACCGGTGCCGGATGCGGCACGCGAACGAGCCCGTCTGCGGCACCAACAACAGCACTTACCATTCGTGGTGCCACATGGTGCAGGACGCCTGCTCCAGGGGGTACATCATAGAAACCAAACATTCTGGGAAGTGTGTAAGTAAAAAAAGCGGATTCAGTTTTTCGATAAATTACTTAATAAGGGAAGTTATAATTTTTTTTTAGGTGAATGAAATAATATCTTGATCCGTTAGGTGAATCGTAAAACTAAGCCAAAGATGGAATAGGAAATTTCTTACAAGCTGTAAATATTTTTTTCCGTTACTAAAAAACTCGATAACTTTTAGTAAATTCATTTTTTTTACATCGATATGGTACAAATTGCGTGACTAACATTGGAGTTTGCTTCGTTTAGTAATTTTCCTTGTAATTATTAATTTTTTTCTAGTCAATCTGTTAGTTGTTTTTGTTTTAAGAAATTTTGTTTCAAATGCAATTTGTTGACGAGGAAAAACCGTGTAGTTCGTAATTTATAACTAAAAAAAACGTAACGTTAAAAGTGGCTATTACCAAAATACTTAAAACTAATGAATATTACTTAAATCTGGGTATACTTAATTTATTTTTTCTGTTTTTCTAACGAGCACTGATTGTTAATATGTTTTTTTTTTGGTACAGTATTTTAATATTATATATTTTTATATTGTTATTTTTAATCGACACAAGAACTGGCGTAACTTATTTAATATTTATTTTAGTAGGTTTAAGTAACAAAATAAAATAAATTAATAATTCAACGAGTCTTTTATTTCCCTTTAAAACGGAGTAAAAAAAAAATTACGTACGAAAATGATTAAAAATCTAAACACTACATTTTAGTCACTATTATCACTATCATTTTTATCAGGTAAGTTCTTAAACCTTTCTTGGGTTTTCCTCCACAGTTCCTGTTTAACACTGGACTGAAGCACTTCGAGAGAACCACCAGAACCCATCCCCGAAGTCCCTTGATTAGCCACCGGAACTATCTTCGAAATTATGAAAATGAAACTAATTTTTTTAATCAAAAATTTGGTAAGTTACTCACAGGTTCAACCAAACCTAGCCCATCTTTACCCAACGACTGCCCTTCCGTCCACCCCATTTTTGCCAGCATTTTGAATCCTTTGTTTTCTGAGGGAATGGATCTAGAAATCCGGATGGATTTGTACAAAGAAATCTTGATATTTTTTGGATTCTTAGGTACTTAAAATTGTTGCCCAACTTGTGTCAGTATAATTTTATAAAGTAATTGTTTTTATTCAAAAAATAAAACGTATAACAAATAGTTATATGTTTGTGGTAATATTTTATTAATTTGAATTTCTAGATATTGAAGAGTTTTTGTTATTTTCTGTATGCTAGTTTAGTTATCAATTCAAGAATCAATTGTAATAAAAATAGCAATAACATTAATGCAAAAAAAAAAAAAAAAAACGATTATATATATGACAATAATAATAACAACAATAATGATGATGTGAAACAATGATAGTGACAATAACAATAATATAGGTCAGGTATTTTCTGCTCACCACTCTGAAAGAATCGAAGTGCACTCGATCAGCTCTCAAGCTAGAATGAACTCCGCACGGAGACAATCCCCAATATATACTTAAAGTGACGTAGCACTGACGTTACTTGTGACATAAACATTAATCACACTAGGATAGAAAATTCAATGTCCGGGCATACGCTCATTTTTATACCACTCTATTCTTATTTTCACTATCACAAATGTACAAAAAGGTTGCCATTGCCATTGTTCAATAGCTCATCTGGACTGTATATTTTTAAATCTTTATTCGTCTTCGAAATAACATACATACATCAACAACATAAACTTATGCACACATAAAACTTAAAACTGAAATATTGCTTATGCGTATACTCGTATTAAGTGTTAACTCTTGTCTCTTGACTGCTAAAAAGTAAATTCTTCCCGACTCGACGTTCGAATGTTCTGGAAGCTTCTGAGGCGCGCGCAACTAGCGGAGCACACGCGGATGCGTTCCCGCATTACCACGGAAAGCAGAAAAGCAATTTGTTTGGGCGTTAACATCCCGCCCGCCTTGAAAGGATTCACTTTCAACACAAATAAAATAACAACATGAAAAACATACTTAACAGCAATAAAATAAGTGAATAAAGTCATAAATTGTTTCAAATGTTTCTTTTTACAAGAAAGTCAATAGATTGGCAGTATACACACTCGGTTTGTAGCACGTTTAGTATGTCCTGTAGCTGTTTTGAGGTCGATCACTCGTATAACACCATCCTTACCGGGGTGCAGACCAGTCACTCTTCCTAGCTGCCATTTTAACGGTGGCAGGGCGTCGTCCTTGATTAAAACTACCGCTCCTACCTTTATCTCCTGATTTGCTCGCTGCTTCCATTTGGATCTAACTTGCAATTCAGATAGATATTCCTTCTGCCAACGGGACCAAACGTTTTGCACCACAGCTTGCAATTTTTGAAATCGGCTCAATCTATTCTCAGGAACATTAGTAACGTTAATCTCAGGCAGAGCAGTTAAGGATCTTCCGATTAAAAAATGGGAAGGAGTGAGGGCGGATAAGTCATTTGGGTCTGAAGTCAAGGGACACAGAGGACGCGAATTTAAAATACCTTCGACCTGAATTAATACTGTATTGAAGTCTTCGAAAGTATAAGAATTATTACCCATCACCCGTTTTAAGTGAAACTTAATTTGCTTAATTCCAGCCTCCCATATTCCGCCAAAGGTAGGAGACCTTGCTGGAATGAAATGCCACCCTATCCTCTCTTTTGCCAAATAATCAGCAATTTCAATTTTTTCTGCTTCAAGGAAATCGTAGACCTTGGTTAGCTCATTGTTGGCACCAATAAACGTTGTACCATTGTCTGAATAGATGTTCGATGGCTTGCCTCGTCTACTTACGAATCTATTCAGGGTCGCGATAAATGCCTTTGTGGATAAGTCCGACACTAATTCTATGTGTACGGCCTTAGTACACATACAAACAAAAAGACATATCCAAGCCTTGATTACCTTCGCTCCCCGAGTAGATCTGTCCTTAAGTAAAAATGGACCCCCATAATCAAGCCCAACGTTTAAAAAAGGTGAGTAATCATTGATACGCACTTCAGGTAAGTTGCCCATCAGATAATTATTGTCAGAAGGACGAGCCTTAAAGCAAGCTATGCAATTTTTAATAACCTTTTTACACAGAATTCTACCCGATATAGGCCAGAAAACTTCACGGACGGACGATAGAAGCTGTTGAGCACCACAATGTAAAAGCCTTTTATGCTCACCTTCCAAAATAAGTTCTGTTAATCTATGACCATGAGGTAGAATAATCGGATGTTTTTTGTCAAATGAATACTTAGAATTTACAATCCTGCCTCCAACACGAATCAAGTTTTCATGCATAAAAGGATTCAACGATAATAATTTACTCTTTTTATTCAGCGCTTTTTTCTCTAACAGAGAAAAATATTCGTGGGGAAAGCATTTAATCTGAACGTTTTTTATTAGCATTTTTTGAGCATTATCAAGTTCGATGGGCGACAATGGACCCGATTTCCTTTCCTCTTTCTTGAATTTATTATTAATATATCATAATACGTAAGCAAATATCCGTAGTATTTTGTTTAAAGTCGAAACGTTGTTCATTATAACACTGAAATCGTAGAAAGTTGCTTTGGTAACTAAACAAACATTTGAAATAGACTTCTGTTCCGGAACCTCAAAATTCGCTTCATGCTCTTGCAAGTTCCAGAGATAGTTATTCATCGAGAAAAAATTAGGACCCTTCCACCATAAATTAGAAGCTTCCAGAAGTTTAGGGCTCATTCCGCGCGATAGCAAATCCGCCGGATTTTCCGCTGATGCCACATGGTGCCAGTCACCAATATTCGTTAAAGACTGTATTTCACCAACGCGGTTGGCGACAAAAGTCTTCCACTTACTTGATGGGCCTCTAATCCATGCTAAGGCGACGGTAGAATCGCTCCACAAATAGATTCCATCAAATTTTACTTCTATCCCAAAGGACTTGTACCTTGACGCAGTTCTAGTAATACTGGGACGGGTGGGATGGCTTGCGTGCTTCAATGATATAAAGAGCCGAACCATAGGTTTAACCATATTGGAGGGGTTTTTATTTGAGAAGCCAGACTAAATCAAGTCCCTGGAAGGGGGCAGCAGCTCTTTCAGTAATCATAGTGGCAGAGATCGTGAGGGTTGGTATGGCACTGTGATACACACTACTGCGATGTGGAAGGCAACGGGAAACCACCACATTATTTTATCCCTAGTACAGCGTACTTTAATTTATGATGATGGCACCTTCTGGAGTAAAATATTCCGGAGGTAAAATAGTCCCACATTCGGATCTCCGGGCGGGGACTGCTTCGGGGGGAGTCATCAGAAATGATAAGTGTAACATCTCACGAGTCGGAGCGTGGAATGTTAGAAGCATGAAACAAGTAGGGAAGTTAGAGAATTTGAAAATTGAGATGGATAGGTTAGCATTAGACGTAGTAGGTATCAGTGAAGTGCGATGGCCAGAAGCTGGAGACTTCTGGAGCGGAGATTTTAGAGTAATACACACAGGATCTGTAGGAGGAAATTCGGGAGCAGGAATTGTTATGCGGAAAAAAGTAGGACAGAGTGTAGAAAATTTCTTACAGCAAAGTGACAGGGTAGTTATGGTTAGGTTAGATTCGAAACCTGTAAAAACAGTAATAATACAGGTATATATGCCCACTTCTAACTACAGTGATGAGGCCGTAGAGGCAGTTTATAGTGATATTGAATATGTGCTAGATTCTGTGAGAGGGCACGAAAATTTAATAATTACAGGAGATTTCAATGCAGTCGTAGGCACAGGGCGAGAGGGCGGAATAGTTGGCCCCTTTGGATTAGGCAATAGGAACGATAGGGGAGTTAGACTGATAGAGTTCTGCGATAAACATAACTTAACGGTCGCGAACACTCTATTTCACCATCATGTTAGGAGATGCTATACGTGGAAGATACCAGGAGACTTAGGGAGATATCAAATAGATTACATTCTCGTTAGGCAAAGATTTAGAAATCAAGTTAGGGATCACAACATAGTCGTCATGAAAGCCAATCTTAAATTTAAGATTTTGAAAAAAAGAAGCGGAAGAAGGTATCTTGACCCAGAGAAACTAAAAGATGATGATATGCGCAATAAGTTCGAGAAAAAGACAAACGAAGCACTAAAGGGCACGGGTGGAAATATTGTTAGGGACATAGAGGCAGAATGGAATTGCATTAAAAATAGTTTAGTTTCCTCAGCTAGGGATATTTTGGGTCATAAACAGAATGAAAGTAGGAAACCCTGGATAACAAAACATATTGTGAGTCTAATAGAGGAAAGGCGAAAATATAAAAATAGGTTAGATGAAACAGGGAAACAAAGATATAAGGCGATCAAGTGGGAAATTATTCGGGAATGTAGGAAAGCGAAAGAGCAATGGATCGATAATAAATGCAAAGAAGTGGAAGATAAATTCGAAGTAGGAAAGACTGATGAAGCATATAAAATAATTAGGAGAAATTTTAGAGAAATTGGATCTAGTACCAAAAACATTAGAAATGAGGCAGGAGATATCCTAATCGGAAGTGGGGAGAAGGCAGATAGGTGGAAAGAATATTTAGGAAACTTATATGCGGGACAGGAAGTGCAAGATATATTAGAAAGCGAAAGCAGTGTAGAGGGGGATAACCTAGGGAGTCCTATAATGAGAGAAGAGTTTGAGATAGCACTAAAAAGTTTAAGGAATAATAAAGCACCAGGTATAGATGGCTTGCAGGCAGAAATCTTAAAGTGCGCAGGTCAAGAGGTAATAGATCGTTTATTTAAACTAGTTAGTCGCATATACCTGACAGGCGAGATTCCAGAAGATTACAAACGGAACATCATAGTAGCTTTGCCAAAAAGAAAAGGCGCGGATAGATGCGAAAATTTTAGAACTATCAGTTTAACTTCCCATGCGTCAAAAATTTTAACTAGAATTGTGCAAAGAAGGATGGAGAAAAAGGCGGAAGAAATATTAGGAGAAGATCAGTTCGGATTTAGACGAAATAGAGGAACGCGCGAGGCCATTCTAGCTTTACGAGTAATTATAGAAAAAAACGATAGAAAAGAGAAAGAGCGTCTATATAGGATTTGTAGATTTAGAAAAAGCCTTCGACAACGTAAAATGGGGGAAGATGTTCGAAGTGCTGAGAAAGGTAGGGATGAAATACAGGGACAGAAGAATAATACATAATCTCTACAAAGAGCAAAAGGCAGTTATAGAATGTGAGCAGGAACAAAGGGAAGTAGATATCCGGAAGGGAGTGAGACAGGGATGTGCATTGTCACCTCTAGTTTTCAACTTATATATCGAAGATGCGATTAATATTGTTAAGGAAAGAACAGCCTCAGGGATCAATGTACAGGGCCAAACTATTAACATGCTCAGATTTGCGGATGATATAGCAGTGTTAGCATCTAGCAAAGAAGAATTAGGAGCGGCTTTGAATGAAATGGAAGCAGTTTTGACACAGGGCTTCGGCATGAAAATCAATAAAAAGAAAACTAAAATTTTGGTATGTAGGGGATGTGAAAATAGAACTAAAATGGAAATACAAATTGGAAATGAGAAGATAGAGGAGGTCGCGGATTTCTGCTACTTAGGAAGTAAAATAACTCAAGACGGTAGGAGCACTAAAGATATAAAACAAAGAATGGCGCAGGGCCGAGTTGCGTTTAACAAAAAGAAACAACTGTTATGCTCGAGAACGGTTAATATAGAGACTAGGAAGAGACTCTTAACGTCGTATGTATGGAGTACGGCATTATACGGGTGCGAAACTTGGACAATAGGAGAAGCGGATAGAAAAAGAGTAGAAGCGTTTGAAATGTGGTGCTACAGACGCATGATGAAGATACCGTGGATAGATAAGGTTAGCAATAGGGAAGTATTAGAAAGAGTTGGGGAAAAGCGAAAGGTATGGAAAACAATAAAGAGTAGGAGAGATAGGATGGTAGGACACCTTCTAAGACACGAAGGAATAGTTCGTGACATACTAGAGTCAGAGATAGGAATAAAAAGAGGTAGGGGTAGGCCTAGATTAGACTACTGCTCTCAAATAGTTAGGGATGTAGGATGTTCTACTTTTAGGGAAATGCGTAGGTTAGCTCAGGATAGAAAAGAATGGAGGTACGCGTCCAACCAGTCTTCGGACTGAGAACCTTATGATGATGAAATTTTACTTCCAAGGATTCAATGACCTTTTTCTGTAAATTCGCCAAAAGAACAGCGCCACATAATTCAAGCCGCGGTAAACTTATTTGCTTCAAAGGACACACACGCGACTTCGCACAAAGTAAATTTGAGCTAGACGTACCGTTAGCACTAATACAATGTACATAAATGCACGCCCCATACGCCTTAATCGAAGAGTCACAAAACCTATGTAATTCTATTCGATTATACCCCGAACTCATTACTTGTCTAGGCACCCTCAGCTGATTTATTGTTGAGAGTTCCGTTCGTAATTGTAGTCACTCAGAGCACATTTCCTTAGGCACCTCCTGATCCCATGAAATTTTGAGTTTCCACAATTCCTGCATAAACAACTTAGCTAGTATTATTACTGGCTGTAATAATCCTAAAGGATCCCACACTTGACAAATTACAGACAGTATATTACGTTTTGTTACTTGCTTCACTTCTTCTGGTTCACCAATTGAGTATTGAATTTTATCTAAATTCGAGTTCCAAAGAATTCCCAAAGTTTTGCTAGGTTCATTTTCGCCTATTCTTAAGATGCCAAATTCTAAATCGTCTTTAACCTTGAATTTCTTTAACAAGTCCTGGTCATTACTAAGCCATTTTCGCAATTCAAATCCCGCTTCAGACAAAATTCTTGAAACATCTCGTTGTATTTCCAAAATTTCGGTTTTACTATTTGCCCCCGCTAACAGGTCATCAAAATAAAAACAATCCCTTATAATCTTACTAGCGACCGGCGACACTGACATATTATCAATTGACAATTGCAGCAAACATCTTACTGCGAGATATGGAGACGACGTGAGACCGTAGACTACTCTGTTTATTTCAAAACAGCGCGACCTTTCTTTCGGATCTGAGCGCCAAAATATCTTTTGATATTTGCGTTGAGGTTCCGCGACAAAAATTTGACGATACATCTGGGAAATATCAGCTGTTATTACGTAACAATATTTTCGAAATTTCAATAAAATTGAAAAAATATCATTTTGGAGCGTAGGCCCGCAAAACTGGACATCATTCAGAGAAAGTCCGGAATCTGTTCTGGCAGAGCCATCAAAAACTGACCTACACCTTGTTGTCAGACTCGTACTTTTCACAACGGCATGGTGCGGTAAATAATAACCACTCTCGGGTGACTCTGGTATTCTTTCATTTATTTCGCGCATATGAGTCGATGCCTCGAAATCTGCCATAAATTTACTATATTGTTCCTTTAATTCGGAATTTTTTGCTAATTTCCTTTCTAACGAGTAAAATCTACTTATTGCCATCTCCCTAGAAAACCCCAAGTCGTCCAAAGAATCCTTAAATGGAATTTCCACTATAAACCGTCCACTATTATCGCGTTTAGTGGTTTCAACAAAATGCCTCTCGCAATATTGTTCCGATTCAGATAAAACAATTTTTGAACTTTTGACTTCTTCGATCTGCCAAAATTTCTGAACCCTTTCGTCAATTGAATTTTCAAGATCAACGCTCAATAAACTGAGAAATGAATTTGACTTCTCATTAAAATGCACATTTCCCGCGATGATCCAACCTAAATGTGATTTTTGCAATATCGGCATATTCTGACCTAGCCTCATTTGACCTTGACATAATACCGACCAAAAAACATTAGATCCTAGCAGCAAATCTACATCACTAGAAATATTAAAGGTTGGATCAACCAAATAAACTTGTTCGGGAATATTAAATTCTGTCCTTGCAAACGAAATCATCGGCAATTTATCAGTTATTTTCGGCAAAACCAAACAGTTAATATCCATACTAAAATTATTATAACAAGACATTATTGAAATATTTACTTGATTATTTATGTTTGCCAATGCTTGGCCAATACCCTTTACTAAATGATCAATCTTTATTGGTGTTGCATGCAGTTTTTTACATAATTTTTCCGTAATAAAATTACTTTGAGAACCAGAGTCTAAGATTCCACGACATGTAACTTCAATATTATTTAATTTGACCTTTAATACCGCTGTAGAAAGAAGCACCTGTGAGGGCACCGCAGATCTAGCAGCCGTGCCTTGAATCGCATGACTATTAAGAGACACATTGGCAGTGGCGGCACTATTATTTGCTCCGTTTTTCTCAGCTGGCACGCTAGAGTTTTCGCTTATGTCCGCTCCCCCGCCCGCCGTGGGACGATGTGACGAACCCGAACCACCATTTTCTGCTACAAGATTTTCAGGATTTTGGCCATTTCTGCCAAATGTATCAAGATGCAATAAAGAATTGTGTGGTCGTCGACATTTATTACATTTCTGCGCCTTACATTGCCAAGACAAATGAGAATCGCGCAAACAATTTAAACAAAGCTTCAAACTCTTTGCCGCAACAAGTCTGTCATTTACCGATAACATTAAAAACGCCTTGCAATTGTATATCGTATGGTTTTGCTTACAATAAAAACACAATAATTTCCTTTCCGTTGCTTGATTCGTATGAGAGACCAAACTACTGGAATACCTTTTATTAGTATTCAGTTGGGACTTAAATTTCGATTTTTCTACCTTACTAGCCTCAATTTTTTCTAACATTTCACACTTTGACTTCAAAAATAAATTCATATCAGCCATTGTTGACAAATCTTTCTGACGAATGTGCCCTTCCCATTCACGACGTGTGACGTCATCAAATTTAATTGACATGAGATAGATGATTATTCTGTCCCAATACTCTGTTTTTTCGCCAAGTGTTTTTAAAGCACGCATGTGCTTGGTAATATTATCAGAAAGATTTCTCAACTCAGTATATGATTCTTTAGACATTGTGGATTGTTCACAAATGGCTTTAATATGATTATGAATCATCAAATCTTTATTTTCGTATCTCTCCTCTAACAGCTGCCACGCGTTTTGATAATTCTCTTCGGAAACTTCAAGAGAATCTATTATATGCTTTGCTTCTTTATCCAACGATAAACGTAAATATAAAAATTTGTTAACATCAGCAATAGCGTCGTTGTTACCAACAACTGCTTTAAATGAGTCACGAAACTCTAGCCAATTGCTATACTGGCCGTCGAACGTGGGTAACCTTATCGGAGGCAACTTAACTGGGCTATCAAATCCAACATTTCTAATCTGATTACTGAAAACAGCACTATTATGGTCATTCTGGATGCTCGCCGACCCAGCTGACAATTGACCGGCTTGCTTATTATGTCTTTCATAATATTCATTTATTATTGCTTTATACTTTCCTACTACATTGTAATAAGAATTTTCAAATTCACCGCGTTCCTTTTCATTATTTGCTTGGTCAACCGCACCTGCATCGCCGTATGCAACCAAAGCCTCGATCTCCGCTTGAGTTTCATCAAACTCGGCTAACAAGCTCTGTAAACCCTCTAATCTGTCTGACAACTGTGTATAAAGTTCATCATTTATAGATTCTTTATCTAAAAACCCAACGTAATTTTTCATACGAGTGAGCTTACCCTTAATAATACCCCGTCTTTGAATCAAATTGTCGGCTGACATGTTTATTTCAAGCAAATTAAATCTAACCTCAAATCGTTAATTTAAACCCTTGTAAAATTGCTTCAAAAACACAAATTAACTCAAAATTAAGAAAGAAAACATTCAAATCGAAGGTAAATTAATTCACGAAACCTGGGAACCACCTGAGGAATGGACGGGTACCTGCTCTAAATCTGGAACTTTCTTAATCAATCTTAAACAGCAACACGCCTCCTCGTTCCTAGTCCTTGAAACACTGAAGCCGCTTTCAATTACAGCCGGTTTCTTCTCAATTCTCAAACTTCTATTCTCTTGATTTTTCCAACATCCGGCTCCGTAGGACCAATGTTCAATAGCTCATCTGGACTGTATATTTTTAAATCTTTATTCGTCTTCGAAATAACATACATACATCAACAACATAAACTTATGCACACATAAAACTTAAAACTGAAATATTGCTTATGCGTATACTCGTATTAAGTGTTAACTCTTGTCTCTTGACTGCTAAAAAGTAAATTCTTCCCGACTCGACGTTCGAATGTTCTGGAAGCTTCTGAGGCGCGCGCAACTAGCGGAGCACACGCGGATGCGTTCCCGCATTACCACGGAAAGCAGAAAAGCAATTTGTTTGGGCGTTAACAGCCATCTTTACTGCAGTTTCAATTAAAATATCCTCTCTTCAGGATAATTGACTTGAATGAAACAAAAATAGAAAATGAATCCCATATTACCAAATAACCTCGAAGGTCCATGGCTTATATGGGCTAGCAAATAACTACTGTAAACTGCAATGAAGAAGACCTTGACCCCTGCACCCTTTCATTTTTCTGGTTAAACCCTACACGCCTACACATTAACGACATCTAACAATACGGAATCAGAAATTGGACCTAAATCTGAATTAATAAGTTTACCTTCATACTTGCGAATAAACATACTCTCATAAGCGTCTAATTCCCTATTGTCCGATACCGACCTCATAAGCCGAAGATCCTTCTCATGTACAGGGTGGCCGGTATCAAAGATATGTTGGGCAACACTTGACTTCTCAATTCTATTATATCTAAAATGTGCCATATGTTCCTTAAACCTAGTGATGATTGTACGCCTTGTTTGCCCAATATAACTCTTGTCACAACTACTACACTTTATTTCATAAATTCCCGACTTCTGCTTGTCCTCTACTTTATCCTTGGGATTTTCCAACAGCTGCTTGATGGTATTCTTAGCGGTATATGCTACACATAAATTTTGCGACTTAAAAATAGGTTCCAAGCCTCTGGTATGTGCCAAACTATACGGAATTTTAACATATTTCTTATTCTCAGTAGGTGACATGGAGAAAGTCGTGGAATCCTTAACAAACTTTTTGTGTCTAATTCTGCTTACCAATCTATCAACTAAGACAGTCGTGTACCCATTATGAATCGCAACATCTTTTATATATGTGTTTTAATTCTTTTTGATATCTTACCTTTGACAGAGGAAATGACAACAATCTGTTGACCAGAAAGTGCAAAGCCGAAAGTTTATGTTGTATTGAATGTTGTGAATCATTCACAATAAACCTACTTATATTAGTATCCTTCCTATACACATCAAATTCCAATCCGCCAATGCTGTTCCTAACAACCAAGACATCCAAAAAAGGGATTGAACCATTTTGTTCCATTTCAAATGTGAATTTCACACTATTATAACGTGAATTTAAATTATCTAAAAAATCCTCAATTCTACTCCTCTTGGTATCGAAAACAGCGAACACGTCATCCACATAACGCAACCATACTCGAGGGAAGTACTCACTGTCTCTTTTAAACAACACTTCAAACCTACTCATGAACAGATTAGCCAAAAACGGAGATAAACTATTGCCCATAGCAGTCCCTTCCTGCTGTTCAAAAAACTTACCATTAATTTGAAAACAATTCTGGGACATACATAATGAGGTCAATTTTAAATATTCATCCACTACAATTCTGTCCACTTCATTTTCAGTCAGTAGCTCCTTCAAATATGCAAGCGTGGTAGGTATAGGTACACTTGGAAGCAACGATACAACATCGAAAGAAACCAACACCTCACCCTCATCAAGTACTATATTTTTAATTTTATTAATAAACTCCAACGAATTCACAACTGAAAAACTTTCCGGAGCTGTGGGCAATGCGGTGAATTCCTTCGTTAGTCATTTAGAAAGCAGACAGGTTGGCGAGTTAATACCGGAAATGATGGGTCTCACCGATCTACCTGGTTTATGAATCTTAGGAAGGACATATATCTTAGGAACTACAGGATTAGACACACTTAACCTAAATTTGTTTTGGGGGGTAATAAGATTTGGACAATCTTTCATGGCATTCTTAGCCGAACTGACCAATTTTGGCAATGGATTTTTCTTAACCTCTTTGTATGGACCATCCTTCAAAAAAGTTTCCACTCTATTGAAGTAATCTGCTTTATCTAATACCACAATCTTATTTCCCTTGTCCGCTTTCAAATAAAAACAGTCTTTTTGTCCGAGTCCTTCAACGATACTATAATAGTGATTGTTTTTCACTGTGCTGTTACTTTTATATTTATTATCCTTTATGTTCTTAGTAAATAAGAATAGAGTGGTATAAAAATGAGCGTATGCCCGGATATTGAATTTTCTATCCTAGTGTGATTAATGTTTATGTCACAAGTAACGTCAGTGCTACGTCACTTTAAGTATATATTTGGGGATTTTCTCCGTGCGGAGTTCATTCTAGCTTGAGAGCTGATCGAGTGCACTTCGATTCTTTCGGAGTGGTGAGCAGAAAATACCTGACCTATATTATTGTTATTGTCACTATCATTGTTTCACATCATCATTATTGTTGTTATTATTATTGTCATATATATAATTGTTTTTTTTTTTTTTTTGCATTAATGTTATTGCTATTTTTATTACTATAGGTTTTTCCCTGCTACCGAAGATGGCAGCTTAGCTGCCGAAATGCGTATATAGTATTTCAAAATTTATGTGGTTAGGGGTACAATTGATTCTTGAATTGATTATTTAACCGCAGTCTCTTACATCTTATGTTTAATTATCAGAAATAAGAATGAATATACAAGATTTTTAACATTTCAGAATAGTATCATGCATTATACAGGCTGTCCCAGATAAACCTCGGCAGCATTGCTATCTCACTTATCTTTAAAGATAGAAACACGTTTAAATGGGGAAAAAGTTTTGCAATTTGGAGCTCTTTAATATGCCCTCACAAAAATCGACTTCGCTCTGTTGGTTTCCTAGATATTTGAAAAAAAGGAAAAAATTGCAATTTGGTTTTTTGTTAATAACTTCGTTATTTATTAACATTTTAATGATTTTTAAAAACAGGTTTAAATGGTTGTTTAACCCACATATTTCTCAGTACTCTAAAATTGTCTCCGACGTTTCATACACTTGCAGTCATCATCAGGTTTATTTTTTCTTATGGACGCCATATTGGATTTTTATGTCATTAAATAGCTTATTTTTTGCTGAGAATATAAACCTATAACAAGTTGATATTATATCAAAAATAATAGCTGCAGAAAATGAAATTCATAATTTAGTGGAAAAATTTAGTTATCCCTGGAGAAACAACTTTATTAAGGAGTAATTTTGCAAAAATTATTACAGCTTTATTTCGTTAAGTAGAAATCAATGAAACACTCATAATTTGTAGCAGTAGAAACTGCCAAAAAATAGTTTAGTTCAAAATTGTATTTGCCGCCCCAGGAAATTATAATTTCAAAATTGAAAAACAAAAAACATCAAGAGAATAATAAAAACTAGTTTTACAAAACAAACGAAAACAACTTATTGTCGCTAATGTTCAAAATGTGCCCCTTCATATTCGATGCAAATTTGCGCTCGTCCTACAATTTCGCTGGTAGCGTTCGCCGTCTTTGTACGGCTTATTTTTAGGCCTTCAATAACTTTATTGAATTGGAATCGTCAATCGAGCAAGTTATTGTAACTTAATTCAAAATATTACAAGTAGACAGATTGTTTTGTAAATAAAGAAAGTACCTATGCATTGGGAAGACACCAACTTTGAAACTCAAAAAAATAAAACTTATTTCTAATTTCATCGTTAAGATTTTCTTTCACACTTTCTTAAGTTCATATTTTGTAAAATTACATTTTTGTAATTCTTTTTTCCAAGGCCAACAAATTGTAGTCCAAAATAATAGAATTTTATGTTCTAAGACTATTTGTGCTGGAATATTACCCATTTGTTATAGGTTGCTATTCTCAGCAAAAAATAAGCTATTTAATGCCATAAAAATCCAATATGGCGTCCATAAGAAAAAATAAACCTGATGATGACTGCAAGCGTATGAAACGTGGGAGACAATTTTAGAGTACTGTGAAATATGCGGGCTAAACAACCATTTAAACCTGTTTTTACAAATCATTAAAATGTTAATAAATAACGAAGTTATTAACAAAAAACCAAATTGCAATTTTTTTCTTTTTTTTAAATATCTAGGAAACCAACAGAGCGAAGTCGATTTTTGTGAAGGCATATTAAAGAGCTCCAAATTGCAAAACTTTTTCCCCATTTGAACGTGTTTCTATCTTTAAAGATAAGTGAGATAGCAATGTTGTCGAGGCCTATCTGGGACACGCTGTATAAAAATGTTTAATTTTGTCTATTGATACGAATTTTTAATAGAATAAGTTGAACTTAGTAAAATTTTTAATGATATCTACACTCATGGACAAAAATATGGAATATTTTTAAATTTTCATAATAACAGATTACGAAGACAAGTTATCATTGTCTATTTTAAGAGTAATCTAATAACAACGGTTCATCAAGTAACTTCTCAATAAACACCAACTAACAAAAACTTAGTTTGTTGAATATGTATAGAATGGATAAATTACGGCCTGACAAACATTAACACCAAAAGAACGAAACCAGTTACAAAACATGGGGTGCTCAATATCGAGTATTGCCTCCTCGATCGCAGACTGCGGCTTCCATTCTTCTAGGCATGCTGGAGATTATATTTTGTATACATTCTTGCGGAATTGCATCCCACTCCTGATGTGCGGCAAATATTAATTGATTTAGCGTCATTGGCTCGAATACGAATTTTTAGGTGATCCCACAAGTGCTTTATTGGGTTTAAGTCTGGACTGTATGGTGGCCACTCCAAACTTTGGATTCCAACTTCATTAAGATACCGGTTTACAATTGCAGCAGCATATGGTCGTGTATTGTCATTGTCATGCATTAGGATGAATCTGTTGTAACCAATGAAGTCAACGTATGGCACAACATGTTCTGACAAGATGTTTTCAACGTAATTGTCAGCTGTCATCCTTCCACGCACATCTACAAGTTCTGTACGACCGTTGACTGATTATTGGGTAGACGGACAAGTATACGGCTGCAAATGATGATTGCATGGAGTATCTATCGCTAGGATTTCTCGCGCCGTCCACCTAGCGGTGCTTACCGGAACATACAATAATATGAATAGCGTCGGTAACGGCAGTTTTCTAGAATGTCAGTAGCGTTGATTGAATCTCCCGCGATTACTGTCATCATTCCTCAGCCAACTTAAAATATTATTTTACATTTTACACGTTCTTTTCTAATGTGTTGTGTCGTTGATTGACTATCGGACATTATCTAATTTCCCTCAGTTATATTAATTATAATTAGGAGAAATTTTAGAGAAATTGGATCTAGTACCAAAAACATTAGAAATGAGGCAGGAGATATCCTAATCGGAAGTGGGGAGAAGGCAGATAGGTGGAAAGAATATTTAGGAAACTTATATGCGGGACAGGAAGTGCAAGATATATTAGAAAGCGAAAGCAGTGTAGAGGGGGATAACCTAGGGAATCCTATAATGAGAGAAGAGTTTGAGCTAGCACTAAAAAGTTTAAGGAATAATAAAGCGCCAGGTATAGATGGCTTGCAGGCAGAAATCTTAAAGTGCGCAGGTCAAGAGGTAATAGATCGTTTATTTAAACTAGTTAGTCGCATATACCTGACAGGCGAGATTCCAGAAGATTACAAACGGAACATCATAGTAGCTTTGCCAAAAAGAAAAGGCGCGGATAGATGCGAAAATTTTAGAACTATCAGTTTAACTTCCCATGCGTCAAAAATTTTAACTAGAATTGTGCAAAGAAGGATGGAGAAAAAGGCGGAAGAAATATTAGGAGAAGATCAGTTCGGATTTAGACGAAATAGAGGAACGCGCGAGGCCATTCTAGCTTTACGAGTAATTATAGAAAAAACGATAGAAAAGAGAAAGAGCGTCTATATAGGATTTGTAGATTTAGAAAAAGCCTTCGACAACGTAAAATGGGGGAAGATGTTCGAAGTGCTGAGAAAGGTAGGGATGAAATACAGGGACAGAAGAATAATACATAATCTCTACAAAGAGCAAAAGGCAGTTATAGAATGTGAGCAGGAACAAAGGGAAGTAGATATCCGGAAGGGAGTGAGACAGGGATGTGCATTGTCACCTCTAGTTTTCAACTTATATATCGAAGATGCGATTAATATTGTTAAGGAAAGAACAGCCTCAGGGATCAATGTACAGGGCCAAACTATTAACATGCTCAGATTTGCGGATGATATAGCAGTGTTAGCATCTAGCAAAGAAGAATTAGGAGCGGCTTTGAATGAAATGGAAGCAGTTTTGACACAGGGCTTCGGCATGAAAATCAATAAAAAGAAAACAAATTTTGGTATGTAGGAGGTGTGAAAATAGAACTAAAATGGAAATACAAATTGGAAATGAGAAGATAGAGGAGGTCGCGGATTTCTGCTACTTAGGAAGTAAAATAACTCAAGACGGTAGGAGCACTAAAGATATAAAACAAAGAGTGGCGCAGGGCCGAGTTGCGTTTAACAAAAAGAAACAACTGTTATGCTCGAGAACGGTTAATATAGAGACTAGGAAGAGACTCTTAACGTCGTATGTATGGAGTACGGCATTATACGGGTGCGAAACTTGGACAATAGGAGAAGCGGATAGAAAAAGAGTAGAAGCGTTTGAAATGTGGTGCTACAGACGCATGATGAAGATACCGTGGATAGATAAGGTTAGCAATAGGGAAGTATTAGAAAGAGTTGGGGAAAAGCGAAAGGTATGGAAAACAATAAAGAGTAGGAGAGATAGGATGGTAGGACACCTTCTAAGACACGAAGGAATAGTTCGTGACATACTAGAGTCAGAGATAGGAATAAAAAGAGGTAGGGGTAGGCCTAGATTAGACTACTGCTCTCAAATAGTTAGGGATATAGGATGTTCTACTTTTAGGGAAATGCGTAGGTTAGCTCAGGATAGAAAAGAATGGAGGTACGCGTCCAACCAGTCTTCGGACTGAGAACCTTATGATGATGATTTATTCTGAACGCCATTATCGCAGGAATATATTCAGGATGTATATCTGAAAGCCACTTTTCTGCTGCACTTTCTTGTTCACTGGTAAGACTTCTTTCTCGTAACTTGGGATCCATCAAATTGGCTAAGAAGTGAACAGGTTTGATTGCCTGATCAAACCGTTTCATAAACAGGTCCCTGTGGGGCTGCAAAAGGTTATCATTAATTATATCAACCCATACTTCAGCGGCTTGTGATATAGAAGTTGTATCTCGTTGCAGTACGTCAAGTCCATTGGCAACTTTAGATAACTGTTTTTCTAAATGAATAGCTTCACTATAAATTCCAACATTATTCAAAATTTGTAATACAGACTGCAGAAATTCACCTTCGTGTTCTAAAGCGATTTCTCTGTACTTGTGGTAATTCGCTATAAAGGTTTTTACACAATCTGGATGGGAATTCCACCTAGTTTCATTAGGGATCTGTGGCATTAAGCCTTGTTTCTCTTTTAGCCACCCATGTGCTTGATGAACATTACGAAAGTATTTTTGAACTTTGACAATATGCTTTAGTACAGTGCGCGGAGAAAGTTCTTTTTCGACTAGGTTCAATAAGTGTGCTGAACAACCATAAGCTATCAAGCTCGGATGCTTTTCTCGCAAAAGTTCCCACATTTTTATCATTTTATTTTCGTTGTCCGTTACGACGGCGAAAACTGAGGCGCCAAATTTTTCTTCGCACTCTGCCATGGCTCTTTCTACTAAACTAGCACATTTTTTGGCAGTTTTCTTCTCGGGTCCGGAATCAAAAGCGTGAAGTAAAATACTATCAGTACCAGTGTGTATACTGACAGCTTGTATAGGATCATTTCGCACGCTGGACCATCCATCTATAGTTAACGTTATACTCTTGGATTCCAACTTTTTCTTGAGCTCAGCTTCCGTTTCTGCTGCCACTTTATCCAATAATTTTCCACCAATCATTTTAGCCGAAGGTGGTTTATATCCAGGTCTTAGTTGTTCTATCATGTTCTTAAATGTTCCTAGTTCCACTACATTGAAGGGAATATTCGCAGAATAAAAGAATTTGGAAATATTTCATCCAAATGTTCCTTTTGTTTGTCAGTAGTCTTAACAACGAATTCATTAATGCATGGCTGTAGTTTTAGTTTCGCGGTTGTAGAAGTAGAATTGAATGAATCACTAGCTTCAGAATCGTCGAATAATTCTACTGCACTCGATGAAGTTGAAGGTACGTCTACTTCTTCGCTTTGCACAACAGAAGCCACAATACCAGGGTCACTAACAGAAGTGGTTTTTCTAGCCGAACACTTTTTTAAGTGAGCTCTAATTCTTTCAATTTTGCAGCTGACTAGCTCATTACAGTGTTTACACTTACACTTGGAGTCACCATCAATTTTTAACACTTCAGACCACTCTTTTGCAATTTTTCTACCACTACCATTCACTTTAGGCATCATGAATTTTTAATTTCACCACCAAATGCACGTCAACAACTGATGTAACTGAACTAAAATAAAATCGGTAGTCCTCTGCTTTAAATATTTCTTTTAAGGGATTAGCGGATTCGGATGACATCATTTTTAATTTTTTGTAAAATGCAACTTTCATGTTTTCTATTATTTCGGCACGCGCGTAATTCATGTAAAGGGCGACCGCCGATCTCAAGCGCCAGCCGGTCGGCGTCGGCATTCAAAACAAAGTTAAGACTTTTTCTTCATAATACATACATAGTATTAGTAACACGTTTTTTATTACCATATGATTTTATAAGTACAAGATACAAGTCCGCTATGAATGCACAATCACAAAATTCACAAAAGCAATAGATGCGGTAAGCATAATACTTAATGAAAAAATAATGGAGTTTCGGTATTAAAAATTTAAAATCCACATTAAGGTATTAAAAAGTACCTACAAATGAATACGGGCAGTACAAAAACTAGCGGCAAATTGTAGCATTCATATTTTAAACAAAGCTTTTAACAGAAAAAACTCAGAAATCCGAAATACCCAGGAAAGCCCGAAAAAACCCGAAAAAACCCGAAAAAACCCGAAAAAACCCCCCATGGACCCACTGGGTTGGTTTTTTTCAAGAAAACCCGGGTATTTTCGAACCCTAAGTCATGCATTAGGATGAATCTGTTGTAACCAATGAAGTCAACGTATGGCACAACATGTTCTAACAAGATGTTTTCAACGTAATTGTTAGCTGTCATCCTTCCACGCACTTCTACAAGTTCTGTACGACCCTCCCAACTAATGCCTGCCCAAAACATTATCCCACCTCCTCCAAAACTGACGTTTGGAGTTAGTGCACAGTTGGAATATATTTCTCTAATTCTTCTGCACACAGTACGATTCTTGTTTCGTCGGTAAACATAACATGCTTCCATTGGTCAACCGTCCAGTCACCATATACTCTAGCAAATTGTAATCTGCGAACCCTAGCATTTTGAGTGAGTCGAGAGACTTTAGCAGGCCGTCTCGCTTTCAAATTTGCTTCCTTCAACCTTCGCCGAACTGTTTTGGAGCTAACATTAACTTGCTTCACATTTAAAAGTTGGTTTTTTAAATGAGTTGATGTTAAGGTACGATCTCCTAGTGACTGCAACTCTGCAACATTAAAAATCTGTCATCCCGGCGAGTTGTACACCGTCTCCATCCTTGACCAGGCCTCTTCTTGATATTTCCAGTTTGTCTGTGCCTGTTAAAAATTTTTGAAACCGCAGATTGAGTTATTCCAACAAATCTTGCAATATGGCTTTGTCTCCAACCAACATTTGACAAAGTCACAACCTTTGCTACCTCAACTTCAGTGCAACATCGAACTGCTGGCATTATCGAAGACAGTAATGCTACAGAATAATCAAAAAATGTTAAATTTTACCTCTGTACACCTAGGTTGACGAGCAAACTTACCTACTTAGAAAAGTTAAAAGTCAGGTGTGAACACGAAGTTTACTCAATTCGATTTTTAGAACACAATGATAGTTTCTGATACTTGCTTGTTATTGCCAGGCTTACTAGATACCTCAGTATCTAATATAAAATGCTGTCGCAGCTGTTCGTAACAAAGTTTCCCGAGAAATAAAAAATATCAAAAATATTCCATATTTTTGTCCATGAGTGTATAAGTTTGTCGGAAATCTTGTAAGCAGGTGCCGAAATATACGATACTACTGGTCTATAAATCTCTGACATATTCCGGACCAAAAATTAATAAACTAAACACACTTTTCAAAAAATTCAACTACAAACTAGCTTTGAAAACAAATAATTCCTTAGGAAAAATCATTAAAAACAGCAAAGACAAAACAGATAAAAAATTCAGATCGGGAGTTTACAAGTTAATTTGTGGGTCTTGCCCTAAGAACTTATTTACTTATGCAAATCATTTAAAGAAATTAAATTACATGAAACACAAGTAGTAATAAAATTTCAGGCAGGTAAAAACAGGTATAAATAGAAGTTTAGCATTGTAAACATTTAGTTCAGTACCAACATCTGAAGAAGCCACTGTGTAGGCGAAACAATCGTCATGTTTAATTAATAATAAATCTACGAAAACAAAGTTTACTCACTCGTTCACTGAAGCCACCTGAGTTTTCTCATTATGATTCTGACTCCCGACGGTTTGCCTTCGATTCCGGGCCCTGTCCGTATACCCGGGTGCCAAACTCCCCGAGTTACCATCACTGTGAGCCACCCCGAACTTTTTCCTCAAATTCTGCAACTCTTTCTTGTGTTGCACGTTTCTGTTGGCCAAAGAAACTTCCGGTTTATCTACAAAGCGAAAAATTAACTTAAAAAAACTTTTATTTCGAAAACAGTGCGAAAATATACCGTCTGCTAGGAGTAAGAGCCCTGGTTCGCAATGACTGCAAGTTTGGTGCCCCTCGTGAACATGACAGAGCAAAACGGTTGTACCTATTTGTATGTGCGCCCCGTGGGTGATTTCCAAGGGCTCGCTTTCTTGTTTGGACGTAGACATTCGTTTCCCGTTCAATAGAGTCCCATTTCTCGAACCCAAGTCCGTTACGAGAAAATGACCCTTTTCTTCATCGAAAGAGAACTTTAAATGGTGTTTGCTCACGTTAATATCAGGTATTAGAATGGAGTGGTCCCCCTCACGGCCCAGAGAGCCACCCTTATACGTTATGACGTACAGCGAACCTTGTTTTACGTTTGGAAACGACGATTTCTCGACAATCACTCTCATACATGGCGGCCATGCGTTTGCAGCTTCTAAAACACAGTTTTCATAGTTTTCATGCTAATTCAAGGTGTAACACAATAACAATCCGCTCTTTCTCAACTAATTCATCAAAAAGCACAAGCTTCCATGAATTGGTAAGAAAAAAGCTTATTATTGTACCATTCTCTTCAAAAATAAACCTCAAAGTACCGATTGAATTCGAATCTTCATCAGAATTACTTAAATTTTGGCTGCGATTTTCCTGGGAACTATCAGAACATTCCCCGTCTTCCAAGGAGTCTGGAGCAGACGTGTCTTGGCGTGTACGCTTCGTAGCCTGGAAAAATGTTCACGTTACTCTCTTTGATACATACCCAAGGCGATTTTACGAAGATTCTTTATGTTCATTTGACTGAACGACTGAGTAAGTGACTGCATAGCACAAGAAGTGTTTACCTGTAAAAAACTCAAGTATTCATAAAAAAAAACAGTTTATTACAAAAAAACTTACTTGTTCTGACTCCGGACATTTCTTTTTACGCTTTTTCCTTATTTTCGGTTTACTTTCTAAGGTTATCACAGTTTCTTTCGTAGGTTTCTGCTCCAGCTCAACTTGCGAGTAAAAATCGTACGTTTTTGTTTCTTGGTTGTACGTCATGTACGTCCCACTGTTCCCATCGTAATACAAACCATATTCCTACAATTACGTACTCAAAAATACGATATTTCGCATAAAAAATTACTCACGGCGTTATAATAATAACCAGAATTGTAATCGTAGTACATTCCTGACGTTTCTTCAAAAACGAAACCAGAATTTTGGGTTGCCAATTCAGCGGCTTCAACTATTTCTTCCGTTAATGTTTTCGGAGCACTCAAATTAACTTCTACGTCAGTTTGCGTACCAATATCTTTTCGCTACAACAAAAAATTAAAAACACCAAAAACACAGTTGATAGCTCTTACTTTCCGTCTAGCTTTCAATTTGTGTATTTTCCGTCTTTGTTTCTCAATATACTTCTTTAAAGTTTCAATAAATTCCAATACTTCAGGAAAATCTACAAGTTTTTCTTGCAATTTGAGGTTAAGTTCGAATTTCTTATGCGGTTTTCTCATGATATTTTCTTTAGTATGACTTTTAGCTTCTTCAGAAAAACTAGTAGATTCGCTGTTACTGTCTTCAAAGTTGCTCATTATTTTGAAATTGGAGATATTTGCCGAATTTTGGGTACTTTTGACACTTCTGACAGCGCTGTCATTCGCAGTTCGCCATTTTGTCATGGACGTTAATCGGAAATGGATTGATAAAAAGTCCGCGAAAATAAAATTCATTTACAACCAAAAGTAGTGACGTTTAATATTTTATTACTTTACGAACCGGTGGTACTGAAAAGGGATCAATCGTAGAACGAAGAGAATTCAGAAAAAGTTTTTTGGTTATATTTGAGAACAGTCCACTTTCACTAGATGTTTATGATAGATATGAATAATTTAATTTCCGAATCTTAGTTTAATTTAATAGCTTTGTATCAAAGACAAGATCTAATCGAGTCCTGCGTGTTTACAATTATTGTAAACTGAATCAGTGAGCCGAATCTGGCTCGCGTTCATCGGCATTCTATAAAAATAATGACTATGGCTCATCCATGACGGCATTATTTGTCCCCTTATTCTTATAACTATTAAGGTGCGGCTTTAATTGCGCTAATTACGCTTAATTCGGTGTCCCAATTTCTTTTATTCTTCTCTTAGTGCGTGTTTGATGATGTACTTATTAAAATATTTTATTTAATTTATTTTTGAATATATTCTGGTGACTTTCTGGTGACTTTCTAGTGACTTTTTGTTTTTACCAAGAACTGGTAACGTGTGAGCTGTCGTCGAGGGAGCATTTTCTTCCAAAATCTTCCCTTGGGTTCGGAATAAACACACCCTTTAAAAAATTTGCCGTGGTGAGTGGTTAGTTTACGGATTGATGGCTTATGTAATGTTTGAGTTTTTGTCGAAAAGTTGTATGGGTTTGAATGAGTGATGATTGTTGGAGCGAGTCAAATGTCATCGGGTGCATGATGGCGTTGGAATTTCGCCGAATTGGGATCGGAATGCCTTTTATATTTTTGGGATTTTTTTGGGTGCTGATGAGTTGAAGTTGTTCGGTTTCGGAAAGTTTTAAGAGTGTTCTTGAAGTGGAAATGTATGTACTTATTTGGGTTTGACGTGTTATAACGGTATTTGTTCAATACCGGTTTTTTAACATTTAGATTTGACGTATCATGCCATAAATATTACTTTTTTGCAGTTTTCCGTTTGTGTTTTCAGAGTAATGGCGGTAAATGTGTATTCAACGAACGTAACAACGGAAAATCTCTCGCGACATGATATGTTGGCATGGGTGAACGATTGTTTGCAGAGCAATTTCGCGAAAATTGAAGAACTATGCACTGGGGCCGCTTATTGCCAATTTATGGATATGCTTTTTCCTGGCTCTGTTCCTCTAAAAAGAGTCAAGTTTAAGACGAACTTGGAACACGAGTACATACAGAATTTCAAAGTTTTGCAGGCCGGATTTAAGAAAATGGGAGTTGAAAAGGTAAAGACATTTTAGTAATTTATTTTTCGTTGTGCCATTTTATTTGTACCCGTTTTGACTGTGATGCCCGCTTGCCTCGAAAAATTGTAGGTAATACCAATAGACAGGCTAGTAAAGGGCCGTTTTCAAGATAACTTCGAGTTTTTGCAATGGTTCAAGAAATTCTTCGACGCCAATTACGACGGCAGAGGCTACGATGCTTACGAAGCACGCGGCAACATTCCGTTAGGTTCTGCCGCCACTACTCACGATCACGGCGGTCTAATCTCCCAGGTGTCCAAGACGAGAAACGGTAAACAAAAAAAAAACACGTTTCGGTCATGTACTTACACCTGACTGACTGCACCGCCATCGCACTGCCGGGAATATCATTGCCACAATTTTTAGCGGGTTAGAATTATTGCTTTAACTGCCAGCCAGCTCAATTACATCAAGTTATAAGAATACGATTGGGGTTTTTATAGAAAATGTCGCGAAATTTGCGCCAGTTATTCATTTATATAAAGCGAATGAATTTAAAAATGGTGGAGGTATGAAATCAATATTTAGGACTAACTATTGCAATAATTAAAACTGGGAAATATTCTACTAGACCAGGAGCCCATAGACCAAAAATTGTGCATAATAGGTTTACTCCAAAAATGCCGGAGATGTTATGATTTTTGGGTCGTGGAGCACAGAAATGCCCATGCCAGTTTTTGTTTTTGGTACAGTGATGTGTGGCAGACCCGTAAATGTGTAAAAAATTGCTTAAAAAAGTATTATAGGTTTAGGACTGGGGTTTGCGGGAAGCGCTAAATAATAAAAAGTAATCCAGGGAACGCGGTTCGCTTGTTGTGAATTCTGGGACACTGACCCGCTGCAGGGGTCAAACTGTGTAAATAAATCACCCCAAAAAAAATCGTAGGTTTACGCATGGGGATTGGAGGGATCTCCTAATTTACCCCCAAACATCATGAATGTCGACTCCCATTCATTTTGGTTGGTACAAAGAGGCGCCACTATCGCGACATTTTGTAAATTCACTCAGGTAAAAAAAATCATAAGTTTATGAATGGCGTTCAGTAACTTGTTTAATATAAACATACTGAGTGCGAAAATACATTCGCCATCGTTGAAAAGTGGTACAAAAGTCTTGCCATTCACGATAATTGATTGTGCACTGAAGCTTCGTTCCTACTGCGTGTAGATTACTGCGGTAAATAGGAAATGCAAGAAATTTAAAACAAATTAAAATGGTTCTATATGAAACGTTTAGCTGCACATACCAGACAGGCGATATTCCAGAAGAATACAAACGGAACATCATAGTAGCTTTGCCAAAAAGGAAAGGCGCGGATACGTGTGGAAATTTTAGAACGATCAGTTTGACTTCCCACGTGTCAAAAATTTTAACTAGAATTGTGCAAAGAAGGATGGAGAAAAGGGCGGAAGAAATATTAGGAGAAGATCAGTTCGGATTTAGAAGAAATAGGGGAACGCGTGAGACCATTCTAGCTTTACGACTACTGATAGAAAAAGCAATAGAAAAGGGAAAGAGACCCTATAAAGGATTTGCAGATTTGGAAAAAGCCTTCGACAATGTGAAATGGAGGAAGATGTTCGAAGTGCCCAAAACGGTAGGGATTAAGTATATAGTTAGGGAGCTGGTATAGTAAATTATGACTGTATTTTCTACCATGCCGGACATTATTAATCTTAATGTATGCAACAAGAGGAAGAAGAATATGACTATGAGAAAGTTGCATCTGAGTCGCACCGCAGATGGCGCTCTTAAGAAAAGTTTCGAATCGTCTGGCACCCACTCGCAACTATCTAATGTGTCTGGCATTGATATTTTGGCATTCTTCATAATACAAAAATTCAGTAAAAGAAAAATCTGTTGGTAGAAAATACGTCACGTGACGCTCCTGCTTAAGATAAGTTTGGGGTTCTCTGGCACCCACTCACGACTTATAATGTATCTGATTCTTCTTTTACTGACTATTTGTATCATGAAGAATGCCAAAATATCAATGCCAGACACATTAGATAGTCGCGAGTGGGTGCCAGACGATTCTAAACTTTTCTTAAGAGCGCCATCTGCGGTGCAACTCAGATGCAACTTTCTCATAGTCATATTCTTCTTCCTCTTGTTGCATACATTAAGATTAATAATGTCCGGCATGGTAGAAAATACAGTTATAATTTACTATACCGGCTCCCTAACTAATAGGGATAGAAGAATAATTTATTCATAATCTACACAAAGAGCAAACGGCAGTTATAGAATTTGAGCAGGAACATAGAGAAGTAAATATCCGAAAGGGAGTGAGGCAGGGACGTGCATTATCGCCTCTAGTTCTCAATTTATATATCGAAGATGCGATGAATATTGTTGAAGACATCAGAATAGCTGCTGGAATTAATATACAGGGTCAAACTATTAATATGCTCAGATTTTTTTTTTTTTTTTTTTTTTTTTAATGAAAATTCTTTATTTTGAAAAAGAAGTTACAGATCTTAAGAGACCAGTTGGTCCCATCCAGATCTTGTACATTAGGTAAGGTACATTGTATTGATATACCGTCAACTGGGGAAACATTAACCCAATTTTTAGGTTTCTTTTGCCATAAGTTGACGAAATTGCGGCAAAACCGCAAGGTATCTAGGAATAATTTGCTTTCTGCATTATCTGATGACAAAAGATCTGATTTATGTACGCATCGCTCTTATAAAAATTTTCAGTATGTCAGAATTTTTTTTTTAAAAAGTGGGCCAATGTTACCTTTAAAAATTTTAACTTTGACCCACTATCTAAAAACCCTATCAAATGCCTACGGAAATGCCCGTGGGCCAAAGTTGTCATAAATCGCTATCTAAATGACCCGACTATATACAATTTTCGCATCGATTTAGCTATTTTTGAAGAGAACTCTCAAAAATGATACAAATGTGCAGAAATATACTTATTATTCAAATATTAAAACAAAAAAAACATTCTCATAAACTTTTAGAACAAAGATGCAATGTATAACATCAAATTGTAATGAAGTAAATCGCATACTACACAAAATTGTCCAGTTCAGGTACAACATATTGGTTCCTTTTTGAAATAAGTCTCGGCGCATTAATTTTGAATAATATTTCATCCCATGTGTATAGCGCATTGTCTTCCCTTTGTGGCCACTTCCAGAACTTAATGCGCTTCTCCATGCAATCAACATTCGCTCCTTCTTGAGATATGGCGGTTATTTTCCCAGGATAGCGTTGTTCATTGAAAAGGATAACAACAAAATCGTCAATGTCGTACTTCGGCGCTTCTACCGAGGGTTCAGTAATATCGTTGCCGATGTCTATCTGATTGTCTTCTAGAAAATGTTTCGGTGAGATTGTCTGAGTCCAACTGTATTTCAGTGTCCTCATCTTCGGAGGAGGATTCTGGAAGTGGGGCCTTTTTCTGACGCTTTCTGCTGGAAAGATTCGATGGACCCGGTTCATTCAGTTTTTCCATATCTGCTGTCGAAATGCTTTTGCCTGCAGGAACATCGAGCTTCTTTCTCTTTTTCCTTGATAAATCTAGTCTAATATATGCTTCTCTTTTCTTCTCTAATTGTTCCAAAAACGCCTCCCCTATACTGTCTTTATCTGATGCAGTTATATGTTTCGGAAGGCGACTGAGTAGCATTTGTCGGTCTAAGGGATAAATCCCACATTTCTTAAATCCAGCTATTAAGTTTTTGTCTCCATTTTCTTGCAACTGTATGCACAGTTCTTTCAACAAGGACGGAAAAATGTCTTTTGGAATGGTAGAATAATTGGAACCAGATTTGGATTCTTTCCATTTCGTCAATATTGATCGCCACAGCCGTTTCATAGGGGCAAAAAATGCTACATCAAGTGGCTGGGTGAGATGTGTTGTGTTGGGGGGCAAACACACAAATTTAATGCTCCTTTGCTCACATAATTCAATTACCCGAAAGCTAATATGGGAAGATAGATTATCCCCTATTAGGACAACAGGACCGTCTTCATTTCTAACAACCGGCAAAAAATGGAATTCGAACCAATCTTCAAAAGTTGGAAGATCAAACCATCCGCTTTTGGATCGATTGTATCTTGCTTGGACAGGACCGTTTTCAGTCCATGTCGACCATAAGTGTTCCGCTTTGTAGACTACATAAGGAGAAAGCCATCTCCCATCTGCACTGCCACAAAACATGAGAGATGTCGAATTTTTGCTAAAATTGCAAATTTTTTCCACATATTTTGAACCACGCTTACACAAAACTTTTCTATTGCCTGGATCGTCGCTCAAGTTTGTCTCATCATAATTCCAAATTCGCGAAGGTGGCACATCTTGTAGCTCTGTTGCTAAATTGTCTAGATATTCGTTAATTACATCCTCCCCTACTTGTGCACGAGCCTTTTTAATGTTTGATGACATACGCAGTGAAAGAAGTGCGTGTCGCTTCAAAAACAATTTCGTCCACTCGTATCCAGGAATGTTGTCTTTAAATCTGCTGATTTGCAAGCCCTTTTTCTCAAGATAGCTTCTTACAACCATCCTGAAATCCATTTCATTTACAGGGAAACCAAAATCGGACATTTTTATTAGGTGCTGTTCAAAACAATTTTCTTCCTCCTCAGTAAAAATGCAGGACCTCCCAACTCTTTTTGTGTGTGCCCCTTTCAATTTATTTTTGATAGTTGATCTGGATATTCCATAGTGGCGAGTAGCTACTCTTTGACTCATTTCTTTTGATCGTATAGAACGCAAACAATCTTCTAATTTTTCTGGGGTGTAATTTGCGTATGAACGCAAACCCAGTGGTTTTTGTTTTGATCTGGCCATATTAGACCTGCAACAAAATAACCAAAAGTTGCATTAACGTTGATTTTCTTTTGTTTTTTATCTCCAGAGTCAAGTGAGAAAATTAAAAGAGCAGTGCCACTTATAGGGCTAACTTTGGCCCGGGCCAAAGTTGAACCAAAAATCGGGACAAAGTTACACAAACTGATCAATTTCTTTTTGGGTCAAAAGTCATTAATATAATTGGTTTCTGCCACTTATATGCTCATTATACAATCACATAAGAATAATGTATTGCACTTACCATTTGAAAATACTGATACACGCAGCACTCACACGCAGAAGTTTGAAACGCAACCCGAAACGCAAATAGTGCACCTGGTAACATGAACGCAGCCAAAGTGAAGCTAGCTGTAGAAACTTTTGCTACAGGTAACATACTTTCAGTATAATGCTACCATCTATGATTTAAGAGCGAAAACACAGTTATAGGTCAATTCGTTTAAAAGTTATTGCAGATACAATCTTTTTCCAGTTGGTGGGTTAAAGTTACCACCAAAAGGGCAAAGTTACCTCAATTGACGGTACCTAATTATATTCAAAAATAGCTTAAACCTAATTTCCTAAGTAACTTAAGACTTAAGAGCTAAAACAGTATTGCACTTAACTCGTAAACCATAAGTAAAATATGATATACTGTCTTCTTAGGTATCTACGTTAAGGTCAGGTTAGGTCTTTGGTTTTTCAGGTACTGATGCAAGTCTGTTTTAAATTTCTTTTTGTTCATTTGATCTTTAATGCAGTCTGGCAACTCATTGTAATAGTTAGTTGCCTTGTTTGTAACTGTATTCTGTGATTTCTTTGTCCTGTGTTGCTGTTTATGGTATTTTTTTGCTGATCTTGTGTTATGGTTGTGAATATCTTGATTTTTTATCAGTTTTACAGCAGTCTGCGAATGCTCAAGTTTAATTTAATAAGTTTACATGATTCGTAGCGTATAATTTCTCTTATGTTAAGCAGTCCCGTTTCTCGATATACCTGTACTGTTGGAGTTAAAACATTCATGTTAAATAATATTTTAATTACCCTATTTTGTGTTCTCTGTAGTCTTTGTATGTCTGTCTGGTTGGATCCACCCCATATACTTGATAAGTAAGTCAGCTGCGGATATACGTGGGCATAGTATATTATTTTCTTAATTTTGCTGCTTAATACATGTGCCGTTCTTCTTATTTGTCCCATTATTTGCTTAATTCGGGTACTAATGTGGTTTATGTGGTCCTTAAAGGTTATTTTATGGTCTATTATCAAACCCAGGTATTTAAACTCTTCCCTTTTTTCTATCTTCATTTTATTGATGTTTACTATTTCAGTGCAATTTTCTGGCCAGCTTCCTATATTTGTATAGCTACATTTATTTTCATTCAGTATCATCTTGTTACATCTGCACCATTTTTCTATTTTTTGTATGTCAGCCTTCATGCCTTCTATTGTACTTTGAGCGTCACCATCATAGAATATAATCGAGTCATCTGCATATAGTGTCATGTTTCCTTGTAGGCCTACATTTGTTATGTCATTCACGTAAATTAAGAATAGAACTGGTCCCAGTATGGACCCCTGTGGTACACCATGTTTGATTTTTTTTATTTCACTACAAACTCCATTGACCACTGTGTACTGTGTTCGATTTTCCATATAGTTTCTAAATAACTTTTGTACTGGTCCAGTAATACCGATCTTTTCAAGTTTTTTTAATAAAATTTCATGATTTATAATGTCAAAGGCTTTTTTAAAGTCTAGTATGAGCCCTCTTAGTTTTCTTTTTTTGTCTATTTGGTGGTATATATATTGTGTAAGGTTGACTACTGCCGTTTCTGTGTTCCGTTTGGTAACAAAACCATTCTGACTAGAGCTCATAAATCCTATATCTTCCAAAAATCGTACGAGTCTTACGTGCATTACCTTTTCATAAATCTTTGAAAACGCTGGCAATATAGAAATGGGTCTGTAGTTATTTATGTCCTGTTTATTACCTTCTTTATGTATGGGTACAACTTTGGCTACTTTTAACTCATCTGGGAATCTACATAATTTTATCTCTTTATTTATTATGTCTGCAATTGCTGGAGAAAGTATATGCTTCAATCGTTTTATTATGCCTATTTTTATTTCATCATGACCTGGTGATGCATTCGCTTTAAGGTTTTTGATGACAGTCTCGATTTCCTCAGTAGTGGTTAATTTTAAATACAGTGATCGGCCAGTTTCCCATTCTAGAGTGTTGCACGAAATGTTCGTACATGTCTGTACTTTTTGCAATATTTGTTCAGCTATCCCAGTGAAAAAGTTGTTAAATGAATTACTAATTTCTTTACGGTCCTCCACAGTTTGTTTCTTATCGTTTGTTATTTTAGTGCATTGTTCATGGCCTTTCTTTGCTATAATCATGCTTTCCTTAATTACATTCCAAAATTTCTTTGAAGAATTTCCTGCATTTATCAACCTTTCCTGAAAATACTGTTTCTTATTGTGTTTTATCAAATGTTTGATCTCTTTCGTTTTACTTTTTAATTTCTCCTTTAGGTATTCGTTGTTTGGATATTTACGGAGGTTTTTGTACAAGTAATCTCTGTCTGTAATTTTATTTTGTAGCTCTTTTGTAAACCAGCCTTCATTTATATTTTCAGCATAAGTTTTTTCAGTAGTTGTAGTTTCAGTTTTTAATCCAGTTTTTATAATTTCAGTTAATTGCAAGAACGTCGTCAGGTTTGTTTTTTCTTTTTGTATTCTTCCTTTTATATTGTCTTCTAAGTTATTGTAATTAATTGTTGTTATTTTATATTTTTGCTTTGGTCTGCTCACTTTTGGTTTTGTATTTAATTTCACTAAAATAACTTTATGATCTGATAATATATTATCTTCCAGTTCATATTTTATTTAATCTGATGGAATATCTGTTATAATGTGGTCAATTATAGATTTGGTGTTTCCACCATTACCCGTTCTAGTTTCTTGTCCCTCTTTTATCTCATTGATTACGCTAAAACCATAGTTCTTTATTGTGCTAGTGTATTCATTCGTAATTCTGTCTTCTTTAAGGAGGTTTATATTTGCATCACCTATTATGATTGCATCTCTGCAAGTATACAGGCAATTTTCCAAAGTTTCCATAAATTGGACTTTACTATTAGATGGCTGTCTGTACATTACACCAACAGTTATTTTCAGTTGCTCTAAATATAATACTATAATTTCATTTCCATTTTCATTGACAGCATATTTTGTTTGAAAGTTTATCAAGTTATTTACATATATTGCTTCCCCTCCCCCTCTACTTTTTCGGCAGATATGTGTGCAATTGTATCCTTTGATTTGCATTCCTTTTATTTCATTATCGTAGAGCCAAGTCTCATTTATCAGTACTATGTCTGCACCTTCTTGCTTTATTAAGAGTTCAAGTTCGTCAATTTTATGCCTAAGACTACGTATATTAATGTATAAGATGGTAACTTTGCCAATATTTTTACTAATTACCATTAATCAAAAAAATAAATTCTACTTAACTATACTTTTCTATGTACTACTAAAACAACAAACTACTAGCAGTTCTAACTCTTAACTCACGCTCCTGTTTATTGCTCTGTTCAGCAGCTTGTTGACCTGCATTACCGAGTCCAACTTTAAAACTTCTGAGTTTGCCTCTTCTCGCGCAATGATATAGCAGTATTAGCATCCAGCGATCCAGCAAAGAAGAATTAGGAAGGACTCTGAACGAAATGGAAGCGGTTTTGACGGAGGGCTATGGTATGAAGATCAATAAAAAGAAAACCGAAATTTTGTTGTGTAGGGGGCGTGAAAATAGGGCTAAAACTAAAATACAAATAGGAAACGAGAAGATAGAGGAAGTCTCAGATTTCTGCTATTTAGGAAGTCAAATAACTCTATATTTAAGACAAAGAATAGCGCAGGGCCGAGTTGCATTTAAAAAAAGAAACAACTATTATGCTCGGAAATGATAAATGTAGAAACTCGGAAGAGGCTCTTAAAAACGTATGTATGGAGTACAGCAGTGTCCGGGTGCGAAACTTGGACGATAGGAGAAGCGGATAGGAAAAAATTAGAAGCATTTGGAATGTGGAGCTATAGACGCATGACGAAGATACCGTTGGTAGATAAGGTTAGCAACAGAGAGGTATTAGAAAAAGTTGGAGAAAAGCGAAATTTATGGAAGACAGTAAGGAATAGGAGAGATAGGATAGTAGGACACCTTCTGAGGCGCGAAGGCTTAGTTCGCAACATACTAGAGTCAGAGATAGGAATAAAAAGTGGCAAGGGTAGGCCGAGAGATTGGACTACTGCTCTCAAGTAGTTAGGGATATAGGATGTTCAACTTTTAGGGAAAAGCGTAGGTTAGCTCAGGATAGGAAAGATGGAGGCACGCGTCCAACCAGTCTTCGGACTGAAATCTTTATGATGAAGGATGAAAATTTATAAGTGCTTTCTTTCAAGCTTTCTAGCGGGCCCTTGTACCACTGTTCAATGATAAGGAATGTATTTTTGTACTCACCAGGTTCATCATAATCAAATTCTTGAATGCCATTCATAAACTTACGATTTTTTTACGTAAGTTTTTTTTTTTACAAAATGTTGCGTCTCTAGCGCCCCCCTGTACCAATACTTGAATACTCGACTTTTGCAAACCCCAGTCCTAAACCTATAATACTTTTTTAAGCAATTTTTTTACACATTTACAGGTCTGCCACACATCACTGTACCAAAAACAAAAACTGGCATGGGCATTTCTGTGCTCCACGACCCAAAAATCATAACATCTCAGGCATTTTTGGAGTAAACCTATTATGCACAATTTTTGGTCTATGGGCTCCTGGTCTATACGGGGTATTAGAAATTAACAGATCATCATCATAAAGTTTTCAGTCCGAATTTACCCAAAAGTTGGAAGTCCTACATCTCTAACTATTTGAGAGCAGTTAGTAGTCTAATCTGGACCTACCTCTACCTCTTTTTATTTCTATCTTCATACCACAGCCCTCCGTCAAAACCGCTTCCATTTCGTTCAGAGCCCTTATTGCACTTTTCTTTTTAAAAATCCTAAAACTATTTTCATCTTTCAAGTAAGTAGGCGAATTATTAAAATAAGAATATCCCTTAACAAACACTTGATTTTGAGCAAATGCAGTAGTTGCATGAGGTACGAAAATGTCTTCCCTTCTTCTTGTGTAGTAATCATGCACATCCGTTCATAGTTTAACTGGATCATCCATATGAAGCATATTATGTTTTATTTTATATACAAAAATCTGTCATACCCAATTTTCTGCGCAACACTCATAAACGAAGCGTCTCCAACATAAACGAAATACTAGTATACCTGCTGCAGTTCAATATAGCTCGCATTGCTTTATTTTGTCTTTTCTGAAACTCCCGAACAAAAAAATCCGTCACCATATACAGGGTGGGGCAAACTCCTGGGGATGGACGATAGAGGCCATACGGTTATACTTAGAAAGAAAAACTAATAACAAACTCTATCTCGTTTCAAAAATTCTATTCCATAAAAATATTTTCAATTATATCAGGTGCGTCCAAATAGTTGGAATTAAGTACAACTTTGTTATTTCTTATGGAATGTGTATAATTTTATATTTTTTCCGGCTTCAAAATGATAATTTAATGTTACTTTGATAACATGATTCTATGTCTATTGTTAATGGTTATTGAGAAATAAATTTTTTCCCGAAAATTTTGACAGATAAATAGTACATTTCAAAAATTTATATCTCGAAATTGGTAGAAGTTAAGAAGATGAAATTGGTATTGGTATTGGTAAATATCATGTAGTTTTTGACAGATTTGTTGAATATTATTTATACTATACAGGGTGTTTGCAAAAAGATGTTTTCTGAAACTGTCGAAAAAACATCAAAAAGTCGATTTTTTCAAATGGAATTGTATATTTTTTCTTGCACTATCTGAAAGAGCTCAAAATTTTGAATGAAAGTGGCCAATAATAGACTAATGTTACACAATGAAGTTTTTTAGAAAAATCCTGTTTTCTTCAATTTTATGTAAGAATGAGGGATCGTGAAAATATCATTAGCCTTGAACGATTATTGCTTGTCAATCTGGAAATGGGTTATTGTTATAATTTTGCTAAGAATTTAATGTCATTGCTATCATGTATTGTTATTGGTGTTATTTTTTCATTTGTGTTGTTCCCGATTATTGTTTTCGTTTCAGTTTTGTCATCAATTTAAATTCATTGTTACATTCTCTTGCACCCTGTAAAAGGCTTATGAAAATAATTCATGTTCATGAGAACGGTTAACAAAATACTAAAGTTACATAAATGAAGAGAGTTTCATAACTTTTTTCATATTAAAAATCACAACAATATTAGATTTATGGCTACCTTTGGATTATCATTATTATTAATTTTATCTTTTTATTTTGTTGTACCTCTAATAAATTTCTTTAATAAATAAAAAAATATTTTTTTAAGAAAACATTAAAAACAAAAGCAAACATTATGCAGGTTGAATTTTTATTAAACTTTGTTACAAATCAAAATAATTAATCTGTAAATAATGAGCAGATTACAACAAATGCTCAATGATCTGGCCATTTTCATTGGAACAAAGAGCAATTCTTTGATGAAAGGATCTATCCACGTTATCCAAAACTTCGGGAGTAATAGCCGAGAATGCATTTTGAATTCGTATAGGCGCATGTCTTCTGGTGTGGTAGGAGGAATACTAAACACAATGTCTTTCACGTAACCCCAAAGAAAAAAGTCTAATTTATTTAAATCAGGACTCCTTGCAGGCCACGGATTTTGACTCCCAATCCCTATTCACTGTTCTCCAAAATTTTCATTCAAAAAATTTTGAACTAATCTTGCGCTGTAGGCTGGAGCTCCATCATGCTGAAACCACATATTTTCAATATTAACTTCTTCATTGGCTTCATCAATAAGTACAGGTAAGTTGTTTTGCAAAAAATTGTGGTAAACATTTGCATTTAATCTTCCTTCAAAAAAATGTGGCCCAATTACATTTCTTCCAATTATTCCTCCCCAAACATTCACTGACCACTGTCAGACCACTGTGTACAAAATATTTTTGGAAAAATCTTCATTTTCTGTCAGTTTCCCCTGAGCCCAATCACAAAATAAGGTTCTGTTGACATGATCTTGTTCATTTAAAAAGTGGCATGTTCGGGGTTTATAATCATGGTAACGGTTTTCTTTTAAAACTCTATGTATGCTTCTCCTGAAAATATTCAATTCTGTTTCAATTCTTCTGCCACTTGTCTGCGGATTTTCAGCTATTGCCAGCTATACATTTTCCTTTGTCACATCGGTTAATACGGATTTGGTTATTTCATTGCGTTTTTCGTAGAGAACAAAACCAGTTCTTTCAAATCTATCCACCAATCTCTGGAAAGCTTCCACGCGTGGATGACGACGCTGTTCATATCTTTGCCCATGTACTCGAGAAGCCAGAAGAGAATTTCTGTTGCATTCAATAAATACGGACAGCATATCAACAAGTTCTTGTTGTTGGAAATTCATTTTAAAAAAATAATAAAATTGGTGATTAAACACAAAGACAGAAATGAAAACAACAAACGGGAACAACAAAAACAATTACTTGTAACACCAATAATAATGACAATGAATTCATTACAGAACAAGATTATAACAATAAACCCATTTTCAGATTGACAAGCAATAATCGTTCAAGGCTAATGATATTTTCACGATCCCTCATTTTTACATAAAATTGAAGAAAACGGGATTTTGCTAAAAAACTTCATTATGTAACATTAGTTTATTTTGCCATTTTCATTCCAAATTTTGAGCTCTTTCAGATAGTGCAAGAAAAAATATACAATTCCATTTGAAAAATTCGACTTTTTGATGTTTTTTCGACAGTTTCAGAAAACATCTTTTTGCAAACATCCTGTATAGTATAAATAATATTCAACAAATCTGTCAAAAACTACATGATATTTACCAATACCAATACCAATTTCATCCTCTTAACTTCTACCAATTTCGAGATATAAATTTTTGAAATTTACTATTTATCTGTCAAAATTTTCGGGAAAAAATTTATTTCTCAATAACCATTAACAATAGACATGGAATCATGTTATCAAAGTAACATTAAATTATCATTTTGAAGTCGGAAAAAATATAAAATTATACACATTCCATAAGAAATAACAAAGTTGTACTTAATTCCAACTATTTGGACGCACCTGGTATAATTGAAAATATTTTTATGGAATAGAATTTTTGAAACGAGATAGGGTTTGTTATTAGTTTTTCTTTCTAACTATAACCGTATGGCCCCTATCGTCCATCCCCAGGAGTTTGCCCCACCCTGTATAGAACCGTTGGGCAATATTCAAAATTCGGGGCAACCATAGTTTTATATACAAGCAGCCGTGACCAACAGCTAAGTTTGCCACTTATTCTAGACAGAAGGCCCACTCTTTGCGATACTTTCTTCAAGACATAACTAGCATGCTCTTTAAAATTCAACTCATTGTCTATAATAACCCCTAAGTACTTAATTTTGCAAACACGCTTTAACTCGATTTCATTCAACCATATGGGACACAATTGATTTGCTACAGTCTTGCCCCCCAAATACATCACTTCAGTCTTATTAGCATTTATAACCACCATATTGTTCTTCAACCACCTAGAAATTGCCTTCAGTTCACATTTCTATACAACGCTTATCCAACGTATCGACAATGTCATTTATGTACAATATAAACAGTACCGGCCCCAACACTGAACCCTGCGGCACACCATGTGTTGTTTGAACCTTCCCTGAAGTTGAATTATTGTACTTCACCACTTGGAATTTATCGCTCAAATAACTTTCAAACCACTTCAGTGCACTGCCCCCCACACCCATTTTCTTTAATTTGCACATCATCAAGTCACGATTCACCGTCTCAAAAGCCCTTCTGTAATCCGCCCCAACACATTTTTTTCTGTATAAAGCATCCTCCCATCTGCCAATAACTGTTTGTACTTCTGTTTCACAAGAGCGCCCTTTTTTGAATCCCACTTGATGTGGTGTTAGGATATTGTGGTCTTCCATAAATTTTGTGAGCTGGTCCTCTACTATGGTCTCCAACACCTTTTCATATGGAGGTAGCATATTTATGGGTCGAAATTCCTCACACTGTACTGTATTTATTACTTTTTCCACTGGTACCACTGTCGATAACTTCCATGTTTCCGGGAATATTCCTGTATTCAACGAAGAGTTGACTATTTCAAGGAGTCTATGCCCCAACATCTCAAACACACATTTCAACAATCTAGAGTTAATTCCATTTGTGCTACTCTCTTTATTTGATAAATTTTTTAACCACTCTCCTTAAGTCCATCATCTTTACCTCCTCTAATTTTGTGAGTAATAAACCATCCTCTATTTCCTCCAAATTAATTGTTGTGTCGCCAATAACATCTGCAAGTAATCTATCTATGCTCTCCAGGAAATAGACATTAAATCTATTGGCTATTTCTAACTCGTTGAAAACTTTGTCATATTAGTTTTCCTTATCATATTGATGATCTTGTTTCTATGTTGCCTGTAACTATTTCATTTGAAATGATAATTCATCAGATCTTTTTAGATTTCTACAGAGTTTCCGCTTTTCTACTGGCTCCAGCTTCGCTACCTTCACCTTACCAAATGATCTGTTATTTTTGGGCTATTAAGTACCTGACAATTCTTCTATCCCTAGACTTCATCCCTACATTTTTGAGTACTTCGAACATCTTCCAATTTACATTGTTGAAGGCTTTTTCCAAATCTACAAATCCTGTATAGGAGTATAGGCAGTCTTTCCTTTTTTTATTGTCAGTAAATTTCAAAATTTTGCATTTTTTCCTATGAATTTGCCATTTAATTGCTCGTACCCTGTATAATATTTTCTGTTTTTCATAGCTGCAACAGTTACTCCCAGATGTTTAAATTTAACCAAAACACCATTGCCACAGCTTTATACATTCTTGAGCTATTTAAGTTTTAAAATCCCTCTACATTTGTCGAAATCTTTACGAAAACTGAAATTTGCTGAGCCGACAGTTAAGGCGAAAAAGAAACCCAGCACCTGGTGATCTATTGGCTGCGACCTTCTTTATTTTTTCGCATCATTTTTATTATTTGTTATTTTTTTTTCGATATTTTTGATTTCGGCACGACCGTGTCCTGCATGTGTCGGTGATTGTGGCTTTTCTCTTTTTGTTTTTGGGCGCGTAGATAGTGCAGATAGACAAGCTGGTGAAGGGGAGGTTCCAGGATAATTTCGAGTTTTTGCAATGGTTCAAGAAGTTCTTCGACGCTAATTACCGGGGGACCGAGTATGACGCGCTCGGCATTAGAAACGGAGAGGCGATGGGCGGCGGATCGACGAAATCCTCCCTGATAGCCGCCCGGAAACCTTCGCCCATGAAAGTCAAACCCATCGCCAAAGCCAGTATGTCCCATTTGTTTTTCATCGTCATCTTTCTCAGCTTTTTTATAGTTTTGTAAATATTTTTCTTCGACGCCCAGTGCAGTCAGTTTTTTTGAGCTCTTGTTTTACGGGGCGGTTCAGCAGAATTTCGATGTTTTAGTGCCCAAAGTGCAGACCGTTCGTCCGAGCGTTAAAACGACCAACGTGGTCACGAATCGCGGGGACGCTGGCAAAATCGAGGAACTCAACAGTCAAATTCTCGAGATGAAGGTACACTTGCGCGATTTTCTTGCGAACGGAGGTTATTTACTGTTTTGTTCAGGTGACGGTCGAAGGTTTGGAAAAAGAGCGAGATTTTTACTTCGGGAAGCTGAGAGACATAGAGGTGATGTGCCAGGAGGTGGTGGACGAAGGCAGCCCCTTGATAGCGAAAATACTGGATGTCTTATACGCGACGGAGGTACTTAATTTTTTAAATCTTTTTCGGGCAATTCTGGACATGGTTTTACGGGATACAACACTCCTAAGCTCGAAGATTTAATGTCAGATTAAAAAGTCGATATTTTTGTTTCGAATTAACTCTTGGGGTTCATTTTGGGCCCGAAATGTGGGCATACTTCAGGACTTCGTTACGGGATCCTGCAGGGGATTGAACACTTCAGCAGTAGTTCGGAAATTTTTACTGAACAGTATCATCTCCACTCTCACCTGCCTGTATTCTCTCTCCACCAGCACCTCTTTAACACATGTCCCCATGTTCTCTTCTCCGCCCCATATACCCTACACATTCTTCTGTCTTCGCTTTTCCAATACCTTCCACCTCTCATTTCCCTTCCCCTACTTCGTAGATATCTCGGCAGTCCCGCCGTCCCTTATTTCTTTATATTTGCTGTTGTATCTTGATTGTCTTATTTTCTCTTCTTTATCCTGCACTTGTATTTGCCTGTCTCTCTCCTCTACCTCTCTCACCATGTCCCATCCTGCTGTTCTCAAGTTCTCCACTTCTTCTGCTGCATAGCCTCGCTCCTGATAAAATTTCTCTCGCCTCTCCTCCCACTTCGATTTTTCTCTTCCTCTCTTCCGTATTTCTTCCCAACTGTGCCTGGCTAACTCGTTCCCGCCACCACCTCTCAACTTTTCCTCATATTTCGTGGCTCTCTTTCCTGCCCTGGTTCTTAATTTTTCTCTATTTGTTTCGTCTCTTGCCATGTACCCTGGCATTATCCAATCTAAGCCCAGTGTCGTCCATCTTATGTACTTTCCCTGGATCCTCTCTATCTTCTCTCTCTCTTCCTACCCCCACATTTCTGCTCCATACATGACTACACTGCTCACTAATGCATCAATCAACTGTACTCTACCATTCGCCCCCAAAATTCCTCTTTCCATACCTGCTTCATTGCTGTTGTTGCCTTTCTCTTACTTCTCTTACATACTTCTCTTGGCCCCCTTTCTTTTGTAAAGTGAATCCTAGGTATTTAAACTCCACCAACCTCCTCCAACTCTTCCCCTTTCCACTCCCACTTCTCTATGCAACTTCTCAGTGTTCCTCTTCCAAATCCATGCTTGGTTTTCTTTCAGTCATTCAACAAAAATTTCCGGCGCATTGATAAGTGTTTGAACCTTTGGTATTGAATTTTTATTCTGACATCGCACCCGTGAAATTTTCGGGTTCAGGTGAGTGAAAATGTATCGATAGCTTTGTTAAGTGTGAAGTTTTTTTGCGGCGCAATTCTGATTGTTTTCGTTTAGGAGGGTTTCGCGCCCCCGGATGAGGTGGAGAGCGTCCCCGGCGAGGAAGACGAGTACTAGTTTGGCTGTTAAGTGATCAAACCCGCGCGTTATTTTCTGATCAGAAAAAAAAGAACATTTCTCTCGTCTTCGTTTGTCTGTCACCGGTTCTCCTTACTTATTTACGGATAATTGATATTTTAAGGTTGGTTATATTATTTGGAAAAAAAGAGAAACGATACTAGTGGCGCAATTGTTGATAAATTTTTTTTTCTGGTTGAAGTCATTATTTTTTTTGTGTATACCTATTTATCACGGTGTTGCCTGTTTGCGCTGGTGAGGAGCTCATGTTTTTAGAAGCGTTAATATATTCTATGAAGGATCTTTTAAACTTTATTATTGTCATTCGCAAAATGGTATGTCTTATATACTGTGTTGTGTTTTTTTTTCGTTTTATTCTTACGATAATTTGCGTTTATTGCTAGCGTTTGTGGAATTTAATATGTAATAAATAAAATTTTATTGTAAGTTTGTTTTTTTTATTCATTCTTCTGCAGAAATTTGTCTTGGAGCATCAGTTTACAATGTAAGTACAAAAGTTGTAAGAATATTCTATAAAAGCCACTATTTGTATAATTCTATTTGTATAATTCTAAATTCATGTGTGTCAGTTACTCTTTTGAGATTAATTCACCATCTGGTGGGATTTTCTCCAACTTTTATATCCTCAAATTTTGCATTGGCGTTGAACGCCACGCTATAAATGAAGGTTACTGTAATTTAGTGGCGCTATCTTCTATACAAAAGTTGCAACTATTTAATTATGCTGCCCTCACCTGTCGGTAAGAAGCTAAACTACGGGTAAGTAGACGGTGTTGTAGGTAACTAATATTATTGACTACATCCGTAAATTTCTGAAAGATGGGGGTGTCTTTCACAATTTTCTGGCATGGCTCTGTAAGAGAAACATTGGGCTTTGATGACGTGTTATTTATATCCGGATGACTGAGTACTCCATGGACAAAAGGTTGTAGGTTACTTACATTCCATATATGGGCTTGCAGGCCCGTTCCAAAATTCTTCACACTGCCAACAGACGATAACCGCAAATGCCGGCAACACTGTCGTGGAATAAATGTCAATATATTAGGCATCAACGCGAAAAGTCACTCCTTCAAGGTCATCAGTCTGGTGGGCATACAAAGTCATTATATTTCGTGGTAGTCAATGAGGATTTAATTAATTTTGTCTTATTTAAACTTGTTCTCAAAATACATACAAAAAAGACGTGTGTGTCAGCTCCGACGCACGACTCGAGTTTATTCTTTACGGACGATTATTTTAACTTCAATCACTTGATAATTTTGTTTATTGTGCAGAAATATACGTATCCATAGATACATACATAATTTCAATGTGAAAGGTGCGTTGCGCAGAGGAACGTAACGCCTCACTTTTAGTTAACGCTTGATTTTACTCTTCATAAAATTTCCGTACCGCGGGCTATAACTGAAAATCGATTCTTAAGGAGAAAACTCCAAATAGAATTAAAATACAAACTTGCACGAAACACCGACCAAAACAATGTATTTGCATCCATTGTGTGCCCACCGGACTCGTCAACTGTCAAAATCTGTCGCTCTAAACACAGGTTTATATTCGTTTAAAGCAATGATTATAACTATATCTCGAAGTATTTTTAGGTTTAAATATAAATGTTTTGTGGTTGAAACTGTCGTTTTCTTGTATTCAGCTCTTCAACTTACTGTGCTTCGTTTCAGTTATTAGGTAGTTGTGTGTTGTTTGTGTTTTAAAGCCTAAAATGGTGTTTTACCTTTTAAGTTATATTCAGAAAATAAGTTATGGAATCGTATCTACTTTTGACAGACAAATAAACAAACAAAAACAATTATAACCTCGAAATTTGAGACCTAATTACTGTGTAACAGACGGTCTACATTTAAAATGTAAGTACCCTAAAATTAATATTGTTGCTTAAATATATGTATATGAAAATATTTTGATCTTATTACGGAAGATATGCCTTTGGGAATCCATAAGAGAATACATGGAATTATGCCCCAGAATAGGTATAGCATATCTACTCGCATATACATTTTTGCATGTGAATAAATTTCAGTTTGCTTAAACTTGAATGGTTGACCTGCACTTTGTAATACATAATAAACTGCTGCTATATACAGGGTGAGTCATTAAGGCGAAATCGGCCGATAACAAGAGTACAGTTCAAAATGGAAGAAACTTTTTCAAATAAAAGTTTTTCAAAAATAAGTGCTTAATGAGATAAAAATATTTGCAAATATGGCGGACTTCCGGTTATACCGGAAATGGACACTAACTCTGTTATTTTAAATGGAACACCCTGTATTCGTTTGCATTTTTGGATTTCGTATGAAAAATTTTTTTGAAAAAAAGAAGCGGAAGAAGGTATCTTGACCCAGAGAAACTAAAAGATGATGATATGCGCGATAAGTTCGAGAAAAAGACAAACGAAGCACTAAAGGGCACGGGTGGAAATATTGTTAGGGACATAGAGGCAGAATGGAATTGCATTAAAAATAGTTTAGTTTCCTCAGCTAGGGATATTTTGGGTCATAAACAGAATGAAAGTAGGAAACCCTGGATAACAAAACATACTGTGAGTCTAATAGAGGAAAGGCGAAAATATAAAAATAGGTTAGATGAAACAGGGAAACAAAGATATAAGGCGATCAAGTGGGAAATTATTCGGGAATGTAGAAAAGCGAAAGAGCAATGGATCGATAATAAATGCAAAGAAGTGGAAGATAAATTCGAAGTAGGAAAGACTGATGAAGCATATAAAATAATTAGGAGAAATTTTAGAGAAATTGGATCTAGTACCAAAAACATTAGAAATGAGGCAGGAGATATCCTAATCGGAAGTGGGGAGAAGGCAGATAGGTGGAAAGAATATTTAGGAAACTTATATGCGGGACAGGAAGTGCAAGATATATTAGAAAGCGAAAGCAGTGTAGAGGGGGATAACCTAGGGAGTCCTATAATGAGAGAAGAGTTTGAGATAGCACTAAAAAGTTTAAGGAATAATAAAGCACCAGGTATAGATGGCTTGCAGGCAGAAATCTTAAAGTGCGCAGGTCAAGAGGTAATAGATCGTTTATTTAAACTAGTTAGTCGCATATACCTGACAGGCGAGATTCCAGAAGATTACAAACGGAACATCATAGTAGCTTTGCCAAAAAGAAAAGGCGCGGATAGATGCGAAAATTTTAGAACTATCAGTTTAACTTCCCATGCATCAAAAATTTTAACTAGAATTGTGCAAAGAAGGATGGAGAAAAAGGCGGAAGAAATATTAGGAGAAGATCAGTTCGGATTTAGACGAAATAGAGGAACGCGCGAGGCCATTCTAGCTTTACGAGTAATTATAGAAAAAACGATAGAAAAGAGAAAGAGCGTCTATATAGGATTTGTAGATTTAGAAAAAGCCTTCGACAACGTAAAATGGGGGAAGATGTTCGAAGTGCTGAGAAAGGTAGGGATGAAATACAGGGACAGAAGAATAATACATAATCTCTACAAAGAGCAAAAGGCAGTTATAGAATGTGAGCAGGAACAAAGGGAAGTAGATATCCGGAAGGGAGTGAGACAGGGATGTGCATTGTCACCTCTAGTTTTCAACTTATATATCGAAGAGGCGATTAATATTGTTAAGGAAAGAACAGCCTCAGGGATCAATGTACAGGGCCAAACTATTAACATGCTCAGATTTGCGGATGATATAGCAGTGTTAGCATCTAGCAAAGAAGAATTAGGAGCGGCTTTGAATGAAATGGAAGCAGTTTTGACACAGGGCTTCGGCATGAAAATCAATAAAAAGAAAACTAAAATTTTGGTATGTAGGGGATGCGAAAATAGAACTAAAATGGAAATACAAATTGGAAATGAGAAGATAGAGGAGGTCGCGGATTTCTGCTACTTAGGAAGTAAAATAACTCAAGACGGTAGGAGCACTAAAGATATAAAACAAAGAATGGCGCAGGGCCGAGTTGCGTTTAACAAAAAGAAACAACTGTTATGCTCGAGAACGGTTAATATAGAGACTAGGAAGAGACTCTTAACGTCGTATGTATGGAGTACGGCATTATACGGGTGCGAAACTTGGACAATAGGAGAAGCGGATAGAAAAAGAGTAGAAGCGTTTGAAATGTGGTGCTACAGACGCATGATGAAGATACCGTGGATAGATAAGGTTAGCAATAGGGAAGTATTAGAAAGAGTTGGGGAAAAGCGAAAGGTATGGAAAACAATAAAGAGTAGGAGAGATAGGATGGTAGGACACCTTCTAAGACACGAAGGAATAGTTCGTGACATACTAGAGTCAGAGATAGGAATAAAAAGAGGTAGGGGTAGGCCTAGATTAGACTACTGCTCTCAAATAGTTAGGGATGTAGGATGTTCTACTTTTAGGGAAATGCGTAGGTTAGCTCAGGATAGAAAAGAATGGAGGTACGCGTCCAACCAGTCTTCGGACTGAGAACCTTATGATGATGTATGAAAAATAAATGTCAGTTTGTTAATCAAACATTGGGTCTAAGTCGAACCGCCATGGAGTTTTTTAATTTTTTTGGAAAATTTTGACGTTTGCAGTAGTTGGCGCCATTTTGAATATCTTCGAAACGAAAGCACTTAGAGGAATGCGGTTTCGACAGTTCGTCTCTGGAAGTAACGGCCTATCACACACAAGTATAACATAGAATCATAACTTTTTAATTATATGAAGTTTATCCATGCCAATATTTACTAATTCAAACAGAAATAACTCTTTTTTTTTAATGGAATGCTACATTGATTCTCACCTCATAAGACGCAAAATTAAATTTCCTTTCTGATGATGTATGGTTGTTGGTATCTGTCACCAGCAGTTTTTAAGAAATTTGCGTTTTTCTGGAAATTTTGAATAATATCATGTTTATGCATTAACAATGGTTGACGTTTGGCGATATTGTTTTGTTTTGTCTTACAAAATGTTCGTTCCAAATCTTCTATACTATTTCCAAAACTTCAAAGATCATTAGATAATAACAGCAACAAAAATAAATTAATGTAATTAGATTAAATGTTCGACATAACCGCCATCCTCACAATAACAAACACGCAATCGTTTCAACAAAGAATTGTTCACATTTATCAACATATCTTCATTGATACTTTGAAATGCATCGCGAACTCGTTCCATCATATTTTCTCGAGTAGTTGGAGGTTCCCTGTAAACTAACTGCTTTACGTACCCCCACAAGAAAAAGTCAAGTTTTGTTAGGTCTGGAGATCGCGCTGGCCAAGATGTCGGACCTCCTCTTCCATGTGTTTGGAAATGCTGCAGTCAAGTGCTCCCTTACATCCCTCCCGTAATGTGCAGGCGCTTTATCTTGTTGATACCACATCTGTTGTATTGCAGCAAGTGGTAAATTGTCTAACATTTCTGGCAAATCGTTTTGTAAAAATTGTAGGTAGCTATTACCGTTCAAATTTCCATCGAAAAAATGTGGTCGAATTACGTGTCGTCCAATTATACCACCCCATACATTCAAACACCACCTATGTTGATGATCCAATGGCCTTATCCAATGGGGATTGTCAGTACTGTAATAATGGCAGTCGTATCTTGAAACAAAACCGTTCTTATGAAACAAAGCTTCGTCCGTAAAGAGAACATGATCGAAAAAGTCATTTCGCTCCTGAAGTTTACGTAAAGCCCACTCACAAAACTGCAACCGATTGTTGAAGTCATTTTGATCTAGTTCCTGAACCAACTGAACGTGGTACGGGTGAAATTTATTTTTGCGCAGTATTCGAGATACAGAAGTTTGGCTTATTTCTAACTCGCGACTAATTTCTCTGGTACTTAAATGAGGATCTCAGACAACAGTAGCAACTACTAAAACTTGATTTTCCTCATGTGTCACTGATTTTACACGTTCTTTCTTCTCGTATCCCACACAACCAGTTCGTTCAAACCTCTCTTTTAATTTTGCGAATGCTGCCGTTACATTTGGATGTCTATGCTCGGGAAAACGTTGCGCATACATTCTTGAGGCAAGTAACGAATTTCCTTCTGCTTCACCCAAGGAATACACCATAGCAATTAATTCTTCTTGAGTGTACATTTTCAGTTTTCTTAATTGTGATATTTATTAAAATTGAAATCAATACTCTCACTAATTGAACTCAAATTGCACTCTTATTTAACAATAATTTAATAGAAATGACATTTCGTTGGCAAAACAAAACAAAATCGCTGAACGCCAACTATTGTTAACGCAATAACACGATATTATTTAAAATTTCCAGAAAAACGCAAATTTCTTAAAAACTGCTGGTGACAGATGCCAACAACCATACATCGTCAGAAAGGAAATTTAATGTTGCGTCTTATGAGGTGAGAACCAATGTAGCATTCCATTTAAAAAAAAAGAGTTATTCCTGTTTGAATTAGTAAATATTGGCATGGATAAATTTCATTTAATTAAAAAGTTATGATTCCATGTTATACTTGTGTCTAATAGGCTGTTACTTCCAGAGACGAACTGTCGAAACCGCATTCCTCTAAGTGCTTTCGTTTCGAAGATATTCAAAATGGCGCCAACTACTGCAAACGTCAAAATTTTCAAAAACAATTAAAAAACTCCATAGCGGTTCGACTTAGACCCAATGTTTGATTAACAAACTGACATTTATTTTTCATGCGAAATCCAAAAATGCAAACGAATACAGGGTGTTCCATTTAAAATAACATAGTTAGTGTCCATTTCCGGTATAACCGGAAGTCCGCCATATTTGAAAATATTTTTATCTCATTAAGCACTTATTTTTGAAAAACTTTTATTTGAAAAAGTTTCTCCCATTTTGAACTGTACTCTTGTTATCGGCCGATTTCGCCTTAATGACTCACCCTGAGGTAGGAAGCAACCTGGTTTTAAGAAGAAGAAAAATAATTAGATATCACAAGTATCTTTTATCAGATTATTACGTGAATTTGAGGCAATCTTTAAAGCATGCAAATTAGTACTAATAACATAAGCAAATATACTTTTCTCGATAGGACGACAAAAAATGAAAGTAAACTCTCCGAACAAATATATTTGACATAAATTGCACGTAAAATACTACAGAAAGTGAATTAGTTATTTGACAGTCACAAAATTAAACTTATATTGATAAAATGGCCCGTTATAACATAATTATATCTGCATCTGAAAACCTGTCGCATTGTCGACGGCTTGTGTTCATTTGGTCAGTAGAGTAGCCGCTGCAGAATTCCCGAGAAACCCACGCATCCTACTTCTGAATAAAAAAGAAAAAAAATGCAAGACTAAATTGATTTAAAACAAATAACACCTTTGTCCTCTAAAATATCTGCAGTTTGCGATTCTTAATGTCAGTTACAATGATTTCTAAATCCGGAGTGAAAAGTAATCCCGAAATCCATCCAGAACTGTCGCCTTGCCCAAAGGCCCTAACGAAAGTGCCGTCCATTTTGAAGATTTGAATTCTGCCGTTTCCAGCGTCTCCAACTAAGATGAACCCCATTGGGTCCACTGCCACCACTTCCGCTGATCTAAACTGTCCTCTACGTCTGCCCAGAGAGCCGAATTCTGACAATTTTTCGCCCTCGAAGTTGTAAAGTTTTATCCTATGATTACCGGAATCTGCTACGATGATTTTGTCCTTGTGAATTGCTACTCCAGTTGGTACATTCATTTCAGTTTTTCTGCCTGGAAGATTTAGTAGTCAAACACTTATATTCGGGAAGAATACATAATACTTGCCAATAATTCCTATACTTCTTATTTGAGTACCAAATTCTGAATCCAGAATCAAAATTCTGTCGTTTCCTGTATCACAAACAACTAATTCGTCGTTAGGGCCAGTTGCTATTCCATCTGGACTCCTTACTTTCCCTTCTCCACTTCCCTTAGAGCATAAAACCCTCAAATAATCGCCTGCTTTTGAGAATACGTGTATGCAGTGTTTCCATTTGTCTGTTACGAAGATTTCTTCACGTTTCGATGAAAAAGCTAAATTCTGTGGGCATAGCATTTCTGAAGAAGTCAACCGCCCTATTAATTTCACCCTTTGCCTATCCAGAATGAGGACATTATGACTATCAGTTGCTGCTATGTATAAATGGTTTGGTTCCCAAGGGGGAATACCTAAACCAGCTGGTCTGGGACATTTTGTCCAAACTAATTTTGCTACAAATCTTTTCGATGTATAATAAGACAACATTGATTCAGGATTTTCTAAGGGATTATGAACCATCCCAGTGCTGCTCCAAAAGTCTTCTTCAACGTCGGCGTATACATTTTGATTATCTTGTTCTAATCGGAATAAATCTGGATCGAAAATGATCCTCGTTTCTCCCCAATGAAAAACTGCGTCTACTAATTCTGAAGTGTCTTTGTGAAGTTGCATGTAAATAGAAACCTATAAAAATCCAGTAAACATAAATGCTGCTATGATTATCAAAGTCACCTTTTGTGAATCAACAACTTTTCTCAAATTTTCAACGGTGATTTCTTTTTTCATATTTTCAATTCTGTCCTTGACTTCTTTAGAGGATAATTCTCCATCTCTTTTCAACTTTTTGACGTCTTCTAGGGCACTCTTTTCCAAAGATTTGATCAAAGCAATTTTGGTTTCTGACGTGGATTTTATAGTTTCATTTAATTGTTCGCATCTGTTTTCGAAATTGTCCAATTTGTGACTCAGTCGAATTTCAGATTCTTCGAGTTGTTTTGATAGGGTCGTCAGCTTTTCTTCTAATTCTTTCATGTGCTCGTTCCAGCATAAGTTGCAGAAAATCTACGAAGACACAGTTAGCAACCAACTCGCCCAATATAAAAATTACCTGTAAGCAATGTTGACAATTTCTGTTTTGTATCTCGCAAACTATTTGGCATTTTACGCATTTGGTTTCGAAATTTTCCTTGATAATACCAATTTTAGAAGAATTATTTTCTAATAATTTTAGCAACGAATCTATATACAAATTCGTAGGTAACGACTCCAGAGAATCCAAGTCTTTTTCCAGCTGATGTTTTTGCATGCACATTGGACAAACCAAAAATTTATCCAAATTAGACAACGCGTTTCTCATTTGGGACAAACCTGGGGCTCTAGTCTCCAGGGCTAGTCTCTTGGAGACCAAATGGGCTTGGAGACAAGCCAAGCAAAACGTGTGTTGGCAAGGCAACATTTTCGGGTGATTGAAGCGCTCCAAACAAATCCCACATTGTACTAGTTCTTCGAGGGCTTCTTCGGAATTGGTTCTGATTTAGAAAAAATATATTTGAGTTAGCGTCTCACCCTGTATGTATACGTACCTCCTTCTATCGATTTCTTGCTGATTACTCCTGCTATTGTGTCTTTGTAAATTCGCAGCTTTTTTAATAAAAATCTTCCCATCGTTGTTTTTGCTAAAAGTTCTGGCTGAATCAGACATTCTTATTCACAATCAAACTTTCTACTAATTGACGAATTAACAACATGTAATTAATCATTGTAAAAATCAAAGTTATCTGTATTCCTACACGAGCGAATGTTGCTAAATAATGATTAATCTGATTTCAGATCGATCATATTTTTAGATACATAGATAAAACCACGTCGCGTTTTAAATTGAAAACCAGAGGCGATAACGCACGTCCCTGCCTCACTCTCTTTTCTCTTCTTCTTTACGTTCCTACTCAAATTCTATAACTGCCGTTTGCTCTTTGTATAGATTATGAATTATTTTTGTAACCCTATACTCCCTCTCTACATTTTTGAGCACCTCGACCATTTTCTTCTTTTTTACATTGTCGAAGGCATTGATCGTCGAAGGCTTTTACCAAATTTACAAATCCTATAGGCGCGCGTTCCCCTATTTCTTCTAAATCCGAACTGATCTAATATTTCTTCCGCCCTTTTTTCCATCCTTCTTTGCACAATTCTAGTTAAAATTTTTGACGCGTTAAACTGATCATCCTGCCACATTTTTAGTTGCCAATCAATATGCAAAATACCCAATCAAAAAGAAAGTAGAACTGATTTAGTGGGACACCTATTAGGGCGCCAAAAATTCTTCCGCGTGACCAAAAAGAAAAACGACATGAATACCAAAAGCTGGATAACGGTTCGGTGTAAAATTTTCTGTGCGTATGTGAATCCTGCACGATTATCTAGGGCACGGGGTGTTGCACTTTTTTATATAACTTTTATGGCAGATTGCAGTGCAGTGGACGCGTCGGCCAGTGCAAAAGATCGCAAGTTGCCGGACTGGTCACTACACAGTATCACTCTCTACTTTTTCGAATGAAAATGTTGATTTTGAAAACAGTGAGTCGGAGAAATTTCGAGTTTAGCAATGGACTGCCCAAAAATTGTGACGATAGTTTTTTGTTTAAGTGACAGACGAATAAAAAAATAAGGTAAGTACCCGGTATATATTTTAATCAAACAATTATTTCTCTTCGTCACTTGTCATCTGTACTTGACAATTTAAACGCTCATTAGTTATTATTTTAATTCAATGATTACACGTAATAGGTTTCTTAAAATAATCTCATTTTATTTTACTTTACCGTTTGTAAATGAAAATTTCCATGAATAATTTAACAGGCTACTAAGAGAATATTGTCTGATGCATGTAAAGAACTTAGTAAAGCGTTGTAAACAGCATGCTCTCAATTAAATAGTTTTTTGTTATACAGAGTGTCTGACTGAGGTAATTTTCACAAATACAACAGGGAAAACTGCCCTCCAAGCTGTGATAATAATCAACATGTAAAATTAAATGATAATTCAACAATGGTTCATAAATTTTCGCGAATAGGTGCCAAATTGGGACTTAAAACATTCTTATATGCTGTCAATTAGCGAGCTTATTACGTATTTGTATTAAATATCACTTTTTGATTCGCTAATTAGTCTTATTACGCATTATTACGGTTCAAGTTACACGATTAGGTTATAGAACTCAGAAGGCGTTTAACCAATTGGAATAATTACCAACAGTTGTGTGCTATTAACTTCGCGAAGAATCTTATTAAAATTCATACATAACTGATGTAATTCTGTAATAATTGTAACCATACCAGTTAACCTACATACTTTTGTCCACGACAGGTAAATTTTATTTCGAACTGCAATTCGATTTTTACAAATAAACAAACTGGACGCGACAGGCGACATTCTTATCTGCAACACGCATTTTGCAGGATTCAAAAGTAGGTTCTGGAATTCTTCGTTTTGCTCCCATCAGTATTCTAAGCACGTTTTGCTTTACATGATTTTTCTGAAAGTTAATAGACAGCTTTTCTTACGATTTTTACAGTTCTCGATTTTATTGGTACTTAAAGTATCATAAAGTTTTCAGCCCGAAGACTGGTTGGACGCGTACCTCCATATCCTTTCCTATCCTGAACTAATCTACGCATTTTCCCAAAAGTTGAACATCCTACATCCCTAACTATGTGACAGCAGTGTAGTCTAATCTGGGCCTAGTCCTACTATATCTGTTGCTAACCTTATCTTCATCATGCGTTTATAGCACCACATTTCAAATGCTTCTATTTTTTTTCTTATCCGCTTCTCCTATCGTCCAAGTTCGCACCCGCGCAATGCCGTACTCCATACATACGTTTTTAAGCAAAATAGTTGTTTTTTTATTAAATGTAGTTTGGCCCTGCGCTATTCTTTGTTTTATATCTCTAAGAGCTCCCACCATTGCGAGTTATTTGACTTTTTGAACAAAATTATTAAAACCTTGCCCAAGTTAGCCGCATTTTTTCAGAAAGCATCGATTTTAATGAAAATTACATAGAGTAAAAAAAATGTCAAAATCAAATTCTATAAAACATGAAATGATAAATTGATATATACTTTGGAGGGCTACATCTCCTCGGGGGTGCATTTTGGTATGGAAATGAATTTGTTTTTCACGGTTTGTGTGTCTGAAGTTTGCTTCGGCCCACACGTCGTTCGCCGCCTTATTGAACTAGTTCTCTTTTTTTCGACGGATATAACTTCTTGCAGACGCATTTTTTGCGAAGAATCGGAGGAAATTATGCCATCCGGTCGGTTGCATAACAAGTTATCTGACCTTGCTCAGGTGATTCCAGACTGCGGTCAGCTTCTTCAGTATCAAATGACAATTATGAATTATCGCAAAAACCAGTTCAATAATAATAAAAAAAACTGTAACATAGACGGATTGCAGTGTGGAGATATGCTTGAATGGGGTGAGGATTTGTACCGCTGACCTTTTGTACCATATTAAAACACATTTGTTTTCGAGTCAGGTCACGTGTACTCGCGAGGAATTAAACAAATAAAAAGTACTGGGTTTTCCATTATAAAAATGCCAGCCAAAAAAGGAATACATGGGCGACTTTATGGGCTACCTTTTGCGGATATTTTGCTTCATTTCTTTATTGTTCATTTTGTTTAATGTTGCGTAATTTTCTCAGATTCAGCGTGCAGATATGTGCAAAAATGTTATTATACAAGGTGGTATCCCACGACGACCTTAGGTACACGATCTTTACATAGAAAAGTATAGGTAGAATTTCACAAATTTGCACAAATAGATACCTAATCGAGGATGCTCAATTCGACTAAAACATTTTTGACTTTCTGCGACTTCCGGTTATACCGGAAATAGACATCAACTTCCTTATTTTAAATGGAATGCCCACATTTTTATTACGGATTTAGATTTTTGGTCGAATTTTAAGGTCACCTTATGCAAAACATCATGTGTGTAAAGTGCACCCTCTTCGAGATATTCATTTTTTAAAAAATATTTTGACAGTTGCAGTAGTTTATTTATTTATTATTTCAAAAACGAAGTCGAAAGGGAAAATTATTTTTATGAATTCTCGATCTACATCGTAAAGGGCATCCAAAACGTTGATATGATTTGTCAGATGTCATACAAGGTTGAATTTCAATTTCTGAATAATTTAAAACCGCTTTGAAAGTGATAGCCACTATTGCATCCTGACCGCTTTTTTGAAATTTTCAGTATGACAAATTATCCAACAACATTTTGCAAACTATGCATGACCCTACAAAAGAATCCATGGCTTTGGACGTCGATATTTCTACAGGTCCTTCTTCTTCTGATTCCTTCAATTGTGGGACTCAGCAAAGAGAATATCCCGCACTCTCGGCAAAAGAGAATTTTGTGGATAACAGCAGACGGACGTTTGGCGTTACCCCCTGGAACCACTCTAGTCATTGCCCCATCTCTCTCATTGCCATTCGTCCGCTACCCTCCCGATGGATTCTTCTCCAACATGACAGTCAGTCTGCCATTCACAAGTTAGTATCCTTATATGTCAAATTACGTCATAAAGTGAGGCTATGTTTCCAGTCGACTTCAACAAGCTTGGTTTAACCGACAACGAGAACCCTTACGGGGTTCTACCCCCTGTTTTAGCTCGTTCTATTGGAAGAGCAGCGGGTAACGTCCTCATGGACTACATAGCGGAAATGTTGGCCCATCGAAGAGGAAAACGATCGCCCAAACAAAAACCACCCGAACCACCCCCTGATTATAAACACGCCCTCCACGGAGGAGAAAGAGCATTACTGTACATGTTAGTAGAAGATTTTTTGGAAAATTTTGGTATGGACGGGAAGGCTTGTTTATTGCGAGCAATTTGTGAAGTCCACGCTAGACCTTTAAAGAGTTTTGGGCTTCTGGGAGAAATGCTCAAGTTGTTTTTTTCGTAAGTATCAACAATCATTGTGATGTCTTTTTTCTAAATTTGGTAATATGTAGGGCAAGTAAATCGCCATATGCAGAAATGTTGAGTGAATATGTAGAGGCCGAAAATGCGGGTAAAGGGAACTCAGGAGCTGCAGAATGCTGGCCTTATATGAAAGATTGCTCCAAATCCTTATTTCTGACTAGCCATAACCATTACAGGTAGGTAAGACTTGTTTTTCTCAACTAACAAACAACAAACAAACAGCCAATATGGTGGGCTCATAAATACTCCAAAACCTCCGTAAATAAATTTGGCGAACATTATTGAACTCTCCATTGACCAAAATAAACACCCACTTACAGAACAACAAACACCTATAATCTCCTTAGTAGACATATAGAGCCAGTTCTGGACCAACACATGTAAATTGTCACGGGCAGTTTGTGTGCAGTGTTTTGAGGGGTATTATAGGTATTGAAGATCAGATCCAGAGCCGTCAAAGTGTTTTGCAAGAGATCATTCAACTTGAGGTTATTGAAATATGTCTGTGTTATTAGATGCAGCATCAATTACACTCCTAAAAGTTGGCAGGCAGTGAGATACCGCCGCTCTTGGAGGTTAAATTCCATGCAGAGTTCTTTAGCACAGAATTTAATTGCCTATACACAAACAAACCTCCATCACCTACACTGAAGGGAATTGTGACAATCGCAAGACGAAATAATTCTCTTCTGAGCCCACTCATTAGGGAAAGTTTGCGTCGCAAAGCTGCGCGAGTCCCTCGCCGTTACATTACACCGAAACAACATGAACTTCCAACGAATAGCCATGGCAGGTGTTACGATTTACATATTACATGAGCATATGATGCTAAATTCACCTCTCAAAACACTGCAGACAAACTGCCCGCAAGAATTTACGTGTCGGTCCTGAACCGGCTCTATATGTCTACTCCCCTTAATATTTTTCGGTTTCCGAGTTACTCAGCACAAGTAATATAGCCAGATGAGGAACTGTATATTAGACAACACGTGGTAGTTTGTTTTTAATATCGTTTTTGTTGTCAGGAAAGATTCAGAAGAGTCGGAAAATGAAATCGAAACTAAGGAGGACAAATCAAAAGTTACCCACGATTATAATTTTAGAAATATGTGATGTGAAAAGTCACAAGTCATTACTGTTAGGTAGGCATAAAAAGTTAAAAAACGTTGCTCAATTTCTCTAAGATATGTTTTATTGTCGCAATTTACGAAATCAAAACAATGTAAAAAGCAAATTACGATCTAACTCTTAAAATATAGCCAGTATTTTTGTACAGTCATTGAGTATTATAGTAAGTATCAACATTTTAACTATAACAATAGTATTTTTAGAGATTTTTAACGCTTTAAATCATAAATTATTGCATATGCTTAAGTTTCTTGTAAATATATCAATTTAAGTAACATTTAATAATAAATTCGCTATTTTTACACGAAAAATGTGGTTTTAAAAATAATAATACCTAATCCAATCAATCCTGGTAAAAAGGACTTCATTATGGCAAGAAAATACACGGTTGAGTCAAAAAAAGATCCGTACGATAAAATTACGTAAATTATGAGATTCATCACCAGTAATCGAACAAAAAAATAAATATTACGGGGGAATTTGGCATCTTGAAGATATGATAAATTAAGGCACCTTTAAACAGCTCAGTTACGCTTAAAAAATGTTCCGCGGCAAGCAAGAACTGCATTTTGAAACCGTGTGACTTTCGCCTAATTTGACCGTCTCTTCTTCTTCTGCCCGTCGTAGACTACCGTCATCGTGCCTTCGCTTAAGCTCGGTAGCGATCAACATGAACGCTTCGTCTATATTCGAGTTTTCCTTCGCACTTGCCTCTAGGACAAACAATATTTCAGGCATATAGTGACTCATGGCTTCAGCTTCATCGAATTCAACTTCACGGGCATCCTCTAAATCAGCTTTATTGCCTACTAAAGTCAACAGAACGGTACTGCCAGAGTATCGCCGAACTTCCTCAACCCATCTTGCTATAGACAAAAAAGACGAACGTTTCGTTATGTCGTATACAATGATAACACCGTTTGCTGATCTGTAGTAGCTTTGGGTTATCGTTCGGAATCGTTCCTGACCCGCCGTGTCCCATATTTGCAACTAAAATGACCCAACATAAATACCTACTTATTCACCGCAATTTGTGAATGGAACCTTGACTTTTTTACCCTCAACCATCACAGTCTTCATAGAAAAATCAACGCCTATCGTATTCCCGTGTTTCTCAATAAAAGTCCCATTTTTAAACCTCTGAACAACACAAGTTTTACCTGTACCACAGTCACCTATAAGGACGATTTTAAATAAGAAATCGAATGATTCTTCTGTCGGAACACTCATTAGTGTCGTAGGATTACGACTTGACATTTTTATAGTGTTATTTTGTAAATATTTACATGGTATTTTCGTAATTAATTTGACAGATAATTTAGGTTAGCTCAGAGGTGTTGGCGCTGCAGTGTCTAGCGTAACGACATAGTCGGTTTTATGGTTGAAAACATAAATTTTTGAGGAAATATAACTAATAATCCCGATTCGTATTTCGTGTCCAAGTTCATGGGCCCAAAAGCCCTAAACGACTGCTCCAAGACCCGCTTGTGGCCCATAAATGGCTCTGATATAAAATCATTACACTATATAGAAACATGCTGTAACCATAACCATCAAGCATCGACTGTCAAATCAAATGCTTGACACTTAACCTCACTTTCTAACAATCAAAAATGTATAAATATCTTGGAACTGATTGATGTAAATCACTTTACATAAACAAATTATTTTTTCTGGAAGCAAAATATGGTATATTCTTCAATTTAAAGTATAGAGTGTAAAGGAATAAAGCAAATTATAATTTTAGTCGAAAATTCCAATCCCACCAATTTTACCGAACATAGAAGAAGAACTTCGGAATTATATAGTATGTATCGAAAAGTTGCCCATTCACGATTACACCAGAAATCAGGAATATTGGCCGAGGGTCCCAAATCCGTCGTCATTATTCCATTGTGAAAATTCACCTATGAGCACGACATTAAAAGTAAAAAAATAACACATTTTTATTCAAAATAATATTAAATAAACGATTCAGGTACAACGCGATCCTAATACAGGTGAGATTATAGAATTTGTAGAAGTTCCTGTCGAAATTGCGGGAGCGAATTCGAAAAATTCAATGTCGTTAAACAGGGCCCCTCTGGCACCTTCTGAGACAATCCGCAGAAGTGTTTCTAGTTTTCCGTTTTGGCCCGGAGGGTTTCCGAAACCTCCCGAACTGGATTTATCGATACAAAATGAAATATCAGAAAACGGTAACTAATTCTTTTTGGTATAAATTTTCTGTTATATATGGGTAATTATAGAATTATTGTGCATACCACCGGGGTTTTCTAGTGGCCTAGTGTTTGAGGACGATGGGTGCACAGTAAAAAAAGAGGCAAATCCTATGGAAAGCGTTTTAAAAATGACTTGTGAAGAAGATAGTACTTTAGTAAGTTTAAAAGCGTTAGTGGAACAAGAACAAGTTTCTTTAGGTGGGGCTGATAAAATAACTTTCTTAAAATCAATTTTAAGTTGCTTTTTTTTGATTGGGTAGATATTTTTAAGTCCGAAGCGAAAGATAAATTAGAAATAGATCAAAAAATAGAGTTGAATAGTGATGTACTTCCAGAGGAAGACGAAGTCATTCCTAAAACTGCCCCCATTCTAAAAATCTCTGAAATCACTCAAAATCCTCTTGAAATGAAAGGGACAGAATGGGCCGTAGTCTTGGACTCCTCAAAACCTGTTAAAGACTTCGAGAAACGAATTCCCGAAATGGCCCATAAATTCAATTTCGAATTGGATCCGTTCCAAAAATTGGCGATATTACAGCTCGAGCAGCACAATCATATATTCGTGGCAGCCCATACTTCGGCAGGGAAGACGGTAGTTGCTGAATATGCGATTGCGTTAAGCCAAAAACATATGACGAGGACGATATATACTTCTCCGATTAAAGCACTTTCGAATCAGAAATATCGGGATTTTAAGAGGACTTTTAAGGATGTTGGATTGATTACAGGTAATGTACAGGTTTTTAAAGCATTTTCTGAATGATAGGACGATAATTCTGGATGTAGGGGATTTTCAAATCAACCAAACTGCCTCATGCTTGATAATGACGACGGAAATATTACGTTCTATGTTATATTGCGGAAGCGACGTTACTAGAGACTTGGAGTATGTAATTTTTGATGAAGTTCACTATATTAATGATAGGGAAAGAGGTCACGTATGGGAACAAGTCTTGATTTTACTTCCTTCTCATGTTTGCGTGATATTGTTGAGTGCGACCGCTCCGAACACAATTAAATTTGCCGACTGGTTAGGCAGTACTTATATGAAAAAAGTTTACGTGGTCAGTACTTCGAAAAGACCGGTACCGTTGAAGCATTATTTGTATACCGGGAAAACTGACGATTTGTTCTTAATTTTGGACCAAAATGGATTTAACTTGGAAGGGTACCATAAAGCAGAAGAATCCTTGGTACGTAATAAAAATGAGAAACCGCAAGATGCGAAAACCTCAAAATTTCACCCTAAAAAGGAGCCCTATCGACCGAATTTAAATTTCACGGTTAAGCAAGAAATGACGTTATGGTATCGTTTAGTTCATTACTTAACGCAAAAAGAGCTGTTACCGGCGGTGGCTTTTATATTTTCTCGTAATAAATGTGATGCAAACTCCGAAGTTTTGGTATCTTTGGATTTAACGACGCAAAAAGAAAAGGCGTTGATACAAATGTTCTTCGACAAGTGCATCAAGACTTTAAAAGAACCGGACAGGAATATACCCCAGATAAGTCGAATGAAAGACATTTTGAGGAGGGGTATCGGAGTCCATCATAGTGGAATCTTGCCGATTATTAAGGAAGTGGTTGAAATGCTATTCCAACGAGGCTTACTTAAGGTAAACTAAAATTGTGGTCACTCGTGTAGCATCAAGATTTAATTACTTACAGCTGCTATTTGCGACTGAAACTTTTGCTATGGGAGTTAACATGCCAGCGCGTACCGTAATCTTCGATTCCATAATGAAACACGATGGTAAAGAAAAACGGAACTTGCATCCGGCTGAATATATTCAGATGGCTGGTAGAGCGGGTCGTAGGGGTCTCGATAAAGCTGGTACGGTGATCATTTTGTGCAAAGGGAAAACAGTTTCTGGGCAAGAGTTGAAGGATATGATGCTTGGAAAACCCAGTCCGTTAACGAGTCAGTTTCGTTTGACTTATGGGATGGTACGTAATAGTTTTAATCGACAATTTTTGCCGCAGTTTAAATTTATTTAGGTGTTGAGTTTATTGCGCGTTGAGCGACTGACGGTGGAGGGTATGATGTCAAGAAGTTTTGGAGAAGCAGATCACCAAAAGAAGATCGTAGAGAAACAAATAGAATTGAAGAAGGTCGAGGGAAAATTGGAAGAACTGTCCATAGAACAGTTGAGCAGTTATCTGCAGCCTTTGGCTAAGTTTTACGATAGTGCTAGTTCTTATTTGAAGTTACGTAAAGATATTTGGGTAAGTTTTTGGACTTTCCGTTAATAGGGAGGTTCGGAGAAAAATAAGATATCTATTTTTGGCATGAAAATGACAGAAAATTGTTATTGTAATTGATTTACGGCGAAATTTTTTTCTAAAAAATTTTTTTGCGGCGTAATAAGCGAAAGAAATTAGCTTATCACGCCCACATGCTAGTTCGCTTTGTTATTGGTTTGACGTCAGAGATTCGTAAGGCACTCCTCCCACTTCTCTTGAAGTGCCCGTGAAGCGGTACCCATCTCATAACATACTTATTGGGACTATTTCGAGCGTGAATTTTTAAAGTAAGGTGTCAAGGAAACATAAAACAGAGACAACATAATCGATATAATGATGCAACAAGGGTATCAAAAGTCCGATTCACATAATTTGCCATATTTATGTAGTAGGTAGGTAAATGTCCGGGTAAATGTGGAAATGGTGTGTGATTCTTGCATCTAACCCCAATTTCATTCAACCTCAAAACAGTAATGTAAAGGCAGACCGGTATAAGTAAAAAAAAGTCAACAATTTATTAACTGTACATGCCTTTTATAATTCAGTATAAGTAGGTATGTAGATTGTACGAGGGAACATTAAAATGAAATCTACCTAGCCATGAAACAAACGCGCTATCATGGCAAGTGTTTACTGTCAAGTTGCTGTAACTGTTTAACGAGTATCTGTCAAGTTGTGTATAAATCAATTCATTTTTGTGGTGTGTGTGAAGCTGCAAACGCGGGGAAATAAGTGATTTAAAACTAGAGCATAGAAGCGTGATAAAGTTTTCGACAAAAAAAGGCAATTCGTCAAAAATCATACACGAACGTATGACTGCTGTATATGGTGAAAATTGTCCATCATATTTTCAAATAAAATTCTGGTCAAAGCAGTTCAAATGGGGCAGAGAATCCATTCGAGATGACCCTAAAAGTGGACGACCTGTGGATGCAAGGAGCAAAGGCAACATCAAGAAAGTGGAAGAAATGGTGCTACAGGATCGACGAATCAAAATCTCGATTATCGCCCATGCAATAGGAATCTGCGAGGCATCTGTGTTGACTCTTGCATGAAGATTTGGGGATGGATAAATTGTCAGCGCGCTGTATTCCGAGAATCTTGACTCCTGAACAAAGGTTGTGTAGGCAAGAAAAATTGTGAAGAAAACTTGGCGGCGTTAGCTCGTGACCGAGACCTTTTTCTCCAAAGTTGTAACGGGCGATGAAACGTGGGTGTTCCACTGGGATCCTCCAACAAAACAAGAGTCAATGCAATGGTTGCACAAAGGATCTCCACGACCAAAAAGGCAAAAATGCAAGCATCTGCAGGGAAGCTGATGGCGTCAATTTTTTGGGATAATGAGGGCATTCTGTGGATTGAATATATGCAGAAGGGGTCTACAATTAACGCAGATGTCTACAAAGAAACAATTAAAAATTTAAAAGTTGCGATACGCCAAAAGAGGCCCTGTAATTTTTCCCAAAAAACTTTATTGCTGCACGACAATTGCTGAGTGCATATGACGCACAGAGTTCGGGAAGAAATTAACAACTCCGCGGTTTTGTTGAGTTACGACACCCCCCTTATAGCCCTGGCTTAGCTCCGTCGGGCTATTACCTCTTTCCTAAGCTGAAGAAACACTTGCGAGGATGTCGATTTTCTTCAGATGAAGAATTCAAAGAGGTCGTTTTCGAGTTTTTCGAGGAGTTACCGAAAGAATTCTTTTTGGAGGGTATCGCGTTATTGGAGAAGCGTTGAACGAAGTGTGTAACTGTTAAAGGTTCATATCGTCGCCTTCAATGCATAAGGGCGTATCTCATTTTTTCCAATTTTGCAGGAGAGCGTCTTAAAAGAATATGACCTGATATTTTTGTTTCTGATGAATATTGCCTTTTATACTACTGACATTTTTATTACTTATATACAATAATAAGCTTTGTATTATGACCTGATGTTGAAATATATAACATTCTTCATTCATAAAGCCCAAAAATTTTGAAAATAATGAGATACGCCCTTTAGTGAATAATTACTGAGATGAAAGTTGTTTGAAAATATTAGTTACGCCCTTTTAAATTTTAACGTTTATTTCGTTTTAGTGACATACAGTAAAAAAACAACGAAAACTAAATACGTAATTTACATAACAGTGCAAGAAATATGAAACAGGTAGAAACATAATACAGTAAAACTCGGCTATAACGAACCCTCTATATGCGCTCAAAATCGTTCGTTATATCCACGTGTTCGCTATAGATGTAATTTATGATTTTGTTATTTTTTAAAGAAAACGCGAAAATACAACCTTTATTCATAAAAATAAAATAAAATACACATGTAGGGTATATATAAGTATAGTAAATGCATTATATAATACATATTGTATTATATTATGTACATGATTATACATAGGTATATTATATATGTACACATTGTGATCTAGGCCTCTTAAGGATTGATGTTAGTAAAATCGGTTATTTTTGATTGTCTCATCTGGGTAAAATTTTTCTGAATATTCTTTTCTAACACGTCTAAAGCTTCAAAAGATTTATTTTCTGGAATTTTCATCTGGACGTAGCGTTTCATAGTATCCAAGGCGTGAAGAACTTCAGCATTTGATGGCAAATTGGATTCTGCTTCAGCATTTTCATCTTCGTCGCTTTCTTTATCACTTTCATGGGATATGATGGACTCTAATATTTCTCTTTCAGAAGGAAAGTCACTTATAACCAAGTCGTCGTCAAATGATACATAATCATTTAAATTATAATTTTCTAACTCTATTAAACCGTTCTCCTTTCCCCAAGTATCCAAATTATCATTTTCCTGGCTTTGATCCCCCTTATTCGTTTGAATTTGCAACCACTGTGCTAGAGGAAGATCATCTTCATCATCAAATTCGTTATCAACACACAATCCCGAGTGGCGGAAACAGTTAGCTATTGTTTGTGTTGTTACTCTTCTCCAAGCCGTTGCTATCATCAATATCCCATCTAGTAATGAAATTTTCATTTCATTTCCAGCATCCTTTGCACGAACGATTTTCATTATAAGTTGCTTTCTATAATTAGCCTTTAAACAGCGAATGACACCCTGATCCATTGGTTGCAGCACAGCAGTGACGTTTGGAGGTAAAAACACCAATTCGATGCACTTCAGGTTGATCATTTTGGGGTGAGCAGGGCAGTTGTCTATCAGCAATAATATTTTTCTGTTGTTCCTAACAAGTTCGTCATCCCATTTTCTTACAATATTTTCGAAGATTTCCGACGTGACCCAAGCTTTTCTGTTAGCAAAATATTCTACAGGAAGCTGGTGGCAATTTTTGAAACATCTTGGTCTTGCGGATTTTCCTATTACCACAAGTTTCCTTTTTTCGGACCCATCCATGTTACTACAAACAAAAACAGTAATGCGGTCTTTTGACATCTTTCCGCCGCTACATTTTTCACCTTTAAAATGAAGTGTTCTATCGGGCGTCATTTTATAAAATAGACCCGTTTCATCGCCGTTGAAAATGTCACAATCCAAATATTTTTTCCTCAAACTAGGCCAAACTGAACGAAGCCATCGATCAGTAATTTCTGGCGATACAGCAGCTGCCTCCCCATGAAGTTTTTTTGAATTAATGTTGTACCGACGCTTAAATCGGTCAAGCCAACCCCTCGAACAAACGAACGTACCGCTTGAATGTGCTTCACGACGATCTGCCGCTAATTTTCCAAATTCTTCCGCTTTTTCTTGTAGAATAGGGCCAGAAATCGAAATGTTTTGACTTCTTTTTAGAGAAAACCATTTCAATAAACTTCTGTCTATATCTGGTCTTGCGGGTTTTCGAATTTTCTTTGTTGCAGCAGTGTTGAAATTCTCTTGAGCATTCAAGAATTTTTCTTTATTAGCCCATATTGTGGAAACAGTAGATTTAGATAGACTATAATCTCGACATATTTGTGCGTTTGCACATCCATTCTCCAATTTTCTAATGATGTCAATTTTTTGTTCTAAAGTTATCGCTTTTCGTTTGCTAGCCATATTAAACCAGCCGAACATCCGCAAGAACTCGATGCACGTACATAACTGAACGTCACACTTCATTTCATTTACACGTTAAGCCGTTAAGCGACGATCGTGAAAGCGAAAGCCGCGCGATATCACCCGATTCTATAAATATCTCCGCCGCTTGAAATTTAACCCGATGGTTCGTTATAACCGAGCGCTAGTACTGGTTTGGTACTTTAAAATTGGTTCGTTATAGAAAAGCGTTCGTTATATCCGGGTTCGTTATACCCGAAAAAAAGTACATTAAATTATACGAGAAAATGGCGGGACTTATTTTTTTGTTCGTTACAAGCGAGAGTTCATTATATCTAGGGTTCGTTATATCAAAGTTTCACTGTAGTTACCAAACCTGAAACATCCACATAAATCAAAAATAACACTTTTATTCTAAATTACAAATTCTAAAATTACAAAACAAAACTAGTGAGGCAAAAACCAGTAAAAATTAATGTGCTCTTTTAGTTTTATCAGGCAGTTATAGAATGTGAGCAGGAACGAAGGGAAGTAGATATCCGGAAGGGAGTGAGACAGGGATGTGCATTGTCACCTCTAGTTTTCAACTTATATATCGAAGATGCGATTAATATTGTTAAGGAAAGAACAGCCTCAGGGATCAATGTACAGGGCCAAACTATTAACATGCTCAGATTTGCGGATGATATAGCAGTGTTAGCATCTAGCAAAGAAGAATTAGGAGCGGCTTTGAATGAAATGGAAGCAGTTTTGACACAGGGCTACGGCATGAAAATCAATAAAAAGAAAACTAAAATTTTGGTATGTAGATGGAGTGAAAATAGAACTAAAATTGAAATACAAATAGGAAATGAGAAGATAGAGGAGGTCGCGGATTTCTGCTACTTAGGAAGTAAAATAACCCAAGACGGTAGGAGCACTAAAGATATAAAACAAAGAATGGCGCAGGGACGAGTTGCGTTTAACAAAAAGAAACAACTGTTATGTTCGAGAACGGTTAATATAGAGACTAGGAAGAGACTCTTAAAGTCGTATGTATGGAGTACGGCATTATACGGGTGCGAAACTTGGACAATAGGAGAAGCGGATAGAAAAAGAGTAGAAGCGTTTGAACTGTGGTGTTACAGACGCATGATGAAGATACCGTGGATAGATAAGGTTAGCAATAGGGAAGTATTAGAAAGAGTTGGGGAAAGGCGGAAGGTATGGAAAACAATAAAGAGTAGGAGAGATAGGATGGTAGGACACCTTCTAAGACACGAAGGAATAGTTCGCGACATACTAGAGTCAGAGATAGGAATAAAAAGAGGTAGGGGTAGGCCTAGATTAGACTACTGCTCTCAAATAGTTAGGGATGTAGGATGTTCTACTTTTAGGGAAATGCGTAGGTTAGCTCAGGATAGAAAAGAATGGAGGTACGCGTCCAACCAGTCTTCGGACTGAGAACCTTATGATGATGAGTTTTATCACAGGATTTTCCCCACTGCACAGAGCCTGAAGATCGTTATACTTAGCTTCCGATATTTTGGGCGGTTCGACGTTTAAAGACGGTATTGTAGAATCCATAAGTGAGGAGGCTATTCTTCTTACAGATATTGTTCTGTAGTTATTTTCCAGGTGACTAGTTTTAAAAAATAATTTTAGGGGTTTGTTTTTTTTAACTTTGAAGTTTGAACTCTACCATATCCGTCCAGTTTACAGATTCTCCCAAATCATCTTTGCGTACAGCCACAATTCGTATGTCCTTTGAGAACTTTTTGAAGTCTAAAAAGTCATCGTGACTTAATGTTGTGACTTGATAAAGCCCTGGTTTTTAAGACCCGGACGGAATCCGTCGACGCACTGCGCTGTTACAATTTTACTGAATTATATGTTTGTTGCTAAGTTACACCAATAAAAAACTGAAAATTTTCTGCCATTCAAACAGCGACAGACTTAAAATACAGCAAACGGAATTCCGTCGACGCAATTCCGTCGAAGGAAAGTTGTTAAAAACCAGGGCTTAAGGCTGTTTTCGTCTAGCTAAGCGAAATATTGGAATTAACTGACTAGGAACAAATAATTCTTCAGACTTTTTTATGGCATAACTAATGGCACTGTGCGCCGAGTAACCCTCGTTTTGACAGTGATTGGGCGCAAAGAAGCGAAGAATGATTTCCTGCAAATTAATGCTCCTCTTTATTGTATGTAAAAACATCGAGGCTACCACAGAGTTTTTATTTTGGCCCCCACAGCCATCTGCAAAAAGATAAGCCGTGTGGACTCCCTTTTCATCTAACTTTTTCATCTAACTGCCGTCGATATCTCAGAAGCACCTCGTCTACTTGTACCTTCGTCCCAAGTAAAACAGTGACAATCATGCGATGCAATGTCATGAATCGTGAAATTGTACACTCCCAGTCTTCGTTTATAGAATATGGCACCATCATTGGAAATGGGCAGGTAGATAACCTGCTGAAGGTCGAACGATCCACAAAATATCATTGGATTGTTTTGGGCTATTTCCTTGCAATAAGTTTTTATTTCTCGTATCTTTTATTTTTCCGCTTTATGTTTCAGATATTTTTCTTCCAGCTTTGATGTATCTTCAACCAAAGCTTGCAAATAAGTACAGCAAAAACTGCATTGGTCCTTTTTGGGTCGATGAAACGCAAGGTTCATAGTTTTGAATATTTTCCGATAGATCGTGAAACACGGTTTTTCTTCATTAGCTTTGAGTTCTTTTATAAACATGTCGTCCATTTTTGGCAGGTACAAATCGGGGTGAAGATATTCTTGCGAAGAACTGTTCCGGCAGTAGTGCAATTCTACTCTCGGAAAACGAAGAATATGCTGTTCTATCATTTTGCTCAAGGAAATGTCTCTTCTGTTTAATGCATCACACCGTCCGCCACGTTTGTCTTTTTCCACAATTCCGGTTGCATTTAGTTTCGAAATTGACGTACGCATGAATTTTTCTGATATTCCCGACGTATTAATAAATAGTTTCCTACGCACTTTTACACGTTGAGAAGCATCCCGTAATATCACAAATAACCATTTTCAAACAATTTTTGTAAAAACCAGTACCGCAAACAACGCAGAATTAGGCTTCCTCAGCCTGGGGCGAGCTCTCAAGTACAGCAGTATGGGGGAACCCTATGCCAGTCACCGGTAGTGATGTCACGTTTATAAGACCTAGTAATTGAGTTACGCCGAAAACAGAATTACACTCACAAAAGTACAAAAATTGTTTAGCACAAACAGGCGTATCTTGAGATACGCCTGTTTGTGCTGAATTCTTGTTAAAGTTTTGGAGATAAGCCCCTGTAGAATTTTTCCATATCTATTTGTAGAGGTCATACTGAGATACGCCCCTAAGCCACAACATGTATATCCATATTTCAATTTAATTTGTGGACTCATTTTGAAGGATTCTTGAGTTACGCCCTTATGCATTGAAGGCGACGATATGTCGAAAAATAAAATTTTATTTTTGTCTAGCTCTTTTCTTTCCTGGTTAGGTAGATTTCATTTTAATCTGCCTTCGTAGATACCTGCTTACTTCTGTTTGTAAAATAGGTACCTACCTATATTCTCTAATACAATACAATACATACCTACTCATTTATGTAGGTAGTTATACCTAAGTGATTGACAAGTTATCAAGTTAACAGTTTTATAACGGATTGGAAATTAAAAAAAAAAACGGAAACAAATACAACTCACGCGAATCAAAAAACTACGCTACGTAGGTACTAGGTACTTGTTTAACAAAAAGAAACAACTGCTATATTCTGGAACGGTTAATGTAGAAACTCGGAAGAGACTCTTAAAGACGCACGTATAGAGTACGAAATTATACCTATGGGTGCGAAACTTGGACAATGGGAGAAGCGGATTCAAAAAGAGTAGACGCGTTTAAAATGTGATGCTACAGACGGGTGTTGAAGATGCCGTGGATAGACAAGTTCGCAATAAGGGGGAATTAGAAAGAGTTGGGGAAAAGAGAAAAGTATGGAAGACAATAAAGAATAGGGGATAGGATCGTAGGATGGTAGGACACCTTCTGAGACACAAAGGAATAGTTTGCGACATACTAGAGTCAGAGATAGGAATAAAGAGGTAAAGGTTGGAGCAGATTATACTACTGCTCTCAAATAGTTGGGGATGTAGAATGTTCTACTTTTACGGAAATGCGTAGGCTAGCTCAGGGAAAGGATGGAGGTACGCGTCCTACCAGTCTTCAAAAGAGAACTTTATGATGACGTACTATTCAATTATTATTCTAAAATAGTTAATAAAATTTCCTTTTTTAGTTCAGGGAGGGAACTTTGCAACGGCTTCACAGGCGAAGGAATTTTTTTTAAACAAAAATTAACAACATAACTGCCTTCAGTATAATAAACTCTATCAATTTTAATGAAATTTGAAAATTACCGAACCTGCCTATTATATTAATCTTACTTGCTCTAGAATGACGTCATGGCCCACCACAAAGTTTTAAAGACCCTAACACCGGGGAGAGTCTTATTAATAACGCACAAGTATTTCATAAGCAAATTGGGTTTATTATTGTCGACGACGAAGAGTCTGAGAGGTTCTTCTCCTCTCTTCCGAGTACTGATTTTAACGGATGAAAACGACCAAGCTTTTGATAAAAATAAAGTTGATGATTGGTATAAAATGTTGGCTCTGTCTAGAGGAGATATTTCGAATACCGTAGGTTCTGTTGGACATCAAATTTTGACTATACCTCCTACGGATATAGTCGAAATTTCTTCTAAAATCGTTAAAGTCGATACGGAATTAGTAATAGGCGATTGGGAGAAGAGACAAATAGAAAGGTTTAGACATGAGTCGCCCGGTCAAACTTGCAAATTCGCCATCCAAGAATTATTAAACGTAACGGCCGAATTAAAGAAAAAACCTGAATTCTACGACTTTATAAACGACTTGAAAATAAATGAGCAGCAATTTTATGAAAATCTCACTTTGTTGTACAAAAAGAAAGACTTCATTGTCGACTACCTGGTGCATACGAAGATTCCCAACTTCGAACATCAGTTCTCGATGGTTTTCGATAGGAAATATCTGGAAGATCAGATGCAAATCTTGAAACACGAAATTTCCGATGCCAGTTTGTCACTTTATCCCGAATACAAAAAAAGAATAATGCTTCTGAGGGAACTCAAGTATGTCGATTCTCAAAACAGAGGTACATAAAATTTATTGTTGGCTGACTTCAAAAGTTTCGAATTATTAACACTAAATTTATGTTCCAGTTGAGCTTAAAGGCAAAGTAGCGTGTGAAATGGGCATGAACGAATTGCTCATAACGGAAATCGTTATGAGAAACATTCTTACGAAATTAGAGCCTGCTGAAGTAGCCGCGTTATTATCCGCCCTGGTTTCTAAAGGCAAAAAAAGGGTAGACGACACCGAACAACTTCCTGAAGAACTACCGGAAGTTTTGAAAAAGGTACCGTCATTTTTCTCCTCTTGTGACAATTTTTAACCTCACTTTTAGGCGATCAAACAACTGCTCTCGATCCACGATGAAATAAGCTCGTTAGAAGACGAATTTGGGATAAGAGAAAACAAATTTGACGAAGAGAAACTCAATTTTGACCTGGCAGTTGTTGTTTACGAATGGGCATCAGCAAAAGTAAGTAAAATTTTTTAAAAAACCAAACACAATCAAACTTCTTGTTCAAGCCTTTCGCCGACATTATGATGCTGACCGATTACCAAGAAGGGATAATAGTGAGGTGCATTCAACAGTTAAACGAAACTGTTTGCGATGTTAGGGATGCGGCTCGGATAATCGGAGACCCAGCTTTACAAAATAAAATGGAAGAAACTTCAACGGCGATTAAAAGAGACATTGTTTTTGCTGCTAGTCTGTATACTCAACACGAAGTTTGATGTAACATTGCGGTTTTTTACATTAGTAAATAATTTTTCTTAATTTGAAACTTTTTCTGCACCTTTTGACCCCTCGCATGTTACGCCATTGGTAAAACTTCCAGTAATAGGTCGTTAACCTCTTGTCATTTCTGGGAGCCTGGTAGAAAGAGTGAAACGCAGGAGATTTATTTAATTCACGAAGGGTGATTCTGGAAATAGGAACTTCGACGGAGAGGAATTTATTTTGACGTCTCTAAAAAATCTACTTTTGCCCACTACTTTATAGATGGCAGGTGTGAACGTTTTACAGATACAGTAAAATGGCATTTGTGAGGGGCTTGACTGCGCAAAAACCAGATTCACACGCTGCTAATTAGCAGACGTTGAGGAATTCAAAAATACCTAACCTACATAGCTGTCAAAAATGTATTTTTTATTATTATGCCTAATTATTGGGAGTGACTACTGCTCCGGCCGCCGTCTAACGGTCTCAGTGGGTGTGCTGGTATCGTACACTGAAATGTATCGTACAGAACTGCCATTTTGTATTTTGTTCTCCTACGGCTAGACGAGTCCTGATCCCGTAAGAGTTTGATATATTTTGCTTGTTTTTACATCATCTTTTTTCCAAAAAATGCGTGTCTGGTACGAGAGAGCAAGTAAATGGTCTGTTTCAAAAATGCGTTCACTCAGCTTTAATTTTTTTACACCTCCAAAATGCAAATTGTGTTGAAATTCTGTAATGCGCATGCCCGACCGTGTTCGGACAAAATTTCAGAGGACCGTCGGCCGGAGCGGTAGTCACTCCCATAATTATTACCTGCCGCTTTTGCAGTGTGACGTTTCCACTTTTGGTGTTGTCAGGATTTTATAAATATTAAAAATTCACAACTTTTGTATCTCCAAATGAAAAATGCCTGGCTGGCCGTTTTTGAGCGGAGAAAATAATTATTCTTGTTTATTCATAATCCATGAAGATTTATAACTATTCTTATTTCCTAACATATTCCCAAAATCCAATGAATTAATCAAGTAATGAAGTATTAAAAAATACTCTAGACTGTTTTAGAATGGCCTGATTTTGACAGGCCGCCATTTTCTGTTGAAGGGCAGAGTATGGATACACAACGTTATGCACGTGAGTGTTACCAAAATTTGAGCAGATTTGGTGCCAAACAAAGTTGTGATGTTTAGAGTTCATGTAATTTAACTCAAAATAACGAAACAACGTTTGCAATAGTGCAACCAGTCATATCATTTTAAGAATTTTCGTTCAATTCTCGGCGTAAAGCGACTAAGTTTAAGTTACACCCCTTTTTTGGTGCCAAATGCTAACACAAACATCTGCTTTGCTATTCCTCCCCTTCTTCCCTCCAATAAGCTTTAAACAAACAAATGTGTGCCCTCCAGCAGTCAATTGTGTGACATTCTAAAATGATCTATATTATACATTCAACGGGCATGACAGTATATTTAGTGAGAGCGTCGAATGACAGATCGGTTTAGTTCAATCCATAGAACCATAGAAGTTAAAGCGTTAAAGGTTATAGACACGATGTTCATAAGCTGCGCAAGAAAAAGTACACGCTTTACGGGCGCCACCATGGATATCAATGTACGTGGGCATGCGCATTACATTCAAGGTGACAAATTCTTTGAAGGTGACAACTTCCAAGTCTAGTAGTAAGAGAAAATTGCTCTCCGCAAGCTGGCGACTATCTTGATGTTTGTTATTATTACTTGATATTTTTATTAATATGAGCATTATAATTGCGAAAATTGCTGGAGGTGTTCAAATATTTTCTGACATTTAGCTATTTGTTTTTTTTGGAGTGTTTTGACTGACATCAAACTGTTCATACGCTACGCGCATGCTCCCATACGTCCTGGGCAGTACGAATTTGTCGCGCTTTCTTGGATGGCCACTATTCCTCTATAGCGTCTGTGGATCAGTTATGTAGGAGTTAAGCTGTGTAAAACCGACCTACCAATAATAATGTTCTATTCAAATTTAGTAATTTAAGGCTCATTTGTCGGAGGAGTATTTACTGCATCTGTTGGTTAAACATAGTATAATGTAATTTTTACTAACTTTTTAGTCCTAACATTATAATCTAGAAATTATTATATAATAATAATCAAAGAAAGTTTACACACTACTCGACTACTGCCACCAAGACGGATTCTCCTAAAGCAGCAACAATTTTACAGGTTTCTATTTCTATGCATCCGGTATGACAAGCCGATTTTAGATTTTTTCGCTCGCTCCATACCTCTTGGGAAACCTGCTATCCTGATACAAAAGGCGAAAATTTCGAGATGTTTGAGATGTTTCGTGGACATTGTGGGGACGTTCCGAATAACTTTCATTCCGAACTCAAAAGTAAGGTTATGTTTACGTTCTAATGTCACAGTAATTCGTAAAACGTTTCAAAATGAGTAATATTTACGTATTAGAGCCTCCAACATCAGGAAAAGTAAGTAAATTTGAGTGTTTGATTCTGAATGTAACCACGAAATTGTTAAGGTTTTATTAAAAACAACAGTGGGTGATATTGATATCGAATTGTGGTCAAAAGAGACCCCTCGTACTTGTAGAAATTTCGTACAATTATGCCTCGAAGGCTATTACGACAACACGATCTTCCACCGCATCGTAAAAGGCTTCATAGCGCAAGGCGGAGACCCGAGCGGTGACGGTACTGGCGGAGAATCAATTTACGGTGAACCGTTCAAAGACGAGTTCCACCAGAGACTGCGTTTCACTCACAGAGGTATCTTAGCCATGGCTAATTCCGATAAAGACGATAACGGGTCGCAATTTTTTTTTACTTTGGCTCCCACGCCCGAGTTGCAAAATAAACATACGATCTTCGGAAAAGTAACCGGTAACACGATTTTTAATATGCTGAAGTTAGAGGAAGGTTTGATTGAGGACGAGAGGCCTGTTTATCCGCATAAAATACTTAAAACGGAAGTGTTGTTTAATCCGTTCGGGGATATTGAACCGAGGGAGAAAACGGTGGTTAAAGAAAAGAAAAAGAAGGAGAAGCAAGTGGGAGTGAAGTAAAAGTCGTTTGTTTTTTACATCGTTAACGTTGTAATGTCGGTACTTGTAGGAATTTTAAACTGTTGTCGTTTGGAGAAGAAGCCGAGGAAGACGAAGAAGAAACTATGCGGGAAAACGAGAAATTCTCTGGGAAAAGCAAGTCTACTCATGATGTTTTAGATGATCCAAAGTTACTAGGACAAACTGACGAAGTTAAACTGCCGCCGCCTAAGGAACTGGAAGAAAATTCTGGTTCCGAGACGGACCACGAAGAACAGCTTGAAAACATAAGGAAAAAATTAAGAGCAGACAAAGACCGATACAAAGTTACGAAAAGGCGGCGGTCGTACGACGACGACGAAGTAGAAGAAAAACAAAGAAAAAAGTACGTCTTGGTAATTCACTAAAAAATAAATTAACGGACTTTTGTAGGGAGGAAATAAAAAAGGAAATAGAAGAAGTGAAAAGGGAGTACCATAAGAATAAACTAAAACGAGAGCAAGAAAAAACGGAAGAAGACAAAAAGGAAACGGAACGAAGCGATACTATAAAAGAATACAAAGACGAGTATGACAAGTATAAAGAAAAGAAGAAAACGTTGCCGAAGAAAGGTGCCACGAGGGAGCAGTTTACTTTGGAGCTGTTGGCGAAGTTTAAACGAAAATTGAGCGCTGTAAAGAATAAAGATGATGACGACGATGATGATGATGATGGAGAGGCTGGATCCAGTGTGGAAGCGACAAAATTAGATGAAGATGACACTTGGTTTGTTTGGTTTTCTTTAACGCTTGCATTATTTAGTTTATTTTTTGTTTGTGTAGGATGTCCCACCAGTTGCACTTTAAAGACGATGCCCCCGTTTTGGCGAAAGATGCCAACACAAAGGACGATGATTGGTTCGAGATTTATGACCCTAGGAATCCGATAAATAAGAGACGGAGAGGGGAAAATACTAATAAAGCAAACAAGTAAATATAAGTATGTTTATGTAATTTTTACTTGCTGTATTCTGTATTGTGTTTATTTATATGAAATACAAATCTTTCGGGTTTTCTCCCACCACACTCTGTTTTTTTTTAAATAAAACTGGGGTAAGTACATATTTTTTTTGAAATATATAATTTATTACTGTTATCCTTTGAAATAACTGTTCTTTTTCTTATTCTGATGGCGATCTGAAGATTTCATTCACATATAAAAAGAACAGTAATGGGTCTAGTACAGTGCCCTGAGGAATCCTGCACTTCAAGACAGTTTCACTACTTATAGTGTGGGTTGTGTGGGCATTGTTCGAATTACATGCTAAGTAACCTTGAACACCACATATCTTATTACACAGACAGCAAAACTGTAACGCAATCTATTCTTTGATTTTCAAACAACCTTCACCTTGATGTAAATTGACAACATCCTATCCTGTTAAGTCTGTCTGACACGATGCTAAATTTTCTGTAAAATTTACAGGTAAATTTTTATGCATCGTTGCATACAGAAGAATTCCGTGCTAAAAATTGTGTAAAATTATTTTGAACCAGTGCTAAATATTCTAGGAAATGTGCGCGTAAAAGAACTCAGAAACATAAAAATAAGAGCTTGTCAGATAGCAAGACGAACTGAGAAATGAATCTGGTAACTGGTAGGTAAAATGTGGAACATTTAAAATAATTCATGCAAAACATAAACATCTGTTTTGTTATTGCTTTATGACTTGTTTTATGTATCCTCAGCACATGGGTTTTATTACTGCTTGTTCTGTCCCAGTTATTTAGGTGCGTAGTAAGTTGCTTACGGTTGTCTTTGGTGGTTGGTTTTGTTAAAAGTGAATTTAGTCTAAAAATAATCAATTATTATGTCTTGGTCACGGGAACAGGTATCGTGCTTGATAGAGGAATATAAGAAATGTCCAAGTTTATATGCAGTGAAATCGAAAGATTATAAAAATAAGCATGCCCGATTGAAGGCGCTAGACAAGATTCAGGCATCTCTTGTACGCTTCAAGCCCGTGTCAATAAATGAAATAAAGACGAAATTCCACGGGCTGAAAACAAATTATTTAACGGAGTATAGGAAAGTTCAAAACTCTTTAAAAAGTAGTGCAGGGGAAGATGACGTAAGTAACTTTCTTACTTATATTTTACTTTTGATTAATGAGATATTATTCTTATAGATATATTATCCAACATTGTGGTATTATGACAAAATGGATTTCGTACTGGAACATAATGTCGCTCGATCTGCTGTCGACATCCTTGCCAGTCCAAGTACCTCAACGCTATGCCCTTTTAGGAGTATTAGAATTAGAAGATGACTCTTCACAAGTTGACTCTGTAAGTAAATTATCTATGTAGGTACAAATAGAAAACTCACTAGCACAATTTTTTTCAAGAATGAATATTCAGAGACATACACAGTTATTGTCGACAAAGAAACCAGCTTTAACCCACCACAATCTCCCGTGGCCGACGGGAGGAAATTGGAGGGTTCCGATGCTGTAGGGGAAGCAACGAAGGCATTAAAAAGCATGACGGAAAACGTGAAGAATAAAATTAGCAATATGCCTTCCAAGACAAGCCACGATATATTTGGCGACTTCGTGGCTTCAAAAATGAAGTTGATGGATGAAAGTGTTGCTTTGGATGTAGAGGAGCAGATAGTTTCTATACTATTCAATGGAATAAAGAAATCAAGAAATATGTAATTTCTATATAATAAATTTTTGTTACCAAAAATCCGCTTTTTAATAAAGTAGAACATTATTTAGTTCAATTCAATTTAAGGATTAAGATGTAAGAGACTGTGGTTAAATTATCAATTCAAGAATCAATTGTACCCCTAACCACATAAATTTTGAAATACTATATACGCATTTCGGCAGCTAAGCTGCCATCTTCAGTAGCAGGGAAAAACCTATAGTAATAAAAATAGCAATAACAACATTAATGCAAAAAAAGAAAGAATCGAAGTGCACTCGATCAGCTCTCAAGCTAGAATGAACTCCGCACGGCGACAATCCCCAATATATACTTAAAGTGACGTAGCACTGACGTTACTTGTGACATCAACATTAATCACACTAGGATAGAAAATTCAATATCCAGGCATACGCTCATTTTTATACCACTCTATTCTTATTTTCACTATCACAAATGTACAAAAGGTTGCCATTGATCTTTACTGCAGTTTCAATTAAAATATCCTATCTTCAGGATAATTGACTTGAATGAAACAAAAAGAGAAAATGAATCCCATATTACCAAATAACCTCGAAGGTCCATGGCTTATATGGGCTAGCAAATAACTACAATAAACTGCAATAAAGAAGACCTTGACACCTGCACCCTTTCATTTTTCTGGTTAAACCTACACGCCTACACATTAACGACATCTAACAATACGGAATCAGAAATTGGACCTAAATCTGAATTAATAAGTTTACCTTCATACTTGCGAATAAACATGCTCTCATAAGCGTCTAATTCCCTATTGTCCGATACCGACCTTATAAGCCGAAGATCCTTCTCATGTACAGGGTGGCCGGTATCAAAGATATGTTGGGCAACACTTGACTTCTCAATCCTATTATATCTAAAATGTGCCATATGTTCCTTAAACCTAGTGACGATTGTACGCCTTGTTTGCCCAATATAACTCTTGTCACAACTACTACACTTTATTTCATAAATTCCCGACTTCTGCTTGTCCTCTACTTTATCCTTGGGATTTCCCAACAGCTGCTTGATGGTATTCTTAGCGGTATATGCTACACATAAATTTTGCGACTTAAAAATAGGTTCCAAGCCTCTGGTATGTGCCAAACTATACGGAATTTTAACATATTTCTTATTCTCAATAGGTGACATGGAGAAAGTCGTGGAATCCTTAACAAACTTTTTGTGTCTAATTCTGCTTATCAATCTATCAACTAAGACAGTCGTGTACCCATTATGAATCGCAACATCTTTTATATATTTTAATTCTTTTTGATATCTTACCTTTGACAGAGGAAATGACAACAATCTGTTGACCAGAAAGTGCAAAGCCGAAAGTTTATGTTGTATTGAATGTTGTGAATCATTCACAATAAACCTACTTATATTAGTATCCTTCCTATACACATCAAATTCCAATCCGCCAATGCTGTTCCTAACAACCAAGACATCCAGAAAAGGGATTGAACCATTTTGTTCCATTTCAAATGTGAATTTCACACTATTATAACGTGAATTTAAATTATCTAAAAAATCCTCAATTCTACTCCTCTTGGTATCAAAAACAGCGAACACGTCATCCACATAACGCAACCATACTCGAGGGAAGTACTCACTGTCTCTTTTAAACAACACTTCAAACCTACTCATGAACAGATTAGCCAAAAACGGAGATAAACTATTGCCCATAGCAGTCCCTTCCTGCTGTTCAAAAAACTTACCCTTAATTTGAAAACAATTCTGGGACATACATAATGAGGTCAATTTTAAATATTCATCCACTACAATTCTGTCCACTTCATTTTCACTCAGTAGCTCCTCCAAATATGCAAGCGTGGTAGGTATAGGTACACTTGGAAACAACGATACAACATCGAAAGAAACCAACACCTCACCCTCATCAAGTACTATATTTTTAATTTTATTAACAAACTCCAACGAATTCACAACTGAAAAACTTTCCGGAGCTGTGGGCAATGCGGTGAATTCCTTCGTTAGCCATTTAGAAAGCAGACAGGTTGGCGAGTTAATACCGGAAATGATGGGTCTCACCGATCTACCTGGTTTATGAATCTTAGGAAGGACATACATCTTGGGAACTACAGGATTAGACACACTTAACCTAAATTTGTTTTGGGGGGTAATAAGATTTGGACAATCTTTCATGGCATTCTTAGCCGAACTGACCAAATCTTCCAATCTTATTACCCCCCAAAACAAATTTAGATTAAGTGTGTCTAATCCTGTAGTTCCCAAGATGTATGTCCTTCCTAAGATTCATAAACCAGGTAGATCGGTGACCATCATTTCCGGTATTAACTCGCCAACCTGTCTGCTTTCTAAATGGCTAACGAAGGAATTCACCGCATTGCCCACAGCTCCGGAAAGTTTTTCAGTTGTGAATTCGTTGGAGTTTGTTAATAAAATTAAAAATATAGTACTTGATGAGGGTGAGGTGTTGGTTTCTTTCGATGTTGTATCGTTGTTTCCAAGTGTACCTATACCTACCACGCTTGCATATTTGGAGGAGCTACTGAGTGAAAATGAAGTGGACAGAATTGTAGTGGATGAATATTTAAAATTGACCTCATTATGTATGTCCCAGAATTGTTTTCAAATTAAGGGTAAGTTTTTTGAACAGCAGGAAGGGACTGCTATGGGCAATAGTTTATCTCTGTTTTTGGCTAATCTGTTCATGAGCAGGTTTGAAGTGTTGTTTAAAAGAGACAGTGAGTACTTCCCTCGAGTATGGTTGCGTTATGTGGATGACGTGTTCGCTGTTTTTGATACCAAGAGGAGTAGAATTGAGGATTTTTTAGATAATTTAAATTCACGTTATAATAGTGTGAAATTCACATTTGAAATGGAACAAAATGGTTCAATCCCTTTTCTGGATGTCTTGGTTGTTAGGAACAGCATTGGCGGATTGGAATTTGATGTGTATAGGAAGGATACTAATATAAGTAGGTTTATTGTGAATGATTCACAACATTCAATACAACATAAACTTTCGGCTTTGCACTTTCTGGTCAACAGATTGTTGTCATTTCCTCTGTCAAAGGTAAGATATCAAAAAGAATTAAAATATATAAAAGATGTTGCGATTCATAATGGGTACACGACTGTCTTAGTTGATAGATTGATAAGCAGAATTAGACACAAAAAGTTTGTTAAGGATTCCACGACTTTCTCCATGTCACCTATTGAGAATAAGAAATATGTTAAAATTCCGTATAGTTTGGCACATACCAGAGGCTTGGAACCTATTTTTAAGTCGCAAAATTTATGTGTAGCATATACCGCTAAGAATACCATCAAGCAGCTGTTGGGAAATCCCAAGGATAAAGTAGAGGACAAGCAGAAGTCGGGAATTTATGAAATAAAGTGTAGTAGTTGTGACAAGAGTTATATTGGGCAAACAAGGCGTACAATCGTCACTAGGTTTAAGGAACATATGGCACATTTTAGATATAATAGGATTGAGAAATCAAGTGTTGCCCAACATATCTTTGATACCGGCCACCCTGTACATGAGAAGGATCTTCGGCTTATGAGGTCGGTATCGGACAATAGGGAATTAGACGCTTATGAGAGTATGTTTATTCGCAAGTATGAAGGTAAACTTATTAATTCAGATTTCGGTCCAATTTCTGATTTCGTATTGTTAGATGTCGTTAATGTGTAGGCGTGTAGGTTTAACCAGAAAAATGAAAGGGTGCAGGTGTCAAGGTCTTCTTTATTGCAGTTTACTGTAGTTATTTGCTAGCCCATATAAGCCATGGACCTTCGAGGTTATTTGGTAATATGGGATTCATTTTCTCTTTTTGTTTCATTCAAGTCAATTATCCTGAAGATAGGATATTTTAATTGAAACTGCAGTAAAGATGGCAATGGCAACCTTTTTGTACATTTGTGATAGTGAAAATAAGAATAGAGTGGTATAAAAATGAGCGTATGCCCGGATATTGAATTTTCTATCCTAGTGTGATTAATGTTTATGTCACAAGTAACGTCAGTGCTACGTCACTTTAAGTATATATTGGGGATTGTCTCCGTGCGGAGTTCATTCTAGCTTGAGAGCTGATCGAGTGCACTTCGATTCTTTCGGAGTGGTGAGCAGAAAATACCTGACCTATATTATTGTTATTGTCACTATCATTGTTTCACATCATCATTATTGTTGTTATTATTATTGTCATATATATAATTGTTCTTTTTTTTTTTTTTTTGCATTAATGTTGTTATTGCTATTTTTATTACTATAGGTTTTTCCCTGCTACTGAAGATGGCAGCTTAGCTGCCGAAATGCGTATATAGTATTTCAAAATTTATGTGGTTAGGGGTACAATTGATTCTTGAATTGTCAATTCAATTTATTCAACATTAAATTAAAGGTACATCACAAGGTCACAAATATCTAAAATAGTATAAAAAATTACAAATGTCCTTTTTTGTTTTCTTTTTTAAATAAATCAAAGGCCCAAAACGCAGCCGAAACTTCGATATTTTATGTATAGCATTTTATTTGCAAATATATTTCACTAAAACAAATTTACATATATGTAACAGGCGCCAACATATTGCTTCATTCTATGATCTTCAAAATTAGTGTTGTTTTTTCATTAATTATTAAAATTTGATAATATAAAACAGTAAACTTATTAAATATCACGTTATTTTCGCGAACTTGTTCGTCTTGCCAATTTCTTGAACCTGTTGTGTTAAAAAAAATTTTAAACTCATTCCTGACATTCTTTGCATTGTTACTATAATTATTTCCAAAACTGAAATGGCTTTGTTCTAAATTATTTGTTTCTATATCGTCCTCGCTTACATCACTATAAGAAACTTTATTTTCTGTCGCCAACAGATTGTGTAGTGCAATACAGCATAATGTTATGATCTCAACTTTAATGACTGACAAATTTATAGGATTTAACAAAACTCTGTTGGCCAATATTCCAAAGGTATTTTCAATTACACGACGTGCCCTTGATAGCCTGTAATTAAAAATGCGACTTTCATGTGCAAGTCCTCTTTGTGAATATGGCTTAAGAATATTTGTTGTTAGGGGAAATGCATCATCAGCAACAATTACATACGGCATTGATTGAGTTCTACCTAGTAATGGAATTGATGCCGGAAAACTTAGAGTATTTTCTGAAATTGCTTCTGATAATGCACTTTCTCTGAATACACCTCCGTCACTGATTCTACCATTAACCCCAACATTAACATATATAAATTTATATTCAGCATCAGCTAATCCTAGCAACACAATACTGTGTTCTCCCTTATAATTATAGTAATAGGAGCCTGCTGATCTTGGAGCTCGAAATTTAATGTGTTTGCCATCAAGAGCTCCGCAGCAGTTTGGAAAATCCCATAACTTGTAAAATTTTTTTGCTACTGCTTCCCATTCTTCTGGAGTGTTAGGTACCTATAAGTATTTTACATTGTAGTAGTAATTTTAGAAAGTTCCTTTATAAATTATCAGAAATAATAAAAATACCTTTAAATATTTTGGTTTTAATTTCGAATATAATGCCTGGCATACAACTGGCACAAATCTAGAAATCGTTGTTTCATGTATTCTGGTCGAATACATTAGTGATCTAAAGGATTCACCCGTTGCCAGAAATCGTAATGTAACTTGTAATCTAAAAATAGAATTTTCAATGATTCTAATAACAAAAACTGGTCGGTATAGTTGTTTACCTGCTCCTTGGTGAAATACTTTCTCACATTAATGTGTCTTGCTTGGCTATATCTCCCTCTATCATTTCAAGTACAGAATTAAATACCTTGTTTGGCATTCTCAAGAAATTTCTGTAAGATTCAGGGTCTTCCACTAAAAGTTCGTCGTTGAGCATCGTCAAGATTCCTCTTCCTTCCTCTCGTCTTTGTAACCATTTCCTACTCCAAACACTCCTTTTTCTTTTGTTTTTCTCATTTTCAATAATCCTACCCAAAGGACTTGTACCTTGACGCAGTTCTAGTAATACTGGGACGGGTGGGATGGCTTGCGCGCTTCAATGATCTAAAGAGCCGAACCATAGGTTTAACCATATTGGAGGGGTTTTTATTTGAGAAGCCAGACTAAATCAAGTCCCTGAAAGGGGGCAGCAGCTCTTTCAGTAATCATAGTGACAGAGATCGTGAGGGTCGGTATGGCACTGTGATACACACTACTGCGATGTGGAAGGCAACGGGAAACCACCACATTATTATATCCCTGGTACAGCGTACTTCGAATTTATGATGATGGCACTTTCTGGAGTAAAATATTCCGGAGGTAAAATAGTCCCACATTCGGATCTCCGGGCGGGGACTGCTTCGGGGGGAGTCATCAGAAATGATAAGTGTAACATCTCACGAGTCGGAGCGTGGAATGTTAGAAGCATGAAACAAGTAGGAAAGTTAGAGAATTTGAAAATTGAGATGGATAGGTTAGCATTAGACGTAGTAGGTATTAGTGAAGTGCGATGGCCAGAAGCCGGAGACTTCTGGAGCGGAGATTTTAGAGTAATACACACAGGATCTGTAGGAGGAAATTCGGGAGTAGGAATTGTTATGCGGAAAAAAGTAGGGCAGAGTGTAGAAAATTTCTTACAGCAAAGTGACAGGGTAGTTATGGTTAGGTTAGATTCGAAACCTGTAAAAACAGTAATAATACAGGTATATATGCCCACTTCTAACTACAGTGATGAGGTCGTAGAGGCAGTTTATAGTGATATTGAACATGTGCTAGATTTTGTGAGAGGACACGAAAATTTAATAATTATAGGAGATTTCAATGCAGTCGTAGGCACAGGGCGAGAGGGCGGAATAGTTGGTCCCTTTGGATTAGGCAATAGGAACGATAGGGGAGTGAGACTGATAGAGTTCTGCAATAAACATAACTTAACGGTCGCGAACACTCTATTTCACCATCATGTTAGGAGACGAACACGTGGAAGATGCCAGGAGACCTAGGGAGATATCAAATAGATTACATTCTTGTTAGGCAAAGATTTAGAAATCAAGTTAGAGATTGTAGAAGTTATCCAGGAGCAGATATAGATAGTGATCACAATATAGTCGTTATGAAGGCCAATCTTAAATTTAAGATTTTGAAAAAACGAAGCGGAAGAAGGTATCTTGACCCAGAGAAACTAAAAGATGATGATGCGTGCGATAAGTTCGAGAAAAAGACAAACGAAGTACTAAAGGGCGCGGGCGAAAATATTGTTAGGGACATAGAGGAAGAATGAAATTGCATTAAAAATAGTTTAGTTTCCTCAGCTAGGGATATTTTGGGTCATAAACAGAATGAAAGTAGGAAACCCTGGATAACAAAACATATTGTGAGTCTAATAGAGGAAAGGCGCAAATATAAAAATAGGTTAGATGAAATAGGGAAACAAAGATATAAGGCGATCAAGTGGGATATTATTCGGAAATGTAGGAAAGCGAAAGAGCAATGGATCGATGATAAGTGCAAAGAAGTGGAAAATAAGTTCGAAATAGGAAAGACTGATGAAGCATATAAAATAATTAGGAGAAATTTTAGAGAAATTGGATCTAGTACCAAAAGCATTAGGAATGAGGCAGGAGATATCCTAATCGAAAGCGGGGAGAAGGCAGATAGGTGGAAAGAATATTTAGGAAACTTATATGCGGGACAGGAAGTGCAAGATATATTAGAAAGTGAAAGCAGTGTAGAAGGGGATAACCTAGGGAGTCCTATAATGAGAGAAGAGTTTGAGCTAGCACTAAAAAGTTTAAGGAATAATAAAGCACCAGGTATAGATGGCTTGCAGGCAGAAATCTTAAAGTGCGCAGGTCAAGAGGTAATAGATCGTTTATTTAAATTAGTTAGTCGCATATACCTGACAGGCGAGATTCCAGAGGATTACAAACTGAACATCATGGTAGCTTTGCCAAAAAGGAAAGGCGCGGATAGATGCGAAAATTTTAGAACTATCAGTTTAACTTCCCATGCGTCAAAAATTTTAACTAGAATTGTGCAAAGAAGGATGGAGAAAAAGGCGGAAGAAATATTAGGAGAAGATCAGTTCGGATTTAGACGAAATAGAGGAACGCGCGAGGCCATTCTAGCTTTACGAGTAATTATAGAAAAAACGATAGAAAAGAGAAAGAGTGTATATATAGGATTTGTAGATTTAGAAAAAGCCTTCGACAACATAAAATGGGGGAAGATGTTCGAAGTGCTGAGAAAGGTAGGGATGAAATACAGGGACAGAAGAATAATACATAATCTCTACAAAGAGCAAAAGGCAGTTATAGAATGTGAGCAGGAACGAAGGGAAGTAGATATCCGGAAGGGAGTGAGACAGGGATGTGCATTGTCACCTCTAGTTTTCAACTTATATATCGAAGATGCGATTAATATTGTTAAGGAAAGAACAGCCTCAGGGATCAATGTACAGGGCCAAACTATTAACATGCTCAGATTTGCGGATGATATAGCAGTGTTAGCATCTATCAAAGAAGAATTAGGAGCGGCTTTGAATGAAATGGAAGCAGTTTTGACACAGGGCTACGGCATGAAAATCAATAAAAAGAAAACTAAAATTTTGGTATGTAGATGGAGTGAAAATAGAACTAAAATTGAAATACAAATAGGAAATGAGAAGATAGAGGAGGTCGCGGATTTCTGCTACTTAGGAAGTAAAATAACTCAAGACGGTAGGAGCACTAAAGATATAAAACAAAGAATGGCGCAGGGACGAGTTGCGTTTAACAAAAAGAAACAACTGTTATGTTCGAGAACGGTTAATATAGAGACTAGGAAGAGACTCTTAAAGTCGTATGTATGGAGTACGGCATTATACGGGTGCGAAACTTGGACAATACTTTTAGGGAAATGCGTATGTTAGCTCAGGATAGAAAAGAATGGAGGTACGCGTCCAACCAGTCTTCGGACTGAGAACCTTATGATGATGATTTTCAATAATAATAACTGCTGTACCGAGTGCCATTGCAGCTGCCGCACATTCGATCAGCTCATTACAGTCCATGCTAGTCCTAACTGCTAGTCACAGAATTCTAAGATATACTTAATTATTCAAAAACAAAAGTCAATCAAATAGTCTTACCTAGGGTCAAATATTTTTTATATTAAAAAAAAATCTGGGAAACTTCAAACGCGACAAACGCACTTCTATCAAACTAAACGCGGGAAACCGATTCATGTACTTACCGCTTGTCAAAACTTCAGTTTCGCACTAGAAATCCCTAGAATGAGCTTAATCTGCGCATGTGCGTATGCTAAATTTTATATTAAAACACTCACCGTTGCATACAAGTTTAGAGCACGTATTTTATATAAAAGTTTTACGTAAATTTTTGTGCAAACTTTCTATAAAATTTAGCATCGTGTCAGACAGGCATTACAGGAAAAGCTCGGTGAAATTCGACACCAGTGCAATGACTTCTCGCCCGGTGAAATTCTGCACTAGTAAAACAATATGCCAATTCTAGATCTAACTTTGAACAAACGCCTAGAACCGGCAATTGTAAAACATGCAAAAGCACTGCAAAAAATTTGTCCATAAGAATTTACACGTGATGGCCTTGAACCGGCTCTATATGTCTACTTAAACTGATTAAGAATTTCGTTATATTTGTCTCTGATAGTTCATAAATTTTATTTTCACAATTGCTGTTTTATTACTTTTATCGAAGGTTTTAATACAATAATTATTTGTGAGTTATTTTTGAGGAAGGTTTTTCTGGCTAGTAAACGAGCCTCAAATCTTCCATTATCTATTTACACAAAATTTTCCCATCCTTTGCCCTTTCTTTTCCTACCAATATCCATGTTTCGATAAAAAGTTTGTTATATAGCAATTGATTTTAATCTTAACTAAAGAATAAGTATAAATTTTATTTAGTTAGTTAGGTCAGTTAGGCCCGGTTTTTCAAAGAAACCAACACTGGCTTAAGTCTGACAACAGCTTCGTTGCTATGATACAGCCAATCAGAAAGCCTGTATCATAGCAACGAGTCTGACACCGGCTTCGTTGCTATGATACAGCCAATCAGAAAGTCGGTATCGTAGCAACTAAGCCGGTGTTGGTTTCTTTGAACAACTGGACCTAAAGAAATATTACATCTCACATCCAGACCCATAAGTATTGTCCCAAACCAAATACTGCTCTAAATCCTTGGGGGCAACACTCGACTTAACCCTATTGAAGGCTTTAATAAAATCCTCCATCACAACAGATCGCACCTAAACGAAAAAATTGTCTCAACCATTCGTCACTTATTATAATTAAAAAACTGCACATATTTTTAATTGAACTGACCTGTGCAGCATCTATCCTTTCTATCAATCTGATATCAAGCGAACGAATTGGCCCCAGAGAGGCCTCGGAACATAAATTACGCATATCCGCGCCCGAGTACCCATCCGACAATTTCGCTATTTCCCCCACATTTTCTTCAGTTAAATCATGCTTTTCCGACTGCATCAGCTTTTGAACCAATTGAAATCGCGCCTAATATATGAAAATAAGACAAACATCACGGTAAACCAACATAATGAATGTACCTCAAGTTCCGGAAGAGGAATATACAATCTTTTTACAAATCTCCTCCTAGCTGCTTCGTCTAACTCTTGAGGACGGTTAGTAGCTCCGATAATAAGCAACCTCTCCTCATTATCCGTGGTAGCACCGTCTAATTGTACCAAAAACTCAGTTTTTATACGCCTGGAGCTCTCGTGTTCAGCATCACTCCTCTGTGACAACAAAGAATCTACTTCATCTATAAAAACCACCTGTAACAAATACCCGTAGAAAGCAAATTTACCCAAAAAATTGACGTACAGAAGGCTGATGACATCTCGCAACAGCAAACAAAGCTCGAACCATCTTCTCCCCATCACCAATCCATTTCGAAGTAAGCGACGACGCGCTAATACTAAAAAACGTCGACTTACTTTGCGCAGCGACACACTTACCTGAACAACACGAAAACTCAGTAAAAACGAATTAATAATCATAATGAACGCACCGATTAATGTTTTCCCTGTCCCCGGAGGCCCGAATAAAAGAATCCCTTTCGGCGGTCTTCGCAGACCGGTAAAAATATCCGGGCGCAACATAGGCCACACTATTGCTTCCTGGATAGCAGTTTTCGCAAAATCTAGCCCAGCTATGTCACTCCAAGTAACAGTAGATACAGTGTCCATAATTTCTGAACGAATAAGTTCGACCATTTTAGGATCGATGTAACGTAATCGTTCGTCCAAATTTTCAGAAGGAAACTGGTCATCTTTTGTGTTACACTCCATGTCATTGTTGCACAAAAGAGGAGATACAAATTTGCTCTGATTACCCCCTCTACGTGTACCCAATTTTCTTTTTTGTCCAAGTCCGCTAGTTTGCAGTACGGCTGCTCTGCTACCATATTTTTGCAAATTCTGCTGTTGCAATTCTTCTTTTGCTGTTTTAAAATCAGTCGCTCTTTCACCATAATCGGCACTTCCCTTCTTCTTAATAGCATTTCTTTCTGTAATATAGCAATTGGGGGCAAAACTTTTGGCAATTTTTCTCATGTTTCTGTCGGGTTCGACTAGCGGAGTTTTAGTGGGTTTTTGGAGAAATAAACCGCGGAATGTTTGAAAATCATGCTCGGAAACGTTTTCTGTAGATTTGCAAGTAACGTCGTTACTGCACGACAAATTTTTAACGAGTTTTCTCAAGTCTATTTCATCTAAATTAGTTTTCGGCTCAAATAAGGGAATATTCGTAGGTAATTTCTTCTTGACTTCATTATTTAAATCGTTTAATTTAGCACTTAGCTGCTGAGAGTATTTTTCAAGATTATTTTCCAATAAGAGGCAGATAGTATCATTTTTGCAGCTAAAAAAGTTGTAAAGTTTAACGAGTAATAATTTAAATTATGGGTCACTCACAGATTTTTCGACGCAGCTGAGTTAAAAACTAGCATTTTTCTTCTCAAATCAACTGGCAAATTTTTATTTTCTTCAGTTAAATATTGAGAATTTATTAAATAATTGTTTTTGCTATCCATTTTTTGAATTCTTCGAAAAAGAGGTTATAAAGTTATGATTTGACATTTGTCCATAGAAAAAGAATAGACACTTGCATAGACGTGCTATGCGCAGAAAAGGCACAATGCTTAAAGTACAAAAATAATAATCTTTATCGGGGATATAAACTTGTAGACTAGAACAGACTGTGGAGTGAAAATGAATATTTTACATTTATAGCAAATGTATATTATTAATGTTAATTTTGGTAAGTAAAATAATTTTCTGCAACTAGTAACTAGAGGACGCTCTTGGCCTTTGCTTTTCTGTTTTCTCTTTTCTGTGAATGCGAACTGTCATTCTCGCTTGAAGTTGACGTTGACGCTTGTTAACGGAACGGCGTCAAAAATCAAAATGTATGTTTAACAACAATATAAAGTGAATTTTGAATAAAAATGCATATTAAACAGGTAAATAAATAATATTAGGGATTTACTTCTACGATATTCGACCGCTCTTTTTGTTTCAGGTGATTATACAAGGCTTTAAAAGCTATCGAGATCAAACTGTTGTGGAACCTTTTGATAAGAGGCATAACGTTGTTGTTGGACGTAATGGCTCGGGGAAAAGCAACTTTTTCTACGGTATTTTGTCTTTTTCACTTCTTAAAAACACTAATTGACAGTTTTTTTTCTTTAAATTGTAGCGATTCAATTTGTACTTAGCGATGAATTCTCTCACCTTCGTCCGGAGCAAAGACAAGCTTTGCTTCATGAAGGGACAGGGCAGAAAGGTGTTTCTGCATACGTCGAGATTATTTTCGATAATGCCGATGCCAGAGTTCCGGTAGGTGGCTTGTAACTTGTAAATTATGTATGTGTTAGAGTCGTGTCAATTCGTAGATCGAACGTGAAGAAATTTTCTTGAGGCGAGTGATTGGAGCCAAGAAAGATCAGTATTTCTTGAATAAGAAAGTGGTGCCTCGAAGCGAAGTCATGAATTTGTTGGAATCCGCTGGTTTTTCCAATTCCAATCCATACTATATCGTCAAACAGGGCAAGGTACGTTTTTTGGTTCATTAGTTCATTGTTTGCTATTTTATTCTTGAAGGTGTCTAGTTTTACTTGTTTATTTTATCGTGTTTTTACATTTTTCAACATTTTCTTATGTGTAGTTTGTATATTCTTCAGTATTGAAAAATCATGAGTTTATATCGTTTAGGCAGTAAGTACAATTTTTTGTGTTATTTTTTTCTGAAGATCAATCAAATGGCGACAGCCCCAGACGGTCACCGTCTAAAATTATTGCGAGAGGTAGCGGGTACCCGTGTTTACGACGAACGCTACGAAGAATCGATGACAATTTTACGTGACACCGAGGTTAAGGTCGAAAAGATCAAAGAATTCTTGCAGACGATCGAGGAACGGTTGAGTACTCTCGAAGACGAAAAAGAGGAATTGAAGCAGTACCAGCACCACGATAAAATACGAAGAGCCTTGGAGTATATAATTCACGAAGTCGAATTGACGGAGAACAAAAAGAGATTGTCTGAATTAGAGAAGCAGCGTAACGAGTCCGGGAGTCAACAAGAAAAGCTGGCGGCGAATTTAAAAAAGGCACAAGAGATGATCAAAAGCTTGACGCGAAAAACTAAAGATTCCCGAAAAGAATTGAACTCTTTCAAAGAAGAACGGGATAGTTTAGTGAACGACCATCAGCATTTGATAAAAGAGAAAACCAAGTTGGATTTGGCTATTAAAGATTTGTCTGAAGAGGTGCAGGGCGACAATAAATCGAAAGAGAGGGCGGAAAACGAATTGGCCCGACTTACTCAGTCTATTAAAGAAAAAGAGGCTGAACTGGAGAAAATTAAGCCACAGTATGAAGCTATGAAGCGTAAAGAAGAAGAGTGCACGAGGGAATTGGCGTTAAAAGAGCAGAAACGCAAAGAATTGTATGCGAAGCAAGGGCGGGGATCTCAATTTACATCGAAAGAAGACCGCGATCGATGGATCCAAAACGAGCTAAAGTCTTTGAACAAGCAGCTGAAAGACAAGAAGGACCACCGAGACAAGCTGACCGACGATTTAAAGAGAGACGCCGCCAAACAAGTGGAACTAACTAAGAAAATTGAGGAGCAGACTCAAGAATTGGAGAGGCAGCGGTTGTGCATCGATGAACACAACAAGCAGTGCTATGATTTGAAGAAGAATAAGGACCAGTTCCAGACCACCAGGAAGTAAGTAAAAACCTGCCTTTTTGGCAGCACAGAACTGTAGTTTTCATCTTTTTCTCTCAGTGAGTTGTGGCGCAAAGAAAACAACCTACAGCAAAACTTAACGTCGCTAAAGGAAGACCTGGCCAAGGCTGACCAAGCTCTCCGGTCCATGGCCGGAAAAGCAATTCTAAACGGTCGCGACAGTGTCCGTAAGGTATTAGACACGTTCATAAGTCGCGGTGGACGCGACGCTGAGATCGCCAGGTCCTATTACGGGCCCGTGATCGAAAATTTTAGTTGCGAAAATTCTATTTATACGGCCGTCGAAGTTACGGCTGGAAATCGGCTGTTCCATCACGTCATCGACTCGGATAAAGTTGGGACGCAAATTTTGAAGGAGATGAACAGGCAGAAGTTGCCCGGGGAGGTGACTTTTATGCCCCTGAATCGACTGACGGTGCGGGATATCGATTATCCTGTTGATTCTGTAAGGAATCTCGTTTTAGGTTTTTTTGTCGTCGTTTGATTATAAGTTTTTACAGAATGCTCTTCCGATGGTTTCCAAACTGAGGTACGACGAAAAATACGATAAAGCGATGCGGTATCTGTTCGGCAAGACTTTGATTTGTCGCAACTTGGACGTGGCGACGAAATTGGCTCGCTCTACGGGTTTAGATTGTATCACTCTGGAGGGTGATCAAGTTTCTTCTAAAGGCTCGCTTACGGGCGGGTATTTCAACACCTCTCGCTCCCGTTTGGAGATGCAGAAGACCAGGAGCGAGTTAATCGAGCAGATCAAGCAGTGCGAAGTGGAACTTCAGTCGTTGAGGGAGGAGCTCAGGAAGACCGAGGCTTCTATTAACAGTATCGTTTCCGACATGCAGAAGACGGAGACGAAAAACAGCAAGGCAAAGTAAGTGTTTCAAGGTGGGGGGAATGGTTGGGTAAGAACGCATTCGATATTAATTTGAAACGGATTTCGGTCAGCTGAAATGTATATTCTTGTTACTGCTAAGTCACCGTGCATCAGTTTCCTAGATATGAACCGTTACTCTGTCGGTAACGAACTGTTTATTTCAGGGGCATTTACGATAAGGTTAAGGGTGAATTGAGGCTGATGAAAGAGGAGCTGGCCAGTATAGAGCGCTTCCGGGGTCCCAAAGAGCGTTCTCTGGCCCAGTGCATGTCTAATTTGGAGGCGATGCAAACCACGAAGGAGGGTTTAGAGTCAGAGTTACACCAGGAGTTGCTTTCTCAGCTGTCTGTGGCTGATCAGGCCGAAGTGGACTCGTTGAACGACGACATTCAGCGTTTGCAGAAGGAGAATAAAGAGGCGTTCAGTTTGCGCATGAAACTAGAGGCGGAAAAGAATAAGTTGGATAATTTATTGACTAATAATTTGATAAGGCGTCGGGACGAGGTTTTGCACGCTTTACAAGAAATTTCTTTGGAGGACAGGAAGCGGCAGTTGTCTAATTGCCGCATTGAACTGGAGGAGATTGATAAAAAAATTGAGAAAGTTAATAAAGAATCGGCGGCGATGGATACGAAAGTTAAAGATATGTCTAAAGTGGTACGACGACTTTATAATTTGTTTTTTTAATGTTAGTGGATTCGTTAATTTTTTATAGTTGAAAAACATGCAAGGAGAACTAGACATGTGGAAGAAAAATGAGAAGAGCGCACAAGAGAAGATAGACGAGGACGCAAAGCACTTAGAGAAGTTTGCGTCCAAGCAAAATATTCTCGAGCAAAAAGTTGCTGAGTGCGTCGAGAAAATTAATCAACTGGGGGCTCTGCCAGCCCAAGATTTGTACTCCCATTACATTAAAATGTCATCGAGATCTGTAAGTCAAATTTTTTGAGTGATATTCGTAGGGTGACTGTTTTTGCTTGCAGCTCTTCAAGGAATTGGAGAAAACCAATAATCAGCTGAAGAAATTCAGCCACGTGAACAAAAAGGCGCTGGATCAGTTCATGAGTTTTTCTGATCAGAAGGAGAAGCTGCAGAAACGGAAAGAAGAGTTGGACAGGGGGTGAGTTTTTGTCACGTTGTAAATATTTCCAATTATCGACATCAAATTAATTAACTCTATCTTCTCGCTTCCAAATTTGTATTTCAGTTTTAGTCCTATTCTCACGCCACATACACACCAAAATTTTGGTTTTCTTTTTATTGGTCTTCATACCGTAGCCTTCCTTACTGTTCCTTTATCTAAAGTCAAATAAGAAAAAGAATTAAGTACAATAATTTGAAATCTCTGATGAAATTCGACACCTGCTCGGTGAAATTCGAATGCTGTAGTTGGATGTGTGGTGTTAAAACTGGTCAAGAAACTTTAAATATAAAACACTAAAACCGTAATATTTTGGGTGTATATTATATGAAATGAAAGGTTTACTATAGGTAGGTATAATTACTTTGATAATTTAAATTTGGTAATAGAAACAATTAATTAATGCACATGCCCCGACGGAGGAGAAGGAGGACGAAATGAAGGAAAAATTTTATGAAGATCTGGATTTAATTGTGAATAAGATTCCGAAATACGAAATCAAAATCCTGGCAGGTGATATGAATGCAAAAATAGGAAGAGAAGAAGAATACAGGAAAGTATCAGGAGGGAAAAGCAAGCATACAGTTAGTAATGACAATGGAAAGAGATTGGTAGAATTTGCTTTAGAAAATGAAATGAAGGTAATGAGTACCACATACGATCATAGGAACATACATAAAGAGACATGGTTGGCACCAAACGGGAGAACGAGAAACCAAATTGACCATATTCTGATTGAAAGAAAACATGCGAAGAATATAACGGATGTGAGGAGTTTTAGAGAAGCGGATGCCGACAGCGTTGGTTATTGCAAAAATAAACCAGGGAGTGCCCATTATAAAGCGAGGGGAAACAAAAACGAGGAAAAAGTATGAGTTACACCGGCTGAGTGACGAACACATCACGACGCTCTTTAAGAAGGAAATGACAAGAAAGCTGGGAACTAAACCGCAAGAAAATGATATAGAGAGTGAATGGGTGCAACTAGAACTAACGATGAGAGAAGTAACAGAGAAGATACTGGGGAAGGCCAAGAGAAGACAAGTTGCCGATTGGTTTGATGATGAGTGCAAGCAGAGTCTACAGAGTAGGAATATAGCAAGATTAAGAATGATGGAGGACCCCACAGAAGAAAGGAGAGATTATGAAGGGATGAGAAGAACAGCAAAAAGAATGTGCAGAAGTAAGAAGCGAGTTCAGCTAGAAGCAAAACTATTAGAAATTGAAGAAACTTACAGAATAAGAAATTTTTGTCAAGAAACAAAGAGAAACAAAGATGTGCACTGGGGAGGTCACCAGTATTTGAAGACAAAAGAGGGACTTCTAGTGGGAGATAAAGAAGGGAAGCTGGATAGATTTGCGCAGTATTTTGGAGAGCTTTTAAATGAAAATGAAGGGAGTACCTCAAAAAGCGAATATGAGGTGGACAATATACAGAGTATAGTAGAAGAAAATATATCAGTGGAGGTGCCAACAGAGCAGGAAGTCGGGGAGTGTATAATGCAATTAAGTAATAGGAAAAGTGCAGGGGAAAACGACTTGCCAGGTGAAGTTTTAAAACATGGAGGTGAAGCACTGCTATCGAGAATAGGGGAATTAATAAGCGTGATCTGGTTAGAAGAGAGAATGCCGAATGAATGGAATACTGCAGTAGTCCACCCCATATACAAAAATGGAGAAAGGTCGGACTGTAATAACTACAGAGGAATTGCACTTCTGGATGTATGTTATAAAGTATTAGCAAAGATCCTTAGAAATCGTTTAAACAAATACCAAACAGAACTAGTAGGTGATTATCAGGGAGGATTTAAAACACGGGTAGATCGACGACAGATCAAATCTTCATAATGAGACAACTGCAGCATAATACATATGAACAAAATTTAAGTCTTCATATACTGTTCATAGACTTTAAGCAGGCGTACGATTCCATCAAAAGAAACATGCTTTACGGCGCGATGGGAAAACTAGGAATCCCCGGGAAGATTGGTAGAGATGACGCTAAGGAATACATCCAACAAAATCACGCTGGAGGGAAGTTTGTCAGAACTATTCAAAGTTAAGAAGGGATTGAGACAGGGCTATCCATTGTCCACAACACTGTTTAATTTGGTGTTGGAGGTTATATTGAGGGAAAGCGGAATACGTACAGTGGGAACAATCTACAATAATAGGCATCAGTGTCTGGCGTATGCAGATGACATAGTACTCATGTCAAGGACAAAAAAAGAGCTGCAAAATGTATTTGGATTACTGGAGGGGAAAGCCAAGGAGTATGGTTTAGTTATCAATGAACAAAAGACGAAATATATGGTATTACCTGGGAGTAATGCTGACTAGCAGGGGAGACGAAGAGAATGGAATCGCCAAGAGGTTGACCAGAGGAAGTAAAGCTGCCAGATCCCTAACAACAGTACTAAGAGCTAGAAATATATCAAAAGCTGCTAAAATTCGAGTCTATCAAGCTATCATTAGACCAACGGTACTATACGGCTGCAAAAGCTGGATAATGAACTTGAAAGAGGAGGCTAAGCTTGGAAGATGGGAACGTAAGATTCTTAGAAAAATTTATGGAGGAATAAGAGTAAACCAACAAGAATGGAGGCAGAGAACAAATGCAGAGATTACCGATATGTACGGGAGACCAGGAATCACACAAGTTGTTAAAACCCAGAGAGCTAGGTGGTTGGGACATATAGCAAGAATGCCCGAAACTAGAGCAGTTAAGAGAGTCTTAATGGGAGTAGACGGTGGGAAGAGGAGAAGAGGTCGCCCTAGGAAAGGATGGCTAGCAACGGTGAAAGTGGATCTAAGAGAAATCTGGGTGGAGGACTGGCAAACAAGTGCACTGAATAGGAAGAAATTGCAGAAAATAGTGATGAGACTCTAAGCCAAGGGTCGTGAGGACCTGTAGCGTTGATATATATGTATATAATAGAAACAATTTTATTTATTATGTGAATGTTACAATTTAATACAATTTTTATTGCGCAATGAATAAAATATTAATTGTTACGAATATATCACTATTCACTAAATTGCCTGCCCATATTAATTCAATGGCATAAGCGACTGCAAACAAATCGCGGAGGAATTTAATAAGATTAGAAAAAATTATATTGGGAATTAAATCTAAAGGTGGTACAGATGGAATAAATAAAGAGGTATTGAGAGACAGTCTTCCAACGACGGGACGTTTGTTATTAAACCTTATAAATGAATCCTTGAGAACGGGCATTTTTCCTGTATCGTGGAAGACGGCGATGGTGGTTCCTATTCTGAAGGTGCAACAGGTCGGTCAGGCCCAGGAATTCAGACCGATTAATATGCTTCCTAAATATGAGCAGGTTTTAGAATGTGTAGTAAAAGAACAATTGCAAAGATACTTAGAAGATAATGGCTACTGTCTGAATTTCAGTCGGGTTTCAGAAGTGATCATTCCTGTGAAACGGCACTTAATTTGGTACTTATGAACTGGAAAGAACAAATAGAGGAGGACAATTGTGTCGTGGCTGTCTTTTTGGACCTGAAAAGAGCTTTCGAAACAATCGATAGGGGAAAAATGGAAAGGAGTGGGGTAAGGGGTACAATTAGAGAATGGTTTGGCAGTTATCTGGACAATAGGCCTCAGAAGTGTAGATATGGTGGTTATGAGTCTGAAGAGGTTCTGAATGGATTGGGTGTACCCCAAGGTTCGGTACTTGGTCCTCTTCTCTTTGTGCTGTATATGAAAGATCTGGTGCAAGTGATAAAAGAAGGTAATATTAATCTGTTTGCTGATGATACCCTTATAGCAAATGCGGACTGCGACTTAATTAGTGGAATAACCAGGAGCACTGAGGTGTTAAGGGAAGTGTCAAAATGGTTAAAGATAAACAAACTGAAGTTAAATATTAATAAGACAAAAGTTATGATCATAGGTAACAGAGTGATAAGGAAGGAGTGGAAAGATGACTGTAAAGTGGTTATAGATGGATAGTGTTTATCAAAAAAGGACCAAGCGCCAAATCACAGTTTCCAGTTATACACCTGTTACTAAACGGTTGCATATAAAATTGGCCCCTCATTTTACAAGAATGACTTTTAGCAACCTGGAAAGCGTTTTTAAAATACAATTTTCTAGGCTATTTGTTTGTAAGTAACATATTAACTAATTAGTTTTTTAAATAAATTTGGCGCTTGGTTCTTTTTTGAAAAAAAACCCTAATGAATTTAAACTATTTTTCAAAACAGTCCCCCGAGTGAAAAATAATACTAATTTATGCAATTAACTAACTATTTTTTATTTATCATTAAAAATAAAATACATTTTGAAATATTCAAATTTTGGAAACAACATAACTTCGCAGAGTAAAAAAAGAGAAAATAAAAATTTGTGTTAAACGCAAAATACAAAGTGCATTATTCTATTCTATATCGAAATCAATCGCATTGCCATAACCATCAACATCATCCTCAAAATTGGAAACACGATTTACTTTATAAAAATCTCTTGCATCTGCAGGTATAAATTTCATTAGACTTTTGATATCGGCTATCTTCTTAGCCGAAATTTCTTTTCCATCTGGGTATAGTGGTTTAAGTTGTCCAAAAACGTCTTGCGATTTTCTTCCCTTTATCGATTTGCAGATATTCACCCTTTTGAATTCTCCTTCTGAATGGGATTCTTTCATAAAAATAATAAACGGCTCATCCTTTTCAATTTTAATAACTCTTGCCTTTAACCAGCTAATGCTCTCATTATCAGTTGTCTTTTTTCGATTTGTAATGCGTCTTTCTGCTTCTTCAACAGAAAAGAAGTCTTCTGATGTCATTTTATGAACAACAAAGCAATTATTCTTCTTTTGGCAAAACTTAATAATGTTTTCAAATTCATCTAATGTATAAATTCGGACTTGATGTTTTAATGCTCTCTCAATTTTTCCGAAGTCGGTATCATTGGGCAAAAAACTATGCCCTGGTTGTAGGAATTTAAAAAAAAATATTTTCAATGTAGGATGGGAATTTAGAACCGTTTTTAACATCAGTACAATTTTAATGTTTCTGTTCTGGCCCCCGCAGGAATCTGACCACAGGATGAGGTCTTCCACATTATTTTTTAGGTACATATCGATATATTTTTTGATGCATGAACCAACTTCTTGTGAGCCACGACCAGCAACACCCTCTTTCCAAATAAAAGCGTACGGTTTATTATTTGAAGCAGAATGAATGCCTTCGTTATAAATACTTAGTTGTCGTTTATAATAAACTATGTTTGTTGGCAACTTAGGTAAACCAAGAACTTTTTCCATGTCATAGCTTAAGGTCTCTAAAGTGGTTGTATCAGTTGCTTTTTTAAAATCAGCTTTCATTTCATCTCGGGCTGACTTAGCTGCATCAAGATGTTTGTTGTGTGCCTCTACCAGTATTGCTTTGGAATCTGGGTTTGTTGAATTTTTGATGTCCATATTAAATTGATCACAAGTATTGCAAGTGTCCTTTACTGGAGGCTTTCTCTTCAAATTAAAATTTTTGTAAAATATGTTCTTAAATGTAGTGAAGCTGATTTTGGGATTTCCCTCCCCTAAATATAAATCATACATTTTATTTTCTGTGAGATCAGCTGGTAAAAATTTCGATTGAGTTTCATTTCGGGCATAATGAGACACATACGTTGGGAATTTTTGTATGTGAGCTTTAACTTTTTCTATTATTTCTTCAGAAATTTTGTTCCTGCCTAAAAATACACACATTAAATATATTTTACAGCAGTTACCTATCTGTAATATTTCACCTCCAGACCTAAAACCCCTCTCGTCCTTCAGATCCCCAGTGCGAAATTTGTTTAAAGAAGTATTAACTCGTTTCGTAGAAATTTGGTAGGTATTTACGTACATTGTTCTGCATACTTCTGTCTTATCAATAAAATAAGTTCTAGTATAACATCTAGTGCTGTTAGGGTTTCTCTTTCTAGTAATAGGGGCTTCTTTTACAGTTGCAGCAATAAATCCTGTTTGTGCATTATATGAAGATAATTCCCAAAATTTTTTGAACAAGCTTTCCCGTTTCTCCTCAGAAATTTTGTTACAGCAATTCATAGGGCAGTTGCATTGAAAAGCATAAAAATTTCTACTTTTTCTCAATTTGCCTTTAACAGTGTAATGTTCTTCATTTGAATCTCTCTTCCGTTTTCTTGTCCTGAATGTCTGTCCCGGATATTTGTTTCTCCTTCCTTTATTCGCTCTTCCTTTTGAGTTTCTTCTCTCATCCAGAAGCTGTTGGTTTCTTTGTATGTCTTCATTGTTCATGATATTTTCAGATAATTCATCTGAAGAACTTTCCTCAGAGGTTTCTGGGACATAATTGCTTCCGCCATCAGAACTTACACTTTTTTCTTCAACTTCAGCCACATTTTGATCTTCAACATTTTTTTGCAACACATTTTCAAATTCATCGTGTTGTACAGCTAGCATGGGATCCAGGATGGGATCACTACTAAGAAATAGCGAATTAGGCAAATCGCAATGATAATCCAGTTCCTCAACAATAACATTTATTGCTGGTACATATGCAATCTCAGACCTATCTACAAATAGGTTTTCAGTAGCATTCGTCTTTTCATGGTCAACAACATTTTTCTGAAACATATCCGCACCCTCAACATGTTCTACAGTTTGCACAAGATCGTTCAAAAGTACTGCATTTTGTAAGTCACAGTGTTGTTCAACTTCCTCAGCATTAACATTAGTTTCTTGTAAATATATTGTTCCAGTGTTATCTAAATTGGGCTGTGATAAATCATTATTGCTGGTTTTAGTAGCAACCTGAAAATAAATGTTTTTTTAAATAAATGAATATAACCTCTTCAATCTACTTACTTCAACGGCCACTGTGCTTTCCACTAAAGAGCAATTTTTAGTGTTTTTTGGACAATTTCTTGTACTTGCTAGTGCAAGCTGCGTTAATAATTTAGCTCTGCTACTCATTTTTTAATTATTAAAACGCTATAACACCACAGAAATACACAAAAGAAGTCACTGAAAATAAAAATCTCCCTTGTCTATAACAAAAATTTAAAAAGAACCAAGCGACACTACTGAAGCTGCTGATTTTTATCTAAACAGAACTAAGCTTTAGTTCCATTTAGATAATTAAGAAACTTTTGACACAAACTTGTCGCTTGGTTCACTCATTTTTGGAATTTTGGCGCTTGGTTCTTTTTTGATAAATAATATCCAGATGATGAGGAGGTGGAACGTGTTAGCGAAACTAAGTATCTGGGAGTGATAATTGACTCAAAATTAAATTTTGAAAGCAATATAGATTTTATTGTTAAAAAAGTTGCTTAAAAAATGGTTTCCTGGGTAGAGTAAGCAGAAAGTTGAGTCCTTGGGCTAGAATTCTGGTTTATAAAACAATAATTTCGCCACATTTTGATTTTTGTTCGAGTATATTATTTTTGTGTGGAGCCGGTGATTTGGAAAGGTTGCAAAAACTTCAGAATAGGGCAATGCGAATAATTTTGCAGTGCAATAGATATACGCCTATAAGATTGATGTTGGAAACGTTACAATGACTAAGTATAAAACGGAGAATAACTTACAACACGCTTATTCTGATATACAAGATTGTTAACAGCGGGGTTCCGAATTACATGTGTCTCGTAATTTGATACGTAGCCGGGATGTGCAAAATTATAAAACGTTTTCCCCATTCACATCCTTTCTTTCTCTTTACTGACTTCACCGAATCATCTTGCAAAGACTTTGGCCCAGTGTCGTTCGAAAATATCCACGTCTCGTCCAGAAAAATCGCTCCTAAATTTTGAATTAAGATTTTTGGCATATTTCTTTCAAAATTTAACTCTTTGGTGAACTATGTGCGGCTGTTCACAGAGGAATCTCCTATTGCAATCTTTTTTATATCGAAAACCCAGTGTATTCATTAATTTTGATAAGGAACGTAATCCAATTTCCAAAACACCCTTTTCTCTTAAGGTTTTTTGTTAACTTACTAGAGTAACATTCACTTTTGTTTCATATGAATTATAAATAACATTTCTTACTTCCATTTTTTCGGTATCACTTAAATCCTTAGTTTTCAACAAGGTTTAGTACCATCTTTTTAGTAAAAAATTCCTTTTCAGCGACGAGAAAATCAAAGAACTCTTGGACATGCTTGAAAAGCGGAAGATGGAAGCCCTCCAGTTTACCTTCAAACAAGTCGGCAAATACTTTTCCGAAGTTTTCAAGAAGCTCGTGCCTACAGGGCGAGCGAAATTGGTGATGAAGACGGTGGATAACGACGAGGGGCGGGATATCGGTCCCGAAGACACAAACGCGGACAATTTCACTGGAATTGGTATTAAGATCTCGTTCACCGAATCGGATGGTGAAATGAAAGAGATGAACGCGCTTTCCGGAGGACAGAAATCTTTGGTGGCCCTGGCGTTGATTTTCGCCATTCAGAAGTGCGATCCGGCCCCGTTTTATTTGTTCGACGAGATCGATCAGGCTCTGGACGCTCAGCACAGGAAGGCGGTCGCGAATATGATCCACGAGCTGTCGAGGGAGGCGCAGTTCATAACGACGACGTTCAGGCCCGAGCTGTTGGAGCACGCCCACAAGTTTTACGGGGTCAAGTTCAGGAACAAGGTGAGCCACGTGGAGTGCGTCAGCAAGGAGGTGGCGAGCGACTTCGTCGAGGACGACCAGACGCACGGCTGAAGTCCGACGTCTGGTTTTTTAAAGTTTTTGTGTCGTTTGGTATTTAATTTTAATGTTTCGTAATATTAATTGTTGTTTTAATTTTTGATATTTTAAGGTAAAAGTGTAGTGAAATTGTTTTATTGAATAAATAAATTGCGACAAGAAATTTGTTTATTTGCAATCGTCAAATAATGCTTAGATAATTTATTGATCGAATTACGCTCTATAAAACATTTGTGACAGATCGATAGCATAATATCAAAAAACAATAATAAAAAAATACAAAATACAGACTCTAAAAATGAGCTGTCAGTGTCGGATTGTTTGAAAAAAAAAATTTCGAAAAATCTTAAATTAAGCACAATTTTCTTTGGCGAACCTGGACATGGAGTAAGTATGATAAATATAATATGCAAGTAGCTAAGTAGATATATTTTAAAATACAGGTACACAGTTTTTTCAGCAAGAATTAAGTACGCAAGTTTTAGAGGTTATGTTCATTGTGCCATTTTCTGCAAGTTTTTGTAACAAACGGGATTCAATAAAAATTATTACTGATACATGAACGCTACCTGAACTCAGCAAATCTTTCTTTTCTGTCCGTAGTGTTTAATTTGTGGCAAACCAGCAATAAACTAGGTTATTTAGACGACCCAACCGCAAGTGACAGATGATCTGTCACAGATCATGGACAGTGTTGCCACCATGGAAAAAATAAATTTTGCCTTTATATTCTTATATGTTATTTTTCGCTTGCATTTCATAAAACGAACAATAAGACGTGATAAAAGTTGCGACCTATACTAAGTATTCGCCTAGACTAGATGAAACTCACATGATCAAGTCACTTCACTTGTCACTTCCAATGACTTGCAGTTTGTAAACTCGGAAATTGTAAGCTCGGACCGGACATTTTGTTTTCAGACCACATTCAAGTTCAACTACTGCCTACCAGGGGCAACTCTATATATATATCACTCCATTCACAGCACAGGATAAAAAGACACATCTTTGAAATTTGCAAGTACCTATCATATATACCTATCAGCTATCAGTACGATACAATTCAGTTCAGTGATGCCAGGTGAAGTATTTCCGATTTGTACGATACGGACCTATCATATTAATAAATCATGAGATTAGGTAAGTAAATCATGAGATCATGAGATGTCTGACAAAATCTTGAGATCTCATGAAAAATCATGAGTTCTGGCAACACTGCATGGAACTCACTTATAGCTAGTAGCTACTGAGCTTTGACAGATGGAGAGCAGCGGTACATATGAACTACTACTAAAATTATAATCTACTAATTCGCTGTCTTGTCAAATAATTCAGAGGTAAATTAAGAACATGGTGAATAATTTCTGGGTATGGTACGCTTTAACTCCACTCTACAGAAGACTCCTACCCACTTCAAACTTACACTAATTTCACAAGAACACTAATACTCGTCGCTCTAGATATGGGCGATCTTAATTCTTCTTATAATATTAATAAAAAAAGCAATTTTCAGTCGACGCATTTACTGCACTTCAGCAGCCATGACTTCTATGTTATTCCTGTTACCACCACATTTCCTTATGAACATGATGTTATTGGTCACACAATTGACAGTAGTACATTCTCACAAGCTGTGCTTCTTGTACCGGCTACCGGCTTCCACGCTTCTTCCATACCTAGACAAACTCCCGTAAAACTTGTTTTATTTTTCCTATGTTCCTACACTATCTTTTTCACAAAAAATGCGTGTGTCTGGTGCGAGAGGGCAGCTAAGGGGTCTGTTTAAACAGAAATCACGTTATAAGAAAACAATAGACATGATTATTGCACAGCACGGAGTGCGCGGCGTTCCGTTCGTGGGTTCATTGTTGCTTCGGTACCCTATACGTAGCCGCTTGTGCTGGGGCGTTGGGTCAACATACTCAACCATATTGCACAACGATATCCTTCACTTTGAACATGGTGCAGTTGTTTTCAGTTGTTTTATAGTTGCCCGTCGATGAATACAGGCAAAAATGTGGTTCCACGGTCCACTATTTCCGGTCTTTGGGCAAGCGAAGCGAGCGGAGCGTTTAAGTCTCCCCCCCCAAAACCAAAACATTAACAGCGCGCTAAAACGTTATGCTGGCAAAACCTAGTTGGTATATAAATAAACATGCAACGCTACCGGGAATGTTGCTGAGGCCGCATCCACTGCTGCTGAGTTTTCAACTTGTTTACACCAGGGACAAGTGAACTACGCGCTTACGGATGCTCTACTGCTACGTACAGATTTTTCTCAAAAAAAGACTTTTCTTCGCTGTTTCCGGATCTGCGGGATACCAAATCGACTTATATACGAACAAAACACGGTAATGCACAATTACACCCACTATTTTACCCCGCCCAGCACCCCTATTCGCTCCCGGTCCCGCAAGTTTATTTTCCAAAAATATAAGTACTCAAAACGTGGTTCATCCACAAAAATTTTCTTTGAAACACACTCTATGAAGCCTCCTCTTTCTACCAAAATCAAAAAAACACGAAAATTCGAGTGGAGGTAAAACGTAGAAATAGGGCATTAAAGTTATATGCAAGCGTGATGTGCATTACGCCAGAACGCCAGGCAAAATTTTTAATTATTTTTTCTGCCTTAAAGTGAAGCTCAGAGAAAAATGAAAAAATAGGGGTCAAATATTTTCTGTAGTAATACAATAAGTTAGTCGTCTGGAATAGACCTTTTCATTTCGTTTGATTTCGTTATTGCGCATGTGCAGAAGTACATTGACAATCAACTTTTTTTAGGTTTTCGGACGAATGTCACTGTCAGTTTTTTGAACTTCGTGTAGGATATTCGCAAGTAAATAGTAGAGTACCAAATTTGTCAAATATTTTTATAATTATAATTATGTATGTATGTGTGTGACTACAAATAATTATTATTTTAAAGCACAATAGCACAAAGTACTATACTAATTTTGCACGTTTGCAATAAAATTTTACTGTATAGACCAAAAAATTTAAAATAAACACTTTCAAACAATACAAAACTTTGACATCTGTCCGAAAATGTCATGGCGCGATCGCGCATGCGCCTCAGCATTCTTTTATAATGAAAAGCCCTATTGTCGGAAATTTTACGAAAGCTGTTGCGTTGCTTGGTAACCACGAGTGTAAATTTGACATTCTAGCTTTACGAGTAATTATAGAAAAAACGATAGAAAAGGGAAAGAGCGTCTATATAGGATTTGTAGATTTAGAAAAGGCCTTCGACAACGTAAAATGGGGGAAGATGTTCGAAGTGCTGAGAAAGGTAGGGATGAAATACAGGGACAGAAGAATAATACATAATCTCTACGAAGAGCAAAAGGCAGTTATAGAATGTGAGCAGGAACGAAGGGAAGTAGATATCCGGAAGGGAGTGAGACAGGGATGTGCATTGTCACCTCTAGTTTTCAACTTATATATCGAAGATGCTATTAATATTGTTAAGGACAGTCAATAAAAAGAAAACTAAAATTTTGGTATGTAGGGGATGTGAAAATAGAACTAAAGTTGACATACAAATAGGAAATGAGAAGATAGAGGAGGTCACGGATTTCTGCTATTTAGGAAGTAAAATAACTCAAGACGGTAGGAGCACTAAAGATATAAAACAAAGAATAGCGCAGGGCTGAGTTGCGTTTAGCAGAAAGAAACAACTGTTATGTTCGAGAACGGTTAATATTGAGACTAGGAAGAGACTCTTAAAGTCGTATGTATGGAGTACGGCATTATACGGGTGCGAAACATGGACAATAGGGGAAGCGGATCGAAAAAGAGTAGAAGCGTTTGAAATGTGGTGCTACAGGCGCATGATGAAGATACCGTGGATAGATAAGGTTAGCAATAGGGAAGTATTAGAAAGAGTTGGGGAAAAGCGAAAGGTATGGAAGACAATAAAGAGTAGGAGAGATAGGATGGTAGGACACCTTCTAAGACACGAAGGAATAGTTCGCGACATACTAGAGGCAGAGATAGGAATAAAAAGAGGTAGGGGTAGGCCTAGATTAGACTACTGCTCTCAAATAGTTAGGGATGTAGGATGTTCTACTTTTAGGGAAATGCGTAGGTTAGCTCAGGATAGAAAAGAGTGGAGGTACGCATCCAACCAGTCTTCAGACTGAGAACCTTATGATGAGAGAAATAAGGCAAGTTATATGCAGGCGTGATGTGCACTACGCCAGAACGCCAGGCAAAATTTTTAATTCTTTTTTTCTGCCTTAAAGTGAAGCTCAGAGAAAAATAAAAAAATAGGGGTCAAATATTTTCTGTAGTAATACAACAATTTAGTGGTCTGGAATAGACTTTTTCATTTCGTTTGATTTCGTTAGTGCGCATGTGCAGAAGTACACTGACAATCAACTGTTCTTAGTTTTTGGGACGAATGTCACTGTCAGTTTTTTGAACTTCGTGTAGGATATTCGCAAGTATAGTAGAGTAAAATATTTTTATAATTATCTTTACACGTTTTAATAAATTATTCTTGACAAAGCCTCTAAACAGGGGCGAAACGTCGAATTTTATACAATTATTTAAAAATAAATATATGCCACAAATTTCACAAAGTTGGAAAAAAATCAAATAAGGAGGGTGTTTGAAAGATGGAAAATTACAAGTGTTAGTTCCCAGTGACATATCCCTCATAAAATTTTACTGTATAGGCCAAAGAATTTAAAATAAACACTTTCAAACAATACAAAACTTTGACATCTGCCCTAAAATGTCATGGCGCTATCGCGCATGCGCCTCAGCATTCTTTTATAATGAAAAGCCCTATTGTCGGAAATTTTACGAAAGCTGTTGCTTTGCTTGGTAACCACGAGTGTAAATTTGACAGTTGAAAGATCACGAGCGCTTATGCGACTTATTTATAGATGATGTGAATAATAATAATAATAATTAGCTTAGGATAGGTAAAGTTAACTTATTTTTTTTGGGTCCGACTGTATGCTTCTGAAGAATACCTGGAGTGAGTACCTACATATAAACGATTTTATCAACTCCATTCTTATTGAATGGACCATATAACCGCAAACCAAAAAATCCACTTCGATATTTTTAGGCTCATTTAATTTGTAATCTTTAAAGTATCAGTTCGAGTACTAGAAATATTAAATGTTAAACAATGGATCAATATAATAATTATGATAATAAAGTAGGCATGTTTTCATGTGTCATCTCGACCAAGGAAAGCCGTTATACAGCGTGTTTATGTATTTTCCAAAAAAAATTATATTCAGTTAAGACTTAGTCCCAATCTGTTTTTTTCATATTTATTTACTTATTCACTTCACCTTGTATATCTTTGGTATTAAATTTAGTTTATTTATGAGATATATAGTTCTATTTATAAAAGTGAAGATTAGAAACACACATATTTGTCTGATAAATTAGCAAAATTTTTGACGAAAAAGGCAAAGTCAGCCATTAAAAGGAAAAAAAAAACTCAAAATGTAAGCGCCGTTTATGCCCTAGATTTTTGTATGTACCACAAATGCTCCTAATACCAACGTAATAAAGCCGGCAAAAAAGAACGCAAATCTGTAAGATAATACAATAATAAACTAATAAAATTACTTTTAAACAAATAAAATCAAGTCATCTAGGTGTATAAATATAAATACATAATAAAATGAGTTATGACAAGGCGAATCTGCGAATATGTTTACACAAAAATTATGGCAATATTTTGTTGAGCATTGTAATGATAAATACATAATGTCAAATGGAGTTCTAAAGGCCCGGCATCTGTACTGTCTGAGGGAATAATTATCATCATCATAAGGTTCTCAGTCCGAAGACTGGTTGGACGCGTACCTCCATTCTTTTCTATCCTGAGCTAACCTACGCATTTCCCTAAAAGTAGAACATCCTACATCCCTAACTATTTGAGAGCAGTAGTCTAATCTAGGCCTACCCCTACCTCTTTTCATTCCTATCTCTGACTCTAGTATGTCACGAACTATTCCTTCGTGTCTTAGAAGGTGTCCTACCATCCTATCTCTCCTACTCTTTATTGTTTTCCATACCTTCCGCTTTTCCCCAACTCTTTCTAATACTTCCCTATTGCTAACCTTATCTATCCACGGTATCTTCATCATGCGTCTGTAGCACCACATTTCAAACGCTTCTACTCTTTTTCTATCCGCTTCTCCTATTGTCCAAGTTTCGCACCCGTATAATGCCGTACTCCATACATACGACGTTAAGAGTCTCTTCCTAGTCTCTATATTAACCGTTCTCGAGCATAACAGTTGTTTCTTTTTGTTAAACGCAACTCGGCCCTGCGCCATTCTTTGTTTTATATCTTTAGTGCTCCTACCGTCTTGAGTTATTTTACTTCCTAAGTAGCAGAAATCCGCGACCTCCTCTATCTTCTCATTTCCAATTTGTATTTCCATTTTAGTTCTATTTTCACATCCCCTACATACCAAAATTTTAGTTTTCTTTTTATTGATTTTCATGCCGAAGCCCTGTGTCAAAACTGCTTCCATTTCATTCAAAGCCGCTCCTAATTCTTCTTTGCTAGATGCTAACACTGCTATATCATCCGCAAATCTGAGCATGTTAATAGTTTGGCCCTGTACATTGATCCCTGAGGCTGTTCTTTCCTTAACATTATTAATCGCATCTTCGATATATAAGTTGAAAACTAAAGGTGACAATGCACATCCCTGTCTCACTCCCTTCCGGATATCTACTTCCCTTTGTTCCTGCTCACATTCTATAACTGCCTTTTGCTCTTTGTAGAGATTATGGATTATTCTTCTGTCCCTGTATTTCATCCCTACCTTTCTCAGCACTTCGAACATCTTCCCCCATTTTACGTTGTCGAAGGCTTTTTCTAAATCTACAAATCCTATATAGACGCTCTTTCTCTTTTCTATCGTTTTTTCTATAATTACTCGTAAAGCTAGAATGGCCTCGCGCGTTCCTCTATTTCGTCTAAATCCGAACTGATCTTCTCCTAATATTTCTTCCGCCTTTTTCTCCATCCTTCTTTGCACAATTCTAGTTAAAATTTTTGACGCATGGGAAGTTAAACTGATAGTTCTAAAATTTTCGCATCTATCCGCGCCTTTTCTTTTTGGCAAAGCTACTATGATGTTCCGTTTGTAATCTTCTGGAATCTCGCCTGTCAGGTATATGCGACTAACTAATTTAAATAAACGATCTATTACCTCTTGACCTGCGCACTTTAAGATTTCTGCCTGCAAACCATCTATACCTGGTGCTTTATTATTCCTTAAACTTTTTAGTGCTATCTCAAACTCTTCTCTCATTATAGGACTCCCTAGGTTATCCCCCTCTACACTGCTTTCGCTTTCTAATATATCTTGCACTTCCTGTCCCGCATATAAGTTTCCTAAATATTCTTTCCACCTATCTGCCTTCTCCCCACTTCCGATTAGGATATTTCCTGCCTCATTTCTAATGTTTTTGGTACTAGATCCAATTTCTCTAAAATTTCTCCTGATTATTTTATATGCTTCATCAGTCTTTCCTACTTCGAACTTATCTTCCACTTCTTTGCATTTATTATCGATCCATTGCTCTTTCGCTTTCCTACATTTCCGAATAATTTCCCACTTGATCGCCTTATATCTTTGTTTCCCTATTTCATCTAACCTATTTTTATATTTTCTGCTACTTAGGAAGTAAAATAACCCAAGACGGTAGGAGCACTAAAGATATAAAACAAAGAATGGCGCAGGGACGAGTTGCGTTTAACAAAAAGAAACAACTGTTATGTTCGAGAACGGTTAATATAGAGACTAGGAAGAGACTCTTAAAGTCGTATGTATGGAGTACGGCATTATACGGGTGCGAAACTTGGACAATAGGAGAAGCGGATAGAAAAAGAGTAGAAGCGTTTGAACTGTGGTGTTACAGACGCATGATGAAGATACCGTGGATAGATAAGGTTAGCAATAGGGAAGTATTAGAAAGAGTTGGGGAAAGGCGAAAGGTATGGAAAACAATAAAGAGTAGGAGAGATAGGATGGTAGGACACCTTCTAAGACACGAAGGAATAGTTCGCGACATACTAGAGTCAGAGATAGGAATAAAAAGAGGTAGGGGTAGGCCTAGATTAGACTACTGCTCTCAAATAGTTAGGGATGTAGGATGTTCTACTTTTAGGGAAATGCGTAGGTTAGCTCAGGATAGAAAAGAATGGAGGTACGCGTCCAACCAGTCTTCGGACTGAGAACCTTATGATGAGGGATAAAATAATGTGGTGGTTTCCCGTTGCCTTCCACATCGCAGTAGTGTGCATCACAGTGCCATACCGACCCTCACGATCTCTGCCACTCTGATCGCTTTGAAGCTGACAAAATTCAAAATGCGACGATTTTTGTTTATGACGCCACCTCGTAATTTCAATTCTCATTGATACATTATGATACGTTAATATTTATCTGTAATCAGTTGCTTTTATTTCTAAGGTTGGAGACGATAAGTAAACATTCTAAATACATATATAAAACAAAGATAATGCTGGGAAAATGACCAGACGAATGAGCATGCTACTGACGAGTACACAACGAAAATAAATACACGATAACAAAATCTCTAAAAGTACAAAATACTATCTATAGTGTTTACACGTGTTTGGAATCCTCTACTAGAATTTAAATTTAGTTAATTTTCCAATTCTCATAGTACATACGCGTCCTGTTTTATTTAGAAAGAGAATAAAGTTATTTTAGTTTTGAAAGGATTGGTGAAGTTATAAGTAGTGAAAAATTAACTATATTGTTATGGTTTTCTTAATAATATGTCTGATCACAGCCGAAGCATTGAAGGCAAGTATATTATTTACATATTATTAGTAATTTTGTTGTTTTATCCATGCACGCGCGTTTTTTTTGTACTTGATGAAGTCAGTACAACAAATCCAGTTGGCCTAGAAATTTTTCAGTACATAATTGTTTTCGCTAATGGCGGTTGTTCGTAATGGGTAAATTTGTTGTTTTTAATTTGTTTTTTTTTGTTTTATTTGGAGTTCAACAATCGCAAACGCGGAAATTCTAAAATTACCAAAGGAATGTTTGAATTGTTTCCAATAAGTCTATTTTCGTTTTATATTTACTGTCTAAAATGTTTCATAATGTAAAAGAGTGAGTTTTTTCACCCTGTATTTATTTTAAATAAATAATATTATCTGTTGTGTTCAGTCTGATTAAAACAAATGTAAGATACACCGTTTTGAAAATGAATCAAATTCTGATTAGATACTAAAACACTTATAAATGAACTAACAATTATACCAGACGAAAAAAGTTGAAAACAACCCACAGATAACTTATAGGAGAATACAAAAATTCACAAGTTCCTGGTAATTTTAGGTCAAACTCAATGCACTGCTTCTATTATCTAGAAAAAATATGTTCGAAAGATAACTCTTAGCATAATATTGTAAACAAAGTAAATGAACTGTGTGACATCTTCAATATACTTATAAATCGCAAATGTCAGATAACAGAACACGATGACAATTACAACTTGTTGTAATTAACAAAACAATTTCTAACTCCGGTTTTCAGAGTGCCCTTTGAATAATTCTCAAGCAGCCTGCCAAAAGCGACCGAGAAACTTCAAGGGGCCCATCCGACTGATACGCCTATGCATTCTAGGGATACTAGTCCCGGGTTTGCTAGTAGCAATACCACTGTATATGCGTTATCATGTCTACGGATATCAACTTTATCCATTGGCTGTATCCGACATGAGAATTTTGGATAATAAAGTCTCCACCACTTGGTGTCAGGTAATAAACAGTGGCGTGCTTTAAGTTGGGAACTTTAAGTAAATCATCGTATTTTTTTAAACATTTTAGAGGCAGCTGGTCAGTGTTAATACAACATTTAACGCTTTCTTGCTGGCTGCACCGCCATCTGTGTCTAATGAAAAGAAACCCTTGAGCATGGTCCGCCATCTTGTTTTAGAAGATGACACCAAGGAATATTGGGGGTTTTACTTGTTAAAGGGGTCTACAGTTACGGTTTCTACTTGTGTAAGGTAAGAAACAGATTAAGTACATTCATAGAAGCAGCAGAGATAGAGCCTCGGGGTTTTCGCGAATCTGAGCTACTTTTTTGAGTATAATAGAATCAGTGGCGGCTCGTGGGTTAATAACCAGGGGGGTCATTTTGGTTTTGGAACTTATAATTAATACTAAAAATATATACATATACAACGTGTCCTATAAAGTTCTCTACATATGGGAAACTTTTTTAGAGAGATCAAAAAATAATAATTTTACTAAAGAGTAAAGTACCCTTATTTTTGAAAATAATGAAAAATGTTATTCGGGAAAGTTATTCAGTATAAAAAGTTATGGACTATTATGAAATAACAGCCACCTACGATCAAATTTATTTTTCTAAATTACAAACGTGTTAATATCTAATAAAGAACTAAAATTATTTTAAATTAACTTAAATTTAAATTAGAGCACTTCCTAAACTATTGCCTCAAAATATCCACCTTTTCTCTCAATGCAAATTGCTGTTCTTGCTTTAAATTCACGAAACATAAATTTGATCATTTGATCATAATAGTCCATAACTTTTTATACTGAATAACTTTCCCGAATAACATTTTTCATTATTTTCAAAAATAAGTTTACTTTACTCTTCAGTCAAATTATTATTTTTTTATCTCCCTTGTATATTATCCGATATTTTTGGAATGTTGCGAGTGCATTTTGATTTTTGAGCAATTCAGAGCTTTTTATGAAGAATATTATTTTTTCACAAACGGATAATAAAAAAGTTTCCCATATGCAGAGAACTTTATAGGACACGTTGTATGTCCAAATCTTCAAAAATATAAGGGGACATATTGTTAAAATAAAACTTACCTTAAACGTGCTTATATTTCAAGTCAATTCTCCTCTCCTTCTGTTCCGCAAAATGGTCTATGACTTTCTCGTTGAAGTTTGGAATGCTCTTGACAAGCGTTTTCTCGATGCTCAACATAGACGAGGCACTAAGTCTAGACTGTCCCATTGTATTGCGTAAAAATGTTTTTATCCGTTTCAAAGTTGAAAAACATCTCTCACTTTCCACGGTTGTCATTGGTAGTGTACACAAGATATTTAACAAGTTCACTGCTTCAGAAAATGTTTCGGACAAATTCATGTTAATAAAAAGTTGAAGAATGGCGACTGCACCGGCACCGTTACGAAAATCCTCACGACAAGTTCTGATTTTAGTTTGGAAATATCTATCGTAGCATAATTAGCCTTCACCATATTTAAAATATTTTGGGGAAAATTGGTAGTGTATGCTTCAAATTTCTCCGTCTGAAATAACTGTGAAATCATGAGATGATCATTGAATCCAAATCTATGATGAATTTCAGACATAATAATGTCGCAAATTTCAAGTGCAGTTAGTCGTTTAGGATCCCCTGCATTAACTTTTCTTCTTTTCGCTGATGATGTGCTTGGTTCTTCCGATTCTAAAATAGCACTTCTCACTTTTTGGATATTGCTGTTGAAAGACATTATGTAGTTTTTGACTGATATAACATCAATATCTCGCATTTGTAATTGTTTGAACAATATGTCTACATGAGGCATTATTTTATGAAAAAAATTTAACCAAAATAAAAAAAAGTTCATCTTCCAAATGCCTTTTTAAACCAGTTGCTTGATTTATATTATTTCCGTCTTCCTCCTCATCAATGATTTGCTCCAAACAACATATTAAATCATCTTTATAAGTGTGTACAGTTTCAACACACTTTGTATTGAAAGCCCATCGAGTGGGTGCAGCTTCAGGTAATCTCACCTTAACCACCCTATCCAATACCGCCGTACGTTTTGGGGATCGTCCGAAAAAAGACGAAAATGCATGTAAATTTGCAAAAAATATTTTTATCGGTTTGTGTTGACTCGCCGCTTTTTGGAGGATAAGATTAAGTTGATGGGCATAACAATGAATAAAGTGTGCATTTGGGTACATTTCTTTAATTTTTGTTTGTACTCCTCCCAGCTTGTCGCTCATGACTGATGCACCATCGTAACTTTGAGCAATCAATTTATGGGGTGCTTCATTAATTTTTAATAATTGGAGTTCTTCCATTATTGCATCGGATAAATGTTGTGCTGTGGTACCTGGAGGGTTGACAAATTTCCAAAATCTTTCATGCACAATACCATCTAATACATATCGAAAGATAAAAATCATTTGCCTTTTATTGGAGCTATCTGTGCTCTCATCAACTTGAATTGCCACAAAATTTGTCTGGTCAATTTCCTTTATTATATGTGTGTGTACAACGGCCAACATTGAATCTAAAATTTCGTTTCGAATTGTTTTTGATATTCCTTTGAATACTGTATTTTTTTCTATGTGCTCTTTAAATATTAAGTCTAGTTCAGAGACAAAATCTATAAGGCCGCGAAAAATCCCAGGATTATTGGACATGTCACTTTCGTCATGATCGCGCAATGCAATTTCAAAGACTCCACAAAATTTTACACAATCAATTATTTTGTTTAAAATATACCTATTTTTAGAAACCGATTCATTAAAGTCGTGCACTGATTTGCGATACGCACTATCAAGTTGCTGTCTTATGTCTACACGTCCTAAACTGGCGTAACTCATTGAACAATTTATATGAGAAGCAGAAGAAGCATGCTTTTTAATTTTGTCTTTTAAATGTTTAATATCGGTTACTCCATTTTTAGCCCATATAGCATCATTTGAAAATAATAAGCACGGATAGCAAAAGAACGCATTTTTAACACTGCATCCACAAATCCAGTCGCACAAATTGTACATCGATTCTTTAAAATATCTTTGGACATTTTTACCTTTATCCTTTGTTATCTGCTTCAAATTCAGTTTTGGTTTCGGCCGTCCACTTTCCCTCTTTTCAAGCCGGCGTTCATAATTTAATGTTCCAGCTGACTTTAAGGCAAATATATCCTCACAACACTCATCTTGTTTTGCTAAAAACACAAAATTTCTCAACGATCAGAACTTCACAACGATCACAGTTCACATCCGCAACAATAAAGAAAGGTTTCCCGCCTGCTATCTAAGAAGAACTGAGATCCAGAGTCCAGAGAAAATATAGCTGAATACTGTAGAACTAAACTCGATTCTGCGCAGTTGTAATCGGGACATTGACCACGTTGGAGATATAGGAGTAAAAGGTGACCTCGCTTCCACTCAAGAATTCGCCATCTGCTGTCACTATTCTTCTTTACATGCATTTCTCCATAAGCCATAAGAGCTGTGCAGGGTCAATTTGAATAATGTCCCGGCTTGCTAGCGAGCGCGCAGCGCGGCTTGACGCTTGGCTATTTCTAGTATTGCTGCGAATGCAGACCGCTGAAGATTTTAAATTTGAGACTGTTAGACAAAAAATATTTTTATTAAAATTATGGTTTTGATTAGAATATTTTAGGAGGGTCATTGACCAATTGACCTTAAGGAGAAACCGCCACTGAATAGAATGCCGAAACCAGAATTTGGATATCGTTTTTAGTTTTCGAGAAAAAAAATAATGTTGATTTTTATGGATTTTCAAAAACTCTCCAATCCTTTTTGTATTAAGCAGACTAAAACTGTTAAGATTGATTCCTATAGAACTTTTTCCAAGGAATTCAGTGGCGTACGTTAATGTTTTCGAGATTAAAATCAAATTTAATTCACTATGGGTCATTCAATAAACCTAGAAACAAAAATTTATAATAAAGAAAATAGGGAAGAGGAAGAAATAAATGTTTTATCGTTGGTTGAGACGACACCAAAAACTTCTTGTCGCGAAATCGAATCACAAGTTGGTGTTTCCAAAATAAAAGTTCAACAAATATTAAAAATGGCAAATATAGGCCATATAAAGTTCAAAGTATTCACCATCTCCTCCCGGGAGATCAAGAAAGAAGGCTTAATTTTTGTAGGTGGTACTTAAATAAAATTCAAGAAAATCCAGAATTTGGGCGGTCTGTCATTTGGACAGATGAAACTCACATAAGCAGCGTAGGATTATTTAACAGGCATAATGTGCGTCACTGGTCTGATACGAATCAGCACCAAACTTTTGAACGTCAGAGGCAAAAGGACGTTTTGGATTTAACGTTTCGTGCTTTATTTTGGGTGGTCAACTAGCATACCAAATTTTTGATGGAAACTTAACGGGATTGAGATACAAAACAAGGTGGTGCCCCTGCACACAATTCTGCAATAGTTAGAAATTATTTAGAAAATCATTTTCCGTGTAGATGGTTGGCTACAAATGGACCTATATTGTGGCCTGCAAGATCACCGGATCTGAGTATATTAGACTTTTTTACAAAGCTGCATTCATAAAATGCAACAATTTCAACAATTAATTTTATGATAGATATTACTGTTGATGCAATGGAAAATTTTCTGTATGCCTTATTTAATTTTTCCCGACTTATTAGTGTTGGCAGTTAAAATTAATCTTTACGAGTTTAAATAATAATTTCCACACTTTTTTGGGCTTCTTATCTTTAAAACAAATAATACAACCTTAAATTGAGGAAAATACTAGATAATAAATTTCTATACTTACTCAACTCGAAATGGGTGGATCACGTTTCCTTAATTTTGTTTTTTTTTTATTTGCAAACATGTTAAAGCATTTTTTTTCAGAGCAGGTGGCCCGGTGCTAGTCTGATCGTCATCCGGGGCCACAAGCACCTGCACGAATGTGCCTACATCGGCGACGATTCATCTGAAGAGCTGGATGAAATGATAGAAGCAATACGTGAGGGTATCTACGTCATACCGAATAACACCAAAATCCCCCAAATAACGAACGACCCGGCGTGGATGAGGAAGCATAGAAAAGAGGTTGAATTCCATCATCCTCTTCATCAAACGAATAACACGAATCATACTCTGGATGAACTCATTGATAATACTGATATTACCGATCCGAAGGTGCTCAAGAAGATCTTAGATTCTATTAGAGAGAAAAGCGCGAAACAAGCCGATAAATCGTCTGAAGAAGCAGAACAGTCTCCTCACGTCCACAGAAACACAACCATACCTAAAGACGAGACGAAGAATTTCGAATTCTTAAAACATAATTTTTCTGTATCTCAATCAGAGGAAGTTTATACTCAAGTTTTGGAAACTTTACAAAAAATGGGCAAAAAGGGTAACGTGGTTTTGGATAAGTTGAACAAGAAAATGGCCGAACAAGAAATGGAATTAAAGAAGCAGATAGAAAATGAAAATAACCTCAGGGACATCAAATCTAGGCATTACTCAAAACCCCCTGTACATTACGAGGATGCCATTGATAGGGCAAGAAGAAGAAGAGAAGCCCTTGCCCAAAATTTAACTCAGAATGACGATGAGAACGACGCAGCTATCGAAGAAGTATGTCACAACTAAAACTTAAATTTTATTCTAACAAGCGTTATTTTTTTCTTCCACAGGATTTTGTACCAGATGGAATAGCAGACCATAGAGGTACCATCAACGAAACTACCCTTAACGACATGAGTAACAGTGAGTTTTGGTCTTCTTTTTCCAGTTCTGAAGAAGCCCTCCTAAACTGCGCCGGACTCATTCTAAATTTGCCCCTAACCCCGCATTCGAAGTGCAGAAGCAATTTGACGGAAATGGAAGTCGAGGAAGCCTATTTGGCCAACACCATCACATACACGTTAGTATACATTCGATTATTTTTGCATTAGATTATTTTTTCGATTATTTTTGAATTCGATTATTTTTGCATTCGATTATTTTTTCGATTATTTTTGTATTCGATTATTTTTTCGATTATTTTTGTATTCGATTATTTTTTCGATTATTTTTGCATTCGATTATTTTTTCGATTATTTTTGCATTCGATTATTTTTTCGATTATTTTTGCATTCGATTATTTTTTCGATTATTTTTGCATTCGATTATTTTTGAATTTCACTTATCGATTATTTTCGCATTCGATTTCGTACTCAACTTTCTTCTCCAAAGTACATTTCAATTTCAGAATTTCACTGAAAAATTACGTAACTTTTTAGGGTACCAACGAACGGGTACTACTTCTTCGTCTTCAACAGCGAGAACGAAGTCCAGCCGAACTACATTCGGGTCCTCTTCCACATAAAAAAGACGGTTTATGATGTGTCTAACCCGGTAGCGAATTGCACGAACGCTACCAGTAGGTGTGCTCTGGACTTTGACTTTTTTTCTTCGGAAAAAGTGGTGATGGAACTCCCCGTTAGTGATAACGATTCTCTCTGGAACGAAGAGTTCGTAGTGATATCGGAATGTGAACCGAGGACTGCCGTTTACGTGGCCTGTATCGTTGCTGTACCTGTATTTGTGATTCTTTTCGCTTTTGCGTAATTTCAGATATTTTTTTATATAAAAACATTATTTTGTTATTATGTTGTTTTATTTTATAATTCTTAACAAGTACAGGTTAGATCCCAGGCAGTTATAAACGGAACTTCATAGTCGCTTTGCCACGGACCAAAAACATTTTGGTATGAAAATAGAACTAAAACTGAAATACAAATCGGAAACAAGAAGATAGAGGAAGTCGCAGATTTCTGCTATTTAATTTAATCGGAAATTTGGGGATGTTATCACCACTTTTGTGTTGATACAGCCACTCGACTGTAATTTGACATCAATGAATGTTTTGACGCATCAATACGTCTCTTGAATCAAAAGAGGGTGCGATTATATTGACAAAAGAAGGGTGGGAAAAGTAGATAGAAGCCTCTTCTCTCAATGGCTTTTGTCTGATTTAATTTATTCATGTATGCAACAAATTTTTTGTAGGTGTTTTTTTTATTATGCATAAATGATTTTTTTAAGAAAGGCTTTGGTCCACATTTGCTGGAAAAACGCCTAAATGGTAAAATGTTTCTCTAATAAAGCCGATCAAACACACAGGAGTCGAAGTCATAAATATACAGGGTGGTCTAGTTTATGTCATCAGGATTTCACCAGCCGAAAGTTTATTAAAAAATAAAGGTGGTTTGTCTAATAAGATATGGTCTAATTTTGCTTCCCTTTTGATGTACAGGGTGTTAAAGAAAATAAATAATTTTATGTAATTTGCTATAAATCAATAATAAAAAAGGGTAGCCTTTAGATTTTTATCTGTAGGGTTATCTTAGACACCGTCTATGCGACCCCAGTGCCTCCTTAGAATTCAGAATGCTTTTTAATGTTTTTTTTCTGAATTGAGTTATCAAAAAATTGTAAGATACAAAAGGGTTTCTAAATTAAATGAGAAACCGTCTCTGTATTTGGTGTTCTAAAAAAAACAGTGGCGTACGTTTTATTAAATAAAGTACTTTTGAGGAAAAATAGGTTAGATGAAATAGGGAAACAAAGATATAAGGCGATCAAGTGGGAAATTATTCGGAAATGTAGGAAAGCGAAAGAGCAATGGATCGATAATAAATGCAAAGAAGTGGAAGATAAGTTCGAAGTAGGAAAGACTGATGAAGCATATAAAATAATCAGGAGAAATTTTAGAGAAATTGGATCTAGTACCAAAAACATTAGAAATGAGGCAGGAGATATCCTAATCGGAAGTGGGGAGAAGGCAGATAGGTGGAAAGAATATTTAGGAAACTTATATGCGGGACAGGAAGTGCAAGATATATTAGAAAGCGAAAGCAGTGTAGAGGGGGATAACTTAGGGAGTCCTATAATGAGAGAAGAGTTTGAGATAGCACTAAAAAGTTTAAGGAATAATAAAGCACCAGGTATAGATGGCTTCCAGGCAGAAATCTTAAAGTGCGCAGGTCAAGAGGTAATAGATCGTTTATTTAAATTAGTTAGTCGCATATACCTGACAGGCGAGATTCCAGAAGATTACAAACGGAACATCATAGTAGCTTTTCCAAAAAGAAAAGGCGCGGATAGATGCGAAAATTTTAGAACTATCAGATTAACTTCCCATGCGTCAAAAATTTTAACTAGAATTGTGCAAAGAAGGATGGAGAAAAAGGCGGAAGAAATATTAGGAGAAGATCAGTTCGGATTTAGACGAAATAGAGGAACGCGCGAGGCCATTCTAGCTTTACGAGTAATTATAGAAAAAACGATAGAAAAGAGAAAGAGCGTATATATAGGATTTGTAGATTTAGAAAAAGCCTTCGACAACGTAAAATGGGGGAAGATGTTCGAAGTGCTGAGAAAGGTAGGGATGAAATACAGGGACAGAAGAATAATACATAATCTCTACAAAGAGCAAAAGGCAGTTATAGAATGTGAGCAGGAACAAAAGGAAGTAGATATCCGGAAGGGAGTGAGACAGGGATGTGCATTGTCACCTCTAGTTTTCAACTTATATATCGAAGATGCGATTAATATTGTTAAGGAAAGAACAGCCTCAGGGATCAATGTACAGGGCCAAACTATTAACATGCTCAGATTTGCGGATGATATAGCAGTGTTAGCATCTAGCAAAGAAGAATTAGGAGCGGCTTTGAATGAAATGGAAGCAGTTTTGACACAGGGCTTCGGCATGAAAATCAATAAAAAGAAAACTAAAATTTTGGTATGTAGGGGATGTGAAAATAGAACTAAAATGGAAATACAAATTGGAAATGAGAAGATAGAGGAGGTCGCGGATTTCTGCTACTTAGGAAGTAAAATAACTCAAGACGGTAGGAGCACTAAAGATATAAAACAAAGAATGGCGCAGGGCCGAGTTGCGTTTAACAAAAAGAAACAACTGTTATGCTCGAGAACGGTTAATATAGAGACTAGGAAGAGACTCTTAACGTCGTATGTATGGAGTACGGCATTATACGGGTGCGAAACTTGGACAATAGGAGAAGCGGATAGAAAAAGAGTAGAAGCGTTTGAAATGTGGTGCTACAGACGCATGATGAAGATACCGTGGATAGATAAGGTTAGCAATAGGGAAGTATTAGAAAGAGTTGGAGAAAAGCGAAAGGTATGGAAAACAATAAAGAGTAGGAGAGATAGGATGGTAGGACACCTTCTAAGACACGAAGGAATAGTTCGTGACATACTAGAGTCAGAGATAGGAATAAAAAGAGGTAGGGGTAGGCCTAGATTAGACTACTGCTCTCAAATAGTTAGGGATGTAGGATGTTCTACTTTTAGGGAAATGCGTAGGTTAGCTCAGGATAGAAAAGAATGGAGGTACGCGTCCAACCAGACTTCGGACTGAGAACCTTATGATGATGATGAGGAAATCCGTACGCACGCCTCTGTGGTCTAAATAAAATAATTACAACCACTATTTAATAGAGAATACGAAAGAAATGATCTATGCAAAATTTCAGAAGGCTACCTTTTTTATTATTAATTTATAGCAAATTATTCCCAAATAATTTATTTTCTTTAACGCCCTTGTACATCAAAAAGGAAGTAAAATTCAACCATGTTTTATTAGACAAACTACCTTTATTTTTCGATAAACTTTCGGCTGGTGAAATCCTGATGATATAAACTGGACCACCCTCTATATTTTTTAATATTGTGGCAACTGTTGACTACTTTCCCACAAATATAACCGGCTTAAGGGCATGATTTTTTTTTACCAGATATTCATACGTGACCGGTTTTTAATAGGGGTTTTATTACCCTATTAGGGGTCGCGTGGCTTATTGACATGCTGGGAATCAGAAAAGGGCGCCTATTCGACGGTCGTTTGTTATTTTTCACAAATATGTTACATGTTAAAAATCGGTTACGAGTATTTTTGACAACCTGTCAATCACTTTTGCCAGTTATCTACGACTTTTGAATCTTAAAATTAATGTGTTTGCTAAAATCAACAAAGATCTCCCTTGGGGTTGTTCAGATAATTTGCGAAGTGCCACCCTCTTTTTTTAATCTGTATATCCGATCTTTTAGCCTCTTCCTGCTGGAAATCCCTAATTAATTTGGATGAGACAGATTATCTGCGCGTGCTGAACAAATTATGGTTAGGATTATTTTTTGATGTTGATGAGGCTTATTCCCGTGATACGGTTAGGGCGATTAAAAGAACCAGATTTGCCTTTATTTGTAATTGTGGGTTTCTAAGTTTGTGCTATTTTAAGTGACAAAAATCAGATTTGGCTGTCCAGGATTTTTGTCTTCAGGAATGATTCAAAATCGGAATTTCATCCCCTACAATCAATTAGGGTTTTATTTTTATTAGCGTGGGCGGAGTTTATAAGATTCACTCCACCCTAAAGTAAACGCCATTGGTAGAAGCGAGGGTGTCTGTTTCATAGAGATAAGGGCTAACATGGAACCCCGGAAACTGCGTGTGTGATAACCAGATTTTGATTACTGTACAGCTTCCCGTGTAGCAGCAACACTCAAAACCGTTCTCGATTTAGATATTTAACTGTATTGTGATTGTTTATTGTTAATTCTTGTGCTTATATAAGGATTTTGGAAACCAAACACATGGTAAGATAATATTTATAAGTTTAGCTTTAAAGTTATTGTATATACCTATCTCTAGTTTTTTTTTAATTTAAAATTTAAAATTTAATGAATTACTGGCATACACAATAAACATAATAAACATATTGTAAAATCGACATCAAAAGAACCTAAAAATGAACCTATTGGTATAGTTTTATCTCTTATTTTATCTATAAGGTCTAATGAATTTTTTAGACCAAATTTGTGAGTAAATTTTGTAATAATTTTAAATATATTATCATCATCATAAGGTTCTCAGTCCGAAGACTGGTTGGACGCGTACCTCCATTCTTTTCTATCCTGAGCTAACCTACGCATTTCCCTAAAAGTAGAACATCCTACATCCCTAACTATTTGAGAGCAGTAGTCTAATCTAGGCCTACCCCTATACCTCTTTTTATTCCTATCTCTGACTCTAGTATGTCGCGAACTATTCCTTCGTGTCTTAGAAGGTGTCCTACCATCCTACCTCTCCTACTCTTTATTGTTTTCCATACCTTTCGCCTTTCCCCAACTCTTTCTAATACTTCCCTATTGCTAACCTTATCTATCCACGGTATCTTCATCATGCGTCTGTAGCACCACATTTCAAACGCTTCTACTCTTTTTCTATCCGCTTCTCCTATTGTCCAAGTTTCGCACCCGTATAATGTCGTACTCCATACATACGACGTTAAGAGTCTCTTCCTAGTCTCTATATTAACCGTTCTCGAGCATAACAGTTGTTTCTTTTTGTTAAACGCAACTCGGCCCTGCGCCATTCTTTGTTTTATATCTTTAGTGCTCCTACCGTCTTGAGTTATTTTACTTCCTAAGTAGCAGAAATCCGCGACCTCCTCTATCTTCTCATTTCCAATTTGTATTTCCATTTTAGTTCTATTTTCACATCCCCTACATACCAAAATTTTAGTTTTCTTTTTATTGATTTTCATGCCGAAGCCCTGTGTCAAAACTGCTTCCATTTCATTCAAAGCCGCTCCTAATTCTTCTTTGCTAGATGCTAACACTGCTATATCATCCGCAAATCTGAGCATGTTAATAGTTTGACCCTGTACATTGATCCCTGAGGCTGTTCTTTCCTTAACAATCTTAATCCCATCTTCGATATATAAGTTGAAAACTAGAGGTGACAATGCACATCCCTGTCTCACTCCCTTCCGGATATCTACTTCCCTTTGTTCCTGCTCACATTCTATAACTGCCTTTTGCTCTTTGTAGAGATTATGTATTATTCTTCTGTCCCTGTATTTCATCCCTACCTTTCTCAGCACTTCGAACATCTTCCCCCATTTTACGTTGTCGAAGGCTTTTTCTAAATCTACAAATCCTATATAGACGCTCTTTCTCTTTTCTATCGTTTTTTCTATAATTACTCGTAAAGCTAGAATGGCCTCGCGCGTTCCTCTATTTCGTCTAAATCCGAACTGATCTTCTCCTAATATTTCTTCCGCCTTTTTCTCCATCCTTCTTTGCACAATTCTAGTTAAAATTTTTGACGCATGGGAAGTTAAACTGATAGTTCTAAAATTTTCGCATCTATCCGCGCCTTTTCTCTTTGGCAAAGCTACTATGATGTTCCGTTTGTAATCTTCTGGAATCTCGCCTGTCAGGTATATGCGACTAACTAGTTTAAATAAACGATCTATTACCTCTTGACCTGCGCACTTTAAGATTTCTGCCTGCAAGCCATCTATACCTGGTGCTTTATTATTCCTTAAACTTTTTAGTGCTATCTCAAACTCTTCTCTCATTATAGGACTCCCTAGGTTATCCCCCTCTACACTGCTTTCGCTTTCTAATATATCTTGCACTTCCTGTCCCGCATATAAGTTTCCTAAATATTCTTTCCACCTATCTGCCTTCTCCCCGCTTTCGATTAGGATATCTCCTGCCTCATTCCTAATGCTTTTGGTACTAGATCCAATTTCTCTAAAATTTCTCTTAATTATTTTATATGCTTCATCAGTCTTTCCTATTTCGAACTTACTTTCCACTTCTTTGCACTTATCATCGATCCATTGCTCTTTCGCTTTCCTACATTTCCGAATAATTTCCCACTTGATCGCCTTATATCTTTGTTTCCCTATTTCATCTAACCTATTTTTATATTTGCGCCTTTCCTCTATTAGACTCACAATATGTTTTGTTATCCAGGGTTTCCTACTCTCATTCTGTTTATGACCCAAAATATCCCTAGCTGAGGAAACTAAACTATTTTTAATGCAATTCCATTCTTCCTCTATGTCCCTAACAATATTTTCGCCCGCGCCCTTTAGTATTAATAGTATTAATATATATATATATATTAATATTTTTAGCTAAATTTCTAGTAGGGGTATTATAGGGACATTTTATTTATGATTTTGTGTCTCAATTTAGCCTATGGTTCTGCTCCAAACAAGCACTACATCAGGAGACATGGAATGGTCCGCCGATGGGGAAAACACCGACTACAGCACCACCTCTTCCCCTCCAAACAATAGCCGCAGACAACACGGTCCAGACCAAGATTCGTTATCAGATGAAGATGACTTGTCTGATGAATTCTCTCTAATAGACAGTGATGAAGAAAAAAGGTACAGCCAGCAGCAAATTTTGCAAGTCCCAACGGAGCTACCAACACACGGGGTAGTACGAAAAATTTTTACCAACACCAGAGAACGATGGAGACAACAAAATGTCAGCGGAGCATTCGCCGAATTAAGGAAGCTTGTTCCTACTCACCCACCTGACAAGAAGTTGTCCAAAAATGAGATTTTGAGAATGGCAATAAGGTGAACAAAACTGTTTCTTTCACGATCATGTCTTAATTCTTTTAACCTCAGGTATATCCGACTTCTGACTAATGTATTAGAATGGCAACATAAGAATCAAGACCACAACATCCAAGTGAAATGTGAGGAAGCACTGGTTACGCGTCAAGCAATACTTGGTATTCCAATGCATCAAACCTTAAGGATGCGAGCTAGACTTCGCAGGAACTACTCTCTTCCAGTTTGCGACAGAAATGGAAATAATCTTCTGATGATAGCTCCGAATAACCATCTTCCTTTCAGGAAGTTGTTGTATATCGAAGGGAACTGTCAGAATCACCTGAATTCTTCGAGAAGCATTAAAATTGAGGAAGAAGAGAAAGCGAAAGAGGAGGACAAAGAAGGAAATGGAAAGAATACAAATAGAAAATAAATAAGTTCTATTGCGTACTGTATATCTTGTTAGTGTTGTACTCATATTTTGTCTGTTATTAAAATTTTATGTTCGTCTAATTCATTACACACAGAATTAAGAACAAAATGCCGCAAACCGGAAGTTCTTATCTTTTTTCAAACGGAAGTTATCATCAAGAATATGGTTTAAGCAAATCTCAGTGCATAGGTTGAAAAGGTGTTCAGCAGATCTTGCTACATGCTACATTTTTTTTCAAGCTACTTAAACAGAAAAGTTCCAAGAGAAAACTCATTTCTAAATATAATTTGAACAGTAATTCCAGTCCCACGTGAGTATCGGAAGTTTAGTCATTCGTTTCCTCTTTCCTCTACGATCACGGATTTTTGTGACGTCACACACTTGTCGGCCTTGTTTGAACTACAAGAGTGGAGGAAGAACATTGGAAACATGAACGACCACTCACTTTACGGTCCGCGGCCAGTTACAGTGCTTTTGCTCTGCCAGCATGGCTTTCGATTTGTAGTTTCTATATTTTGGTTTATTTTAATTCTGATGTATTTGTTTGGGCCATCAGTGACATCTGTTGTTTGTGAATGGATTCATTAGTGAATTGAAAATGAGTAGCAAGGGCCTTTTTGGATTTAATTTATACAGAAATGTAAGTTTGATGTTGTGAACTGAGAGGAGTGTACCTACTTTTGTTGTTGGGTGTTGCAATTATTGTGTACCAAATACCTATGAGGTACTTTCACATAATCGAGCGTGCATAGAAGAAAAGTCGGGCCTGTTACTACTACGAAGTTCAATAAATTGATGAAAACTTCGATTGCAGTTAGAAAATATACTTCGTATACTTACTTTGCTTTGGTATAAAAAAAATCAAGGGTAAATCGGGGGTGGCTCCAATACGACAGGGCGGAAATAACTTAGTTGAACACATTCTGTCTTATGTCCTCAGAATAGCGTGAATTCCAACTGTACACACCGCAGAATTTCAATGATTTTGTTGCAAATTGATTTTTACTTGTACGACGCGTTTTGCATTATTTATTATGTATTGTGTTTCTTTTTATATCAAAGCACGCATATACTTTGTTAGAGTATGTATTAATGTATTAACAAATACAATAGGAGTAACGAAAATAATCGGTTAGAACAGTCCTTGGGCCATTTAGCGGTTAACTAGTCATGGGAAATGAATAACGATAAAATTTCTGATAATTCTTAACTGAATTAAATTAACAAAACAATTACTACATAGAAATGTATTGGTAGTATTACTAGAACATTCGTCTTACTCTATATCCATTTAACTTTAATTCTAAAACAATGTTACATAATTAAGTGAGAAAATTGATTGTCTACTCCCATTGGGTAGGTACCTATCTAATAATTTGCAGACTTGTTCATTTTTGATGGTTTTAATGGACAAACTCTCGTGGTAATTGATTTGCAAAAAGTTCTGACAGCGCAATATGGTACAAGGTACTTTTTCGAGCGTTATCTCATTGGATCAAACAGAAACTAATTTTTATGTTTTCGTTTTCGAGATTGATCAAAAAATAACACTCTCGTCGCTGTATTAACAAGGAATTTGTTTTCGCATATTAATAAAGTTCTAACTGTACTTGATTCATTACCAAATCAATTAAAGCAATTACATATTAAATAATTACACTTAATTTATTACATATTATACAGAATTGCGTCATCTCTTGGATTTTTTTAGATCAGATCGCGTCAGTAGAGCGAATACTTGTTCCACCAAGTCAGAATTTCATTTTAACATTTTAAATTTGTCATTAGTTTATTGTGATTAAAGTTAAATCTAAGAAATTGATTTTATGATTTCAAATGGAACATCCTGTATATTGATTGCACATTTAATAGCCAGTTTACTAAGCTCTTAATTGATACAGGCATTGTCAGATCTGCGGCTGACAGTTTCTACGGAAATTAAAATCGAAACTTAAAAATTTTCAATTTCACTATTATTTTTTACAATTTTATTCGGATTACCCAAAGGACTTGTACCTTGACGCAGTTCTAGTAATACTGGGACGGGTGGGATGGCTTGCGCGCTTCAATGATATAAAGAGCCGAACCATAGGTTTAACCATATTGGAGGGGTTTTTATTTGAGAAGCCATCAGACTAAATCAAGTCCCTGGAAGGGGGCAGCAGCTCTTTCAGTAATCATAGTGGCAGAGATCGTGAGGGTTGGTATGGCACTGTGATACACACTACTGCGATGTGGAAGGCAACGGGAAACCACCACATTATTTTATCCCTAGTACAGCGTACTTTAATTTATGATGATGGCACCTTCTAACTATTAAAAATAGGCTAGTTTCCTCAGCTAGGGATATTTTGGGTCATAAACAGAATGAAAGTAGGAAACCCTGGATAACAAAACATATTGTGAGTCTAATAGAGGAAAGGCGAAAATATAAAAATAGGTTAGATGAAACAGGGAAACAAAGATATAAGGCGATCAAGTGGGAAATTATTCGGGAATGTAGGAAAGCGAAAGAGCAATGGATCGATAATAAATGCAAAGAAGTGGAAGATAAATTCGAAGTAGGAAAGACTGATGAAGCATATAAAATAATTAGGAGAAATTTTAGAGAAATTGGATCTAGTACCAAAAACATTAGAAATGAGGCAGGAGATATCCTAATCGGAAGCGGGGAGAAGGCAGATAGGTGGAAAGAATATTTAGGAAACTTATATGCGGGACAGGAAGTGCAAGATATATTAGAAAGCGAAAGCAGTGTAGAGGGGGATAACCTAGGGAGTCCTATAATGAGAGAAGAGTTTGAGATAGTACTAAAAAGTTTAAGGAATAATAAAGCACCAGGTATAGATGGCTTGCAGGCAGAAATCTTAAAGTGCGCAGGTCAAGAGGTAATAGATCGTTTATTTAAACTAGTTAGTCGCATATACCTGACAGGCGAGATTCCAGAAGATTACAAACGGAACATCATAGTAGCTTTGCCAAAAAGAAAAGGCGCGGATAGATGCGAAAATTTTAGAACTATCAGTTTAACTTCCCATGCGTCAAAAATTTTAACTAGAATTGTGCAAAGAAGGATGGAGAAAAAGGCGGAAGAAATATTAGGAGAAGATCAGTTCGGATTTAGACGAAATAGAGGAACGCGCGAGGCCATTCTAGCTTTACGAGTAATTATAGAAAAAACGATAGAAAAGAGAAAGAGCGTCTATATAGGATTTGTAGATTTAGAAAAAGCCTTCGACGACGTAAAATGGGGGAAGATGTTCGAAGTGCTGAGAAAGGTAGGGATGAAATACAGGGACAGAAGAATAATACATAATCTCTACAAAGAGCAAAAGGCAGTTATAGAATGTGAGCAGGAACAAAGGGAAGTAGATATCCGGAAGGGAGTGAGACAAGGATGTGCATTGTCACCTTTAGTTTTCAACTTATATATCGAAGATGCGATTAATATTGTTAAGGAAAGAACAGCCTCAGGGATCAATGTACAGGGCCAAACTATTAACATGCTCAGATTTGCGGATGATATAGCAGTGTTAGCATCTAGCAAAGAAGAATTAGGTGCGGCTTTGAATGAAATGGAAGCAGTTTTGACACAGGGCTTCGGCATGAAAATCAATAAAAAGAAAACTAAAATTTTGGTATGTAGGGGATGTGAAAATAGAACTAAAATGGAAATACAAATTGGAAATGAGAAGATAGAGGAGGTCGCGGATTTCTGCTACTTAGGAAGTAAAATAACTCAAGACGGTAGGAGCACTAAAGATATAAAACAAAGAATGGCGCATGGCCGAGTTGCGTTTAACAAAAAGAAACAACTGTTATGCTCGAGAACGGTTAATATAGAGACTAGGAAGAGACTCTTAACGTCGTATGTATGGAGTACGGCATTATACGGGTGCGAAACTTGGACAATAGGAGAAGCGGATAGAAAAAGAGTAGAAGCGTTTGAAATGTGGTGCTACAGACGCATGATGAAGATACCGTGGATAGATAAGGTTAGCAATAGGGAAGTATTAGAAAGAGTTGGGGAAAAGCGAAAGGTATGGAAAACAATAAAGAGTAGGAGAGATAGGATGGTAGGACACCTTCTAAGACACGAAGGAATAGTTCGTGACATACTAGAGTCAGAGATAGGAATAAAAAGAGGTAGGGGTAGGCCTAGATTAGACTACTGCTCTCAAATAGTTAGGGATGTACGATGTTTTACTTTTAGGGAAATGCGTAGGTTAGCTCAGGTGAGAAAAGAATGGAGGTACGCGTCCAACCAGTCTTCGGACTGAGAACCTTATGATGATGATGATGATGACCCCATTTAACTTAAATTCGAACCTGTCCCGTTTTAAATCGATTTAGTTAGGTAACTTTGTTGCGTATTTTGAATTCCTTGTTTTGAAATTTCGAGTTGCTTCAGGACAAATAAATGGTTAAAAGTAGATACAAATTATTAATACGCTAAACATGACTTTGTAGAGGAAATGTAATTTAAACGAAAAGCTGGACGGAGAACAAATTTATAATGTAAATAATGTTTATTAACAGTGCAATTTTTATGGAAAGTAATTGGAAAACATTGTTTTCCCGAGATAACGGTTTTATTCTCACTTTTTATAGAAGAATCATATTTTGTAGTCAAAATGCAAATCGCGTTGAAATCATGTTACCTCTGTGATAAACAAAACAGCTCCAACTCGCATCTGTCATAGTTTGAAGGATTTTCTGCATTTTCTTAATTTTTTATTTACTTTTAATTTATTTATTGAATTTAAATAAACTTGTTCTCGCTGTAGTTTTTTGTTTAAATTACAATATTTCCCACTAATGATAAAAGCCAAATTTATCTGTACCCTGTATAATACAAAGTACTGTAATAGCAAAGGTATTAACAGAATTTGCAAATAGAATAGTCTGTGAATCTAGTTCGATAAAGAAATCTTTGGCAGCTTCTGTAAGTAGGCGTCAGTAGTGCCATAAAGATGGGTCCAGATCGAGCATGGGATTTCCTAAGCACTTGCAAAATTTCATTTTGATGCCTTGAATGGTTCAAGAGATATAGACCGTCCCCGCACTAATGGGCCACCTGTATAAGTTAGCTACATATTTTTAACTTTTTTGATAAGAACGCGGTATTGTTCTTGTTACGCCAACCACCACAACAAAATTTTACCTTGAATACTTGGAATTCACTCCGAATATTTGCATAGTCATTGGAATTGTTGAATCACGCTTTGTATTGACCACAGTATTTTGCTTTACTTTTACCTGCAGGCTCATTTCAGGGTTACACACCTGATTGGAGTCATACCAAGGTTGACGAAGAAAACACAGTTTTTAAATGTTTTTCGTATGTATGTGGACTGGCTTAATTTCTAAAGGCGATTAGCATTTTTCTAAATAATTTATTCGAAATTTCTACATTTCGTTGATTGAAGGAATGTGCAGGCAGGTGGAATTTATGTAAATGAGGGAATTAACAGAAGAAAAGGAATTTCAAAACCTGGGTCGTGATTGCTAATAGCATTATGTAATTTATAAGCCATTTTATCGTGACAACAGATACTTAAAATGTGAAATTTATTGCATTTTAAAAGGATATAGGTACCTATTATTTTATTAATACAAATACCCTACATTTTAAGTATCTAGCTTATACCCTTATGGATACTGAGATACTGAGAACTTTCTCTATTGAATTGTCAATAATTTCTTTACAACTTTTGTCCAATCGCTCACGCAGAAAAATGATAATATCGAACATATTATTTCTGTAGGTGAAAGTATCCTGTACTTTTCATTATGACCAAATTGAGCAGTTTGCTGTAGTACAAAGCACGTTTTAAAAGTAGGCTCGCGCAGAGCAACTGACCAACCAGTTAAAACAAAATCAGGTCAGATTAAGAATTCAATATTTCCCACAACTGGTACACTGACCGCTCCACCACGAGACAAACTTGCGAGTCGGCGTAAACGATTCACTGAAATCGGCTCGAAACGTAAGATAAATTTGTGGTACTGTTGGAAGCAGAGAAGTACGTAAAGAACAGGTGCAGGGCTACTTAAATAAACAACGAGAGAGACCTAAAGAACATTTCTTCTTCACTAATATTATTCTTCATTTCAGATGCTCTTATTGATCTTCTACGTAACTCTGATCTTCACATCAACTATTGCACTGCCGGATGGAGCTCCCACCAAAGTGTGTTCGACAATGCTTCCATTTCACGGGGGAGGCATCGCAAGACAATCTTCATCTTCACCTTTTAAAGTTCTTGGAATAAACAAAGATGATGGTGTGCAAGTAGTCATCAGATCACCATTGGGAATACAGTTCAAGGGTTTCATGCTGCAAGGAAGGACACCTGGAGGAGATTTAGTTGGAACCTTCGAATCTGAACAAGCTAATATAAAAGCTATTGACTGTGGTGCAAGTAGTAATACCATGACCCATAACGATACAGTTTCTAAGGAATCTGTTGATGTTGTTTGGTTACCAACTAACTACAGAGGAATTGTTATTTTCAAGTAAGAAACCGAATTCTTCTTCCATATTGTTGTTTCTAAAATACCTACACTTTCAGTGCAACTGTAGCCCAAGATTACGCAACGTTCTGGGTAGGAATCGAATCCATTCCAATCGATATCACGAAAAGATCAATCAACGAACAATTCCCCACCACCTCCACCCCTCGTCGAACAACAACTCCTCCCTACTTCACCCCAGAAATCCGTAAAGAATCAGCAACAGAATTTGACCCATTTTACAATGGTTGTGATGAGACTAAATTATGTTTTGGGGCACCACCTGGATGCGTTTCTTCTAAAAACTGTAAATCAGTAGTAGCTGTTACAGTAAACGGGGATAAATATGATTTTGAGATGAAGGCTACTGATAATGCTGCTTGGGTAGGCGTCGGTTTGTCGGAAGATGAGCAAATGGGGGATGATTCTGTTATAGAATGTGTTAAGGAGGGAAATTCAGTCGGAGCTTACATGTCCTATACTTCCGGGAGACCAAATTTAGGCGTCCAAAGATTACCCAATGTAAAATGAAACTTATACATATTTTAACAATTTTATATGCATCTTCCTTTTCAGCCAAAAGTTGGAATCTCCTTGGAAAGTGGTTCCATAGAAGATGGAGTCTTATACTGTAAAGTCAATAGAAGAACGAGAACTTTAGTGAATGGAAAAGAATATGATTTATCCAGAGATAAATTCAATCTTCTAATAGCATCAGGGAGCAATGCTGAACGTAATATCCCCAAAAAACTTCAAATGTTTATACCCAGTTCTTCTAAAATCTTCCAGGTACCCAAGTGCATTTCCATGATCTGTCGTTCTTGGCCAGTGGCGATAGCAGATCACTTGCAGATGTATCCACTGTAGCTGCAGCTTCTAAATTGCTGATAAAGCTACATGGAGCTTTCATGCTAGCAGCTTGGCTAGGAACTGCTTCTGTTGGAATTCTTTTGGCGAGGTACTATAGAACTACTTGGGTTGGAAGTACTTTATGCGGAAAAGACCAATGGTTTGCTGTTAGTAATTCTTTTATTGTCCTCTCTAACCACTATCATCATTAACTATTATTTCAGTGGCACAGGATGTTGATGGTCCTAACATGGTCACTTACAACAGTGGCCTTCATTTTGATTTTTGTGGAACTTAAAGCGTGGTCTGCGGCCCAAAATCCGCATGCTATCCTGGGATTAATAACTACCATAATATGTTTTATTCAACCCATTGGTGCTTATTTTAGGCCACACCCAGGGACTTCTAGAAGACCAATTTTCAACTGGATCCATTGGTTGGGTGGAAATGTGGCTCACATTTTAGCCAGTAAGTAACTTATTCGTGTATGTTTTCAATTCAGTAAAAGTGACTGTTTTCTTTGCAGTTGTTACAATATTCTTTGCTGTGAAATTGTCTAAAGCAGAGTTGCCTGATTGGTTTGACTGGATTTTGGTGGCTTATGTTGCTTACCATGTGTTGATGCATCTTATACTATCTGTGATGGGATGCATAGCAGAAAAATCTGCCAATAGGAGAGTGACCTCTTTTCCTATGAAAGATATGCAAGGAGCTGGTAGGGGCGTTCCCTACTCTGATCCTAATACCGATGCTCCAGTATGTGCCCTTTTCATGAGCCCAATTCCTATTTTTAATTTGGCCAATTTTTTTAGCTATCCAGAACCAGGAAGATCTTACTGGCCCTCTACATAATAGTAGTAGAATTAATAGTAATAGCTTTGATAGTTATTACAGTCCTTGCACCAATTGAAGAATTTTGGAATTCTGTCAAGGATTTAACACCTGCACCATAATAATTGTTGTTGATGTTGAAGAAGAAGAAGGTATATGCAAGGGAATGTGTTATTATATAACATATTTGTCGAAAATGTGTAACTTTGTGTCCAACAAATTTTAGTGTAAATACTTTTATTAAAAACAACGATCGTAGAATAATTTTTGTATGACTTGTAGCTATGAATAACAATGTAAATAATAATAATTTATAATATTGGAGACGTTTCATTGGAATCACCATTTATATCGTAAATGTGAGAGGCTGGAAATTTTCTTTCCATCATCAGAGAATGTTTTCATTATTGAAAATTAATAATAGAATTCCAGTAGAACCTAGACAACTTAAAAAATTTCAAAAAATGAACCAAGACACTCTTGCAATCTGATGAAATTTGACACCTGCTCGGTGAAATTCAAATGCTGTAGTTGGATGTATGCTGTTAAATTTCATCAGAGTGGATTTAAATTATATAACATATAAGCTACATTGTGTTTTGGAATACTTCGCTGTACTTTTTACCCTCCAGGTCATTAACTCAAGCTTGAACATCACTTCTCTTAAAACAATGCATTGGAAATGCAGTAGTTTTGAGTCCATATAAAGGTACACTATTTTTTGAATACATCGTTTTACATTACAATTCTGCATTGATAGAACTATATGACAGTTCTGGATCGACCTTGAACAAAAAGCTATGCAAACACACAGTTCAATGACCTCTCGATCGGTTGAGTTCGGGACTACTCGGTGAAATTCTACACCCGTAAAACTATATGCCGATTCTGGCTCAAACCATGCAAAACCACTACAAACAATTTGTGCATAAGACATTACATGGTTTGAGCATGAACCGGCTCTATATGTCTACTAATAATGGATTAAAAAAAGGTATAATTAATAGAATAATTAACAATTAAAAATTACTTAAATTATTATTAGATAAAACTAATGAATTTCGTAGAACCATGTAGATATGCTGAGTATTCTCAGATTACTGTACAGGGTTTCCCACGACGACCTTACACGATCTGTATATAGAAAAGTATATATAGTAGAATTACACAAATTTGCACAAACAGGTAATCGAGGATGCTCAATTCGACTAAAATATTTTCGACTTTCTGCGACTTCCGGTTATACCGGAAATAGACACCAACTTCCTTATTTTAAACGGAATGCCCACATTTTTATTACGGATTTAGATTTTTGGTCGAATTATAAGGTCACCTTATGCAAAACATCATATGTGTAAAGTGCACCCTCTTCAAGATATTAGACGTTAAAAATCGTCATTTTCCAAATTTCGTCAATTATAACTTGGAAACGGTACGAGATAAAGAAAAATGATTTACATGTCCCTATCCTAGTTTTTAATTCTCTATCTAATGGGTCTGGAAAATACTGCTTCCTGATTGGCAACTTTTTGTCATTTTTTGACCAATCAGGAGGCGGTATTTCCCAGACCCTTGAGATAGAGAATTAAAAACTGGGATAAGGACATGTAAGTCATTTTTCTTTATCTCGTACTGTTTCCAAGCTATTATTGATGAAATTTGAAAAATTACTATTTTTAACGTCTAAAATCTCGAAGAGGGTACACTTTACACATATGATGTTTTGCATACGGTGACCTTAAAATTTGACCGAAAATCTAAATCCGTAATCAAAATGTGGGCATTCCATTCAAAATAAGGAAGTTCGTGTCTATTTCCGGTATAACCGGAAGTCGCAGAAAGTCAAAAATATTTTAGTCGAATTGAGCATCCTCGATTACCTATTTGTGCAAATTTGTGTAATTCTACTATATATACTTTTCTATATACTTACAGATCGTGTAAGGTCGTCGTGGGATACCCTGTATAAGTATAAGTTTCTCTTAAACCCTTTGCTCATTAGAAACCTTCCATTTCTTTAGCAACCTACATTTTAAACTAAGCAGTTTCCCGCAGTCTCCAAGAGATGTCTACCCCATCTGTCCAGCTCGATTTACTTGGAAAATCGGCCGCGAAAAGAATTCAAAGCACAACCCCCGAGCAGCGTAGGGGGCGCGAGACTCAGTTTCGATCGCATCCAGATTGCTAGCTGGTATTGAGCGCTTCAAATTTCCTCCGCCATAGTCAATTACAAATATTTCCCTCTCGCCACGAGTTGCAATGCCCTGCTCGAAGGAATTGCTCGCGCCGGTATACTACTAAAAAAAATCACCTCAGGCCTTCGTCAATTAATTTTAATAGTCATAATCGGTGTAGCTAAATTACGTATTTAATTAATTTGGAAACAGGGACGTAGAGACATGCAACAGTTATAATTGGAAATGAATAGGTAATAAGGTGCGGACATAACGAGATGTGCGGTTTAATAAGTGTTCTATGTTGCTCTAGAGGGCTATGCATGTGACTGGAAGGCCAAAAGGGCCATCGTGGAGGGTCTACAGATTATTGTGACGCAGTTATGAATGGTCCTGGTGTTATTTTCGGCCTCTTGGCCCTCACTTTTGTTTCTTGCTTAGAAAATGATTTGGACGATGCCACGAAACTGCAATTCGAGGCAGCTTTCCAAGGTAAGGGAACCAGTACTGCTTATACACCTTACATTTAAGATTCCTCAAATGCTTTTTTGCTATTATTGTCACATGTTAGGTTTGCTCTTCGAAATGCTCCAGCTTCTTTGGTACGGGATCGGTACGTCCACTTGGATGATGTGGGATGATAGCCTCTATGTCCTCGATAACGATCCTAGCATTCGTTCCATCCATAGTACACTACATAGACAGAATATTGTCCAATGAATGGTCACCGAAAATGGCACACTTTTAGTTACAAGCCAATCTTTTAATTTTGATTTATTCCAGGATGCATGGGGACGTGACTCTACTAAGAAGCTATGATATGATGCATTATCCATTACCACTAGCGACGGTTCCTCAAGGTTTGGTATAAGTTCTTCTAAAACCCACTTTTTGAACGAATTCTGATCCATTGAATTTCTGCTTCTGCCTTAAAATACTTCTTAAGGTCTAGTACAAATTGTCTGCACTGTTTTGTTATAGTACACCCAGGCATTTTAATTTAGTATTTCAATACCAAAATTGCTAGAAATAAATATTAGAAATAACAAGATTAAGGTATTGCACTATATTTCAGTGCAAGGTTTCTCCACGCTCCTATCGATTGCCTCCAATCAAAAACATCCCGATTATTTTTTTAAAATAGCAGGTTCCCAAGAAATTGAAAAAGTTAGCAAGAAATCTTAAATAAAATTTCTATTTTATACTGAACTTCTAGAAGACCATAGTTACATTATTTGCTTTAGCTTTTGTGTTTGTTTTTTTTTGTTTTTTTGTCTTCCAAAAACGAGCCCAGAGTTTAATTAATGGACTAAAACTGTGCCACAGGACAAATTAATTATAACCCAAACACAAAACAAAATGCAACTCCCGCAACTCTTGGGGCGATAATTCCTCGCATACTCGTAATTTCTCGACTGACTGCCGAGAAAAGGGTGGTTATTGTATAAATTAAAGAGGCATGCAACAAGAAGCGAAGCTGAAACAAATAAAAAACGAACACGCCGTTGAATATACTGAAAGAGAACCATTAGGATACTGCTGAAAATCGAAAATCATTTACATTGGCAGACTACACAAAACCGAATATAACATGATACATGATAGCATGTTTCTCGTCTCTGCTACCAAGTAATATCAACGGTTCTATCGAAATAATCCTTGATAATCCTCGAGCATAAGTCTAGCAATATTAGGGCGAACGTAGCAAAGGGATAACTTGTCTCCTAAGAAGTCTTTTCACCCTTGAATACTGCTAAATCCAACTGCGCGAGGAAAAGTCCCCCATTGTAACTTTGGCTTGATGTTTGAAGAAGGGCATCAATAAAAGGCAGTGATGGATCGCTACCCTACCTGTTTCTCTGTTTGCAAAAGGTATGGATGCAACAGACGAGACGGCGCAAATTGGGGGGAAAATTTCGAATAACGAGGAGATTTAAAAATCAATCATATTACCTTTGTTTTCGTGCAGTCAAAAGAGAAGGATGGGAGCACTTGGAGTTAGATTTTACTTATATACAACATATCACGTGTAAGTTTTCAATTATTCAATGTATTCACTGGAATTTGGAAACAGAGTTGGAAGCAGAAGGCATAAAGCACAATAACATTCTGGCAACGAGCTGATGAAGCATAATTAACTACAAGGAAGTAGGAGCGCGGCTTGTCTGTTTTCTTAGAGCCATCATTCATACTGATATAATGATTTTATTGTCAAAACCGGGTGTAATTTTGCTCTGATGAACATGTGCCACTATTAATCAGGCATAATTTGTGGCACTAAAGCCAGTGGGAGACAAGAGTGTGAGAATAATGAGGATTGCGAAAGATAGTAAAAAAAAATCGGTCTCGAACTTTGCTGTACACGCTTCTAATGAATTTTTTTATTGAAATACTAAATTAAAATGCTTGGGTGTACTATAACAAAACAGTGCAGGCATTTTGTACTAGATCTTATGGAGTATTGTAAGGCAGAAGCAGAAAATAAGGGATCTTTGATTCCATTTTCTTCTATGAACGGGAGAGTTTCTGCCGCGTTGAAAATAAGTTTAAGAACCATAGGTCGTATCAAAACAGAATCTAAATCTGGTGATCCTCTTACTACACCCGGAAAATCGCATAACAGGCGAAAATTTAAGAGTGACGATGTAAGTGAAGAAATAAAATGCGAAATTAACTACACGTTTTATAAGATGAGAGAAGACAAGAAATACATTACAATTCAAACGCTGAATGAATTAGCAAAGCAAAGGGGTGTCATTAAAAGTATCTAATACGAGTATGTGGCGTATTTTAAAGAACTTGGGATTTTGTTTCAAAATTGAGAATAATCGGCGTTTTCTTTGTGAGCAACCTCACAATGCAAGCAAGCGCGTTGCGTTTTTAAGAGAATACAGAAAAAATATGAAAAGCAAACATCCCAGACAATTCGTGTTTCTCGGCGAAACAAGGATTTTTGCTAAAGGAGGATGCAAGCGCACATGGCAAGATGAAAGTGTTAAAAGCTGTAAGAAAGGCCACACTTCAAATGGAAAGCGATTTGTTGTGCTCCATGCAGGAACTATAGGCATGGTATTGTACCGAATGAGTAGTTAGAAAATGACAATACTGGGCCAGGCCATCGAGTTCTCCAGGTGCCATCCACTTCTTCGACAGTGACCTTGAAAGACACCAGAGGCTGCTGAAGGAGCCCTTGAAGAAGAAGTAGAAGTCATGTCTTCAGCAACGACATCTTCAGCAGCCTCTGGTGTCTTTCAAGGTCATTGCCGAAGAAATGGGCATGTCTTCAGCAGCCTCTGTTGTCTTTCAAGGTCATTGCCGAAGAAGTTGTCTTCAGCAGCAGCAGCAGCCTCTGGTGTCTCTCAGAAGAAGAGCCTCTGGTGTCTTGCCATTGCGCACCCAAGCCGCCATTTTGTGGTCTTTGGCTGTGGGTCAGGCGCCTGCGCCGGGGCTGTCGCGTACAAAGCACGTGTTGCTCACTGTTCAGGCCAGTCCATCCTGGCCCCATCCACTTCTTCGGCAATGACCAGAGGCTGCTGAAGGAGTCATGTCTTCAGCAACGGTGTCTTTGGGGCCTTTGGCCGTGGCTCAGGCGCATGCGCCGGGGTTTTCGCAAACGTTCTGGAAATGACGCCGACCGGGATTCGAACCCGGGTCCCCACGCACCGGAGCCCTCGGTCCAACCAACTGAGCTAATCGGCGGCCCACAAGCCCGTCTTTCAAATCATCCGTATATACTTATGATTGTAAACAGAAGTTACAGAATTAATATTTATTTTCTCGGAAATTTACAATTGTTTATACTAAATAAATATTGATATTAAAGTTTAAGAAAGAAGCACGTTCGCCGCCGATAAGAGATGTTATAATTGTTTTTATTATGGGAAATAATAACCTTTCATCTTGCCGATAGGATATGTTTGTTTAGGTTTGATCCCACGCTCTGCATGTGCATTTAATACGTTGTAGACACTACAAGGTGACCCGTTTGTTTGTTTGTATTATTACAATAAAATAACATTCTAGAATATTCTTCTGATTGTTTATTTGAAATTACTTGTTATCTTAATGCGTTTCGGACACGTGTGGGAAAAAAACATTCTAGAACATTCTCCAGTTTGTTTATTTGAAATTACTTGTTATCTTAATGCGTTTCGGACACGTGTGGGAACCATCTGATTGATATATGCAAACATCTTAGTTCTCGGTAGTAGAACATTCTACATCGCTAATTATTTGAGAACAGTAGTCTAAATTTAGGCTAACCCCTACGTAAAAACTATGTCATGTGGGGTGTCAAATTAAAGGACTCGACTAGAGGTATCGGAATATTGGGGTGGATTTTAGGGGTGGTTTTTGGGGATGGTTTTTGGGGGTAGTTTTTAGGGGTGGTTTTTAGGGGGTGGTTTTACGGGCGGTTTTAGGGGTAGCTTTTAGGGGTGGTTTTTAGGGGCCATTCTTGGGGTGGTTTTGGAGGGTGATTTTTGGGGGTGGTTTTTAGGGGTGGTTTTTAGGGGTGGCCACTCACTGACCGCGCCCCCGGCCACGCTCCTTGCCCCGCCCACCTAGATCATGTAGGGTATCAAATTAATCAGCTCGATGAGACAAAAAGGAATCTATAGTTATTCTCCTACTTCCGAATTCTTATCAGTAGTTGTCTGTATGTCTGTCGGTTCGTCTGTCTGTCTATCTGTCTGTCTGTCTGTCTATCTGTCTGTCTGTCTGTCTGTCTGTCTGTCTGTCTGTCTGTCTGTCTGTTTGCGAATACAGCTGTCTGTTGACACAGAATACAGCTGTCTGTTGACACAGACAGCTGTGAGGTAGGTGCCCTGGATAATGCCGGCTGGACGAATACGGGAGACTCACCGAGCCACCTTATCGACGCGAACGGGAACTTTAACGTGTGCATCCCGGGAAGAATCCTGCTGGGATTCTTGGAAGATTACCCCAAAATTCTGTTAAATGTGTGTCACGAGCTCATTTTGACTCGATCGAAAAACGATAGGAACGCTTTCGTGGGTAACGAGGACACCAGAATTGAGTTGGAGGGTGCCGTACGTCTATCCATCGGATGCTGAATACCTAAAACTTCTCAATATTGTCGAGGAAGAGAGAACGTTGCAGATATGTTTTCGCAGCTGGGAGCTGTACGAGTATCCGGTGTTGCCGCAAGCTACGAAACAAACGTGGGCCGTCAAGACTGCAACACGGTTGGAGAAACCCCGCTACGTTATTGTCGCCTTCCAGACGAATCGCAAAGCGAATTTGGACACGGATTCAAGCAAATTTGACCACTGCAATCTGACAAACGTCAAACTGTACCTGAATTCTGAGTGCTTCCCCTACGAGAATTTAAACTTGGATTTCTCCACGGGGAAATACGCCCTGCTATACGAAATGTACCAGAACTTCCAGAGTTCATACTATGGAAAAGTTGGCGAGCCGTTATACGGCAAGGAACAGTTCAAGGATCTAGCGCCCATCGTGGTGATTGACGCATCAAAGCAGTCGGAAAGCATCAAGCCTGGACCCATAGATATGCGTCTAGAATTTGAGTCGAGCGAGAATTTTCCGCCCAACACAACCGCATACTGTCTCATCCTGCATGACCGCATCGTTGAGTATACACCGGGTAATGAATCGGTCAGAAGAGTGGTATGAGAAGCTGCAGGGCTTCGATTTGCCCAGAAAATACACGCATGCCTACTCTGTATACAGATTATAGTTTTAATTATATTGATGTAAAAATATATTCAACGTTTTTATTTTTGCGAAAACCCCGGCGCAGGCGCCTGGGCCACATCCAAAGGCCCAACAGCACCTAACAACAATTCTGATTGGATGCTGCCCACAACCACTCTCATTGGCTGTTGCCCCGCCCACTCTCATAGCCAGAGCCCGGCGCATGCGCCTGAGCCACGGCCAAAGGCCCCAAAGACACCGTTGCTGAAGACATGACTCCTTCAGCAGCCTCTGGTCATTGCCGAAGAAGTGGATGGGGCCAGGATGGACTGGCCTGAACAGTGAGCAACACGTGCTCTGTACGCGACAGCCCCGGCGCAGGCGCCTGACCCACAGCCAAAGACCACAAAATGGCGGCTTGGGTGCGCAATGGCAAGACACCAGAGGCTCTTCTTCTGAGAGACACCAGAGGCTGCTGCTGCTGCTGAAGACAACTTCTTCGGCAATGACCTTGAAAGACAACAGAGGCTGCTGAAGACATGCCCATTTCTTCGGCAATGACCTTGAAAGACACCAGAGGCTGCTGAAGATGTCGTTGCTGAAGACATGACTTTCACTTCTTCTTCAAGGACTCCTTCAGCAGCCTCTGGTGTCTTTCAAGGTCACTGCCGAAGAAGTGGATGGCACCTGGAGAACTCGATGGCCTGGGCCAGTATTGTCATTTTCTAACTACTCGAATGCATCGCTGCTGTTCTCTACAAAATCAAAATCGGCAGACTGCCATGATTCAATGGATCAGAATTCGTTCAAAAAGTGGGTTTTAGAAGAACTTATACCAAACCTTGAGGAACCGTCGCTAGTGGTAATGGATAATCACAGCTTCTTAGTAATTTATCTGTGTCGCTATATTCCAACGAAACTCGATAACGATATTATTGATAGTTAAAAATAAACGGAATTTTTTGTGTACTTAAATATTTCCGTAGTCGTCTTGAAGGAATTCAATGCAATTTTCTCAAGTGGGCTGGAAAATTCCGAGTGTGTTGGGGTTGGAACGACGCATTACCTTGCTGCACCCCCGGTGTCCCGTCGTCAGGGCAACAAAACCAAACATTCCCTCACCTGCATGAAATTGATTGAAATAAACTGCTAGAATACGAGCTCTACGTCCCTTCTATGGCTTTATTAATCCTGGCGGGCTGTTAAATACACCTGCTGCCTGACCCCCCATCCCCCAGTCGAACGCAATTTATTGCGGACAATTTTAAAGAAGGGTGAAAGCGTACAACTTTTTTTCTCGTTCATTAGAAAAACTTTCTGCCCCCCGGAAAACTTTTTGTCGATTTACGAAATGTATTTAAAGAGAAAAATTACAATAATCGTTTGGAGGGCGTAATACATAAATCGAGCGCTGGTATTCTTCGGTACAATACCCTATTCTTCCATTATGAGAATGTCCTAAATTAAAAAACCGCCTACCCCAATGTTAATTCACCCTCGGTTCATCAAGGGGTCGATAACAGCAGCAGCGACGTAACTTAAAGAATTAGTCTAATATTCTTCATATTTTATTCTTGAAAAATAAAAATTAAATGCTCCGATGTAGTATTTATAATAAAAATAACGAGAAAAGAGGTCGGGTTTGCAGAAAATTAAGCTCCAGTGATTATGTTGCAAAAAAATCTTTCAGAAATAATTTTCTCCCTTATTTGAATTTCAGATTGGAAGATTATCAAGCCTACCTTTCGTTTTATTGTTCTGGAAACGTGTTTGAGCCTTGAATTGTTTTTGCGGGATATAAAAATCATTTCTCTTGCCAAATGTATTTTTAATTAACTTGCGGGCAAATTTAAAATAAGATAGGCGCCTGAAAAGCGAAAATCAATTTTAGGCGAGTAGGAGATTTTTGGGGAATTTAGCACAAGGAAACCCTCGAAAGTCTTCTACTAACACTGAACACTTAAAACGCATTTATCACAAACCCAGTATGACCATTAATATCAATCGAATGTAGGTAGTAAAAGCATGTGCTGACCCATTCATTTCCTTTTAAATTGCTTCACATTAGGACCAATACGACTGTTAAAGTATAGGTCAGTATTATCCGACGCACGTAACCCAGTTCGAGTGCTTTTATACAAGTTTGCGACAACTAGGGATTGCGAGAAGTTAATGTGGTGTATATCACACCATCAATCTACATCACGAACCTTTTTATTTTAAAATAAAGTGTGATATACTTTGAAATGACAGCGGGTGAAGTGTGCTTTAACGAAATGGGGGCTTTCTAAATAAAAATTTAATCAAAATCAAACTTTGGGTGTTGGTAAACTCCGAGATCCTGGCGTCGCTGTCGGGAACAGACAGATCTGACGTCTGCGGTTTTAGGGATAGAACACGTTGAATTTGTGCCATTAAATGTGTATACTGCTGAAGTGAAGTTGGTCAGGTACATTCCCATAGTTTGCGAAGTCTAAATTGCTTCCATGCGTGTTATACCACATGCTTCTTTCCTATCTCTAATAAAAGTGATGTTAGTCGTGGAGAATGCGCAATAGCCACGTACCGTTTCGATCTAGCGAGGTCAGATTTTTCGTCTTTCTCCATTTTCATCGTGAACTGAATGTTGGGGTGCAGTCCGTTCAGGTGGTCCTTGAAATTTCCGAGGGCGTCCGATCCATGGGGCCATACGATGAAGGTATCATCCACATACCTGAACCAACACTTCGGCTTCAGAGTCGCTGTGTCCAGGGCCGTGGTCTCGAAGCTTTCCATGTAGATGTTCGCTAATGCTGGTGATAGAGGTGATCCCATCGCTGCTCTTCCGGTAGGCGGCGAAGAGTACTCTCCAGAGAACTGGCTATCCCCTCCTTCGGTATAGTCCTTGGTGCGATGGCGAAGTTCAATCCTTTGGCAAGGACCTCCTTGGCGTCCTCGTTGATGGTGACTGGCGAAAGGTTGATGACAACTCGTCGTTTATCCAGTCCTTGGCACTTAGGATGTTGTTTCTCCATCAGGTTCTCAAATTTTCTCTTCTGGATACCTGCGGTCTTCCTGCTACAATGTTCCGCCTTCTCCATGGTCAGTCGATCTATGGTTTCCCAGGTGTCTCTATCTAGGTGAACGCTGAGAGCTCCGTGTGCATCAAGTAGGTTCCTGTCGTTCCTCTCCAGTTGACGGCGGGTGTCATGGATCCTTTCCCTTAGGAGTGCCTTGGATGTCCTCTGGAGGATAACTGCTGCTGCCTTGGTCCTGATGTGGTGCTTCACCTTCAAAAACCCTGGCATCACGTCCTGGTCTCGGCATCGGCTCAGGAACGTCAACTGGTTGAGTAGTTTGCACTTCCATTATTCCATGTATATATGGAGGAATTAATTAGGGAAAAGCGATTCATAGATATGACCTAATCAGCTATTCTGATGTTGAAGACATTAACAAAAAAGTGGTAGAACTGTTAGATATAAAAACGCAGAAAAAATATATACAAACTTGGATAGTGTTGAAAATTGTGATAATGGAGATTTAAACGATGCTATTCTTCCTGAATATTTAAATACTTTAAACCCACCAAATTTTCCTCCGCATGAATTGAAGTTGAGAGTATATTGTATTGTGATGTTGGTTAGAAACCTTTGCATTAATGAAGGCTTATGTAATGGCACGAGATTGTTAATTTTGCAATTGGGAGACAATATCCTACAGTGCAAAATTTTAACAGGCGATAAACATGGAGATATAGTTTTCGTTAACCGTATAACGTTGTACTGTGAAAATGTTTATCCTTTTACTTTTAAAAGACGACAATAATTTTCCATTAAACTAGCGTTTGCAATGACTATTAACAAATCACAAGGCCAAACATTTGATCAAATAGGAATTGATGTCCGAATAGAAATATTCACTCACGGACAATTATGCGTGGCTTTCTCAAGAGTTCGTTCTTGGGAAGGTTTGGTAATTTATTTAGGAAATCAAAGAAATAGCCGTATAACTAAATCAAAAGATTAAAATTTCTTGTAACAACATTATGACATAGTTTAAAGCAAGAAAAGTGGCTCTCTGCATGATTGTAGCGAATCAGTCCTAAACGAAATACACCTAGGGGGTGAACAATTAATTAAACTGAAAGAGGTTTTTCTTTAAAACTCCCCTGTTGCTTCCGGTTCAAGATAATCCTGAAACTTTCAAACCTCAGCTGCAAATTTGAAATCTGTGTGAAATTGCAGCAAGGTGGAGGATACAGTTCATTTTAGTTACCTGAGATTAATGTTTATGTTCTCATTTTCTTTTGCGTCTTTTCCTTCGAGGTTTCAGGTATAAGGGAAATTGGAATTTAAGTTTGTTCGTCAATTTATACACAGACACATAAAGTTGGAAGTATAGCTTATGATTTGCATTTTTTTTTGTTGCAAATATCAACATCTGCACTATTTTCAGGGGAATGTGGGAAGGGCAGTCCCTGCCAGCAGCTTTGTTACGAACTCCACGACGGAATGTACGAATGCGACTGCACTGATGGATTCATCCTCAGAGAAGATGGATACAGCTGCTATGGTATGTATTAAAAACATTGTGTATGCAGAACCAAATTTATGCACATTATCTGAAAGAGCAAGGAATCGTGACATAACTGGGCTGCTATGACCCTCTGTGGGTGTCATATTACTCTCACCCGAATGTGAAAGGGGAAAGCTCGGATGAAAAATGCTAGAAAGTTTTAAAAGGGAAATTAGGTGCCTTTTCTTTGCGGGCGTGGTATTTTCCATTGTGTCATCACCCGCTCTTTTTTTATTATGGGGGTGTATATTTTTTGTATTGCCGTATTATGCGAGTGGAAATATTAAGTGAGAAGCTGCTATTTTTGAGCTTATATTAGTACAACTTTGAGGAGGCCTGGGCCCGCTGTTCTTAAACTTTAACAGCTCTTTTGATCAACACAAACAGCTCTTGGACAGCTCCGTTGACAGCTTGATTAGTACAGGACATTTTATACTTCCATAGCCATTTTCTGAAGAGCTGTTCAAGATCTGTTCAAGACCTGTTCAATACTAATAAATTTTTAACATTTTGACTTCACCAAGCTATGCTATATAACGGATTGTCCTTTCCAGCTTTGAACTCAACAGCCTCCCCATCAGACTTCGAGTACTCCAGCGAAAACAACGAGCAGGACATCCTCTATCAAAAAGAAGTAGTGTTCGACGCTCTAGAGCTCGATATCAATGATTCTACGTCAACCGAGAGCGCGATCCGTCTTAAAGACGCCAGCGAAGATTACGGAAGGACGACACAAGGGCCTAGTTTAATACAGAAATTAACTGATACGTCCGGACTACCACGAGTCACTTTGCCTATATCAACAGAACGTCCTTGTCCATTGGAGTGTGGCCCTGGGGCGGGATGCGTGTTTAGAAATTCAGATGGCCTGCCAGCGTGTTTGTGTCCGCTGGGAAGGGGCGGAGACAGATGCGACAAAGGTAAGCAGAAATTGGAGTGATCGTTGAAAATTTATTTGTAAGAGTCAAATCAGTGAATACTGTAACAGTCTGTAAAAACTATAATAATTTAAAGCACACTCCAACAGATTTAAGTTAATAGCTGTGGCAGGCGCCAACGTATCGAAATCCCACCCCGAGCTAAAGCTAAAGCTGAAGCTGAAGCAGGAACAAATTGTTCTGTTAACAAAGCAGGAATATTGAAAGCGTTCACAGTATCCACCGTGAAATCCAAGTAAAGCATCCGTCGCCTCCGAAAACTTTCAATTAAACTTAGACGGCAGCTTTTAAAACTATTTGTTCCTATCCTAATGAACAAACTCAATAAGTACATTGAAAAACTAATTATACTGGGAAGAATTCAAACCCTGTTTTCACCAACAAAGTTCGAACTTCAGTTTTCAAAGAATATTTGTTATATCTAGGAAAACTTTTTTGTATACGACAATGACTTGTTAATTTTTCACTGAGTATTTAGCAGCAGTGTATTTCTATTTGCTACATTTTCAAGCACCAAATCGAGATGAAACATTAAATGAACTGCCCCAAACACTGGTCGACCCAAGTTCTGCTGTATAAACCATTTTCGTAGTTTGGACGGTCGCCAATTCAAAACGGAAGTGGAGGAACGACATTAGTGATTTATGGAACATTTTATTCGGTCATAAACAGCTTCATATACGCTCTAATAATTAAAACTGGAACTCGACAAAATGTCTGGTTGTAATCGACGTTTTAGGGTAACTAACCCTTAAATATTACAAATGCAGAAGCACTTTCATCGTTACGAAAACCCATTAACAATAAATGAATCGCTCTTTAGTATTAGTGAACGTGTACCTAGAGCTTGTATAGTCCAACTACTTTTCATTTTTTATACATTTTATATATCGACCCAATTTTGCATCAAATTCAAATATTTCACATTCTTATCTAATTTATAGAGATTTTTCACGTCTTATGGAATCTTCTGCGACATTCTCAGCTTGCTAAAACTTTGGGGGTATAAATGCAAAAAGTTTCGCTTTCTGGCGTTCTCATTCCGAACACACGAGCTTCCAAACTTTAGATTGGATGAGATACGTATATAAAAATAGTATTAAAAAGTCTTCTACTTCTTTATTTGATCTAATGAATCTATAAATTTTTGATTTTGATGCTGCGTAAGTGCAGTGTACAGAAAGAAGACAACCAACCAATTGATGTTTTCGAGATTAAAATCAAATTTAATTCACTATGAGTTATTCAATAAACCTAGAAACAAAATTTATAATAAAGAAAATAGGGAAGAGGAAGAAATAAATGTTTTATCGTTGGTTGAGGCGACACCAACAACTTCTTGTCGCGAATCGAATCACAAGTTGGTGTTTCCAAAACAAAAGTTCAAAAAATATTAAAAGAGGCAAATTTAGGCCACATAAAATTCAAATTATTCACCATCTCTTCCCGGGAGATAAAGAAAGAAGGCTTAATTTTTGTAGGTGGTACTTAAATAAAATTCAAGAAAATCCAAAATTTGGGCGGTCTGTCATTTGGACAGATGAAACTCACATAAGCAGCGTAGGATTATTTAACGTACGAAGATACAACAATGAGAAACCCCCAAATCACAACGATAGTAGGACACCCTGTACAAAGTTCGCATTGAAGCTGAATTTTCTCAATTTTTTCAGCATTATAAAGAGAGTCCGTGGATCCACAAAGTTTATTGGTAGGGTTATCAGAAGGATCAAGTTGAGTCGTTCCAAGAAATCTCAATGTTGAGGTAGAGGAAATGGTAATAGGCCTGATAACTGCTAGTCCAACATCTAGTTTAAGGTCTATTGCCCTAGAATGTAATGTTTCAAGAGAAACTGTCCGTAACATATTAAAAAAAAACAAATATCATCCCTTTAAATTCCAATGTCACCAAGAGTTACTTCCTTTTGACGAAGAATCAAGGCAAACTTTCTGTGAAGAAATGCAAGAATGCTCTAATCGGGATCGCAGCTTCCTCTCATCAATTTGTTTTACCGATGAGTGTACCTTCACTTTAAATCAAGAGCCAAATTCACAAAACGTTAGGCATTGGGCCCAGGAAAATCCCAGAATAAATCTAGCCACTACAACGCAATACCCTCAAAAAATCAATATTTGGGCAGGCATTTTTAATAATCGCGTTATAGGACCATTTGAAATACAGGGAAATTTAAATTCAGAAGCTTATTTAGATCTTTTAATTAACCATATTGGCCCTGCATTAGAAGAAGTTGCACATGCGAATCGGGAGGTCTGGTTTCAGCATGACGGATGCCCAGCACATTTTGGAGCACAAGTGAGGGAATTATTAAATTAAATATTTCCAGAGAGCTGGATTGGTCGAGGTGGTGCTATAAACTGGCCAGCTAGATCTCCCGATTTGGCACCGTGTGACTTTTTCTTGTGGGGTCATTTAAAAAATAAGATTTATAAAACTCGTCACCCAAATATTGATTCTTTAAGGAATGCTATTTTTGCGGAATGCAACTTAATAAACAATCGGCAACTTGCGAATGTGAGAAATTCTTTATATAATAGGCTGGGATACTGGGGAAAATACTATATTTAAACATATTATGAGCAACTATGATTTGCATTTAAAAAAGTAAAACTTTATGTCATAACTAACAAGCAATTTTTCCCACCCTGTACAAAGAGTAACAAAAAGAAAGTTTGCAATATTGAGTGTTTTCTTGCATCATTTATAGCCGTTTTATCGGGAAATTCGGTCCTAGGTAAAATGCTGTCAAGGGAGTCATTTGAATTTCTTTTTCATAGCACGTGCTTTTCGAATTTTCTTAGCAAACATGCTTCAAACCAGCGCGAGTTATTCGAATCTCAGACGATACGAGCAGGTATTTCAGGGTCTTCTGATATTTATGTGTGTATATCGTGGACACATGCGCTCAGGTGCAAAAATATTTTTCTTCTTCGACGAAAATTTCAGTAACAAAGAATTTAACAGAAAAATATAAAGCCATATTCGCTCTTAAACCATTCCCGCAAAACTATCAATTTCCCAATTCTAATTATTCATTCCCGGGAAATATATGAATTTTTCATCGTTTCCTGGTCGACAAAATTGAATCCCCTACTCGGTGGGTCATTGTCTTTACGCCCGACTGCCTGAATTACCTGCTTAATTTACATTTCCCTGTTCCGGTATTTCGGTGTTGCGCGCCGCGGTATTTAACCGGAATTGGATTTTCATCGCCCCGGCCCCGCAGTCTGCAAATAAAATTGTTATCGCTGTATTAACGGCAGTTCCAGTTCGTTACCTATAATATGTTTGGCGTTCAATTTCCCGTTAATAACGCCAATTAATTAATTAATTAATTTTCGTAATCTTTGTCTAATAGTTCCAAGCTTCTGTATTTCGAATATTCGATGAAATTTCACAAGAAAAAACAATAAGAAGGGACACCTTACCGGTAAGAGCGAAAGTGCAGGTTCTATTCCAGTCAGTCCAATATCAACTTTTCACTTTAATAAAGTACGCCTATTACCGTTTTATTTTTCGCTGACTGAAAAAACTCTGGGTACTCTGTAATTAAATTACGTTGCTGAATAGTGGGGTGTTCGAATGGGGTAATAATTTAAGGGTGTTTAATGAATGGCGTTATGTCAACAGCTACACGGTCGACAGGATGAATAGAGTTTCAAGTATGTTAAATGAAGTCTATAGCACAGAGAGGGAAATGATGACTTTGAGGTTTCAGCTTTCAACCAGAACAATTTTTAAAGCTGCCCTGGAATTTATTCTGCCCTCTCTTGCTTGTAATTAGCGTGGTTTTGAGTTACAATAAATTTAGAAGTTCAATTTTCAAAGCCAATCTTTTAGTTTTGATTTATTCCAGGATGCATGGGGAGAAACACAAATTGTCTGGGATGTTTGCTTTTTTATTTTTTCTGTATTCTCTTAAAAACGCAATGCGCTTGCTTGCAATGTGAGGTTGCTCATAAAGAAAACGCCGATTATTCTCAGTTTTGAAACAAAATCTAAGTTCTTTAAAATACGTCGCATACTCGTATTAGATACATCTATGACATCTCTTTGCTTTGCTAATTCATAAATATTAGAAATGACAAACTTGACAGTTAATAAAATAAATTTGACGTTACAGCATATGAAATGTCAAAAAACATTTTCCTCCCTCTTTCTCAAATATCTTAAAATCTGCCATGCCTGGCCAAATATCTGGCTTCACGCCACCTGGACCGCCCGCTATGCAGGTGGCTGAACTGACGCCTCAACTGAACTTGAACCGCCCTATACATTCTACTGTCCAGAATCAGCAACATTTGATAGTAACTCCTGTGGGTCAATCTTTTTAGGAGATTTGACTATATGGGACCCTGATTTTTTTCCAATAATATCCTTATCAAATATAACAAATTGTAAACTTCATTTTTTATTTCAAAACAATCCCAATCGAATTACAGTCGCGACAATTTATAAACGAGTCGCAGGAGAAAACGATCGCCTGTGCCTGTGTACGGTTATTTGTGCTCGGGACAAACTTGGGAAATATATTAGAGTTAGGCACTTGCGAAGTGCTTGGCTACAAAGTTTAACTCCACCTAACGTTATTTTTTTGATTTATATTTCACATTCATGTCGAGAAAGTTTTGTTTAAAGGTTTAAACTTCGCCCTTAGATTCAAGTTTATTATAAGAACTATATTATGAACAAGTTTGTTTAGGAAAACAGCATTTCTGTCTCCACCCGTCCCCAGCCCACAAAATTAAATATTCATGAATTCATACGAATCCCATCGAGTCGTTTTCGTCCGTGCATTATTTGTTTGTGTAACACACGTAACGTGGCATGTTTTAAATCCAGAGATGGAAATCCGGTCGCCCCGTTTCACAGGATCAAGTTGGCTCGCGTTTCCTGCTCTGCGAGGGGCCTACAAACACGTCCAAGTCAGTCTGGAACTCAGACCGGAGGCCTACGACGGCATCTTCTTCCTCGCCGGGGAGAGGGATGATATGGGGGGCGACTTTATGATCATGCTACTGCATCAGGGCTTCGTAGAATTTAGGTAAGTTGTTCAATAGATTGTATATCGTTGTCAGCGAAACACATGTCCAAAAACCTACTAAACTATCGCGTGTTTTGTATGACGTCCAAGCTAAAAATGCCAGTATACAAATATAAAATAGACCTTATCACGATATGATCAGCTCACGAATAAGCAGACGCTAATATTGATCGAACACCTGAAATAAGCAGGTAGAACGCAAAACAAAAACGAAGCAACATAAAACATTCATCGCACGCATCCAGCCAACCAAATAACCCCAATATTCGAGTCGAAAAATGTCTAAGACTATAAAACCTCAAGAGGTAATAGATCGTTTATAAATTGAACAACATCAGTATAGACTTCAATATTACTATAAATTCTCTTTCTTTAAAGATTCGACTGTGGTTCGGGAATGGGAACTGTCCGATCCGAAGAGACGGTTCTCCTCAACCAGTGGAACCATATTAGCCTGTACCGCCACCGTTGGGATGCTTGGATTCAACTTAATGGTGGAAAACACGTCCAAGGACGTTCTAAGGGCCTATTTTCTAGAATAACCTTCAGGGAACCATTATTCATCGGAGGTCCAGGGAACACGACAGGACTATCGGAAAAGCTACAAGTAAATGATGGTTTTAAAGGATGCGTTCGCCACCTTGAAGTCAACGATCATCCTTATAGGTTTGCGTTGGAACCTAGTGGAGAAGCTACTAAAGGTTACGGAATAGGTAATTTTTTATGGACTTTAGTAGAATAGAAGTGGGGAATTTTGGGCCAGATTTCCCTATAAACAACTACTCGCAGCTTTTTATTTTGCACCCAAGAAATCTTTTACTATTACTAAACTCGAGTTTCGTGTAATTTCCCTAGAGATTCGACAGCATCACTAAAAGTAGGAAGGAATGTTCCATTGCTTTCACTTATTTCCAGTTTTTCTGTTGACGCGAAAATAAGAGACCGCAATCTTACCTTTAAAGCTCACCGGTAGCTGAAAATTTCACCTGCGTCACTGGTACTGCAATAACGCACGCTTGTTTTCCAGAGGAATGTACGGCAGACCGCTGCAGCAGAATTCCCTGCCAACATGGAGGCAAATGCTTGACGAACGAAGACTCGGCAATTTGCCTGTGCCCTTTGGGTTTTTCTGGAGACTTATGCGAAATTCGGGTTGATCTACAAGTACCTTCCTTTAACGGTTCTAGTCATTTGCGGTACAAAGGTCTAGGAGATGACGCACTTACGTGGTTAGATCTGGAATTAACTCTTAAACCAACCGGTCCAAATGGTCTTATACTCTTCAATGGTCACCATTCTACAGGAGCTGGAGATTTCATGACTCTGTACTTGAACGGTGGTTACGTTGAATTTATGTACGACTTAGGAACTGGGCCAGCTTTTGCTAGGAGTATCGAGAAGGTGGGAATAGGGGAGTGGCACAATATTAGAGTCTCCAGGACAGGGAGATTGGCAATGTTGTTCGTCGACAATCAATTACCCATGGAGGTTTTATCACCAGGGGCTTTTACCCAAATGTCTTTACCCCAAAACCTGTATTTGGGTGGAGTTCCTAGTTTTGGAGCTGTTTCCAGTCAGGTAATAAATCGAAAAATATCCATCGTCTGTTTTCGAACGTGAATTATTTGTAGGTTAGAACAAAAAGTTCTTTTGTTGGATGTGTTCAAAAGGTCGTTATAAATGGTCGGCAGATACCAATTCTGGCTGAAGCTCTTGGAGGAGCTAACGTAGATAACTGTCCTCATCCTTGCATTACTCGTCCATGTGGAGAAGATGGTGAATGTATTCCAGAATACGACTATTTCACTTGCCGTTGCAAACCAGGATACAGAGACCAACTGTGTAGCAGAGGACCACCAGCTTTTAGAGGAACAGAAAGCTACATGTACTTCAACGACGAACGCACCTTGGAAACGTTAAACTCAGACCCCCTGGACATCAATATGAGATTCAAAGTGTCTTCAGCCGATGGGTTATTGCTCTGGTTAAATTCGAGAGTGGGCAATTTTCTGACCATCGGCTTGGAAAATGGCGAGCTCATCTTGAGATTCAGCGTGCAGGGCGAAGAAGTCATTGTTGTACATAATTCCTCAACCGTCCATGATAATCTTTGGCACAGAATCAGGGCTGTCAGGTAAGTGGTTAATTCATTAAAGAAATACATGGCATTTTTGGCCTAGAATCGGGATAGTGCATCTACTCGTGTCGTTTAAAATAATCTATTTTCTCGTGAACCTCGACTGATTTTCTCGTTATCAGAGATGGCAGTTCTGGGATCCTGATAGTCGACGATGGGCCCACGGTGACGAGGCAGTCCGTGGAGATACCCCGCCGAGATCCCACTCAAGAAGAAGGGCTCTACATCGGCGGTTTACCTACTAATCTACTAAAAGCCTTTACGCGGTACAAATCTGGAATTAAGGGGTGTGTTACCGAGCTCATACTGAACACAGACTATAGGGTGCAACTGATAAATCACGCGTCAGTTGGGCACAACATCGCAGAGTGTAAAGTTTGAGAATACTGACACTGAAACAGACAATGTGTGTGATTTCTGCAACTAAAAATAAGGCTGACTCCTTTAAACTTTTAATTTATCAATACAAACATAAATTAAAGTATGCATTTCGAATATGAGTAATTCATGTTTGAGGAATATGTTCAGATGAGGTTATACACGGTAGTAGTATATATAGGGGGCTTCTGGCGCAATTCTAGCACAAGTGAGGCATTAGGTGTGGTAGATAAGAAAATAAATATGATTGTAGGAAAGTACAGTTTTACCCCTTCATAGTTATTAACAATAAAGCTGTTCATAAACCTACTCTACCTGTGCTAATACCTGCACCTGGCCAAATACCTCGCCTAACCTCTTCTCCGCCCTCACCGGGCCCCATACCTGGCACTCACCTAGCTCCTGCACCTGATGTCCCGCACCTATACAGGTAACTTACCCAACGCCTCACTTGTACTAGAATTCCGCCAGAAACTCCCTATATATGCTACTCAGAGTGTATATAAATGCTAATTCTTCTACTATTTTCATCTTCAGTGCTGCTGTTTGCACCAAAAGCTTTAGTAAATACCTTCTTATTTGTTGTTGACTGTTCTGTACCAATTTGAACGTCCTACAAAGCTGCAGCATCAAAATGTCCAAACTCTCATATCATGCGAATAATTTTATTATTACTTTGAGGGTTATTGCAGTATGAGTGACGGCAAAATGGCGCAAGTTCTTGCATTAAAGCAAGTTGCGCCACCTACATTACATATTTAACAAACTTCTTAATTAAATATTATGTAATTTGTCCAAGTAATACAGGGTGGTTCCGTATCAAATTCGTCAATCAAATAAGCAATAAAAATACCATCATATCAAACTGAGCATCCAGATATGAATCTCGCACTGCAATTTCTCTGGTTGGTGCAATATTCTTCTAATTTTTCATTTAGAACATGTAAAACAGTGTTTTTATACGTAAAATAATTGGAGAAAATTTTCTTCCAATAAAATAGAAAATTTTTGGGTGTATACAAAATAACTCGACGAATATTTTTGTAAAAGCCAACCGAGTTAAAATACTTCTATTTTATTGTTGGAGATTTTTTATTGTACGCCTGTTGTACGAGGAAGGGCAAAAAATGGTCAATAACAGGATTTGTGTTTAGATTTGTAGATAGTAAAACTAAGTAAAAACAAAAAACGCTTTTTATAGACCTTGTTTTTCAATCATTCACTTTACTTAAAACTGTACAAAAACAATCGAAAAAAAACTGTTTTTTTATCCGTTGCTGCCTTCTTATATCAATTTCAGGCCTCTAAGAATTTGTGCAGTTTTAGGTTTGCAAATACTTTACATTTGCAATAAAAAAATTGTAGTTTCTAATCGGTCCAGTGTAAAATTCACTTTGTTATAATGTATATGGGTACCTTATTTGTACAGGTAGTCTAAAAATTGGGTGTTAAATAAAGAAAAGATATGGCTTTTGACTTAATTGATATGTTTCCTTGCAACCTTGTTCTCGGCGGTTACCAACATCTTCCAGTGGCGGTTTCTCCTTAAGGTCAATTGGTCAATGACCCTCCTAAAATATTCTAATCAAAACCATAATTTTAATAAAAATATTTTTTGTCTAACAGTCTCAAATTTAAAATCTTCAGCGGTCTGCATTCGCAGCAATACTAGAAATAGCCAAGCGTCAAGCCGCGCTGCGCGCTCGCTAGCAAGCCGGGACATTATTCAAATTGACCCTGCACAGCTCTTATGGCTTATGGAGAAATGCATGTAAAGAAGAACAGTGACAGCAGATGGCGAATTCTTGAGTGGAAGTGAGAGTCACCTTTTACTCCTATATCTCCAACGTGGTCAATGTCCCGATTACAACTGCGCAGAATCGAGTTTAGTTCTACAGTATTCAGTTATATTTTCTCTGGACTCTGGATCTCAGTTCTTCTTAGATAGCAGGCGGGAAACCTTTCTTTATTGTTGCGGATGTGAACTGTGATCGTTGTGAAGTTCTGATCGTTGAGAAATTTTGTGTGTTTAGCAAAACAAGATGAGTGTTGTTGAGGATATATTTGTCTTAAAGTCAGCTGGAACATTAAATTATGAACGCCGGCTTGAAAATAGGGAAAGTGGACGGCCGAAACCAAAACTGAATTTGAAGCAGACAACAAAGGATAAAGGTAAAAATGTCCAAAGATATTTTAAAGAATCGATGTACAATTTGTGCGACTGGATTTGTGGATGCAGTGTTAAAAATGCGTTATTTTGCTATCCGTGCTTATTATTTTCAAATGATGCTATATGGGCTAAAAATGGAGTAACCGATATTAAACATTTAAAAGACAAAATTAAAAAGCATGCTTCTTCTGCTTCTCATATAAATTGTTCAATGAGTTACGCCAGTTTAGGACGTGTAGACATAAGACAGCAACTTGATAGTGCGTATCGCAAATCAGTGCACGACTTTAATGAATCGGTTTCTAAAAATAGGTATATTTTAAACAAAATAATTGATTGTGTAAAATTTTGTGGAGTCTTTGAAATTGCATTGCGCGGTCATGACGAAAGTGACATGTCCAATAATCCTGGGATTTTTCGTGGCCTTATAGATTTTGTCTCTGAACTAGACTTAATATTTAAAGAGCACCTTGAAAAAAATACAGTATTCAAAGGAATATCAAAAACAATTCAAAACGAAATTTTAGATTCAATGTTGGCCATTGTACACACACATATAATAAAGGAAATTGACCAGACAAATTTTGTGGCAATTCAAGTTGATGAGAGCACAGATAGCTCCAATAAAACGCAAATGATTTTTATCTTTCGATATGTATTAGATGGTATTGTGCGTGAAAGATTTTGGAAATTTGTCAACCCTCCAGGTACCACAGCACAACATTTATCCGATGCATTAATGGAAGAACTCCAATTATTAAAAATTAATGAAGCACCCCATAAATTGATTGCTCAAAGTTACGATGGTGCATCAGTCATGAGCGGTAAGCTGGGAGGATTACAAACAAAAATTAAAGAAATGTACCCAAATGCACACTTTATTCATTGTTATGCCCATCAACTTAATCTTATCCTCCAAAAAGCGGCGAGTCAACACAAACCGATAAAAATATTTTTTGCAAATTTACATGCATTTTCGTCTTTTTTCGGACGATCCCCAAAACGTACGGCGGTATTGGATAGGGTGGTTAAGGTGAGATTACCTAAAGCTGCACCCACTCGATGGGCTTTCAATACAAAGTGTGTTGAAACTGTACACACTTATAAAGATGATTTAATATGTTGTTTGGAGCAAATCATTGATGAGGAGGAAGACGGAAATAATATAAATCAAGCAACTGGTTTAAAAAGGCATTTGGAAGATGAACTTTTTTTATTTTGGTTAAATTTTTTTCAAAAAATAATGCCTCATGTAGATATATTGTTCAAACAATTACAAATGCGAGATACTGATGTTATATCAGTCAAAAACTACATAATGTCTTTCAACAGCAATATCCAAAAAGTGAGAAGTGCTATTTTAGAATCGGAAGAACCAAGCACATCATCAGCGAAAAGAAGAAAAGTTAATGCAGGGGATCCTAAACGACTAACTGCACTTGAAATTTGCGACATTATTATGTCTGAAATTCATCATAGATTTGGATTCAATGATCATCTCATGATTTCACAGTTATTTCAGACGGAGAAATTTGAAGCATACACTACCAATTTTCCCCAAAATATTTTAAATATGGTGAAGGCTAATTATGCTACAATAGATATTTCCAAACTAAAATCAGAACTTGAAGTAATATATTGTCGTGAGGATTTTCGTAACAGTGCCGGTGCAGTCGCCATTCTTCAACTTTTTATTAACATGAATTTGTCCGAAACATTTTCTGAAGCAGTGAACTTGTTAAATATCTTGTGTACACTACCAATGACAACCGTGGAAAGTGAGAGATGTTTTTCAACTTTGAAACGGATAAAAACATTTTTACGCAATACAATGGGACAGTCTAGACTTAGTGCCTTGTCTATGTTGAGCATCGAGGCAACGCTTGTCAAGAGCATTCCAAACTTCAACGAGAAAGTCATAGACCATTTTGCGGAACAGAAGGAGAGGAGAATTGACTTGAAATATAAGCACGTTTAAGTTATGTTTTATTTTAACAATATGTCCCCTTATATTTTTGAAGATTTGGACATACAACGTGTCCTATAAAGTTCTCTACATATGGGAAACTTTTTTATTATCCGTTTGTGAAAAAATAATATTCTTCATAAAAAGCTCTGGATTGCTCAAAAATCAAAATGCACTCGCAACATTCCAAAAATATCGGATAATATACAGGAGAGATCAAAAAATAATAATTTGACTAAAGAGTAAAGTACCCTTATTTTTGAAAATAATGAAAAATGTTATTCGGGAAAGTTATTCAGTATAAAAAGTTATGGACTATTATGAAATAACAGCCACCTATGATCAAATTTATGTTTCGTGAATTTAAAGCAAGAACAGCAATTTGCATTGAGAGAAAAGGTGGATATTTTGAGGCAATAGTTTAGGAAGTGCTCTAATTTAAATTTAAGTTAATTTAAAATAATTTTAGTTCTTTATTAGATATAGGTGGCTGTTATTTCATAATAGTCCATAACTTTTTATACTGAATAACTTTCCCGAATAACATTTTTCATTATTTTCAAAAATAAGGGTACTTTACTCTTTAGTCAAATTATTATTTTTTGATCTCTCCTGTATATTATCAGATATATTTGGAATGTTGCGAGTGCATTTTGATTTTTGAGCAATTCAGAGCTTTTTATGAAGAATATTTTTTTTAATAAACGGATAATAAAAAAGTTTCCCAAAGTTTTTTTGCTTATTTTATTTATTTAAAATTTGGATTTGCCTTCCCTGAATTTTGAAACGAAAGGAATTGACTGACAGTAGAGTAAACAAAAAAGATATGACAACTGTGGAAAAATTAATCAACACAAAACTTCTAATTAAAAATGTCAAAAATGTCTTTGAAGACTCGTTCGACATTTTGCAGGCGTCATATTTTTGACTAAAAATTTGACCAAAGTTTGTTCAAAATGAGCAAAATGAGCGTGAACCATGGAGAAACTTCCGAGACATCAGCAACTAGCAAACCAGATGAAAATCAAACTGAGACATACTCAGAGGTGATGGGAACAGATGAAGAACTTAAAGAAGAAGAAGAATTAGAAGAAGAAGACTTCTTGAACAAGAACACAGGGTCTTTCCGATGCCTTACGCAAGTAGCGATGTCAACAAGCTCGCTGATGAGGAACCCCTTCTATTTCTTTCCACCTCTGGAAGATCCTGGGATTGATGAAGCCTTCAATTTTGTTGGTAACAAACAATGAAAACTTTTAAGGACTTTTTAATTCCCAGACATTTATTAGAGTTAACTCCACCAAGAGAAATTACTGGAGTAGAAACTTACAAAAGGTTATGTAAAGCATATGGAATCGTCGCCATCAGTAGGATTACAAGATATTTGGGAAGCGAAATTCTCGATTTAAGCGTAAGAAAATCCAATTTCCAATTTATTCAAAGAATCCATAGACATTTTTGAAGTATTATGGACTTACAACTACGCAAATCCGAGCTCTATCAGCTGCTTTATCGAACAATATAGTCGTCAGAGAACTGAACCTACAAGACAACTGGTTAACTCCAGAAGGTGTTGGATACATCAGCAATATGTTACAAGAAAACACGACTTTGCACATTCTGAACTTAAGAGAATGTAGGATAGGACCAGAAGGTACATAAAACAACAAAATAGCTTTCCCTATATAATCCTTTCTACATAGGTGCTTTACAACTAAACCCCGGCATTATGAAGAATCAGTCATTAGCAAAAATCGACTTTTCCTTCAACAGTTTAAGCAACGAAGGCTTGGAAAACCTTAAAACTGCCCTCCAAGAAAACACAGTCAACAAATCTTTGTATCTGGGCCACAACAACTTAGATTATCACGCCTGTGCGATCATGAACGAAATCTTTTTGGAAAACGATGCCATACAAGAGATCGACTTGTCTTGGAACGATTTTAATAACAACGCTGGTTTGAAAATATTGTGCCAAGGTTTGAAAACAATGGACGAATTGAAGGTCCTAAATTTATCGTGGACTGCCATTGGTGAACCACCCAGCGTTAAGTTTCTCGTGAGACTCATCAAACACGCGAAATCTTTGGAACATTTGGACTTGAGTAGCAACAGGTGATGGGAAAATTAAAATTTAACCAGACAGTGAAATATATAACCATTTTAGGTTAAGTGGGAGGCCGTTAATGATGATTAGAAGAGCACTTTTGGGCCATGAGAATCTTATAACCGTTAGATTAGGTGGCAACCCCATGGGACCCAGAGAAGGTTTAAGTTTGGCCAAACTGCTCTTGGACAAACCAAAAACGCATTGTCTAAAATCTATGGACTTAGAAAACGTATTCGTTACGAAGGACTTCTTGCCAGTACGACAATTCAAACATATGTTATTAAATTTTGTAAATCCACTTGTAGATCCAAAGACAAATATTGGCCCAAGAAAAAACTATCATTATTGGGGGCATTTTGAGTAATTACGTCATAAGAGGACCGGATGTTAAGAGTCTGCTGTTTGCTAGAGCTAAATACGTAGCGATGAAACAGAAGAAGAAGAAGAAAAGGAAAAATTTTGGGTATGTACTGGTTACTGTCGTTACTTTTGAAAATTTGCACGCACGTGCTGTACTAAAGATTAAAGATTGTTGATACAGACCTCAGCATCCTTAGTTAAGACAACTACGTTTATTTTTACATGTATATGACTATACTTTCCAAAGCGTTTAAATCAAATTTGTTATTTCCTGGTTTTAAGAGTTTGAGATTATTGATACTGAATTTATGGCCCGTAACCAACGCGTGCGACGCCATACTAGACTTATCTCTATTTATAATGAGCTTGATGTTCCTCGAAGCGAGTTAAAATAGACTGTCCGATATATTTTTTGTCGCAATTTCGTAAATTCCCGCCTTAGACTCAACAACACTAAACTAAAAAACCAAAACTAGCCTCTTTGTGCTGACTGCAATGGTTCGAATCTATACAGAGCTGTATTGGTTACTTTGTCGCATCTAATTTCTGGCAGGGGTTTATTCCTAACTTTATCAATTTCTTCTTATTAAACATAACTTTTTTTCAGATATTTAGCAATATTTGTTGTTCTTATGTTCCAAAAGTTCATTCATTTTGCTTCAGTAGTAGGAGGTTTGGTATTTATAGCAATGTAGTGTAAGTTTATATTTAGATAAATCTACAACTCGTGAGGCTGCAGACGTTGTCTGTTGTCAGCAAATTTGGCGTTAAGAATTCATACTGAATTTACGTCAAAGTTCTTGATCGCACCTACGTGTGTACTATCAATGACCTAACCAAACTTAAATCCTGTTTTCAGACACTTCATATTAACTTTGCCCGACAAAAGAATGAGAAAAGAACAATTTATGGAAGCGATAAAGAAATTCAAAATGAAATTGGACGACGATCTGAAAAAAGGGCTCATGGAGCCCTTCATGTTGAAAAAGGATAAAGTGGACATCCCTACAATGAAAGAGAGTTACATGGAACGCTACCCCGATACTGTTTTACCCCCACCCAAACCGAAAAAGAAGAAAAAAGGCAGAAGAAAAAGTAAAATGACGTCAGACGCAACTTTTGACATTTGTCGTTTTAATTGTGGACAAATTAATTTTTTTAGAGAAGAAACACAAAGTTAAGGAACCAGAAACTGCTCAGACTGAAACAGAAACTGAAGCGGGGACGCCTAGAACCGAACCCGAGATAGTGGAAAACCCCGAAAATCAAATAAACGCAGAAATACAAACTGACATTCAAATGACAGAAACAAACGATAATCAACATGTAGAGCAAACAAACGACAATCAGCAAGTGACAGAAAGGGCTGTAGAAGAGACACAGGACGTATTAATATAGAATTTATTACAAAATATACAATAAATAAATGTTTTTTTAATCGAGCGTAAAAATTCTGGCTGCAATATCGTCAATCATCCAATCTATGCCGTATAACAAATTTTCTCCAGTTACGGCACTGCACCACACAATTTTCCAGTGGTGTGTTTTTATATGATCCAATTCCAATATCTAGAAATGTTTTATTTTTCTCTATTTTTGCTTAACGATATGAATCGAAATTTCTGTCACCCACCGTTCTTAAAGCATCAGCATCACAAGCCCCTGGTAGATCTTGTTTATTAGCGAAAATTAACAAAGTAGCACCGGCTAAACGTTCTTCTTTCAGTAAATTCTGCAACTCGTTCTTGCAATCGTCTAAACGTCTTCTATCGGCACTGTCAACGACCCAAATTAAACCATCGGTACACTCAAAATAATTTCTCCAATATGATCTTAGAGACTTCTGACCACCTACGTCCCACATATTCATCTTAAATCTACAAAAAATAGGCTTAAAATAAGTAATTACGATTGTTGTACGATAATTTTTTTTTACCCTCGATGTTCTAGTGTTTTTATATTAAATCCTAAAGTAGGAGAGATAGTATTAATTTCTTCCCCATTAAATCTCTTTAAAATCGTCGTTTTTCCAGCATTATCCAAGCCTCTAACACAAAAAATAACATCGATAAGTACCAGATGCAAAATTTTGAGGTTATATTACTCACAACATCAATATCCGCATTTCCTTCTCTTTTTGCTTCATTTTCTTCAGTATTGTTAAGAAACCCATGTTCAAGGACTAGATTAATTCCGTTTTATTTGCGTTATTAAGGAAAAAATTATGATTTTTTAACCCATCTGTCAATGTCACTCAAACATGGTGTGTTTTCAGAGCAGCCAACCGGTAAAATTTAAATTCAAAGCGAAAGGAGCAGAATGACAAACAAGAATTAATAAAACTTTTAAAAAGCCTTCCAAATATGCATTTGCGATAGTAATAAATAAATTTTAAGAAAGATACGAGTTCACTAATGGTGTTACGATAACTTAATGGGTTTTAAATTTGTCTGGTATTTAACAAGGTAGAATGATAAGGAGGAATATTTAAAAGGGGTTCATCTTTTGTACAAAAATTAGTTCGTAAAAATGAAGCTACTTTACTTGCTTTTGTTGGTTTTTGTTGTTAATGCAAACGTTCCCGAAGGAAGATCTAAAAGAAGAAGTAAGCACTTTTAGTTTTATAAAAACATTGTAGGTAAAATTTTGTTGTTGTTAATTTTTGTCTCGATTTTCGTAGTTCATGTGCCATTTCTTGGATTGGGCCCTTATTGCAACGGATGTCCTCCTCAATTCTGCGATGATGATCCTGCTATTGTACACGGTTACTGTTGTGGATGTGCCCGATTTTATGGTACGAGATGTTGTGCCCAAAAAAATTGTTTTTAACAAACTTTTCTTTTGTAGATATTTTACCAATAAAATGTGCCAATTACATAGATTGCCCACTCAATGGTCAACAACTTTGTGATGATTATGAATATATGATGTACTGTTGTTGTAAGCTCTAACACACTGTAAAATATACTTTTTTTAAATATACCTCTTTTTATTCCTATCTGAGTGTGGGAAGTTAAACTGATCTGTTTAAAATTTAAAAACACCCTGTATAATACACCGGAAGGGCGGGGACTCTATTGATACACCTGTGCAGAGGCAAATAACAATGAAATAATTAAAGTTATGGCAGGAATGGCTTTATAGGTACGTGTCCTGAATTCACAGACAATGTTCAAACAATAATAATTATTGCACTTTGTCTAAACCAACAGCAAAAACAACTAACAAACTATAATGCTACAGATTAGATAAAACTAATGGAACGGTAATGTTTTAAGTCATAAAACTTTGTCAATACATAATTTCTTTTTTTTTTCGTGTTGAAAATGGAAGGTCATACAGAATCTTCCTTTGTGGCAAAGCGACTATGATGCTCCGTTTGTAAACTTCTGGAGTCTCACCTGTCTGGTACATACAGCTATCTCTTGACTGCACACTTTAATACCCCCTCGTATGTTACCTGTTTTATGCATGTAACAAAAGGTGTAGTACACCTATTTACCTCTAGCCTTATCCTACTTATATTGTAGTAAGGTCGTCACAGTTTTCGATAAAAACACAAAAAACTAACCAATTTATTTTGCGGTATAATAATAGACGCACTTTTATATAATAAAAATTTTTCCTTGCGCGAATCGTTGAAGCGTTTCATGGTCTTCAGTGGCGTAGGAAAGTAGTGTGATATAATAATTGGACACAAATTTGTTCCAAAAAGGAACACCGACTACCAGTCCTTCTGAATATCAAAAAACGCTCGAAAGAACGTGTTTCCATTTTCTTTTGAAATTATCTCCCAGATAGGCAGATAGTTTTACAGATTTCTGCAAAAACCAGAAAACCGGAAATATCGCTTCTTGTCTCTCAGTATGTTCCTTCGATTTTACGAAATCGTGCGCGCATGGCGCGCTCGGAAAAACTTTTCGCAACTGACAAGCACTGTCCGACGACGTCGCCAAGGGATAGTATCGCAATTGCCGCGGGTCAAGTAGGCCTCGAAAAACGGTTGAAAACAGCCAGCTGTCACCGGCGACTGCTTACAATACAAGTGCTTCAAACAGGAAATTAACAATTCCCCTTTGAATAGTGAATAATTCCAGTAATGGATCAATTTTCGTGGTATTGATAAACAGAATTTGTTGTGAGAAAATGCCGCAAATAGTGCACGCGTGTCGGTTAACGTAACAACAAAAAAAACAATCGAATTTGAAAATGAAAAATGGTTGGTTGGTATTTACGTTACGCTGTGGCGTACTTTTTGTGTAAGATGGCTATGGGAATCCCCGTGGTGAACCAGAAACAAAATGATGTTGACAACCAAAGGGGCTTTAAATACGAAGAGTACCTGATAGAACACGAAATCTCCACGAATCAGGCCAAAGATGCCATCAAAAATATGACAAAATTGAACAGCAGTAAGTTACTCGTAAAATAAGGTTTGGCATTGGACTTATCGATTTGTTAGGGGATGTTTAAGCGAAATAGGTCACAATTATTCTTGTACCGCGCAAAAATCCCTGTTAAAATATCTTCAAATTGCAGGTTTAAAAAATATAGCTCGCGTGCAGAAAATTTGACAATGCGGTTATCTAATAGACAGAATTAATGATGGGTCATTTTCAATGATTAAATTTAAGTACCTAGGTTCAAATAATTTGTGTTGTTTGTTCAAAAATAATCATAGGCTGTTGCTTGCACAAAATTAATATTAAATAAAGTTAAATTTCAAATAGTATTTTGTTGGACGTTTTTAGACGAAAACAAGCTGTTTTTGCCTGTAAAAATGTCAAGAAAACAACAGATATTAGAATGTGGGGAACGCCAAATCGTTGTTGTTTTTATTAAAAACTACTCCCACTGTTTTCCCTGTAAGCAACTTGTAACCTACGAAATTCCCTCAGGCTTATAACACCTCTAACCTCTCTGTCGATTTTTGAGAAAATCGATTTTTAAAATCTGCGTTAAAATTGAGTTTAAAATTCGATTCGCCACCAGCACTACAAATCCAAAATATAAAACAACAATAAAATGTTTTCGCGAATTATTTTTGTATTAGTCATGTTCTTATAAATTGTTGGTTTGATATTTCGACCAATATAATTAGAGCTGGCTAATTGCTGTTAATTGAGACGTAGGAGTTTGCAACTACACGAGCTCACATTTCAAGATAATGTCCAATAACAGTGGCTTAAAAACTGGGCAATATCCAGTTCTAGAAAATTGATTCAAGTTGTATTATAGGTCATACATAGCACCAATAAAACAGAAATTATCAAATTTAGTCATCTTGGAAGTTCTCGAGCAGAAATATTCTAGCACACAATTTTTATTCGCCAAAAGATTTAAGATTTGTAAATATGGGGAGCATTTAAAAAAAATTGCAATGATTTGCAACTTGATATACCTCCCACTGTGAACTCTGCATTTTAACATTCTTGTCTCGTTCTGAATTAGCCGGAAGCGACATAAGAACCGGCGCAGGTATAACGATAAAATACTCAACTTTGATTTACCAGTAGGTACCTGTTTAATTTGTGAAATTCCGTTATTATCAAAATAATCTGTATCCGGTCTTGCATGCGTCCAAAAACCAAACTTTAAGCATTTAAACAGTGTTATGCAAATGAGACTGTTTAGTCTCAGAAGACACTTACAAATTTGTTTCAAATTTCAGTACTTCATATTCACTGAAGTAGTCTCAAGTGCCAAAACGTCCGTATAAGCAATTTTAGCGATGAGACTAATTAGTCTCATCTTAGTCTCCAAACATATTTTTCGTTCTACTTCATATTTTTATATCATATATCATATTTATATATCTTGTCTCACTGAGACTAATTCCAGAGGGTGAGACTACTTAGTCTCATTCAAACCTCACAATCTCATTCATTATAATCTTTTAACACGCTCATATGATACATTAAACCTTTAATTCTCTAATGAGACTATTCAGTCTCACTGCCAAAACGTACTCTGAAGTAGTCTCATGTACCAGAACATTCGTAGAACCAACATTAGTGATGAGACTAAACGGTCTCAAAAGTCTCATTTTAGTCCCAGAAGAAACTTACAAGTTTGTTTCGAATTTCAGTAGTTCAAACTCCCCCGGACTGTCAAAAATGCACGGAATCTGAGATACAGTATTGCCAAGGAGGGAAGCTAATCGACGATCACTGTTGCTGCGATCGTAGATACCACGGTAAGTCCACTTACGTCACACCTGTATAAAACGAAATGTTATTTTAGATTTTACCTTGAAAATTTGTCGGAATTTCTTAGGTATTCTTTATAAAAATGAATAATTTATTTGTCTATTAATAAAATTCAAATTAAGTGTTGCATTATTTCTAATACACCATACAGGGTGTTGATTGAGCAGTTTTCTTCTGTTTCAGAATACTTCCCTTTCATCCCCCACACCTGTTATACAGGGACGACGCAGTGCAAACCTCGAGCGCAAGATTGCGATACCTACATCAAACTTAGGAAATGCTGCTGTGACAAATACGCTTTGGAGAAATGTAAGTCAAGAATTTCATTTGTGTAATAATTACTTTATTTGCTCAAGTTATTTTCTATATCTCAAATTTGTTGTCTTGTTTTGTATTCATGGTCACATATTGGATACTTGCGAATTTGTAGGCGTTGTAATAATTGCTATACCCTTGTCTTCTTGTCGTTTCTGTGTTTATTTTATTATGCAAATGATGCTACAGTCTTAGTTTTTTTATCAATGGTATTAAATTGCACAAAAAGTGATTTTTTATATTTTTATTGATACTTGTTACACTCAAAAATGCAAAATAAAAATTTGAAACCTCCAAATGCACTAGAACACAAAGCTGAATAAAAATCACAACTTTTGAACTTGTCTCAATTTGTCTCAGTATAAAAATTATAGTCAAAATCAATCAATATTACAAGTCTCATTCATTACAATTTTTAACAGACTTGTATGATACATAAAACATTTAATTTTGCAATGAGACTATTTAGTCTCACCGTCACTAAGTAGTCTCATGTACCAAAACGTTCCTAGAAGCTATTTTAGTGATGAGACTAATTAGTCTCAAAAGTCTCATTTTAGTCTCCAAACATATTTTTCGTTCTATTTCATATTTTTATATTACATTTACATATCTGGTTTCACTGAGACTATTCCCACAGGGTGAGACTACTTGGTCTCATACAAACCCCACAAATCTCATTCGTTATAATCTTCTAACACGCTCACAGAAGAAATTTATGTCAAAATTTTCAACTAAATGTCGGAAACGTCTTAAAAATTTATTTTATTCCTGTTTTTTTGCCGTTTTTGTATGGTTACCTAACTATTTATTTTGTTGCAGGGATGGAGAAATCGCAGTCAACTCGCAGCATCAGTTTTGTAGAAACCAAATTTATTATTTTACTGTATATTGTAAATATGTGTATATCTAATTATAATCGTTAATAATTCATCGGTATATTCTTATTTAACTTCGACCCATTAGAGCAAGTTCAAAAGTTTATATGCTACACGTGATTGCACAATAAAACCTAACTGTAAACGCAACCTAGGGCCATCCGATTACGGACCTCTTGATTAATCTGAATATCTGCGGAGTCTCATTTTAATATCAGTGTCCATCGACCAGTTGTCAAGTAATATAAAATGAATACGCTTGTTGTATTTTCCATAATTTTTGTGGTGTTGGAATTTGCCATGTCCCTAGGTACGTAACACGTTTTAACCCTTTATCAAAACAAACAACTCTTACACTCGCTCCTAATTTTTTTATTGAAAAACTTCCATTTTACAAGACAGCTGCTTTTCTTTTGATAAATGATGAATAACGGGGCTGAATGAAGGAATTGATTGATGATTTTCGGGGAACAAACACTTGTGTGGTTGTGTGTTTTGTACTGCAGGGGGCAGTGCCCTTTCATGAATTTTACATAAAATTGCATCCCTGAATAGGTATTAATTCATTCGGAATATTAATGATGTTCTTCGACAGGTGAATTTCACGGTTTAATATTTTTTACTTTTCTTACTGACTTCGCTCGACACCCACAGAAAATTGCATGTCGTTCTTGAACTTTCTTACTTGATTTTAATGATTTTTGTCACGCGAATTTTTACATAGTTTACCTAATTTCTTATTCATGTTTGAATTATTCAATAAATTCGGTCTTTGAACTGTTGTTCTATAAAAAAAGGTTCCAGTTTTATATAAATTCATTATTGCAAATATGTACGCTTCAACTGGTATCAGAAGTGGGATTTGGAGCGAATGATGAGGAACGTCGTGGCAGGCATTACAATCTTCTAGAAGTTGTAGAAATTTGTGTCACTAGATTTTAAGATTTTGCAGATTTGGAACTCCTAGATCCCTTGGCAGGAGAATCAGATTTTTCACCAAACCTCAAACAGGGATGGTACCATCAGAATGCTGGCGTCAAAAGACGATGTCCTATATGCGATTCATCAGTTTACAGCTATTGCAGCGACAAATTATTTCACGACTCTTGTTGCTGCCATAACCCGAACAATCCATATGGTAAATAATAATAAATAATAACTAATATTTTTAAGCAATAATACGAAATATTGTAGATCGCCTACCTTACCAGTGCCAATTCGCGGATTGCAGTTTTCTTCACGCGAATTCTTGTGCAGAACACAAATTAATAACAGCTTGTTGTTGTATCAACAATATTTTTTAAATAACACCAAAAACTCCGTGTATAGATTAATAAAACATTTATAAATAAACCTGGAAGTCAAATTTAATTTAGTATTCATATTTCTGAAGATAAAATAAAACAACAAAAAATACAATAACAATTTTTTATTTATTTAAAAAGCCATGAGTGAATTTTAAACATGACAAGTATTCTTTATTGGTACAGATGTGGATTGCAACAAACTCAGAAAAGGCCACGCAAGGTATGTACACAAAGTTGTGTCACACAACTAATTTTCGCACTATTTAGTAATTTTACTAATTGACTGATTTTTATTGATATTACCTGATTACACTGTATAATTTCATTTTACACCCAAAAATGCAACACAATTTTGAAACCTCCAGATGCACTAGAACACGAAGCTGAATGAAAATCACAACTTTTGAACCTGTCTCAATTTGTCTCGACATAAAAATTATGGACAAAATCAATCAATACATGTCTCATTCATTAATGTTACATAAAACATTTAATTTTGCAATGAGAATATTTAGTCTCACCGTCACTGAGGTAGTCTCATGTACCAAAATGGCCATAGAAGGAATTTTAGTGATGAGACTAATTAGTCTCAAAAGTCTCATTTTAGTCTCCAAACATATTTTTCGTTATATTTCATATTTTTACATCATATTTATATATCTGGTCTCACTGAGACTATTTCCAAAGGGTGAGAGTACTTGGTCTCATACCTGATTCTACACTGTATAATTTCATTTTACACCCAAAAATGCAACACAAATTTGAAACCTCCAGATGCACTAGACCACGAAGCTGAATGAAAATCACAACTTTTGAACCTGTCTCAATTTGTCTCGATGTAAAAATTATGGACAAAATCAATCAATACAAGTCTCATTCATTAATGTTACAAAAAACATTTAATTTTCCAATGAGAATATTTAGTCTCACCGTCACTGAGGTAGTCTCATGTACCAAAATGGCCATAGAAGCAATTTTAGTGATGAGACTAATTAGTCTCAAAAGTCTCATTTTAGTCTCCAAACATATTTTTCGTTCTATTTCATATTTTTACATCATATTTATATATCTGACCTCACCGAGACTATTTCCAAAGGGTGAGACTATTTAATCTTATAGAAAAACCACAAATCTCATTCACTATAATAGTTTTACACGCTCATATGATACACGAAACATTTAATTTTGTAATGAGACTATTTAGTCTCACTGCCACAACTTATCCTGAAGTAGTCTCATGTACCAAAACGTTCATAGAAGCAATTTTAGCGATGAGACTAATTAGTCTCAGAAGTCTCATTTTAGTCTCCAAACATATTTTTCGATCTATTTCATATTTTTACATCATATTTATATATCTGACCTCACTGAGACAATTTTCAAAGGGTGAGACTACTTAATCTTATAGAAAAACCACAAATCTCATTCATTATAATAGTTTTACACGCTCATATGATACACGAAACATTTAATTTTGTAATGAGACTATTTAGTCTCACTGCCACAACTTATTCTAAAGTAGTCTCATGTACCAAAACATTCGTAGAACCAATATTAGCGATGAGACTAATTGGTCTCCAGTCTCATTTTAGTCTCAAGCCAATTTTTTCGTTCAATTTCATTTTTATATCGTTTTTTGGTCTCACTAAAACTACTTGGAGAACGTGAGACTAGTCAGTCTCATACAGAACCAAACACTTTTTTCTTTAATTATTTTCACTAGTAATTTGACTAGAAATCTTGGAGACCATCGTAAAGCAGTCGTTCTCTTAACAGTAACAAAATAACCTACAAGCTTTTGGTGCGTTTTTTGTACATTATATTATATCCAATAAATAATATCGTGCGAAACAACCCTTTAAATTTGTGATCACAAAAAACAGCAACACAAGAATTTTGTTCACAACCGAAATTTTTGACTTAAGAACCGTTGGTCAGTACGCTGTGGGCATCGCTGACCCTGGAACTCGGTAAGGGCTTTGATATGCCCAATTTTACCATGCCCGGTAAAGTGCCCTTAAGTGCTTGGACCGCTTGGTCCAAAGTAGCGTTTTTTATCAGCCTGTCATTCACGGAGATCAATCTGTAAGAAGTTTATTAAAATACAGGAAAGAGGAAGATGCGCGATGTACCTGTCGCCCGGTTTGATCCTCCCCTCAATTTCCGCAGCCCCATTGGGCACGAGACTCCTTATAACGATCACTGAAGCCTTAAAATCCAACGGATCCTGATAATCCAAGATAGAGAACCCTAGACCTCGGTCTCCTTTCCTCAACTCGACGAATTCTACTTCATCTGACCACATGGCGAGATTCGTGACTTCCAGAGACCGCGACTTTGCTTTCTGGAGACTAGTCTCGTCTGTAACTGTCACAGTACTCGACGTATTTAAACTAGTATCACTCAAAGCCTTCAATAATCTCTGCTCGGGTTGGGGCAATAAATTCTTTAAGCTTCCGCCCAAGATATTTCGCGCTTCGAAAGCTTCTCTATCTTGAGACGTGTTTATCACTCTGTTTTTATCGTTTTTCCTCGCGCAAACCAACCTAACGGTCCCAGGAAGATCCCTCAAAATTTTCACGACTTCAACGTGCGGAATTCCTTGTAATTTCTGACCATTCACTTCTAATAACTCGTCTCCCGGATTTAGTCTCCCATTTTGACCTACGGGTCCTTCCGGGAGAATTGAACGTATATAATGGTGCGGACGGAGCTCTACGCCACCTTCGACGTCAACCGTACCTTCTAAACTAATCCCGAGACCTTTTAATTTCGTTAAATTCGCTACAACGATATCAGTCTCCTTCCCTATAATATTTTCCCATTTCTTCTTGGTCACGGTCTCGAGATCATCATTCGGGTTTGTTTTGAAATATTCCTCGATGAATATTTCTTTGGTTTCTAGGGTTATTTCGTATATTTCGCTGTCGATTGTCGCCTGGGATTCCCCCTCAGCCTCTATTTGCACCTGGTACCAAAAAAATTGTAAAAACAGGAATGGTGAGACTATTTAGTCTCAAAATTGAAGTGACCATTTTGGGAAGCAAGTTCTAAATGGTAAAGTGATTTTAGTGATGAGACAGCTAAAGGTAGATGAGACTACCTAGTCTCATGAGTTTTAACAGTGCTCACCTCGGTATTTATCGGAATCCAACTCAAAGTAGTTGCAGAAGGTGATGTGGGGCTCAAATCTTTCCTTTCCTGTGATGCCAAGGCTTCCTGGAGTTGCTCGAACTTCGGGCCTCTCAAATACCTCTCCAAAGTCAGCTTAACGACATCCCCAGATCGTTTAAGTCTCTCTACAGCTTCGTAATTTGTTAAACCTTGTAAACTTTGGTCGTCTACTTCGACTATTCTATCGTTTATCAGTATTTTGTCGCATCTGTGCGCTTCGCTGCCTTCGTGGAGACTTTTAACGAAAATTCCACTCAAATCTTCTCGTTCGCAGACATACCCGGCTACGGTAATGCCTAAACCGTATTCATTTTTGCTTAATTCTACAGATAAACGTTCTGTCTCGGGTAAATCGTAATCTATGTCTATGTCTATGGAGTTTACGAAAAGTTTTGTGCTGCAAATTGGGGAGAAACTTTTCGTTCTATTAATATTTACTATGTTTAAGCCGGTTACTTCGTTGTAGCAGTCTTTTCCTGCAGTAACCAGACCTTCATCAGTCTCGTTGCATATTAAATTGTTTTGGGTGAAACTACAGATGCCGTTTTGGAGTAAAGTTTTGTCTAACTCGTCTAACAAAAAAATAAAGACATATTTGTCGTACACGACAATTTCGGGAAAGAATTTTACTCACTTGGATCAGTAAGCAGCTTCGTAGGAACCACAGAAGCTCTACGAGCGATATTCCTAAAATCCTCAGACGTCGGTTCGACCGGACGAGCAACAACCATCCTAACATGGGCTCCGGTTTGTCGTAAAACCGTAGCTACTTGATCGGCCGCTAATCCACATAAATTTACTTCGCCTATTTGTAATATATGGTCCCCGCTTTGCAAACGATTATCCTTATCCGCTATTCCACCAGGAAGAATAGATTTTATTACTACACCGGTGCTGCGCCCACCGACAATACCGAAACCAAGCCCCGAACCGTCATTTACCAAATCAATCACTTCCACTTGAGACCATTCTGTACTCAGCACCATTTTGGGCTTGTATTTTACACATTTCTCCGATTTTCATTGGGAGATTTCGATTTCTGAATAATACTTCCTGGTTTTTCGAATCGATACTTAGTTTTGTGAGGTTATGTCACTACGTCACTTCGTAAATAAGCTGTTTGGACGATTCAGATGTGAAAATATCAGATTTCTTGCTGTTTAACATACTTGTTTGGTAATTTTCACGCTTTATTAAATGTAGAAATCAAATTTGAAAAGTAATTTGGATCAATCTCATATTCGGTCGTTTGACATTTTAAAATCACTGTAATCTGGGAACATAGGCGTACCACAATATTATTATCGTAGGGCGCCATGCCAGCATTCAGCAGGATGATTAGCGATATTAGCATCCAGCAAATAGGAGCTACGACTTTTTATACGTTAATGGGCTCTTTCTAGTTCTACTTATAATGTAAAAACGAATTATTGCTCTTCTAGATACAACATTTTCTACCGAATGATTGATAGTGAGCAACCCCTAAAATCAGGTTGTCGCGCCGCTCGCTTAAATCCAGGAGAACAAATATTTCATTTCATTAAAATCTGATGCGGTGTCACGCACTGGCGCGATGTGCTCGGTATGCATAGGGTCCCTATATTTAGAGAGTACCGCAATCTCCGCCATATTTACTCACAATAACAGCCGCCAAATTTGAATTGTGGCGGAACGTCAGATTGACATTTTGCTGCTGACACGGCAGTCCGCCATATTTACTCACAGTTCTGAAACATAGTGGAGCTATTGATTGCGGTACTCTCTAAATACAGGGACCCTAGGTATGCAATCAATAAATTTTACATAAATAAGAAAGGACAAAGGAGTTGCGTGTCGCGCCACTGTTATTAAAAGCAAACGCGAAGTTTTGCGTTTGACTTACATGAGCAGGGTAAAATGGTACCTGTCATTAATTGCGTGGGCGATATAATTCTTCTTCAGTTCAGGGTTTTTCAAATGAACGAACCGCCGCTGTTCTTTGGCGATGATAGTGTCATCTAATAGGTGTTCTCAAAACTAAATCGTTGTACCCGATATGTCGTGCCCCCTACCGAACTTTATACACACTACTATTTAGCAAGAACTATTATTTTTGTCTTTATTTTATTCCTTGTTACTTGTTAGTTAATTTATTGTGGGCATTTCGATTTTAGCATTTAAATTAATTCAAGTAGTATTTTTCTGTTGCCTTTTCATTAATTTATTCATGAATAAATTTTGAAAAAGTGGAAATCCCTAAGAATTAATAATTTCCATTTCTATTTTCTATTTATAGATTAGAGTAGGTCGGAAATCTATGCGCTTTCATTACGTTTTTTGTTTATTTTGTTTATCAGTCGATTATCAAAAAGTGATTTCGCCACTTATGGACACTTTTATTAAAGTTACAGCACCTACCTAATGAGTTTTATACTTATTATTTACGTTGCACTTTTTCATTTCTGCGTCAAATTTTTCAGACCGAAAACTTACGCTGGGTTAGATGAAAAATAAAATAAATATATACAGTTTAGATTCCGCAGATAGAGATATTTTGGGTCATATACAGAATGAAAGTAGAAAATCCTGAATAACAAAACATATTGTGGGTCTAATAGAGGAAAGGCGAAAATATAAAAAGGTTAGATGAAAGAAAGGGTTCCCAATTTGCTTCAGTTATTAGGGAACAGAGCTGGGTCGTATCCGAGTATATATGGATACAGTATTCGGATACATTTTCTGTATCCAGGGCGTGTATTCGAATACTTCCGAGAAAAAGTATCCTTTATCCGTATCCGTAACAAATCTTGACGAGTATCCAGTATTCGAATACAATTTAGAGGGCTCGGATACAAAAAGTATCCGGATACTTTCAAAAACTTACGGATACAATTAATAACGCGAACTTAATGTTGAGTGGATAGATAGTAAAACCATATTCTGACATCTGACCGGACTTTTTTGATTTCGGTAATAGCTGTAGCTGGTAATAGTGGCGGCGGCCGATGACGGCGATTACATAGTCAGCTGATTCTGATTTGCACAGGCGGTGATCCGGAGATCGCATGGGTGTTTTTGTTTTGTTTGTTTTTCGTTGTGTACCTATTATTTGGTTTTCTTTCTATTGTTATTTTGAAACTGTAAAATGTTTATTTTCTATTTTGAAATACATAGGTAATACAGGGTTTCCTTTAATTTTTCTTTTACTCAACCTATTCTGATGTATCCGTATCCGGTATCCGGAAAATAGTATTCGGATACAAGTATTGGGATACATTTTTACCATAGAAGTATCCGTATCCAGTATCCGAAAGCAGCAGGTGTATCCAGTATCCGGTATTCGAATACTTTCAATTTGTATCCGTACCCAGCTCTGTTAGGGAATATTCAAAGAATGAGTTGGCCAGCAAACTCACCTGACATGAATCCTTGTGAGAACGTTTGGGATATGCTAAAAAGGATCATTTTAAATAGAGATAACCCCCCTTTCACCATTCAGGAACTAATTGGTGCTGCTCAAGAAGAATGATGGAACAACATACCGCAGGAAGCCATTAATAACCTTTTTATTGGATTGTACAGACGTGTTAATGTTTTGCTCGAGAACAGAGGAGGACATACTGGTTATTGACATCTTCGTTTTTTCACATTTTGCGAAGACCGGTCTTTTCAAAAAAAATTAATTCGGACATTTAATTCCTGGACTTGTACTCCTTCCATGAAAATAACCTTACATGTGATAAAGCATTTCAATAAAATGTTAGAATTGAATCCACATATTTGTTCGAATTATTTTTGGCTATGTGTGTATTATCAAGGATAAAAGCGCGCGAACCCTTATGTCCCTACCTATCAACCTATCAGCGCGGTTAGCGCGCACAAATTATTTGTGTTTAACTCGCTGTAACTTCTTTCAGAAACAATATTAGTGTTTCGTTGCTTCACCAAAAATAATTTCGAGTCTTTGTCCATATTTGGTCTCGCATAATGTATATGGTAATTCCGAAAAATAAGATTACTTACCCGGTACATGAAAAATACATTACACAAATTTGTGGTCTAGCAAGAAAACATATTTTTCATAAAATTGGAAAATTGTAGAGGCAACGTGAGTAAACTGTGATGATCAGCACACTTCAGTGTATATTCCACCCTGCACAACAGAAATAATGCAACCTTGAAAATATTTAATCAAATCCAAATAAACACCCACTACGCTCTGTAAAGCTTCCTTATTTACTGAACTAACCCCCAGCTTAAATGCGAGTTTCAGAGAAATGAAAAGACTCCTAATATCGCCTAATATACGGTACGACTCCATTTATCCTAAAATAGAGAGCACTCCCAACACGTAGAGAACTAGAATACACTGAATTCATGAAAACAAATGATATCTATTAACTCAGTGGTCTGCATTACGTTTTATAGTCCGGAACCGGAAAGAAAACACCATCAATCCGCGACTCTCCTGTTTTATTAAGGGATCAATTGCACAGAAAAAGTACTAGTGGACTTATTAAAGCGTTTTACGTAAATCTTTGGGTATTCTCCTATTTATTTACTTTTTAAGTAGATTCACGAATTGACGAGGGTGTAGAGGCGGTTTCTAGCGTTTCAAAGAGTATAACACAGTTAAGGGAATATGTATACATTTACAATTTAATGTGCTGCTGTATATGATAGAGATATAAAAATACTATGTATGAAAAATTATGGTGACATTTACTGTAGGCAAAAGCCCTAGAAATAATGATATCTTTTACAACTTAATAGTTAAGAGCATCAGGCCGTAAAGCAATTCTTTTATTATGCTTGCAGATGTCCCGGTTTTACTAGGATATGTCCATTTAATTTAGTTTTTCCGTTCTTCTTTACATATCAGAAGGAATAGACCAGCGATCTTTATTTATATCTCTTTTTAGGAAGCAGATTTTGTACTCTGTCGTGTTTTATAATGAGAGACTAAATAAAGGCCTAAAATCTGTCAAATCAAGGAAAATGAATGGTGTAGAAAGGAAACAGGTGTGACAGGGCCTTTACCTCGAGCTAATTTCTTCCGAAGCTGTTGAACTGGTGTATAATTTTGGAGTAATCAGAAACTCATCACTAATAACAACCCTCATTAAAATATTCAGGGGTGAAAACGTGTAGAGAATGCTCGACTTACGTTCACAGTTTAGTTTAGAAAGGTATATTATTATGTAACTATAAACCATAACATGTAATTTGGGATAATGAAGGAGCGCTTTCCTTATTGTACCCAAGTTCACAGATTTAGATTGTATTATTAAATCAATTTGTTCGTTAAGTTACATTTTTTTATAATGGTCTGATACAAATCAGCATCAAACTTTTGAACGTCAGAGGCAAGGACGTTTTGGATTTAACGTTTCGTGTTTTACTTTGGGTGGTCAACTAGCAACTGCTGCTTCTATGTACAGTACATGATTTAGTTTCTTCAAGAACCTTAAGATATTAAAACGTATATAAAACAGCAAACGTGACTTTAATAGAGTTTATTAACAACAAGTCTAGTTCTAAAAGATAACCACATAGTTTTCTGATTTTCATGACTCAGTTTGTTATCCCAATTTGGGATCGCTTCAAAAATTACTCACGAAATTCAAATTGTTTTCAAGCAAATCATAGTATCAGTATGTCAACAAAATTTCTTGCCCTGTTTATAAATAAACCAAACAAGAAACAACTATTGCTGCAAGAATTTCGCCATAGCATACTTAGCTAATTTTTATTAATTTTCGCAAAGAAGGCGCTTTTGCGCGGTGATGTATTCGGGGTACACCGAGCGCGGTTTTCGTGAACTGATTCAACATTTTCTCGACACACTGTGATCGCGCTCTGGTACCGTCCGCCTGGAATACTTCCGGCAACGCGTAACACACCGTTCCCGCTAAATAAACTTTTTGAAAATTGTATTTCGCCATCAAGTGAAAAAATTTAATTCGGTTTTTTAGTTTCCGAGTTGTTTGATTAAGTGTTAGACATGTTGTCAAACGCCAGCGTTTTATTTGATCTTCGTAAGTATTTTTTTTTGATAATGTTGTTTACTTTTACTTTAATTAGAGAGGTTCCATATTTTTTTGTATTTGGTTGTATTTTTAGATTCCTTAATTTATTTTACGATGAGGTTAGCATTAGACATAGTAGGTACCAGAGAGGTGGGATGGCCAGAGAAACTAAAAGATAAATTCGAGAAAAGAACAAACGAAGTACTAAAGGACGCGGGTGAAAATATGTTTAGGGACATAGAGGCAGAATGGAATTGCATTAAAAATAGTCTAGAGAATAAAAGTAGAAAACCCTGGATAACAAAACATGTTGTGAGTCTAATAGAGGAAAGGCGAAAATATAAAAATAGGTTAGATGAAAGAGGGAAACAAAGATATAAGGCGATCAAGTGGGAAATTATTCGGAAATGTAGGAAAGCGAAAGAGCAATGGATCGATAATAAATGCAAAGAAGTGGAAGATAAATTCGAAATAGGAAAGACTGATGAAGCATATAAAATAATTAGGAGAAATTTCAAAGAAATTGGATGTAAGGACTAAAGCTAAAATACAAATGTTAATCCTTTTAAAATTTGCGTTTGACAGCTTGTTAATTTTATTATTACGTTTATGAAATTTATAAATAAGTAGGCTTTGGAATAGATGCAAAAATACATTGGGAGTTTCTTTGTGTAAATCATGCATTGAGTTTTATTTGATTGGAATTGTAACTAATCGCAGGTGGGTTCCTTCAAAAATATCAAGATGCGAGTATTTTTACGCCATGTTCATCTGGATATTATAATAGTCAACAGAATTTAAAAATTTACATATTTTGTTAGTATATTCAGTGATATACATCCTTTTTAACAGCGCTAATAGATTTTTTAAATATTAGCCTACGAAATTCGTACAGAATTTGTTATATTAATGAAATGAAGATGGAGGCAACTGTAATCGTTTTGGATTTTTGATTTATGCATTTAAGAAAGGGAAAATTTGTACTCTGATTATCGCGTGGTCGGGGTTCTGATCTATGATCGCTTAATTTCGTATACTTTTTATAAAAAGCTGATGGCTTTGCCACTCAAGAGCAATTTTCTCGAATTATTAAATTACTATATCGCGTGCCCTTCTTGATAATAATTTAATTGACAAAGAAAGACTGCATATGTAGTATAAATGAATTAAAATAAAGCATGTAGGTGTTTTGCTAATTCCGTTTAATACAACATCAATTAAGCTATTCTGTTTGAAGACAAACAATAGTCAGAAATACAACGCATCAAGAACCACGTGCAATAAAAGTTGTTTAATGGATTTGGAGAATTTCCTTTGATTTCCGCAACCCTGTACCCCCATTGTGTGAAAGTCTGAGGAGTTCAAGGGCTTTAAAGTTACTTTTTTAGAACAAAATTATTTTCAGTTTGATAAAAATTTCTACAGCTGCAAAACAGGTCTTATTATGGGAAACCCTCTGAGTTCCTTATTAGCCGAAATATTTATGGACCAGATAGAAACCCATATTCGTAGCAATAAACTTAGTAAACAATTCTTGTATTGGTTTGGGTATGTGGACGATATGATAGCCTGTTTTACAGGAACGGACAGACAATTAAATTCATTCGTAGATTTCATGAATAACATAAGTCCGAATATAAATTTTACAATGGAATTAGAAAAAGATAATGCGATAAATTTGTTCCTGAAAACCCACTGAAGGCACAGCAAAATGTTACACAAATAGAAACAATAATTAAGCCCGTAATATTAAGATAATATTTATTGAGAGAAATGAAATTTTTAATGGTCTCCACAAAAGCGTAAAATGAAAATGTAACCGAATGAAGTTCACAAGTCCTATTCCTTCGGTAACATCATCATAAGGTTCTCAGTCCGAAGACTGGTTGGACGCGTACCTCCATTCTTTTCTATCCTGAGCTAACCTACGCATTTCCCTAAAAGTAGAACATCCTACATCCCTAACTATTTGAGAGCAGTAGTCTAATCTAGGCCTACCCCTACCTCTTTTTATTCCTATCTCTGACTCTAGTATGTCGCGAACTATTCCTTCGTGTCTTAGAAGGTGTCCTACCATCCTATCTCTCCTACTCTTTATGGTTTTCCATACCTTTCGCCTTTCCCCAACTCTTTCTAATACTTCCCTATTGCTAACCTTATCTATCCACGGTATCTTCATCATGCGTCTGTAACACCACAGTTCAAACGCTTCTACTCTTTTTCTATCCGCTTCTCCTATTGTCCAAGTATCGCACCCGTATAATGCCGTACTCCATACATACGACTTTAAGAGTCTCTTCCTAGTCTCTATATTAACCGTTCTCGAACATAACAGTTGTTTCTTTTTGTTAAACGCAACTCGTCCCTGCGCCATTCTTTGTTTTATATCTTTAGTGCTCCTACCGTCTTGGGTTATTTTACTTCCTAAGTAGCAGAAATCCGCGACCTCCTCTATCTTCTCATTTCCTATTTGTATTTCAATTTTAGTTCTATTTTCACTCCATCTACATACCAAAATTTTAGTTTTCTTTTTATTGATTTTCATGCCGTAGCCCTGTGTCAAAACTGCTTCCATTTCATTCAAAGCCGCTCCTAATTCTTCTTTGCTAGATGCTAACACTGCTATATCATCCGCAAATCTGAGCATGTTAATAGTTTGGCCCTGTACCTTGATCCCTGAGGCTGTTCTTTCCTTAACAATATTAATCGCATCTTCGATATATAAGTTGAAAACTAGAGGTGACAATGCACATCCCTGTCTCACTCCCTTCCGGATATCTACTTCCCTTCGTTCCTGCTCACATTCTATAACTGCCTTTTGCTCTTTGTAGAGATTATGTATTATTCTTCTGTCCCTGTATTTCATCCCTACCTTTCTCAGCACTTCGAACATCTTCCCCCATTTTACGTTGTCGAAGGCTTTTTCTAAATCTACAAATCCTATATATACGCTCTTTCTCTTTTCTATCGTTTTTTCTATAATTACTCGTAAAGCTAGAATGGCCTCGCGCGTTCCTCTATTTCGTCTAAATCCGAACTGATCTTCTCCTAATATTTCTTCCGCCTTTTTCTCCATCCTTCTTTGCACAATTCTAGTTAAAATATTTGACGCATGGGAAGTTAAACTGATAGTTCTAAAATTTTCGCATCTATCCGCGCCTTTCCTTTTTGGCAAAGCTACCATGATGTTCAGTTTGTAATCCTCTGGAATCTCGCCTGTCAGGTATATGCGACTAACTAATTTAAATAAACGATCTATTACCTCTTGACCTGCGCACTTTAAGATTTCTGCCTGCAAGCCATCTATACCTGGTGCTTTATTATTCCTTAAACTTTTTAGTGCTAGCTCAAACTCTTCTCTCATTATAGGACTCCCTAGGTTATCCCCTTCTACACTGCTTTCACTTTCTAATATATCTTGCACTTCCTGTCCCGCATATAAGTTTCCTAAATATTCTTTCCACCTATCTGCCTTCTCCCCGCTTTCGATTAGGATATCTCCTGCCTCATTCCTAATGCTTTTGGTACTAGATCCAATTTCTCTAAAATTTCTCCTAATTATTTTATATGCTTCATCAGTCTTTCCTATTTCGAACTTATTTTCCACTTCTTTGCACTTATCATCGATCCATTGTTCTTCATTTCCGAATAATTTCCCACTTGATCGCCTTATATCTTTGTTTCCCTATTTCATCTAACCTATTTTTATATTTGCGCCTTTCCTCTATTAGACTCACAATATGTTTTGTTATCCAGGGTTTCCTACTTTCATTCTGTTTATGACCCAAAATATCCCTAGCTGAGGAAACTAAACTATTTTTAATGCAATTCCATTCTTCCTCTATGTCCCTAACAATATTTTCGCCCGCGCCCTTTAGTACTTCGTTTGTCTTTTTCTCGAACTTATCGCGCGTATCATCATCTTTTAGTTTCTCTGGGTCAAGATACCTTCTTCCGCTTCGTTTTTTCAAAATCTTAAATTTAAGATTGGCCTTCATAACGACTATATTGTGATCACTATCTATATCTGCTCCTGGATAACTTCTACAATCCCTAACTTGATTTCTAAATCTTTGCCTAACAAGAATGTAATCTATTTGATAGCTCCCTAGGTCTCCTGGCATCTTCCACGTGTAGCGTCTCCTAACATGATGGTGAAATAGAGTGTTCGCGACCGTTAAGTTATGTTTATCGCAGAACTCTATCAGTCTCACTCCCCTATCGTTCCTATTGCCTAATCCAAAGGGACCAACTATTCCACCCTCTCGCCCTGTGCCTACGACTGCATTGAAATCTCCTATAATTATTAAATTTTCGTGTCCTCTCACAAAATCTAGCACATGTTCAATATCACTATAAACTGCCTCTACGACCTCATCACTGTAGTTAGAAGTGGGCATATATACCTGTATTATTACTGTTTTTACAGGTTTCGAATCTAACCTAACCATAACTACCCTGTCACTTTGCTGTAATAATACATACAATAATACAATACAATACAATAATAATGTGAATGAGAATTATCTAAATAAAAAAACGAGTTTATGCATTAGTAAAAATTAACTTCTTTGGATGGAAGATTCCCAGCCTTCAAATTTCTTACTAAATTATTTGTTGTTATACCGAAGGAATAGGACCGTTATTGAATTTTATAGAAAATAAGGCACGGACTACGCGCAAACTATTTCCGCCTTAAAATTAATAAATTAATAAATTAAGTTGTCATGGATAATCTGATAAATTTCTGTGTTTTAGTTAGAAAATTATTAATGTAATTTTTGCTTTTAATGCTTTAATAAATTGGAAAGTTGTAGAGTTTTTGATATCCTCATACGTAGAAAAAAATAATCTTTCGATTGCTACCTTTACCACCACTGTAACTACACATGGGGAGCAGGAATCCCCAAAAATGTAATTGCCCATGTTATTTCCCCATGTACACATGGAAGTTTGTCACACGGTATATGGTTTTATTATGATCCACTTATTTCCGGTCAAAGATAGTCTTCGAAAATCCACTTTCCGATAGACTTATTTCAAACTAGCGGCCCGGCAGACGTTGTCCTGCCTAAAATTACTTTTCGTATTGAATTTTTGATTCATTAACCAAATCGTTTATTCAATGTGAAACATTTTTCTGATTACGTTTATGTTCAACCAAATATGTCGTTCCTATCGTCAGTTATGATCGCGAGCGCATACAAAAAATTATGATTGTAACAGTTTGTCCGAATTTCCCGATTTACGCCTATCCATATCATACAAAAATCCAATAGAAAAAAGCACTTTCAGTTTTTCCTAATTTTCCAATTTTCCGGGCAACTTTTCCAATTTTTCGTTGCTTAAAAACATTATTTTTGAAAAGAATTAGCCAAATCCGTTCAACAGTTAAGCACTTTCAGTTTTTCCCGAATTTTCACATTTTCCGGTGGATTCTCCAAAAAATTTCTTTCATACAAACCTTATCCTGACAATTACGATCACAACAAAAAAAATCAACCAAATCGGTCCAGCCGTTAAGCACTTTTAGTTTTTCCCGAATTTTCAAATTTTCCGTTAGATTTTCCAAAATTATGATTTTTACAGTTTGTTCGAATTTCCCGACTTACGCATATCCATATCATACAAAAATCCCATAGAAAAAAGTACTTTCAGTTTTTTCCGAATTTTCCAATTTTCCGGGCAACTTTTCCAATTTCTCGTTCCCTAATGCCACGTTCGGCCTCTGTTTTGTCGACGTTCCAAATTATTTTGTGCGTAAGCTCCAACTGAGCGCGTCGAACTCGACTGTATCCGTTGTTCCGGAGTTATAATGGATCGCGCTTGAGGCTTGAGAAATTCTTATTCGACTTGGCTCCAAACGCTGTCTACGCTCTTCGCGTACGCCGACCGATATTTCGACGCCTCACTGGTGGCATTTTTTCCAAAGAACCACCAAATACATGATCACCACCGATAACACACTGACAATTCAATTTTTAGAACTGTCAAACTGAACGTCACATTTTTGTTTGTCAAACAGATTTTCATACAAACTTTTACCTTCCAAATTTTCTACTTTCCCGGTGGATTTTCCAAAATTTTCTTTCATACAAACTTTTACCTTCCAAATTTTCTACTTTCCCGGTGGATTTTCCAAAATTTTCTTTCATACAAACCTTGTCCTGAAAATTACGAACACAACAAAAAAGAAATCAGCCAAATCGGTCGAGCCGTTCTCAAGTGATGAGCTTACATACATGTGGCAATTGCTTTTTATTTATATAGATACATAGCTGGTACCCGGCGCGTTGCTGCCTCTGAAGAAATAATTGTGGTAAAATCGTTTGAAACTTGATAAACTGCGAATGGCATTTGCATTTTCACTGCCCGGTCCCGGTACGACATGCGCGGCACCTACTGTAAGTTAATCTTCAGATTAGCCCAGCGAGTGTTCCTGTAAAGTTTGTTTTGTGCGAGGCGGGGGCTTGATATGACACTTATCAACTGTCAGATTTGACAAATAAAATTTATTTAATACTTTCTGACGGTCTGAATTTTATTTGTCAAATCTGACAGTTGATATGTGTCATATCAAGCCCCCGCCTCGCACAAAACCAAGAAAAAAAATTCTGTTGATCCGATCGCTACCAAACTTGAAACGGGATAAAAAGTATCCTATGTCCTTCTCCTGGTTCTAAGCTACCTCCCCACCAATTTTCAGCTAAATCGGTTCAGCCGTTCTTGAGTTATAAGTGAAGTAACTAACACGACTTTCTTTTATATATATAGATAACATAAATGTATACTGAAGGGAGTAGCAAAGCCAAAGAGGGACATAAAATAAAAATGTTAAGAGTTATTTTGCTCCTCTGACAGTATGGAATAAAGCAGAGAAAATTGGGTATTTGTCTCCTGGAAACCATTATAAAAGGTCGTATATTACGCGAAAAATTCAAGGTTTTCTTAAGAAAACTAAGACAAAGTTCGTATAAAAAATTTCTGTCGACGCCACTGAGTGTTATTAGCGGCCAGACTTGACACAAACTTTATTGACTTTTAAAACGAAAAACATCTTTCTACGACGACATTGGATTGAAAACCACTTCAATAAATCGATCAGAACCAAGTTGAAACTGTGGCAAAATGGAATTTTTATTGGACTACCCAAGTAGTTTTATTAAGTTCTATTTCAAACCAATAACATTGAAGTACCCACTTAAAGGCTTCTTCTGATGATGCTAGTGTTAACGTTTTAGTTAAATCATCAGCAAATAAAAATTCACCTTAACTTCAAACTAGCAGATCCGGCTCGAAGGACCAAAAAGGCGGTTTTCATAGTGTGCTGAATTTCAATCGTTCGTAGAATATTCGCGACGGCAGAAAAATTAATTTTTAATTAATTTTCAGAGAAATATTGTCCATTAAGTCTGAAGTAAGGGGTCGCGAAATTAGAAGGAAGCGGGGGTACATTTAAAATTTTACGGTCTATAAAACTCTTATTTAATCTATTTTTGGAACGACAACTAACAATGACATTAAGATTCATGGTTATGCTCATCTCTGGAGGTATACGAAAACTAAATAACCAGTGGCGGCTTGTGAGGGAGACCCCAAGGGTATAACGCACTTGGATATATAATTATTAAAATAAATAGATGAGTAGAAACAGAGTAGGATTATTTAACAGGCATAATGTGCGTCACTGGTCTGATACAATACAGCACCAAACTTTTGAACGTCAGAGGCAAGGACGTTTTGGATTTAACGTTTCGTGTTTTATTTTGGGTGGTCAACTAGGATACCAAATTTTTGATGGAAACTTAACGGAATTGAGATATATTAATTTATTGAATATTAACGCGGGGGCGATAGTGGAAAATGTTCCGTTAATAAACATAAACAGGGTATATTTCCAACAAGATGGTGCCCCTGCACACAATTCTGCAATAGTTATAGAAATTATTTAGAAAATCATTTTCCGGGTAGATAGTTGGGTACAAATGAAAATTTATAAACGAAAACATGATAACTTACTTAACAAACAACTTAATAAAGAGAAAATTAATTTTGTTGTAAACCGTTTCCCTGAAAGGGGGCAGCAGCTCTTTCAGTAATCATAGTGGCAGAGATCGTGAGGGTCGGTATGGCACTGTGATACACACTACTGCGATGTGGAAGGCAACGGGAAACCACCACATTATTCTATCCCTGGTACAGCGTACTTCGAATTTATGATGATGGCACTTTCTGGAGTAAAATATTCCGGAGGTAAAATAGTCCCACATTCGGATCTCCGGGCGGGGACTGCTTCGGGGGGAGTCATCAGGAATGATAAGTGTAACATCTCACGAGTCGGAGCGTGGAATGTTAGAAGCATGAAACAAGTAGGAAAGTTAGAGAATTTGAAAATTGAGATGGATAGGTTAGCATTAGACGTAGTAGGTATTAGTGAAGTGCGATGGCCAGAAGCCGGAGACTTCTGGAGCGGAGATTTTAGAGTAATACACACAGGATCTGTAGGAGGAAATTCGGGAGTAGGAATTGTTATGCGGAAAAAAGTAGGGCAGAGTGTAGAAAATTTCTTACAGCAAAGTGACAGGGTAGTTATGGTTAGGTTAGATTCGAAACCTGTAAAAACAATAATAATACAGGTATATATGCCCACTTCTAACTACAGTAATGAGGTCGTAGAGGCAGTTTATAGTGATATTGAACATGTGCTAGATTTTGTGAGAGGACACGAAAATTTAATAATTATAGGAGATTTCAATGCAGTCGTAGGCACAGGGCGAGAGGGCGGAATAGTTGGTCCCTTTGGATTAGGCAATAGGAACGATAGGGGAGTGAGACTGATAGAGTTCTGCGATAAACATAACTTAACGGTCGCGAACACTCTATTTCACCATCATGTTAGGAGACGCTACACGTGGAAGATGCCAGGAGACCTAGGGAGATATCAAATAGATTACATTCTTGTTAGGCAAAGATTTAGAAATCAAGTTAGGGATTGTAGAAGTTATCCAGGAGCAGATATAGATAGTGATCACAATATAGTCGTTATGAAGGCCAATCTTAAATTTAAGATTTTGAAAAAACGAAGCGGAAGAAGGTATTTTGACCCAGAGAAACTAAAAGATGATGATACGCGCGATAAGTTCGAGAAAAAGACAAATGAAGTACTAAAGGGCGCGGGCGAAAATATTGTTAGGGACATAGAGGAAGAATGGAATTGCATTAAAAATAGTTTAGTTTCCTCAGCTAGGGATATTTTGGGTCATAAACAGAATGAAAGTAGGAAACCCTGGATAACAAAACATATTGTGAGTCTAATAGAGGAAAGGCGCAAATATAAAAATAGGTTAGATGAAATAGGGAAACAAAGATATAAGGCGATCAAGTGGGAAATTATTCGGAAATGTAGGAAAGCGAAAGAGCAATGGATCGATGATAAGTGCAAAGAAGTGGAAAATAAGTTCGAAATAGGAAAGACTGATGAAGCATATAAAATAATTAGGAGAAATTTTAGAGAAATTGGATCTAGTACCAAAAGCATTAGGAATGAGGCAGGAGATATCCTAATCGAAAGCGGGGAGAAGGCAGATAGGTGGAAAGAATATTTAGGAAACTTATATGCGGGACAGGAAGTGCAAGATATATTAGAAAGTGAAAGCAGTGTAGAAGGGGATAACCTAGGGAGTCCTATAATGAGAGAAGAGTTTGAGCTAGCACTAAAAAGTTTAAGGAATAATAAAGCACCAGGTATAGATGGCTTGCAGGCAGAAATCTTAAAGTGCGCAGGTCAAGAGGTAATAGATCGTTTATTTAAATTAGTTAGTCGCATATACCTGACAGGCGAGATTCCAGAGGATTACAAACTGAACATCATGGTAGCTTTGCCAAAAAGGAAAGGCGCGGATAGGTGCGAAAATTTTAGAACTATCAGTTTAACTTCCCATGCGTCAAAAATTTTAACTAGAATTGTGCAAAGAAGGATGGAGAAAAAGGCGGAAGAAATATTAGGAGAAGATCAGTTCGGATTTAGACGAAATAGAGGAACGCGCGAGGCCATTCTAGCTTTACGAGTAATTATAGAAAAAACGATAGAAAAGAGAAAGAGCGTATATATAGGATTTGTAGATTTAGAAAAAGCCTTCGACAACGTAAAATGGGGGAAGATGTTCGAAGTGCTGAGAAAGGTAGGGATGAAATACAGGGACAGAAGAATAATACATAATCTCTACAAAGAGCAAAAGGCAGTTATAGAATGTGAGCAGGAACGAAGGGAAGTAGATATCCGGAAGGGAGTGAGACAGGGATGTGCATTGTCACCTCTAGTTTTCAACTTATATATCGAAGATGCGATTAATATTGTTAAGGAAAGAACAGCCTCAGGGATCAATGTACAGGGCCAAACTATTAACATGCTCAGATTTGCGGATGATATAGCAGTGTTAGCATCTAGCAAAGAAGAATTAGGAGCGGCTTTGAATGAAATGGAAGCAGTTTTGACACAGGGCTACGGCATGAAAATCAATAAAAAGAAAACTAAAATTTTGGTATGTAGATGGAGTGAAAATAGAACTAAAATTGAAATACAAATAGGAAATGAGAAGATAGAGGAGGTCGCGGATTTCTGCTACTTAGGAAGTAAAATAACCCAAGACGGTAGGAGCACTAAAGATATAAAACAAAGAATGGCGCAGGGACGAGTTGCGTTTAACAAAAAGAAACAACTGTTATGTTCGAGAACGGTTAATATAGAGACTAGGAAGAGACTCTTAAAGTCGTATGTATGGAGTACGGCATTATACGGGTGCGAAACTTGGACAATAGGAGAAGCGGATAGAAAAAGAGTAGAAGCGTTTGAACTGTGGTGTTACAGACGCATGATGAAGATACTGTGGATAGATAAGGTTAGCAATAGGGAAGTATTAGAAAGAGTTGGGGAAAGGCGAAAGGTATGGAAAACAATAAAGAGTAGGAGAGATAGGATGGTAGGACACCTTCTAAGACACGAAGGAATAGTTCGTGACATACTAGAGTCAGAGATAGGAATAAAAAGAGGTAGGGGTAGGCCTAGATTAGACTACTGCTCTCAAATAGTTAGGGATGTAGGATGTTCTACTTTTAGGGAAATGCGTAGGTTAGCTCAGGATAGAAAAGAATGGAGGTACGCGTCCAACCAGTCTTCGGACTGAGAACCTTATGATGACGTTTCCCGAAAAAAGTTTCGATGAAGCCGCCGCTACGGTTTTATTTAGTTTTACTCACGGTCTGTCAACAATTTAATTAAACTGTCATATCGTTCATCATGTCCGAATAACGGACGTGGGCAATGGAAAAAATAATACTTATTTCTATCTGTGGAATATCTAGGAACGCTTGCCTAAACTGGTGATGATATTCTTTTATTCCAAAATAAATTGCTGGAACGTCTCAAACTAAACAACTACTCGCGTCGAAAATAGGACACGCAGTACAGTCCGTCATTTTTATTTTACGCTTCCGTATGGAGATCTGTCAGAATCTTAGTCTAAAACCGTCTTTACGATTTTAAGATTTATGAACAAATCTCACGGAGGTGTGAGCGGCAAGGCGTCATTTCCCCAGCGAGAAGAACACTTTGAAGTCTTTAAAAAGGAAATCCATTTATGACAATCGTAAATTCTTTAGAGCATACATCCTTTTTATATTATTCTCTTTCATTTGGAACGGAGGAAGGGTCGCTTCTTGCTTTTAAGTCAGGTACGCGCTTTATTCTTCTACTTTCTGGAAGAATATTAAATTTGTTCAAAGACAATATGAGAATATGGGAGTTTTCGTTCAAGCACATGCACGTGCCGAAAACTAAGCATGATCGACAGGAACTAGGAGGTATATTAGAAGAGGAAATCAGGATAGGAAAGCATGTAGCTACGCGTCCAACCAGTCTTCGAACTGAAAACTATGATGACAAGCAAGAATGTACTTTTAAGTACCACTTACAAAAATTAAGCCTTCTTTCTTGATCTCCCGGGAAGAGATGGTGAATAATTTGAATTTTATATGGCCTATATTTGCCTTTTTTTAATATTTTTTGAACTTTTGGTCTGGAAACACCAACTTGTGATTCGATTTCCCGACAAGATGTTATACTATATTACTATAATTAAGTTTGTTTAAAATCTACAGATACATCAGCTTTAGAAGTTATGTCATAACTCATTTTGTGACTCCAGAATGCTTAAAATCCATTTCCGCATGTTGTAAATCCACCACAGTGGACATAAGCTGTACATATTTACAGAAGTCCGTCAAACTGTATTTATTTTGCGACAAATCGTATATAGCTGGCTGCATACCTATATAGAACAAGTTTTATTAAGTTTTCTGGGGGACACAAACATTATTTTAGTAGGTATGTTTGGTGTCCTAAATTAAATATCAAAATTAAAATTTACGCGTTTGTCAACAGCCACTGTTTTCTTGGCTGCGTAAAACGATAAACTTGCAGATTTTTTCAAAGCAACAAAGTTTGGTAAGAAATTACGACGTGTTTAAAGTGAACTATAAAAAATATGTATTCGCGAGAAGCGGCAATAAATTTAGAATTACAAATTTTTCGAGCCATATTTCATTGTAATAATTTATGATATAGTTTATAAGTGTTTGCCTTTGGTACGTCAACTAAAGTAATGATTACTAGGGGGAATGGGGAGTTGAGTTTCTTAGGATAGTAATGAAAGAAACTCTGGCTGACATTTTCCTTTGATTATCCAATATCTCCAATTTATTCATGCAATTATTCTGTTTGATCCTTTAAAAAAAAAAACAATCTAAACTGAAAGTCCGATAAAGTTTTCGTATCTTTCTGAGAGCCGGCATTACAGAATTTACCAATTTTAAATGAAGTTTTCCGTTCATAATAAACCCAACATTTAATTTTGGTTATATCGCGTCCCGACAGCAAAGAGGATCATCCAGTTTTGATTGGCACTTGTTTTCGGCAACAAATGATTTTATTATGACATCGTCTATAATACCGAGGAAGCAGATGATATTAAATTTCCCGAATAATGATGAAGCACTACATTAATTTTATGCTTATTATGGCAGACATACTGCAGCAGTAAGGAATTGCACAGGTTGTTAATTTTGATGAGATCACGATCCTTATGCATCGAGGGAGTTTATATTTTTCAATATGACAAGAAAGTAAACCATGCGGAATAATGAATAAACTCTATTAAGTGATTATTATGGAATTTAAGGCGATTTTCATACTCTTGAAGATGCTGACGTTGTCAGCGAAACACGCGTCGCTTTTAATTACTACTAGGTCATCTCGCGCGCTACGCTATACACATTATTGATTACAGAATAATTTACATCTGATATAATTATCTGAAAACGTAGTTTTGAACTATACGGCTATTTCTTTGATTTTCTAAATAAATTATCAATCCTTCCCAAGAACGAACTCTTGAAAAAGCCACGCATAATTGTCCGTTAGTAAATATTTCTTTTCGGAGATCAATTCCTATTTGATCAAATGTTTGGCCTTGTGATTTGTTAATAGTCATTGCAATCGCTAGTTTATAATGTCTAAAGCAGGCCCGTGCAACCTGCGGCCCGCGGGCCGCATGCGGCCCCTCTGACATTTTTATGCGGCCCGCGTGGCACAGAACTGAATATTTTAAAAAAAGCAAAGTGACGTCTATTAAAAAATTTAACGTTTCTCTCAACAAGGAACACATAAAATGCACCGTTTCATGTACAGCACCACAGACAAATTTAAATTCGTATGTGACAGCACATATATTATAATAAGTGTGAACAACTCTATTCTTTGATGGAATTGACAAATTCGCTTATATTAGCGTCAACCAGCGTCCACCCGAATATTGCTCAAATTGTTGGCAAACACCAGTGCCAGAAATCGCATTGATTTATTATTAATAGGTATTATTTTATTAAAGTAACCTAAAAGTTTTGTTAAAAATTCATTTAAAAATGGGAGTGACTGCTGCACCGTCCGATCGTTACCTAAAACTATGTTCGATCACGGTCGGGCATGCGCGTCACTGAATGTCAATACATTGATCATCATAAGGTTCTCAGTCCGAAGACTGGTTGGACGCGTACCTCCATTCTTTTCTATCCTGAGCTAACCTACGCATTTCCCTAAAAGTAGAACATCCTACATCCCTAACTATTTGAGAGCAGTAGTCTAATCTAGGCCTACCCCTACCTCTTTTTATTCCTATCTCTGACTCTAGTATGTCGCGAACTATTCCTTCGTGTCTTAGAAGGTGTCCTACCATCCTATCTCTCCTACTCTTTATTGTTTTCCATACCTTTCGCCTTTCCCCAACTCTTTCTAATACTTCCCTATTGCTAACCTTATCTATCCACGGTATCTTCATCATGCGTCTGTAACACCACAGTTCAAACGCTTCTACTCTTTTTCTATCCGCTTCTCCTATTGTCCAAGTTTCGCACCCGTATAATGCCGTACTCCATACATACGACTTTAAGAGTCTCTTCCTAGTCTCTATATTAACCGTTCTCGAACATAACAGTTGTTTCTTTTTGTTAAACGCAACTCGTCCCTGCGCCATTCTTTGTTTTATATCTTTAGTGCTCCTACCGTCTTGGGTTATTTTACTTCCTAAGTAGCAGAAATCCGCGACCTCCTCTATCTTCTCATTTCCTATTCGTATTTCAATTTTAGTTCTATTTTCACTCCATCTACATACCAAAATTTTAGTTTTCTTTTTATTGATTTTCATGCCGTAGCCCTGTGTCAAAACTGCTTCCATTTCATTCAAAGCCGCTCCTAATTCTTCTTTGCTAGATGCTAACACTGCTATATCATCCGCAAATCTGAGCATGTTAATAGTTTGGCCCTGTACATTGATCCCTGAGGCTGTTCTTTCCTTAACAATATTAATCGCATCTTCGATATATAAGTTGAAAACTAGAGGTGACAATGCACATCCCTGTCTCACTCCCTTCCGGATATCTACTTCCCTTCGTTCCTGCTCACATTCTATAACTGCCTTTTGCTCTTTGTAGAGATTATGTATTATTCTTCTGTCCCTGTATTTCATCCCTACCTTTCTCAGCACTTCGAACATCTTCCCCCATTTTACGTTGTCGAAGGCTTTTTCTAAATCTACAAATCCTATATATACGCTCTTTCTCTTTTCTATCGTTTTTTCTATAATTACTCGTAAAGCTAGAATGGCCTCGCGCGTTCCTCTATTTCGTCTAAATCCGAACTGATCTTCTCCTAATATTTCTTCCGCCTTTTTCTCCATCCTTCTTTGCACAATTCTAGTTAAAATTTTTGACGCATGGGAAGTTAAACTGATAGTTCTAAAATTTTCGCATCTATCCGCGCCTTTCCTTTTTGGCAAAGCTACCATGATGTTCAGTTTGTAATCCTCTGGAATCTCGCCTGTCAGGTATATGCGACTAACTAATTTAAATAAACGATCTATTACCTCTTGACCTGCGCACTTTAAGATTTCTGCCTGCAAGCCATCTATACCTGGTGCTTTATTATTCCTTAAACTTTTTAGTGCTAGCTCAAACTCTTCTCTCATTATAGGACTCCCTAGGTTATCCCCTTCTACACTGCTTTCACTTTCTAATATATCTTGCACTTCCTGTCCCGCATATAAGTTTCCTAAATATTCCTTCCACCTATCTGCCTTCTCCCCGCTTTCGATTAGGATATCTCCTGCCTCATTCCTAATGCTTTTGGTACTAGATCCAATTTCTCTAAAATTTCTCCTAATTATTTTATATGCTTCATCAGTCTTTCCTATTTCGAACTTATTTTCCACTTCTTTGCACTTATCATCGATCCATTGCTCTTTCGCTTTCCTACATTTCCGAATAATTTCCCACTTGATCGCCTTATATCTTTGTTTCCCTATTTCATATAACCTATTTTTATATTCGCGCCTTTCCTCTATTAGACTCACAATATGTTTTGTTATCCAGGGTTTCCTACTTTCATTCTGTTTATGACCCAAAATATCCCTAGCTGAGGAAACTAAACTATTTTTAATGCAATTCCATTCTTCCTCTATGTCCCTAACAATATTTTCGCCCGCGCCCTTTAGTACTTCGTTTGTCTTTTTCTCGAACTTATCGCGCGTATCATCATCTTTTAGTTTCTCTGGGTCAAGATACCTTCTTCCGCTTCGTTTTTTCAAAATCTTAAATTTAAGATTGGCCTTCATAACGACTATATTGTGATCACTATCTATATCTGCTCCTGGATAACTTCTACAATCCCTAACTTGATTTCTAAATCTTTGCCTAACAAGAATGTAATCTATTTGATATCTCCCTAGGTCTCCTGGCATCTTCCACGTGTAGCGTCTCCTAACATGATGGTGAAATAGAGTGTTCGCGACCGTTAAGTTATGTTTATCGCAGAACTCTATCAGTCTCACTCCTCTATCGTTCCTATTGCCTAATCCAAAGGGACCAACTATTCCGCCCTCTCGCCCTGTGCCTACGACTGCATTGAAATCTCCTATAATTATTAAATTTTCGAGTCCTCTCACAAAATCTAGCACATGTTCAATATCACTATAAACTGCCTCTACGACCTCATCACTGTAGTTAGAAGTGGGCATATATACCTGTATTATTACTGTTTTTACAGGTTTCGAATCTAACCTAACCATAACTACCCTGTCACTTTGCTGTAAGAAATTTTCTACACTCTGCCCTACTTTTTTCCGCATAACAATTCCTACTCCCGAATTTCCTCCTACAGATCCTGTGTGTATTACTCTAAAATCTCCGCTCCAGAAGTCTCCGGCTTCTGGCCATCGCACTTCACTAATACCTACTACGTCTAATGCTAACCTATCCATCTCAATTTTCAAATTCTCTAACTTTCCTACTTGTTTCATGCTTCTAACATTCCACGCTCCGACTCGTGAGATGTTACACTTATCATTTCTGATGACTCCCCCCGAAGCAGTCCCCGCCCGGAGATCCGAATGTGGGACTATTTTACCTCCGGAATATTTTACTCCAGAAAGTGCCATCATCATAAATTCGAAGTACGCTGTACCAGGGATATAATAATGTGGTGGTTTCCCGTTGCCTTCCACATCGCAGTAGTGTGTATCACAGTGCCATACCGACCCTCACGATCTCTGCCACTATGATTACTGAAAGAGCTGCTGCCCCCTTTCAGGGACTTGATTTAGTCTGGCTTCTCAAATAAAAACCCCTCCAATATGGTTAAACCTATGGTTCGGCTCTTTAGATCATTGAAGCGCGCAAGCCATCCCACCCGTCCCAGTATTACTAGAACTGCGTCAAGGTACAATACATTGAAAGTGTAAAAACTAATTATGGTTATGAAACGAAAGCTGACATAACGCATTTTTGAAACAGACCACTTAGCTGACGGGGCACCAGGCACACGCATTTTTTGAGAAAAAAAGATGATGTAAAAATATAAGCGAAACAAATCAAACCCGTACGGGGGTAGAACTCATCTAGCGCTAGGTTGAGACGATACCCGTACACCCACCGAGACCGTTGGCGTATTTTATTGACATTGCGTAATGCGCACATCCGACCGTGTTGGAACAGAATTTAATGTAACGGTCGGACGATGCAGTAGTCACTCCCTTTAAAAATCGTTTGAAGAATAAGATATTTCTTTTTTTGCATTTTTTTCTCAATAATTTGTGTTTTGATGGAAAATATTTTTTTTATTTTTACACATGCAAATGCACAAGTGTTCCTAACGTTTTTGTTTCTACCAAAAAATCGTTCTTTGTTAATTTTTTCTACTATCCACAGTGGTTGGATCGAGAACTTTGACACGCCAAGACTCCTCAGGATGCTGACGTTGTCAGCGAAACACGTGTCGAGTTTAATTATTACTGTGTCACTGTGTTTTTTCGCATGTGGGGTTAACTTATTAAGAATTCACAGTGTTTTTCTATTATAAAATTATAAATCTCAATATTTAACGCGTTTGTCTTTAATTATTCAAAATACATGCTCTGAACCCATCGCACCTCGGGTACACTTGATAGACAGTAGTGCGGCCCTCTAAGATTTCATAAAACTTGCAAATGGCCCTTTCGCTTAAAAGGTTGCACGGGCCTGGTCTAAAGCATACCTTGGCGCCACAGGAGCTTCATCCCAAATAGCAGTGGCGGCGCCAGCTTTATTTTTCAGGTGGGCGACAACCGGCATAAAAATTTTAAGGGTGGACGATGCACATTATTGATTTTACCGGCCGCGCGGGGGGGGGGGGGGTAAGTACAAGTAAAACAAGTAGTAGAATAGAAAAAGAAATGAATTTTAATATATAGTCAAGTTAAAAAGCAAACGAAGAGAAAATGGCACCAATAAGTAGGTACATATTTGTTATAGTATTTTTTATAAAAGCGTTATTCTTCTGTTATTATGTTCAACAGCAAATGAGTCTATAACTGCTTCTGAATCTCGATTTTTTACAATATTTTTTTCCACATACAAAACGCCTAAATCGGCGAGTCTATCTTGGGACATGGTTTTTCTTAAATAATCTTTAATTCTTTTGAGGCTGCTGAAAGATCTTTCACAACTTGCGCTAGAAGATGGTACTGTTAATGTGATGTTACATAATTTATACAGTTCATGAAAAACTAAATGGAACTCGTCCAAAAGAACTGCAAGTTCAGATATTGTTTTTATTTTGGTATTGTGATTTACTTCATATCTGCTTATGGTTTTTGGCAATAATTTTATTTCTGCTTCAATTGAGGCTATATCACAACGATAATTGTTGGCTAATGGAATTAATTGCTCCAGATTTAAAAAAAGTAGTGCTAGATGGATTTAAGCTGTTAAATCCTTTAAAAACATTGGCATTTTCGTCAAATCTACGTGATAGTTCCGAAGTAATTCTGTCAATTATAGGAAAATATAATTTAGTTTTAAATTGATTTTTCTCAGTGACGCATTCATTTTCAAGAGAAGTGATTTTTTGAATTATTATGGAATGATCAAATTTAGCTAGTAGTTTTCTAGATCTTTTAGTGTTCACATCATCTAATTTAATACCATTATCTGTGGCATTTTCAACTGCCCTATTCCATAACTTTTCAAATTCGTCTTCATCTCTATATGACATAATCAATTGCTTCACTGATTCTATTAATGTCATGCTCTTCAAAATGTCACTATTTAAACCTCTCTTGAAGATAATCAGAAACAGTTTTTATTTTTGGTAAGAATTCACAGAAAACATGTAAATTAAATAAAAAGGTAAAATTAATACTATTTAAGAGTCTGTTTGCCTCAGGAGATCGACTGTTATTTGTTGTCGCATATTGATTGAGTAAAACCAATACTGCAGGTAATGTTCTTTTTAAAGCCAAACAGCTTGATACTTGAGAAGTCCATCTTGTATCACTAAGTCTCTTCAATTCAACAGGATTATTTTCTGGATCTAATTGTTTCTGTATATCCAAAAAGGTACTGTGTACTGCAGATCCGGAAGTGAACACATACAAGTCTTCAAGGAGAGAGAAAAAAATATTACAGTCTTTTAAATTTTTACAAACATCCACCACAACTAAATTCAAGGCATGGTTAAAACAATGAACGTATATAGCCTGTGGGACCTCTTTCTTAAATAATGCTTGCACTCCCCTAATTTTCCCGCTCATCACATTAGCACCATCGTATGTTTGTGCCACACAATAATTTATGTCAATTTCACACTGACTTAAACGCTTTTTAATAAACTGCAAAAGAGACGCGGCGTCTAATTTCTCTGCTGCTTCATAACCCAAAAAACGCTCGTACAATGCACCCTTTAAATAATATCTTATTGTTATCGATAACTGCTCAGTTTTACTTAAATCTTTAGTTTCGTCTGCCATTAAAGCAAAATAACGGGCTTCCTTAACTTCACTACTGATACGTTTTAAAGTTAATTCAGCGATACTGTGTATAAGTTCATTTTGAATTGAATGATGGGTGTAACGAGCGTTTTTTGGCCCCTTTTCTAATCTATCTGACAATATGGGATTATCATGAGACATGAAGTGTAGGAATTCTAAAAAATTCCCTTTATTTTCACTAGTTTTCGATTCATCATGCCCCCTGAAAGCAAGACCTTGAGTAGATAAATAAATTATGCTTCTGATGATAGTTTTAATGTATTCTCGATTTTCTTTAATACATTTAGAATGGGCAGTAGTTAGTTGTGCAACTACTGACTGTTGTTTCTGGCTACTTTTGCAGGATTGCCACGTGATCATTGCACTTTTGTGCTGATGACTATTGTCATGCTTTTTGAATCCAGAATTTGTTTCTGAAGCTCTTTTCCAGTTTTGGTAACCTTCACTAACAAAACCTCTGGGCCCACCTTGTTTGGAAAAAAATCTGCAAGGGTAACAGAATACAGCATCTTGCATAACGATATATTCGATCCAAGGATAAATCTTGTAATAATTAGATTTAAAACTACGAAGATCAGAACCATATTTCCTTCTAGGAAAACTAGCTAGGACCGGTTGCCTTGGAGGCTCATTTAAAGATTGGGCCAAATCTAAAGTAGGATCCTCATCTAAATCTTTGGCTAACACCCTATCAAAGATAAATTTTATATTTACAAAAATATGGCCGAAATAAGAAGGGTAAAATTCTCACGATTCTGATTCAGCAAAACTAGGAGCATTTTCACCTCTGTCATCACTGTCGCTATCGCTAGAAGTGGAAGACTCATCACCATGAAATACCTCATCCTTTTGTAATTTTCTTTTTTCCAAGTGCCGCCTTCAGTAGCTTCAGCATTACTGTCGCTTTTGTGAGGTTTTACGCTATCAGGTGTTCCTGACTTTTTAATAACTTTGTATACCGCTGTCGCCTGCCGGCCACCAGCCAGTTGCAATAAATTGCCTCCATAAATATGCTATATTGTTCGCCCTATCCCATACCTATCACCATTATTACATGATATGAAGCGAACATTGATATGATTTTTCTTAATTTTTTTGCGTTTAATAGGGTGGGCAGTTGGGTGGGCAAGAAGAATTTTAGCGCCGCCACTGCCAAATAAAAACATCTACACTCCTTAAATAATCTGCTTCTTTTGAATTTTTCTTAATGTTGGAAGATGAATCTAAAAACAGAGGATCAGGTAACCCAAACGTTTTATGAACTGTTCTGCCATGAGGAAGTAGTGTTGCTGCTATGCCCGTGAAGGCCATGGTACAAACAATTTTATTCTTACTCTTCAGTAAGCTGTAAAGAGTTGTATAAACACAAGTCTTACAGGAGCCTCCTGGACCGTCTATATAAAAACATGAAGATTCAGAAATTGATTCTTTATGTTAGCATCTCCTTTACCCAAAATAATATCTACAATTTCTTTCTGCTTTTCATTTAGGTGTTTATATTGTCGTGATCCTATTTCTATTGCTTGTTCTTCATTTGCATATTCAATGGCGTGGCATGGTAGGAAACAATGAAAGATTGTAACCTTCCGCAGAAAGCATGGAACTAATTTGAATATAGGCTTTTTGTCCTTCAGTATTGCTGTAACGTCTTTCATAATCTTGTGACATTGCTTCTTTAAATTCTTCCCGCTATTCTTCCTGATAAATTGGTCGGCAATGCATTAAAATACGAATGAATAAATATCTCAGCTGTCTGGGCATCATCAAAATTTCAGCTTCATTCATGGTTCTTTTCCACTCGTGATGATCTTAAATAAGACCTAATTTTAAACACGCTGCTTCATAAGATTCCTGTATTTCTCCGTTTACTGTTTTCAGATCTTCAAATCATCAAATCTGTTTGCTCCTTTAATATGAAGTAATAATAATAGAATTGTTTCTGACGGCGTATACTTTTACAACGACAACAAACATGATACCTACCTGTGATAGTTCAGACGTACGCACTTTTGGCGATCTGACCTCGCTAGATCGAAACGATACATGTCTATTGCGCATTCTCCACGACTAACATCACTTTTATTAGATAGGATGACATAGTGAATTTACGATTCAACCACTGTTTTCACTATGTTGTGATGGATTCTAGACGACGAAATATGTGTTCTTTTTGTAGTTCACCTAATCGCTCCACATTTAAAACGGTTATTTATCCAAAAAATATCTTTACGTTCAGATAAACATAGTTAAATAAATTATGATATCAGAGAAGTCGTTAGCATCCGTTCAAACAAATAATTATGTTAATAATTTTTTATAGACTCGTCTATTTTTAAAACCACATGAAATATGAGAGCTTTTCAAGATGTTCGAGACACAAAAATTATTGCAGCAATTTCATAAGTTCTGTTCCACAAATCTATGAGACATTATCCTTAATCGACATATCATTTTTTTATTTGTTTCCGTACTGGGGGAAAAGAATTTCCTAAGTTTGAAGTAGAAATCTTTGTTACTTGCTTCAAGGAAATATATATACGATATAAATTTGGGGCGGATGTGGGGAAAATGAAGTAACGGGAAGCGTCGGTTGCTAAAGTTTGTAACAAGAAAAAATGCGATTTACAACAAACTGACGGATTTTTTTTTTGTTGGGGAAATTGGAACTAAAGTTTTCCGTTGAAATTTACGGCAATAAACCCTTGCAACTGAATCTCATATATTGTGTTTGTATTTGAGGTGAAATTTAAATTCGCCAAACATTAACTTATCCGCCCGAAATATTTTGTTCATAATATGAGTTGAATAGCTACAATTAATCCTGTTTTTGCACAATAAACTATTATTTTTATTTATTTATGAATTGTACTTTAGGATTAGACTGAAAATTTGTCGTGTCCGTAATTTCTTGCCTGAATTACGTTCATATAAACAAACCTCAGATTTGAACAAGAAAACTTGATCTCTCTCGACCGGGATCGGGTTGTTTTCTGAAGTGGACCTTTCGCTTGATTTTCCCAAGTGAAAAAAGAATAAAAGTAGTCGGAAAACCACCAAGGTATAGATGCAACACTTTTTCTGAAGTTTCCTGCCCTCGGATAGATCGTTTTACGGTTGAAACCTTATCCGTTTCGCTAATTAGAAAAGTTTCCCGCTCAGCTTTAGCGGAAAAGTAATTATACGAGGGTTGTTCAGAATGAGCCTGAAAATATTTAAAACTATTTTCGGCCAATGTGTTACGTGGGTGCCAGTGACTGATTCTTTATTCAGACGCGTTCGTTGAGAGCATAGAAAAACAAAGGGACTGAAAACTCCCTGTCCTGAAGCAAGGACAACTCTCCAAAAAAACCGAGTGATAAATGAGATTCCCTTTTATGCCGTTGAACAACTTCATCATTCAATTTTTTAAATCCAGTCTTGTTCTTGAAAGAAAATATTAATTCCGACCTAATCGTACTCCCTTTCCGCTTTCCCTTTTCCACAAACCCATTTAGATTTTAAATAATTGTCTTACTGGGGAATAAATTATATTTACTCGATCCTTTGAATTAAGGTTTAGGTTTTTGTGCGGTTTTAGAGGTATATCAAGCGTAAGAACAATGAAAAGGGAATTTTTCGTATAATGTTGGTAATAATTGTTTTTCTTAACTGTTGACCAAGATCAAACAGACAGCGAATTTTATTGGGTCGTTCTGTTTTTTTTATTACGGTTTAAAAGGAGTTGTTAATTGACCATTAGAGAAGTCGTATATTTATAAATAAAACCAGTGGCGGCTCGTGGGTTAATAACCAAGGGGGTCATTTTGGTTTTGGAACTTATAATTAATACTAAAAATATATACATATACAACGTGTCCTATAAAGTTCTCTACATATGGGAAACTTTTTTATTATCCGTTTATTAAAAAAATATTCTTCATAAAAAGCTCTGAATTGCTCAAAAATCAAAATGCACTCGCAACATTCCAAAAATATCTGATAATATACAGGAGAGATCAAAAAATAATAATTTGACTAAAGAGTAAAGTACCCTTATTTTTGAAAATAATGAAAAATGTTATTCGGGAAAGTTATTCAGTATAAAAAGTTATGGACTATTATGAAATAACAGCCACCTATGATCAAATTTATTTTTCTAAATTACAAACGTGTTAATATCTAATAAAGAACTAAAATTATTTTAAATTAACTTAAATTTAAATTAGAGCACTTCCTAAACTATTGCCTCAAAATATCCACCTTTTCTCTCAATGCAAATTGCTGTTCTTGCTTTAAATTCACGAAACATAAATTTGATCATAGGTGGCTGTTATTTCATAATAGTCCATAACTTTTTATACTGAATAACTTTCCCGAATAACATTTTTCATTATTTTTAAAAATAAGGGTACTTTACTCTTCAGTCAAATTATTATTTTTTTATCTCCCTTGTATATTATCCGATATTTTTGGAATGTTGCGAGTGCATTTTGATTTTTGAGCAATTCAGAGCTTTTTATGAAGAATATTATTTTTTCACAAACGGATAATAAAAAAGTTTCCCATATGTAGAGAACTTTATAGGACACGTTGTATGTCCAAATCTTCAAAAATATAAGGGGACATATTGTTAAAATAAAACATACCTTAAACGTGCTTATATTTCAAGTCAATTCTCCTCTCCTTCTGTTCCGCAAAATGGTCTATGACTTTCTCGTTGAAGTTTGGAATGCTCTTGACAAGCGTTTTCTCGATGCTCAACATAGACAAGGCACTAAGTCTAGACTGTCCCATTGTATTGCGTAAAAATGTTTTTATCCGTTTCAAAGTTGAAAAACATCTCTCACTTTCCACGGTTGTCATTGGTAGTGTACACAAGATATTTAATAAGTTCACTGCTTCAGAAAATGTTTCGGACAAATTCATGTTAATAAAAAGTTGAAGAATGGCGACTGCACCGGCACTGTTACGAAAATCCTCACGACAATATATTACTTCAAGTTCTGATTTTAGTTTGGAAATATCTATTGTAGCATAATTAGCCTTCACCATATTTAAAATATTTTGGGGAAAATTGGTAGTGTATGCTTCAAATTTCTCCGTCTGAAATAACTGTGAAATCATGAGATGATCATTGAATCCAAATCTATGATGAATTTCAGACATAATAATGTCGCAAATTTCAAGTGCAGTTAGTCGTTTAGGATCCCCTGCATTAACTTTTCTTCTTTTCGCTAATGATGTGCTTGGTTCTTCCGATTCTAAAATAGCACTTCTCACTTTTTGGATATTGCTGTTGAAAGACATTTGTAATTGTTTGAACAATATGTCTACATGAGGCATTATTTTATGAAAAAAATTTAACCAAAATAAAAAAAGTTCATCTTCCAAATGCCTTTTTAAACCAGTTGCTTGATTTATATTATTTCCGTCTTCCTCCTCATCAATGATTTGCTCCAAACAACATATTAAATCATCTTTATAAGTGTGTACAGTTTCAACACACTTTGTATTGAAAGCCCATCGAGTGGGTGCAGCTTTAGGTAATCTCACCTTAACCACCCTATCCAATACCGCCGTACGTTTTGGGGATCGTCCGAAAAAAGACGAAAATGCATGTAAATTTGCAAAAAATATTTTTATCGGTTTGTGTTGACTCGCCGCTTTTTGGAGGATAAGATTAAGTTGATGGGCATAACAATGAATAAAGTGTGCATTTGGGTACATTTCTTTAATTTTTGTTTGTACTCCTCCCAGCTTACCGCTCATGACTGATGCACCATCGTAACTTTGAGCAATCAATTTATGGGGTGCTTCATTAATTTTTAATAATTGGAGTTCTTCCATTATTGCATCGGATAAATGTTGTGCTGTGGTACCTGGAGGGTTGACAAATTTCCAAAATCTTTCATGCACAATACCATCTAATACATATCGAAAGATAAAAATCATTTGCGTTTTATTGGAGCTATCTGTGCTCTCATCAACTTGAATTGCCACAAAATTTGTTTGGTCAATTTCCTTTATTATATGTGTGTGTACAACGGCCAACACTGAATCTAAAATTTCGTTTTGAATTGTTTTTGATATTCCTTTGAATACTGTATTTTTTCAAGGTGTGGTCTTTAAATATTAAGTCTAGTTCAGAGACAAAATCTATAAGGCCACGAAAAATCCCAGGATTATTGGACATGTCACTTTCGTCATGACCGCGCAATACAATTTCAAAGACTTCACAAAATTTTACACAATCAATTATTTTGTTTAAAATATACCTATTTTTAGAAACCGATTCATTAAAGTCGTGCACTGATTTGCGATACGCACTATCAAGTTGCTGTCTTATGTCTACACGTCCTAAACTGGCGCAACTCATTGAACAATTTATATGAGAAGCAGAAGAAGCATGCTTTTTAATTTAGTCTTTTAAATGTTTAATATTGGTTACTCCATTTTTAGCCCATATAGCATCATTTGAAAATAATAAGCACGGATAGCAAAAGAACGCATTTTTAACACTGCATTCACAAATCCAGTCGCACAAATTGTACATCGATTCTTTAAAATATCTTTGGACATTTTTACCTTTATCCTTTGTTGTCTGCTTCAAATTCAGTTTTGGTTTCGGCCGTCCACTTTCCCTCTTTTTAAGCCGGCGTTCAAAATTTAATGTTCCAGCTGACTTTAAGGCAAATATATCCTCAGCAACACTCATCTTGTTTTGCTAAACACACAAAATTTCTCAACGATCAGAACTTCACAACGATCACAGTTCACATCCGCAACAATAAAGAAAGGTTTCCCGCCTGCTATCTAAGAAGAACTGAGATCCAGAGTCCAGAGAAAATATAACTGAATACTGTAGAACTAAACTCGATTCTGCGCAGTTGTAATCGGGACATTGACCACGTTGGAGATATAGGCGTAAAAGGTGACTCTCACTTCCACTCAAGAATTCGCCATCTGCTGTCACTGTTCTTCTTTACATGCATTTCTCCATAAGCCATAAGAGCTGTGCAGGGTCAATTTGAATAATGTCCCGGCTTGCTAGCGAGCGCGCAGCGCGGCTTGACGCTTGGCTATTTCTAGTATTGCTGCGAATGCAGACCGCTGAAGATTTTAAATTTGAGACTGTTAGACAAAAAATATTTTAATTAAAATTATGGTTTTGATTAGAATATTTTAGGAGGGTCATTGACCAATTGACCTTAAGGAGAAACCGCCACTGAATAAAACTCAACAGATACCTAACACAAACAATTCGAATGATTGTCTTTTGCAGTATCAAATAATGTTATGTGTTTAGCTGACCGAGCAATTCCAAAATTAATGAAAACTCACCTGTATACAAAATTAAATGTAACAACTGTAACAAAGCATATAAATGGGACAAACCAAAAATGATCTTGAAAGTAGGTTAAAACAACATACACATACCAAAATAGGAATTCAGCTGTTCATACGAATTTTTGCCCCGTAAGCGCCGCCCATGCATCTGCGCGAGTATGAGTCACGCTGTTTGCCAGCAAGCCGCAGCCGTTTTTATGCCGTTGACCTTGTTGTTTGTTTGAGCCCAGAAAGTTCGAATGCTGGAACCAAACTAATTCTAGTAGCTGCTATTTCTCGAATGATCTACGAAGAGTATTTATTGGGAAGCAGTTTTTAGTTTTTGTTTTATAGACTCCGACAGCGATAGTTCTGTGCGAGTATGTACAGTACATGCGTTTAGTGTCTTGGTTTTAAGTGTACCGGAGCGTTTTCGGTCGTGATTAACCGTTGTTTGTTTAGAAGTGCTTTTTTAGATGTTCGAACTGTTGATTCGTGTATTGTGGATTGTTTAGGTTAGTTAGTTGTTTGCGTATTGTTTAATTGTTCGCTGGTAGGTGTTTAATTGTTATTGCTTGTTGCTTGTATATTTCGCCGTATTTTACACTTGCTGTTAGGGAGCACTTGGGCGAAGGATTTCGCGGTAGACGGATAAGGCGAGGGGGTCTCATTACATGGTTTCCTAGGTCTCCCGACTTAATGAATGTGAAATTTTGCATAATATCGTAAATTATTGATTATTATTAATTGTGGAATAATGATTTTCAAATAAATAATATTAAATGTTAACGAAGCAGTTTAATTTTGTTCCTAATTATCAGATTCACATATTTACATTTGTTTATGAAGTGCATTTGCAGGTTTCCTATACTCTGAATAATGTACTTACTATATAACAAATAATGTACACAATTTACCTAGAGAACACATTAGCTGTTTTTAGAACATTTCCTTTTTGGAACAAGCTGCGGCAAGAATTTAATGTTTTGAGAAAATCAGAAAACTACATTTATTTAACTTCCTACTATTCCTTGGAAGTATTAATTTAAATCGGCATTACACGTGCAGGGTGCAGCCCTGTTAGCAATCCAGAACTGTTACAGTTAACTCCAAATCGATATATATTACTGACATCTCATCATCATAAGGTTCTCAGTCCGAAGACTGGTTGGACGCGTACCTCCATTCTTTTCTATCCTGAGCTAACCTACGCATTTCCCTAAAAGTAGAACATCCCACATCCCTAACTATTTGAGAGCAGTAGTCTAATCTAGGCCTACCCCTACCTCTTTTTATTCCTATCTCTGACTCTAGTATGTCGGGAACTATTCCTTCGTGTCTTAGAAGGTGTCCTACCATCCTATCTCTCCTACTCTTTATTGTTTTCCATACCTTTCGCCTTTCGCCTTTCCCCAACTCTTTCTAATACTTCCCTATTGCTAACCTTATCTATCCACGGTATCTTCATCATGCGTCTGTAACACCACAGTTCAAACGCTTCTACTCTTTTTCTATCCGCTTCTCCTATTGTCCAAGTTTCGCACCCGTATAATGCCGTACTCCATACATACGACTTTAAGAGTCTCTTCCTAGTCTCTATATTAACCGTTCTCGAGCATAACAGTTGTTTCTTTTTGTTAAACGCAACTCGGCCCTGCGCCATTCTTTGTTTTATATCTTTAGTGCTCCTACCGTCTTGGGTTATTTTACTTCCTAAGTAGCAGAAATCCGCGACCTCCTCTATCTTCTCATTTCCTATTTGTATTTCAATTTTAGTTCTATTTTCACTCCATCTACATACCAAAATTTTAGTTTTCTTTTTATTGATTTTCATGCCGTAGCCCTGTGTCAAAACTGCTTCCATTTCATTCAAAGCCGCTCCTAATTCTTCTTTGCTAGATGCTAACACTGCTATATCATCCGCAAATCTGAGCATGTTAATAGTTTGGCCCTGTACATTGATCCCTGAGGCTGTTCTTTCCTTAACAATATTAATCGCATCTTCGATATATAAGTTGAAAACTAGAGGTGACAATGCACATCCCTGTCTCACTCCCTTCCGGATATCTACTTCCCTTCGTTCCTGCTAACATTCTATAACTGCCTTTTGCTCTTTGTAGAGATTATGTATTATTCTTCTGTCCCTGTATTTCATCCCTACCTTTCTCAGCACTTCGAACATCTTCCCCCATTTTACGTTGTCGAAGGCTTTTTCTAAATCTACAAATCCTATATATACGCTCTTTCTCTTTTCTATCGTTTTTTCTATAATTACTCGTAAAGCTAGAATGGCCTCGCGCGTTCCTTTATTTCGTCTAAATCCGAACTGATCTTCTCCTAATATTTCTTCCGCCTTTTTCTCCATCCTTCTTTGCACTATTCTAGTTAAAATTTTTGACGCATGGGAAGTTAAACTGATAGTTCTAAAATTTTCGCATCTATCCGCGCCTTTCCTTTTTGGCAAAGCTAGCATGATGTTCAGTTTGTAATCCTCTGGAATCTCGCCTGTCAGGTATATGCGACTAACCAATTTAAATAAACGATCTATTACCTCTTGACCTGCGCACTTTAAGATTTCTGCCTGCAAGCCATCTATACCTGGTGCTTTATTATTCCTTAAACTTTTTAGTGCTAGCTCAAACTCTTCTCTCATTATAGGACTCCCTAGGTTATCCCCTTCTACACTGCTTTCACTTTCTAATATATCTTGCACTTCCTGTCCCGCATATAAGTTTCCTAAATATTCTTTCCACCTATCTGCCTTCTCCCCGCTTTCGATTAGGATATCTCCTGCCTCATTCCTAATGTTTTTGGTACTAGATCCAATTTCTCTAAAATTTCTCCTAATTATTTTATATGCTTCATCAGTCTTTCCTATTTCGAACTTATTTTCCACTTCTTTGCACTTATCATCGATCCATTGCTCTTTCGCTTTCCTACATTTCCGAATAATTTCCCACTTGATCGCCTTATATCTTTGTTTCCCTATTTCATCTAACCTATTTTTATATTTGCGCCTTTCCTCTATTAGACTCACAATATGTTTTGTTATCCAGGGTTTCCTACTTTCATTCTGTTTATGACCCAAAATATCCCTAGCTGAGGAAACTAAACTATTTTTAATGCAATTCCATTCTTCCTCTATGTCCCTAACAATATTTTCGCCCGCGCCCTTTAGTACTTCGTTTGTCTTTTTCTCGAACTTATCGCGCGTATCATCATCTTTTAGTTTCTCTGGGTCAAGATACCTTCTTCCGCTTCGTTTTTTCAAAATCTTAAATTTAAGATTGGCCTTCATAACGACTATATTGTGATCACTATCTATATCTGCTCCTGGATAACTTCTACAATCCTTAACTTGATTTCTAAATCTTTGCCTAACAAGAATGTAATCTATTTGATATCTCCCTAGGTCTCCTGGCATCTTCCACGTGTAGCGTCTCCTAACATGATGGTGAAATAGAGTGTTCGCGACCGTTAAGTTATGTTTATCGCAGAACTCTATCAGTCTCACTCCCCTATCGTTCCTATTGCCTAATCCAAAGGGACCAACTATTCCGCCCTCTCGCCCTGTGCCTACGACTGCATTGAAATCTCCTATAATTATTAAATTTTCGTGTCCTCTCACAAAATCTAGCACATGTTCAATATCACTATAAACTGCCTCTACGACCTCATCACTGTAGTTAGAAGTGGGCATATATACCTGTATTATTACTGTTTTTACAGGTTTCGAATCTAACCTAACCATAACTACCCTGTCACTTTGCTGTAAGAAATTTTCTACACTCTGCCCTACTTTTTTCCGCATAACAATTCCTACTCCCGAATTTCCTCCTACAGATCCTGTGTGTATTACTCTAAAATCTCCGCTCCAGAAGTCTCCGGCTTCTGGCCATCGCACTTCACTAATACCTACTACGTCTAATGCTAACCTATCCATCTCAATTTTCAAATTCTCTAACTTTCCTACTTGTTTCATGCTTCTAACATTCCACGCTCCGACTCGTGAGATGTTACACTTATCATTTCTGATGACTCCCCCCGAAGCAGTCCCCGCCCGGAGATCCGAATGTGGGACTATTTTACCTCCGGAATATTTTACTCCAGAAAGTGCCATCATCATAAATTCGAAGTACGCTGTACCAGGGATATAATAATGTGGTGGTTTCCCGTTGCCTTCCACATCGCAGTAGTGTGTATCACAGTGCCATACCGACCCTCACGATCTCTGCCACTATGATTACTGAAAGAGCTGCTGCCCCCTTTCAGGGACTTGATTTAGTCTGGCTTCTCAAATAAAAACCCCTCCAATATGGTTAAACCTATGGTTCGGCTCTTTAGATCATTGAAGCGCGCAAGCCATCCCACCCGTCCCAGTATTACTAGAACTGCGTCAAGGTACAAGTCCTGCATCTGCATTCGCTAAATGAACAATGAAAAAAAGTTCGGTTGTGTAATAATTAAATTTTATTACAAGATTCCTATGAACTTCAAAAATGATACTTTTAGAATGTAACATTCATTTGCACCTGAGGACGAAGATACATCTACGAGGGGGTGTCGTTATCTTGTTAACCCACGCAGTTTTTCCCATCGGGGTTTAAATATTAAAATAGTTGATTTCCAAACAGTTGTTGCATAGGTAAGCTAAGAATAATTTTGCGAAATATGAGTGAGCATATTATCCAACAATGCAGTAAAATATTTTCGCGTATTAGAAATAGAATTTGGTTTACATTCTTGACGAACAAACGACAAGGAAATTTTTTTAACTTCCGCTCAAACTCGCTCGTGAAAATTTAGTACGTGGAAAATTGTATACTGTCACGCAATAACACAATCATAAATTTTATTTATTCAAGAACCTTCAGGAAGTAGACGATATTTTCATACGTATTTGATGGTGTCTGTTCATCATATGCTTGGAATTGGTGGGATGAATATTCGGCTGTAGGTGAAAAACAGAAATATTTTTGTTCAGTCACAAAAAAACACTCTGTATTTGTTTTCTGCGTCATAGTCTTTCATTGTTCATTATCGTTGTCGAGATAAAAATATTAAAAAAGATTATCATCATTATCAATTACAGGAGCTAGTCAACATTAGTAAGGGCCATCTGGTTTGGGGAAATTGCTCCATTAAAAAAAAGCTATGTCCTGTCAGTGTTCTTTATGTAGTACATAAAAGACACATTTAGTGGAGAGCGAACTAGAAATTATTGTGCTTTTAGTATTCAATGACTTAAATTATAAAAGTTAGAAAAAACTGCAGAACGAATAAGAATGTTTATTGTAATCATTAATTTTATTTCTACTCTAATACCTTAGACGCGTTCAAGTAATTTTTATCCTTAATTGCCAATCTAGGAGAACAGCTATCCTAGGAATCTACTAGGTAATGTTGGCTTTCCTTTCTAAGTGGTTTTTCCGATCTTAAAACTAACACCCTAGACACACGTTAGTGTCAGAAGAGAAATTGGATCTAACAGCAAAAACATTAGAAAGGAGGTAGTTCTTATAAGCGGGACAAGAAGTAGGAGATATATTAGAAAGGGAAAGCAGTATGCAGAGGGGGTAAAGTAGGTAAAGTAGACCAGGAAACAATGCTGCTGCATGTTCAATATCATGAACTCATAAAAACTTCCAAAGATTTATTTCGTTTTTCGGTGGATAAATATTTACATGTCCGTTTTGTTTATACTGGAATAAGTGGACTTAACCGAACATAAAAAAAACATTTGCTCCCGCAAATTCTATTTTTAAAGAGACTCAGGTATTTTCATTTTCCCACCTGCAGTCGAATGTTCTCAAGCGGAAAAACATGTTATATTTCCCGCTGAAAATTGATTAAGTTTATGTATTTCCTCAAATACCGTAACAAGCCTTTCAGCAAATATAAAGGATTTTTGTTGCAATTCTTTCTGACACATAGGGAATTCTGCAGCGAATTGTAAGACCACAAAGAGATTTATATAATATACAGCGAACGGAAGTTTTCTTTTTTTAAAATCATATTCATCCAATTTACTGAAAAGAAGATATTAAGAGGTTTATAATGAAATTCGTTGAGATGAAATATGTATTCATACATAATGACTTTAAATCTTTTTACATTTTCTTATGAGCTGTCAAGCTACAGGCTTCACACATTCACCCCTAACTTAGTTATATTAATTTTCATGAAATACCTCTTCAGACTTTGCAACCCCTACCAGTTTTTTCAAGGAACAACAAACAGGTACCAAGCAAATTGAACAGAACAGTCCCCATTATTAAACTTCTCCTAAATTCTCGCATGATTAGGCTCGCGCCATTATCTGGAAAGCAACATTGCAGTCAGTATTCTATCTACGCCGTTCCACCGTTCTCTGCCGATATAATATGAATTTGCAGACGACACACTCGTTTATACGTACGCCCTGCGAGCATATTCTTCGCGACAAGCACTCTGCGATTATTACCACACATCAGCAGTGGGATAGGGTATTACACGAGAAGACTTTCGGGCGTTGTTATTAAGGGCGACGCACATTATGTCTGTTAAATAATCCTACGCTGCTTATGTGAGTTTCATCCGTCTTATTTTTGAGGAAGGTTTTTGTAATTTTAAAATTTCCGGACAAATATAACGCAATTCTTAATCAGTTTAATGATAGAAAAAGTTGTTGTAAGTTTGTGGTAATATGTACAAGAAAATAGTATATGTACTTCTTTTCTTTCTTTGTTCCAGAACCATCCCCACATCATGATGGCACCAACTGATTATCCCACCATTCCAGAAAATGTTTTACAAGCCCTTGCTCGCATCAATCGTATTGTTTCTAGCCAATTTCGATGCTTACGATTTTTCTAAGTCACAGTCGCAACAAAATAATAACTCATGGACTACGACAGACATTTCAACAACGAATTCGAGTAATAATACTACTGCTGTGAATGATACATTAGAAAATCAGAACGACACATTCACCAATGAAGAATATTTAGAATTTATCAGGCAGTATATTTATCCGAAAACCTGGACTTGGGTGCTGATATGCATGCACGGTGTGGTGTTCGTGATAGGGCTGGTGGGGAACACCCTGGTGTGCGTGGCTGTTTACAGAAATCACACCATGCGGACAGTCACGAACTATTTCATAGTGAATTTGGCTGTGGCTGATTTCCTTGTTATACTGTTCTGCTTACCGCCGTCTGTCGTTTGGGATGTGACTTTTACATGGTTCTTTGGAACTGCCATGTGCAAGATCGTCTTGTATTTGCAGGTATTTGTTGTATACTCATGCTCCTAAGGGTATAATTTCTATACCTACATGTTACCTTGCACGGAATTTGATCTGACGTCAACAAACTTCTCAAATTCCTTACATTATCATCTATAAATACCTCGAAGTACGGCAACGCACAATGAGGGCGTGAATTAATTAATTTTAACGGAAATCTAATTTATCATCCGTCCAATGGAAATTTCTTTATGTTCTCAAGAAGAAAAAACTGCGCCTAGACACTGGCGTACGTATGTAATAACCCTCTGAGAAGCGTCAGGGTGAAATTCCCATTATCTTTTCCTACCCCCCGGAAACAGTGAAAGTGTGCATCCCTGCTACGGAGAAGTCTCGTTTGCGACTTCTTTGCAATTAAATTTTAGTAAGTCCACAATTATATTCCATCAAAAAAAGTCGTTATTCGAGGATTTAAAAATAAAATTAAATATTTCGGAATTAATGAGTATAACAACTGCCTCTTTCCCACCAAAACAAAAATACCTGCAGCATAACCGTGTTTTCCATTCCCAGTTTGATTCATTGTTTCCTGCGTGGATGGATTTAGCATATGCATTCTCTAACACAAAAAAAACATCCGGGGGGAATGGAAATTCTCCTGTGTGACGTAAATAATTGAAATTCATATCAGATTAACAGATACTGATATTTCCTTGTGAACATGACTCTTTCCAATTAGACGAGCCCAATAATTAAAAATTCATATCTTGTTTCGTTTTGGATATACGGGTGAAAAACGAAATTAACTTTTGGTGGAGGCGCAGGGTCGAATATTCAGTATCTACAAAAGTTGATATATCTTGAAAGCCTTATCATCAATTCACGTCAAAACGAATGTATTCCATATATCTCGGTATGTCTAATGCCTTGAACACAATTTGGTGCATAATTCTGCCATAAATGCATCCCTTCTGTGTTCTTACCCCATTATTTTGAAACATAAGGCTATTCAAATGAATCCATCAAAAAAGAAAATGAAAGGAAGATGAACCTGAAAACAAATTATTCGCAAATGAAGCCCGACCTGTTTTTCCTCCATTGGCGACTCGTGAATCACGTTATAAGGGTTATTGGGTATATTATGAATTATTCAGCTATATTTAAGAAATGCTGTTCAGTAGCGCCGCTGGTCTCTTTGTTCACTGTCTTTTTACTGTTCAATTTTCGCCTTTATGAATTATGAAATTCATGAATACATTACGTGGGTTATTTTGCGTTAATAAAAAATGCGGACCTCCGCAACAAAAAAGAATTTAATAGAGAAAAAGGAGGGTGTTTTATTTGCGTATTTATTTTGGATAACGACGCGGAAAAGAGCATGTTTCTGCAATAAAATTTTATATTACTAAGGTTTATATGGGTGGTATAAATTACGGAATGGTGGTCAGTTGTTTATCTACATATACATTATAACAAAGTTTTTGTTTTTGAATTAGACGCAGAAGACAGTGGGAGATATATTTTTGAGCTGTTTTGTTTGATTATTCGGGAGACGCTAAAGGGACAAAGTGAAAGCTTCCTCGCCCTGTCGGACCGATTTACTTAAGCTGTTAAAGAAAGTTATTTGGGTACTGGAACTCTATTCTAAAATTGCCTTCGTCGATGCGGCGACACATGATAAAGACATGGACGTAAGACTATTTTAAGTGTGAAAGACACATACAGGGTACGATTGTCTCTCCACTGAAGCTGCTTCTGCTGTTCACATAGAGAAATTTTTCGTAAATTATTGATGATGTCAGAAGCCAGAACAGAGAAACAAAAAGATAAAAATTGTCGCCATTAGTTTTATTTATTTCCACAGTTGTGAACTTGTGTACGTAACAGACGGTTGTCATAAACGTAAATGAGAATGGCAAATACCGCGTCATTTTTCAACCCTCTCTAAACAATCATAAGTTATTCGCATGGTTTCCAGCCTTGCCTTGAAAATTAAACGTTTCGCTGCAGACAATACGTGTCGTGTTTTCTCATGCCTAAGGAAAATTATTTTACACATAATTTAAAAAATTGTAAATTGTTTGCGTATGTATTTTTGTCATATCTGCTACAATGTTTCGTAACTCAAGATCCCCACAACTAAGCCTTCTTTTCTATAATATAAAAATCAGCGTGTTTAATTGTTTGATTTATAGCGTCGCATAAGCTACCGTTATCTACACCTACAAAGCTAGTGAGCAATTATTAAATCTGGCGGGCATCAGTTAACGCAAACAGCACGTAATACCCACAGATAATGGCAACGGAGTTTAGTCTTCGTCATCCTAAACTTAATTAAATTGCACGTTTATGGCTGTATTTACAGCGGAATGCCGAGTACATCGGTCAAAACGTGTTTGGAATTGAATATGTTTCGGAATCATTAACTCTTATTATCTCTGATTCATATTCCGAAAAGTGAAAGCAGTGGAGGAGGTACTATTTCTGGATGCTCTAATTGATGTATCGATAACATATTATAATTTAATTTGCTCTTCATATAATCATTAGAAAAACTATTAAACTAATAATTATTCGATGAAATCCGCCACGAACCTTTTGAGTAAATAAAATAGCTTTGCAATTTCGATAGTGCGATAGTTTCAAAAGGTCAAAGAAAAATTTTCCTCAGAGTACCTACATTTATAGGCCAGTTGGGGGTGCTAAAATTAATAAATTCTAACCAGGGTAATAATTCTCGAGAGTTCGTTAAAAATTAATGAAATCATTTGTAACTTCCTTAATTTAATTACTGCTCTTTTCCTTGAAGAATTACGACAGTCTTTGTTCAGAAAGTGTTAGTTAAAAATGAACTTGCGTTATTAAGGAAGAAAATGAGGAGCTGACACTTTTTTCTTGCTTCTAGTGAAAATATTTATGCATGTTATAAATGGAATGTTAGAAGCATGAAACAAGTAGGGAAGTTAGAGAATTTGAAAATTGAGATGGATAGGTTAGCATTAGACGTAGTAGGTATCAGTGAAGTGCGATGGCCAGAAGCTGGAGACTTCTGCAGCGGAGATTTTAGAGTAATACACACAGGATCTGTAGGAGGAAATTCGGGAGTAGGAATTGTTATGCGGAAAAAAGTAGGACAGAGTGTAGAGAATTTCTTACAGCAAAGTGACAGTGTAGTTATGGTTAGGTTAGATTCGAAACCTGTAAAAACAGTAATAATACAGGTATATATGCCCACTTCTAACTACAGTGATGAGGCCGTAGAGGCAGTTTATAGTGATATTGAATATGTGCTAGATTTTGTGAGAGGGCACGAAAATTTAATAATTACAGGAGATTTCAATGCAGTCGTAGGCACAGGGCGAGAGGGCGGAATAGTTGGCCCCTTTGGATTAGGCAATAGGAACGATAGGGGAGTTAGACTGATAGAGTTCTGCGATAAACATAACTTAACGGTCGCGAACACTCTATTTCACCATCATGTTAGGAGATGCTATACATGGAAGATGCCAGGAGACTTAGGGAGATATCAAATAGATTACATTCTCGTTAGGCAAAGATTTAGAAATCAAGTTAGGGATTGTAGAAGTTATCCAGGAGCAGATATAGATAGTGATCACAACATAGTCGTTATGAAAGCCAATCTTAAATTTAAGATTTTGAAAAAAAGAAGCGGAAGAAGGTATCTTGACCCAGAGAAACTAAAAGATGATGATATGCGCAATAAGTTCGAGAAAAAGACAAACGAAGCACTAAAGGGCACGGGTGGAAATATTGTTAGGGACATAGAGGCAGAATGGAATTGCATTAAAAATAGTTTAGTTTCCTCAGCTAGGGATATTTTGGGTCATAAACAGAATGAAAGTAGGAAACCCTGGATAACAAAACATATTGTGAGTCTAATAGAGGAAAGGCGAAAATATAAAAATAGGTTAGATGAAACAGGGAAACAAAGATATAAGGCGATCAAGTGGGAAATTATTCGGGAATGTAGGAAAGCGAAAGAGCAATGGATCGATAATAAATGCAAAGAAGTGGAAGATAAATTCGAAGTAGGAAAGACTGATGAAGCATATAAAATAATTAGGAGAAATTTTAGAGAAATTGGATCTAGTACCAAAAACATTAGAAATGAGGCAGGAGATATCCTAATCGGAAGTGGGGAGAAGGCAGATAGGTGGAAAGAATATTTAGGAAACTTATATGCGGGACAGGAACTGCAAGACATATTAGAAAGCGAAAGCAGTGTAGAGGGGGATAACCTAGGGAGTCCTATAATGAGAGAAGAGTTTGAGATAGCATTAAAAAGTTTAAGGAATAATAAAGCACCAGGTATAGATGGCTTGCAGGCAGAAATCTTAAAGTGCGCAGGTCAAGAGGTAATAGATCGTTTATTTAAATTAGTTAGTCACATATACCTGACAGGCGAGATTCCAGAAGATTACAAACGGAACATCATAGTAGCTTTGCCAAAAAGGAAAGGCGCGGATAGATGCGAAAATTTTAGAACTATCAGTTGAACTTCCCATGCGTCAAAAATTTTAACTAGAATTGTGCAAAGAAGGATGGAGAAAAAGGCGGAAGAAATATTAGGAGATCAGTTCGGATTTAGACGAAATAGAGGAACGCGCGAGGCCATTCTAGCTTTACGAGTAATTATAGAAAAAACGATAGAAAAGAGAAAGAGCGTATATATAGGATTTGTAGATTTAGAAAAAGCCTTCGACAACGTAAAATGGGGGAAGATGTTCGAAGTGCTGAGAAAGGTAGGGATGAAATACAGGGACAGAAGAATAATACATAATCTCTACAAAGAGCAAAAAGCAGTTATAGAATGTGAGCAGGAACGAAGGGAAGTAGATATCCGGAAGGGAGTGAGACAGGGATGTGCATTGTCACCTCTAGTTTTCAACTTATATATCGAAGATGCGATTAATATTGTTAAGGAAAGAACAGCCTCAGGGATCAATGTACAGGGCCAAACTATTAATATGCTCAGATTTGCGGATGATATAGCAGTGTTAGCATCTAGCAAAGAAGAATTAGGAGCGGCTTTGAATGAAATGGAAGCAGTTTTGACACAGGGCTACGGCATGAAAATCAATAAAAAGAAAACTAAAATTTTGGTATGTAGATGGAGTGAAAATAGAACTAAAATTGAAATACAAATAGGAAATGAGAAGATAGAGGAGGTCGCGGATTTCTGCTACTTAGGAAGTAAAATAACCCAAGACGGTAGGAGCACTAAAGATATAAAACAAAGAATGGCGCAGGGCCGAGTTGCGTTTAACAAAAAGAAACAACTGTTATGTTCGAGAACGGTTAATATAGAGACTAGGAAGAGACTCTTAAAGTCGTATGTATGGAGTACGGCATTATACGGGTGCGAAACTTGGACAATAGGAGAAGCGGATAGAAAAAGAGTAGAAGCGTTTGAACTGTGGTGTTACAGACGCATGATGAAGATACCGTGGATAGATAAGGTTAGCAATAGGGAAGTATTAGAAAGAGTTGGGGAAAGGCGAAAGGTATGGAAAACAATAAAGAGTAGGAGAGATAGGATGGTAGGACACCTTCTAAGACACAAAGGAATAGTTCGCGACATACTAGAGTCAGAGATAGGAATAAAAAGAGGTAGGGGTAGGCCTAGATTAGACTACTGCTCTCAAATAGTTAGGGATGTAGGATGTTCTACTTTTAGGGAAATGCGTAGGTTAGCTCAGGATAGAAAAGAATGGAGGTACGCGTCCAACCAGTCTTCGGACTGAGAACCTTATGATGATGATGAGGTATAGATGGCTTGCAGGCAGAAATCTTAAAGTGCGCAGGTCAAGAGGTAATAGATTGTTTATTTAAACTAGGTAGTCGCATATACCTGACAGGCGAGATTCCAGAAGATTACAAACGGAACATCATAGTAGCTTTGCCAAAAAGAAAAGGCGCGGATAGATGCGAAAATTTTAGAACTATCAGTTTAACTTCCCATGCGTCAAAAATTTTAACTAGAATTGTGCAAAGAAGGATGGAGAAAAAGGCGGAAGAAATATTAGGAGAAGATCAGTTCGGATTTAGACGAAATAGAGGAACGCGCGAGGCCATTCTAGCTTTACGAGTAATTATAGAAAAAACGATAGAAAAGAGAAAGAGCGTCTATATAGGATTTGTAGATTTAGAAAAAGCCTTCGACAACGTAAAATGGGGGAAGATGTTCGAAGTGCTGAGAAAGGTAGGGATGAAATACAGGGACAGAAGAATAATACATAATCTCTACAAAGAGCAAAAGGCAGTTATAGAATGTGAGCAGGAACAAAGGGAAGTAGATATCCGGAAGGGAGTGAGACAGGGATGTGCATTGTCACCTCTAGTTTTCAACTTATATATCGAAGATGCGATTAATATTGTTAAGGAAAGAACAGCCTCAGGGATCAATGTACAGGGCCAAACTATTAACATGCTCAGATTTGCGGATGATATAGCAGTGTTAGCATCTAGCAAAGAAGAATTAGGAGCGGCTTTGAATGAAATGGAAGCAGTTTTGACACAGGGCTTCGGCATGAAAATCAATAAAAAGAAAACTAAAATTTTGGTATGTAGGGGATGTGAAAATAGAACTAAAATGGAAATACAAATTGGAAATGAGAAGATAGAGGAGGTCGCGGATTTCTGCTACTTAGGAAGTAAAATAACTCAAGACGGTAGGAGCACTAAAGATATAAAACAAAGAATGGCGCAGGGCCGAGTTGCGTTTAACAAAAAGAAACAACTGTTATGCTCGAGAACGGTTAATATAGAGACTAGGAAGAGACTCTTAACGTCGTATGTATGGAGTACGGCATTATACGGGTGCGAAACTTGGACAATAGGAGAAGCGGATAGAAAAAGAGTAGAAGCGTTTGAAATGTGGTGCTACAGACGCATGATGAAGATACCGTGGATAGATAAGGTTAGCAATAGGGAAGTATTAGAAAGAGTTGGGGAAAGGCGAAAGGTATGGAAAACAATAAAGAGTAGGAGAGATAGGATGGTAGGACACCTTCTAAGACACGAAGGAATAGTTCGCGACATACTAGAGTCAGAGATAGGAATAAAAAGAGGTAGGGGTAGGCCTAGATTAGACTACTGCTCTCAAATAGTTAGGGATGTAGGATGTTCTACTTTTAGGGAAATGCGTAGGTTAGCTCAGGATAGAAAAGAATGGAGGTACGCGTCCAACCAGTCTTCGGACTGAGAACCTTATGATGATGATGTTATAAATGCCTTTAATGAGATTTATGTTGGATATTAATCTTTGTATTCCTCTAGTGCGATCAGCAAACAACCCAAGTAACAATTTAAACGCCAACTGCTCAGTTGTATATTATATTATAACTTTTATGCGTAGTTTTAAAGGGTCCTTCTAGTGACTTATCACTACTATTTTCTCCTGGTTTTAATAATACTCAGCTCCGAGGGAAGTATTTCATAAATCTTTATCACACAAGGTCTTCAACTTGCTTTTAACAATACCAAAACAGGTTCCTTATAAATCAAAGTATTCTTAGAAGAACATTCACAAAACTAAATTGCTATTTGAAAGCATCATCATCATAAGGTTCTCAGTCCGAAGACTGGTTGGACGCGTACCTCCATTCTTTTCTATCCTGAGCTAACCTACGCATTTCCCTAAAAGTAGAACATCCTACATCCCTAACTATTTGAGAGCAGTAGTCTAATCTAGGCCTACCCCTACCTCTTTTGAAAGCACCATTAAAATATTTTGATCATTTTGACAGAAGTTTTCTTGTTTGTGTCGGCGGGTGTGTACACATTTCTGTAGATTTTCCCTTTCTTTAGTGTTTGTACAATTTTGAACGACACTATAGTCTCCTAAATTCACAAGAATACACATATACATATGTGAATCACAAAAATAACTTTACACTTTGACACAAGAATATAATTTTTAACAATTTCTTTCAAATATGTAAATTCAGTTATTTTTAGTACATTTATGTTTTGTTATCAAAATATCCAGCAGACTGTAACTAATAAAGCGGCAGAATTATAAACAGTTTAAAATTTACGATAAACATATTAATTAATTTACCAAAAAGAATTAATGGTCCATCAATTATCAGAGAAATTAATCATTTGAGAAATTGTGCAGGGAACATATTAAAACAAAAAAAAACGTCATAATATGTATGAGGGTGTTTTAATATCCAGAAATTCAGTTTAAACTGTCAAATGTGTATAATATCTAACTTATTTCCAGACGATTTAAGTTTTAGACCAGTAATTAAATACGATATTAACCCAATTTCTAGATAGAGCTTATTGGTACACCCGATAGCTTGGCAAATGCAGTATCACAACATTATCGGAATATAAGCTAAAATAGTTTTCTGCGTAATCCCTTAGAAATTTTCCTACTCATCAGCTCTAGTTTGTCCCTTATCAGTTATCGCATTCAGGATGTGACGTGGGGAAAATTATTTCCACGCGAAGGAAGAGTTTTAATTGAAATATTTCCGGAGTCACGAACAAACATCTAACGCCAAAACCCCTGTTTAATTCATAAACTAACCCCGACATACCCGGAATATACGACCTTAAGCTGTTGCAGATTCAGTAATAATAAAAGGGCATATCTGGTGTGGGTACAACCGGTATATAGAATTCTCTTTGGTGTTTCGCCAGCCGAGGCGTCATGCTTAGATTTAATACAACACTAAAATATTGAGTCTCTAAATGCATTTTCGGAAATTTCCTTTCCATCGTCAAAGAATGTTTTCATTCTGGAAAATTAATAATTCCAGTAGATCCCAGACAACTCTGCTAGCTCGGCGTGATTGTTGTATCTTCCTATGTATATTTTTTCTTTTAAAAATGCCCAAACAAAAAAGTCTATAATATACTCAGATCCGGTGATCTCGCAGGCCACAATATAGGTCCATTTGTACCCAACCATCTACCCGGAAAATGATTTTCTAAATCATTTCTAACTATTGCAGAATTGTGTGCAGGGGCACCATCTTGTTGGAAATATACCCTCATCGCCTCTGCGTTAATATTCAATAAATTAATGTATCTCAACCCCGCTAAGTTTCCAAAATAAAACACGAAAAGTTAAATCCAAAACGACCTTGCCTCTGACGTTCAAAAGTTTGGTGCTGATTTGTATCAGACCAGTGACGCACATTATGCCTGTTAAATAATCCTACGTTGCTTATGTGAATTTCATCTGTCCAAATGACAGACCGCCCAAATTCTGTATTTTCTTGAATTTTATTTAAGTACCACCTACAAAAATTAAGCCTTCTTTCTTGATCTCCCGGGAAGAGATGGTGAATAATTTGAATTTTATGTGGCCTATATTTGCCTTTTTTATATATTTTTTGAACTTTTGTTTTGGAAACACCAACTTGTGATTCGATTTCGCGACAAAAAGTTGTTGGTGTCGCCTCTGTAACGTGTGGGCAATTACACACAACGTTAAGAGAACATATTTTGTTAGTTAACACTTATTTTCATATGATTATTATATTATACAAGTACACAACAACATTAAGTAAATACACGACTACGCCATTGACTGCGATTGCCAACTGGGTACGGCCCATGAACTTGACCGTCAACCTGTCTCTGCCGTGCGTTCGGATTTACCGCAACCAGGATCGTACGTAAGCGCTTCTGGTTACGTTACATCCCCCTTTTTGTATTCAAAGATTTAGTCTTTGAGGTGGATTCACTATTCTTCCTGACCTTGTCTTGATGGGTGAGGCCAGGTTTGGTCCTGTAGTTGGTTGGGAAGAGTGAGAATCATCTCTCTCAACTTCTTGGGTTTCTGGAGATGGAGGTTGGAGATTTACAGTCGATGTGGATGGAACGACGGTAATGGGTTCAGTAAACTTGGCTTCGGTTTTACGAAGATGATAGGAATTTCTTCTATAAACACTTCCATCTTCTGCTCTTACCAGGACTGACCTTGGATTTTCCGTATTTTCTATTACTTCTCCTCCTTTCCATTTCCTGTGTGCTACTTGGATGCTAACTTTGTCTCCTTTTTGAAACTCTGGTCTTACTCTGGTTGTTCGATCTGCGTATTGCTTCTGTTTTTCTCTCAATTTTTTCAGTTCTTCAGAGACGTTTTTTGTAACTTTTGGTTTCAATTTTTCTTTTGCAATTGGTAGTTTTGTTTTAGTTACACGGCTCATTAACCTTTCGTTTGGAGAGTGCAGTACATCATTTCTTGGTGTATTTCTGTAATTTAGCAATGCCAATTGAACGTCAGAGTCATCTTCTGAGCACTTTTTCAAAATGTTTTTTATTATTTGAACACCACGTTCAGCTAATCCATTTCCACTTGAGTGATATGGACTAGAAGTCTTGTGTTCGAATCCCCAGGATGATTCAAAATTTTTGAATTCTCTGGAAGTATATTGCGGACCATTGTCGGTCTCGAGCACTTCTGGAATTCCATGGGTGGCGAACCATTCTTTAAGTTTATCAATCACTTCCTTTGAGGTGAGTGTTTTTAACAGTTTATAGTCCGCGAACCCGGAATAACTATCGTAGATCATCACGTTTTCTTTACCGCGAAACGTAAAAAGATCACTCGCGACGATTTGCCATGGGAAATTTGGTATTTCTTTATTCACCAATGGTTCTTTGATGTTCGCGCGTTGCGTTTTTTGGCACACCGAGCACTTGTTGATAAAGTCTAGTATGTCTTTATACTGCGATTTCCAGTACAACAACGGTCTTGTGCGTTTTAGACAACTTTGTATGCCGAGGTGTCCAGCATGAATGTCTTTTAGCACTCTGTTCACTTCTGATTTAGGAACAACTATTTTTTCACCTTTGAAAATTAGACCTTCGTAGTACGAAAGTTCTTCGCGGAAGTTGTGGTAGTGCTTTATACAATTTGGCAGTTTTTTACTTTCATCTGGAAAACCATTTTTTATGTATTCCAGTAATTGTTGCAATTCGAGATCTTGCTTTGTTGATTGTACAAAATCTTCTCGTGCTTTTCTGCTCATACTTAGTACTATTTGCACTTCCAATTCTTCTTCTTCATTATTACAGTCACGACTCAGAGCATCTGGAATTGGAATTTCTGTCCCTTTTATGTACTTTACTTGTGGTGAATACATGAGTACATCAAACAAAATTCTTTGGAGACGCGCTGGTGCTGACTGAATTGGTTTTTTGAAGATTACTTCCAGTGGTTTGTGATCCGTTTCCACAAACAGCGTTTTTCCGTAGATGTATTCATGAAATTTTGTGCAAGCGAATTTGATCGCAAGTGCTTCTTTTTCTATCTGCGGGTAGTTCTGTTCTGATTTGGTTAAGGATTTGGTAGCGTATGCTACTGGTTGACCACTTTGGAGTAAAACTGCTCCTAAACTCTTGGAACTTGCATCTACTGACAATGTTACGTTGTCATTGACGTCATAGTACTTCAGAACTGGTGGTTCAGTGAGTACTTTTTTAATTTTGTCAAACGCTTCTTGCTGTTCTCTGTTCCAGACCCATGCTACATCTTTTTTCAGCAACTGCCTTAATGGTTCTGTTAATTTGGACATGTTGTTCATGAACTTGTTCAAATATGTTACCATGCCTAGCAGTCTTTGTAACTGAGTTTTGTTTTCTGGCGTTTTCAGCTTGTTTATCGCTTGGACTTTTTCTATGTCTATTTTTAGACCTTCGCTTGATAGGATATGCCCCAGGAATTTAAGCTTGGTTTGGCAAAAATACATTTTTCTGCGTTTAATTTCAATCCAGCATTTTCCAGTTTCTTCATGACTTTTGCAGTGATTTCTTCTAACTTCTGTTTTGACCCTGCATGTATCAATATGTCATCCATTGAACATTCTGTATTGGGCATGTCTCTTAACAAGGAATTCATCACTTGTTGGAAGACTTCTGGTGCTGATGCGAGACCCAATGGAAGTCGCGTACAACAATATCTTCCCCAAGGAGTAGCAAATGTTAGGTATTTTTGAGTTCTTTCACTGACTTTTATTTGCCAGAACCCTCTTTTGCAGTCTAGCAAAGTGAAATACCTGGATCCTGCAACTTTAGCTACGATTTCTTCCATCGTTTTCAGAGGATAATGTCTTCTCAATAAATTCTTGTTAACATCGGTAGGATCAATGCATATCCTTATTTGGTTCTTTTTTCTTACTATAACCATTGGACTGACCACCGGTGTTGGTTCTGTGATCGATTTAATGACTTGGAGATCAACCATTTTATCCAGTTCTTTTTTAACGGCCTCTCTTATAGCGTAAGGAATTCTTCTGGCTGGTTTTATTTCGAAACTTGGATTTGGCACTAGGTCAATATCATATTCAAAATTTTTCAGGCATCCCAGTCCCTTGAAAACATTAATTTCCTGCTTTTCTGTAGAAAGTGCGTTAACTCTTTGGATTAGTTTTAGATCTTTGCACGTATTTCGACCTATTATTGGGCAGACATTCTCTCGAACGATTTTGAAGGTTATTTCTGCTTGTTTACCTTTAACCGTACAACTCAAAGTTGTTTCACCGATCACTTTAATTTTGTGATCCGTAAAACTCACCAATCTGGCTGTTTTGGATGGTTTTAGCGAAATTTTGGCTTCTAACTTCTTTAGTAACCTTAATGGAAGGACATTGCATTGTGCCCCTGTGTCTAGCTTGACTTGGAACTTTTGCTGCTTGTATTTGACAGTTTCATTCCATTCGTTGTCTTCTTTTGAGCTGATCGCGTGCACATACACAACTTCTTCATCATCTTCCGTGATGGAGTTGATTTTGCTTTTTTGTTAGGTGACCTTTTTTTCCACAGTTTTCGCAACTTTTGTTGTAGGCTGGACACTCTTTTTTTCCGTGCTTGGAACCACATCTTCTACAGTCGAATTGTTCTTTTGATGAGTCTTTTGAGTTTTTCTTTTTTCTTATTACGTGTACTTCTTTTGCCTCTTCTTTTGTTATCTCGTTCATTTGTCTGGACGTTTGTTCACTTGCCCTACAAATTTTAATTGCTTTTTGTAGATCAAGGTCATCTTCTGAGAGTAATTTTTCTCTCAACTTGACATCTTTGACCCCGAGAACTATTCTGTCTTTTATAAGGCTGTCACATAAATTTTGAAACTCACAGGTTTTGCTTTTGTTTGTGATATTAGTTAAAAAATCATCAAAGCTCTCACCTTTTTTTTTCTGTGTCGTGTTGAAGACGTACCTTTCATATGTGGTATTTAACTTTGGTATAAAATACGCCTCGAATTTTTTTTCAATTATTTTTAGGTTGCTTTTTTCTGCCTCTGTGAGCGTGAATGTGTTAAATATTGCCAGTGCCTCTGGTCCGATTATTGTCATAAAAATGGCAACTTGCATGTTTGGTGTTTTCTTATCTAATTCTGCTGCAACTGAATAGAAGTCGTACTGTTGTTTCCAGAGCTTCCAATCGTTGATCATGTTTTCAGACAAGTGTAAAGGTTTGGGTGGTCTAATTTGGACGCCACTGGACCTCATTGCTTCTTCCTCAGCATGGGACATTTTCAGACACTAGTTACTTTTTTTTATCACTTATTTTTCACTGCTTTTTACTTTTTCGCACTTAAAAACAAGACTTCTGACACCATGTAACGTGCGGGCAATTACACACAACGTTAAGAGAACATATTTTATTAGTTAACACTTATTTTCATATGATTATTATATTATACAAGTACACAACAACATTAAGTAAATACACGACTACGCCATTGACAACGATTGCCAACTGGGTGCGGCCCATGAACTTGACTGTCAACCTGTGTCTGCCGTGCGTTCGGATTTACCGCAACCAGGATCGTACGTAAGCGCTTCTGGTTACGTTACAGCCTCAACCAACGATAAAACATTTATTTCTTCCTCTTCCCTATTTTCTTTATTATACATTTTGTTTCTAGGTTTATTGAATGACCCATGGTGAATTAAATTTGATTTTAATCTGGAAAACATAATTTTGCTTGGTTGTCTTCTTTCTGGGTATCTAAATTTAATAAGTCGATGGATAGGTATTATACTGGAAATGGGTATCTAGGAATTTTTTGTGTTACTTGCTTGCATCAAATTAGCAATTACCCCAAGTAACAACCATGTTTAATCAAGCCTAATTGGCTATATATTTTCGAGCTAAACACGATACATATTTTGAGTGACACATCAATTAATAATCTACCAAAACAAGGGCAAAATCTACGAACACAGAAAAATCCACTTGAGGAACATTTTATTCTCGATCAGAGAGAAAACCCATTGTCATTAAAATAGAATTACTTGTATACGCTTTCTTTAACAGTCTCAAATCCACGGGGGGTGATAATTCAGAAGATGTTATCGACAGTGTTTTACAATTCAAATCTTTCAGCCCCGGTTGTGCAGCTATTTGATCGAGCGGAGCTTTGTATCTCTTTTAGGGGTTGTTTGTTGGTTGTAGTTTAAGAGACCAGTACCTTAGAAAACGAAGAATTGTATTCGATGCAATCTGCGATTTGCTTGCATTTTTTCAACTCTCATTGAACACGTAGGGTTTTTTTACTTTAATTCTGGTTATCTCTAGCTGCAGAATGTGAACTACTTGTATACTTCTTGACTTTCAAAACCCTTTTGTCTTCTGCCTCAGCTTGGATCGTCAAAGATCCGATTTCGCCTCGAAAGCACAAATACAAATGTCGAGGTTATCAAAATTCAGCGAGTAACGCTGGCATTAACGCATGGTGCCGCAAGATTCCTAGGGTCTAGGACATCGATAGAAATGGTACATAATACGGTGTATAGCGTGAATGGAATTCCAAACACGAGTGAACTGCTAAGATGCTCGAAACTGAAAGCGATACAGAGGATAGAACATTTATTCTCTGTATTTGATGTAACCGAATCCGGTATCCAACGTGTCCTCCATCCCACCATTGCGCTAGTGTAAAAACACACCTAAATATAGGCCATATAAAATTCAAATTATTCACCGTCTCTTCCCGGGAGATCAAGAAAGAAGGCTTGATTTTTGTAGGTAGTACTTAAATAAAATTCAAGAAAATCCAGAATTTGGGCGGTCTGTCATTTGGACAGATGAAACTGACATAAGCAGCGTAGGATTATTTAACAGGCATAATGTGCGTCACTGGTCTGATACAAATCAGCACCAAACTTTTGAACGTCAGAGGCAAGGACGTTTTGGATTTAACGTTTCGTGTTTTCTTTTGGGTGGCCAACTAGCATACCAAATTTTTGATGGAGACTTAACGGGATTGAGAAATGATTACGCAAACAACATACTTATTCTATTTTGGTATAGATATGTATACATAGATGATACTATTGCTTGTTTTAAAGGAACAACAAGACAATTATTGTTTAATTTTGAAAAGATTGTTCAACCTCTCTTTTGAGTATTATTAAAATTTTGCAATTTCTTACATTGGTTAAGGTATTTTTGATGTATTGTTTCACTAACATGACTTCTAATGATATCATCTAAGTTGTCAATTTCTAAGGGATGTACTTTATCTAAGAATTCTTTACTGGGTCGACAGTCCTCAGCAGAATTAATAAAGACCATCAAAAATGGAACGTTCTTTATTCAAAATAAAAAAAAATACTACTTGGCACTTTTCATTCACGCTAAACCCTTCGAAAGCAAATTAATATAAAACCCTAATTATCCACAAAAGAATTAACGATGGCGTTTTATTAAGGGCGACCTCTAATTACTACATAAAAACACGCGTTCAATATAATCCCCCTACCCGACCACTTCTTTTTCTGTCGTACAAAAGCCGAATGCCGCCGCACCTAATAAAATTGTCGGATGAGAAGGAACTTGACTGACACAGCCCCACTGGGCATTCTCAGTTAACTCTAATAAGAAACGGAGCGCGGGGATTCTAGAAGAAAATTCGGCCTGATACAGATTTGTTTTGGCTCCAACAATAACGAGCAATTTGTCCCGATGGGCTGACACTGTACAGATAATTGGTTCGAATTTACGTCTTATTTTCCCCGTTCTTTTCTTTGATTTGATTACTTATGGTCTGCGTATTTTTTCGTTTCAGACGGTCTCGGTGACAGTTTCGGTGCTGACGCTCACCTTCATATCGATAGACAGATGGTACGCCATCTGCTTTCCACTGAAATTCAAATCGACGACTGGTAGGGCCAAGACAGCTATCGGGATCATCTGGATGCTGGCCCTTGCTGGGGGTAAGTGCAAAAATAACCGAACAACACAAACCTTACCTTATATGAAAATATCAAGGAAAAGAGATGTTTGATTTCACTGCAAAATAAAACTAACCCTTGTTAAAATATAAAATAAAATTTCTCAATTTGCGTAAATCGCCTTTTAACGGGCACAGAGATACGCGTAGCGGACGAAACGTAAAATTAGACGTTTCGAATTCTGTAGCCGTAACGTTTAACTCAATTCTGAACCAGAGAATAAAACTGTAGCATTTCCGTCGTGTGTTGTAAAACCCCAATAAAATGGGGGAGTGTAAATCTGGAGCATTCTCACACAGGTTATTCTCGTTCTGTCAGGCGAATTTTCACATAAAATGTGCAGTCACCTATTTTTAAAAATAAAAAGCTGTCTTAAATTGAATCTTTCCTCTAGTAAAATGGCAAGATGAATCTATTTAACCAATTGTAGGACAGTAGTAACGGTTCTTCGAAGTTTATTAGACATTTCAAGTGTTTTCTGGAACTTTAAAGACCAAATTTTCCACTTGGTAATACCCCTCATCTTCGTCGCTATCAGTTACAACTGTTCGTACGTATATTTTTTCTTTTAAAAATGCCCAAACAAAAAAGTCTGATATACTCAGATCCGGTGATCTTGCAGGCCACAATATAGGTCCATTTCTTATTCTATCTCTTCGGGTTATTCCCATCACCCTACGCAGATACATCATTTCGATGCTTTGTATTCTGCTTTTCATACTCCTTGTCAAGGTCCAGCTTTCACAACCGAAAGTAAGAATAGGCACAAACACAGTTTTAAAGATGCACATTTTTGCACTTCTCGATACTTCCTTCTTACTTATGAAAGTACCCTTTATGGCATGGTACACTCGTGATGCACTCTCAATTCTCTGAGCTATTTCTCCATCCTGTTCCCTCTACCGTTAATGTTCACACCTAAGTATTTAAAGGTATCCACAAATTGCAGTTCTTTACCATTTATAGATATATTCACGTCCTTTTCTGTTTTTCCTATTATCATAATTCTAGTCTTAGCTTCATTTATCTTTAAATTTCTTTTTTCTAGTGCCACATTCCAAATACTAAGATTTTTCTTGGTTGTTGAAAATATTCCCCCCACCTTTTGATTATTTCTTCTTGATTGGTAATTATTACTCCATTGCTGCCTCTAATTTGCTTGTAGTTCAATTCTTGTTTCTTTGTTCTTAAGTTCTTAAGAACCTTATAAAATAACTTCTGGTTCGCATGATAATCTTCTTCCATTTTTCTTCCAAACTGCTCCCAAGACCTCTTCTTCGCTTCCATGACCAATTCTTTCACCTTCTTCCTTTGTTCTTTGTACTCATTATATGTTTCACTAGTTCCCCCCTCAAATGTTTCTTCCACTTCTCCTTCTTTACTTTAATGTGGTGCTTTATGTCCTCATCCTCACTCCACCAACTTGTCTGTTTTCTGTTCCTATTCACTTTTGTTACACCACAGACCTCTTTAGCTGCTGTCGTTAAAGTATCTCTAAATAGCTGCCATGCTTCTTCTACGTTCATTTCTTTCATGGTTTTTCCATTACCCTCCATAAAAAGTTCCATTCCATTGTTAAACTTTTCTTTAAATTTTTGCGCTATTTCATAGTTCGATATCTTGTGCGACCTGATTACCTCTCTGTTTACAGTAAGTTGTTTTTCTGGTGTTCTTTCATGCTTTATTATGTTTTGGATCTGCTGCTTCGCAATTGTCGTTTTTGCCAATACCAAATAATGATCACTGTTTATTTCGGGACCTCTCCTTACTCGTACATCTTTAATTTTTTGTCTAAACTCTCTATTTATTATAACGTAGTCGATTATTGACTTCTCCCCTCTACTTTTAACTTCTCTCGTGATCTTATGAATCTCCCTGTGTTTAAAAAAGGAGTTCATGACCAAGAAATCATTTTGTATGCAGAAATCTATAATATGTTTTCCATTGTTGTTTTTAAAGTCCTCTCCATGCATTCCTATGACATTTCCTGTCCCTTCCCCTCTTTTACCAACTCTTCCATTAAAATCTCCCAACATTACCACTATTCCTTTGCAATTCTCCACTATGTCCCCCAATGTCTCCCAGAAGTCATCTTTAACTGCCGCTTTATCGTTTTCATTTGGTGCATATACGATTACCAATCTCAGCACCTCTCGCTCTCCAATTTCCAACTCTATTATTTGTAGTCTTTCTGATATAAATTCCCATGTCTTTATATATTGTATCACCTTTCTATTTACGATGCATCCTACTCCTCCCTTCGCCCTTTCTTCCTGTCTTACTCCGCTAAGTATCATTGTATGTCCTTTTTCCAGATCCACAATGGTTTGTCCTTTCTTCTTAGTTTCTGTTACAGCTAATATGTCTACACCAATTTCCTCAAAATTCTCCATAAGTTCCTCCTCTTTGTCGCTCAATCCCCTAATATTCCAAGTTGCCAGCATCAAACCTCTTTCCCTGTTTGGTAATTTCTCATTTGTTGCAATAATCATGTCCGTGTGCATCGACGTGTTTGTCTTTACTTGTCTGTCCTCTTTCTCCCCCTCTAGTTTTTTGACTTGCCTCTATGTATTGTTTCTTCAGGTTCCAGTTTTTCATGTTTCATATTCCATATCATTTTCTCTCCATTCACAATTAGCTTCTGGTGTCCTATCTTAACCTGCTTTCCTTTAGCTCTCTCTTCTGCGGCTTTCTCCAATATAACCTTTTCTACTTCCCTTTCTCTTTTCGTACGATCATCGTAAATGAAAATTTTCTCTTCCCTGTATCCTTTGAGTTTGTTTTTATTTTTCATTATCTCCACTTTGTCTTTTAAATGCCTCATTTCCAACACGCACATTTTGTCACCCAATCCTCTGTGCTTTCCCAATTTCCACTTCCACATTCAGCTTGTTCTGGATTAAATCTTTTGCCATTTCCCTTATTTTATTTTCGTCATACGTATCCATACCCATGCCTGTCATTATAGTATTGTTCTTTCGCCCCTTTCGATCAATTTCCTCCAACTGGACTTTCAGATTAATAATTTCCTTCCTTATTTCATAATTTTCTTCTTTTACTAGCTCATTTTCCCTTTTCAGGAACTCTATATCTCTTCTGTACTGCTGCTGTTCCTCCTTCATATCTCTGATGTCAACTTGGAGATCCTGTATCATACTTATCAATTTATCCAATTTATCCTCTTTTCCAGCTTGGTCTTTCTTCGGGGTTCTTTGTACTTTCTTACTCTTCCTAAATATTCCTTCTTTATCATCCTCTCTCTTCCTCTTATTCTCATCGGTAGAATATTCATCGGTAACATCCACTTCTAAATCTGACATTGTCTTCAATAGAAGTTTTCCTACTTTCCCTTGATCTTCTGCTTTAGCGCAGAGCAGGTAACACCGCTTCTAGATAATGCGCGGACGCGTTCACCTCAGCTGATTTGACGTATAGATCACTTCACCTTTTATTACTTGTCCCTCCTTTATTTAACACTCTACACCTAATTTTTATTTTCCACAAGGGTCACAACTGTTCAAGTCTCACAATAAATTTACTTTTGTGCAATAATCACTCTCAACGGCGATCGTATTGAGCTTTCCCGCTGGCGAGCAATTTAACACAAGATTCGCGCACTGTTGCCAATATACTCCCCGTTTATCAACGGAGCATTTTTCATTATCGCCTCTGCGTTAATATTCAATAAATTAATGTATCTCAATCCCGTTAAGTTTCCATCAAAAATTTGATATGGTAGTTGACCACCCAAAATAAAACACGAAACGTTAAATCCAAAACGTCCTTGCCTCTGACATTCAAAAGTTTGGTGCTGATTTGTGTCAGACCAGTGACGCACATTATGCCTGTTAAATAATCCTACGCTGCTTATTATGTGAGTTTCATCTGTCCAAATGACAGACCGCTCAAATTCTGGATGTTCTTGAATTTTACTTAAGTACCACCTATACAAAAATTAAGCCTTCTTTCTGGATCTCCCGGGAAGAGATGGTGACTAATTTGAATTTTATATGGCCTATATTTGCCTCTTTTAATATTTTTTTGAACTTTTGTTTTGGAAACACCAACTTGTGACTCGATTTCGCGACAAGAAGTTTTTGGTGTCGCCTCAACCAACGATAAAACATTTATTTCTTTCTCTTCCCTATTTTCTTTATTATAAATTTTGTTTCTAGGTTTATTGAATGACCCGTAGTGAATTAAATTTGATTTTAATCTCGAAAACATCATTTTGCTGGGTTGTCTTCTTTCTGGGTATCCAAATTTAATAAATCAATAGATAGGTATTATACTGGAAATGGGTAATTTCATAATTTTTTCTTCAGTGGGTATCTGACATGAAAATTATAAGCAGATAGACGTCAAAGGACAAAGCTCAATTTCTCATGAATAGAATAGCAAGTAATCATCCCACAGGAGCTTCTTAACTTCTCTCTAGCGCATGGGAGCGAATGATACGAGTGGGAGAATGAGCATTCTTGTCGGACTCCCGCTGTCCGCCCGATTCTCTGATCCGGTCGTCCGTCAGAACCAGGCCGCAAGCTGCGCCGTCAGATTAGGTCGCATAAGTAAGACATAAGAGTCGAAACATCGAGATCTGGAATCGATTTTGAAACAAGTAACTACTTAGGTACACTTACGGTTGCCTGAGTACATATATAAAGAAACATCTGCCTGAATCTTTTTCTGAATTCACCTTGATTGAAATTCTCCAGGTTATTTCACAGAGAAATTAAGATTCAGAACAGACTGCGTCTGCAAATAGATATCAGATTGTTATAATAAACTTCCATGCGCCGAGGGCGAGTCTCCACCCTTACCGTGTAAGAATTTAAATACGTTTCCCATTTTCATTAAATTTCCTTCGGTTAACAAGAATATTGCGTGATAAATGGAATTCTCTCTTGGAGTCACATTTTCCTTTTACAAGTTATCATAAATTACCAATGCAGTAGCTGCAGCTTGTGCTCCACACACTTTCGCAGGATTTACTGGGTCAGTTCCTGCTCATTAATTGAAGAACAGTCTCAGAAGACCCATTCGTTATATATGCATCAATAAGATTTTAATAAGAAGTCGCAACTGGCTCCTCCACCAATTCTTAAGCCATTTCTACATTTAACATTCCCGAGTATAATAGTTGTTTCTTTTTATTGAATGCAACTCGGCCCTTGCCGTTTGCTCTTTGTGTATAGATTGTGAATTATTCTTCGAACTTTTGTTCCACTTCTTTGCATTTGTTATCAATCCACTAAATGCAAATAGGAAGGACAAAATAGTTTAAAAGTTACATTATTTCTGCACCATTCCAAAACAGAACTGAGCATTATTGGTGAAGTTCGTACCCCAGAAAACAATCGAGAGAACTTCTGAAGTTCCTCGCGGAAATCTAATAGGTTTTACCGAACAATGTAATCTCGGTTTTAATACTCCGATTGTATTCAATCGATTTGGAACTATATTAAACGTATTTGCATACGATCCGAAATTAAATTTATCCTCAAGATGTAGTAGGCTGGAATTTGCTAGGAGTTCAAAGGCTCCAATCCGTCATTAATGTTTCGACTTAGTTTAAACGATCACTTTCATAGAATAGGTGGGAAATCATTAATAACTTGGAACAATTCTGCCCAGTATCCGTGCCCAGTGATAGTCGATCATATTACTAGAAAGAGCCATTGAATCACTGTCTTTAACGATGTATGAGTGGAGCCCCGACAGTAATTTATGACCTAACAGAAAAATCGAAACTAATATAGATGAAATTATCATCACTTTAGGACCATTCTACAAAGTTTACACACAATACAGCCTACATGATCTTATACAATCAAGTCTCCATTGCTTTCTCAGAGAAGATTTATGCTGAGGAACACAGCATGTAGGCCCATTTTAGAGATAAATCTCTGGCTGCAGACACAATGGGTCTGGTTAATTGCTAATGCACATTCCCTTTCCTAATAGATTAATTGGCGCAGAGGAATCCGAACCCGGCGGTGATTAATTCAGCTCCTGTTGAACAAAACCAGATGTAGTTTACAAAAAAAAAAACAAAACTCGGTTGCCGGTGTTTAAATCTGAATGGGCACAGCAGAGGGCGAATTAGCATGTAAATTTTCGTTTAGGGCCGTATTTACTTAACGAATTGTTTATTAATTGCTTACTTAATTATTCATATACGTGGCAGGTTTGATTCTGCAGAGGGCAGTTCGTCGGGGTGATTGTGGGCGCGTATCAGTACGTGAATAGTTATGTCCCATTGTGACAGTGTCAAATAGGGAATAGTAGACAACCCAAGTAACAATTTAAGTTTCTTTATTGTCTACCAGGTAGCTATAAAACTCTATTTAAAAGCTTTTCTTAAAACTATTTTTTCTTGGCAACGTTCTCCCCCGTAGTTTTTTAAATGAAGTGCTTTAGAAGCTATTTTCAAACAAGAAATTTCACTCATCGCAATATTTAACGAAAATCCCAAATCCAAAAGGTTAAACTTTCGCACACAACTTTTACCGCGACCTTTCCAAAAGCATTTGATACTTCGCATAGGCTTAGGACGTCCATTTCATTTTATTTCAAGTTTTTCGTCAAAAGTCTATATTCAGATAAAATATTCATTTTTAACTGAATGGAGTATTACAACACAATAATAATTTTGAAAATTGCAAAAATCAGGCGACCACTTTGTTAAAGTTCACTCCACAATGTTTAAGTGTCGACTTTAACAAAACCACTACCTTTAGCCATGCTAAGTATTGGAAATTTCAATATTTAAAAATAAACACGATAATGCAGCTAATTACTCACATTATAAGCAAAGCAACGAGCTATCTTAGACCTAAATATGGTAAACAAAAACAATAAACACTGTCCCAGAAGTACAAACTCCCGCGTCCCGTGCTTCGCCCAACAGTAAGTGTGCGCTCAAACAGACCTCCCAGACGAGCTATAATTCTTCCACCTAAAAGCACATACGACGAAATTTTCCCGAGTCACGCCGATCTCGCTCCCATATCAAATATGCATTTGCCTTAGAGTGCCTCACCTCAGTACTCGGACGGCTGGTGGCGCTTTATTGTTTCTTCGAAATTAATAAAAAACCCAGACTAGTACATAAGTTGTTCAGTGATTCTAAAAACATCGACATCTCTTATCGTTTTTGGGTTTGAAAGTTTCAACTTCTGATTTTAATTAATTAAAAGATTGCTTGTTCAGGCGTGAATTTCTCATTAAAATGTTCTTAATGGCACAAAATGAAGGAAGGTAACCCTATCGCTTCAAGTTGTCTATATGATATACCTAACAGTCCCAGTTTATATCATAAAGCACTTTCCGAACTCAAATAATATATTCGTGTGTGTTACCTACTTTTTCTTTTTGTTTGTAGACATTCCGGAAGCGATTACGTTGCGGGCTGTGCCGAGCAAAGAATTGGAAGTGGAGACGATTTATTTCACTCAGTGCAAACCGACGTGGACTCCAGAAGACGATACGATATGCAATATAATACGCCTAACACTGCTGTACGCCATTCCGCTGCTATTCATGACGATAGCGTATGTGCAAATCATCACTGTGCTTTACAAGTCGGGAAACGTGTGCAATCAAGCAGTGGGTAAGCCAATTATAGAGTAAATTATTCGTAATATACCTATAATAAAGTCGACAACAAAAACTTCTATGTTCAAACAACCAGCTGTTAAGATTTTAGCGAAATTACACAAATTACACAAATTACACTTTATAAGCTTCTTACGCTGCAACTCCAAGAACTTACTAATTCCATTGTTCCCTTAATTGCAAATTAAAGTTCTGTTTCATGGCTACAAAAATTGTAATGTATTCATGGTTACCTGTGAAAATGACTGTTCCCTTCTAAAATGAATAATTGTAGAGCTTTAAATATGTATACAGGGAGCCGAAATGCCATCTATTCTACTGTAAAAATGAATGATAGTCTTCAAGTGCAGGAGCCTGTCCTAAAACACCCAAAAATATACTACTTGTGTCAGTTTTCAAAATTTGGTGAATCAAAAATTCATAAATTTTGTTTTATTAAAGCGAAACGTAAGCATGACAATTTTTTTTATTTTAATGTTAAATTTGCACTGATAATAAAACGGTGCTAATGAAACTTCGAATTATGTTCAAATAAGAGCCAATCCGGATCAGATGCACATCATTGGCTTCTCGAAAACACTAAGAGTCAAAGAAACGGTTAAAGGTGGAAAGTGCGCGTCATTTAATGGCAGATGAAGTGTAACGAGTTTTTTGTTTCAGATACTAACGGCAGCAGAAATGGCACATTCGCGATGAACATGAACGCTAGCACTGAAGGCCAGCTAAGGTCCAGGAGAAAAGCCGCCAAAATGCTAGTGGCAGTTGTGGTCATGTTTGCTTTTTGTCATTTTCCGGTGCATCTGCTGTGTTTATTGAGGTAGAAATCGAGAAACCAAGCCTTGAATATATGTAGACCGAGTAACAATGTTCCTCTTTTAGGATTTTGATGACTCTGAAAAATACGGACGGCAACTTAGCTTTCTCTTTGATCTCCCATTGGCTGTGCTACGCCAACAGTGCTGTAAACCCCATAATATACAACTTTATGAGCGGTAAGTTCTTTATTTAGTCTTTGCTCGACTCCCATGCATGTGTCGCTTTTTCTTTAGCTCTTGCCGAGATTATATGCAGTTGCTTCGCTACTAAAACATTTTTCTTCGTTTTTGTTTCGCGCTAGAAGTTTCATAACTCGCTTAGGACTCATCAGACTTTGAGCGCAGCGTCGGGAAAATTGAATAAAAATGGACTGTTTGTTCTATCAAAGCGCATTTCGTTTTGTTTTTAATCGGGGACGCGACAATCGATGAAGTTATGTGAACTTAGCAAGTTAATCAAGAGGAAGTTCTTAACTTCGTTGGCAAATTTCAGCAGCGAAGCAAGTTTTCAGATGATAGAATACTTATAATCGAATAATTTGCACGGGTAGATGGCAATAGACAGATTTTTCGTCTATTATTTTTTACAATAAAATAAACGTAAAGAAACACATGAAATTTTGATTCTTAAATTTTTAAGCGAGTAGGAGTTTTTAGGAAGTTCTAAAACAAGAAGTGATTATGATTTTCCTCGTTATGGTTGGAACAAAAGAAAAAGGAAAGATTGATTTTTCCGATGGAGACCCCATTTATCATGACAAAACTTTTAATGGAGGTTAAAAGTTTTTGTTGACTTTCTTTTCGTTCGCAGCGTTTTCTTAGTGCGTGTATGGAATACGGTGCAATATCTTTGGTATGCATAAGACCCGTGTTGTAAAAAATCATAAAAACCTGAATAATAATAAGAATTAAAACTTTTACGAGTCTAACTTCAACTGTGTGCTTCTATACTAACCGCGTGAGAATCAAACACAACTTTACAAGGTCATAAATTATGTTTTCTTACACAGGTAAGTTCAGGGACGAATTTCGAAGAGCCTTCGAACACTGCTGCCAATCTAAAGATGAAATGCGCAAAGGTTACATGCTGAACGCATTTCGACGGCAGAATAATAAGTCCAGATCTTTGTCCAGGTCTTCGAAAAGCACGCGGACTAACGCCACAACTTTGAGCAGAGAAGACGTGAGGGTTTCACAAAGGGCAGTGTACAGTGATTTGGTTACAAATGCTTAAATGTTTTAGCGCTTTTTTATGAGAATAAACATTTTAATCCTATTTGATGTTTTTAATATAACATGGATAAAAACAAAGCTAGGATAGGATACCCACCTTATTCACGATTTTCTTTCAGGTAAATTCAGAAGAGCCTTCAAGTCTTCTTTCGGCCCCTGTGGCACCAAACCAACGAAAGACAGTGGCATACGTTCCAGTACCTACATTTACCGATTCACAACGAACCACCAAAGCTGCAGGAACAGACAAGAAATGATCCCTCTCAATCATGCTGTGAATAATAAGATTACCTGACGTCATCCGCCCGCTGAAACCTGTACATAATTCTGCTGTTGCAATAAGTTTAAGTACGTATTTATTCGTTAATTTTACTGCACTATGCCTTTTTTGTACTTATATGCTCATTAAAGTGTTGTAAAAAAACGAATGGTAGTTTTCAATTGGTGCAGGAGCCGGTGCTGAAATCCCCAAAAACACACTACCCGTGCCATTGTTCTCAAAATCATATTTGATGAATCAGACTGCAAAATTCATAAATTTGGTTTCATTAAATTTATAAAAAACAATTTATTTTAATGGCAACGACAACAAAAAAATTAAATTGCAATTTTTTTTGGAATGGTAAATCTGCATCGAACACAAATCATAGGCATCTGGAAAACGCTAAGGGACGAAAAACTGGTTAAATGGTGGAAAAGCTAGGGAATTCTATTATGAACGATATAAAAGTCTATCTGGGCAAAATCAAAGCAAGAACTTACCCGAAAATAAATCGAAGTTTGAAAATTCAAAGATGGCGCCAACATTAATACTGATAATTAAATGATTTTAATAAAACTTCGAAATTCGTACAAATGTCAATCTGGATCAGACGCATACCATTGGCATCTCGAAAACACCAGGAGTCGAAAAAACGGTTAAATGGTGGAAAATGTGCGCCATTCAATGGCGGACGAAATATAAAAAAGAAAACTTGTCCAGCTCTACTGGGCTTCGAGTTACGGCGCAAAAACAATTTTCTGAATAAAAAAACAGTCAATATTAATAAATTTAGTTTATTAAATAACAATGGTAGTTTTTAATTAGAGCAGGAGCCGGTGTTGAAATCCCCAAAAACATACTACTCGTGTCATTGTTTTCAAAATTAAATTTGATGAATCAGAGGGTAGAATTACGTACATAAGTTTATAAAAAACAATTTATTTTAATTGCAACGATAACAAAAAAATTAAATTGCATTTTTTTGAAAATCGTAAATCTGCATCGAACACACATCATAGGCATCTCGAAAACGCCAAGAGACGAAAACATGGTTAAATGGTGGAAAAGGTGGGCAATTCCATCATGAACGATATAAAAGTCAATCTGGGCAAAATCAAGGTAGCAACTTATCCGAAGCGCCAAATACCTGAAAATAAATCGAATTTTGGAAACCCAAAGATGGCGCCAATAATACTGTTAATTAAATTAATGATAAAAACTAAAAACTTCGAAATCTGCACAAATAAGAGTCGATCTGGATCAGACGCAAACCATTGGCATCTCGAAAACACTAGGAGTCGAAAAAACGGTTAAATGGTGGAAAATGTGCGCCATTTGATGGCGGACGTAATGTAAAAAAGAAAACTGGTCCAGCTCTACTGGGCTTCGAGATACGGCGTGAAAACAATTTTCCGAATAAATAAAACGGTCAATATTAATAAATTTAGTTTATTAAATAACAATGGTAGTTTTCAATTAGTGCAGGAGCCGGTGTTGAAATCCCCAAAAACATACTACTGGTGTCATTGTTTTCAAAATTAAATTTGATGAATCAGAGGGCAGAATTACATAATAAATTCATAAAAAACAATTTATTTTAATAGTAACGATAACAAAAAAAATAAATTGCATTTTTTGCAAATCGTAAATCCGCATCGAACACACATCATAGGCATCTCGAAAACGCCAAGAGACGAAAACATGGTTAAATGGTGGAAAAGATGGGCAATTTTATTATGAACGATATAAAAGCCAATCTGGGCAAAATCAAGGTAGCAACTTATCCGAAGCGCCAAATACCTGAAAATAAATCGAATTTTGGAAACCCAAAGATGGCGTCAATAATATCGTTAATTAAATTATAAAAACTAAAAACTTCGAAATCCGCACAAATAAGAGTCAATCTGGATCAGACGCAAACCATTGGCATCTCGAAAACACTAGGAGTCGAAAAAACGGTTAAATGGTGGAAAATGTGCGCCATTTGATGGCGGACGTAATGTAAAAAAGAAAACTGGTCCAGCTCTACTGGGCTGCGAGTTACGGCGCAAAAACAATTTTCTGAATAAATAAAGAGGCAAATATTAATAAATTTAGTTTATTAAATAACAATAATAGTTAAATAATATAAAGCGAAACAAATACAAAGTAAATACTGTAAAAATAAAAATGACTAGCCTACCTCTTACACTGGCGACTATAAGAAGTAAACTTGTGCACAAAAAAATGGTAATCACACAATTTTCATTACTCTAACCGACTCATACATTAGTATTTATAGAACTTTGTAAGTAGCAAAAAAGAAACGTAAAAAACCGTTAGAAATTAGTATACACTTCCTAATAAACAAAAAGAAACAAGTATATTTAAAAAAATGGTCCCTTTCTAGCCAATCGTGAAAAACAAAAAAAAATATGGCAACTCAAAACAAGAAAAATAATATCGCTATATTTTTTCAATAATGCATAACGTGAGATTCCATCCAAAAAAGTTCCGAAGAAACAGATGAAAAACTGGCGATTGTCCACCAGTCCCCTCAGAACCAGAAATACTTTTTATACACTCTATATTTATATAATATATAAAAATATGCACAGTTTGTGTAACAATGAAAACCTATACAAGCTAAAATTGTCAGTCAATATTATTAATATAATGTAATAAAAAAATTGGAATAATAAGTTAGTTTAATATATTAAAGACGAAACGGTTCCCTCTGGTGAAGTGTAGATTTTTTCTGATCCGCCGCCGAGGACGGTTTCCTAAACAATTGAGAAGCGGCCGTTTTTACACCAGCGGGAACCGGTGTGTTGGACCCAGATGGCGTTCGGGTCCTGCAAGTTTCAACGCCTAAGTATGCAGGAAATTCTCGCAAACAGCAACACACGGTGAGCTAGATTTACCAAAAACCCTCTACTAATAGAAAAAATTAAAAAAATAAATGAGCGTTTTCTAGCAAATGTTGTAGAGCAATGTATGTAAAGTGAAGGCGGATGAAGGTATTTCAGTTGTTTAATCAAATTTATTGATAAATTTCGGGACAATTTGATTTTTAAGTTTTCTTGCGAGTAGTGGGTTTTTGGGGATTCTAGCGCCGATGGAGCCGTCTCTTTATTTCCATTTGGACTAAAAGTTACTAGTAAAATGTGTTAAATGTGGTTAGGTTACCTAGATGCAGTCCTGAGCACAGGCGCGTTAGATGTACTTGTGGTTCTTGGCTTTGTAGCAGTCCTGGTTAAATAAAAAAAACATACGTATGCCATTTTAGTTGTTAGTCTATAATGTGCGGCGAAAAATGTGTAGCATAAAAACGTGATCATGCTTTACTGTTTCTTTTTCTTACATGCAATAATACACTCTACGAAAAATCAAGGCAGTATTAAATTTTTAAAAAACAGCAAAATGAGAAGAACGTGCGTCAAATTACCTATTCGCAATAGGTATTTTCGATTTACTGGACCTACTCATAGAAGATTTTGATCTGTTAGTGAGATAAATTAAGAATTAGTTCACACAGTTAATAAAAGTAAAAGAAAATTTTCGAGTTTTCGAAAAACACTCGTTTTAATGGAAGAAAGTTGAAATAAAAATACAAGAAAATAAAAAAATAAAGAAAAACAAAGTACAGCATGCAACAATTAAAGAATTACCCAGAGGAGAACGATATAGAGCAAGAACTTGAAGTAGAGGGTGATTCTTGATCGACGCCTTCAGCGCCCTTATAGACAGGGATGCGAGACCTATTCCACACCACAAAATCAAATACAACCCTTTCTTAATTATGTATTAGGTTGCCAACTTACGAGAATCCCCTAAATTAGTGTATTTTTACTTTCCCATTAGTATTTATTTGTCGCTTCATATTAAAATCAAAACTACATGTTTGGTAGTCGAAATTCTTTTAAAAAACAAACCTTTGCTGCTTCATCGCTATGGCTGCTTCACTTCTTTGTTTTCCTGAAAGTTGGCAACCCTGTTTGAATACATTTATTCGGACAAGAACAAAAAAAAATTAACCCTTGTACCAAGTATCCCTAAAAACCACATTCTCCCAACATAAAACCCAGACTACACAGTTTTAAAATTAATTTTTACCTTGGTGTGGCAATGGATGTTAATGTTGGTATGCTTGACGCCCTGGGTATTCCCGACGAGCTACCAGTGTTAATGAAAAAATACATGCCAATTAGGGAAGAAATTTTAATAAAGTTACGGCGAAAATTAGTAGACATATAATGCCGGTTCCAAAACCGACAATAAATACCTACTATCATAAAAATTATTTATTACTGTAAGTTTCTACAGATATTAAAATACCAAATTATGTATTTAAATTTAAAAATTATATGGACTTACCGTCCTGCAGGACTAGCAGGAGATATAAGCCCCGTTGGGGTCCTAGGCCTCGAATTAGAAGTTGAAAGTGAAGTACCATTCAACTTCCTACCCGTCACAGAAGTGGTCGAGTTTCTACCACCCAACGGCGTTCGTCTCGTCGGTATTCTCGAAGGAGTAGCATCATCTGCACCAAAAACAACCGTATTTGTAATTCAACAACCGATTTACATCAACCGCAAACTAATGGCATCTCGAAAACGCTAAGGGTCAATAAAACGGTTAAATGGTGGAAAAGTTGCGCAATTCAATTTCAAGCAACGCGTGAAAAACAAAATTATTCTATCTGTATTAGTTTTCGAGTTATAACGGGAAAACCAAAATAAAACCGTTTCTAAATCAACTTACCGGTGCTATCTAAGGAGAGATTCGAACCGTGTCTCGACGGTGGTTTGCTACCAGGTCTACTGCCGGTTCTTGATTGCGGTCGAGAGCTCGGTCTTGAACCACCTGGTGTTGAAGATAATTTATAAGAAGCCCTACGAGGGGTGCGGAATGTTGAATTTTCGTTATCAGACAGCGAGTCTGGTGTACCAGCAGATAAGGTGGTTTTCGTTGTTCTTGGTAGACTGCCCATTGGTACCGATCTTGCTGAACGTTCTCTGACCTGTTTGGTAGGAGAAACGGTTGAAGAAAATGGTTTTTTGGTTGATCGGTACACAAAAGCTGCGGTTTCTTAAATGAATCGTGAAAAACAGAAACTACAATTTTTGTAAATTTATTCAACATCTACAACCGTTTGAAAAAACTACAAAACCACCTACCTGGCCGTCCGTAATGGTTGGATCCAAGTAGCGCTTTTACCATTAACGAAATTAAATAAATTACTCTACTGATAAAGATTTCGATAACAAAAAAATGGTTTCCCGTTTAAAAAATACCACTGAACTTACCATCGGTACTTGGGACAAATACAAGAGCTTGTGGTGATCTTTTTCCGGTCCAATAGCAGCAACTGCATCAAGCAATCAAAGAAAATAATACCTCGAACGAATCTATTTCTACTATAGTGAGCTAACTTTGCGAAGAGAACTAACACCACGGAACGCAACAGAAAAAAAATCGAAATAGCACATGCAGCAACTTTGGTTTTGGTCCCCCTAGATCATCAATAATATTGTACGATATTGCTCAATAATATATACTAAATAAATATTGAGTAATTCTCTTTAAGAATCCAAAATCTGAAATATATTGATGAAATCATCAATACACATTCTGAAGGTAAATAATATTGTGCAATATAAAATATTGTACAATATTATCATCGCCTGGGAAGCTCCAAAATAAAAACAAACAACCATTACAAAAACCACCACCCCAACCAACAAAAACAAACAAAAGTGTGTGTATTGTTATTTTTTTGTTTTTATTACCCAGTGACAAGTGTTTGGATTGGCATGTGCCATGTGCACGGTTGGCCCAGAAGTCGAGCCCACATGCATCGGGTATGCATTTCCGATTTCACCTTTGGCCCGAAGTTCTTCGAAAATCGGCATCAACTCTGCTAAGTGTTCTTCAGCTGCATAATACATGACAAAAAAAGAATAGAAGAAAACGTGTAGATGAGTACAAAAAACGTGATGTTTTGTTAGTCAAAAGTGTGTGTAAATTGTGAACAATATTATACAAATTTGGCACAGGTTCGTGTCAAATTTGTACACCTACAGAAACATTAACAAGATCACGGAAAAAACAAAAATAAAGAAGAAATCAAATACAAAATAAAAACTCTAATATAATCGAAAAAAGCTAGTAAACACAAAGTGAAAGTAAAGTTTTAAAAGCCAGACAAGCCCCTAAAACTAATTTTTACTAATAAAGTACACAAGTGTACACAAACATTAACAATTTATTACATAACATAAATTCAGTTTCTTGTGTAATAGTGTAAGACGACAAAAACATAACTGCGAATCTCCTGAGGCAAAAACACAATAATAAAAGAAAATAAAACAAAATAAAAATATAAAAAACATAAAAAATACTCTACCTTAAAAACACCCAGTTGTTTTTTCCAGCGGAAAAAATACAATGCATGCAAACTTACTTTTGTAACCCATACCGATGGTACAGTGCACCAAATCTATCATACTTCAATACTCGACCAAAATATTGAAAAAAATAGCATATACAGCGTAGTGCAACTTAAAAGTACCTTAGTGATTGGTCCAGCGGGAGTGCGTGAGCTAGCGGAGGAACCCGAAACTGGGGATGCCGACATTTTAGGCTTGAAAGCGGTCATGGACTGTGAGACACCGTCAGCAAGGATGAACTGTTCTCTCAGCTCAATGTTGGTGCGTCCCTTAGCTGTGTTTCGTGAAATGAAGGAAGAGGAAGAGGAGCAAATAAATAAATATCGGCAAATGAACGAGAACGTGGAAAGGAGGCGACGGGGGCGGAAAGAAAAAAAAACAAACATAAATAAGCACCAGTGAGCTTCACAAGTTAACCTTTCAGTGCGAGAAGCTGTTTTCAAAAAAAAGTTACAAACAACTGATTTACATCAACCGCACACAATTGGCATCTCGAAAACGCTGGGGGTCGAAAAAATGGTTAAATAGTGGAAAAGTTGCGCAGCAGCATTAGTTCCGAGTAAAAACCAAAATTTCGAAAAATAGCATATTTACGTCGGACGCACACCATTGGCATCTCGAAAACTATACGAGACAAAAAAATGGTTAAATGGTGGAAAAGTTTCGCAATTGCTCGAAAAACATTTTGGCATAAAAAAATATTTAAGTAAGAAAAATAACTTCTCGCACAGAAAGATCTTTTTTGTCAAAGATATTCTGTTATATATTTATGTACACCAAAACAGTGCTAATAAAAACAAAAAGATGCAAACATTAATATTTTAAAAAAAAACGCCAAAAATTACAATATATTTACAGAATATCGCAAAAATTGTGCACATAAGCACACGAAAATTATACACAAAAAATATAATACAAAATTAATAAAATCATAAAAAATGCACTCTTTTAAAAGTGTGTTTGTAACGTGTAAAATAAGTTTAAACTCCCACAATGTTAAAACACAAACATGCACAAAAAAATGATGTTAATTAAATAAAATGTAAAAATGCAAACGACAATATTTTTACGATTTTTCTCGTGCAGAGCTTACCGAGGGGGCACCAAGGCTCGTGCTGTTCAGGTTTTTCGGGGTCAGGTAACGGCAAAACTAACATGACTTTTGTTTTAAATTTAATAACAAAAAAACAACACACAAAAAGCACATGTATGGAGATTGTTAAAGAAAAATTAAAATTAAATTAAAATTGATTAAAAATAGGGGTTCGGGTAGCATTAGGGGGAGCAAAAAAGAAATACTATTAGTAGCACATCAAGAATAAATTTTATAATATTCGGATTTTGTAAAAAAATTAATAAGCCATAATGTTGTCCTCAGGAGAAACGGTTATTAGTTATTTTTCGACGAAAAAAAATGTTATGTACAGTTATGTTATGTAATGTTAATGAACATTAAAAAATGCGAGGGTATCGGCTAATTTTAGGGCATTATTATTTTTAGTATTTTATTGGATGAAAGAAATTTAAACAAGGCGTTCCATGGTCCAACTATGTTTCGAAAATTTCAATGCAACACCTTGTTTAGCATTATTTTTTAATAATATTGTTAATAGCCCATTTTAAGTAGTTTGTTGTGTTCCTAAAAGATTGTGTAAAATTGGTCCATTTATGCTGCACCAATAAAATGACAATCCAAAAAAAAAAACAATAGACAATCTTGTGCAGCATACACGGATTAAAATTGGGAAATATAAACGAAGAAAAAAACAATCAAACGTACCTCTGCAAGGATCGTTCTTCAACAAAAACTCGTCCAGAGCAACCCATCCTCCTCCGACACGTACCATCACGGTACTCCTCAGAATACGAACCAACCGGAGCTTCTGGCTGTCACCAAACTGTCAAAAACACGATCAAGTACAATAAACTCAGATAACAACTGATTTACATCAGACACATGCAAATGGCATCTCGAAAACACTAGGGGTCGAAAAAACGGTTAAATGGTGGAAAAGTTGCGCGACGTGTACACGAGTAAGAATATGAAAAAGAAAAATTGCCATCTCCTTTAGTTTCAGAATTATCGCCGAAAAACCAAAATAAAATGGTGGACAAAATAAAATGTCAAAATAAATATAAACAGTGGATTTGGATCGGACGCACGCCATTGGCATCTCGAAAACACTGGGAGTCGAAAAAATGGTTAAATGGTGGAAAAGTTGCGCGATGTGTACACGAATAAGAATATGAAGAAGAAAAATGTCTAACCCCGTCAGTTTCAGAGTTATCAACGAAAAACCAAAATAAAAAGGTGGAACAAATAAAATTTGAAAATAAATATAAACAGTGGATTTGGATCGGACGCACACCATTGGCATCTCGAAAACGCTAGGAGTCGAAAAAATGGTTAAATGGTGGAAAAGTTGCGCGATGTGTACACGAATAAGAATATGAAGAAGAAAAATGTCTAACCCCGTCAGTTTCAGAGTTATCAACGAAAAACCAAAATAAGAAGGTGGAACAAATAAAATTTGAAAATAAATATAAACAGTGGATTTGGATCGGACGCACACCATTGGCATCTCGAAAACGCTAGGAGTCGAAAAAATGGTTAAATGGTGGAAAAGTTGGGCGATATGTACACGAGTAAGAATATGAAAAAGACAAATTCCTAAACCCGTCAGTTTCAGAGTTATCGACGAAAAACCAAAATAAACCGGTGGAACAAATAAAATGTCAAAATAAATATAAACAGTGGATTTGAACCGGACGCACGCCATTGGCATCTTGAAAACACTGGGAGTCGAAAAAATGGTTAAATGGTGGAAAAGTTGCGCGATGTGTACACGACTAAGAATATGAAGAAGAAAAATGTCTAACCCCGTCAGTTTCAGAGTTATCAACGAAAAACCAAAATAAAAAGGTGGAACAAATAAAATTTGAAAATAAATATAAACAGTGGATTTGGAACGGACGCACACCATTGGCATCTCGAAAACGCTAGGAGTCGAAAAAATGGTTAAATGGTGGAAAAGTTGCGCGATATGTACACGAGTAAAAATATGAAGAAGACAAATTCCTAAACCCGTCAGTTTCAGAGTTATCGACGAAAAACCAAAATAAACCGGTGGAACAAATAAAATTTCAAAATAAATATAAACAATGGATTTGGATCGGACGCGCACCATTGGCATCTCGAAAACACTAGGAGTCGAAAAAATGGTTAAATGGTGGAAAATGTGCGTTGCCTCACGGTACGCGGAGAAAAGTAAAAATCATTCTCACCCTGTATTTGCCCTCGCCAACTTGGAACACCTTGAATTTGAGTCGGCAGGTGCACATCATGACCAAACGTTTGACTTCGTCGTGGATGACCTGGGCATCCCCGCCTTTCTTTTCTTCCCAATCCGGTCGGAGTGCCGCTATGAATTCTTTCCAGTCTATTAAGCCGCGGTTATTTTTATCGAACATGTCCGCGACTTCCTTCATTTCCAACCTCGACGTATCGAACTCTAAAAAACTCATAAATAAAACTTGTAGAGGGGAAAATAAAATGAGCATTACTTGTTTTGATAATTCCTTCGATGAAATCTTCCCTAGGAATCAAACCGTTGTTATCCTTGTCCATTTTTCTGAACAAATCCGTTAAACGAGATTTTTTGTGATTCATGAATTTCAAGAACTACGAAACAAAATTCGATCAAATATCTTTTGTGACAGTTTAAATAAAATGGAGTACCCTTCGTCTCCAATCATCCCACGAGAAGTTATCAGCCCTTTCTTTTTCCTTGAGGTACGCCAGATGATTATAAAGATCTCTCTGTCTCTCCCACGACAGCATCCAAACATTTCTCCATCTGTCGTACAGGAACTTGACTCGTGGCGATTTGAACTCGGGCTCGGGACTACGCAAAAATATCGTTAAAAAATATCGCTACGAAAAGTTTTATAAAAGCAGAAATTAAAATATCAAAAAAGTCTAAAAAATTTCTAAAAGAAAGCTTTACCATGCAAAATCTAAACTAAAACACAATTTTAATAAAAATTATCGCGATAATCTCGAATTAAAAAGCGTATGATTTGATGTACCTGCCAGCCGGAGGGAAGCGGGGCCCTACGTGTGGCAGCATAGGATCCGGACTGAGCTCACGGCCAGGGCTGGTGCGGCTGTAGACATAGCACATGCAAACACTCAGCACAAATCGTTTTAATCACCCAACTACCAAAAACACTACAATCCACAAATCGAATAAAAAAGATCATTCGATACTTGTAATTTGTGGATTGTATTTACAAAAAATAAATTTATTAATAGAAAATCACCAAAATGGATCTAAAAATGGAACAAAACTACTCTAAAACTACAGCCATTTATTAATAAAGCTACTACTATAAAACAATAAAAAGTCAAAGACAAAAAAAATACGATGAAAGAAGAGGTAATGAAAATGATGTAGTTTAGTACAGAAACTTATAAAATAAATTAAATGAGGCTGAAGTAATAGTGAGAAAGAGGCGACAAACCTTCCTCTATGCGCCAACGCATCTCTTGAACTTTTGAAGCTACAAAAAAACGAAACAACACAAATGAAGCTCGCCAAAAAAAAAAAAAACAACTTCTTGAATACACACCTCTGCTTGCGACCTAACGACCCGTAAGTATCTGAAGACGCATCGCTTACATCGTGTTGTGACCCGCGCCTATTTTGAAGAAGCAATACAGAAAATAAGCACACTGATATGAAAGATAAAAACAAATAAAGATAGTGAAACACAAATGAACAAAAAAATGGGTGCACGATGGTAGAATTAATAATTAAAATTTTACTCACAGCGGCATCTTGTTTTTACTAAATTTCCTTGGATCTTTGATTCCTGGTGCCGAATACTTGATTTGCCGTGCCTTACAGATCCTATCGACTTCTGGTTGCCTCTTCTGGGTGTTTTCCATGAATTCTTTGTGGTCCGAGATCAACTGTTCTGTAGCCGGAATGTCCATTGGCAACTCCTCGTTTCTTAAAGCATTTAGAGTATTTTCCAAGCTCAATAACCATTTGATTAGATCTTCAATATGATCGTCGAGATCGCGCAAACTCATCACGTGATCAGTTAATTTCTTCTGTCGTTGCAGAGCCCACTGAGAAACTTCTTCCCATCGTGTTTGTATCACTTTGATCCAATTCTTGATTACATTAACACTATCCGGATGTGCTTTAGACAAAACACTATGAGCGAGATCCAAAGTATGGTCTTTCTCGACTTCTTTCTCTCGGAGTTCCTTCCGGAACTTCTCTACTTCTTCCAGTTGAGCGTAAGCAGTTGTTTCATCTTCCGGAGTGCTACCGGCGAACCTCAATCGTCTCTCAGCGTCAGACAACCAATCCAACAACATGTGGACGGATTTATGTAATCTTTCAGCTTCTCGTAGGGCTTCTTCTAATCGCGCCGATTTCCTATGCGACAACTTGGAAACGTCGGTCCAAAGATCATTCAACTCGTTCAACTGGCCACGGATTTGAGAAGCATCGGTTCTGTTCGCTTTAAGTTCCAGTTCGTGGCCACTTTTGATAACGGAACCCATCTGTTCATTCCTCTTTTCCATCTCCTTCTCGAATTGTTGGTGTAGATCAACCAGATGGTTAACCGTATCTAAATCCCCGTGAAGCGGACTATCTTCAGCCAACTCTTTCTTCGCTTTCTTCAGCCACACCAAAAGAGCAGCAATTGCTTCTTTGAAATGACCAGAATACAACAGAGCCTCCTCCAGTTTTCTTTGCCTGTCCACACTTCTGTTACAAACTGAAGTCCACTTGTTCTTCAAATCGATCAACATCTGTTTCAACGTGGCTTCATCAGATTTGGGGGCTTTGTCCTTCAACACTTTACCCATCTTCATGATGTTATCGTACGTAGCCTGTTTACCGGACAAAGCTCTTTGGAATTCTTGGTGTTTAGCGAGACGAGATTTGATCTTTTCCGGGTCGTTACCAACAGCTTCCAAATTGAGCTCGTCCAAAGAAGATTCGGTTTCTTCCAACCAGGCCATAAGGCCTGACCAAGCGTCGTGGAATTCTTTAGCTTCTTTATAACCCAAATCGAGACCTCTGGTTCTCTCTGCTGATTTAGAAGCAACCCGTTCCCACCTGTGCTGCACACTGATCAACAAGTTCTTGATCAGAATAACGTCCTGTTTTTGACTAAAATATTTTAAATGGGTTCCTTTCTTGTCCAAATTCAACATGACCTCTCTGTGAGAGCTCACATCCTTTTGGAACACTTTATGTTCTTCTATTTGCGACTGAATCACTTCCAAAACTCTCGATACCGGCTTCAAATTAGACAGAACCTTTTCGGCGTTGGTTAACCAGTTGACGAACGCTTGTAAGGCCTCGTGGAACTCGGTTGCTTCTTTCAGCGCGATTTCCAATTTTATTTTTTTGTCGTTTGCTCGCGCGGTGACTGAATCCCACCTCTGTTTCAACGTACGTAAGTTGTGTTGCAGATTTGAAGCAGCGTTGGAACCACGTTTCAAGTATTCATGCCCTTGAGCCAAAACGGTTTCAACTTTAGGTCTATTCTCTTCCAGTTCGTTGTAAATTTCCATGAAGCGTTCCAGTTGTTCAGAAGCTGTTTCTGGAAGACCTCCAACAGGTTTACTCGCAGCTATTATACCATCGACATCACCTAACCACGACAAAAGATCTTGGATCTCAGCGTTGAAACGTTGAGCGTCGTTCAGAGCATCTTCTAACTCTCTTTGACGATCTGCTGCTTTCTGCATCAAAGCCCGCCACTGAGAATTCAGTGTGTTCAATTTATCTTGAGTTATAGATGCCTCATCTGTATCTAAGTAATTTTCTTTAGAAAACAAACCAATTTCGCCAAAATCACGAACTTACCTTCTCCACTTTCTATGATTTGCCTTCCGGCATCATTGAGAGTATCGACACTGGTCTGATGCGCTTGAATATCATTAACAAGAACCTTTAATTTCGCCAATTCCACTTCTAAGATTTGCGGATCTCCCGCTACTGGTTTCAACTCATCTAACGTTCTATCGGTTTTGTTGATCCAAACCAACAACTCATTCAAAGCATGTTGGAACTGTCCAAGTCTCAACAAAGCATTCTCCAGTTGTCTCTGTCTCTCTACGATACCTCGAAGAAGATCATCCCAACGCTTGTTAACAGCAGACAGAGGTTCTTTAATAGCAGCTGCCTGATCAGCTGATGTTCGCTCTGTCAATTCCTGAGCTTGCCTATTCACAATAATTTTGATTTAGATTATATTTTAATAGCTCCTTGTACGACATAAAAGGCAAAGCACGCACGCTAAGCAAGCGAAACACTCCAAAATTGAAAGCCCACAAAAATTAACTGAACGCCATTTTGTTCTTCCAAATTAAAATATCAGTTCTGATAAAAAAATTGAAATTTTGAATTTGTATTACACCCATTAAAACTTTAAGAACCTGCGACGTTATTGACATTTTTCGAATTAAAAATATCAGTTTTGGTAATAAATTTATCAGTTCTGATACTAAAATGTTCAGAAACCTTGAATTTGTATTACACCAAATAAAACTTCCAAAATCTGGGATATTGATATTTTTAGAATTAAAAATATCAGATTTGGCAATAAAAATTTCATTCATTCATCATTTCTGGTATTAAAATGATCAAAAATCTTGAATTAAACACATGAAAACTTCAAAAATAGGTGAAATTCATATTTTTGGAATGAAAAATATCAGTTTTGGTAATAAAAAATATCAGTTCTGATGCTAAAATTACCAGAAACCTTCAATTTGTATTACACCCAATAAAATAAAACTTCAAAAATCTGTGATGATATTGATATTTTTTGGAATTAAAAATATCAGTTTTGGTAATAAAAATTGCCAGTTTCTGATATTAAAATTATCAGAAATCTTGAATTAAACCCATCAAAGCTTCAAAAATCTGATACTAAAATTACCAGAAACCTTGAATTTGTATTTCACCCAATAAAACTTCAAAAATCTGTGATATTGATACTTTTCGAATTACAAATATCAGTTTTGGTAATAAAAATTATCAATTCTGATATTAAAAAGATCAGAAATCTTGTATTAATCCCATGAAAACTTTAAAAATCTGCGAAGAAATTGACATTTTTCGAACTAAAAAGATCAGTTTTGGTAATGAAAATTATCAGTTCTAATACTAAAATTACCTACCAGAAATCTAAAATTTGTATTACACCCAATAAAATAAAACTTCAAAAATCTGGGATGATATTGATATTTTTCGAATTAAAAATATCAGTTTTGGTAATACAAATTGCCAGTTCCGATATTAAAATGATCATAAATCTTGAATTAGACCCATGAAAACTTCAAAAATTTGATATTAATACTTTTCGAATTAAAAATATCAGTCTCGGTAATAAAAATTATCAGTTCTGATACTAAAATTACCAGAAACCTTCAATTTGTATTCAAAAATCTGTGATATTGATATTTTTTGAAATAGAAATGTCAGTTTTGGTAATAAAAATTATCAATTCTAATATTAAGATGATCAGAAATCTTGAATTAATCCCATGAAAACTTAAAATCTGCGAAGATATTGCCATTTTTCGAATGAAAAATATGAGTTTTGGTAATAAAAGTTATCAGTTCTGATAATAAAATGATCAGAAATCTTGAATTAACGCCATGAAAACTTGAAAAATCTGGGATATTAATATTTTCCGAATTAAAAATATCAGTTTTGGTAATAAAAGTGATCGGTTCAATACAAAATGGTGTTCTAAGATATTTGTACAGCATGCGAAGTCATACGAAGTTGAAAATTGGACAGAACAGTTCTTTTCAGATTTAAATAAGGAATTATAATGTTGGAAGTGAGCAAGCTTATAAAAACACAAGGCGTTAGTTTACACATAAGGCTAGCACGGCAAAAACTTATAGAATTCTTGCCTGATGAGACTCCTGGTCCATGGAATACAGAAACAGAACAGAAAATAAAAACAGTGTTAGTTATAAAATTGCTTGTGGTCTATACTAAAAAGGCACATTCATATATTTATTTACTGATATCCTTCCCACCATATTCCAATATTTTACAAGTAAAAAAATATATTCGTATGTTTTTGATTTAAGGAAATTAAAATTTTACTGACCTGTTGAGAGCTTCAACTTTCACCATGTGCGGATCAACTTCTGCCTTGAACTTCTTGAGTTGCTCGATCTGGCGTTTAACGGCATCGATATCAGTGCCAAGGGGACCCATTTTGGCGAATTTATTTTCAGCTTTTTCCAAGAAGTCCAAGAGGTTCTAAAAATTAACCAAAAATTGCCAAGAGTATCGAGGAAATTTAATTTTCAAACAGACCTGTAGTGTCTCATGAAACTCCATAGCTTTTTCCATTGCATCTATAAGATTTTCCTCCCGCTTCGCGTAAAGGGCAGTGATATTATCCCAGGCGTTATCCAAGTCTTCAATGTGTTTCTTAACTTCCGGTTTGTCAGGTTCGCCACATAAATGCATGAGTTCTTGCCCTGAAGCACGGACTTGATCAACTTCAGGCTTGGTCGAGTCGATCTCTTGACGAATCTCTTGTAAAGCGACTTGTTGCTGTTGGATCGTTTTCGGTTCAACAGCTGCCGGTTCCTGGCTAACCAACGAATCTTCCAGGTCTCGCAGAGTCGCCATCACGGCATGGAGTTCCTTCCAGAACTTTTGGGCCGCTTCTAAAGCATCCTCCAAAGACCTGCTGCGGTCGCTCGTGGCTTTTTGAACGTCATCCCATAGATTCTTGAGTTTTTCCAATTTCCTCTTGATGTCTTTGATGGCTGGGTCGGATCTATTAGCTGCTTTGCTGATTACATCGTCAGCAGCACGCTTCACAGCAGCGTAAGCGTCTTTACGTTTGTCGATATCGTCTACCAGAGCGTCATTGTCTTCGATTTGGTCGCGTATTTTTGGCGGGTGAGCAGATATAGGTTCCTGGTTGTTGACTTGTTCCGCTGTGTTGGCTAAAGCGCGCAACATCCCTTCCAGTTTATCGGCGAACTGGGAACTTTCTTGGAGGGCTTTTTCCAAGGCTTGTTGTCTTTCGCGGAGTTCTAGACGAAGAGCACCGTAACGAGAATTATCACTGTCCAGGAGCTCTTGTACTTTAGCTCCATCATCATCAGTGCATAGCCTTATCAAGGCTTCTCCAGTTTTGTTCAGTTTGTCGACCAGAGGCTTGTGTTCGTTGATGGACTGGACGAACATTTCGTTCCGGTCTTGCTGCTGCACTATTAAATCTGGACGTAAAGCAGGCATGGCTAACATGGCGATTTGCTCTTCCATATCGGTCAGCCAATTGGCTAAAACTCCATGGGTATCATGGAAATGTTCTGCCAGTGGTAACGCTTGCTCCAACACTCCTAAACGGTCTGAGCTCAAAGCAGAAACTGTGTCCATAGTCTCGCGTAAATCTTCCATTTTCTCTCTGATCAAAGATGTATCTTCACTTGGAGGACTTTCACGCAAAACTTTCTTAGCTGTCGATAATACATCCCTTACTCTTCCTTTCTGACTAGATATGTCGTCATTCAAAGCCTTGTGCTCTTTTAATTGTACTCTGATTAAATCAGGTTCTGCTGATGGTTTTTCCGCATCTCTAATCTGACTCTCAACTTCTCTGAACCACTCCAAAAGTTCGTCGATATCTCCAGTTACTTCCAGAGCACGCTGCTTGCCAAGATGTATTCTTTCCGCCCTTCTTTGGATTTGTTCAGCAATAGCATCGAATCTTCTATTGTCTCTTGTTACCAAACCTTCAATGGTAGCTGCACCTTCACCAGGACTAGCTTGGCATAACTGAGGTCCCAATAAATTGATTGCTTCCAAAACTGGTCTCAATTCTTGTAAATCCAGTTCCAAACGAGCTATATCTTCCTCATTAGTTTCAGCAGATTGCAAGACGCTTTCAGCACCTTGCATCCAATCCACCAAACGGTTGTGGTTGTTGTGGAATTGCTGGACCAAAGGAAGCATATCTTGAGCATGCTTTAATAAGTCAGATCCACGAGAAGTCATGTCATTGTATCGGCGTTGGAGAGAATCTAGTTTATCCTTTAGTTGTAAAGCTTCATCTGAGGAAATGTGACGCATAAGTTCCACACCAGCATCTACAGTTCCATCCACATCTTGTTGGCGACTTGCTATGTCTTCAGTCAGATTCGCTAGGTCATCCATTTGTTCTAATAATTTGTCTGTATGGACAGCCAAAACTTTGTATCGACTCAGACGTTGTTCCATGGAGTCCATCCACGCGGCCAAATCTTGGTAAGTCAGAACTAGGTGTCTTAAACCTTGCCTGGAGGCTGTCAGAAGATGCCCAACATTCTCACTTGCTTCTACCAAATTTCCGTAACGATCGGTGACGTCTTGGAGTTTATCCGCTAATATCAAAGCTTCATCTTCACCAACCAAAGACATTAGGTTCGAAGCTACATCTGTCAGTTCACTGAACGCTGGCTTCTTGCCCAAAATTTCGCTGTGCAAGGCATCGTGTTCGCGTATTCTTTGCTGAATCTTTTCTTCGTCAGTCGGAATAAGTTCCATGTCCTTAATTTTGCGCTCGTTGCGGTCCAACCAATCTTGAAGCGGCACAAGCTTATCTTGGAATTCTTTAGCAACTTTCATCGCATGTTCCAGGTCTAAAGTTCTTTGTTGAGCACCTTCTGTTAAGGCATCGAAACGTCCTATCAAGTTTTGAAGTTGCTTTTCAATCGCTTTACGCTCTGATGGTTCAGCTTCTTTAGCAATTTCGTTGCCCATCGAGAAGAGGGAAGACATGGAGTTTTGGCGATCCAGCAGCATTTTCTTCAGGAATTTTTGTTCTTGAAGTTGGGCTTTAACGACTTTGTAGTCGGCGGATGGTGGTTTTTGGTTGGCCACAAGATCCTCGGTGTCTGTTAACCACTTAGCCAAACCATCCAAGGCTTCTTGGAATTTCCCTGATTGTAATAAGGCTACATCTAATCTTCGTTCGCGATCGTTGATTCTATCTTTGAGGTCATTCCATTTATCGTTCATCTTCTCCAAGTCTTTTTCGAGAGCACTTGTATTCACACCAGATGCAGCAGACTGTACGAGATTTTGGCCTATTTTGTTGCAATTATCTACTTCCTTGCTGATTGGTTCTAAAGTTTTTGTTTTGAATTGCTTGAAGTCCTTCTGCTGGACTCTGATTGTATCCACTTCTGATGCAACAGGTTTGAGTTTCCTTAGCTGTTCTGAAGCGTCTTGTAAATCATCGAGTACGTTCGCGTGCGCCAAGTAGAAGTCTTCAAGTTTCTTTAGAGTTTTCTCTAAATCTTGTTCGCGATTGCGAGCACGATCGTCCAATTTACCAAGTTGTTTTCGTAGACCTTCTACTTGCTGGCGAGTGGTGGCTGTATCAGGAGCGAATCCGTTGTCTACCAGACATTCACCTGCAGCGATAGCATCATTCACGTCATCAGAAGCTTTGTTGATTTTGTGGACTAATCGTCCAACATCGTCTATCTGAGCTCGCACTGTTTTGAAGTCCCTTCCTGGAGGTTTCATACCATCCAACTCAGTTTCCAAACCAGACAAATCTGTAGTTAAAACTTTCACTTTATCATTAAACTGAGTTACTGCGGTAGCTGCTGATTGCAACTCGGTACAACGGTCGTCTAATTTCGCTTGCAGTTCGTTTATTCTATCCCCTAAATTGTCAACTTCCTCGACCAAATGGTGGGCATCTATACCATTTTCTCCTGCTTCATGAGCCAAATCACTTGCTTGTTTTCTGACGGCTTGCAGAGGCTTTTTAAGACCAGCAGTTTCTTCGCGTAAAGCTTTAACGCGGTCTAAGAGTTTCGGGTCACGCGCAGCTCCACCAAGAGCATCGTGGGAAGCTAGTTTATCCTCGCATCTCTCCACGCCATGTTGGAGTTCTCTTAAATTCTCGTTGAAGTCGATTAGTTTTCTCGATTGATCTTCTAATGACTGGGTGCGTTGAATCAAATCGTTGTTCAGTTTGTCCCAGCGCTCCTTCAAGGTGTTTAGTTCATTTTTGACGATGTCCTTGTCGATATCGCAAGCGGAGAGGAAAGTTTCTCCTAGAGATCTCGTGTTTTCATATTCCCCAGAATGTTTCCAAACGTCGTTCCTGAAGGCTTGCAGTTCCTTTAGTTGTTTCTCTATGTGCTTCTTCTTGAAGGAAGATGGACGGAGAGCGTCCAATTTGTCTTCAGCTTGGCGTAACCAAGGCAAGAAAGTTTCTAAAGTTCTGTAGTACTTCTTGCAATGTTCGACGCATGTTTGGAGCCTGGTTTGTCGATCAACAGTCTCTTTGCGTAACTTATCCCACTGCTGTTGAATCTTGTCGACGTCTCTTTGAAGGGCTCGAGTATCAGTTCTATTATTTCTCGCCAAAATATCCCTTCCTTTGTTCAGCAACATGATGACTTCGTGTTCTCTCGCCAAAACATCCCTGTAGATTGGTTCGTGGTGAGCCAATTGTTGCTCAAGTACATCCCTATCAGCTGATATTAACAGACGTTCAGTTAAGGAGCCCAATTCTTCCTGTAGCCACCCCAAAGTTTTCGCACAAGAAGCTTCGAATTGTCGACCATCGCGTAAGGAACCTTCTATTTCCGCTTTCTTATGGTCTAACTTCTTCTGTAAAGCATTGTATTGTCTACCGACTGAAGCCAATTTGTTTTGGATATCAGCTCTGGAAGCAGGGTCACTTAGAACATCGCACAACTGCATACCGGCCGCTTCTAAATCGGCTAGTAAAGGTCTCTGCCCTTCGAGTTGCCTTTCTAAATTCTCAACCTTCCGTAATTGCTCTTCTGGGTCTTTATCCAAAGGAAGTTCATCCAAATTATCTGATATTCCTTGAAGAGCGTCTCGTAATCTGGTCAATTGGGCATCAAACTCGCGACTAGTATCAGCAGCCGCTCCTAAGGAGTCTGCCCTTTCTTCCAACTTGCCCAATAAATCCGCCCAACGTTGTTGAATTGCTCCCAATTTATTATTGATCTTTTGTCCATCAGATGATCGCGGATCTAGGTAAGTAAGAACAGAATCTCCGACCTCTATCAAATGTTGTAGCTGAGGCTGTTGGGTGCGGAATTCTTCGCGTAACACTTGCACTTGTTGGACCTGAGACTGGACCATACGCGAGTCGCTGGAAATAGGGCCCAAGACTGTTAACATACGATCTTTCGCTGTCAACCATGACGATAGAGAATCGTGGGTGTCATGGAATTCTTTCATGTCTTCCATGAATCGGATGCGGTCTTTGAGTTTGTCATTGAGGTTCTTCCAATAAGACAGAACATCCTCGAGTTCATCACCTAATTTATCTGCACCAGGAGCACCTGGTTTCTTCCTCAAGAGATCCTTGATTTGACTCTTCGTAGAATCTAGTAAAGATTGTTTTTCGTACATTTCCTCCAAAGCTTGTTTGATCTGCTTGTTGATTTTGTCAGCTTCCTCTTTGGTGTTAGGCACCACGTCTTTGGGAAGTTGCCTTTGAACTTTATCCAAGAAGGTTCCCAGGGTTTTTAAGTTCTCCAGGTGTTTCTTAACTTCTTCGCGAAGAGAATCAATTTCTGATTGGCGGTCTGTAATTTTCACACCAAGAAGGGAGTATCTATTGTTGATTTCTACCAGTTGCTGTTGGACTGGCGAGAGTTCTTCTAGGTGGAAACCGTCTTGGCTTGAACGACGGGAAGAGAAACCGCTGGAACCACCAGGTGATATGGGCGATTGCAAATTGAGACCTTTTGTTGGAGAAGGCGAACCACGATCTTGGGAGGTTCTACGTAAAGAACTTGAAGGACGTTTTGTTGGAGTGTAAGCTTGCGATCGTCTTCTACTAGGGGAATCTGGTCTCTCTCCTCTAACCAGACTATCGTATACATTTCCTACGTCGTTAACTTTGTCTATTGTTGGAGCAAAGTCTTTGTAGTCCTTGGCAATTGGTTTGAGCTCGTCGTTTTGCCTTTTAAGGACTTCTATGTCGACTGCGACCACTTCAAGTCGGGATACTCTAGTTTCCATGTGATTTAACCATTCATTGACCTTTTGGCGCAAACTTTCATAAGCGTTAAGTTGTTCTGAACGCTGTTTCGATAACTTGTGTTTCTCGTCTAAGAGGGTGTTCAAGTCGCGCCACTGGCTCTCCATAGCTTTAATACGATCTCTAACAGGCGCTGTATCCGTTACATCTCGTTTGTTAACCAGCTCTTTCCCGACTTGTATGGTGCTTTCGAATAAACCGCGGTTGCTATCGCAATTTGCCGCGATTTCCTGCATACGAACAGCATGGTCCTCAACGGGTAGTTTGGAGAGGTCTCTTGATTCAATAGCTTCGATGATGGAAGAGTACCATTTCTCGAACTGAGCAGCTTGGGCGTTAAATTGGTTCAAGCCGTGGCTGACATCCTCGAGGAACACTCCTCTTTTCTGGGTGCGTTCCAAGAGTTTATCGAACCTCGATTTGACGTCGTTTAATTTTGTTTCTATTTTCTTGGCTACTCTAGCGTTGCTCGTGGATACTATTAACTCGCTTGCTGACATATAAACAGAATCGATGGAGGAAATGTGTGTTTCTATATCAGATTGGAACACTTTGTGTTCTCGCAGTTGTTCATCCAGCCTTTCTTTGATCAAAGAAGCGGGTCTTTGGATGTTCTTGAATTGGTTCTCAGCCGAATTCAGCCAAGACACTATTCCGTCCAAAGCGTCTTGGACTCCTTGAGATTGTACTAAAGCAGTGTCTAATTCTTGGCAACGGTCAGCCAAGGCATTGCTCAACTGGGTGTATTTCTGATCCAACTCGATCACTGGCTGCTCGATTCTGGAGATCTCTGATGGCGACACTTGGCCTTCCAACGATCGCAGCAAAGCATCTGTGGCCTGGTGGGGAAAAATTCGAATTTAGTAAGTCTATAAGGAATTTGCATAAAAAATATCCTGCAAGTCGCAATTTATGCAAATTCCCTATTGACAAAAAAGTCACATACCTGTTTGGCGTTATCTATGAGTCTTCCGTTAGCCACGAACTCGTTATTCAACGTCTTGGCTTTCTGCAACTGTTCCTCGACAGTTTTCGGGTCTCCTCCTATTGGTTCGTTCAAAACTTTATTGACTCTAGGTTCGGCGTCTCTTAACCAAGCTCTCGCTTTATCCACAGCATCACTATATTCCCTCTGTCTACTACCAACGCCCAAAACGCGGTCAGACAAGAGATTAGCTCTATTGAGCAAATCGCGGTACTGTTGGGTCACTAGAGATACGTCGTTACGTACAGGAGACTCCTGAGAAGACAAAGGTTCGATGTGGGGCAAACGAGATGGTAGAGTAGTTCGGAAATCGTTAAGGATATTGAGGAATTCCTAAAAGAAAGACTTATAACCGTCTCGATGGTCGAAGTAGCTGAATACAAACCTTGGATTCATCAACGAATTTTTGGGCAGACATGGTGATGAACCTCAAATCAGCCTGGTGAGCTATAACGTCAGACACAAACTCTTTGGTACTATCAGCACTGGAGTCCAAATGCTTCAGATCACTCAAAGCTCTTTCTTTGTCTTCTAAGATCCTCCTGGCTTTGCCTAACCAATTCGAGAAGCTGGTCAATTCCGTCCTCAGTTTGGACAATTCTTCTTTGGCGAGCAGTAATCTTCTCAATAATCTCTCCGTACGATCAACTGCTCTATCGTACCTAGTTTTCAAGGTACGTCCGCTCTTTTCCAAGGCAGAAACTTCGCTCTTGGATAGCACGTCTCCTGCTGTTAGCACCAACTGACGGACTTGCTCGCCACAATGAGAAATCTGGCCGGAATGTTGTTCCAGATCATCCTTGATCTGTTTCATGGTATTTATCTGATTTCTAAGTTCTTCCTCCACTTCCCTGATGACGTCCTGAGTGGCTATACGATCCTCCACTTCTTCTATCCATTGCAGAAGTTTCGATAGAGTTTCATCGCAAATCTTGTATTTTTCTTCAACTGCTTGCTGGAATTTTCGTTTTGGGGAATTAATTTTTGGAGTAGGGGAGTTTCAGGAGGACAAGAGCGTTTGGGGAGAATATTTGGTTCACCAAATGCTCTTGCTGAGTACTCTAACCTACAACTAGTTGAGAAAAGCTGTTTTATGATGAAATCTTTCTCATTCCTTGTAAAAAACGCTAGATAGCGCTAGAGCACGAATAGTGTAAGCGAAAAAGTCCCTATAACCTATACACATGCACTCAAAAAAAGCTCACACAGAATGATGTTTGTTTTTGGTTAGTGAAAAACAATACAAAAAAAATACAAAAACAAAATTTACCTAGGTATAAAAAAACAAACCTGCAAAACTTAACACAATTAACACAAATGAGTAAACACGAAAAACTTTCGTGTATAAAACAAAAATAAATAAATAAAAAAAATCTTACCTCAAAGAAAATGTGATTTTTTTAAAAATTTGTTATTAAAATATTAATCGTGCAAGTTAAAAAATATTCTGAATGAAATGATGATGATGATATAGCTGATTGTTTCCAGAAATTACAGTCTCAAAAAATTAATTAGGAAAATATTACGACAGACTGTAATATCCAAAAAAATGAATATCAAGCAGAGGTTAAGCCAGTCCATAACCGTGCATGGGGCAAGTCTTATGCGCCTTTTTGCCTGCACTCGAGCGGCAGGAACACCACACAAAAATGAAAAGCCCCCTTTGGACATTGCTGCAAAAAATTATTATTGTTTTAAAATAATTAGAAAATGACGCTCTATCTTTTTTTGAAGAGGTAATGATGGAACATGCATAGAAGTCAGAAGCGAAAAAAAAAGCGGCTGGATACAAACAAAAAAAACAAACTTACCCTCTGTTCCGCAGGCAGGATCAACCCCCTGTCGAGGGCTTTCAAGAAATCTATGTTCTTTTTCTCATTTTTGTATAGGATCCTACCACCGACTGCGTCAATCAACTCTTCTTCAATTGCCGTTAAAAGTGTGCAGATTGTACCAGTTTCTGGGTCTTTTATAACAGTAGAAGATGGTTCAATCAAATTATCACCAATAGCATCGGTTAAGCTCAACCGCTTCCTATCTATTATCGAGGTAGTTTTAAAGGGATCATTAAAACTACCTGTAGTAGGATTGTACAGGCCGTAGTTTAAAGACTCTATCAGAGTAAATTCTTGCTTGGGAGTCATCAATAATCCACTATCGACAGCATCCGATAGACTATACAACTTTGAGGTAGCACTATCCAAGATGCTCCCTTTCTCAGCGTCTGCCAACCCCTTCCGAAAAGCTTCAGGAAGTTTAATCAATTTTTTTTTATTCGCGTCTTTTACTAAAGCAGAATCAGGATCAATAAACCCTAGAGTTAAAGAGTCTTTGATCGACAGAATTTCGTTGGACTGTGGATCAGTGAATTGTCCATTTGTTACGTTCAACATGTTTAATTCCACAGCCCGGTCGAAACTTAAGGGTTCTTTTTGGTAAATCGGCGTGGACTGGTCGTAATTTACTATTTGAGATTTTACTTTGCCAGTTAAAGGTTCGAAAACGCACGTTTTATTAATATGTAACTGACCGTCGCTAATCGCGTCAGCCACGGACTTAAACCTACCCGTTTGTAGATCTTTAATTACGGCTAATTCAGGGTTTATTAATTCAAATTTGATGGCTTCGTCTAAGGTGCACTCATGTATGGGCCTTGAAGTAGCTTGAGAGATAGTTTTAGCTACCATCTCGTCTTTAATTGGTTTTTCCAAAGTCACTAATAAACCTTTGTCTAGGGCAACGTCTAGATTATAGGTTTTCTTCGATTTGGGATCTAAAACTCTACCTTTCTCGACATCAACATTGCCATCATTGATTGCTTGAACCAAAGATTTTATAGAGTTGTTACTCAAATCTTTAAAACCGGTGGTTGACGCGTCTATAAAACCATTGCTTAAAGCTTGAGCCAGGTCGTAATACTCGCCATTAACTGGGTCGATGAATTTTCCAGAATCTGGACGATAGAGGCAGTTCTTAATAACTTCTTCAACTGTTAATAATCGTCTAACCGTTACTATCAAACCTTTATCTTTAGCTGTTGTTAAATCTATAGATTTCCCATTTGGTAGGTTGTATAGATTAGCTTCGTCATCGATTAGATTTGCTTGAACTGCTTCTGGAAGTTGCATATACCTATTCTGCCGCATATCTTTCACCAAAGACCACAATGGGTTAACCAGTTCGTGGACACACGCTTCCTTCAAATTGTATTTTCTACCAGTTGATGGATGCTCGAATATGCTTTCTTCTGAATGGTATAAACCCATTTCTATGGTTTCGTATAAACCAAAATTAGCAGTTTCGATATCGACTATTAAACCTAAATTAAGAGCTTCTGTTAAGGACATGACGACATCCGTGTTTGGGTCTTTAAAAGTTCCGTTTCTTTTGTCGATTATACCCAGTCGACAAGTATCGTTCAGATTCAATAGCTTCTTCGATTTTTTGTCAAAATAACAGGGTAGTAAAGGATTTATTATAAATCGCCTAATTGCTTCGTGCAACGTTATTTTTCGCTCGTTATTGGGATCGATGATTTTCCCTTCATCGTATAACCCTTGGTGTATTGCTCTTTGAAGAGAAACAGCAACTTTATTGTCTACTAAAATCCCTAGTTCAAAGGCCTCCTTGAGAGTAACAGCGTAAGACTCGCCTTTAGAGAAATCTTTAACATTTCCTGTATTCCCATCAACGTAATTATTGTGGATTGCTTCTATCAAGGTCAATTTTCGCCAAACTCCTGTGCGAGTGTCTTTAACGTGGACAGAACCAGGATCTATTAAGTTAGCATCAATTGCTTCCAAAAGAGTAAGATATTGACCACTCTGTGGATGCAAGAATAATTGAGAATCTTCATCGTAAACCCCTTTAGAGATTGCTTCACTCAGGCACATGGGAGTACCAACTTCCACTAAATAACCTCTCTCAAAAGCTTCAGAAAAATCTATTGGCTCCAGTTTATCGAAAACAACTACACCATCCTCAATGTCGATGAAACCTTCTTGAATAGCTCTTTCGAAAGTTATGGTTTCTTCGTCTATTGTTACTAGGGTTGTGAATGGATCTACAAATCCACGATCTATAGCCTTTTTAGCCTTCATCTTTTCCTTGTTTTTGGGATTGATGAATTCACCACTATTAGGGTCATACAATCCTTTAAAAACAGCTTCAGGCAAAGTAATTTGGTTCTTGTAAGGAACGATTATACCTCTATCTTGAGCCTCGTAAAGATTCAACTCAGCTTTACTAATAGGATCGATGATAACACCTTTTTCAGGGTCAACAATCTCAGCACCAATAGCCTCCTTTAACGTAACAATATCACTTGTTTTTGGATCCTTAATTGTCAATACATCTTCATCGACTATCTCCTCTATAATACACTGACCCAAAGTTTTATTAGTATTATTTATGATGAACAAACCAGTCTTCGTATCATAAACTTTGAAAGCTAAAGTTTGTTGCAGAGACCAAGGGAAGATTGTACTCAAAATATAACCTTTATCAAAAGCTTCATCTAAGGTTAATTGAGGGACTGTCAAAACCCCTTTTTCTGCATCTAACAAATTACTTTCAATAGCTTCGTCGATTTCTACGATTTTCTCGCGTTGATCGTCTTTGATTTTCGTAGTTTTCGGATCAATTAATTGAAAATCTATTGCTTTGCGAAGCGAAATTTCGTCGCCAGTCATGGGGTTCAGAATTAAACCAGTTCGTGGTGAATAATAGTTTAGCAAAATTGCTTGTAGGAAGTCCAAGATTATGGGTTTAGTTTGAATCAAATTCCTTTCCAAAGCCAAGTTTAATGGTACCAATTCTCCACTGGCGGTATCCTTGAGCTTCCCATCATACACGATTTTCTTCAACAAAGCTTCATCTAATTTAACAAAACTGCCTGCCTTTATATCTTTCACTTCGCTAATTTGGTCATCGATAATGTGTCTGCTAACTGCTTCTCCTACTGGCAGCAACTGCTTGGTCAAAGGATCAGTTATCTTGCAACTTTCCGGATCATATAACCCTTTATTTACAACAGCCTCCAAAGATATTGCTCTGGGCAAAGCCAAAATATAGCCTCGAACAAACGCCTCTGGAAACTCGAAAGTATTTTGTGTAGCAGTATTGACAATAACTCCCTTTTGTGGATCAACAATCTTCTGATCAACAGCTGCATAGTAAGGAACCAACTCCAGATTTCTGGGATCTCTGATAGTAACAGATTTTGGATTGACCAAATTTTGATTCAACGCTTCAAACAACGGTACGATCTCATTGGTCTCCGGTACCGTCACTTCCATTACTGCTGCGTTTAGTATCTTCCTATCAACTATTTCTTCTAACGTAAATCTCTTAGGTTTAGGTTTGGGCAAGTCCTCTTTATCGATGATCCACTTGATCTTAACAGCTTCAAAGAACGACACTCTCTTTCCAGTTTTAGGATCCACCATATAACCGTAGTTGGCATTGATCAAAGGTTTATTTAAAGCTTCATCCAGCGTCAAGTAATGTTGTCCTTTTTTACTTAAATCCCTCACCAAGATGTTATCCGTATTAAATATACCGAGAGTGCACAAAAACTCTTCAAAAGTAACAGTTTCATTGGCTTGGGGATCGACGAAACAGCCGGTTTCAATATCGTAATATCCCAATTCTGCCAACTTCTGAGGAGTTATTTCTTTGGATATGCGGATCAATCTAGGTTCTCTAGCAACTAAATTCACCAAATTCTTATTGATCACTTCAATGGTATCGTGGGGGAACACTTGGTAAGTCATTAGACCATCCTCGATGGTATACGGCAACTCCTTCTTATTAAACATGATCCTGCAAGCTTTTGGTATGATTTTGTTTTGTTCAACTGCATCCCCTATTGGTAATTTCTCGAAAACAATCTCTTGGATACTCTCTATTGGCTCCAAAGATGTGACTTCTTGGCTTAAACGCTTTGTCGACTTCACTTCCTTAGCCTTTTCTTTGATAGCTTCAATAGCAGCTTTTCCAGCTAATACAGGTACTACAACAGGTGCAGCCAACCCTCCAATAACAGCAATTAACCCTTTCTTTGCGGCGCTCTTAAAGTCAAAACTCTTCCCATCTTTATCCTTAACTTTACCAGTTTCTGCATCTATTAAACCTTTATCTAGGGCTTGCTGTACTGTTATCGGTTTTTGAGCACTTACATCGTATATTACTGATTGGGGATCAATAATTTCTTTCTCAACAGCCTGGACAAACGTTAATTCCTTTCCAGGTTCAATAGGGTCTTTGAATTTACTGGTCTGTTCATCATATAAAGTTTGATAAGCTTCTTCTATGTTCAGTTCAGTTGTCTCTGAAGTTTTTTGTGTCTCCGTGGTAAGAACCCCACCTTTCAATGCTTCCTCTATGGTTATTTTGTCACCGGACTCAGGATCGGTATAAGTACCTTCGTGTAAATCCAATAAACCCTTGTTCAACGCGTCGGTGAAAGTTAATGTTGATTTGGTTTCATTTTCGTCGACGATGATTCCTAATTCTTTTGCCTCATCTATTGTGTAAACTCTCCCCGTATTGACATTCTGAATTTCTGTGGTACTGCTCATGATGTAACCGGATAATAGGTGTAGAGTTTTGGTGGTGACTGTATGTACCGTGGTAACGGTATCGACAACAGTTGTGGTTGGTTCGCTCACGAGTAGATCATGTTCCTTGACGATTAACAATCCATTTTCTATGGCTTCCGAAATCGGTAGAATTTCTCCTGTTTTAGGGTTTGTAAAAACTGCATGTTCTTCATCTATCAACTTAGAATCCAACGCGTCTATTAGATTAATACCATCGGGACTAGCTGTGAATGGTAGCGACATGATGAAGTTCTCTTCAACAGCCTTATCTAGGGGAATCAGTTCTTTAGTCACAGGGTGAACAACAGCTTTTCTGTCGATGTCGATTAACCCCCTTTTCAATGCTACCTCAAACGTCATTCCTACAGGAGGCAAACTACCATCAGTAGTAGAAACAGGATCGAAAATTTGATTTTCCAAAGCCGTCCCCAAATCAACCGGACCTCGACTAGTTTGCACTGTACCCTTGGCACCATCAACAACCCCCTTGCCTAGAGCCTCGCTAATAGTGACTCTTTGCCCATCAGGCCCTACCAAAGTACTCAAAGGATCCAATATATCACACACCACAGCTTCCTTAAATGTTAGATGAGCTCCAGTTTCAGGGTGGACGATTTGTGAAGTGGCCGCATCTATTAAACCTTGACCGTACAATTCCGGTATCGACAAGCTTCTGTTTAAGGGTAGCAAAACTTCATCTGCTCCATTTGGGTCTAAAATACCTCTATCTATTGCTTCGTTGATTGTTATTACAACACCTCTTTGAGGGTCAAGTATTTTGCCTTGATCTCCGTCGATTTTGTTTGCTTCTAGTATGTCTTGAAGAGTACTACCTTCTGGTGCGGTTTTGTCTAGTAGTTTAGCTACTTCTTCGTCTATTATTCCTTTGGCAACAGCATCTTGGGGTTTCACAACTCTCTTGCGCATTTTTTGGAGTACCACCTTCCGTGCTTCTCTTTCCGGGCTGACAGAATGTCCTCTGCCGATTACAACTGTGTATTTTGGTTCTATGGTGATGCGAGCTCTGGCTAGCTCCCCAGGAGATCGTTCAGTTTCTTCTAAGTCGATGGTAGCGGTACTAAGTAGTTTGACCTTTTCTTGAGGTTTCTTGGTTTCCTCGGTCGTATGAGCTTTTTCTGAATCAATTATAGTTTGAGTTTTCAGTTTATCGTAGGCGTTTTTATTAATTACACCCTGTTCGACTGCGGTTTCTAATGATAGTGGTTCACCAGTATTCGGATCAATTATTTTGTGAACGTATTGTACTACTTGTTGGACTCCTATTAAAGGCGCACCGACTACTGTTAAGATGCCAAATTTAGCTGCATCTTTTAGACTAATTTTATGACCGTGTTTATCTGTGTATTCTCCAGTTTGAGGGTCCAAAACTTGGGTTTCTATCGCTTCGTTTACGGTGAGGACTTTACCAGTTTTTGGGTCTTGAATTTTGACCGCTCCTTCAGGTACTTTTTTGCCTAAAACTGCTTGTATAATATCCACGGATTGATTCGTTTTTGGGTCTATTACCAAAGCGGAAGATGGGTCAAAAATTGGTCCATCCTCGATTTGAATTGGTTCCAAATCTGATTGGGTTTCTTTGATTTCAACATAAGGAGCGTTTGTTGTTTCTGTAACCTCAACTTTGTACGGTTTCCCTAATTCTTTTGTCACTTGGATCAAGCGGGTTGGAGCTTGCTCAACTTCCATGGTGCTCTCCAAAATGATCAAATTTTTTTCTATCGCCTCTTTGACGTTGATTTTATCTGGGCCATAGTGGCCGGTTGCGTCCAAAATCTTCCGGTCCAAACTCTTCGCCAAACTAATTTTGCGTTTGTTAGTAGGATCCACCACCAAAGCAGAGTTCGGGTTGATGATTTTTATGTTGACACACTCCTCGAAGCTCACCAATCGGTCAGTGCCTGGGATAATGTACAGGCCAGTAATGGGGTCGAACAACTCTTGAGTAATGGCTTCGGACAGTGACCAACCTTCTGTTGGTAGTTCATAAACTTGACGCTCGTTTGCTATGAACTTTTCCGAGTCGATGAAGGGTTGCTCTATTATCGCAGTTTCTGTATACAATGTTGGTTCCTTTTTGGTAGTACTAATAGTTGCGGGTTCTATTTTAACCAAAGTACCTTTGGTTGTTTTTGGGTACGCTCCTGTGGTCTTCATACTTTCAGTGTCTGGAGCGATTTTTCCTTCATTTAAAGCTTGGGTAATAGAAATAACACTACCATCGACTGGGTTTGTAAACGTTTGTTGATTATTATCTATCAAACCGCGCTGGAGAGCTTCGGTATACGTCATGGTGCTTTTAGACAATTCCTCTGTCTTTGTGATCGTCACGTACCTTTGTACTACTTTGCTCGTAGTGTGGGTTTTAACGTTTATCATTAACAGGCTGTTTAATAGCGCAGCACCTTCGGCAGTAATCAAATTTTTCGCTATAGCGTCGTTAAGAGGTACTACCTTCCCTTTATAGACGAAATTCCCATTGGTAGGGTCAATGTATCCTTTAAAGACCGCTTCTAAAACGTTCAGTTCCTTCCCATCTTCGAAGATACCTACCTTTCGCGTCAGCAACTCGTACACCTCTGGTTTAACCTCGCCAGATGTTACACCATCGGATAACGAAAGCAACTTTCCACTCTTCAAATTGGTCACCAAACTACCACCAAATTTGCTACTAATATACCCTTTAGACCTTGCCGAATTGAAACTAATATAATCAGACTTATCGGGGGGTTGAAAACCGTCAATATCGAACACAGACTTTTGAGTTACGGAAGTTATGTAACCCCGGTGGACAGCTTCTGGTACTGATAGTAACTCGCCCGTCATGGAGTCCTTGAATTGTGAATTTGGGAGGATGATACCTTGTGCCATCGCGTCACTTAAAGTTAAGAACTCGTTTGTACGGGAATTCAAAACCGATTTAATTGTATCCGAGTCTAAAACACCCCGAGAAATTGCCTCCAATAAACTCAGTTTCGATTTTAATTTTGGTGAAGAGATTTTACCATCAGGGTCTATTAAATTCGAATCTACCACGTCTTTTAAAGTCATCGGTTTTACGATGAATTGCCTGCGCTTGGCTTCTAAGAACGGCATTTTCTCGTGAACCAGAACGTATTTACCTAATTTGGGGTTGATTACACCAGCTTGTACAGCTTGAATTACAGTAATCTTATTATCGTTTTTAGGGTCGACAATTTCCCTGACATCACCGTCGATGACGTTGCTTTTTACAGCTGCGTCTATTTGGTATTTGTTACCAGAATTCCTATCCACAATCCAACCCGTTTTTTCGTCTATCAACCCTTGATTAATCGCGTCAAAGAGACAAACAGCCCCTGTTTTTAATTTAACTTCCTTCTGCTGTAGAAGGTAGCCTTTTTGGTACGCCTCTTTCAAAGTCAACTTTTCCCCGCTTTCCAACTTATAACTTCCAGTGGAAGCATCAACTATACCATCATCAATTGCTTGGTTTATGGTGGAGGAATGTGTTACCTTCATCCGTTTTTCTGAAGGATCCAAATAACTCTGTTCTGCTTCATATATTTCTCTCTGTATGGCTTCTAGTAGAGTTAAGCTTCTACCGTTTTCGCTTATACCACACGGACTGAATAATTTCTCGTAGACCTTGGGGTCTATCAAACCAGCCTTTAAAGCTTCTTCTATGGTTATTTGAGTACCATCCGGAGAAGCGACGATTTTTCCAGTTCTCACATCAAGAATGTGCGAAGAAATTGCTTCTCTAATCGTCATGATTTCACCGGTGTATGGATTAATTATTCCCGGAATTTCTGTTAAATCTTCAGTGCCTATACCTTCATTGACTTTATGAACTCTCTTTAAAGATCTAATTTCATTAAATTGCATTGTGGAACCCCATGTCGTAGGGGGTTCTTGCGTTATCCTAGTAGATGTAGTAAATTTATCCGGTGGTCTCCCATTTGCTAGACTATCAACTTCTTCTACCGTTCTATTATTTGTAGATGAATCTATAACGACCGTAGAACCGTTTTCTTTCTTTGTTTGCACGTATCTAGCGAGGAAAATTATATTTTTTTAACATAAGTGGATGTTAAGGATGGGTTTTATGGCGATAATGCGGAAGTCAAAATAAGACTTACTGTTTGGTGTAATGGGCAGTAGAAGTGTACGAAACAGAGTGTTCCGTGGTGCTGCTCATGTGGAACTCTGACCTGAAGGTCCTTAAAGGCTCAGGCCTCATTTGTTCCACCAGTCTCTGCAAGAAAGTACCCGTTGCATGATTTTGTATAAAGAGCAGGAGTCATTGGGTTAAAGTCCCCAAAAACACACTACTCTTTGCACAAAATTTCTTTGTATATTTTAAGCATTAAAGTTCACTACCCTTGCCATTTTTATCTTTTATGTTCTGTTTACTGTCATAAACTTTTATTAATGTATTCGTAATCTTCTCACATTCTTAAGTGCACGTGAAGTTGTAAAGAAATTACGTTCTGTGAGAAGTTATTAATATTTATGTGGTGTTTGGAAATACAGCCCACTTAGAAGTGACGCCAAAAGTTCTTGATCTTGAAATATTGGTGTTCATTCAACTCCACAATACCCCGAGTGACTATTATTGAAAATGGGGTAAAAATGGGGTAAAACTGCAGTGAGTCAACTTTTCTTGAAAATTATCGTTCCAATCGATGAAGCAAACACCAATACAGAAATAATTGATACAGTAGCCCGTTTAACATTTCTTATTTACCTTGCCAAACATAAATTTACATAATGACGTAACTTATGTGTTTAGCAAGGCAGATGTGTTGCTTTATTAATTGCACTGGTTTTTACGAAAATAACAAGTCCTCTAAGGTCGAAACCGGACAGGGGCGGGTGTCACTTCCAAGAATACCACCCGCCAAATCGATAACACCGTCGGCGGTTCGGGTAGGTCAAGATTCGAGATTGTGGATGATGCTAGATTTCGAATTTCATCAAAAAAATAAGGGTTATACGATATTTAAATGGAAAAATACCATTTGTGACGTAAAAATTAATAGTTTAAGTGGGTAGTGAACTGAAATGAAAATTGGCAGTCCATTTGAATAACCAATTATTTTTAATGGTTAAAATACTAACCCAAGGTATTTTGCTCAACTCGTATTGAAAATTGTAGTTATCCATATCTGCCTGAGTCAGTTTGATAAAAAAATACAAGGTGTGCCGATAACGAACCACGTGCGATAATTACACGATATAATTTTCACGAAAAACGCATTTATATTTTAAAAACACTAATATTGATAAATGCCAGATTTAAAAAAAAAAAATATTATTATTAGCAACCAAAACGGAGGTTATATAAAAAAACAGAAATGTCATTTCCGTTGTCCGGTGCCCGCCAACAAACGACGAATACCACGACCGGTGATAAACTGAACGTCAAATCGTTTTCCTCGTCGACGACGTGTTCCGATCTCTGGCGCAAAAACTCGATTCGCTCGCACGTAAAAAAAATATTCATAAGGTGCTTATTTTTAAATTTGATCACACCAGGGCAACGATAATTGTTCACTTAAATAAACATTATGCAATTTGTGGGCCAGACACGTTCCCAAAAGAGTTCCTAGGTGCAGACAAAAATTTTTGGCCGACGTACCGAAAGGTCGAATACTGACCGCATATTTTCCTTGTGTGTTTTACACAACATTAGTTCTACGACAAAATTGGTCTTCAACGCCAAAAAACATCACATTTCCTGATTTTAACGCCACTGAACTATAAGGTTCAACAAATCTAAATTTAAGTATGACAATTACCTACGTACAACCGTTTTATTGCAAATTTAAGTGCAAGTACTCAATTTTACGATAACCTACAAGAACTCTATCGTCCACAATCAATTTTTCTTCAACTTATTTACAATACAATACGACAAGAAATGATGTCATTGCCGTATTTTTGCCATGATGCAACTTGACCACTTTTCAACGGTTTTTAATGAATTTTTCATGATCTACGTCATCTAGAATAGAAACCACAACAGGTATTTATTCCAAGAAATAAAACGATCGTTAAATTTTAAACGAGTTTAGTTTGATCCAATTGTTAAGTAGGCTTACCTGCCTACGATCATTTTGGCTCTTTCATTATAGAATAACCAAAAAGTGATCTACGAACAACCTGCAGACTATCATTAATCATCAAGATATGAAGGCTGATTTGCGGAGCTTCATGAATTGCAGAAACTATCCCATTTTGTTTGGAACACATCCAATTATCGAACTAAAACCCAAATTGGTACTTTCCCATCCCATCCTTGGCCCACAATTTCTCGCAGTTGCGAAAAAATTGGCAATAAATGCGTATACCAGGGCGGGGCGAATCAATAAAATAACAGTTTTGCAAGTGCACGAACAATATTAACAAGTGTAGGAAGCTGTTCTGAGTGGGTAGGTAAAGAAAACCTTGAAAAAAAAAACACTTCCAGCATTTCCATTTTCGAAAAGTACGTAGGCCAAGTGCTGATTTCGCATACACCGGACAGCAAATTTGGATTTAAATTATCAAAAGATTAACAAATTCTGATAGCGCAAATTAATACTCCAAAAAGTCAAAGATAAGATAAAAAATAAAACAATGTTAAAATTTTTCTACACTTGTAAACAAATTTATGCACAATGTTTATTTATATGAATTACCCAATAATGACTAATTTTCTTGTCAAATTAGAGTGGCGCAACATTCGTCCAGAAATTCGAAATAAAAGTAATGAAAACTTGAAATTACATATCTAATTAATTGTAATTAAGACATTTAATGATGTAATTAGCACCTAATTAATAGTAATAAAGTCCGCCAATATATAATTAATTAAATTTTGAAACCTAATTAGGGGTAATTAAGAGTAATTAGCATCTAATTAACGGTAATTAAGACCATTAATGACGTAATTAGCACCTAATTAGTACTAATTATAAATTCTGAAACCTAATTAGAGGCAATTAAGAGTATTTATCATCTAATTGACGGTAATTAGGATAATTAATGGCGTAATTATCACCTAATTAGTGGTGATTAACGATGAAATCCTAAAATTACGACCTAATTAACAGTAATTAAGCCTTGCCATCGCGTAATTGGCACCTAATTAATAGTAATAAAGTCTACCAATAAATAATTAATTAAATTTTGAAACCTAATTAGGGGTAATTAAGAGTAATTAGCATCTAATTAACGGTAATTAAGACCATTAATGACGTAATTAGCACCTAATTAGTACTAATTATAAATTCTGAAACCTAATTAGAGGCAATTAAGAGTATTTATCATCTAATTGACGGTAATTAGGATAATTAATGGCGTAATTATCACCTAATTAGTGGTGATTAACGATGAAATCCCAAAATTACGACCTAATTAACAGTAATTAAGCCTTGCCATCGCGTAATTAGCACCTAATTAATAGTAATAAAGTCTACCAATAAATAATTAATTAAATTTTGAAATCTAATTAGGGGTAATTAAGAGTAATTAGCATCTGATTAACGGTAATTAAGACCATTAATGACGTAATTAGCACCTAATTAGCACTAATTATAAATTCTTAACCCTAATTAGGGCCAATTATGGCGTAATTATCACCTAATTGGTGGTAATTAAGAGTATTTAACGATGAAATCCCAAAATTACGACTAATTAAGCCTTTCTATCGCGTAATTAGCACGTAATTAATAGTAATTAGGCCTCCTTAACACATAATAATGCAACTTTGGTCAAAATTTTTCATATCTCGATTGTAATTAAGAGTAATTAACAAAAGAATCGTGAACTCACCAAAGTGACGATGTCGCCCGGGCTCTTCACGGCGATTTCCTGCAGTCTGGCGTACAGCGAATCGATGAGGTACTGGTATCTCGCGTTGAGTTCGTCCAATTGCTGGGCCACGATGTCCGCGCCGCTGGGTACGGGTCTCGCGGTCCGGAAAGCGGTGTTCGCGTCCAGGGACGGTTGGGATTCGAGGAGCGCCTCTCTGAACCTCTGCAGTCCCTTGCTCCATATCTAGTGTTACGGTTAGAGGTTACGTTAGGTTTCTTGTTAGTCAAGTAAGTGCGAACGTGAGTTGATAAATTTAAAAATGGGGATGCTACTAAGTAAAAAGTACCCTTATTGTTGCATTCTGTGAATATTAGACATACACTGAAAGAATTATAGAAGCAAGAAATAGAGAAAAGAAGAAATTTGAATCTACTTTTCTAATTATGTTAATTTTGATACTAGCACTCCTTAAGAGTGCACTAATTAATTAATTAGACGCTCCAGAATACACTAATTGCACTGGTGACAGTCTTCAATTAGTCAAAATGTATGCATACACTAATTAATTAGTGGTAGAATGTATGTAATTAGCGATAATTAGTGATAATTAGCAAACGTTTTAGCTAATTAAAGATTCACAATCAGTGTATTCCCTAAAATTAAGCCAATTAATTTCAAATAATTATACCCGTTTAGTAAATCTTACTAAATTTTCACCAAATTAATGTTCTGATCGATGTAAAATGAGAAAATGTACAACAAAGAAATAATATACGAAATATGTCATTCACTCGTCCTCATTCGCAACCTAATTTGTCGTGAGAAATGTCGAGAAACTTATAATTAGGGACGGAATCACTAAACAGTGACATTTTACCTTTCCTTCTCTGATGAAGCGACCGCCATTTTGGTTCACCTGCTCGATGATCGGGGCTCTTTCGCAAACGCTATTGAGCAAATTCTACAAGGAATTTACACAAAATTATAATTACCACTATCACTAATAAAATTAGTGGTAATTAGGCTTCTCAACTTGCAATTAAGGTGATCGATTTAGTAATTCGTATGAAGTGAAGCTTAATTAGCACAAATTAAGATGTAATTATGATAAATTAGTATATGAACTCACTCTTGTGGCTTCTAAGTGATCTTTGGCGCGTTCTTTTATTGGTTGAAGCGTCTCTAGTTTTCCATAGTTGTCATCCAACCAATCGTCTTCATTTTGCTTTATTTTATTATAGTTTTTCAACAAGTTATAAGCCTGTTCGCAGCCCCTTAATCTGTCTACTAATTGGGCGCAAACGTTACTCCATCTACTATTCAATTTTTGAATTTCTTTATCCAGTCTTTCGACGTCCGCGTGAGGACCTCGTTGATTTGGACGGGACTTTTCCGTCAGACGCCTCGTGTTGTCGAAATCGTCGTTCAGTTGATCCATACAAATTTGTTGTTGACCAACAGCAGATTGCAAGCTCAACAGATCGTCGTGGACTGCTTCCAAAGCCTTCTCCGTATTTGGGAGTTCGTCAAACAAGGCAAGCTTATTTTCGAATTCCGAAATCACTTGAGAAGCATCGTCCATGCCATTCAGAACAATTTCGATACACTTCAAACGCTCTATGTACAAATTACTAGTGTTCCAGATGTACTTCCACTTATCGAGAACCTTTTCCAGATCTTTCTTGTGTTGCGGCGTCTTCAAAGTTATGCTACGGAATGTCTCTTTGACTTGCTCGATCTCGGGCTCAAGATTCTGAAGGCGAGATTCGAATTCCTTGTGTTCGAGCACGAGATGTTGAAGAGTGTCCACGTCACGCGGAAGAGGCGCCAGAACGCGCTGGTTGATTATGCGTTCCGCTTCGTCCAAAGCACGCTGCAAGGACGACACCTGGTTGTTGAAGATCCTCGTTTGATTCTTGCTTTCCTCTGTAATAAAACAAGGGTTTGCTAATTGGGAAACCACTAATTAGTGATTAATAGCTAATTAGTGGCTAATTAACACGAATATGAAGTAATTAGTAACTAGTATGAAGCACTAACTTCCTAATTAGAAACTAATTAAGTGTAATTAATTTACCTTCAGCACGCGCACGCTTTTCAAACTCGTCGAACAACCTGTTGACTTCATCCATCTCCCTCCTCAACCGCCTCAACTGAGGATCAGAAGGATCTCCTTCAGCCATCAACTTATCGGCGTCTTCATTCAGAGCTTTTCTGATCGCGTTTCTCTGCTCAGCACCAATCGCAATGAATTGGGGTAAATCCCAACCCTTGACAACTTTAATAGTGGCGAAAATCATGTTCTGACGCAACCTGAGGTGTTTCTTCTGCCACAACGCGATCGATCTGTCGTATTGCCTGCGTAGACGATCAGCAGCATCGAGGGCTTCTTTGTCCGGAGGCGGTATGACGAAGCAGACGCCAGGAACTTGGGCGTCCACACCCCTGTCGTTTGTCACACGCCATTTTATGCGACCCGAGTTGTCGGACAAGGTGCACTCCTTGTTCTTTTCAATAGAGAACTGTGGGAAAATTGCATAAGAATCAATTTCACTGCGTAATTAGAACATAATTAAGTGTAACCGGGTCGTAATTAAGTGTAATTAGGACGTAATTAAGTGTAATTAGAATATAATTAAGCGTAATTAGGACTAATTAAGTGTAATTAGGACATAATTAAGCGTAATTAGGACTAATTAAGTGTAATTAAAACTAATTAAGTGTAATTAGGACTAATTATGTGTAATTAGAACATAATTAAGTGTAATTAAGGCATAATTAAGTGTAATTAGAACATAATTAAGTGTAATTAGAACATAATTAAGCGCAATTAGGTCATTTTAGTGCACAACAAAATTTTTTCATTGAAAAATTTCGCAAAATAAAAGTAATTTGACGTAATTAAGGGTAATTAGTGCCACCCCAAGTTCTTATTCGGCCCAATTTCTCTACTTACGTTGTTCTGCTTGTAGTTGCAGATGGCGACAACAGTGAGAGGTCTTGTTACGGGTTGTCTGCGTTGCTTCAAAGGCACTATCTCTGTGGATCTCGCGCACAAAGCTTGGACTTGGTCTCCAAAAGTTTTCAGCTCGTCCCTTAAAGTCTGCATCCCTTGGATCAGTCGTTCTCCGTGATCTAAAGAGAAGTCTCCTTGGCTGAATTCGCTGTTCATAATGTCATCTTTTCTGTGGTTTTAAGGGGATATTAGAATTGTATGGGTGATGTTCAAAGAAGGAAATACTCACTCTTTGAGCCATTCTTCTGCGGTAGCAATATCTTTGAAGAAAGTTTGGTAATTGTGGGCGTGCCTCAAGTGTTCCTCGAGGCAGTGAGTGAGTTGCAAAAGCCAGGCCCATTGGGCTTGCATGGCTGCCATGTGAGCCTCAATAACTTTACTGGCTGGGTGATTTTGGAGAACCAGAGATTCACCGCGTTCTTGGACAGCACCGAATTGAATTTCGCGTTTTTCTAATTCACTCATCAAAAACTGGAAATATGGAAAGAAAAATTTATTTCTATGGAAGTTTTATTAGGCAAGAGATGATTTTTTTCTTGAGAAGCACAACGAAGAAGACAATAATTTTGAATACGAAAAGCGTGCAAATACTCAACGACAAGTGTTTACTAATTTTGTTTTACCTCGCAGCCGGATCCGAAATTACGCTGCAAAAATATCAATTTTGAAGCCAAGTAGTTTTTGAAACAAAAAAAAATGGAAGAAACAGGCAAAACTTACCTCGTAGTATTTCTCAACGGATTGGACGTTGAGCTGGGTGTCTGACCAATCCCTCGAGACCTCAGCATCTTCTTTTTCGTTTAACCAGTTCAATTCATTCGTGGCTGATTGGATAAAATCGAGCAGGGAATCTAAGTCGGTCATTCTCGTGGTGGAATACGTAAGCAACTCCGTGTAAACCTTCTGGAGCTGGCTCAGATGATTTTGGTAAAGCGACAATTCTTCACCGCTGAAATATTGTTTTGCTTTGACACAAGATTCCACTTTACTATGGAACTGGTCAATTTGTTTGTGTTCCCGTTGATGGATATCACGCTCTGTCTTGATAGACGGTAAGTCTGTACCGTAATCTGCTTCTTGTAACTGTTTCTAAAGGAAATAAGAAGCAAATTGGTGATGAGACAGTGGTTAATTACCTCAACACTGGCACATACCAACTTATTTTTGCACCATTCGATGGCATCTTGTAAACCACGGAAATGTGGATTGGTATCCACATTTCTGGTTTCCTGGACGGTCCTAATGTGCTTGGTGACAGTTCTTTCTTCCACGGGGAAGCTGATTTTATCCAACGGCCCCATGATTTTGTGATGCAATAATTTCCTTAAACTAACCCAACGCTCGTGTAATTTCTTCACCCTTTTGTCTAATTCGGGGGCTTGAGGATAACGACCGTTGATCAGAGTATGGACATCAGTACGCAAATTCTGGATATGATCCTCAGTAATACCCAAATCAGCGTCAATCTGATCAGCAATCTTTTTAGCTTCCAATGGATGTATTCGGTCGATTCTTCTGGATTCGTTTTCGATTTTTCTTTCAATTCCATCAAGATTCGCGTCGGTTTGCTTGATTTCTCTATGGACCTGGATGATAACACAAAAGGAAGTCTAATTACACGAAGTAATTAAGAGTAATTAAGACTTTTCGGGGTATAATTAACCAAATTTCAATGCATATGTCCAACTTTTGGAACACACTGAAAGTAATTAAAAGTAATTAACTCTAATTAAGGCATAATTAGTGGAAATTAAAGGTAATTAGGCATTTCTTGTTAAACAACTATAACATATGAGCAATTTTTCAGCCAAATAAGAAGTAATTAGTTTGTAATTAACTGCATAAACAAGTAATTAGACATAAAAAATTTTATAAAAGAAAAATTACATGTAATTAAAATTAATTAGTGGTAATTAAGGGTAATTAGTTCCATATTTGTGTAATTAAGGACGAAAATAAACTATAAAAACTAAAATTTCATTAAATTAAGAAAATTAAGGAATTTCGGTGCATAATTAACCAAATTTCATTGCATATGTTGAATTTCAGGAAAATGCTGGAAGTAATTAGAAGCAATTAACTTAACTAAGAAATAATTAGTGGAAATTAATAGTAATTAGATGCATAAGCGAGTAATTATAGAAACAAATAATTTTCTGAAACAAATATTTCATGTAATTAATATTAATTAGTCGTAATTAAGGATAATCAGTGGAAATTAAAGGTAATTAGGCATTTCTTGTTAAATAACTTTCACATTGTGAGCGATTTTCCAGTAAAATTGGAAATAATTAGTCTGCAATTAGCAATAATTAGCTGCATAAATGAGTAATTAGAGAAATAAATATTTTTCTACAAGAAAAATTACATGAAATTAAGATTAATTAGTCATAATTAAGGGAAATTAGTTCCATATTCGCGTAATTATGGACGAAAATGAACTATGAAAACTAAAACTTCATTAAATTAAGAGTAATTAAGGAATTTCGGTGTATAATTAAGCAAATTTCAACGCATATGTTGAATTTCAGGAATATGCTGGAAGTAATTAGAAGCAATTAACTGTAATAATTAAGAAATAATTATAATTAGTGGAAATTAATAGTAATTTTATGCAAAAGCGAGTAATTATAGAAACAAATAATTTTCTGAAACAAAGATTTCATGTAATTAATATTAATTAGTTGTAATTAAGGGTAATTAGTTGTAATTAAGGGTAATTAAGGGTAATTTCAAGGCATATGCCCAATTTCTGGAATATACTGAAAAAAATTAAAAGTAATTAGCTCTAATTAAGGCATAACTAGTGGAAATTAAAGGTAATTAGGCATTTCTTGTTAAAAAACTTTCACATTGTGAGCGATTTTCCAGTAAAATTGGAAATAATTAGTTTGCAATTAGCAATAATTAGCTGCATAAATGAGTAATTAGAGAAATAAATATTTTTCTACAAGAAAAATGTACATGTAATTAAGATTAATTAGTCATAATTAAGGGAAATTAGTTCCATATTCGCGTAATTAGGGACCAAAATGAACTATGAAAACTAAAACTTCATTAAATTAAGAGTAATTAAGGAATTTCGGTGTATAATTAAGCAAATTTCAACGCATATGTTGAATTTCAGGAATATGCTGGAAGTAATTAGAAGCAATTAACTGTAATAATTAAGAAATAATTATAATTAGTGGAAATTAATAGTAATTTTATGCAAAAGCGAGTAATTATAGAAACAAATAATTTTCTGAAACAAAGATTTCATGTAATTAATATTAATTAGTTGTAATTAAGGGTAATTAGTTGTAATTAAGGGTAATTAAGGGTAATTTCAAGGCATATGCCCAATTTCTGGAATATACTGAAAAAAATTAAAAGTAATTAGCTCTAATTAAGGCATAACTAGTGGAAATTAAAGGTAATTAGGCATTTCTTGTTAAAAAACTTTCACATTGTGAGCGATTTTCCAGTAAAATTGGAAATAATTAGTTTGCAATTAGCAATAATTAGCTGCATAAATGAGTAATTAGAGAAATAAATATTTTTCTACAAGAAAAATTTACATGTAATTAAGACTAATTAGTCATAATTAAGGGAAATTAGTTCCCTATTCGCGTAATTAGGGACGAAAGTGAACTATGAAAACTAAAACTTCATTAAATTAAGAGTAATTAAGGAATTTCGGTGTATAATTAAGCAAATTTCAATGCACACGTTGAATTTCAGGAATATGCTGGAACTAATTAGAAGCAATTAACTGTAATTAAGAAATAATTAGTGGAAATTAATAGTAATTTGATGCATAAACGAGTAATTATAGAAACAAATAATTTTCTGAAACAAATATTTCGTGTAATTAATATTAATTAGTTGTAATTAGTGGTAATTAAGGGTAATTAGTGGTAATTAAGGGTAATTCGTTGTAATTAAGGGTAATTAGTCGCACATTTGCGTGATTACTGACGAAAATGTGGATTTGGATGATAAGGAAGCCTAATTACATGAAGTAATTAAGACTTTTCGGTGAATAATTAACCGAATTTCAAGGCATATGCTCAATTTCTGGAATACACTGGAAGTAATTAAAAGTAATTAACTATAATTAAAGAATAATTAGTAAAAATTAGTAAAAATTAAAGGTAATTAGGCATTTCTTGATAAACAACTTTAACATACGAGCAATTTTCCAGTAAAATTGGAAGTAATTAGTTTGTAATTAACAGTAATTAGCTGCAAAAACGAGTACTTTGATAAATAAATAGTTTTCTAAAAGAAAAATTACATGTAATTATGAACTAATTAGTCGTAATTAAGGGTAATTAGTTGCATATTTGCGTAATTACAAACGAAAATAAACTTCTAAAATCAAATTTTCGCGTAATTAGCCGTAATTAAGAGTAATTAGGCCGCGTTTGCTTTACAACTTCAAGATATTGGTCAAAATTAAAGTAATTAGCAATGAAAAACTACTGTACCTTTTCGGCTAGGCGCTGGAGTCGTTCCATCCTCTTGACCTCCTCGGCAATGTGCCTGTCCCTTTCTTGGTAGGCGACCATGAGCTTCTGCCAGTTTCTTTCGATGTTATCTATCCTCAACTCTGGTTCTATATCGATCTCTCCGATGCTAGAGAAATATTTCTCCAGCTCGTTGTACATTTGAGTTAGATAGGTTTTATCTCTTTGTCTGGGTGGGATTTCGTCTGTCCTAAACCTGGAAGATTCGGCTGCAAGTTTCTTCATTTCGATGAGAGTTGGAGGGAAGAAGCGGTCTTGCATCAAACTGTATTTTTCTCTGATCCACAGATGGAGAGATGAGGCGATCTTTCGATACTCCTGTACATGTTCCTGGGCGGCGGAGTCGTATAAGGGATGGATTGGGGGTGGTTCTGGGAATACCTCGTGGAGGGAAGAGATGTAAGTGATGAGGGATTTCTCATCGGGTTGGTGAGTATCTACATCTGGAAGAAATGGTTAATTCACGAGGTGAAATCATTTTGGGAAACTTTACCTTCCGGATCTAGCAATCTAGTGACACCATATTCTCTTTCCGCTACATAGAAAGCAGTTTCCATTCTTTCTCTGGCGTGCTGAGTTTTCGCCGATCGCCAGTCCACAAGGTCTGGCCTGTTCCTGTGAATGATGGCACTGAAGGCCAGGCCATCCCTCCAAGACTTCGTGAAGTCCTGAACGTGAACACCGGGGTATTTGTGGGTGGTGCGTTTGGCCCATCGCAAAAGGTAGTCCTTCGCGGAGACGTTTTGTTCGGTTCCGACAATATCCGAGATCTGAAAACGAAAAAGGGAACAAATCAAGCTCGAGTCTTGTTAAAATCATTTCCCACTTCCTCAAGACGAGTCTTATTGAACTAACGTTCCTGAACAAAGATCAGCATACAATTACCGTCGGATGTAGTGTAAGGCATTTCTCTATTTTATTATAATCATTTATGGTTTGTTAATTTTTAAACCGTGGCGAGATGGAGCGCTTTTTTCGGACCTTCCATTTCATGAGAACCGAACACGGTGGATTAAACTCGATTTTAGAATATTTACGGATTTTAAGCAGACTCTTGATTTCTTAGGTCACCGCTTTCTGCATATTTTCTTTGCTCCTCTTCTAAACAGCTTGTTTGATTGACTTCCATACAAGCAGTGTCATTTTTGCAATTTTTACGATCAAACGTCAAAGTACGTTGCCAAACTGGTTCAGATCTTATTGAGCAAGCTGTTTTCCAGCAAAACACTTAACATGTTTACACCTCTCCTATAAATGGTCATCTCGGTCTCGACAGACAAATCGAAAGTGAAAACATCTGTTCCCTCAATTATATTAAATGGTAATACCACTTATTGTTTACGTTTTGTAATTTGACATTGACATAGATATCGTACCACGCCCCTCCCACCTCTACGCATATGCATACTTTAACCTGTAAGTATTTTTTTTAGTGTTACTTCAACCCACACAAGAATTTACGAAAAAACAAATAAATAAATCATACGGTTATTGGAAGTTAATAAACAGCAAATCTACAGTAAGTGGTAAACAAAAGAACTTGCAAAAAAAATCGTTATTTTACTAAACAGGGAAACAAAGATATAAGGCGATCAAGTGGGAAATTATTCGGAAATGTAGGAAAGCGAAAGAGCAATGGATCGATAATAAATGCAAAGAAGTGGAAGATAAATTCGAAGCAGGAAAGACTGATGAAGCATATAAAATAATTAGGAGAAATTTTAGAGAAATTGGATCTAGTACCAAAAACATTAGAAATGAGGCAGGAGATATCCTAATCGGAAGTGGGGAGAAGGCAGATAGGTGGAAAGAATATTTAGGAAACTTATATGCGGGACAGGAAGTGCAAGATATATTAGAAAGCGAAAGCAGTGTAGAGGGGGATAACCTAGGGAGTCCTATAATGAGAGAAGAGTTTGAGATAGCACTAAAAAGTTTAAGGAATAATAAAGCACCAGGTATAGATGGCTTGCAGGCAGAAATCTTAAAGTGCGCAGGTCAAGAGGTAATAGATCGTTTATTTAAACTAGTTAGTCGCATATACCTGACAGGCGAGATTCCAGAAGATTACAAACGGAACATCATAGTAGCTTTGCCAAAAAGAAAAGGCGCGGATAGATGCGAAAATTTTAGAACTATCAGTTTAACTTCCCATGCGTCAAAAATTTTAACTAGAATTGTGCAAAGAAGGATGGAGAAAAAGGCGGAAGAAATATTAGGAGAAGATCAGTTCGGATTTAGACGAAATAGAGGAACGCGCGAGGCCATTCTAGCTTTACGAGTAATTATAGAAAAAACGATAGAAAAGAGAAAGAGCGTCTATATAGGATTTGTAGATTTAGAAAAAGCCTTCGACAACGTAAAATGGGGGAAGATGTTCGAAGTGCTGAGAAAGGTAGGGATGAAATACAGGGACAGAAGAATAATACATAATCTCTACAAAGAGCAAAAGGCAGTTATAGAATGTGAGCAGGAACAAAGGGAAGTAGATATCCGGAAGGGAGTGAGACAGGGATGTGCATTGTCACCTCTAGTTTTCAACTTATATATCGAAGATGCGATTAATATTGTTAAGGAAAGAACAGCCTCAGGGATCAATGTACAGGGCCAAACTATTAACATGCTCAGATTTGCGGATGATATAGCAGTGTTAGCATCTAGCAAAGAAGAATTAGGAGCGGCTTTGAATGAAATGGAAGCAGTTTTGACACAGGGCTTCGGCATGAAAATCAATAAAAAGAAAACTAAAATTTTGGTATGTAGGGGATGTGAAAATAGAACTAAAATGGAAATACAAATTGGAAATGAGAAGATAGAGGAGGTCGCGGATTTCTGCTACTTAGGAAGTAAAATAACTCAAGACGGTAGGAGCACTAAAGATATAAAACAAAGAATGGCGCAGGGCCGAGTTGCGTTTAACAAAAAGAAACAACTGTTATGCTCGAGAACGGTTAATATAGAGACTAGGAAGAGACTCTTAACGTCGTATGTATGGAGTACGGCATTATACGGGTGCGAAACTTGGACAATAGGAGAAGCGGATAGAAAAAGAGTAGAAGCGTTTGAAATGTGGTGCTACAGACGCATGATGAAGATACCGTGGATAGATAAGGTTAGCAATAGGGAAGTATTAGAAAGAGTTGGGGAAAAGCGAAAGGTATGGAAAACAATAAAGAGTAGGAGAGATAGGATGGTAGGACACCTTCTAAGACACGAAGGAATAGTTTGCGACATACTAGAGTCAGAGATAGGAATAAAAAGAGGTAGGGGTAGGCCTAGATTAGACTACTGCTCTCAAATAGTTAGGGATGTAGGATGTTCTACTTTTAGGGAAATGCGTAGGTTAGCCCAGGATAGAAAAGAATGGAGGTACGCGTCCAACCAGTCTTCGGACTGAGAACCTTATGATGATGATTACTAAACAATTTTACTGTAAAATTATTTGAACACATCACGTATACAATGGGTACAGTAATTGAGGTATAAGTGGTTTAATTGAGTTAGAAGCAGTGACGTAGTTTAGGTTACTATTATTATTATTTGTTTCTATTTTTGTCTTTTACTGTAAACCCTGCACAAACGAGTCGCCACTGGTAGCAACAATTCAAAAAAGTCCACGTCCAATTATCACCTGTTACTTTATTACCTCAAAAATTCTTTAAAATAATTTAAACATAAGGTAACAAATATTTGACTCCTACACAAAATTTAAGTATGTAAACAACTGTAATAACAAACGAAAATTAACAATAATAGGGCACGGGAAAGCGCAATTATAATAAACCTAATTACAGTACGTCAGAATTAATTATGTATTTTAATTGATAATTTTAGTCAACGAATTTTTTGTTGGTTTATAGCTTTCATGGGGTAGAAATTAAAACCAGGTGGATTTATTTGTTGAAATTACAAATAAAATTCCATATTTTCAAAACTCGACAACTTCCAGGAAACACGAACTCAACAAAGCAGCAAGGAAGTGAGAGGCTCAACACTCTAATAATTACAGCTGTCTGATTTATGGCTTGAGATGTTTCAATTTAAGAGAAACACGATTTTCATGTTATCTCGTCGGTAGAAAAAAACTGTTATGCATTGCCTCTTTTTTGTTGTTCATACAGAGTGCTCCACAGCGAGTAGTCTACTAGACGTATTTAATGATTTCGATAAAATTTCTGAAACTCGAAGGACCAATGTATTATTCGTATACCTTGACTCTCTTAGGTTGCACCCCAGAATTAGAAATCTCAACAGACTCCTCCCTACATTTCAAAGACCTGGTGGCGCCTCTCCTCGTCAAATCCTCAGCAACAGCTTTTTCCTCCCCTCTAGTCAAAGTAGTCACTTTTCTCACAATCCTGGTCGTTATCCTTCGATATCCATCATCGTTTTTCTTGCTGGTTTTAGTAGACTCTATGGAACTACCTAAAACCTCAGTTGACAATCTTTTATTGGTAATAACTGCTTGTAAATTTTGTATTTCCTTGGGGTTTGAGAAACTAGTGACAATAGGAGATCCTGTGGGGGATTGAGACGGTCTATCTGTAGTCCCTTGCACAAAAAGGCGGTTTGAGGTAGCAGAGGTATGCCCTTCTTTCACAAACCGATACATAGACATTTTTCACTTTCACTGTCACATACGCAGGAATATTTAAAGTAAATCCGCAAAAACACGCAAACTAATAAAGAAAACAACCGTTGTTGACATTCACTGAGCGAAGCGAGGAGTGGTACAGGTGTTACGTCAGGTGTGCACTGGCAGAAACTGACGATCCTCGCGATGTAGATACTTCAGCCTTGTGCGGATTCAGACTTTTAAGTGTGGGCGCCAGGGCCGGACGGAGGCGGATTTTCGAGCCCCGAGTGAAACGTTTATCGCCAAAAGCGACCTACTTGACCGTGAACCTACCATATGTTCCATACAGAGGAATTTAGATGTATAAGTGCTACCTCCACCCCATAAAATAATTAAAAAATTTAAAAAAATACACCTACCATCAGATAATGAATGAGTTTTTCACACAGTTACGCCTAACTATCAATTACCTACTAAAACAACACAAGATCCATTGCGTAGATTAATCCTGATAAAATTGATAAAAATAATTCCTATGTTCTAAGATAACTTTCTAATTTTAACTGATAGTCTACAATTACAAAACCAGGTTGAAGTTTTTCTTCAATTGCACACTGTATAACAGTAAATATAGTCAACCACATTCTATAATCTTGTTTGCAGAATATGTTCCGGTTTCTATTGCTAATTTTAAAAAGCTTCCTACTATGTATTCCCCACAAAGATAATTCATACGGCCTCCTATTAATATGCCAATGTTTTTGCATGTATGTCGGCTTTTAATAACATTTGACCTCCAGGTTCCTCATAATACAATTAAACGCCAATTAAGTGTTATCAACTTAAGTAATAATTATACTAATAAAGAAGCGAAGCGACAAAATAAAAAAATTCAAATTCAAACTCAGGTACAAAAAAGAAAAAAATTAAATTACGGTCCTTATAAGCCGAAAACAATTTTTTTAGGCGATAGGTACCGAGGTGTAGCCAACGAGAACATCACCTGCAGACCGGAAACGTGGACGTCAGCCAGGACAGGTATGGCCGGAAACGGTTGATATCACACGAGGCATATAAGGAACTGTACCGTGCACAAAATACAGTGTGTCGAACAGAATACTGCACGTTAAACTGGTTAGCTGCCTATACCAGACAGATATCCCAGAAGATCACAAACGGAACATCACAGGTACTTTGCCAAAAAGGTGCGAACATTTTGCAACGATTAAACCAGAAGTCTTTGATATAAAATTCATTTTGTCCTGTTCGCGGTAACATGATAAAAGACATCTTTTTAATACAAATTTGTTTAAATTACAGACGAATTAAAAGTCGAGTATCTCTGGAAAGTTCTCACAAGAATTCGCGATTTCGAATAAGACCACGAAGCGACCTGTTCGTGACCTCTCATTACATTTCGTGTCTAGAACCGCCGTATCTTGTCTACTTCCAGTATCTCTAAATTGAGCAGAGATGCAGGTCGTTCCTCAAGAAATTTGCAATGTTCTAATAATCCAACATAGAAACAGGAACTTTTCCTAGCATTTTTAGTCGAATCAACGAAAATAAAATTTGATTTCCTCAATTTCTGTACTACTTTCTACACATTCTCAACCCACCCAGTTCACCAGCGTTATTTTTTGACCCATATTTGGTCGTGGGCGATGACAACCAAGAGGCGTCTGCAAAATTATAAACCACGCGCAAAATATCGCTCGTTTTAGTAAAACAGGTCGAGAATTGCGCCCACGAGACAAAGTAAACCTGTGAGATTTGATAAGTAAATAAGCAGAATACCTGTCGGTGTATTTTTTGATGGTGACATCATGGGTACGTCATAGACGGCTATTTAAGGTTAATAAATGTTTAAGAAACTCCTGTTTGGCGTGGGTGAAGTTGAGATTCGACCAGTTCTTGTCCCCTAACCGCAATAAAGGCTTCTATTCTTTGTAATGCAGAACATAAATTGACAACCCCATCATCATCATCATAAAGTTTTCAGTCCGAAGACTGGTTGGACGAGTACCTACATCCTTTCCTATACCTAGCTAACCTACGCAGTTCCCCAAAAGTTGAACATCCTACATCCCCAAATATTTGAGAGCAGTAGTCTAATCTGCTCCAACATCTACCTCTTTATTCCTATCTCTGACTCTAGTATGTCGCGAACTATTCCTTTGTGTCTCAGAAGGTGTCCTACCATCCTACGATCCTATCCCCTATTCTTTATTGTCTTCCATACTTTTCTCTTTTCCCCAACTCTTTCTAATTCCTCCTTATTGTCTATCCACGGTATCTTCAACACCCGTCTGTAGCATCACATTTCAAACGCTTCTACTCTTTTTCAATCCGCTTCTCCCATTGTCCAAGTTTCGCACCCATAGGTATAATTTCGTACTCCATACATGCGTCTTTAAGTGTCTCTTCCGAGTTTCTGCATTAACCGTTCCAGAATATAGCAGTTGTTTCTTTTTGTTAAACAAGTACCTAGTACCTACGTAGCGTAGTTTTTTGATTCGCGTGAGTTGTATTTGTTTCCGTTTTTTTAAAAAATTTCTAATCCGTTATAAAGCTGTTTTCCTACCCAAAGGACTTGTACCTTGACGCAGTTCTAGTAATACTGGGACGGGTGGGATGGCTTGCGCGCTTCAATGATCTAAAGAGCCGAACCATAGGTTTAACCATATTGGAGGGGTTTTTATTTGAGAAGCCAGACTAAATCAAGTCCCTGAAAGGGGGCAGCAACTCTTTCAGTAATCATAGTGGCAGAGATCGTGAGGGTCGGTATGGCACTGTGATACACACTACTGCGATGTGGAAGGCAACGGGAAACCACCACATTATTATATCCCTGGTACAGCGTATTTCGAATTTATGATGATGGCACTTTCTGGAGTAAAATATTCCGGAGGTAAAATAGTCCCACATTCGGATCTCCGGGCGGGGACTGCTTCGGGGGGAGTCATCAGAAATGATAAGTGTAACATCTCACGAGTAGGCCTGCGACTTTTTTCGATATATCGATTTTGATATCGATATATCGATATATCGAATAACGATACCGGGATGTCGATATATCGAAATATCGATATTTCGATATATCGATATTTTTATGTCGATATATCGATATTTCGATATATCGATATTTCGATATATCGATATTTCGATATATCGATATTTCGATATATCGATATTTCGATATATCGATATTTCGATATATCGATATTTCGATATGTCGATATTTCGATATATCGATATATCGATTTAGCGCGGTGTCGACGTTTTACAATGATTTTAATAACTTCTGGTACCGGAAACCGTTGAGCCTACGTCGAGTTTTTTCAAGTAAAGTTTGCAACAGTAAAACCTAAACCATAGTTGCAATGTGAAAGTGACTGAATTACATTAATTTTATGCCGCATGTAGGATACAATTTCAATCCTTTAACTGTGCCCTAACTTGAAGCATACTTGAAGAATAGCTGAATAATTCTTTAGATTAGAAGCGTTGTTTTGAAACTAAATTCAAGAGGTATAACCTCCAGTATCAGTATCAATCAGTTCATTGTGTCTCTATGTACTATTAACAGCAAAAGTGGTCTTCCACTTTACGGTTCAATTCCGCTTAAAATGCCATAACCAATTACGTTCTGAGGTAAAAAAAACCTTAGCAACTGTCCGCCAATTAAAGTTTTGAAGGCGGACCTAAACAATTTTATTTGAATGACAACAAAAAATTTGTTAGCCTTGCACTAGTAAACAAAGGGCATTCATCAAAGTATCGAGATCGGATAACGAAAAATCACATCGTCTATGGGGAGCGGGGCTGACGAAAACATAACAACGTCCGGCACAAACGATTCACATCGCAAACTGAAACTAACACCACTTTTGCTGATAATAATACATACGAATAGCGAACAAGGTTTGCTTAGAATAAATAGATCAGATCAAACATTATTTTGCTGTAAATATACAGGACAGCCACCTGGTATGGGACTCGAACTTGCCCGAACATTGTTGGAACTATCCAGTATCATTAGAATCTCATAAATAATTAATGAAGTCGATATATAAGTATGTTTCGTTCTTAATATATAGAGCTGTACCGCACTGGTCATTCAGAACGAAACAATGTTTGGTCTTATTTTTGGTTATATGACTACAATAAAAAATCGTACTTAGCCATTTTTCAAACTAAGGGGCCTCCTTTCAAGTATTGCTGGCGGGGTGGGGAGGCCCCAAATTCTAATCACGCCACTGAATTCAATATTGTTTGTGACCTGGAGTTTTCGCTTTGTCTTATTATCCTTCAACATGCACCCAAGCCTTCAGGTGACAATAAATTACTCCCACCCTAAAATTTGTCTTATTTTGGAGAAGAATTAATGGACTACTTACATCAAAATGGAAAGTGTGACAATTACAGGCAGGAGTAAGACGTTTCATAATGAGCACGGAATATTTCTTTCTGATTGATAGAGCCAGTGGCGGACATATTGGGTTTTCCTACTGGGTAGGGGTAAATACATATTCTAAAACAGAAATGAATAGCTGAATAGCTTCTTCCATAATGCATGCGGTCGTGTGGAAACCTAGCAACTCTGCCTAATTTTTGATATTATTCGTCTTACGTTTAGTAACAAGCACCAACTTTTACGTTGGACAGTTTTCTAAGAAATCAATATAAGAGTTTTCCTCCTGTTGCACACTCTTTTGGACACGCACTGTATAAGTATCTATCAAAATATCGATATTTCGATATGCCGATATGTGGATATAACGATATGTCGATATTTCGATATATCGATATATCGATATTTCGATATATCGATATATCGATATTTCGATATATCGATATATCGATATTTTGATATATCGATATTTCGATATATCGATATTTCGATATATCGATATTTCGATATTTCGATATTTCGATATATCGATATATCGAAATATATCGATATTTCGATATATCGATATATATCGATATCTTTTTGATATCGATATTCGATATCAAATTTTCAATATCGCGCAGGCCTACTCACGAGTCGGAGCGTGGAATGTTAGAAGCATGAAACAACTAGGAAAGTTAGAGAATTTGAAAATTGAGATGGATAGGTTAGCATTAGACGTAGTAGGTATTAGTGAAGTGCGATGGCCAGAAGCCGGAGACTTCTGGAGCGGAGATTTTAGAGTAATACACACAGGATCTGTAGGAGGAAATTCGGGAATAGGAATTGTTATGCGGAAAAAAGTAGGGCAGAGTGTAGAAAATTTCTTACAGCAAAGTGACAGGGTAGTTATGGTTAGGTTAGATTCGAAACCTGTAAAAACAGTAATAATACAGGTATATATGCCCACTTCTAACTACAGTGATGAGGTCGTAGAGGCAGTTTATAGTGATATTGAACATGTGCTAGATTTTGTGAGAGGACACGAAAATTTAATAATTATAGGAGATTTCAATGCAGTCGTAGGCACAGGGCGAGAGGGCGGAATAGTTGGTCCCTTTGGATTAGGCAATAGGAACGATAGGGGAGTGAGACTGATAGAGTTCTGCGATAAACATAACTTAACGGTCGCGAACACTCTATTTCACCATCATGTTAGGAGACGCTACACGTGGAAGATGCTAGGAGACCTAGGGAGATATCAAATAGATTACATTCTGGTTAGGCAAAGATTTAGAAATCAAGTTAGAGATTGTAGAAGTTATCCAGGAGCAGATATAGATAGTGATCACAATATAGTCGTTATGAAGGCCAATCTTAATTTTAAGATTTTGAAAAAACGAAGCGGAAGAAGGTATCTTGACCCAGAGAAACTAAAAGATGATGATACGCGCGATAAGTTCGAGAAAAAGACAAACGAAGTACTAAAGGGCGCGGGCGAAAATATTGTTAGGGACATAGAGGAAGAATGGAATTGCATTAAAAATAGTTTAGTTTCCTCAGCTAGGGATATTTTGGGTCATAAACAGAATGAAAGTAGGAAACCCTGGATAACAAAACATATTGTGAGTCTAATAGAGGAAAGGCGCAAATATAAAAATAGGTTAGATGAAATAGGGAAACAAAGATATAAGGCGATCAAGTGGGAAATTATTCGGAAATGTAGGAAAGCGAAAGAGCAATGGATCGATGATAAGTGCAAAGAAGTGGAAAATAAGTTGAAATAGGAAAGACTGATGAAGCATATAAAATAATTAGGAGAAATTTTAGAGAAATTGGATCTAGTACCAAAAGCATTAGGAATTAGGCAGGAGATATCCTAATCGAAAGCGGGGAGAAGGCAGATAGGTGGAAAGAATATTTAGGAAACTTATATGCGGGACAGGAAGTGCAAGATATATTAGAAAGTGAAAGCAGTGTAGAAGGGGATAACCTAGGGAGTCCTATAATGAGAGAAGAGTTTGAGCTAGCACTAAAAAGTTTAAGGAATAATAAAGCACCAGGTATAGATGGCTTGCAGGCAGAAATCTTAAAGTGCGCAGGTCAAGAGGTAATAGATCGTTTATTTAAATTAGTTAGTCGCATATACCTGACAGGTGAGATTCCAGAGGATTACAAACTGAACATCATGGTAGCTTTTCCAAAAAGGAAAGGCGCGGATAGATGCGAAAATTTTAGAACTATCAGTTTAACTTCCCATGCGTCAAAAATTTTAACTAGAATTGTGCAAAGAAGGATGGAGAAAAAGGCGGAAGAGATATTAGGAGAAGATCAGTTCGGATTTAGACGAAATAGAGGAACGCGCGAGGCCATTCTAGCTTTACGAGTAATTATAGAAAAAACGATAGAAAAGAGAAAGAGCGTATATATAGGATTTGTAGATTTAGAAAAAGCCTTCGACAACGTAAAATGGGGGAAGATGTTCGAAGTGCTGAGAAAGGTAGGGATGAAATACAGGGACAGAAGAATAATACATAATCTCTACAAAGAGCAAAAGGCAGTTATAGAATGTGAGCAGGAACGAAGGGAAGTAGATATCCGGAAGGGAGTGAGACAGGGATGTGCATTGTCACCTCTAGTTTTCAACTTATATATCGAAGATGCGATTAATATTGTTAAGGAAAGAACAGCCTCAGGGATCAATGTACAGGGCCAAACTATTAACATGCTCAGATTTGCGGATGATATAGCAGTGTTAGCATCTAGCAAAGAAGTATTAGGAGCGGCTTTGAATGAAATGGAAGCAGTTTTGACACAGGGCTACGGCATGAAAATCAATAAAAAGAAAACTAAAATTTTGGTATGTAGATGGAGTGAAAATAGAACTAAAATTGAAATACAAATAGGAAATGAGAAGATAGAGGAGGTCGCGGATTTCTGCTACTTAGGAAGTAAAATAACTCAAGACGGTAGGAGCACTAAAGATATAAAACAAAGAATGGCGCAGGGACGAGGTGCGTTTAACAAAAAGAAACAACTGTTATGTTCGAGAACGGTTAATATAGAGACTAGGAAGAGACTCTTAAAGTCGTATGTATGGAGTACGGCATTATACGGGTGCGAAACTTGAACAATAGGAGAAGCGGATAGAAAAAGAGTAGAAGCGTTTGAACTGTGGTGTTACAGACGCATGATGAAGATACCGTGGATAGATAAGGTTAGCAATAGGGAAGTATTAGAAAGAGTTGGGGAAAGGCGAAAGGTATGGAAAACAATAAAGAGTAGGAGAGATAGGATGGTAGGACACCTTCTAAGACACGAAGGAATAGTTCGCGACATACTAGAGTCAGAGATAGGAATAAAAAGAGGTAGGGGTTGGGGATACCAAAAAATATCATTAGAACAGGTTAAGCGATTGCAATTTAAATAAAAATGTTATATATTTTACATTTTTTTAATATGAGCGAATTTAACATTTTAAATTAAAATTGGAAATTTGGCCGCCATTTTGAAAATGCATTATTTTCACGAAGAATACTACAAATTTTGCCGAACATCTAATGAGTTATTTAAATTTAAACAATGGAACTTTCTAAAAGGCGGAAACCAGCCATAAAACACTGCTTCCTGTAAATAACCAATTTTCCACAAAAACCTCTCGTTACTAATCTCATCAAGAGTTGAAACCTTGAAAGAATTCTACAACTACCAAAAATTCCGACATCTAAAAATAGAAAGCTAAAGTTCAAAATTTTAAATACCTAGATATAGAAATCTGCTTTTCTTGTATTTCTTTTTTTATATTTTTTTGTATTGTATTTTATTTTTGTACTGCCCAATGTTCTTTCGTTTAAAAATATGAAACTGTGGATTTTAAATGCAAATAATTATTTATTTAAATGGTAAATAATACAAAAATATAATACTTAAGTATACAAAAAATATAACAAATATGTTTCTACTCAGAGTTTGTACCAAAAAGCAGAGTTTTCACGATCTGTCCGATGCGTTTAAAGCGCCTTTTTTGAAATTCTGGTCTACGCCTAACGATAGTTCTGATTGGCGATAAATCCACCACCGTGGGTAACATAAGTTTTTCCAATTTCTTGAAAAACGAAAAGAAAATCAAGAAAAAAATTTTGTTCGAAAATAATAAATTTGTGAAAACATTACATTACATTATTTTTGAAAAGTTTGGCAGGCTAATTTTGGGATATCCCGTATCTATTATTCAAAATTGGATAAAGGTAGAAATACAGTACCATCTACTGGTTCTTTACAGCTAGTTCTTCGGAGTACCGTACTCGAGTTCAGGCGCAAACCAACCGATGTATTTACACTCTAATACAACAGATGGCAGGCAGCCTCGATCTATATCGGATATTGAGATACTACAACCGCGTTGGCAATAAAAATATTTTTATTGCTACAAATAACATAAAATAAATTTACGTTTTTTTTAATTCTTATCTCATTTTCTTGATTTTTATTTTATTGTTAATTGAAGGCAAAAACTTCACAGCATGTTTGTATATTTCAACTTACCGTTCCTTCCTAAATATCGTATGTCAGCATTAACATAAAATTAATGCCATGTTTAAGAAAATTAAAAAAATATACATAAATTTTCTCTCTTTTAAAAATAGTTTTTTTTCTTCGTACGTCCAATTTTGTCAATAATTATTGCTGAACTCATGCGCATTTTTTTTAATAAACAACAAATTAATACAGAATAAAAAGCAAACAAATACCTGGAAATGAAGGATGATGGTCCATATCAGCCCCAGAGTAAGTTTAGGGTTGCCATCCACTATATCTTCAGATCTGATGTTCACCAATTTGATTTTCTTCTCGTGAAGAAAGTGAAGAGCCGTATCGATGTTGTGAAGCATATGGAATCGCATCACTCCTCTCTCCCTCGGCTAAAAAAAAGACAAAAAAGGATGTACACAAAAATTAACGCAAATTCTGAAAATATCTTTGGTATTTGATATTACAACTAAATTGCAACTTTTCCTATTAAATGTTTGTAAATCTTTTTTATACCATCTTACTTTCAAAATCACTTAAGCTGTAAGGCCAGCAAAATATCAAAACAAACTTCATTTAAATGACTATCGAATTGCGCCAGGAATTAATTTAATTTAAAAGCCAACGGTTACACTTAATGGACAAAAAATGTTAAGAAATCTTTAAAATACGGACCATAAAAAATGAAAGTTTTATTCTAAGTACCCCAACGGGCTTTTACCTTGACGCAGTTCTAGTAATACTGTAAACCTATAAAAACGGTAATAATACAGGTATAATATATGCCCACTTCCAACTATAGTGATGAGGCTGTAGAGGCAGCGACATACTAGAGTCAGAGATAGGAATAAAAAGAGGTAGGGGTAGGCCCAGATTAGACTACTGCTCTCAAATAGTTAGGGATGTAAGATGTTCTACTTTTGGGGATATGAATGAGCTGTGCCACACGATATAATGTTTACAATTACAAGCATAATCTGTTTTCCATTCATAATCCAAATGCCTTACATTCATTCATTAGACCTATTTGGAGTAGACCTTGTCCTTCAAGTTAAAGACTTTCTCATGGTAATAGATTTTAATATGTATCAACACTTGTTGCGTGTGAAATCGCAAAGATTCATTCATCATAATACCGCGATCAAAATTAGCAATATGAGTCTTGAATAACACGATTGCCAATCACATATAACTAAGTAATAAAAATACACTTACAAGTTGTACGCCAGTAAGGACTTCCAACAGAGAGATGAGGTTGTGCCCATCCCTTAAGTCTTCGAACAAATCTCGGATCTGACGGTTGGCCTGCAAAAAAAATAAAATTAAAAGAACAACCCAACATACAAAAAACATATACATAAGCAAAACAATTAAATCAAAAAACAAACATGCATAGACAACCGAAACAATATAAAACAACGTACTAATAAAACTAGTAAAATAAAATATTTCAAATTAACAAAGTTCAAATTTTTCGGTGAACTTACAGAGGGTGGACAACATGGTGAATTATTGATGGTGACACATACATGCAAGCATGTGTACGTCTGCAATAACAAAAAAACAGCTATCAGTGTCTTGCTTCTGGGCGAGTGTGGGCGCGGCTTTATCCCAATGAGTCACTATTAAATTGCAAGGTGAATACGCCAGTTGAAAAGAAGTCCAATAATGTACACCTTTGGAATATTAAACGACGCAGATAATATTTATTAATTAGACAGAACTTGTCAGTTATTAGTCACATTTAAGTGTGTTAAAAAATCGAGATTTGTTCATATACAGAACACTTTCATGTCATATAAATAAATAGTTGTTTTGTTGGTTCTGGATGTTTTGATGTTTGTGGGCAGAGTATCTAGTACAAGGATTTTAATTTTTCGTCCTTACTAGTATCACCTACATGGGAGGCAGATTTAATTTATTAAATTATAGTTTCTTGCTGCGTATAACATTATTAACGAAACACTCTGTATAATTCCAATGAGAACCCATAAACATTAATTTCTAAATATTTGTGTTCGTTTTCATAAAAATCGGTGTATAGGCAGTGTATGTGGCAGAACTGGCTAACCTAATTGTTCTTAAATGGACTGTCTGCGAGTCACTAAACAAAAGCAGACATATAAATTTGATTTAAAAAAGAAAAAACCTGCTATTTCGATTAGTGGTGAAAACGAACATACCGTGTGACAAACTTCTATGTGTACATGGGCAATTACATTTTTGGGGATTCCTGCTCCCCATGTGTAGTTACAGTGGTGGTAAAGGTAGCAATCGAAAATCATTTTTTTCTGCGTATGAGGATACCAAAAACTCTGCAACTTTCCAATTTATTAAAGCATTAAAAGCAAAAATTACACTAATAATTTTCAAATTAAAACACGGATATTCATCACATTACCTATGACAATTTAATTTATTCTAATCAAAGACTCCCTTGATTCTAATTTCTAATTCGTCTGAACTGTCAACATTATTAATCGACAATTTAAAATTTGGGTTTCAAAATGAACAAAAATATTTATTCAGTTGAAGAAAAGGTTTTCATTGTGAAATTGTAAAATTCAATAACAATCCTATTCCTTCGGTAACAACAATAAAAAATTTAGTTAAGAAATTTGAAGATACTGGGAATCTTTCATTGAAAGAAGGTAATTTTTACTAATAAATTTACTTGGTTTTTATTTAGATAATTCTGATTCGCTTATTATTATTACCTAGTTGCTAATTCCTTATTGTTCGCTAACTTAAATTTTACTGGGATTATGAGAAATTTAACAAGTGATAACGTGGAGTGAAACAAAACTAAAATTAATCTTATCATTTATTTTTTTAGTCGTAGAAATCTAAATGTTGAGGTAGAGGAAATGGTAATAGGCCTGATAACTGCTAGTCCAACATCTAGTTTAAGGTCTATTGCCCTAGAATGTAATGTTTCAAGAGAAACTGTCCGTAACATATTAAAAAAAAACAAATATCATCCATTTAAGAGTTACTTCCTTTTGACGAAGAATCAAGGCAAACTTTCTGTGAAGAAATGCAAGAACGGGCTAATCGGGATCGCAGCTTCCTCTCATCAATTTGTTTTACCGATGAGTGTACCTTCACTTTAAATCAAGAGCCAAATTAACAAAACGTTAGGCATTGGGCCCAGGAAAATCCCAGAATAAATCTAGCCACTACAACGCAATACCCTCAAAAAATCAATATTTGGGAGGCATTTTTAATAATCGCATTATAGGACCATTTGAAATACATCATCATAAGGTTCTCAGTCCGAAGACTGGTTGGACGCGTACCTCCATTCTTTTCTATCCTGAGCTAACCTACGCATTTCCCTAAAAGTAGAACATCCTACATCCCTAACTATTTGAGAGCAGTAGTCTAATCTAGGCCTACCCCTACCTCTTTTCATTCCTATCTCTGACTCTAGTATGTCGCGAACTATTCCTTCGTGTCTCAGAAGGTGTCCTACCATCCTATCTCTCCTACTCTTTATTGTCTTCCATACCTTTCGCTTTTCCCCAACTCTTTCTAATACTTCCCTATTGCTAACCTTATCTATCCATGGTATCTTCATCATGCGCCTATAGCACCACATTTCAAACGCTTCTACTCTTTTTCGATCCGCTTCCCCTATTGTCCAAGTTTCGCACCCGTATAATGCCGTACTCCATACGTACGACTTTAAGAGTCTCTTCCTAGTCTCTATATTAACCGTTCTCGAGCATAATAGTTGTTTCTTTTTGTTAAACGCAACTCGGCCCTGCGCCATTCTTTGTTTTATATCTTTAGTGCTCCTACCGTCTTGAGTTATTTTACTTCCTAAGTAGCAGAAATCCGCGACCTCCTCTATCTTCTCATTTCCTATTTGTATTTCCATTTTAGTTCTATTTTCACACCCCCTACATACCAAAATTTTAGTTTTCTTTTTATTGATTTTCATGCCGTAGCCCTGTGTCAAAACTGTTTCCATTCCATTCAAAGCCGCTCCTAATTCTTCTTTGCTAGATGCTAACACTGCTATATCATCCGCAAATCTGAGCATGTTAATAGTTTGGCCCTGTACATTGATCCCTGCGGCTGTTCTTTCCTTAACAATATTAATCGCATCTTCGATATATAAGTTGAAAACTAGAGGTGACAATGCACATCCCTGTCTCACTCCCTTCCGGATATCTACTTCCCTTCGTTCCTGCTCACATTCTATAACTGCCTTTTGCTCTTTGTAGAGATTATGTATTATTCTTCTGTCCCTGTATTTCATCCCTACCTTTCTCAGCACTTCGAACATCTTCCCCCATTTTACGTTGTCGAAGGCTTTTTCTAAATCTACAAATCCTATATAGACGCTCTTTCTCTTTTCTATTGTTTTTTCTATAATTACTCGTAAAGCTAGAATGGCCTCGCGCGTTCCTCTATTTCGTCTAAATCCGAACTGATCTTCTCCTAATATTTCTTCCGCCTTTTTCTCCATCCTTCTTTGCACAATTCTAGTTAAAATTTTTGACGCATGGGAAGTTAAACTGATAGTTCTAAAATTTTCGCATATATCCGCGCCTTTCCTTTTTGGCAAAGCTACTATGATGTTCCGTTTGTAATCTTCTGGAATCTCGCCTGTCAGGTATATGCGACTAAGTAATTTAAATAAACGATCTATTACCTCTTGACCTGCGCACTTTAAGATTTCTGCCTGCAAGCCATCTATACCTGGCGCTTTATTATTCCTTAAACTTTTTAGTGCTAGCTCAAACTCTTCTCTCATTATAGGACTCCCTAGGTTATCCTCCTCTACACTGCTTTCGCTTTCTAATATATCTTGCACTTCCTGTCCCGCATATAAGTTTCCTAAATATTCTTTCCACCTATCTGCCTTTTCCCCGCTTCCGATTAGGATATCTCCTGCCTCATTTCTAATGTTTTTGGTACTAGATCCAATTTCTCTAAAATTTCTCCTAATTATTTTATATGCTTCATCAGTCTTTCCTATTTCGAACTTATCTTCCACTTCTTTGCATTTATTATCGATCCATTGCTCTTTCGCTTTCCTACACTTCCGAATAATTTCCCACTTGATCGCCTTATATCTTTGTTTCCCTATTTCATCTAACCTATTTTTATATTTTCGCCTTTCCTCTATTAGACTCACAATATGTTTTGTTATCCAGGGTTTCCTACTTTCATTCTGTTTATGACCCAAAATATCCCTAGCTGAGGAAACTAAACTATTCTTAATGCAATTCCATTCTGCCTCTATGTCCCTAACAATACTTCCACCCGCCCCCTTTAGTACTTCGTTTGTCTTTTTCTCGAACTTATCGCGCATATCATCATCTTTTAGTTTCTCTGGGTCAAAATACCTTCTTCCGCTTCGTTTTTTCAAAATCTTAAATTTAAGATTAGCTTTCATAACGACTATGTTGTGATCACTATCTATATCTGCTCCTGGATAACTTCTACAATCTCTAACTTGATTTCTAAATCTTTGCCTAACGAGAATGTAATCTATTTGATATCTCCCTAAGTCTCCTGGCATCTTCCACGTATAGCATCTCCTAACATGATGGTGAAATAGAGTGTTCGCGACCGTTAAGTTATGTTTATCGCAGAACTCTATCAGTCTAACTCCCCTATCGTTCCTATTGCCTATTCCAAAGGGGCCAACTATTCCGCCCTCTCGCCCTGTGCCTACGACTGCATTGAAATCTCCTATAATTATTAAATTTTCGTGCCCTCTCACAAAATCTATCACATATTCAATATCACTATAAACTGCCTCTACGGCCTCATCACTGTAGTTAGAAGTGGGCATATATACCTGTATTATTACTGTAGGTTTCGAATCTAACCTAACCATAACTACCCTGTCACTTTGCTGCAAGAAATTTTCTACACTCTGCCCTACTTTCTTCCGCATAACAATTCCTACTCCCGAATTTCCTCCTACAGATCCTGTGTGTATTACTCTAAAATCTCCGCTCCAGAAGTCTCCAGCTTCTGGCCATCGCACTTCACTGATACCTACTACGTCTAATGCTAGCCTATCCATCTCAATTTTCAAATTCTCTAACTTCCCTACTTGTTTCATGCTTCTAACATTCCACGCTCCGACTCGTGAGATGTTACACTTATCATTTCTGATGACTCCCCCCGAAGCAGTCCCCGCCCGGAGATCCGAATGTGGGACTATTTTACCTCCGGAATATTTTACTCCAGAAGGTGCCATCATCATAAATTAAAGTACGCTGTACTAGGGAAATACAGGGAAATTTAAATTCAGAAGCTTATTTAGATCTTTTAATTAACCATATTGGCCAGCTAGATCTCCCGATTTGGCACCGTGTGACTTTTTCGTGTGGGTCATTTAAAAAATAAGATTTATATTGATTCTTTAAGGAATGCTATTTTTGCGGAATGCAACTTAATAAACGATCGGCAACTTGCGAATGTGAGAAATTCTTTCTATAATAGGCTGGGATACTGTCTGATACAGAATGGGGGTTTATTTGAATATTTGTTATAGTTATTTTTCTTTTTTTATGTTACTTTAATTTCATTGTATATTAATAAGTTTCTGTCCTTACCTAGATATGAAATAAATAATTATTAAATTGCCAGATTACAAAATTCATTAGAGCAAAATAAACAAATGTTGCCGCTTGTTAAATTTTTCATAATTGCAGTAAAATTAAAGTAATTTAATTTTTATTATTTCATTTTACTGCTTTAACATTTTCCCAAAAACTTTTTAATGGGTTAGACGGCACCTACAATTTCTGTGTTTTAGTTAGAAAATTATTAATGTAATGTTTGCTTTTAATTCTTTAATAAATTGGAAAATTGCAGAGTTTTTGATATCCTCATACGCAGAAAAAAATAATCTTTCGATTGCTACCTTTACCACCACTGTAACTACACATGGGGAGCAGGAATCCCCAAAAATGTAATTGCCCATGTTATTTCCCCATGTACACATGGAAGTTTGTCACACGGTATATGAAAGTCTTTTTAGAGAGTTAAATACAAACCTTCATGTATTTCCAATGCTACAAAGCGGCGTGAAAAGAAAACAAAACAATTTTTAAAAATGTCATCATAATGAAGTTTAATATCATTTCCAATTTGATCGCCTTATATCTTTGTTTCCCTCTTTCATCTAACCTATTTTTATATTTTCGCCTTTCCTCTATTAGACCCACAATATGGTTTTCTACTTTTATTCTGTTTATGACCCAAAATATCTCTAGCTTGTATACCTTGATATCTTCACCTAACAATGTCAACATATAAAATTAAAACACAGGCCAGTACAAATGTATATCCAGGACTCTATATTTAAAACTCGAAGCCTTATGTGTGTCATTGACATCACTTTAAGTTGTAAAAGTGGACGGTGGCGCGAGAGATGAACTTCAAAACGTCTGACACTTAAAATAAATGGACAAAGTCGTTACTCATACTTTAGAATACATGCAGTGATGTTAACCAGATCCTATTATTGCTCTTCGATCGAGGATAATGCAGTTAGCAGGTTCGTTTATAAGATAGCGATGAGCCCATCATTGGAGTATGCGTTTGCGAACAGGTTGAAGGAAACTCAGTTTTCAAAAATTCGGGCCTATTAATTGGTCAACTATATAAACGCACGATGAACTATTTCATGCCCAATTACTCCACTGATTACTTGAACAGTGATTCATATAAAGCTGTAGAAAAAAAAACAATTCACGCTCCAGTTATTGATAAATTTTTATTATCTACATAACATGACGACAGCTATAAGTCATTTCCCATTAAACATGCTGAACTGCTTCAGTCACAAAGTATGCAATATGCAAAAATTTCCAGTCGAAGACAGCAATTAAGTTGGCAGATTGGTCTCGGTGGCCGTGACGATCGTCTGGGGCAAGCTAAATTCGAAGAAGTCAACTAATTAATTGTCCAGACAGTTGAAGCCATTTAAGTGGGCTGAAGCCAAATTTAACGAACAAAAAGTTTGCAAACTTGATGCCACTGGTCTGTTGTTTTCCAATATCTAATTGAACTGGTATCGGGCCAAATGCGACACAGTGCAAAAGCGACACAAGGTATACTCTTTGGTTTGTTCTAAAGAGAAGAGCCACAAGTGCAAAGGCAGCATAATAACCAACGGATAGAATTGGGTAGAAAGTGCCATACCGCATTCCTGCAAGCCAGATTTTGCTGCCTTGGAAGTGCAGAAACAAATTTGTGCGGAAAAGAAGAGAGCTCGGGAGGAAGACGCTCCAATACCCAAAGTATATAACCAAGAATTGACGCAGCTATTCCATCGTGGCTACGATTTTATTACCGAAGTTCCTTCATTCCATTCGTTGAAGCACTCTTTAAATAGAATAAAATTGGGTAGAATTTTTCGCTGGAACCCACAATTGCTGAACCAAGGCATTCGATTCGAAAGCCAATTGTTTAAGGCTGGCACATCCCTATGCATTTAGGTATGGGGGAACAACGCTTCATAAAAAGCACTTAATCTCATGAAATCCTTATTGTATACCAGTAAATGAAAATTTCCTTGAAAGAACACAGTCGTACCATCATGGTAAGCTATTTTTAAGTAAAAAGAAATGCCATTTGCCACATAAAACATGCAATCAAAGTCATACAATTGATGACCACTTTTTTTTCCGAATCATTGTGGAAATTTTGATACCGGAGTGAAAAATATTAAAACGTAAAATACCTTACCGGAATATGCATGTTGTAAGCTTTCATATGAGACCAAATTTATTACATTTGATTACCTATTTTTGGAGAACGAGTGCTTTCTAATGAGAACATGCCATTTATTATGAAACTGTCATTATGGTCGAAAATCCAGCATCCCAAAACGACAGCGGCAGTCATATCACAGATTCCTGCCGTAATTTAGCGTGAGAAAGTTTGGTACGTGCTAAGAAGATGGCGCTCTCACATTTCTCATTATTTGTGCGGCTATTCAAATTCCGCAAAGAATCAACATGGGCATACTTGAATTTCTATTTGGTTGCCTCTAGATATGAAAGTTAGTGTTATTGACATGCAAGTTCTTTTCTTAGACTGAAGTTGATTTATCATTTGAAGGCAGGGTAATAGAAGACTGTGTACTGTGTTTGAAGGTAATGTACCTATATTAAATGTTTGAACTCAAAATAAAACTCAAACAGAACCAACAAAAATTAAATATAGAAAAATGCCATCACAAGTGAGCCGTTTTATTTTTTTGATGCGTTTAACTTTTCGGATTTCTAAGTTTTGGGATCAGTGGTGTAGCAGAAGGGGTTCAGGTACAAGTAAAGAAAAAATTTTTAATTACCACTGCTTGGATAATGGCCTATTACTGTCATTCGAGTTATGTAATGAAAAGCATTACACACATGAGGAATGATTTTGAGTTGCATAGTATACAAAAAATACAATAATAATAATACAAAAAACTATTGATAAAATCGTTTATTGTGGAAAACTGCTATTTATACATATCAGAAATACTGTCCAAATAATATATGATACAAGTACAACCCTTATACATACTGCATAACCTCCCCATTACTATTGCAATATAAATTCGTTAGCTGCTTCAGAACACTAAATTTTTACAGGACAAACAGAAATTTTGTCTGCCCCTTGCATCCTATAATGACAATCTGCAAAAGATATCGAGTCATTCATGTGAACTGACATAAGGCCACGTTTTATCATGGATATAAATCAGCGTCTTGTAGTTGATATATTGACGAAGATTCAGCCATATGATTTCCTCTAGTATGACACTACTTTTTTCACCACTTGCAATGGGCAATCTGGCACTGGTCAAAATTTTAGAAAATTTCACTGTGAAATCAAAGAATATGCCCATGATACCCAAATGCGTGAAAATTACTAAAAATTGAACAATAACTTTTAATTTCGAAAAGAAAGTTAACTGAACTGATAGTAAAAGACATAATTGTCTAGATTTTTACTTTATTATAAACTAACATCTGATGAAGCCACTGTGTTGGCGAAACAATTGTTATGTTTGTTTAAAATAAATTGTGAAAATCTAGACAAGTTCATCTTTTACTATCAGCTCAGTTAATTATGGATTTTCATCAAAAAAAAAAACCATCAACTAAAAAGGAAGTTCCAGAAAATCAGTCACAAGAGTTCACCCTGAGTAGCACATTTGTGTTTTACAAATTGCAATGCAGAAATATGGGGTCGCGATAGTTTTGACATTTTGTTAAAAAAAAATACTTGAATCATAATAATATTATTAACCAATGGCAAATTTTGGGACGTCTGCAATAATTACGTGAGGAAAAAAATATCCTCATGTAATTTTCATGTTTGAGAAACAGAAGCAGTGCACATGAAAAATTCACAGACCTCGCATCTTACGCAAGTATCATAGGCGTATTGAAAATACCGACACAACTGCTCGGTTTCTAAGATGTCCAACAAAAGTGATCTTTGCCGTTTCAATCTGGTATATTATTGATACAATAAAATAAAAGAAATGATTTGTGACAAGCACAAGGCACATAGTCAAACTGACGCAATACGTAACAAAATATTAACGCATCCGTTTTGTACTGTTTGGACTTTTATTGCAACACGCTCGCCGTGCCTTAGTTACTTTGTTAGTTAGTAATTGTTCTCTGCATCTGGCTAGCACCGTTGATTGACTATCAGTCAACGCTAGCTCGCTAGAGCACTCTCCATCCAATATTATTATTAGCTGCCTCGACTGTGCGCGTCGCTGCCTGAATCTGTCGCCTGTCGATACATTTTTCGTAAGATGAGTGCCATATACATGCGCCCAGTAGTATTTTCAATACTAAAACTGAGTGGCATTCAAGTATAGTGAACGACCTCATTTGGTAAGACTTTTCTTGTTTTCTTTATATCCCGCCATTTATGAAGTGGGATGGCGTAAACATTTCAAATTTCTTCCTCGTCTGTTTAAAATTATTTCAGGCCCTACGCATTCCTTGTAAAATTGAATTAATTTTGGCAACATTTTTGTTTCCCACAAGTTCCTGTCTCGAAGAATTTCTTGAACAAAGAGTTTATTGTTGTCGCCTGAATAAACTATAAAAAAACACCTTTCTCGATTCGAAATGGCTAATTGCCCTTGGATCTAAAATAAATGAAATTGTGAATAACATTATAATTCGCACAACTATTATTATCTTACCTGGAAAAAATAATCATGACTCTGCTTCAAACGAATTTGTCCTCCATTCATCATTTGAAGATAAACAACTTTGCCATTTCTAACAGCAAGCTCAAAGGGTAAATTTAGAGATGCAATTTTTGCACAACATTTCACTTCGACAATGTCCAAATCATTTATTATACCTGCATAAAAAAATAATTCTAATGCACTTGTTTTTATGCATTTGTCAAGTTTTACCATCTGGAGATGCTGCCAAAAAACCATGTTCCGTTGAAATGAAAATACCTGATGGGTGAACAGTAAGTCCCGTCATTTCGGAAAATTTATGGATTGCAACGTCTTCATTTCTTTTTCCATACTCCATGGCAGCGGTACAAAATGAATTTGTTTTTAAAATTTTTTTCACTAATGCATCACATGGTGTACTTTGCTTTCTTTTTACAACAGGGCCGAAGTTGGAAGCAGTGAGTCGGTGCATTCTTTCACTTAGGTAAATTTGGTTGTTAAATTGACCTATTGAATTACCAGCAATACGCAATTGCTCTTCTGGAGAAACCTGAAAAAAATATTTACTTTTACATTGCTTAACGCGCTTACAAAATACTTGCCTGTAATCTTTGCATAAGACTACTAACTTCTGCTGCCAGTTCTTCTTCTGATAAAACAATTTCGGCAATGCCTGGGCCATAGTCTGTCTGTTGCCTTGATGATTCGCCAGAGAATTTCAATCTTTTCACCACCGCAGGTCGTTTTCCAGATTGTTCACGAGATTTCCGCTTCCGCACCATACGCTCCTGAAGGGCCATATAATGTTTGAAATTCTTTCCTGGACTTCTTAAGAATTGTTTTTTCCATGGAGAAGTATGCCAAGATGGGCCTTTCACAAATCGTAATCCAGTCAGATGTGCTCTAGTTTGGAAACTGTCTCGCTGAATTAAATTTAACCTCTTCCCCATATTAAATCTAGCTAAAATGCTCATGAAGAGTTCCGCTCTATTATTAGTTTCGTTGTCAATAAGTAAATGAGCTTTGGCCAGTAGCAAATTCAAGGAGGAATATATGTGATGGTGGCATCCATCTGACTTTCTCGATTATCTTTTACTGTGTCGCATAGATACGGTTTACATTCAGCATGGTCTCCAAATACGTGCTTCACTGAGTTTCTAATGTCATCTCTGAGGCATTCAACGTCCCCATGGGCATTATGGTAAATACATTTTTTTGCAGTGCTCACCAGTTCCTCGATTTTAGTTTTTGTAAGCATTTTCCTGGCTGGTAAGGCAACACCTTTTGTATCAGATTTTATCTTGTATAAATGCTTACTGTAATTTTTTATTGAATGATTTGTGCATTCAATTTTGACTACCTGAAATGATGAAGTAAAATAAATTTTTTGTGTAAGCAACAAGATATATTTTACAGAACTGCATTGCAAACGATAAACCTACACTAAGAATATTATGACTGAAAACTTACTTGCGAACCGTACACTACTTTTTCTTTAATTTTGGCAAAAACAGAAGAATCCCCATCAGCGATGAATTTCTTATACATTAGATTATGCATAATAATGCTGTTGTTAAACCCCTCAACAATAATATCTGGCTCCATGGAAGCGGAAGGTCCTGACCAGTTTTTGAAACAAACATGTTCGGTAGCATCAGTTTCCAAATTCTCAGCTCGAGCACACATCGAACAATACTTATTCCGAACACCAAGAAAAAGCAATTTTCCAGTTCTTCTGCCTATAATTACTGCCTGTAATAGAAAAAGTTTTAAATGAGGATGATAATGACTATGTTCTTTAACATATACCACTCCAGATGCTGCATTATAGCTATGACCATAACTACGCTTCGACCAGCCGCCATCCAACAATACAGTTATGAAAGCAACACCAGTCTCAGTTACATCACCCCTTTGAACTGCCATTTCATACTCTTCGGCACCTGCTTTATGCATGATGTCCCATAACGACTCCTTCCAAACCTACAATAATTAAACAAAACATCACGATTGCCGTATAAAAATTTGTTGTAAAACTTACAGGGCCCAAATTTCGTTGGATTTGAAAGAACATCTTGCTTCGTATGGTAGGAATATCCATAACACTAAGTAACTCGCATAAGTGTGAATATGTACCTCCTGTAGACAGAGTTCCCCAAACAGCGGCAGCATTTATATCAGTCTTTCTATTCCTTGTTTCTGGCATATCTGCAGGCTTTTCTGATGACACAGTAAATTTCTTTTCACAACCAGTGCAACTAAAAACAAATTTACTGGCAAGGCCTTTTTGAATTTCTTCAAACAATTCCACTCTTCCACCAGTACAAACTTTACTGTGATTACTCTGAAGATACAGGACATTTTGCAAGAAATAATCAATTTCGATTATTCGATAACCACTAACTTTTGGCTTTCGCTTTTCTACTTCTACTTCCAATTCATAATTATTCACCCTAAAAACCACAGAACTAAATAATGAAACCTTCATATTTACATTTCGCTTACTCTTCATATTCCTTCGTGGATCCCCATGTAAAATTGTATTCATCATCATCACTTTCATCAAGTTCCATACCAGACACTTGTATATTTGATCCTTCAGCATGAGTGGATGTTGAGGGAGATAGTGAAAATTGTCCTGTACTACTGGGAGGACTTTTACATGCAGTATTTATTATGTTGCATATAATACTTCTGCAGAATATTCCAACTGCTGTATGCATGGGTATGCTGGCCACAATTTCGTCCAAAATAATCGTCACCTGTTCTCTTGCGTAACGTCTTATGGTCCCAATTTTGGATGCAACAGCTCTTTTATTCCTTTTTCGTTGTCGCCCAGGAATAGAGGTCACTCTGGTACGCTTAGGCATTTCTGAAATGAATTTTAGAAATATATACATTTTTGTCATAGGTAGGGGAATGAACCTGTTGTTTTGAAAACTTGCATACATACCTACCTTATTACTAAGGTTGGATTTCCAAGAAACATTTTCGTAATTCTAGCACTTCTGGTTAAAATGGAACACCCTATATATCACATTTTATTACATTTTTGAATAAGATCGATTCTCCGAAGAGTTCCCTACAGGCAGGTAAGTATGTGCAAATTTTTAAAACAATATTCTCACTGATCTGAGATACCTACTACTAACGTTCACATGTATGCATGCCTAATCCCTACTTACCAGCAAAAAATATTTCCAATTCCGAAATTCAATACTACACAAGTCTTTGATCTCAAACAAATAAGTAGGTTTGTAACCGATTTATAACTATTTTGCACAGACACTCCAAACGATTCACCTCCAAATGCAACAAACCAATAAACAATAAAGTTAAAACCAGCGGTAAGCACGAACCACGAAATAAAAAGTCTTTCACTCAAATAACGAAGTATTTAGATTGTAGAACTATACTTTGCACTCGTACTCCAAATGCGAACAATGGAACAATCAAAGTAAAACTGGCGGGAAACGCTAAACCAAACAAGAAATAGCAAAAATGCGGAGTTGAGTGATCTGACGATCTGAGCATGAGCAGAACAAACAACAAAGACAGCTGGGAGCTGGGCGCTGCAGAAACTCCAAAATCGGAAAAAAGGGGCAGGGCCGGCCCTAATTATTTTGCCGACCCCGAAAATACATTTTCTGACGTCTGACCGACCGAGTTCTGAAATCTAGCCGCGACGGTTCTATAGTCGTTTCTTTATCTAACGCCTCGGCGGATCACTACTCATCCGAAAAAACATTGAAACATTGTAAAGGCCACGTTTCATATTTCTTTATTTTTCTAATGCACCTAGGCACATACTCGAGATCCTAGTATTATGCACAGTGGCGTAACAATGTAGCCACGGGCCTGTGTTCCAGAGGGAAGCCGGGCCCCTCAGTCTGTCATAAAAATAGCTTCACATTTTTTTAAGACAGACAAGCAAGACACTTTAAAAATGACTTCTAAGAAATGTAAAAAGATTGTTATTTATTTCCACTAGTTAAAATAGAAAACAGCACGTCGCTGTCGCCCATGGCAATTATGTTGGCCACTTTTAACAAAAAAAAACACAATATAATAATAATATAAATATATAATACAAAAAAGAAACCGAAAACTAAAACAAGACTAGCAACTTGAAAGTGTAGGTTTCTAAGGTGCTTTACTCAAAATATTTTTTTCCTGGCTTTAATATGCCCAAAAGCCAAAAGTTGATACTATATAAGAAACATCTATTGTTCTAGCAATTTCATTTTTTATTGAAATAATTGATAAGGCAGACAGTCTTTGTTCGCCTATCTTAAAAAGTTTATTATATTCCTGACTTCTACTTCCCGACCGGGTTGTAAAATTTTCCACCCAAGGGTGGAAAACTGGTATGTATCTATATCTACTATTGCTGTTTGCTTTGTAATAGGTAGTTTAGTTATATAGCGTCGATATTTTTCAACATTTTTGTTTCGAGAACAATATTAGTAAGAATTTTTAACGATTTGGCATCATCGATTTCAATTTTATTGCCAGATGTTAATATGATTTTAGAAAGAACCACAAAAAGTATGGACAATGTAGGCCGCTTAATAGAATAGAAATAAGTAAATGTGTCGACCAAAATTATTCCAATAACCAGGTTATTCCATTATCAGGTTGCTACCTGGATTGTGAAACTCAAAAAAGTTTTTATAGAAGTTTTTATATAAAAAGTTTTTTATATATTTTTAAAACGATAGTAAATTTTAAGTTCTTAAGGGTAATGAAAATAATTACAAATTGTAACTTGAAAAGGTCGTATAATTGTCAGACGAAATAAGCAGGTACATGGCCTCGGTTGAATTATTTTCAATAAGCTAAATCTTTCTACATCTGGTTTGATTTTTTCAGTTGTTTACTCTCTACTCTACCAAAGTTGTTTCTGAATCACTGGCCACTGAGAATTGAGAAAGGACGATCTGCACAATACCTCATTATTTTACAACACTTGTTTCCAGTCATAGATATGCCACCCCTCTAAAGGAACCGGCAAATGCATTGGTGTCATAAAACTTTATTTCCGAAAATAACATCTGTTTGCAAGTTAGGTACATAAATTCTTTTATGCGGGCAAGAAACAAGCTTTTAGGCTCAATAAATTGTTTATTCCATTATGCGATATTCCAATAACCGGGGAAATTTGTTAAGAACTAAACCTGGACTGATCTGGGGCCCGCGTTCTTATTTCTATAATCGGGATATTCGATATTTTTATAAGCGGTGTGACCGGGCCCCCTGAAGGCCCGGGCCCTTGTTCCGCAGAACACACGGAACACCGGTAGTTACGCCACTGATTATGCATCTGATGCATATCTGATCAGCCCTAGAAAATACGCAAGTCCTACCCTGGAAAACAGACCACACAATTATCACAAGTTTGGAAGCATTAGTAAGTTAGAACCTAGAAATCGGAATATCGCCAAATATTATTTTATTTCCTAAGCACTGCACCTGCATGTCATTAATCACAGTAAGCTCCGCCCTCCTGTCAGTTAAGTATTCTGAAGCGGGAAGCCTTGCTATAGGTATCTATTTTAAATTACCAGTAGTAGGACTATTTTACAATAGATGGCAAGGCAGGACAAGACGCCCTCTTTATGTTTTCTGAAGAACCAGGCTTCTGTCTCTTTTCTTTGCATAAAGTGAACTTCTCACTCAGAAGCGGCAGCCTTAAAGATGATTCACCCTTGTATGTGGATGTATATAGTTTCTATATCTGGCCATTTATAGAAATTTCATGATATATGTGAAAATATCACGTAGACTATCGTGCAAATTCCACGCATTATAACCCTTGTGTGCTACTTCTGAACGTCTACAGTTCGTGATAAAACCGGTAAACAAGAAAAAAAATGGGTGCCTGTGAAAATACTAGACAGGTCTATGACCTTGTTTATTATTAACAATTAGATAAGTTAGCGCCTAAGATTTGTCTGCTTTACGCAAAAAAACTAGTGAACCGTGAATTTAATCTATAAAAAGATCCATTATTCTCCCGGGCACATATCAAAAAAGAACATTTCCTGGACGATGTTCCAAGTACCCCAAGTAAAAACTGCAGTGGAGAAAAATCATGGGAATACAATAATAGGGAGGTTCGGAGAAAAATAACATATCTATTTTTGGCATGAAAATAAGAAAGTTGGTATTGTAATTGATTTACGGCGAACAGTTTTATAAAAACGGAAACAAATACAACTCACGCGAATCAAAAAACTACGCTACGTGGGTACTAGGTACTTTTTTAACAAAAAGAAACAACTGCTATATTCTGGAACGGTTAATGTAGAAACTCGGAAGAGACTCTTAAAGACGCATGTATGGAGTACGAAATTATACCTATGGGTGCGAAACTTGGACAATGGGAGAAGCGGATTGAAAAAAAGTAGAAGCGTTTGAAATGTGATGCTACAGACGGGTGTTGAAGATACCGTGGATAGACAAGTTAGTAATAAGGAGGAATTAGAAAGAGTTGGGGAAAAGAGAAAAGTATGAAAGACAATACAGAATAGGGGATAGGATTGTAGTATGGTAGGACACCTTCTGAGACACAAAGGAATAGTTCGCGACATACTAGAGTCAGATATAGGAATAAAGAGGTAGAGGTTGGAGCAGATTAGACTACTGCTCTTAAATAGTTGGGGATGTAGAATGTTCTACATTTACGGAAATGCGTAGGCTAGCTCAGGGAAAGGATGGAGGTACGCGTCCTACCAGTCTTCAAAAGAGAACTTTATGATGACGTACTATTTAATTTATTATTGTAAAATAGTTAATAAAATTTCCTTTTTTAGTTCAGGGAGGGAACGCTACGGCGATTCAGTATTTGGCTCCATCATGCTCCTAGCATCCTGTTTCAAATTATGCTAACCGTAACACGTTACCAAGTACAAAGGGGTCTCAGAAAACTGTCGATAAATTACATTATGTTCGATTTTATGTAGAGTGGCTGCAATGGGGCAGCCGATAATTTTATAAACTTTTGCAATGATAAACTAACTCGCGAAAATATCGATAATGCTGGCTCCAACGAACCACTTTTTCCGTTTTATTGGTGTGCTGTACGATGTATTAGTCTGGGTACAAAACAGAAAACACCAGTTAGAACCGCTTAATAATATTTAACAATTTAACTGCACATGCATATGCATAATACTGCTGCGCGCTGAAGCTGGGACTTGTACGTTATACTAAGTTCTGACGTCACGCGGCCTATTCTCGCTGCAAGGTACGATTTCTAGCCTCGCACCGACGGAAAACTTTGGAACGGCTTCACAGGCGAAGGAATTTTTTTTAACAAAAATTAACAACATAACTGCCTTCAGTATATTAAACTCTATCAATTTTAATGAAATTTGAAAATTACCGAACCTGCCTATTGACACAAGCCAGTATGAAGAAACGTTTTTATCCTTACAAGCAATAAACAACTGAACCATAAACCATCATGAAGAGTCACGACCTAGACTGTTCATATGTATATTTTTATTAGCAAAAACTCCACTTATGAAGCGTTATTAACCAGAAGCCGTATTAATGGCGCGTGCAAACTTTTGCAAATTTTTATGGTGTCCCGCTACTTTTAAGTGTATTTTAAAACAGAATTAGATGTTTGTGCGGAGGTTGACGAACCTAGGGAACAATAAATAGAACCCATTCATTCAATACATTATGCGTGAAATACGCAAGGCGAAATGGGTTTGGAAATTTCAACGGTGCTTGTTCTTCGTTTTATACCAAGGCTATGTCTCTGCACAAGGTACTTTATTTACAGATAATATAAATATCTAGGAAATTTAAACTATTGTTGTGTTCTAATTCTAATGTAAACTGAATTTTTTAACGTTCCATCAATAAACACAGTATTGCTCGTGGCCAAGAGCTCTCTCCCATTAGTTGTGGCAAATATTAAAATCCTCCCAGCAGTTTGATCATCGGCGAAGAGAAAATTGGATTGGTCTTCCAATATTAACAATCCTTCTGGGAAAACTATGTGCTCAGAACTGGATGGTTCCATAATAGAGCTACGGACATTTCTTCCAATTCTATATACTTTGTCATTAAACTTGAAATAGAAGTTTCACTTCAAAAGGGTTCATATATTCTTTATATGCCTAATTTTATGTGTTTCAGATGTTACAAGTTCATAAAAAAATGTTTAAACACCGTCAACTAATAGACATACGGTAGTCTGTGCAATGTTCACGTTTCATATTGTCTTTATATAAACATTTAGTTGCTTTTATGAACTTTCCATCGTCAAACAAAGCAATTCGTGTCTGCCAGCGAGTGGGAACCTGTCATATAACTGTTATGTATGGATGTGGGTATTCCATCACATAAACTCACGTAATTTATATGAAAACGATTTTAAAAAAGTGTTACTAATTCCTTTCCATTTCTGCATTAATGTTTAGGTCAATTAAACATTTTTGCACAGTGCACACAAAATGTTATTGTTGTAAATTGCAAAGGAAACACATGTACAGTTTTGACGTAAACAGTGTATTCCTGTTTCCCTTGTGCATATCTTTTTTATATTTTATTTTCTATGCGCTGTTACTTACTGTCTGGAGCAAGTCTTTGTGTAGATTGTACTATTCTTGAATTGCATTGTTCGACATGAACAATATAAACAAGGATATCTTTGTACTCTTACTGTATTTCAAATGAGTAAGTATAGAACCAGATTCATGCTGGAGCTCAACTTACTATCAATTTTTATAAAATATAAATCACCATGTATACAGTGGGTACGACGTATTATTTCGTTGTCACTTCATGCGTATCAAACGTCATTCACAGATTATAGCCACAATAATCGTATTGTTCTCCCTCATACCAGATTCGCAGATTACTATCCGTTTGATACACTAAAGACAATACCGCAATAAACAGTCGATAATATAATTTCTTTAAATAGCCACAGGCAATCTGCAAACCTTTCCAAAAGCGTATGTCTCAATTACTAAATAAAATCATCTTGGAGACTCTAGAGGTTGAAAACGAGGATGAAATAATACGACGTCCATTTTTGGAAGCAGATGGATTTCGCTAAGAAGTTGTGGGTTCAAGTGTTGTTTTAACCGAAATCTGTCCGTCTGCTAAAACAATTTTAATGTTAAATCTTTCCAAATACAGAGACGAATCCCGTTAAGTTTCCATCAAAAATTTGGTATGCTAGTTGTCCGCCCAAAATAAAACACGAAACGTTAAATCCAAAACGTCCTTGCCTCTGACGTTCAAAAGTTTGGTGCTGATTTGTATCAGACCAGTGACGCACATTATGCTGTTAAATAATCATACGCTGCTTTTTGAACTTTTGTTTTGAAAACACCAACTTGTGATTCGATTTCGCGACAAGAAGTTTTTGGTGTCGCCTCAACCAACGATAAAACATTTATTTCTCCCTCTTCCCTATTTTCTTTATTATAAATTTTGTTTCTGGGTTTATTGAATGACCCATAGTGAATTAAATTTGATTATAATCTCGAAAACATCATTTTGCTAGGTTGTCTTCTTTCTGGGTATCTAAATTTAATAAATCGATGGATAGGTGTTATACTGGAAATGGGTATCTAGGAATTTTTTGTGTACCTTTTGAGATATACCGTGCGACAAACTTCCATGTGTACATGGGGAAATAACATGGGCAATTACATTTTTGGGGATTCCTGCTCCCCATGTGTAGTTACAGTGGTGGTAAAAGTAGCAATCGAAAGATTATTTTTTTCTGCATATGAGGATATCAAAAACTCTGCAATTTTCCAATTTATTAAAGCATTAAAAGCAAAAATTACACTAATAATTTTCAAATTAAAACACGGACATTCATCAGATTACCTATGACAATTTAATTTATTCTAATCAAAGACTCCCTTGATTCTAATTTCTAATTCGTCTGCACTGTCAACATTATTTATCGACAATTTAAAATTTGGGTTTCAAAATGAACAAAAATATTTATTCAGTTGAAGAAAAGGTGTTCATAGTGAAAACATTTTACGGCGGGAATAGTCTGCGGGTAGTCCGTGACTTATTTTCTGTTAAAATTCAATAACAGTCCTATTCCTTCGGTAACAACAATAAAAAATTTAGTTAAGAAATTTGACGATACTGGGAATCTTTCATTGAAAGACGGTAATTTTTACTAATAAATTTACTTGGTTTTTATTTAGATAATTCTGATTCGCTTATTATTATTACCTAGTTGCTAATTCCTTATTGTTCGCTAACTTAAATTTTACTGGGATTATGAGAAATTTAACAAGTGATAACGTGCAGTGAAACAAAACTAAAATTAATCTTATCATTAATTTTTTTAGTCGTTCCAAGAAATCTAAATGTTGAGGTAGAGGAAATGGTAATAGGCCTGATAACTGCTAGTCCAACATCTAGTTTAAGGTCTATTGCCCTAGAATGTAATGTTTCAAGAGAAACTGTCCGTAACATATTAAAAAAAACAAATATCCATTTAAGAGTTACTTCCTTTTGACGAAGAATCAAGGCAAACTTTCTGTGAAGAAATGCAAGAACGGGCTAATCGGGATCGCAGCTTCCTCTCATCAATTTGTTTTACCGATGAGTGTACCTTCACTTTAAATCAAGAGCCAAATTCACAAAACGTTAGGCATTGGGCCCAGGAAAATCCCAGAATAAATCTAGCCACTGCAACGCAATACCCTCAAGAAATCAATATTTGGGCAGGCATTTTTAATGATCGCATTATAGGACCATTTGAAATACAGGGAAATTTAAATTCAGAAGCTTATTTAGATCTTTTAATTAACTATATTGGCCCTGCATTAGAAGAAGTTGCACATGCGAATCGGCTTCAGAAAATCCATAAAAATCAAAGACGTCCGTGATTAGAATAAATTAAGTTGTCATGGATAATCTGATAAATTTCTGTTTTAGTTAGAAAATTATTAATGTAATTTTTGCTTTTAATGCTTTAATAAATCGGGAAATTGCAGAGTTTTTGATATCTCCATACGCAGAAAAAAATAGTCTTTCGATTGCTACCTTTACCACCACTGTAACTACACATGGGGAGCAGGAATCCCCAAAAATGTAATTGCCCATGTTATTTCCCCATGTACACATGGAAGTTTGTCACACGGTAGATAAATTGATTCATTTACATTCATTGAAAGCAGTAATTATGCCGTATTTTTCGAAATTTTGATAATTTTGAAGTGCCATTATGTATATAATAAGTATTTAGCTGCATGCAACTTTTACTAATGTATGTCAACAGATAATGAGTAAAAACATTCAAAATTCAACGACTTCTAACTTAATGAAGATTGAAGTGTTGAAATGCGATGGCAACAAAAGAATATAAAAATTCCACCACGCCCAGGGCATTGTATTGCGAAAAGTGAGAACACAGACGATTTTTTTGTGATGCTGATACCTAACTCATTTATATGCAAACAGCTAAATTTATAAATCACGTTATGTCATACGACCTGAATAAAAAAATTATTCAAATAGATACAATAATACATAGATTCGCAAAAAAAAAAAACAAAATTAACAAACCTTTTTCAGATGCTTGTTGACCCATTTCGTGAACGTTTTCTTCTGTATGGCATCACGCTCATCTGTAAAATAAGAAAAAAATAATGACATGTAAAAAAAAGTCATAAGCAATCACGAAAATAATTTCACAGCTCAAATTTTTATAAGTCACTTTTTTCTTTATTTTATCTTATCTATCTAAAATATTTGTTGTCATATTAAGCATGTGTGGGCAGAATGCGTGAGGATTAGCGTACAAAATGCGTTAAAAATCGTGTGATGCGTGGACGATAAGCAGATTTTGTTGGAGAGCCGCAGAAACGACGCCTCCAGACTTGGTTACAGCTTTTACAGGATTAATAGGACCACACACATGTACAGATGTTCAAGTGTTAATAACAGCAAATTAACGTAAAAATTAAACTACAAATTAACGACAAAACGTAAAAAAATTAACTTAACAAAAGGAAGTTCGTAACACATTTTCGACCTCCTGCCGTTGCAGTACCCAACTAATTATGCTATTAAACAAACAATTCCGTCAATACCTGTTGATTTTATTGAGACCCCCTGGAGCGTTTTATGATTTTTAAGAACACTACCTGTTGATTATCTTAAACAAATAGCAGTAGCTTTTTTATATTATAGTCTCTACGTACTTGCTCTTTAAAAGTTATAATAAAAAAACAAATATATTTGCATTAACCTACTGTTGTATAATACCGTCAGGTCTATATTTAAACAATAAGTAAACGGTGCAATACTTGTAGACAAACAAATTCAAGTGGTACAGAATCAGCGGCCTACGACAAACACTCGAAGATATGACTGAAAGTACACTGCGTTTAAAAAATACCGTAAAATTGATTAATTGGATTAATTGGATCGAAATTCCCTGTGAATTCTTAATAAGTTAACCCTGCTAATCTTAAGACTAGCCATAAATATGGGATAATTCTGAACAGCAGAGTATCTACTACTTATATTGAATAATAAATTAATATTAGCTGCAGAAATGGATCCTACCCAAAGGACTTGTACCTTGACGCAGTTCTAGTGATACTGGGACGGGTGGGATGGCTTGCGCGCTTCAATGATCTAAAGAGCCGAACCATAGGTTTAACCATATTGGAGGGGTTTTTATTTGAGAAGCCAGACTAAATCAAGTCCCTGAAAGGGGGCAGCAGCTCTTTCAGTAATCATAGTGGCAGAGATCGTGAGGGTCGGTATGGCACTGTGATACACACTACTGCGATGTGGAAGGCAACGGGAAACCACCACATTATTATATCCCTGGTACAGCGTACTTCGAATTTATGATGATGGCACTTTCTGGAGTAAAATATTCCGGAGGTAAAATAGTCCCACATTCGGATCTCCGGGCGGGGACTGCTTCGGAGGGAGTCATCAGGAATGATAAGTGTAACATCTCACGAGTCGGAGCGTGGAATGTTAGAAGCATGAAACAAGTAGGAAAGTTAGAGAATTTGAAAATTGAGATGGATAGGTTAGCATTAGACGTAGTAGGTATTAGTGAAGTGCGATGGCCAGAAGCCGGAGACTTCTGGAGCGGAGATTTTAGAGTAATACACACAGGATCTGTAGGAGGAAATTCGGGAGTAGGAATTGTTATGCGGAAAAAAGTAGGACAGAGTGTAGAAAATTTCTTACAGCAAAGTGACAGGGTAGTTATGGTTAGGTTAGATTCGAAACCTGTAAAAACAGTAATAATACAGGTATATATGCCCACTTCTAACTACAGTGATGAGGTCGTAGAGGCAGTTTATAGTGATATTGAACATGTGCTAGATTTTGTGAGAGGACACGAAAATTTAATAATTATAGGAGATTTCAATGCAGTCGTAGGCACAGGGCGAGAGGGCGGAATAGTTGGTCCCTTTGGATTAGGCAATAGGAACGATAGGGGAGTGAGACTGATAGAGTTCTGCGATAAACATAACTTAACGGTCGCGAACACTCTATTTCACCATCATGTTAGGAGACGCTACACGTGGAAGATGCCAGGAGACCTAGGGAGATATCAAATAGATTACATTCTTGTTAGGCAAAGATTTAGAAATCAAGTTAGGGATTGTAGAAGTTATCCAGGAGCAGATATAGATAGTGATCACAATATAGTCGTTATGAAGGCCAATCTTAAATTTAAGATTTTGAAAAAACGAAGCGGAAGAAGGTATCTTGACCCAGAGAAACTAAAAGATGATGATACGCGCGATAAGTTCGAGAAAAAGACAAACGAAGTACTAAAGGGCGCGGGCGAAAATATTGTTAGGGACATAGAGGAAGAATGGAATTGCATTAAAAATAGTTTAGTTTCCTCAGCTAGGGATATTTTGGGTCATAAACAGAATGAAAGTAGGAAACCCTGGATAACAAAACATATTGTGAGTCTAATAGAGGAAAGGCGCAAATATAAAAATAGGTTAGATGAAATAGGGAAACAAAGATATAAGGCGATCAAGTGGGAAATTATTCGGAAATGTAGGAAAGCGAAAGAGCAATGGATCGATGATAAGTGCAAAGAAGTGGAAAATAAGTTTGAAATAGCAAAGACTGATGAAGCATATAAAATAATTAGGAGAAATTTTAGAGAAATTGGATCTAGTACCAAAAGCATTAGGAATGAGGCAGGAGATATCCTAATCGAAAGCGGGGAGAAGGCAGATAGGTGGAAAGAATATTTAGGAAACTTATATGCGGGACAGGAAGTGCAAGATATATTAGAAAGTGAAAGCAGTGTAGAAGGGGATAACCTAGGGAGTCCTATAATGAGAGAAGAGTTTGAGCTAGCACTAAAAAGTTTAAGGAATAATAAAGCACCAGGTATAGATGGCTTGCAGGCAGAAATCTTAAAGTGCGCAGGTCAAGAGGTAATAGATCGTTTATTTAAATTGGTTAGTAGCATATACCTGACAGGCGAGATTCCAGAGGATTACAAACTGAACATCATGGTAGCTTTGCCAAAAAGGAAAGGCGCGGATAGATGCGAAAATTTTAGAACTATCAGTTTAACTTCCCATGCGTCAAAAATTTTAACTAGAATTGTGCAAAGAAGGATGGAGAAAAAGGCGGAAGAAATATTAGGAGAAGATCAGTTCGGATTTAGACGAAATAGAGGAACGCGCGAGGCCATTCTAGCTTTACGAGTAATTATAGAAAAAACGATAGAAAAGAGAAAGAGCGTATATATAGGATTTGTAGATTTAGAAAAAGCCTTCGACAACGTAAAATGGGGGAAGATGTTCGAAGTGCTGAGAAAGGTAGGGATGAAATACAGGGACAGAAGAATAATACATAATCTCTACAAAGAGCAAAAGACAGTTATAGAATGTGAGCAGGAACGAAGGGAAGTAGATATCCGGAAGGGAGTGAGACAGGGATGTGCATTGTCACCTCTAGTTTTCAACTTATATATCGAAGATGCGATTAATATTGTTAAGGAAAGAACAGCCTCAGGGATCAATGTACAGGGCCAAACTATTAACATGCTCAGATTTGCGGATGATATAGCAGTGTTAGCATCTAGCAAAGAAGAATTAGGAGCGGCTTTGAATGAAATGGAAGCAGTTTTGACACAGGGCTACGGCATGAAAATCAATAAAAAGAAAACTAAAATTTTGGTATGTAGATGGAGTGAAAATAGAACTAAAATTGAAATACAAATAGGAAATGAGAAGATAGAGGAGGTCGCGGATTTCTGCTACTTAGGAAGTAAAATAACCCAAGACGGTAGGAGCACTAAAGATATAAAACAAAGAATGGCGCAGGGACGAGTTGCGTTTAACAAAAAGAAACAACTGTTATGTTCGAGAACGGTTAATATAGAGACTAGGAAGAGACTCTTAAAGTCGTATGTATGGAGTACGGCATTATACGGGTGCGAAACTTGGACAATAGGAGAAGCGGATAGAAAAAGAGTAGAAGCGTTTGAACTGTGGTGTTACAGACGCATGATGAAGATACCGTGGATAGATAAGGTTAGCAATAGGGAAGTATTAGAAAGAGTTGGGGAAAGGCGAAAGGTATGGAAAACAATAAAGAGTAGGAGAGATAGGATGGTAGGACACCTTCTAAGACACGAAGGAATAGTTCGTGACATACTAGAGTCAGAGATAGGAATAAAAAGAGGTAGGGGTAGGCCTAGATTAGACTACTGCTCTCAAATAGTTAGGGATGTAGGATGTTCTACTTTTAGGGAAATGCGTAGGTTAGCTCAGGATAGAAAAGAATGGAGGTACGCGTCCAACCAGTCTTCGGACTGAGAACCTTATGATGATGATGCAGAAATGGATGGTGCTAAGTGGCATTTTTTGGCGATATTGCCATTTTACTTTACCTCAAGGCAAAGCGTGTAATCGCAAAAGCAAATATTGATGTCACTGCAGTCTCCACACCAAAACCAAAATGTAAGAGATTAATTCTGCTCGAGTTATTCATCCTGATGCGTCTTGTACCTAGTTTTATGGCGAATATAAAATTAATAAAAATTAACAAAATACGTAGGAGACAACAATATACATATATGTATATGCTTATGTTCTTTATTGAAAGGAAATTATGTTCACGGGGTCAAATGTCGAATAGCAAATTAAATAAATCTCGAGGATCCAATAATATTGATGATGTAAAGATTATTTTATAGGTATCAGTGGCGGCTCGTGGGTTAATAACCAGGGGGGTCATTTTGGTTTTGGAACTTATAATTAATACTAAAAATATATACATATATAAGGGGACATATTGTTAAAATAAAACACCTTAAACGTGCTTATATTTCAAGTCAATTCTCCTCTCCTTCTGTTCCGCAAAATGGTCTATGACTTTCTCGTTGAAGTTTGGAATGCTCTTGACAAGCGTTTTCTCGATGCTCAACATAGACAAGGCACTAAGTCTAGACTGTCCCACTGTATTGCGTAAAAATGTTTTTATCCGTTTCAAAGTTGAAAAACATCTCTCACTTTCCACTGTTGTCATTGGTAGTGTACACAAGATATTTAACAAGTTCACTGCTTCAGAAAATGTTTCGGACAAATTCATGTTAATAAAAAGTTGAAGAATGGCGACTGCACCGGCACTGTTACGAAAATCCAACACACTTTGTATTGAAAGCCCATCGAGTGGGTGCAGCTTTAGGTAATCTCACCTTAACCACCCTATCCAATACCGCCGTACGTTTTGGGGATCGTCCGAAAAAAGACGAAAATGCATGTAAATTTGCAAAAAATATTTTTATCGGTTTGTGTTGACTCGCCGCTTTTTGGAGGATAAGATTAAGTTGATGGGCATAACAATGAATAAAGTGTGCATTTGGGTACATTTCTTTAATTTTTGTTTGTACTCCTCCCAGCTTACCGCTCATGACTGATGCACCATCGTAACTTTGAGCAATCAATTTATGGGGGGCTTCATTAATTTTTAATAATTGGAGTTCTTCCATTATTGCATCGGATAAATGTTGTGCTGTGGTACCTGGAGGGTTGACAAATTTCCAAAATCTTTCATGCACAATACCATCTAATACATATTGAAAGATAAAAATCATTTGCGTTTTATTGGAGCTATCTGCGCTCTCATCAACTTGAATTGCCACAAAATTTGTCTGGTCAATTTCCTTTATTATATGTGTGTGTACAACGGCCAACATTGAATCTAAAATTTCGCTTTGAATTGTTTTTGATATTCCTTTGAATACTGTATTTTTTTCAAGGTGCTCTTTAAATATTAAGTCTAGTTCAGAGACAAAATCTATAAGGCCACGAAAAATCCCAGGATTATTGGACATGTCACTTTCGTCATGACCGCGCAATGCAATTTCAAAGACTCCACAAAATTTTACCCAATCAATTATTTTGTTTAAAATATACCTATTTTTAGAAACCGATTCATTAAAGTCGTGCACTGATTTGCGATACGCACTATCAAGTTGCTGTCTTATGTCTACACGTCCTAAACTGGCGTAACTCATTGAACAATTTATATGAGAAGCAGAAGAAGCATGCTTTTTAATGTTGTCTTTTAAATGTTTAATATCGGTTACTCCATTTTTAGCCCATATAGCATCATTTGAAAATAATAAGCACGGATAGCAAAAGAACGCATTTTTAACACTGTATCCACAAATCCAGTCGCACAAATTGTACATCGATTCTTTAAAATATCTTTGGACATTTTTACCTTTATCCTTTGTTGTCTGCTTCAAATTCAGTTTTGGTTTCGGCCGTCCACTTTCCCTCTTTTCAAGCCGGCGTTCATAATTTAATGTTCCAGCTGACTTTAAGGCAAATATATCCTCAACAACACTCATCTTGTTTTGCTAAACACACAAAATTTCTCAACGATCAGAACTTCACAACGATCACAGTTCACATCAGCAACAATAAAGAAAGGTTTCCCGCCTGCTGAGATCCAGAGTCCAGAGAAAATATAACTGAATACTGTAGAACTAAACTCGATTCTGCGCAGTTGTAATCGGGACATTGACCACGTTGGAGATATAGGAGTAAAAGGTGACTCTCACTTCCACTCAAGAATTCGCCATCTGCTGTCACTGTTCTTCTTTACATGCATTTCTCCATAAGCCATAAGAGCTGTGCAGGGTCAATTTGAATAATGTCCCGGCTTGCTAGCGAGCGCGCAGCGCGGCTTGACGCTTGGCTATTTCTAGTATTGCTGCGAATGCAGACCGCTGAAGATTTTAAATTTGAGACTGTTAGACAAAAAATATTTTTATTAAAATTATGGTTTTGATTAGAATATTTTAGGAGGGTCATTGACCAATTGACCTTAAGGAGAAACCGCCACTAATAGGTATTATGAAGTCAATATTGAATAAAATTATTGTATTCTTTAGGTACGTATAAAAATATTCAGAGTTCCTTGGACATTGATCAGAGTAAAATCAAATTCTTAAATAGTCGAATTAAATTCTGAAAACATCACCCTCACCTTGAATTCTCAAATCAACAAAGACATTATATAGTATAGGCTATTTTCAGACATACGTATGACAACCCTCTTGTCGTCGACCTACTTTTATAAACTTCATCCATGTGTTGTACATACGTGTATATAACAGATAACTGTACTGCAGTTTAGAACTTTGAAATGATATAGTGCCTATCGCCTTTCGAACACATGCCCCATTCATTGTAAAATCTTGATTCTCAGAAGGCAGACTGTCTGACTCCGAACTTTGATTGCATTGCGGCAGATAGCACCGGGGTTAATAAAGTATGATAAAAACTGAAAACCGATTATATTGTACCGTATATTATGGGCTTATAATGATAGACGATGGCGTGTGTACGTCGAAAAATTAAGGAAATACCCCACCAACAGGGGAAGCTGGGACACAAATTTATAACCAATATAGGTAACTACATTCTCCGCTACTATAATGTAACGATATAAAATTAGACATGATTAAGATATTGGAAAGAGTAAAGTTCCTTGCAAAGTGCATGAATTAGAAAGTTATTAGCTGGCGAATCATTAGGTAAATTAAATATTTCATCATGAATAAGACAAATTTGAAATAAACGGAATCAAGTGAGCGCATGTTGTATAATTTATATTCTGCTAAAACGCAAACTGCTTGGACGTTTTTTAAAAATCTATAAATATAACCGCAAAAGTTATTAAATTTATGGCCCTTACTTTTGTCAAATTGTTTCTTGCACGTCATACTTTTAACAAAATAAGGATATATATAGCGAAGCAACAAATTCTACGGATATTGCAGTTAGAAAGCAACCAATTAGCAAAATTTCTTACGTAACTTTCAAGAAATATCTAACTCACTCATGGGTTGATTGTATCATCTTGACCGCAAATAAACGAAGACACTTCCACTTAAATCCATAAAAACTTAAGTGAAATAAGTTTTAGGTGCAGTAGAGGAACGCGAGAGGCCATTCTAACTTTACAAGTAATTATACAAAAAACAAATATTTTCGGTATTGTCATATGTTCCCTTTCCTACATTTCCGAATAATTTCCCACTTGATCGACTTATATCTTTGTTTCCCTTTTTCATCTAACCTATTTTTATATTTTCGTCCCCGTTTTCGTCTTTCCTCTATTAGACTCACAATATGTTTTGTTATCCAGGGTTTTCTACTTTCATTCTGTTTATGACCCAAATGTAATCTATTTGATATCTCCCTATAGGTCTCCGGACTAGAACTGCGCCAAGGTACAAATCCATCGGGATACCAATAATTATAATAACATATATCTATGCATTTTTTAAAACAAATCCTAAAATCTTTCCAACAAAAAATACCAAACACAAATACAAACCATTCTCTTTTAGTCTGAAGCAAAAAACACTTTACACCCCATGCCTAAAACCATCTAAAACCCACCACCATACCTTTTGCTTCTATAAAGAAATCCCATACTGTACTACCTTTGAATTTGGTCAAATTCTCCTCGTATCCATGTGGCTGTTTCACGTCCATCGACCCCACCGTCTTCCTGTATTTCTCATGTGGTGGTCCATCGTACAAAGCTTCTTTAGGATCAAATCCTAATCTATCCTTGTAATACGCTTGTGTCGACATAACCGCACTTTCACCAAATCATTAATATCACGCACAAATTTGTTAAAATAAAGTTTCTATTATAAATTAAGGGAAAATAAATATTTTTGGTTTTAGTAAATAAATTAATTAATTCGGATATAAGTCCACTGTGTGACCTCGCCAGATGTCAACCAGTGTGTATAGCACTAAAAAGTCTTTGAGCCTTTTTTTCTCGAAAAAAAGAGGAATGTATCGTTGTCGATTTTCGTTTCGTTGGTTTTCGTGTGAGGGCGTCGCAAATTCACTACGAAAGAAAATATTTAAATTTTATTTGACATGCATCGGAAAATAAACTTTCCGACACAGTTGATCGTATTGCTGGATTTCTTCAAGGGTCCATAAGATTAAAAACTTCAATTTTAATCTTGTAAACCCTGTATAAAAATGTAACCAATCAATCAAAATTTAAGCAATTGACCATCAATTACGAAAAAAAACAATTAGAAACAGTGTGCTATCGATTTAAAAACAACTTCACAGAATCCTGTTACCAATATGACGTCTCGTGAAAAAACGCGCGCACTTTCGAAAATGTACCGCTCGCAGTTGACAATCGGCAAACAACTGACGGGCGTCGATCGCGGGCTTCTGGATCGGCGTGCTGGTTAAGCCCACTACCACCAGAGCAAGACCGGGGTTGGCCCTCGTCGTATGCCTCATATGGTACCCGAGTCAAGTGGGCTGAAAATATCGTTACGTCACGCATTTTTGCCAGCCACGCATCACTGTTTATAAGGTAAATTTGTATGTGTAGTTGGCTATGGTTTGTCAATATTGGTTAACGGTAATGACCTTGAGGTGTTTGCAGAGCCTACTAACAATGATGTTTTCTAAAGTAGATAAGCTATGCAGGTTTCCGATCATTTGCTCAACTCGTGGAAGATCTTTTAAAATGTAGATTTATTGCCTGAATTGACTATTTGCGAACTCCCTGTATAGGTATAATAAAGGATTCGAAGAAACTGTGATTGTATGATGTCATAAATTTTCGACACTCAATATTCCCAGATAAATAAAGTAACTGCAAATTCCAATACCGTAGAATCACAGTGCAAATATCAATAACAATGGGTGTCTTTAACAGTATTACGAGTATTTGTGTCTATGAAATATGATCCTATTGTAACGTAATAATATTTTCTGTACAGTTATACCGGGTGGGGATTTAGTGTGTAATCGGTTCATATCTCTGGTAATGCTTAAGATATCAAAATGAAATTTTACACGAATGTGCGGAATCGCATGAGCATTTCGTAAAATTATTTATGTATACATGGTGATTCTTTTAAGGCGGCCATTAGAAAATTTCTTATTTGCAAATAAGATAGAAACTTGAAACCTAGGTTCCTGTCATAATCGATCATGGCGAATCCAAAAATACAATTTTCAAAATGGCGGCACTTCCGGAAATACCGGAAGTTGACGCCATCTTTGTTATTTTAAATGGATACCCCCCCATTTTTATTTTATTTTTGAATTCGGCATTAAATTCTGCGTATAATGCACCCAGGCTGTCAGTACTTATCTGTCATAGTTTTTGACATATGCCACTTTTTCCTTTAAATTTAGCATTTGCAGGGGTTCATTTAAAAATTCATATCTCTTAAACCATTTAAAGTGGGTAAATGAGCTTTTTTAGGTTGATTCCCTAAAGTTCAAGGAATCATTTCCCTGTAGGGTTAATGTTCAACGACGTTTCCAATGGTTGCTGCGATTTTTTGAAGATGACAATCAAAAAATGCCAAAAAGTCATTTTTTTTAAATGGCAATGGGCAAATTTTATTATGGCAACCGACGTATGATTAAATTTGAAGGGGACTTATATCAGGGTTTCCTATACCTATCTCAAATAGTTTTTTAATTATTCGTAGTTTTTTGTAAAAAAATATAATTTATTAAGATTAACTTGTTACCGAGCTTGTTACCAAGCAACAAACATAGTAACAGTGTCAAAAAATATTAATTTAAATTACCTAAATCAATACAAAAATTAATGAGCTAGGTCGGTATTACAAAATATGCTCGATATGTGCACCGTTTTGATTCAAACACTCAATAATCCGACGTTGGACGGCTCTGGTAGCGTTTCTGATTTCATTCCCATCAATGCCATTCATGGCTTGGGTTATTTTTAGTAATAAGTCTTCCCTCGACGTGGGTGCAGTTTCATAAACGATATCTTTAATCCGCCCCCATAAATAAAAATCTAATGGTGTCAGATCCGGGGATCTTGGGGGCCACAACCATGGACCTCTATTTCCCCACCATCTGTCTTGAAACAATTGTCTTAGTCTTAAATCTACGGCATTTGTTGAATGCGCTGGTGCCCCATCCATTTGATACCATAAGTTGACGGCATGCTGCAATGGTAGATTATCGACAAAATCTTGGACTACATTGTTAAGAATGTCTAAATATCTGTCTCCATTCAAATTTTCATCATACATGTACCAATGCAACCGATTATCCATTAATAAACAGAAAACGTTTACGGAAAATTGAATTTGATTTTCAACTTCATAGATCAGGTGTGGATTTTCTGCGGCCCAAAAATGTCGATTTCTCCTATTAAATACTCCAGCCTGTGCAAATTTTGCTTCATCAGTCCAAATAATCCGACTCAAAAAATTTGGGTCTTCCTGTTTTTTTATCAAAAGCTCTTCACAAAAAGTTATTCGTCTTGGAAAATCGGTTGGACGAAGTTTTTGTAGTCGTATAAAAGAATAGGGATGTCGTTTGTGGTCATGTAAAATTCTTTGTATCGATGAGAACGTCAATCCCAAATCAAATTTTGCTGCTCTTATCGATGATCGTGGAAATGCGCCAAAATACCCCAGAACATTTATTTGATTATCTTCAGATTCCCTAACAAATTTAGTCCTTCTTGCAGGATGAATATTTCCTCCCTGAAGAAACTTGTTTTTAAGTCTAGAAAACTTCTGTTTATTCATCGGCGGCAAATTTTGATATTTTGCATTAAACTCGCGACATGTTCTTGCAACGATTTTTTGGCAGTTGCCATGTATGAGAAATAAATCAAAAACAACTTCATTCGAATAAAAAGCCATTTATGCTTACAAAACAAAATCAAGAACGTGCTTAACTTAACTTAACTTTTAATTAATGGAGAACTAAAAGATGACAGTTCTAAAACTAATTTTTTTCTTTGGTTCCATAGGCTTCTATGTTTTTTGGGAATAACGTTTAATCTTTTACAAAAAACTACGAATAATTAAAAAACTATTTGAGATAGGTATAGGAAACCCTGATATAAGTCCCCTTCAAATTTAATCCTACGTCGGTTGCCATAATAAAATTTGCCCATTGCCATTTAAAAAAAATGACTTTTTGGCATTTTTTGATTGTCATCTTCAAAAAATCGCAGCAACCATTGGAAACGTCGTTGAACATTAACCCTACAGGGAAATGATTCCTTGAACTTTAGGGAATCAACCTAAAAAAGCTCATTTACCCACTTTAAATGGTTTAAGAGATATGAATTTTTAAATGAACCCCTGCAAATGCTAAATTTAAAGGAAAAAGTGGCATATGTCAAAAACTATGACAGATAAGTACTGACAGCCTGGGTGCATTATACGCAGAATTTAATGCCGAATTCAAAAATAAAATAAAAATGGGGGGTATCCATTTAAAATAACAAAGATGGCGTCAACTTCCGGTATTTCCGGAAGTGCCGCCATTTTGAAAATTGTATTTTTGGATTCGCCATGATCGATTATGACAGGAACCCAGGTTTCAAGTTTCTATCTTATTTGCAAATAAGAAATTTTCTAATGGCCGCCTTAAAAGAATCACGTTGTATACAGGATGTTGACATTCTGAGTACCAGACCAAAGTTTTATTTCTTTAAATGGAAACCCCACAAGTATTTACGTGATTTCGATTCCCCATAAAATTTCATGAAAATTGATATACTACACGATGTGGTTTTGAGTAAGGACTGTTAAGATATTGACATTTTTGTGTCATTATGGTCCCAAATTTATGACGCTACTGGCGTCTACTGACCAAAGCCACCCGATTATTTTTTATTGAAAGGGGTTTACACACTGCTGTATTTGTGAAATCTATAAATACTTTCATCATAATGCTTAGGATTATACAAGGTGGTTAAGTTATGCAAAAGGGAATTTTTCTCAAAAATTTCAAATAGAATACCATGTATATTATTTGCACAACTGACAGTCAGTTAACTAAGCTTTTAATTGATGTAGATATTGCCAGGTCTACTATTGATAGCTTCGGCAGATATTACGATTGAACATCAAAATTTTTGAATTTCATTACGTATATCGAAAATTGGTCCATGCATTCACCTCTGCAACGAATTGCAAAATTCATTGACTTCGAAATACCTGCCTGTCTCGTAATTGTTTAATATTACCAGGTGTATAAGTGTTATTTTCTTTTGCATGGCCTACTGAGCAAATGCCCACTTGTCGCTCGATTTGCGTGGGTGACAAATGAATCGCAAATGTGACTCCGCGGCCCACTTAATTTTACACCTATAGCCTTCTAGGGTAAATCGGTGGGACAAAGTGTAGGTAAACAGACTGGATACGTCATTGATTTGCTTTTGATGATTGTGGTAATATGATAACGAGTATAACAATAAATTAATGGTTTCATTATAAAATCCTTCACGAAAGACTGTCCTGAAACGCGAACTGACTTTTTAAACCGCTATGTACGTGATTTTGTTGGAATATCGGCATATTCTTTAGATTGCCCAAATATGGACAGCCTGTTCGATTATGACAAAATCAGTCTGATGTGTTTGTTTTATTCTATACGCGTAGGCAGCAGAACTAGTTTTAAAAAGTGAAACTTTCGCATTACGATTGATTTTATACAGTGTGTACAATACAACACGCTTAATTTTGTTAATTTCTTAATTTCTAACAGAAAAAACAATATTTTTTTTTCTTTTTACTTACTATTAAATGTGTTTTCAGTCGTTTTTTTATCGAAATTTTTTTGAGGTCTTCTCACGCGAACTATGATGGTCTGTGGAGGATACATTTTCAAACACCAAAAGCACTGCTCAAAAAATCGCCTAACAAGGTGAACCTTTTTTTATACAATAAAAATACTCGTATTGTTGTATTGTTAAAGTCACATACATTAGATCATCCTATTTATTGGATAATTACACCATGAAGGGTAAATGAACAATTATAAATTAATTAATTTAATAACTCAATAACTTGAGTTTGCCAAAGTCTTTCTTTAGGTACAAACTGATGTTGGGAATTTATCAATTTATGAAAACAGGATACGACAACGTATTATCTGCATTTTTTTGCACTGATCGACCTACTTTTCAACAATCTTAAGGGGGCAGCAGCTCTTTCAGTAATCATAGTGGCAGAGATCGTGAGGGTCGGTATGGCACTGTGATACACACTACTGCGATGTGGAAGGCAACGGGAAACCACCACATTATTATATCCCTGGTACAGCGTACTTCGAATTTATGATGATGGCACTTTCTGGAGTAAAATATTCCGGAGGTAAAATAGTCCCACATTCGGATCTCCGGGCGGGGACTGCTTCGGGGGGAGTCATCAGAAATGATAAGTGTAACATCTCACGAGTCGGAGCGTGGAATGTTAGAAGCATGAAACAAGTAGGAAAGTTAGAGAATTTGAAAATTGAGATGGATAGGTTAGCATTAGACGTAGTAGGTATTAGTGAAGTGCGATGGCCAGAAGCCGGAGACTTCTGGAGCGGAGATTTTAGAGTAATACACACAGGATCTGTAGGAGGAAATTCGGGAGTAGGAATTGTTATGCGGAAAAAAGTAGGGCAGAGTGTAGAAAATTTCTTACAGCAAAGTGACAGGGTAGTTATGGTTAGGTTAGATTCGAAACCTGTAAAAACAGTAATAATACAGGTATATATGCCCACTTCTAACTACAGTGATGAGGTCGTAGAGGCAGTTTATAGTGATATTGAACATGTGCTAGATTTTGTGAGAGGACACGAAAATTTAATAATTATAGGAGATTTCAATGCAATCGTAGGCACAGGGCGAGAGGGCGGAATAGTTGGTCCCTTTGGATTAGGCAATAGGAACGATAGGGGAGTGAGACTGATAGAGTTCTGCGATAAACATAACTTAACGGTCGCGAACACTCTATTTCACCATCATGTTAGGAGACGCTACACGTGGAAGATGCCAGGAGACCTAGGGAGATATCAAATAGATTACATTCTTGTTAGGCAAAGATTTAGAAATCAAGTTAGGGATTGTAGAAGTTATCCAGGAGCAGATATAGATAGTGATCACAATATAGTCGTTATGAAGGCCAATCTTAAATTTAAGATTTTGAAAAAACGAAGCGAAAGAAGGTATCTTGACCCAGAGAAACGCGCGATAAGTTCGAGAAAAAGACAAACGAAGTACTAAAGGGCGCGGGCGAAAATATTGTTAGGGACATAGAGGAAGAATGGAATTGCATTAAAAATAGTTTAGTTTCCTCAGCTAGGGATATTTTGGGTCATAAACAGAATGAAAGTAGGAAACCCTGGATAACAAAACATATTGTGAGTCTAATAGAGGAAAGGCGCAAATATAAAAATAGGTTAGATGAAATAGGGAAACAAAGATATAAGGCGATCAAGTGGGAAATTATTCGGAAATGTAGGAAAGCGAAAGAGCAATGGATCGATGATAAGTGCAAAGAAGTGGAAAATAAGTTCGAAATAGGAAAGACTGCGATGAAGCATATAAAATAATTAGGAGAAATTTTAGAGAAATTGGATCTAGTACCAAAAGCATTAGGAATGAGGCAGGAGATATCCTAATCGAAAGCGGGGAGAAGGCAGATAGGTGGAAAGAATATTTAGGAAACTTTTATGCGGGACAGGAAGTGCAAGATATATTAGAAAGTGCAAGCAGTGTAGAAGGGGATAACCTAGGGAGTCCTATAATGAGAGAAGAGTTTGAGCTAGCACTAAAAAGTTTAAGGAATAATAAAGCACCAGGTATAGATGGCTTGCAGGCAGAAATCTTAAAGTGCGCAGGTCAAGAGGTAATAGATCGTTTATTTAAATTAGTTAGTCGCATATACCTGACAGGCGAGATTCCAGAGGATTACAAACTGAACATCATGGTAGCTTTGCCAAAAAGGAAAGGCGCGGATAGATGCGAAAATTTTAGAACTATCAGTTTAACTTCCCATGCGTCAAAAATTTTAACTAGAATTGTGCAAAGAAGGATGGAGAAAAAGGCGGAAGAAATATTAGGAGAAGATCAGTTCGGATTTAGACGAAATAGAGGAACGCGCGAGGCCATTCTAGCTTTACGAGTAATTATAGAAAAAACGATAGAAAAGAGAAAGAGCGTATATATAGGATTTGTAGATTTAGAAAAAGCCTTCGACAACGTAAAATGGGGGAAGATGTTCGAAGTGCTGAGAAAGGTAGGGATGAAATACAGGGACAGAAGAATAATACATAATCTCTACAAAGAGCAAAAGGCAGTTATAGAATGTGAGCAGGAACGAAGGGAAGTAGATATCCGGAAGGGAGTGAGACAGGGATGTGCATTGTCACCTCTAGTTTTCAACGTATGTATCGAAGATGCGATTAATATTGTTAAGGAAAGAACAGCCTCAGGGATCAATGTACAGGGCCAAACTATTAACATGCTCAGATTTGCGGATGATATAGCAGTGTTAGCATCTAGCAAAGAAGAATTAGGAGCGGCTTTGAATGAAATGGAAGCAGTTTTCACACAGGGCTACGGCATGAAAATCAATAAAAAGAAAACTAAAATTTTGGTATGTAGATGGAGTGAAAATAGAACTAAAATTGAAATACAAATAGGAAATGAGAAGATAGAGGAGGTCGCGGATTTCTGCTACTTAGGAAGTAAAATAACCCAAGACGGTAGGAGCACTAAAGATATAAAACAAAGAATGGCGCAGGGACGAGTTGCGTTTAACAAAAAGAAACAACTGTTATGTTCGAGAACGGTTAATATAGAGACTAGGAAGAGACTCTTAAAGTCGTATGTATGGAGTACGGCATTATACGGGTGCGAAACTTGGACAATAGGAGAAGCGGATAGAAAAAGAGTAGAAGCGTTTGAACTGTGGTGTTACAGACGCATGATGAAGATACCGTGGATAGATAAGGTTAGCAATAGGGAAGTATTAGAAAGAGTTGGGGAAAGGCGAAAGGTATGGAAAACAATAAAGAGTAGGAGAGATAGGATGGTAGGACACCTTCTAAGACACGAAGGAATAGTTCGCGACATACTAGAGTCAGAGATAGGAATAAAAAGAGGTAGGGGTAGGCCTAGATTAGACTACTGCTCTCAAATAGTTAGGGATGTAGGATGTTCTACTTTTAGGGAAATGCGTAGGTTAGCTCAGGATAGAAAAGAATGGAGGTACGCGTCCAACCAGTCTTCGGACTGAGAACCTTATGATGATGAAGGAACAAAAATTGACCTACAATCAATATGGAAATAAACAGATTAAAAAGTCATCACGGATAATATGGTCACTCTCAAGGTCGTCTATAATGAGAAGAAACTCGGTCTTTACCTGCTACATACATAATTTGAGAGTTTATTCAGAAATCCCTTGCTTTGTCTCGCCTCTTGTGAAAACCCAACCAAATCCAAACCCTTGTACATAAATATTGTTAATAACGCTTTCTCAGTAGATATGACGCATCTTTTATGATTATAATCGATGATGATAGTCATAATTCGTATACAGAGTGTCCCACGCAAAACGTTCATTAGAAATTTATATATCAGAAAATTTCCATAATTTCACTCTATTATATACATTAGTTTCGGAGACATTTGGCAGGCTAATTTTGGGGCACCCTGTAGAAGGAGACCTGTTGATGTCAACCGAAGCAAATTTAAGTATCAAGGTTGGCTTATAAAAATTCTAACCCCGTTCGCGAGGAACAGAAAAAAAACAGAAACCGGCGCAAAATTCAAGGCAAACTTGTTGATAAAAAAAGACAGACTATTCGAACTGTATATTTCACTATAATAGCTTCACATAGGCTGTCCATTGAAGATAGGAATGCTGCGTGTACCGGTGTAAGAGAAGAAATAAATAGAAAGTAGACTCTAATACATTCTAACCTACAAAATAAAAGTTGAAGAGGTAATAATAGCAACTGAGACTTAGCCACGAAGGTCTCCGAGTAATTTACACGCAAATACACTTGAAGTCAAACAAAAATGTTATCTACTATTTTAGTGTTATAATCTGGGGATTATCTCACTATTTCCAGGATTAAAATACAACAAATTACGTAAAATTCTTTCATAATTAAACCCATAATCAAAAACACTGCAATACGATCAACTTTATAAGTAGGCGTACCTACTCGCAAAACAAGAGTATAGTCATCTGTCAAAACTAACCTGACCGCAACTTAAAACAATCCACAGCCTACTATTACTATTATTTTTCTTCGCACACGTGACACTCGGACACTCAAACTAAATGGCGGTAAAAACTCCGTTTCCATGGCACTGTATAGTTTAATTGAACATGTTGTGGATTTAGCACGGAATGTTGGTGAAAAATAGCTTGCCCACGTAGAATGTGGTAACCCGCGTGCTGCCACCGCGGACGCTTGCCGTGAACTGCTTCACCTGTGCGGCTACGCGCATGCGTTGATTGAGATAAGTTCACTCAGTCACCCAAGTTGCGTAATGATAGCATATACGGGATGGACGAACTAAGTCTAACCAAGTTTAGTTGGTGAAATCATACGTCAAAAATATCAACCAATGTTAAAAATTACAAAATTTGAATAATACTCAAAATTATTATAATCAAAACGAAATATAACTTCGTAAAGATCCAATAAAACAATTTCAATTGAAATTAAAAGATTGGTTGAAAGATTGTAATAGTATTCTTTGAAGTAATTACCTTTAATATATCTCTGGTGCACCTAAATTATATGGTCTAATCAAAAGTAAGAAATTAAATGTCCCGTAGTATCTATATTAATGCCCCTACTTTCTAAATTTTCTGAATAATGTTCATCCAAAAATAAAATGTACTAAAGAAATTGAAAATGAAGAGGTCCAAAAAGAGAATCTTGGGACACCCCACAGGTAACCGTAACAAGTTGAAATTATATGAATAATACAACGGAATATCTGCATACTTTGCACTAGGTAGTAAAAATGTCAAATTAATACTATGCAGTATTTATCGCCATCGGTCTTTCGAACAATGTAACTGTAAAATTAACGGACATGGAGACTTGTATACATTATTTATCTGAAATTTTCAAAGCACGTCTTTAGAAACTGCTTTAGAACCAGCTCCAATAGCTCGAAGATACATAAAAGAAGAAGATACCCGTTTTCAGTTACTGGCAGACGCCATTCTTAGAGGGATATATAAAAAGAACCCTTTTGTGAAAATTTTAGTGTGTGTTGTGCAATATCGGAGATAATATCTTCGGTTTTTGGATGATATTTTGTTGGTAGATTGTATTCAAAATAGGTATGTAGAAATGAATATATTCCATAATGAATATTTTAATAATGGGGTGATTATTGATTGGCAACTTCGTCTCTGTATTTCACAAATCCCTCCATTCTCATTGGAAAGGTGAAAACTGGCAGTGCATGAACTGAAAGAGCCCGCGTTCATTAATTTGCAATGTATTATTGCACAACCTCCAGTATATTGGCAAGTTAATTAAATCATACATGAAACGTATATATTAAAAGTTAACAGGTAGGAAAATGGCTACACCCACGGATTAATTTTAGTATTCGACATAATTACATATTAAAATAACCTTGATCATACTAAGAATCGATACCATTCTCCATCCTTCTTTGCGCAATAGGCAGGTTCGGTAATTTTCAAATTTCATTAAAATTGATAGAGTTTATTATACTGAAGGCAGTTATGTTGTTAATTTTTATTAAAAAAAAATTCCTTCGCCTGTGAAGCCGTTGCAATGTTTTCCGTCGGTGCGAGGCTAGAAATCGTACCTTGCAGCGAGAGTAGGCCGAGTGACGTCAGAACTTAGTATAACGTACAAGTCCCAGCTTCAGCGCGCAGCAGTCCCATAAGTATTATGCATATGCATGTGTAGTTAAATTGTTAAATATTATTAACTGGTTCTAACTGGTGTTTTCTGTTTTGTACCCAGACTAATACATCGTACAGCACACCAATAAAACGGAAAAAGTGGTTCGTTGGTTCGGTCAGCATTTTCGCGAGTTAGTTTATCATTGCAAAAGTTTATAAAATTATCGGCTGCCCCATTGCAGCCACTCTAAATAAAATCGAACATAATGTAATTTATCGACAGTTTTCTGGGACCCCTTGGTACTTGGTAACGTGTTACGGTTAGCATAATTTGAAACAGGATGCTAGGAGCATGACGGAGCCAAATACTGAATCGCCGTAGCGTTCCCTCCCTGAACTAAAAAAGGAAATTTTATTAACTATTTGAGAGCAGTAGTCTAATCTGCTCCAACCTCTACCTCTTTATTCTTATCTCTGACTCTAGTATGTCGCGAACTATTCCTTTGTGTCTCAGGTGTCCTACCATCCTACGATCCTATCCCCTATTCTTTATTGTCTTCCATACTTTTCTGTTTTCCCCAACACTTTCTAATTCCTCCTTATTGCTAAGTTGTCTATCCACGGTATCTTCAACACCCGTCTGTAGCATCACATTTCAAACGCTTCTACTCTTTTTCAATCCGCCTCTCCCATTGTCCAAGTTTCGCACCCATAGGTATAATTTCGTACTCCATACATGCGCCTTTAAGAGTTTCTTCCGAGTTTCTATATTAACCGTTCCAGAATATAGCAGTTGTTTCTTTTTGTTAAACAAGTACAGTACCTACGTAGGGTAGTTTTCTGATTCGCGTAAGTTGTATTTGTTTCCGTTTTTTTAAAAAATTTCCAATCCGTTATAAAATTGTTAACTTGATAACTTGTCAATCACTTAGGTATACATACCTACATAAATGAGTAGGTATGTATTGTATTGTATTAGAGAATATAGTTAGGTACCTATTTTACAAACAGAAGTAAGCAGGTATCTACAATCTACATACCTACTTATACTGAATTATAAAAGGCATGTACAGTTAATAAATTGTTGACTTTGTTTTACTTATACCGGTCTGCCTTTACACTACTGTTTTGAGGTTGAATGAAATTGGGGTTAGATGCAAGAATCACACACCATTTCCACATTCACCGGGACATTTACCTACCTACTACATAAATATGGCAAATTATGTGAATCGGACTTTTGATACCCTTGTTGCATCATTATATCGATTATGTTGTCTTTGTTTTATGTTTCCTTGACACCTTACTTTAAAAATTCACGCTCGAAATAGTCCCAATAAGTATGTTATGAGATAGGTACCGCTTCACGGGCACTTCAAGAGAAGTGGGAGGAGCGCCTTACGAATCTCTGACGTCAAACCAATAACAAAGCGAACTAGCATGTGGGCATGATAAGCTAATTTCTTTGGCTTATTACGCCGCAAAAAAATTTTTTAGACAAAAAATTTCGCCGTAAATCAATTACGATAACAATTTTCTGTCATTCTCATGCCAAAAATAGATATTTTATTTTTCTCCGAATCTCCCTATTCTAGTTAAAATTTTTGACGCGTTCTAAAATTTTCGCATCTATCCGCGCTTTTCTTTTTGGCAAAGCTACTATGATGTTCCGTTTGTAATCTTCTGGAATCTCTCCTAATTTTTATATGAACGAAAAAGTCGCCTCAGTTTGTATCATGAACGTATAAGGTCACAGAATTTCCAATTTAAAAATCAAACACACTAAAAACCTATCATCAATATAAATAAAATCGGTATTAATAAAACGGACCTGTTAATTTATTTGTTTGTCAATATGACGAATACCTACTTTATGTATTTATTATGGACATAAAAATACGTCGGTTGTTAAACACATTTTTGCATAATTTCGAGCAATGAATTACATAATTATCATAAACTCCGGTAAGTCACAAAAATACGCTAATAGATCATTAAAAAGACTAATTAAAAACTTGTCTACATAAAAATAGACTATAGACGCCATCTATTAAACAGTCGCAGCACTTCAAACAAATAAGAATGGTGGTATTACAGATTGCTTTAATGCCGAAGTTAGAAACTTCTCATAATTTATGCTACATTTTCAGTTGATAACCTGAATATACCTTACGTCACTTTTACAAATTCTAAACACGCAGTAACAATGCCGAAAAACAAAAAAATACAGCAATAAACCTTGACTCCCTGGGGAGACCATTAAATTTTATGATAATTCAGAACACGTTTAAAATAAGGTGAAACTTAAACGACATTTATTTTGTTTCATAACGTCATTAATCAAGTCCGCAATGACACAAGAGAAACTGCAATGAAAAGCGAGTCATTTAGAAAAATTACGTCATCAGACGAATTAGAATAGTTTTTGAATTCTTCAAATTGTTGGGGCGCTCCTTGATGGGTGGGTGCAATTTTGCATGGAATTTGGACCGGTATATTGTATAGGGCAATCAGGAATACAAAATTATTTAAGACCAGCCATAAATACTTGCCTGGCTACCCTTCAGCTCTAAGAAATCCAGATGTTGCTGCCTTGGAAGTGCAGAACCAAATTTGTGTGGCAAAGAAGAGAGCTCGGGAGGAAGACGCTCCGATACGCAAAATATATAACCAAGTATTGACGCAGCTATTCCATCGTGGCTACGATTTTATTACCAAAGTTCCTTCATTCCATTCGTTGAAGCACTCTTTAAATAGAATTAGAAGAAACTAGTGGTGACCGTAGTTGTGTGTACCCTAACGGGCACAACACAGAAGTATTTTTTGGTGGAATAGTATTTGTTGGTGGAATAGTATTTGTTGGTGGAATAGTATTTGTTGGTGGAATAGTATTTTTTGGTGGAATCGTGACTTTTGGTGGAATCGTGAATACGGGTTCATAATTCGTGTGATGTTTGGGTTTATAAACACATTATTTATAGTCAACTTGCTTTAGCATTTTTGATTTAGATAGTCTCCTGTTGTCATCTAGAGGACATTGAGGTCGTGGATGGGTGTCGCGTGTAAGTTATTAACAGCCGTTATCAACTGATGAATTTTGACATGCTCAGTTGTAACAATTGTAAAATTATTTCAAAAATGTCGTATAAAATAATACTGTACGCCACTGGAAATTAGGGGGGCAGCCATTAAAGTAATATTCGGGAAATTTTCGTGCATCTCGTTTAATAAGGGAGTTACCCAATCTGTATATATTCTTAACTTTTCTCGACTACGCCACTGAATTCGAAAATCGAAATCTGTGTACGCTCTTAATGAACAACTTATTTTGGTCCGTCTAATCAAGAGCCGTAAAAAATAATTTGAGAAATCTCGTAAATTAAGAAAGTAATAAAAAAATTGAAGACGCCACTGGATAGGGCTCGGTCAGTCGTTAAGATAATGCTTCGGAAGTTTTGTTCCATCTTTCGTTATGGGGGAGTTACGTAATTTTTATTTTCTTTCAATTCGTTTAAAGTACACCACAAACTTTTAAAAACTAATATCGACATGTACTTACTCTTCACACTTTATTTGCTTTATTTGCTTTATTTGCTTTGAGCCGAAAAGTTTTTATGAAATCTACAAAAATACGAAAACTATAAAATAATACTGTACGCCACTGGAAATGAGGGGGCCAGCCATTAAAGTAATACATATTTGGAAAGTTTTCATGTATCTCGTATAATAAGGGAGTTACGTAATTCTTCATGTTTTCTTTTTTAATTTTCTCTGCTACGCCACTGCACTTGATAATCGAAATGTGTGTACGCTCTTCGTAAATAAAATATTTCGACAGGTTTTGACAGGCCGTAGAAAGTTACTTGCAAAATCGCAATCAACAGCAGGAAGAGAAAACATTTCTTCGAAAAAAATATTTTGGGGTAACAAACATGATAGGGGATGCGTCACGCTCTGTCACCTTATTTATGATAATCCGCCCACGAATAATCCTTAATTTACAATGGATGTCACGAAAACCGTACGAACATGAGTTTTTTTAAACATTCAAAAATTTTAAAGTTTTATTTTTTTGGCCCCTTCGGAACGCTTCGAAGGGATGAAAGTGGATCGGGCGGACGCCATCGTTCATTTTCTTCCAATCGACGCATTCTTTCCGCAGTCGGGAAAATGGAAAATATTTTGAAAGGGTGGAAGCAGAAATTTGCACATTTAACATTTGGCACCCTTGGACGGGGGTGCGGAGGAGCGAAACGCGAAAAAAAGAACTGGGGCGTGTTCCGAGCATCGACTTCGACCTCCATGCCGAAAGTGAAACGAATTGAATTATTTTTGCGAAAATTTAATTTTTATACCTATGGATAAACTCGTATTACTCTTTTAGAGGGGAACTGACTGAGTTTGCCGGATTTTCAAGCCGCAAACGCCAGCGCTCCCACTAAAATTGACCTAGGCTCGTTTTGCAGAGTTCGGGAAATTAATTATTTTGACGGCGTTCCGGTTGGGTTGGAGGGATGAAAATTTTACCCGGTATGCATAAAAGTTTCATCTTCCGAGAAATGACGAAATATAAGGAAAATAATTATCTGGGCCGGAGAAAAATCAATTTACAACAAAAAGTTGCAGTGTCTCGCAAAGAAAATCATTTGGGGTTGTAAATGTTAGTGGGTAGATGACAGTCGGCGCCTTCGTTACAGACACTCCCAGCACGAATAATCCAGAATTTCCCGCCGATACCTCGAGAACTGCAGGTACGAAACCTCCCGGAAGAGGGCGATGCATGAAGAAAAGCGAAAAATGTCGCTCGTGTTCGGATTTTTTTTTTCGACCTCTTTCGAAAGCTTCGGAGGGACGAAAGTGGATGGGGCGGATGCGCCCGTCAATTCTCCGCCCTTCCAAGTCCGATTTGCGACCTCCGGGTTATTTTTAAAAAAATTAAAGGGGAAAAACCGTAAGGGTTGCAATTTTTAACATTTCGCACCCCGGGGCGCTCGCGGGGGGATGAAGAGGGGAAAATACACCTCGCTCGTGTAGAGCTGCGCGGGTTCTCTCGCGAAAAGGTAGAAATTCCCTTTCCGGACGCTCCCTTTCGAAGCAATAGGAAATTCCGCATTTTACGCTCCCAAAGAGTTTCTGAGGGTAGTTGAGCCCCGATCGGGGCGCAACTTTCGGAAACCGCCGCGTTTTGCAGCACGTCTCCACGCAAGAAGTCGATTTTCATTTCAACCAGTAGTTTTAGAAAAAAACGGGGTGTTCGAAAAATGCAGTCTTCTCTCCGGGAGCCCCTGGCGGGAGGGAGAATTTTTTTGGGGGAAAAACAGCAGAGCGACTTTAGACACTCCAAAGACAGTATTTTAACCTCCCGCTATTAGAAAAATTGCAGGTCTAAAACTAAGTCCGCCGCGGCGTCGCGAAAAGTGAGTTTCTCGAGAAATCACAGGCGAAAATACACCCCGATCGATCGATCGATCGATTTCAATTTTTTCGACGGATATCGAAAGAGCGAACTTCGCAGAACCTTATTCTTACCATGAAACACGACGAGTCTCCGGCAGGTGAGGAAGACCGCCTTAAGAAAATTGAAGTTTTCGGAAAACACGTACTACTTGGGGGCGGCCTGCGACCCCCGCGTAACCCTTTTTGGCAAATCTAAAGAGACATTTGCAAAGTAGAAGAGACGCGCTGACCACCTGCGCGAAAATATCCACCCCGCACTCGCGATCGACCCCCTAAAACTTTAATCGAAAAGTACAAATATCCGTAAAATCCCGGAATCTACCCCGGCATTTTCGCTTCCCGCGGGGTGGAAACCCGCGACGGGGGCGATCTGCATGTCGAAATGTCATCTCGAAAGGTTAAGTAATCTTTATCGAGAAAAACCGCGCCTCGGGGCGGTCTGTCAAAGTCACCCTGAGCGAAATAAAACGTGCAATTTCGGCGAAATTTTGACAGGCGGGTGTCTGAACTTGAAAAATTTCGCGATCGCCCGGAGCTCGTGTTGACCATTTTCAAATGCACTTTTCTACCCTTAAACGTTGACTTTTTTGAGATTCTTTTCAATGCGGGGTAACTGCGAACCTCTAGTTTCGAACGGTGCCACGCGCGACTTTCCCCCTTCGATCCCCAGGGACGAGTTTCTTCCTTCATTTTGGTACTTTTTTGGCCAAAAATTTTGCAAGGTTTCGGGGGAAAAATTATTTCCCCTAGCAACCCCCGTGCGATTTTGTTGATTTTCGGATATTTTCGGTCCGATCGACGGTATAAAAAACTACCTTTATTTTGAGGGCGCCGTATCTCCCTCGTCGTTTGATCTGGAGGTTCGAAATTCTCCTAAAACACACAACTCTGGTGGGCGAAAAGGCGGGCGGCGCCGGTTTTTCCGCACCACTTACCGGTTCTTCTGGCCACGATGGAATAGTTTCGACCCGTTCCGGTACCCCGACCTCGTTATCGCTCGACTACGGGGTGTCTCGAGGAATTTGGAAAAATCTCGAGGTTCCCCGGGGATCCGGGAAAGATCCCCCCGCACCCTCGCGAAATTTCGTCCCGATAGCCCCATTTTTCGCGGAGAAAAAAAATTCTTTTCGATTTTCGACGTTTTCGCCACCCCTCGCTTAAAGCGGGGGATGACGAAGCGAGTCGAAGGGGGGGACGGGCGGTTTTATTCGGTGTTTTTGACCCTTTTTCGGCAATTTTCAATTTTTGGGGGCGTGGCCCAAATACGTTTAGTAGTAATCAATGTCCGTGGCTCTATTATGGAACCATCCAGTTCTGAGCACATAGTTTTCGCAGAAGGATTGTTAATATTGGAAGACCAATCCAATTTTCTCTTCGCCGATGATCGAACTGCTGGGAGGATTTTAATATTTGCCACAACTAATGGGAGAAAGCTCTTGGCCACGAGCAATACTGTGTTTATTGATGGAGCGTTCAAAAGTTGCAGTAAGCAGTTCACGCAGATCTACTCATTCCATATCGATATCGGAAGCACTGATGAAGAAGTGAATGTGGTACCTGTGATGTTCGCACTTTTGCCTGATAAAAAGCAAGGAACATACGATCGTATGTTTGAACTGATAAAGGTACAAATTCCTGGATGGCGCCCGCAAACTGTGAAAATTGATTTTGAAAAGGCGGCAATCGGTTCCTTAAAAAATATGTTTCCATCTACGCAAATAAGTGGATGCAACTACCATTTTAACCAGTGTGGTGAATGAATGGAACCATCCCATAAAAATATAATTTTACAAGTACATCATCCGAATATTTTCGAGTTAATCAAAAGTTTGAAAGAGGAAGCAGCATACGGTGATTTTGTTTATTTTATACGGTTTTTAAATTTGGAAGGCAAGAGGCGGAAAGTATTGTACGTAAAATTAGATAGGCGTATAGAAAAGATTACGGACGAATATCTTAAGTCAGGTGATATAAAAAAATGTTTAAAAACGTTGGCATATGTGCAAAAATTAGAATAAGCAGGAAAACAGATATAAGTAAACATTTTACACTTGGACGTACCTAAATTAACATTGTAATAATTTCTTACAGTTTTTTATTTTATTTTTATTAAATTAAATGACTTAAATTATGATTTTGCATTTTTCTTACATGAAATCCTTACGTTACAAAGGTTAAAGAAGTCCTTATTGTGTACCTACAGGATGATTCCCTGTTTTTGAGACCATGGCTACAAAGTTTATTTATGTCTTATCAAAGTTACAAACAGCTGAAGCAAATCCAAAAGAAAATTTATTTACACGCTTTCCTTGATTTTTTTAATGAAATGCCTTGTTAACTGTTGCACTTTTGGGTAGATCTTTATTTCTGATTTCAAAAATATAATTTATTTTATGCGAGGGGTGTATCACTGGCCAAATTCTGTACACTAAAATTCCCCTTTTGCAGCAAATTCCCCTCAATTCCTCAAAATTCCCTTTAATTCCTCTCAGTTCCCTTCAATTCCCCTTAATGCCTTTTAATACCCCTCAATGCCCTTCAATTCCTCTCAATGCCCTTCAATTCCTTACAATTCCTCAATATTTACATCAATTCCTTTAAACTTTCTTTTACTCGACAGCGATTTTTTCTCTTTCGCCGGTTTCTGCTTGAGAAATACTCGAGGAAATACTGTGTTATTTGAAGAGAGAAAAATTATTAGCTGTTGTGAAGAAACGAAAAAGTTAAAATAAGGTCATAAGCCAATAAAGAATGATCTGAGATCCAGTCAAAGCATCAGGAGACATTTAATTTTTATTTCTTAGAAGTGTTGCGCAATTTTTCAGAAGTGTAAAGCAGCTGACAATGACGATCTTATTATTTTCCTTATTCATACTTTTTCTTTGAAAAAGACTTTACGATATTAGTTGCAGGTACAGCACCTTTATTCCTATATGCCTATTTCACAACTATAAAAATGTATACAGGGTGGCCCACTGAAAACAGTACCAAGTGCGATTTTATACCATTTGGCATCATTTTTATGCAAGAAACTCAGACACGTCGATTTTGGTTGTAAGGGGGACATCTAAATTCGATGTTTTCATTCATGTAACTTCAACCCTCAAGCTGGAGAGGACAGCACCCTTAAATTTTTACATGGAAGGTGGTGTCAAGATGCACACCGTTTGAAAGGCCTTTCAATTCTCTATAACAGTTTTTCATTTTTTGAAATGCACTTTAAATGATATAAAATCGCACTTACTGGTGTAAATGTGCCTTAATTAATTTTATCTTTAAAGTGCATTTTCTCGGAGGTTAGTGGTTCAATTTTAAAAAATAAAAAACTTTTATAAAGAGAATTGAAAGGCATTTCATACGGTGTGCATCTTGATACCACCTCCCATTTAAAAATTTAAGGGTGCTTTCCCCTTCCGCTTTGGGGTTGAAGTTACATCACTGAAAACATCGAATTCAAATATCCCACTTACACCCAAAATCGACGTGTCCGAGCTTTTTTCGTGAAAATGATACTAAATGGTATAAAATCGCACTTACTCTTTTCAGTGGGCCACCCTGTTTAATAATGGGAGTATAGGTATCCATCTGGGCTTCGCATTTTTTGATTTTGACAGCTTATTGAGTTTAGTGGTTTGTCGACAAAAGCATGATTGTGATTAGACAAACGAAATTATTTGATGGACCCAAACGTGTGTTAAATGGAGTATCGTTCCATCTTAGTTCATAGTTTTCTGATTTCCATTGTAGCTCAAATTTTGATTTTAGTCCTTGTTTCAGTTTTCCGCTTGTTGTGGCATTTTCTTTATTAATATTTTTGTCTGGAATAATGACACTTTCAGTTGTTTCCATTTCTGCTGGAACCTTGATTTCAGAGATTCTGTCTTTCTCTTTATTATTAACATCTTCGCCTCGTTCTTCTGTCATAGTATTATTGGCTCTTAGTTGCCCTTTCTTGTTGCAATAGATTTCTTATTTCAAATAAAAGGCGTTGGTGACCATCAACTATTTCAAGGACTGCAGCGGTGCTGACGGAGGGTTATAGTATGAAGATCAATAAAAAGAAAACAAAAATTTTGGTGTGTAGGGGGCGTAAAAATAGGACTAAAATGAAAATACAAATTGGAAACGAGAAGATAGAGGAAGTCTCAGATTTCTGCTATTTAGGAAGTCAAATAACTCGCGAGTTTGGAGCTCTAAAGATATAAAACAAAGAATAGCGCAGTGCCGAGTTGCATTTAATAAAAATGAACAACTATTATGCTCGGGAATGATAAATGTAGAAAAGGCTCTTAAAAACGTATGTATGGAGTACGGCATCGTACGGGTGCAAAGCTTGGACGATAGGAGAAGCAGATAAAAGAAGCAGATAGGAAAAAATTAGAAGCATTTGAAATGTGGTGCTTTAGACGCATGATGAAGATACCGTGGATAGATAAGGTTAGCAACAGAGAGGTATTAGAAAGAGTTGCAGAAAAGCAAAATTTATGGAAGACAATAAGGAATAGGAGAGATAGGATGGTAGGACACCTTCTGAGGCACGAAGACTTAGTTCGCGACATACTAGAGTCAGAGATAGGAATAAAAAAAGGTAGGGGTGGGCCCAGATTGGACTATTGCTCCCAAATAGTTAGGGATGTAGGATGTTCAACTTTTGGGGAAATGCGCAGGATGACTACAGGATGTCTCAATATAAAAGCGGGGTCTCATTTAAAATAACGAAGTTGATATCAACTTTCGGTATAACCGAAAGTGCTGCTATATTGAAAATATTTTTGATAAATGGCGTAGAGCTAGGCTCCAGTTCAAAAATTCATCTCAATCTTTTATTTATTTCTCTTTACTTCTGATAAGCCACGAGCTTGAAACACCCTGTACCTACACATCATAAGCCAGTTGAAATACAATTTTTTTGGCCAAGCAAATTTTAAGCTACTTACATGATTTTCATGGCATTATGTTGTGAAAAATTACTAAATAGCATCAAAAATCTACTCCTCCCTACTCTGACAAAAATTTGCCATTTTGTTGGTTTCCAATATTTCTCGACAACGGTAAAGATCGCTAGCAAATTTAATGATTTCTAGGCACTTAATATTCACAAGACTCTAGCCGCAGCGGCGCATACCGGCGGATGGCGGAGGGACTTGTAAACAGGAATGAAAATGTCTCTGGCGTTGATGGCGATGACCTTTCTGACCTTTTGGACCTGACCGATTTTTTTGTTCATAAGAAAAAAGCAGAATTACTAGAACCAAATAAACCCATCTCGGCGAGACACGAACCTCGAAACTTTCACTTTCGTTGAGGACGCTTTAACCACATGAGCCACGAAGGTGTTGCCGATCGCATGCCCAAATTCTTCTCAATTCCCCTTCAATGCCCCCAAAATTCCTCTCAATTCCCATTCAATTCCCCACAATTCCTCTCAATTCCCTTTCAATGCCCCCCAATTCCCTCAATTCACATCAATTCCCTTCAATTCCTACTCAATTCCTTAGTGGTGTACACTAAAATTCCCCAGTGATACACCCCTCGATTTTATGCTTAAAATATGTTTTTTAAATATTATCACTCCCTAGTGACGAGTTTGATTAGTGTGTCACTGTCTTTTGGCGTGTGAGGTTAACTTATGAATTCATAGTGTTATGGAAACATGAAAACACCAGTTTATAGAAAGCTGAAAGTAACTTATAAATCTCTTATCTTTATCTGAATCTAATAGTCGGTTACGTTTTTTTTTTCTTTTAATTAATTATAGAGTTAATTTTGTTTTATTTTCGACAGTATCTAATTATAGTGATAAGAATCTTTCTTTTTTGTAAATAATTAGTTTATTTTATCCTGTTATTAACTAATTTAGATGTAGGTATATTACAGATTTTCAATCTGCTGTTTTATTTTTGTGATGGAACCAACTGAGCTGATATCCTTAATGAGATGTTATAGGGTCAAAAGGCAGACTGGCTATTGTCATACGTTTCTATTTCTGTCTATAGTAGTTGCATTTTATTATGTACCAAGCGTGACATTGGTTGATAATAAAGGTCATACAATCATATACTTAATCAATTTTCAAACCGCAATAGGTATTAACGATATTTCATAAAAAGTAAAATTGCCAAATCATGGATGTAGTTCCGGAAATTAATAATTTCTATAATACATATGTACATATTTATAAGTAAACTGATACCACTAAAAAATTGGATACTAGATAAGAATATTATAGCGAAAATCTATTATAGTAGTTTGAGGTCAGTAGGGTTAAGGTTAGGTTTAGGAACTGCAGTCAAATCAATTGTACGTTTCGATTAAAATTTATAAACAATCATGGCATATAAATTCCAGATTTAGGAATGATTCAACTTCGTGTTGTTTGTCACCAATCACCCAGGTATCTCCAAATTAAATCTGATACCGATTTTGTACCAGTGACACCTAGACATAGATAGATCTTTGAACTGTGAAACTATTTGTAAAAACCAGATCTACACAAATTAATTAACATAAACAAATAATTCATTACGCAAGTTTTATGTAAACAAGAGCCCTACCTTATTTTTTCGGTCGAACATTCTGCAAACAATATTCTCGTAGTCTTACCTGTAACAAATCAAACAAAAATAAATTCCAAGATGGCCTTAACACATTGAAGTGTATAAAATTCGAGCGAATTGGATATTTTCGATTTAAACGTAAATGTTCTTAATTACAATTTTTCGGGTAATATTAGATGGTAGGTACACCGACAAAATAGTCTGCCCACAAAACAGCCCCAGGTCAACCCTCAACCGAATAGGCAGGTTCGGTAATTTTCAAATTTCATTAAAATTGATGCAGTTTATTATACTGAAGGCAGTTATGTTGTTAATTTTTGTTAAAAAAAATTCCTTCGCCTGTGAAGCCGTTGCAATGTTTTCCGTCGGTGCGAGGCTAGAAATCGTACCTTGCAGCGAGAGTAGGCCGCGTGACGTCAGAACTTAGTGTAACGTACAAGTCCCAGCTTCAGCGCGCAGCAGTCCCATAAGTATTATGCATATGCATGTGTAGTTAAATTGTTAAATATTATTAACTGGTTCTAACTGGTGTTTTCTGTTTTGTACCCAGACTAATACATCGTACAGCACACCAATAAAACGGAAAAAGTGGTTCGTTGGAACCAGAAGGAAAATCGGTCAGCATTATCGATATTTTCGCGAGTTAGTTTATTATGGGACGCCGTTTGGGTCTTTAATCGTCTATTTAAGGATATGTTACAGATGTCTGTAAATCGGGAATTATGGATATCCCACAGATATTTTTAAATATTTAAAAATATCTCACAGATATTTTTAAATCATTTTGGATATCAAACAGTGAACAATGATTATTTTTATCTGCGAGATATCTTTAAATATTTAAAAATATCACAGATATTTTTAATTCTATAATTACGGATATCTACTAAGCATTTTGATATCCAAAATTGTGGCGCCACCTATAAGGCGAAAGATGTAATTATTATTTTCTTTTGGGCTGGTGTAAATCGGTCGCGCGGCTCCACAGTGTTGCCAACCCTACCGAAATTTCGGTAGATCTACCGATTTTATATGTTATCTACCGATCTACCGAAATGATACATAATTCTACCGAAATTTCATTTTTTAATTATGCAATAGAGTCCATTAGTGTAACGGCAAAATCAGAGCGCGAAATTTAAAACGCTATCGGCTGTCCTAAGACAAAAGTAGGAAAAAATTTTTCAATGCATTTTAAATGGAGCTTAGATGACCTTGCACTTCACATTCTATTTTTACCTTTCATCCTGATTTCTTAACATTAAATCAATATATGACGATTACTATGAAGCTTTTTCGGTGTTTGTCTTGTAAAAGCATTTATTTATGCAGTCATTTTGTTTAAAACCAAAATGCAACAAACTACTGCAATTTACGGCGCTAGAACCGGCGCAATAGATGGTTTAAATTGTCCATAGAAGTCCTTAATAACACTAATTTTTAACACTTTCTTTTCCATTTTACACTTTTTAAATATAAATAAATTCTTAAACCCCCTATTAAATAAAGATTAAACAATAAATTAGCCGGAGAAATAAACAACTTAACCTCAAACCCTGTGCATCAAACGTCAAAATAATAATGATCTGGTCTAAACAAGACATAAGTTCTTTTATTATATGTACTGTACTCATCCGTTTTAAAATATTTCTGAAATTAAGTTGTATTTTAAGTTGTTTTTGAAAATGTAACAGCTGGAAAGAGCAGTCTATTTGTCACTTGCAGAATCCCTGTGAACAGTAAACCGTTGTTAATATTGAAGTGGCGTGTAAATACTGTGAAAATATTGTGAAAATCCCTAATGAATATGTGTCCAAAAATGGCTACAAAAATAGATACAGGATGTTGAAATTTCTTACAAAAATGTAATATCTGCTTGTATCGTTACCTACTATTTTCAGCTGTTTTGTGCTATTCTCGAGTATTTACACGCCAATTCGATATTTACAACACTTTACTATTAGAAAGAATGGATTGACAATTTCGTTTTTAAAATCTCGGACTAATGCACCGTGTTACACAAAATTATTTCTCTCTGAAACTATGCCTCGAACGCAAAAAACAAAAGAGATTTTTTCTTGTAAATAAAACAAAGATTCTAATATTTTGCAACATATCTATGTAAGTCAGTAGCGTAACATAGTTTCGGTAATAAATGTGGTCTCCCCACCTCGTAGTGACGCCACTAGTGAGAGTACAAAACTCAAAATTTATAAATTAGTAAATAACTTCAAGGAATTATTATGCCCAAAATTCCAAATGAATAGGTCTGGTAGTTTTCCAGATATTAAAAAAAATAACATTTTTGAAAGAAATTTCAACACCTCGTATCTCGCTTAGCCGGCATTTTTGGACATACGTTGATTAAGGTTTTTCGCATTATTTTTAAGTATTCTATCTACTCTAGAAGTTTGTTACACTCATTATAGATCACCCTGTATTGCATTATACTCCGATCATCTGTTTACCCTACAAAATTTGCATTCCTCTAAAACGTTGAAGATTCACTTCTATCGCGAGTGGCGACCACGCATCCAGTTTTTTTAATCATGTTTTTCCTTGCCCTCAGCGTTCAGGTTATTGCCAATAAGTGGTGCGAATAATATTGAAATATTAATAACGGTCAACGGCAAAACCAGCGCCGGCAACGAAAAGTAAATTTGCTGGCTGCCGGCGGCGACAACGCAGGCACTTCCGGGGATAAATATCCCAGGAAGTACCAACGTTGCCAAGCATTTCCAATGTGTAAATATCCATCAAGTAGCTCATACAAGAGCCTACCTTGCATCGGCAACTTGGTTAATGGGATACACATGAAGTTAGCGGTTCAGGTAGCTTGGGGTGCAAACCCGCTGGGGATGACTTTTTTAGTCATATTTTTCCTTGCCCTCCAGGCAAAATGCTTGCCGTCTGTAATTTTCAAGCTTATAGTTTCTTAGGGCAAGGGAAAGGTATTTTTTCCCTTGCCCTACAAATGAAAATGACGTAATGCAACGTTGCACATTGGAATTGGAGAAGCTTGACAACGTTGGTATTTCCTACGATATTTAGCACTGATTTTATAATATTAAGCCGGCTACTCACTACGCGTTACTTTGCAAGTACTTGGGAATTAGCAAGTAGTGTGTACGATATGCGAGTACGACTCGGCTAGACTCGGCATGCTACTTGTACTTCCCAATTGAAGTCGGAAAACTGTCCAAAGTCAAAGGGCCCGAGTATTGTACTCGGCAAGTACTTGGCGGCAGATACACACTACGCCGTTACTTACTTACGATTCGGGCTGAGAAATTTAGTTGAAATGGAGTGGTCGAATAGAACGACACTTTTATTTTCAGATACTTATCAGGGGGGACCGATTATTAGGACCCCTCGCACAAATTGCATAAAAATAGGAACGAGGTTTATGATGCGTGGAAGCGCATTCAATCAAAAATGGTGGAGGAAATGGAAGTTTCCATTCCCAAATTAGAAAAGAAGAAAGATTCCTTAATGGCAACATATTTAGGAACTGTTTGAGTTTTACAACTATTGAAATTGCTAATTCCGTTTCAATATCGTCCGCCATGATGAGAAGCTTTTTGACAAGTACTTGCACTTCCCGCAAAAGATGAGCATTCACCTTTTTTCCGCGTAGTGTGTATGGTATACACACATACTATTCGCCAAGTACAAGTACTTTAACAAGTAAAAGTACTCGCCAAGTACCGCGTAGTGAGTAGCCGGCTTTATAAAATCACTGATAATTTAGCCGTCCTCTTTATCCTCGGTAAGAAACGTCAGTTATTGCCGAACACGAACACAAAAGTTTCACCAATCAGAGTGCTACCGAGACACAAGTCCTGGGGAAACAGAAAACTCGACCGCGCGCAGGCTGGAGATTTAAAGCGGGAGAGCGCGTAAGTCAGATTTACACTAGACCATAAATACAACTAAGCTTACTTCCTGGAAATTAGAGGGCGCTGCAATTTTGGATATCAAAACTGGCAAGTGATATTCATAAATAATTAATTCTATCTTACAGATAATTCTAAATATTTAAATTGGATAATAATTACAACATGTAAAGGATGGTGTAATTGAATTATTGAATCTTTCGCCTTATAGGTGGCGCCACAATTTTGGATATCAAAATGCTTAGTAGATATCCGTAATTACAGAATTAAAAATATCTGTGAGATATTTTTAAATATTTAAAGATATCTCGCAGATAAAAATAATCATTCTTGACTGTTTGATATCCAAAATGATTTAAAAATATCTGTGAGATATTTTTAAATATTTAAAAATATCTGTGGGATATCCATAATTCCCGATTTAAAAACATCTGTAGGATATCCTTAAATGGACGATTAAAGACCCAAACGGCGTCCCATAGTTTATCATTGAAAAAATTTATAAAATTATCGGCTGCCACATTGCAGTCACTCTAAATAAAATCGAACATAATGTAATTTATCGACAGTTTTCTGGGACCCCTTGGTACTTGGTAACGTGTTAACGGTTAGCATAATTTGAAACAGGATGCTAGGAGCATGACGGAGCCAAATACTGAATCGCCGTAGCGTTCCCTCCCTGAACTAAAAAAGGAAATTTTATTAACTGTTTTACAATAGTAATTAAATAGTACGTCATCATAAAGTTCTCTTTTGAAGACTGGTAGGACACGTCTCCATCCTTTCCCTGAGCTAGCCTACGCATTTCCGTAAAAGTAGAACATTCTACATCCCCAACTATTTGAGAGCAGTAGTCTAATCTGCTCCAACCTCTACCTCTTTATTCCTACCTCTGACTCTAGTATGTCGCGAACTATTCCTTTCTGTCTCAGAAGGTGTTCTACCATCCTACGATCCTATCCCCTATTCTTTATTGTCCTCCATACTTTTCTCTTTTCCCCAACTCTTTCTAATTCCTCCTTATTGCTAACTTGTCTATCCACGGTATCTTCAACACCCTTCTGTAGCATCACATTTCAAACGCTTCTACTCTTTTTCAATCCGCTTCTCCCATTGTCCAAGTTTCGCACCCATAGGTATAATTTCGTACTCCATACATGCGTCTTTAAGAGTCTCTTCCGAGTTTCTACATTAACCGTTCCAGAATATAGCAGTTGTTTTTTTTTGTTAAACAAGTACCTAGTATCTACGTAGCGTAGTTTTTTGATTCGCGTGAGTTGTATTTGTTTCCGTTTTTTTAAAAAAATTCCAATCCGTTATAAAACTGTTAACTTGATAACTTGTCAATCACTTAGGTGAGTAGGTATGTATTGTATTGTATTAGAGAATATATGAATATATTCCAAATTGACAGTATCGGCAATATTTTATTCTTTTAGTCGACCGATGTGTGATTTTTACTTTCGTGTTACTAGTTTTAACAAAATTAGTGTAACGATAATTTTCTGGTCTATAATAGGATTTTTAGGTCATTTTCTACAACAGAACAAAACCAATCTTTCTCTACAATAAGAGAAAAATATATGAATATTCAGTAAGAAATAAGAATACACATTATAATCAAATTCAAATTGGAAAGAAAACACTTCGTGTTAAACAACAGTTACATTTGCTTGCTCCAATTACAGAACACTCCGGTGTAATGTAACAACTTTAATTATTTTGTTTCAATTTCAAGTTCAGTAATCGAACGGCTACACGCGAATCCTCAATAATTATTGAAAAATAAACGGATCGCTGTGTGCTGATAGATCCAGCAAATTGATGGAAACGTTTCGCAGCCCACGCGATACCACAGTTCAACAATTTTAGAAGCAGCACGTCAATACACCCTCGTATGTGTATATAAAAGGCAACTTTCGTAAAACTGGCAATTTGTTGATGAAATTCGACGGTGTTTTCACCCCATGCACCCGTTAATCATCGTAACGGTAAAATCTAGCGATCGATCGTTCTACTTCTGTAATTTGAGCTCAGATAATAATTGCTCGGGCAGAGCAGCGTTCAACGGACTTAAAAATCTCGGGTTTACATTTCTCTACGAAAGCAGGGACGCGGAAAAATTATGAATTCACTGATCTGAGGGGTCAACCAATACCAGTACAAATTTACTGGCAATCAATGGCAGTACATCTTTCTATGTTTCTACCACAGATCTATAGACAATAGACGACCCATAGAGAACATGTGTAACAAGAAATGTGTCATGCTGCGATCTCGTTGCAGTCATCATCTGCCCACTTAAGAAACTTAATAGTAAGATATAAAACCTACCTGATGTCCATATCAACTGATCGGTGCAGTGAACGGACGCAGTACGCTATATAGCCTTCTGCAGCTGAGGGCAAGTTCAAGGCCCTCGCCGTTGTGCGAAAAAAAGAAAGGCAAGCGCAAAGGTAAAGATCATGTCTGTGGCTGTCCCGCGGAAGAAGCACCGTAGATCGGATAAAAAACGAGTTGCGTTTTGGTGGAAAAAAGCGTATCTCTGGCTTATTATTTTCTAAACAATGGAGGTTGGAATTATCCCACAGTAACGCTACATGCCACGTTGTATTTCCTCTGAGAAGAACCTAATTGTTAGTAGAATGGGTCGGCAAGGTTGTTTATTTTCAGCTGGGAATACAAGAAGCTGAATCACTCTGTCGCGCGTCTACGAAAATGGCCCAGCAATGACATTCGTTGGCAGCTATTTTTAACTAAAATTAGGGTTTAATTTGATTCTGTGGACAACCCTTATCCCTACCCAAACGGACTTTTACCTAGACCGTTGATTGAGAAGTCCTCAATCAACGCCTAGACGCAGTTCTAGAATACTGAAACGGGTGGGATGAATTGTTAAAGACAGAATAGCTGCCAAACTATTATGTTCAGATTTAGGATGAGTTTGGTAGCAATATGACAAGAAAGGGGAATTTTAATTTTCATTCACACCTTTGTTTAAGTTTTTAACCCGGTTTTTAACAACCCGTATGACTCGAGGGGATGATGGGATGTATATTAATTACGGTTGCACATGTGGGTCCATTGAAGTTCATAGAACGGCATTTCTCAGGCTCAACTGCTTCAGCTGTTGTAATTCGAGCATACTTCGTTTTATAAATGTATTTTCTATCTCACTCCGCAAACCGGAAAAGATCGCAGGTGCATCAGGAAAAATGTTGCATTGCTAGGATGGGCTGCTAGTTCGGCTTGATTGTTGTATCTTCGTATGTATATCTTTTTCTTTCAAAAATGCCCAAACAAAAAAGTCTAATATACTCAGATCCGGTGATCTTGCAGGCCACAAGTTCCCATCAAAAATTTGGTATGCTAGCTGACCACCCAATATGAAACACGAAACGTTAAATCCAAAACGTCCTTGCCTCTGACGTTCAAAAGTTTGGTGCTGATTTGTATCAGACCAGTGACGCACATTATGCCTGTTAAATAATCCTACGCTGCTTATGTGAGTTTCATCTGTCCAAATGACAGACCGGACAAATTCTCGGTTTTCTCGAATTTTATTTAGGTACCACCTACAAAAATTAAGCCTTCTTTCTTGATCTTCCGGGAAGACATGGCGAATAATTTGAATTTTATATGACCTATATTTGCCTTTCTTAATATTTTTTGAACTTTTGTTTTGGAAACACCAACTTGTGATTCGATTTCGCGACAAGAAGTTTTTGGTGTCGCCCCAACCAACGATAAAACATTTATTTCTTCCTCTTCCCTAATTTCTTTATTATAAATTTTGTTTCTAGGTACATATCTAAATTTAATAAATCGAGGGATAGGTATTATACTGGAAATGGGTATCTAGGAATTTTTTGTTTGCCTGTTGAGATATAGATCCATCGATTCATTTACATTTTCACGAGGGGTGTATCACTGGCCAAATTGTGTACACTAAAATGCCCCTTTTGCCGCAAATTCCCCTCAATTCCTCAAAATTCCCTTTAATTCCTCTCAGTTCCCTTCAATTCCCGTCAATGCCTTTTAATACCCCTGAATGCCCTTCAATTCCTCTCAATTCCCTTCAATTCCCCTCAATTCCTTACAATTCCTCAATATTTACACCAATTCCTTTAAATTTTCTTTTACTCGACGGCGATTTTTTCTCTTTCGCCGGTTTCTGCTTGAGAAATACTGTGTTATTTAAAGGGAGAAAAATTATTAGATGTTGTGAAGAAACGAAAAAGTTAAAATAAGGTCATAAGCCAATAAAGAATGGTCTGAGATCCAGTCAAAGCATCAGGAGACATTTAATTTTAGTTTTTATTTCTTAGAAGTGTTGTGCAATTTTTCAGAAGTGTAAAGCAGCTGACAATTTAGATTTTAGATACCTACTTGTTATTTTCTCTAACATGACGATCTTATTATTTTCCTTATTCATACTTTTTCTTTGAAAAAACTTTAGGATATTAGTTGCAGGTACAGCACCTTTATTCCTATATGCCTATTTCACAACTATAAAAATGTATACAGGGTGGCCCACTGAAAACAGTACCAAGTGCGATTTTATACCATTTGGCATCATTTTTATGCAAGAAACTCAGACACGTCGATTTTGGTTGTAAAGGGGACATCTAAATTCGATGTTTTAATTCATGTAACTTCAACCCTCAAGCTGGAGAGGACAGCACCCTTAAATTTTTACATGGAAGGTGGTGTCAAGATGCACACCGTTTGAAAGGCCTTTCAATTCTCTATAACAGTTTTTCATTTTTTGAAATGCACTTTAAATGATATAAAATCGCACTTACTGGTGTAAATGTGCCTTAATTAATTTTATCTTTAAAGTGCATTTTCTCGGAGGTTAGTGGTCCAATTTTAAAAAATAAAAAACTTTTATAAAGAGAATTGAAAGGCCTTTCATACGGTGTGTATCTTGATACCACCTCCCATTTAAAAATTTAAGGGTGCTTTCCCCTTCCGCTTTGGGGTTGAAGTTACATGACTGAAAACATCGAATTCAGATGTCCCACTTACACCCAAAATCGTCGTGTCCGAGCTTTTTTCGTGAAAATGATACTAAATGGTATAAAATCGCACTTACTCTTTTCAGTGGGCCATCCTGTTTAATAATTGGAGTATATCCATCTGGGCTTCGCATTTTTTGATTTTGACAGCTTATTGATTTTAGCAGATTGTCGACAATAGCATGATTGTGATTAGACAAACGAAATTATTTGATGGGCGCAAACGTGTGTTAAATGTAGTATCGCTTCATCTTAGTTCATAGTTTTCTGATTTCCATTGTAGCTCAAATTTTGATTTTAGTCCTTGTTTCAGTTTTCTGCTTGTTGTGGCATTTTCTTTATTAATATTTTTGTCTGGAATAATGACACTTTCAGTTGTTTCCATTTCTGCTGGAACCTTGATTTCAGAGATTCTGTCTTTCTCTTTATTATTAACATCTTCGCCTCGTTCTTCTGTCATAGTATTATTGGCTCTTAGTTGCCCTTTCTTGTTGCAATAGATTTCTTATTTCAAATAAAAGGCGTTGGTGACCATCAACTATTTCAAGGACTGCAGCGGTGCTGACGGAGGGTTATAGTATGAAGATCAATAAAAAGAAAACAAAAATTTTGGTGTGTAGGGGGCGTAAAAATAGGACTAAAATGAAAATACAAATTGGAAACGAGAAAATAGAGGAAGTCTCAGATTTCTGCTATTTAGGAAGTCAAATAACTCGCGAGTTTGGAGCTCTAAAGATATAAAACAAAGAATAGCGCAGTGTCGAGTTGCATTTAATAAAAATAAACAACTATTATGCTCGGGAATGATAAATGTAGAAAAGGCTCTTAAAAACGTATGTATGGAGTACGGCATCGTACGGGTGCAAAGCTTGGACGATAGGAGAAGCAGATAAGAGAAGCAGATAGGAAAAAATTAGAAGCATTTGAAATGTGGTGCTTTAGACGCATGATGAAGATACCGTGGATAGATAAGGTTAGCAACAGAGAGGTATTAGAAAGAGTTGCAGAAAAGCAAAATTTATGGAAGACAATAAGGAATAGGAGAGATAGGATGCTAGGACACCTTCTGAGGCACGAGGACTTAGTTCGCGACATACTAGAGTCAGAGATAGGAATAAAAAAAGGTAGGGGTGGGCCCAGATTGGACTATTGCTCCCAAATAGTTAGGGATGTAGGATGTTCAACTTTTGGGGAAATGCGTAGGATGACTACAGGGTGTCTCAATATAAAAGGGGGGTCTCATTTAAAATAACGAAGTTGATATCAACTTTCGGTATAACCGAAAGTGCTGCTATATTGAAAATATTTTTGATAGATGGCGTAGAGCTAGGCTCCAGTTCAAAAATTCATCTCAATCTTTTATTTATTTCTCTTTACTTCTAATAAGCCACGAGCTTGAGACACCCTGTACCTACACATCATAAACCAGTTAAAATAAAATTTGGGGCCAAGCAAATTTTAAGCTACTTAAATGATTTTCATCATGGCGTAAATATATTTTCATGGCATTATGTTGTGAAAAATTACTAAAAAGCATTAAAAATCTACTCCTCCCTACTCTGACAAAAATTTGCCATTTTGTTGGTTTCCAATATTTCTCGACAACTGTAAAGATCGCTAACAAATTTAAAATAATGATTTCTAGGCACATAATATTCACAAGACTCTAGCCGCAGCGGCGCATACTGGCGGATGGCGGACGGCGCACCGGCGTACAGGTGCATCGAAAGCGAGGGACTTGAAAACATGAATGAAAATGTCTCTGGCGTTGATGGCGATGGCCTTTCTGACCTTTTGGACCTGACCGATTTTTTTGTTCATAAGAAAAAGCAGAATCACTAGAACCAAACAAACCCACCTCGGCGAGACACGAACCCCGAGACTTGCACTTTCGTTGAAGACGCATTAACTACATGAGCCACGAAGGTGTTGCCGATCGCATTTAACTAAATAATATTTAAGCAGTCACTTTCTTGATATATGGTTCTATACTGTGAGCCGGTGCGCCGTCCGTCATCCGCCAGTATGCGCTGCGACGGCTAGATCTTGTATTGTATATTCTATACCATTTCTTACCATTCTTATCATTTTTTCAATGTGATGCCCAAAGCGTTGTAGCACATCAAATCACTCTGCTGTTTAAACTTTTCAACGGCCGATTTCATTGAGCGCATGCCCAAATTCTTCTCAATTCCCCTTCAATGCCCCCAAAATTCCTCTTAATTCCCATTCAATTCCCCACAATTCCTCTCAGTTCCCTTTTAATGCCTCCCAATTCCCTCAATTCCCCTCAATTCACATCAATTCCCTTCAATTCCTACTCAATTCCTTAGTGGTGTACACTAAAATTCCCCAGTGATACACTCCTCGCATTTTCACGACATTCATCGAAAACAGCGATTATGTCGTATTTTTCGAAATTTTGCTCATTTTGAAGTGCCATATTATGTATAGCCGGAGCAGTTTGTTCTTGGGTAAATCACGCCTCCTAGATTGAAGATGATTAATTAAAATATCAGATTCGAGATCAGATTATTCATTGATACAAAATTGCAAAATTTCTCAAGTGTATTAGAAATCCTTGGTAGGTACATTGTTTATTCAATGACGAATTTTTTGTTTTTTCTATAGTACAACTCGATGACGAACCAAGTCAACTTGCCTATTTCTTTTATACTTAACAGCTAAGTTAACATTGTGTAAAGAGGAACTGGTTTCTAAACAAAACATTTTAATGTCCCCTTTCACTTTTATATGGTACTTAAGAATTTCAGTTGACTTTTCAAGTTGTTTTTCGAGGACCGATATAATGCAAATTCAGTTTATCCACAATCAAGCACGTAAATTATCCTTAGCGTAAAAGGTGCGAAAATGTTGAGCAAACTCATTAAGTATTTCACCCACATTAAGTACTTTGAGAGAACTGATATTTAGATTACTTACTCAGTTCACAAATATAAATGTGAAGCAACTAGAGAGGCTGTAAAAGATTCCTAATCTTGAAGGCCGTTTTCCAGCCTATACGAGGAGGCTTCAATATTCAAACCAAAACAAAGCAAATCATCCGAGCATATTAATAGTTTGGCCCTGTATATTAATTCCAGCATTCCACATTATGGGGCTTCCAGCAGGGGATGTTAAGATATTTCCATTTTAGTGCCAATCTGGACCCATCTTTGTGGCACTACTGACGCCTACTTACAGAACCTGTCTACAATTTCTTTATCAAGCTAGATTCACAGACTATTCTATTTGCAAATTCTGTTAATACCTTTGCTTCAGTACTTTGTATTATACAGGGTGGTCAACATACGCATAATTGAATTTTTCTCAAGAATTTCAAATGGAACACCCTGTATATTAATTGCACATTTAATAGCCAGTTTACTAAGCTCTTAATCGATGCAGGCATTGTCAGGTCTGCGGCTGACAGTTTCTACGGAAATTAAAATTGAAACTTAAAAATGTTCTTTTCCTTTTCTATTGGTTTTTCTATTACCAGAAGTTTCTGGATACATGTGAAAGATTATTGTTATTATCTTGACTTAAAATTCTGGGCAGCTATAAAAATATGGATCCACGTCACGTTCAACAATTTAAACTAATATAACACACTGCCATTTTTACTAACTAGTAACTACTACATGGTATCACACTTATTTTTATCTCTCCTGCTGTGCAATAACAATTATGTATATTATATTAACATACAGGGGCATATTTCCATGTTGTTTACTATGAAGAATTCAATTCATCACATAATGCAATAGAGTGAATGACTTTGCCACTTTGATTATGGCAACCAGTTTTAGACGTTCACAGGTAGGTAGTCTGCCTAAATAATAGATGTACCTAACGGTTCTGATAAGTTCTATTATATTATCTAAAAAAAAAACCACTTTGCTGCGTCAAGCAAAGGAACTCCGTTCACCTGTTCATTGAATAAAAGGATATTGGTAGTCTCGTCACGTACCTAGAGCATTTCACGGCAGTTTTAAAAACCAAGCAAACAAATCGGTAATAGAACGCAAATAAATTCATACAGTGTGTCCAAAATACGTCATTATTTTGCCTGTTCGGAAAAATAAACAAAAATATGCATATTTACCTGCAATTCTTAGTACAGCCCTGTCGGCACTGTCCAAAGCCAACACTGATAAGGGTTGTTCTCGGGTCCACTCCTGAAGGGTTGGATCCTTGTCGAAGTCCATAATGACGCACCCTCATACTCCTAGAAATTAAACATTAACGTAGATAACAATTTTACGACCGAAAGTACCTTGTACCCAATCCTTCTCACAAAAAAAACAATAAATTACGAGGAAAACAATTGAATTGCATGACCCACTACAGTTTATACAACAAATTACCTACTAGAGGCGAAATACTGAGGTAAAAATCGACAGGTAAACTTTAAATTTATTGTACTATCTTGTTATGGTCATTGACCTAGGCAGGGACCGAACAATACCTTTACGTGCAGGTAGGAATAACAGGTGTGCTATTTTTAAGCACTATTTGATTGCAATTCACGATCACCCGGGGGTTTTCCTATAATCGTACCGTACGTAGGTATTTACTACAAAAAAAACCTAACATAATAATTGAGATATTTGCAACAGGACGTTGGCATCTGACAATTACAATTGTTTTCGCGTAAAACTGCTTTCTATGTGTAAAAACAGAAGTTCGGTAGAAACTGTGTTGATCTACCCTTGTATTCAAAATGATCATTGTTCGGGACTTGTTTGAGGAAACGTAAAAAAACATCCTTTTAATTAGCGAAGCATGACAAATCTTACGCAAGTCACAAAATTGTGGCTTTTGCACAAAGCCGAACAGAATTGACGATAAATCCTGAATAGAACCGCAGAACGAAATTGAAATTATTTTTTAGGTTATGACTTACGTGAAGTAAACCATTCTGTTTACTGGCAAATATTTAAAAAAAATTCTTTGTCACTAGACGGAAATAGCTTAAAATTTGGATAAAATTAGTCTCTCGCCGGGGTTAACGCATTTATTTGATAAACAACAGCAAAAATTGACTTACTTTTATAAGATTATTTTATGAACAGGTCTGATAATTCTAGGCATTCCATGATAACAGCACTAGATAAAAGTATCTACCACAGCACTCTATTTTAATAAAAGATTTTTGATGAGAAAAACGCATAAAGCACAGGTTATATCACTATATTACGATTATTTACACAAAAACTAGGCACAATTTTGTTAATTTCACCATCTCGTATGTTCTCACGAATTATTACGCAAAGCACACGTACATTTTAGGGTAATTTTCATGATTCATTCTAGGTTAGAATAAAAATCAATACTTCGCGTGGAAAGTCTCACTTCACGAAAGGTAAACAAGGGCCGTTGGCAAGCTTTGGATTTTCTACGACAAATAAGCACTTTTGTTTAATTTATGGTTAACAGGTTAAGTTGGTTTTTTAGCGACAAAATTGACACAGCGTTTTTAAATAAGCCACCTATGGAGCTACGCAAATTGGACCATCAGCGCTTTTCCGCTAGCGACTGCTCCTGCCGGCTATTGCAATGCAACGTTGCCGTGTTCGACAATTCTAGTCCTACCAGTTTCACGAATTTGTGGCCGAGTACGGATGCAGGTAAAAAGGGCCCTCCTATTGGTCAATTTCGGACTCTGGACTATTAGCAGTAAAATTTTTACTGAATGCATAAAACATTTATTTCACGCAACACCACGGCATTTTTTCGAATTTTCATTAATATTTCATTACTTTTATTTTTTATGTGCCCGTCACTTTTTAATTAGCGTCAATAAAAAAATCACCAAGGCTGTGAAATTATTGATTTCGAATTCAAGATGTACCTAACAGGAGTGTGTGGAAATTGTTTTGTTATTTATATGTTAGATTCAAGTTTAAGCACCTACATTCATCTAAATAAACAAGACCTTTTTTTATTGGGTCTAATTTTATAAATATGGTGGTTTGAAGAATGTTGCGCCGCCTGTATAATTAGCTAATTAAAATAACGTTAGGAATATGAACTCATTTATTTTAACCGGTAGCAGGCTGTGTATAATTTTTCAAGAACTAATTTGACAATGACGTCTGTGTTTTCTAATCTATTGCGATTCCAGTAAAAAACTTTTATTTAAAACTTTAATAATGATAGTGATAATTTTAATCTTTCTTCAAGTTTAAATTAATGTGAATCACCCAGATATTGCAGTTTATACTTTAAAATTGTCACTCTAGCGCCATCTATTCCGGATAGCTTGTAGTTCCCGACATGTAGAACAAGATCTTTACTTAATTTATATATACAAAGAAGTTTGTTCATTATAGCCGCTATTAAGTTAAGAAATTTAAACTTTAAGAATATTAGCATGCTGCTAAATAAAGTTCTGTATTCATTAAAAGAATTATTAGTAAAAAATATCTAGGATCGGCTCATGTCCTTTGTATAATGTGTTAAAGCCAAACATGTTCATGAGCAGAGTGGCGCAGTGGAAGCGTGCTGGGCCCATAACCCAGAGGTCCGTGGATCGAAACCACGTTCTGCTAAACAAGTTTTTTGCTCCTTTCAAGAAGTATTCTGTTATCCTCCTTTTATTTAAAATGTACAAAATTTATTAATTTTATAAAAAAAATTTCAACTTAAAAAAAATAAAATTATGACTAATTATTAATAAACATTATGCAGAGCCGCAAATAGGCCAACGGCGCCGTGGCTTAGTTGGTTAAAGCGCCTGTCTAGTAAACAGGAGATCGAGGGTTCGAATCCCTCCGGGGCCTTAACTTGCCGTACAATTTTGTCGTAGACTTTTTAATAAAAAATATGTTATTAAAAACTGTTACTTTATTTTTTAAATACATAAATTAAACAATACTGTTTTTAACACTTCATGTTACGTATGCATGTTCCTATCCCTAAACAACAAATAATGTGGAAGAGGAATGGAAGAATCAACCTCCACATCTTTCTCCTTAATCAACTCTTTCAACTTCTCTAATTCTTGTGTATGTTCTTCTTTCATTGCCGCAATTATTTCATCTTTTTCTTGCAGTCGCACTTCAACTGTTTCCAATTCTTGCCAGGCACCCCTCTGCACGCTCTTTACCAAAAAAACAAACCCTTTAAAAACCTCTAACACCAAACAATTTTTTAAAAATCACCTTCAAATGGTTTTTCAAAGTGTCCATTCTATTAGCAATGTCGGTGCCTAATTTTTTGACAACTTTGTTCTCCTGCTTCCTGTCGTTCAGAGCCTTCAAAAGACACTCTTGTTCCGTCACCAGTTCTTTGGCAAAAGTCATCGCTTTGTGCAGCTGTTTTCTGCAAGCGCTGCGAGACAATTGCACCTCGTTCAGGGTGTGTTGGAGATCTAAATACTTACCTTCAGCTTTCCTAGTCGAAACGAATTTACATACCAATACACCTTCATATATACTACATGCATACTTACTTTATATGTTTCTCCAAAGATTTCACTTTGTTTTCCAATTCGTCCTTTTCCGAATTTAAAACAGAAATTTTGTTATTCAGTTCATTAATCTGGTTAAGTTTTGATGTTATTTCGTCCCTCAATTTCTCCTTTTCGATTTCGTATTGAGCCTTGAGTTCTTCATACAATCTAAAATAATGTGAATTTAATATTTGGTCATCCGGCTCGAAGGACCAAGTTCTGTTAATGACACCTTTTGCACTCGTTCACAGCTGAAGAGTGCACGGATAGCGGGATATACTTGTCTCTCTCTTGCTTGAACTCCTGGTGAGATTCCAATAAAGATTTATTTTTTTCTTGGAGTGCACCCACTTGGGCCTTACTTTTAAAATACTCCTCGTGTAGAAGTTTATAGTCCATCTGCATCTGAACAACTGGGAAAAGAAAAATAATACTTACACTGCATTTCCAAAAATACCTACCTTTTTTCTCGTAGCACTTCAAAATCTCTTCTGCCTTGTCTTGCTTCAAGGCGCACTTTTTAATCAGCAAATCATTTTGTTCTCTAGTGCTCCGTAACTCCTCCCTTACCCCCTCCAATTCCCTCCTCAATTTAACGCTGCATTCGTCATCCTCAGTCAATTTTTTGTGCAAAATTTCGTTCTCGCTCAAGACCTCTTTGATTTTCCCTGTAAAATTCGCAAACTCTGTTTCGTAAGTTTGAATTATGCCCTCCTTTTCCGCTATGGTTTCTTGGTAGGAGTCAAGCAGGGGCCCTAAGGTGTGTGCGTTAACTTTACCCCATGATATCGGGGTGTGAGGGTGATCCGAATGGTGGGTCTCTGACAGCACCTGATCGGTGCATATAACGTCTAATTTTGACGCGTTTTCGGAAATTGGAGGGGGGGACATTAAATTATTTTTGCGAAGTTTTTCTTGGTAGCGTTCCATCTGGAGGTTAAGTCTAGAAGATGAAGGTCAATATAAAATTAAAATCACGAGGAATTGTACCTATAGACAACATTTTTTAACATATTAATATCTTCCAATAATTCCTTGTTTGTTTTCCTTAATAATTTATATTCGGAACTTGTTTTTTCCAAATTAGACTTTAATTCTTCACAACTCTGGCAATTTCTCTTCAATTCTAATTGTGTCCTCAACTCCTCTGCGGTAACAAACAGTTCCTGGTACTGAAGTTTCATGGTTTCATTATCATTAACAAGCTGGCTATTATAATTATGTAAAATTAATAATTTTTCTTTCATTTTGCCCGCTTTGCGTAAAAAACTGTTTTCTGATTGATTCAGCTTTTCTGTTAATTCTTGATTTTCCGTATTTAAACGAGCTATTTCTTTTCTCAAAAGTTTTTTACTAGTTTTTGGAGCAGGAGCATCATTTGCTACCAAGTCATTCTCATGAACTTCTCCAGGAAAATTTACGAATTTCCTCTCTTTCTTTGCGTTAAAATTGGCGCTGTACGTTTTCAAAGTTGCATCGTTATCATTTTTATTCCTGTGAACGGGAACATCAACTTTTTTCCTTCTCGGTTTTAAAGGAATCTCGGAAGACGACATTTCCCACATCAAAAACCTTTAGTCACATTATTCTACTAAAAATCCCCTTTTAAAAACCAATATCGAATCAAATTAGGTAGTCTAATCTACTTACCGGATCTCATGACTCATTTCAGACGGTTGCTGCACTTAATATTGACAAAATAGTGCATCAAAATCAATAAAGTTCTCCCACAAACTGGCAAGATTTTGACAATCCTAAACAAACTCCTTAAAGTTGTTTGGTACCGTTACCATAGAGACGGCGCTAAAAATTGGGCAGCTCTGGCCTCTATCGGACAATAGTCGCACTACACACGAAAGGCATACAGAGTTCTTGATGTACACGTCTGCAGTTCTCTATATTCAAATTCTGAATTATTTTAAAAGTAGGGATATCTCAACAATTACTTCGATTATTGTTTTGTTCGGAAGAGATAATGAAAACTACTTAAAGATAGTAGAGTGTGTTTTGAAATGGCGGGTATGGTTTTTTTTCATAGAATATGAGTGTTTAAACAGTTTCATACAAGAGTCGATATTTTATACTGTTTACTGTTTAAGTGTAGTAGTAGTTTGCGATCGCTTAACACTTGGTCCTTCGAGCCGGGTTTTGGTAACACTGCAGTATCTTCTTAGTCAGTAGATAAAATATATGTTTATCACGTATAAATGAATTCTGCGCAATAACGATGTGTTTTCTTTGTACTTTCCAGAACGACTGATTTGGTTAGTGATGTCCTTTAGCGGACTTATCAATTTATTCATGCCAATATCCATGGCGATAGACGCCAACTGTGATTATTTTCAAGAAGTGGCTGTGGGATCGCAGTATTACATTTACAGTCAAAATTACCCTGCTAACTACCCTTCCAGCACATCTTGTAGGTGGGTGGCTCAGTCTCCATCGAATTCGAGGATTATCTTGACATGCGAGGATATTAACCTTCCTGCTGTAAGTTTTTATACGATGTGCTTAAACCTTCATAACTTCATATTAAAATCTAATAAAATACGATTTGTAAATCTCGTGTACTGACGTAAATCACCTGGAAATTTGCTATCGACTTGAAGTATCTAATCTACTGAGGAAACTACACTTAAAAATAATGTCTTCCCATGTTTTTTGTAGAGTACCAACTGTAATGGTGACCGATTATCAGTATCAGTAACAGGCAGAACTGATTTCTCAGATGCCCACAATTACTGTGGTAAAGGTACACTCAGTCTGGTCTCTGATGCGAACGCTTTAGCAGTTGGTAACAAAAGTCTATCTATGATAAGGACACGAAAAGGGTAAAATAATGTTTTTCCAGGCTTGTTCTCCACATGGAACAGCGCCGGAGGAAGGTTTCTGTGTAGTTTAACTGCAGTCCAGGACGAAACCAACACCCCTAACCCACCATCTTGTGATTGCGGATGGAGACAGCAAGTAAGAACAATCTTTCAGAAAATTCATTAAAAAAAAAAAAAATTTCAGCGTAGAATTATCGGAGGTCATGAAACCGGTATAAACGAATATCCAGCAATGGCTGCCCTGATAGATTTGTTCCAAAGGACCGTTTATTGCGGAGCTTCTATTATTTCTACCAAATATGCCCTCACTGCTGCGCATTGTGGTAGAGAACCTTCTTCTATAGCACTGCTGGTTGGAGATCATGACATTACAACGGGTATGCCACTTTGGCAAAAAAAAGATTGAAGTAAAATATTTTTTTGCTACAGGCAGTGACACTAATGCTTCCGCCCTGTATCCAATATCAAATTTCTACAGTCACCCTTCCTGGAGCACTAGTACTTACTTAAATGATATAGCTGTTGTCCAAACTACTACAATAATCACGTTCAGCAACGACGTAGGGCCTATTTGTTTGCCGTTTAGGTACTCTACATTTATCTTCACTGGTGATGACGTAGTCGCATTAGGTAAACAGATACAAAGCTAAATGGATTTTCAATTGTAAAGGCATCGTCTTCATTTACAGGGTGGGGTTTAACAGAATTCTCGGGCCCCATGTCCGACACCCTCCAAGAAGTGCAACTGGAAGTGGTAAACAACACGTACTGCGCCCAAAGGTACCCAAATTCCCAAGTCATCCCATCCCAGCTCTGCACTTACGCCCAAGAGAAAGATTCCTGCCAGGGCGACTCAGGGGGCCCTTTGTATTTTTTTGAATCCAGCATCGCCAGGTTGCTGCAAGTCGGTATAATTTCTTATGGGCAAGCTTGTGGAACCGATAATCCCGCAATCAACACAAGAGTTACTTCTTACCTGACCTGGATCGTATCCGCTACTCCAGGTATAAATCTTGTTGAACAAGACCGAAAATTCATATTTTGCTAATACATACTCTTTAATTCGCAGATGCCAACTACTGCATAAAATGATCTCATCGGAAATAGTATAAAATACATATATAAATTTAAATACGAATTATATTTTCATAATTCAATAAAAAAATTGAATATTTAGTTTATATTTTCTGGGGGTCACTTCTTGGTACTAATTTTCTAAAAATTGAAATCAGTATTCGTTAATTTTGGCACGCACTGTATAATTCATTCATTAAAGCACCTATTCGCTTTTATTTATATCTACCTTTCTATCACCAATTCGTATTATATTGTCATTTCTCCACCCACGATAATCCCAAGCTCCTTTGGGATTGCAGATCGTTTGGGGCCTCGTGTAAACGTAGTGAGCCGATCCGGATCGACGCCAGCGACGCTGGAGTTCGGGGCGGCGTCATAGCGACGTCATCGCACGCCTCCAGCAGCCACTGTGAATCAATATGTTGAGTCCTGAAAATCTCTGTGATTTTCAGGTTGGGACTATCACCCACACAGTTTCTGTTTTGTATACAGTGTGATCCAAATTCAATTTCCCACTATTCGAAGAACGTAACATACTGATGTACATTAAAATAAAAAGAACAGAGTGGGAGTGAGAAGTGCGCAACTAATAAGTTAGGAAACAACGACATTCCCCAACTAATGATTTATACTTAAATTTAGAAGACCTAGTTCCATTTACCTTGATTTTCTGATTCATGTCGTCTGCACGCTAAGTTTTTCAACACAACTACGCATCTGAATTATGCAATTTATTATACAGTACGACTTATTTAAAATTGAACGGCCTGACATTTCGTGATTCTTAATTTTTGTACAAGCGTCGAAGATCCTCTGTTTTCCCAATTTTAAAGTACAGAAATGAAAATCTAGGCGTGTTACATCGGGTGAGCTTGGAGGCCATGCTTCAAAAGGGTTGTTTCAGCCTGTTCATGGCAACGAAATATGTACTTTCCAATCACCGCAGCACATAATATGTAATATTATTACAAAATGTTTATTTGGATTTTTTTGGGTTTGATTAAGAGATGATTAGCAGCTGGAGCTGTGAATTTGTTAGCGTTATATTCGTTAAACTGAAAATTAACACCTGCTAGAATAGAGATAAATATCACTGGTGATGTAAAAAAGTCATGTGTTAAACAGAGCAAATACGATTTTTCTCAAAATATCCCCATCACGCAGTGTCTAAACTTCAAATTGCGAAATTTATTACTACATAGTTCAAAACATAAAATTTTCCTCTAAAATCTAAACGATCGCATTAACAGAAGGCAACAATAAAAAACCTGCCCTAAAAAAAGTTATTACTATTCCTCCAATGACGCAAGAGTTTTTTTCCATCCCCCCCGATATTAATTCAGTCCACCCCTTATTTTTTGACATTTAGACCGGATATGCGCAACCGCCGGTGGAATGTCTGGATCCGGGTGCGACGGAAACGAACGAATATTCCCGAGGCTCGTTCAAAATCGATATGATTTTTACGTTTTAGGGTTCTAAATGGGGAGGATGGTCGGCATGAACCCCGACCTAATTTTGCCAATCAATTTTGAGCATTAAAAGGATAATCGCAGGTCTTGACATGGTGATAAATGACTAACACGTATACGAGTGGGTATTGACATGCTCTTAATTTATTCTAGAAATGACAAAAATTTAGAAATTTGGTATGCTACTTGACCACCCAAAATAAAACACGAAACGTTAGATCCAAAACGTCCTTGCCTCTGACGTTCAAAAGTTTGGTGCTGATTTGTGTCAGAACTTTCGAACTAGACCAAAGCCTACTATGATTTCCATTTTAAAAAATCAACTTTTTGTCATAACTCAAAAAATACGCTCCCTAGACATCTTGAACATCCTCTGTTACGTAGTAATGAAGAAGACATGATTCCTGCAACAACAGTGCTTATAAGAATCAATTGAACAAATATCAAAACTGATTTCCATAATCTCGTATAATTTGGTTCATGCACAGTCGTTCGAAGCTTGATGTAAACGTACCGGCACGAGTCCTGTGAATAGACCGGTGCGAATCGACTTCAGTTGCCCGAAACTCCTCGTAGAAGGTGCTCCACATCGATGAAATATTCCACTCAATAAGGTCGAAATTCCCTTAAAAATCCGCGTGCTCATTATCGATTGAAAAATAACGCAAGAACACCAGTAACAAAAGTGTAACCAAAATAACAATAAAAACTGAAATGGGATAAACTGATATGCTCGAAAATATAAAATAAAAGTGATAGAATTAAATTAAAAGAAAAATGTCAGCAAAGGCTCCAAAAGAGGTGACGAGAAACGGTCATGAACTCGCCCCTTTGAACAAAAGGGATGGGAAACCGGGGGTAACAATAGTGCTACAAGGACCCAGGGGGTCTATTATCTCCAGGGGGTCCAGGAATAGTGCTCCAAATGATGGGGAACCCGACCGAGCAGCTTGGTCGGGGAAAATGCAATTTTTCCTTTCCATCATCGGATACTCCGTGGGGTTGGGGAACATTTGGAGGTTCCCCTATTTGTGCCAGCAGAACGGGGGAGGTGAGTCTAGGAAATAATGCACAATCAATCTGAATTATAAATTAATAGATATTTCGATATGCTGACACATCACTTTAGAATATTTTCGTAATTTAATAAATGTGAAGTCAACAATTAGTGTTCATACTTAGTTGCCTAGTGTTGCACCATTATTATACAGAAAAATAAATATTTTGGTGCAATAATTTTAAAACTGTGTAGGCATGAATCTCTTGTCTTATTATCAGAGGAATTTTAGATTAATTGAGTTAAAAATCCAGTCATGAGTCATTCTAAAAATACCCCAAAAAGTATTTGGCAAGTACACGGAAAACTGCGGATTAAACTTTCGCAAAGGACCCCAAGTGACAGGATTTTTATATCGCTCACCAGGAACATGAATGGAACGTTTCATCGCGTACACGATACTTAAATATTTGGCATCGCTTTCCAGAGACCTATTTTTAATTTTTATGTAATGAAAATGTAAACGTTGCCTTCTGCTAAAGTAAGTTAGAAGTACTAGGCTACGAAGTTCCGGCCTGGTATTTAAAATATTCGATCAAAATGATAGAAACCAATATGATCTCGTGTCATGATTATACCCATATCAAAACTACATGTATCAAATAACCATAAAAATCAATACAAAAAGCTACAACCTATTACAACGATAACAATTAATCAGAATAGGTACGATAACAATTTATTCTTATAACGTACATTGTTTGTTAAATTATTGTACCCGGCAATATTATCGTCCCCAGTTTTGCAGTGCTCTATGGGATAGGTATTAATTTTTCCATTGAGTATGTTGGTAGTGAATCATCTTTTACAGGTTGTTTGCATTCGTTTGGTTGAGGTGCTAATCTTTGTAAAACAAATGTTTATATTGTAATTAGTGTGATAAAGAGAGTTTGCAGAGCACAAACATTAGAACTTTTGAAACTGCTCCAAACAGCTGATGCAGCCAATCAATGCAATCCTACCCCAACACTTGTACTATTATTTTAGATTACATTCTTGTTAGGCAAAGATTTAGAAATCAAGTTAGGGATTGTAGAAGTTATCCAGGAGCAGATATAGATAGTGATCACAATATAGTCGTTATGAAGGCCAATCTTAAATTTAAGATTTTGAAAAAACGAAGCGGAAAAAGGTATCTTGACCCCAGAGAGACTAAAAGATGATGATACGCGCGATAAGTTCGAGAAAAAGACAAATGAAGCACTAAAGGGCGCGGGCGAAAATATTGTTAGGGACATAGAGGAAGAATGGAATTGCATTAAAAATAGTTTAGTTTCCTCAGCTAGGGATATTTTGGGCCATAAACAGAATGAAAGTAGGAAACCCTGGATAACAAAACATATTGTAAGTCTAATAGAGGAAAGGCGAAAATATAAAAATAGGTTAGATGAAATAGGGAAACAAAGATATAAGGCGATCAAGTGGGAAATTATTCGGAAATGTAGGAAAGCGAAAGAGCAATGGATCGATAATAAGTGCAAAGAAGTGGAAAATAAGTTCGAAGTAGGAAAGACTGATGAAGCATATAAAATAATTAGGAGAAATTTTAGAGAAATTGGATCTAGTACCAAAAGCATTAGGAATGAGGCAGGAGATATCCTAATCGAAAGCGGGGAGAAGGCAGATAGGTGGAAAGAATATTTAAGAAACTTATATGCGGGACAGGAAGTGCAAGATATATTAGAAAGCGAAAGCAGTGTAGAGGGGGATAACCTAGGGAATCCTATAATGAGAGAAGAGTTTGAGCTAGCACTAAAAAGTTTAAGGAATAATAAAGCGCCAGGTATAGATGGCTTGCAGGCAGAAATCTTAAAGTGCGCAGGTCAAGAGGTAATAGATCGTTTATTTAAATTAGTTAGTCGCATATACCTGACAGGCGAGATTCCAGAGGATTACAAACGGAACATCATGGTAGCTTTGCCAAAAAGGAAAGGCGCGGATAGGTGCGAAAATTTCAGAACCATCAGTTTAACTTTCCATGCGTCAAAAATTTTAACTAGAATTGTGCAAAGAAGGATGGAGAAAAAGGCGGAAGAAATATTAGGAGAAGATCAGTTCGGATTTAGACGAAATAGAGGAACGCGCGAGGCCATCCTAGCTTTACGAGTAATTATAGAAAAAACGATAGAAAAGAGAAAGAGCGTCTATATAGGATTTGTAGATTTAGAAAAGGCCTTCGACAACGTAAAATGGGGGAAGATGTTCGAAGTGCTGAGAAAGGTAGGGATGAAATATAGGGACAGAAGAATAATACATAATCTCTACGAAGAGCAAAAGGCAGTTATAGAATGTGAGCAGGAACGAAGGGAAGGGAAGATGCGATTAATATTGTTAAGGACAGAACAGCCTCAGGGATTAACGTACAGGGTCAAACTATTAACATGCTCAGATTTGCAGATGATATAGCAGTGTTAGCATCTAGCAAAGAAGAATTAGGAGCGGCTTTGAATGAAATGGAAGCAGTTTTGACACAGAGCTATGGCATGAAAGTCAATAAAAAGAAAACTAAAATTTTGGTATGTAGGGGATGTGAAAATAGAACTAAAGTTGACATACAAATAGGAAATGAGAAGATAGAGGAGGTCATGGATTTCTGCTATTTAGGAAGTAAAATAACTCAAGACGGTAGGAGCACTAAAGATATAAAACAAAGAATAGCGCAGGGCCGAGTTGCGTTTAACAGAAAGAAACAACTGTTATGTTCGAGAACGGTTAATATTGAGACTAGGAAGAGACTCTTAAAGTCGTATGTATGGAGTACGGCATTATACGGGTGCGAAACATGGACAATAGGGGAAGCGGATCGAAAAAGAGTAGAAGCGTTTGAAATGTGGTGCTACAGGCGCATGATGAAGATACCGTGGATAGATAAGGTTAGCAATAGCACTGCTTTCAAATTTTCATTTTAATTTCTGTTGACTATCCAATTTCTCAGTATAAATAAAACTTGTCCAAAATGCTCAGCAGATTCAAAACATACTGTTTCTATTGGGCACATTTTTTGGACACACGGTATATGAAAATAAACACGTGTCGAAGCTCGTGGACATTGACGATATATTTACAGAGTCCAAGATGATGATTGAACAGCTGACTAAAACTGTTTCCAAAGTCGAAACAAGCCTCCCGAATTTCAGTGACGTTTCGAAAACATGTGGCTGTTTACTATCCCATCCACGAGGCTGCTCAATGAGATATTTTCTACTATTAAAACGGAAACAAGCAAAACTTAATGACAAATGTATTTTCATCTCTGCGGGGGATGATTAGACTTTCACCAACACGTGTCGATTTTCTACTTCTCTTCGTTCCTGCCCGAATTCTATACTTAGCTTCCTCCACTTTACATTTTCATGTACCACGGTGTACGTACTTTGGTATATTTCTACCTACGCCAATAACATTATGTCGACAACGTTGTTTATTGACCATTGTGGTTATGTTATAGTTCTTATAAATAAGTTTTACGATTATGAGTATTCCACGAATATAAAGCACCATATAAAATTACATAAATACTTCCAAAATAAAAACAAAACGAAAAGAATATTGAAAATGAAAGAAATGTGGCGAGACAGAAATAAAAATTGGCTTGAACTTGAGCTATATGCAAAAATCTGTAGGGAACGTGATATACCTAAGCCATTATCTTCTGCCGTTTAGTACGAGTAGCCCCAAAACTTTTGTTAGAAAATTGAAATCGATGGGTTAAGCATTAGTCATAGTAGGTAGTCAAATTAATGAAGTCTAGTGAGGCAGATCTGAATTCAAATAAATCTTTGACCATATTATCTTGATAGTCCATACTTTTTGATTTTGACGAAAAAATAAACTAGCACCAGGTACAAATCCGGAACTAGATTCTGCGTGGAAAATTATAAAACGTTTTCCCGATCCACATCCTTTCTTTCTCTTTACTGACTTCACCGAATCACCTTGCCAAGACTTTGACCCACTGCCGTTCGAAAATATCCACGTCTCGTCCGAAAAAATCACTTTCCTAAATGTTGAATTAAGATTTTCGGCATGTTTCTTTAAAAATTTAACTCTTTGGTGAACTATGTGCGGCTGTTTACAGAGGAATCTCCTATTGCAATCTTTTTTATATCGAAAACCCGGTATATTCATTAATTTTGTAAGGAACGTAATCCAATTTCCAAAACACCTTTTTCTCTTAAGGTTTTTTGTAATCTTACTAGAGTAACATTCACTTAAATAACATTTCTTACTTCTATTTTTTCGGTAATAATCGAATAACCGAATGGGCATCATCTACTTCCTTACCTCTTCGAAAAATAATCAGTCGACAAACAATAATAATAGGAAAAATCGGCAGAGTTAGCCGCTCCTGCAATTGCATTGCATGCTGCCAACAATAGAACAGAGTCAAGGTCTGGCTATACTTGTTTGCACTAAAACGTAAACGTGGATCTTGCTTTTCAACGACCATTTGAATTTTTTTTAAAACACCTTGTAGGGGAACCTGGGGTAATAAGACCCTTATTTTTTTGTGTGAAAAAAAGACTTCCAAATGGACTAAGAAAAATTACACATGTTTTGTATTGTCATAAGTACCGTCAGAATAATTCGTAGCGCCCTATCTTGACGTTCTTTAATTTTCTTTCAAAAACAAATTCAGGCCACTGGTGTATGCTCTCACAAGTTCAGAAGTGGGATATATGGAAGCGGACCTTTTTAAAAACTGAACGTTTGTGGCTTCTAATTTATGACTTTTCCTTCAGAAGGTCTATAATGAATGTTTATTTTAGTGACAAATTATCAGGTGGTATTATTTTTATCAGAAAAAATACGTTCTTTTTACCCCACAAACTTCAGTTTTTGGGGTAATAAGAACGTAGGTATTCGGGTAATAAGAACTTCGAGAAATAGGAGTGGACAATTATTTTATTTGTTTCTGGGGAAGAATTAGTGAAAAATTCGCTCAAGACAGTAAAAAAGTTATAGAAAGTAGATTTTGTGACTGTAAGTTACAGTTCAGTGAGAAACAATAAAGAAGTGATAAAAGACTAGACTTTGTGAGGTTATAAAAAACAAAAAGTGCAATGCCGAGAACATACAAGAAGAAAAGTAAAGACGATGGAGGCAGAGTTAATTATGATAAAGGTGCAATGGATTCTGCAATTGAAGCGGTTCGAATTGGAAGACTGAATCAAAAAGATGCGGCCTCTTTTTACGGAGTACCAAGATCCACCTTAACCAAAAAACTTAGTGGCAAGTTGAATCCAGAAGTTACAAAAGGTGGTCGAAAAACTGATTTGACAACAGCTAATGAGATTCAACTGAAGGAATATTTGAAAGTGCTTGGACATTATGGAGAGGGACTGACTAAGGAGGAAACGAAAGACTTAGTCCAACAATTCGTAAGACAAAATAAACTTAAAACTAGGTTCAAGGATGACCGTCCAAGTGATGATTGGTTCTATGGTTTTCTCCAACGTCATCCAGACCTCTCAAAAAGAAAGGGCGAACAACTATCTACAAAGAGACTCAAGGGAGCTGATCCATTCGTCGTCTACAAATTTTACGAGGATTTAAAAAAACTGTATCAAGACAGTGGTTATACAGATGATGATGGTAATTTTGTGTATAATTGTGACGAAAGTGGCCTTTACCATGACCCTAAAGACGCATATGTAATAGCAGAAAAAGGTACTAAAAGAGTATCCCTCAATGTCGGAGGTAGTGGACGAGAAATGACATCAGTGTTGGCATGTGGTTCAGCTGCAGGACAGAAGTTACCGCCTTTCATAATTTTTAAGAAAAAATATGTTCAGTCGACATGGTACACCAATAAAGCATTTCCTGGAACAGTGCTCACTGCCTCGGAGAAAGGCTGGATGGAAGGTTCCATTTTTGGAGCGTGGTTCAATCGTGTTTTTATTAAACATATTCCATCGTTAGAAGACCGACAGGGAAAACCAATCACTTTAATCTTTGATGGATGTAGAAGCCATACGAAAGATTCTGTTACGGTACTAGTAGCAGAAAAATGCATTGAACAAAAAATAAATCTCGTGAAACTTCCGCCAAACCTAACACACGAAATGCAATCGTTAGATAAAACGTGTTTTAGGCCCATTAAAGCAGGATGGAATGAAGTTATTTTGACATGGCAAAGGCAAAATCGTTCAAGACAAACATTACCAAAAGACTCGTTTGTTGAATGTCTTTCAAAAGTATGGGCCAGCAATTTCACTTCTGCTAACCTTCGCTCAGGGTTTTTGTCATGTGGACTTTTTCCTGTTGATAAGGACCGTTTCCCTAAGACCATTTTCTTGCCAACCGCACTGAAGCGATTTGAAGAACATTTCGCAGACATTCTGAATTTATCCGGCACAGAGGAACAAGGCGACACCCATGAGAACACTAACCATAATGTAGACGAAGTTGATGATAACGAAGATGGAAGAAACGAAAGTCAACCTGATTCTGTTAGTTCCCACCAAGAGACACTACCAGAGCTACCACAAGAGAGACCAAGCACTTCAAAGCAGATCCATTCGACTTCTGAGAGAAGTGGCCAGTTCCAAACATTCATAAAGAGCAAACTAATGGGAGCTGACAAACCACATACCTCTACTTGCACTGACGTTCAGCCTACAGAAGCAATAGAGGAATTCCAATCATTTATAAGAGAGGCGGTTATCGGAAGGAGTAAACCAGTAGTTTTTGAAAAACCAAAAAGGAAGCGAGTGTCTACTCATTATGGAGAAATTATGACAATGGAGGAAATAAAAGAAAAGGTCTCTAAGCTAGGTAGCAAAGGTGACAGCAAAAATGCGAAAAAGAAGAAAAAAGTTGAGAAAAGAGAAGAAAATTCTGTTAAAAGTAAGATAGAAAAGCCTAAAAATAATGAAACAAAATCGAAAAGAAAAATAAAACACTATGCTCCTTCAGATACTGAGGAAGAAGATATTGATGAGTCAGATTTGTGCGAAAATTCATCAGACAGCCCTATGGAATTTGAAGATTCTTTAGATGAGGATTCACCATTAATAGAGATAACAAAAAATAAAGCACAAGAAGAAAAAAATAGCAATGGTATATTGCTTAAAGCAGACCTTTATTACCCTGTTTATTTCTAAAACCCCGATAACTATTATATAGGCCGCATTAATAAAATTAATAACGACGGAACATGCCTTATGAAATTTTTACATGAAGGATTAAATTACATGTTCACCTGGAATTACCATGCTGCCGAAGAATCTGTTCGCCGGGACTTTATATTCTACGGCCCAATAAAAATGGGCACTTATCCATTTCATTTATTACATAACCTGGATTTAATTAGAACATCATATAAAACATTCAAAAGGCAAATTAAAGATGCTGAAAATTAGCAAAACAGTTTATTTTGTATTTTTTTAATAGAAAAATCGGGGAATTCTCAGTTGCATTTTTTTCTGTTCTGCGTTATATAATATGTATTGTCAAAAGTGAAGTTGTATTTTTTATTTAACAAAACGATCAATAAATGTGTTTCAGTTATGTGTTTTTCTATCTACATTATGTCTTGTCACAAATATGCACCTCAAAAATTGGTAAAGATTCAATATTGCCTATAAAAAGCTAAATTCTTAGAAAATTTCGCTCTTAAAATGTCACGATGCTGTAACTTTTATTTTTTGCTATAAGTATTCAAAATATTTTTATATTCTAAAACCTTAACATTAATTCTAATGGGCCCCTTAATGATTTCACCATATTGTTGTTAATTTTTGCATAACAAATTGCTAAGGCATGATCAACTAAATAACATAAGGATTTATAAGAAATTGAATATCTCTTAAACGGTTTGTCTGAGAGCGCGCTATTTTGTTATAGGGGTAACAAGAACAATACAGATATGTTCTTATTCCCCCAACCTTGTTCACATAAGAAACGTACAGCATTCAAAAGCCGAGTTCTTATTCCCCCAACCAGGGTAACAAGAACATCATCGTGGGGTAATAAGAACTTGTATTTTTTTCTTAGAAAAAACTGGGGTAAGTAGATGCCATTTTTTATCTCGTATTAGAAATGTTACATTATATTGCCTTTCCATGCAAAAATTGCTAACATGTATGGTTTTCTGATTATTTGTGCTCAAAGTCAAACCATCGGAATTTTTAACCTTATTACCCCAGGTTCCCCTATGTCAATTAAAGTTTTCTTTCTCTTTCAGGTGCCTTTCTCATACCGTTCGCAGTGATGTTAATCCTAGAAGGAATTCCCTTGTTTTTGATAGAATTAGGCATAGGGCAGAAGATGCGTTTAGGTTCGTTGGGGGTGTGGAATACAATACATCCTTGGTTGGGTGGCATAGGAATATCGTCTTGTCTCGTTACGTTTTTCGTAACACTTTATTACAATGTTATCATAACTTGGTGCTTTTACTACTTGTTTAATAGTTTTGGAGTAAGAAAAAACACCCAAAGTTTTGGTAAGTTTGTTAATGAACGTTTTTTTCAGCTCACTCTACCATGGTCAGTGTGTCCAGTGGACGAACACAATATTACGCTAACCGAATGTGCTAAGTCGTCAGAAACTGAATATTTTTGGTATAGAACAACTTTAGATGCATCAGATTCCATAGACAACCCCGGCAGTCCACGTTGGTGGATAGTTTTGTGCTTGCTTCTTTCGTGGACGGTAGTATTCTTCATCGTTATGAAAGGGATTCAGAGCTCAGGAAAAGTAAGCGTACAAACAACTGATTCATGTAACATGAAATCAATATGCTATTGTCACTATCTTTTTCCAGGTTGTCTACTTCACGTCGATGTTTCCTTACATCGTCCTGACGATCTTCTTCATTAGAGGACTTACCCTAGAGGGCGCCAGTGAAGGATTGGTGCACATGTTCCGACCAGAAGTAATGAACAAATATTTCACTTTTTTGATTTACATTATTTAAACAAGCCTCGGAGATTCTCAAACTGAATCAACAAAACGAAAATTTCATACTAAATTTATCAACTTAAATTAAAAACAACGACGCAAATCAACAATAATTAAACATCGGCACTTACTTCTGGTAATCTCTCTCAGCTTTCCTTCGTTTCATTGCCGCTTATGACGTACTTCCATATGTTTCTTTTTTCATTTGGCGCGATCTTTTATTTGACACAGTTTGAGAATCGACGACATAATTGAAATTGAATGAAATAAATTTTAAAAAAATATTTTTGCTAGGTTGGAAGACTGATAGAGCCGACAGTGTGGTTAGATGCGGCGACACAAGTCTTCTATTCATTCGGATTGGCCTTTGGGTCGTTGATAGCGTTTGGATCTTACAATACCCCCAAGAATAACTGTGTGAGGGACGTGATTTTGGTGTCTGTTTGCAACGCCTTTACGGCTATCTACGCCAGTGCTGTAATTTTTGCTATCCTTGGATTCAAGGCTATGACAAAATACCACAAATGCAGAGAAGAGTGGGTATCCATTGCACTACCATAGCATAAAGATATAAAGCAGATCCACGTTGCTCTAAACCTCTATCCACGCCCTGAGCCGTTAAATAAATTGTCAGACAGACTACTGCTTTACATCTTTATGATATTGTACTATCCATACTTCGCCAAATAAAACGTTCTGTGTTTTTAGTAACTTTCTTATCATGCAACAAAATGGACTATTGCTCTCGACATATAATTTCTCTAACTCGTTGTATGACGCCACATTTCACAACGTAGCAGCCGAAAACAAAACGTCGTTGTTCAATATGAAAAATTGTTCTTTGACAGACGAATTGAGCAAGGTAAGTCTGCTAAAGGAAACGCACATCAACTTATGAAACAAAATTAGAAATATGCTTTGGCCAGTGACGTAGCGTGCAATGAATAGCAGCCAGGGTCAGTCCATTCAAAAAAAACACGTAAAAATTAAAAACCAAATGAACTCTTCACGAGACCAACCCTGTTTATTTTCCCAGAATGACGTGACCAGGACGTCTTAAAGACGTTGTCCTAGTCGACCAAAATGCAGTTTCCAATGTAATTCTTTGCTCAATGGACTTTTAACAGGCTATCATTTCTCTGATTTCGTAGAATACGTTGGGAGTACACAATTGTACACAATTTGAGTTCTATCCACGCTACGATACTGGCTTTGACCATCCTCTGGGCCAGATGAGAGAAAAAAATGGCAGTAGTGTAAAGTCTAGTTCTGTAAAAATCACTACACCGAATAAATATTTTAGGCTGCAGAAGGAACAGGATTGGCATTTATAGTATTTACACAGGCTATTAACCAACTTCCAGGTGCGCCGTTTTGGGCCATCATTTTCTTCCTGATGCTGCTATCGCTCGGAATCGGTTCGCAGATTGGTATATTGGAAGGAATGCTCTGTACTATTTTTGATATTGAAGTTTTCAAAAGAATTCGGAAAGAATATATCACAGGTAAGGCGATATAGTTGGAGAGGAGGCGTGGTTTATGACTTCGCCTATTCCAGGAGCTGTATGCGCAATCTGCTTCTTGATTGGTCTACTTTTCACAACCGGGGCTGGTGAATATTGGTTGAAATTGTTTGACTCATTCGCTGGAACCATCGGGTTGGTAGTGGTAGCTCTGATGGAAATGATCGCGGTAATATACATTTATGGTCACAAGAAATTCACTCAAGACATTTTCGATATGACTGGGGTGAAACCGGGGATTTACTGGCAGTATACTTGGCGATTTTTAGCTCCGGGGATCATGATCGTTATCTTAGTTTCCTCTATAGTTGGCATGTTCATTAAGAATCCGGAATATCAGGCTTGGAATGCAGAGGAGGTGATGGTTTTAAAACCCCCAATTAACAACTACTAAAATGTTTTTTGTAGGCGCACACGGTAACAAAGAGCTACCCTCCCTGGGTTCTCGCTGTTGCTATTTCGATGATATTAGCAGGAATTTTACCCATTCCGATGGTCTACATCTTGAGACTGTTCAGATGTTTGAAATTCGACATCAACATCCATGAAGGGTCTATTAGACGTACGGATACGTCTGTTTCCACCAAAGAAATGATCACAGATGTCGATGTAAGTAAACTGCACTGCTTCATTCTAATAAGTGTGTATAACCATGAGGTGTGTTGTGATATCGTAGCACAAAGGCACGTAGCAGTCAGTATTCTAGCCACGCCCAGAGGGGATTACTTAATTTATTATAACAAATAAAGTATAATGACTGCTATTTGCTTGTAAGCTAAGGTGATGTTTTAATTAACAAAAAATAATTTTAAAATGTCAGGATCCGCTCACCAGTCCGGATGGTCCTGAGACAGCTACAAATACGCAAAGAAATAAATTTACTATAGGCGATTTTGAAGTGTAATGTAAGTAGATGGCGCTTGCTGCACGAAATCTGCTAGATGTCTTTATGATATTCGTTCGTTCACTTTTCACTTGCATGTTCTATTTAGTGCAACACCTTCTTAAAAATAGGATTGCTCACATTTGTTACTGTTTTTTACGTTTTTTTTAAGAGACAGTACATAATTTCTAGTTTGCATTCCAAATAATTCATTTTTATTCATGCCAGAAACCTACACAACACCTACTTTTGGTGGCTTCTGGGAGTTAAATGTTCAGATGTTAGTATTTGGATATTCCACTGTCTGTAGGTCTGAGGAAGAGATCTTTAGGTTTAAAGTAACGTGTTATGATCCGATCTAATTAAAAAGTGTCTTTGTCCATGAGAATCGAACCCGTTTTAATCAGCATGAACTAGACAGCACGAAATGCATATTATGCCTATACTCGTCCGTAATTGTTGTTAATTTTCAGCTCGACGAAGACGATGACGATCGGTTGCCCGAATACCGCGACGATTCAGGTGACAGTGACGATGACGATGCTCCGCATATGACAACTTATCGTGCCCAGTCCTATCCGTTTAGAATGGAAGTAGTGGACGATTATTAGTTCACAATTTTTAAGAAAATTGATTCATAGGCATGCGGACGCCCATGCACTTACTCGTTGTGATAGTAACCTTATTTTAGCAAATAGGTAAATGAATATTAAAAACAAAACAGTGGTTGTATTGTTCGCGACGTTAAATCGTCTCTTTCATTTGCAAAATGGTATTACTTTAGGGTAATAACCTGCTCAATTTCAACAAATAAAATTGTTATTTAACGTTAGACGCATTTAAGTTAAAAAGTATTACTTTGTGCAAAAATAGATGAAAAATGTGTAGCCTAAGCTCGCTTTTGGTTGAAGAAAACAACAACTAACGTTAAGAATGGCCTACATTCTCGTATCAATTGGGAGAAAGCGAAAAATGGCCTTTGAATTCTCCATAAGAAATAACATAGGAATTTGGTCCGCAACCTGCTTTAGCCATCTACTCAAACGCATCATATATTTGAATATTCAAAACAAAGTCAATAGTAGACGTTCACAGGCAATTTGTATTTAAAAAACAACAAATAAAACAATAAATAGAGTGTTGTTAAACAAAAAAAGTCAATTCAACCAAAAAATTTCGAATAAAACATTTGTTGTTATTGATTAAGTATTTATTGTTGTAAACAATTTCGTGTAGTTTTTTGTAAATATTGTAAATAATATTTAAGCAGTTTATTTAGTTTTTAGGCATTTAAAATTTCTCGAACTATTGCTTCAGTATGTCAAAGTTCCAACACAAGTCATTAAATAATAGTGCGTCCCAAAACTATTTGTGTAATTGCATATGTTTCTCAATGTATAGGTATTTTATATTTTCGTCCCGATTTTTTACTTTTTGATAAATACGTGAAGGCTCAGTGATCTGATCACTGAAAACGGAAAGACTGTTCACTAATAATTAGTATAATGAGTACTTCCATACAATTTTCTGTTGGAACTTTAAAAAATATTTTAAAATACTAGCTAGAGCTTCTACAGAGATCTAGTTGGGCAAAAGGCTTGTTATATTTAAAAAAAGTTGATATTTATAATAATGACGGTTCTTAGAATTGGCCAAGATGAAGTATTGATCGACAAAACAATAATTATTATTGTAATAATACTCTTATTATAGAAATAAGTAGTTTCTATTTTTTAGGTTTTGTTTTTTGTATGAGATGCAGAAAAAATAACTTAATAATTTATTTTCAATAAACGGATTTCACTGTGCACTGTTCTTGTCCTATTGTCCGATGCCGTACTCCATACATACGTCTTTAAGAGTCTCTTCAGAGTTTCTACATTAACCCAATGCGTATAAGAAATAAAAAATGCCCGTAGGTATATTATTTAGCAGTACAGGTAAGTAAAAGTGTTTTTTTTGTGGCTGGTGGGCGTCAGTACGAAACAAGTTTTGGTTATGCAACCAAGCGTACAGCGGTACAGATTTGATCTTCAAATTTCACTTCCGATTTACTTGTCTATAAATATCTAGTATAATTATCTAGAATTAACCTGTCCTTCCGATTTTGAAAAATAAATTACTGTCAGCGTTCAATATCCACCTGGACAAACATTAGTACAAATTACGATGACTATCGTGGACGATCGACTCTCCAAACTTAATTTCCTACCTTACCCACATACAATTTAATTCCATCTAAATAGAACTCGAAGTTGGCTGTGATCGACGACGCGCCAAAGTCATCGCTGGATTTCGGAATCGGAAATAATCAAAGCCAACTGTGTCGGAGTGGATTTTTGTGATTTTTGGCTACACACACGCACATTATTTTGAGTAAAATTAGTGCCATCGCGAATTGGAGGAAGCAGTTTTAATTTTTTTAAACTTATTGTTTCATTGAAGATACTGTGCTTTATTTGATTTTTGATAAGATGGGCTTAAGAACGAAGGTGCCGCAGTGCTTATTAAGGTGATAAGAGTACCTACTAATGTTCGTAATATTTTGAAGAAAAAAAAAGTTTGTAATTTGCCAATAAAAACGTGATTCTCGAATTGGATAAAGGTAAGCAACTTTTGTTAATTAATTCTACAGTTTTAAATTTTAAATTTTCGTTTTTTGTTATCATAAATTACGTTCCTTTAATTTTCAAATAATTTAATTTTTGTAGCCTTTTAAAACGGTGCTTCCCCGACTTGCAAGTATTAAAAAAACAGCAGGACATTTTTAGATTAAAGCTGTATGTTTCCGAACTTTTTCTGATTTTCTGATTAGCGTTCGAAAAACGAAAATTTAATAAACAACAAAATTAAAAGAAAAATGGGGAAATTATACCCATTTCTATTGCTCATTTCCTCGATAGAAAATGCATAAAAGTTGCATCATTTGGCAGAGCATATCCTAAAAATATTTCTGAAACATTATAATAAATAATTTCAATAACGATTGCAAATTTTCTTGGGCAACACGTATTATCATTCATTTAATATTTGCCATAGTACTTGGTACCCAATTTCTATGAATTATTTAGTATCTGCATGCATTTTTTATTTGTATTTACTGACATTGAAAAAATGCCCTTTAAAAAATGTTCACTCTTGAACTCTCTGGTGCTCCTACCGTCGCCAATTTATATACAACCTGTATAAATGAAAGGCATTATTTGGGATTGCATTGCAGAAAAGCGTTAGTCACAATTTTTCTAGGTAGGGAAAAGCGCGTTTTATGATAACGGATTATTGTATTGATATATCTTATCTAGGAACCGATAAAAATGTAGTAATGTTTTCATCACATGTAAAGTTCTCACCGAGGTGAGTTACTCATTTTTCGACACCTTGTAGAACATAATTAGTTGTGTCAGAAATAAATTAATAATTAATACACATGAGGGTAAGTGTGCGCTCTTAGAATTATTTTTAGTTGAATCATTCGTCTGTAGTATCGACAAAAATTGTTAACGAAACTAAAAATAAGTTCTATAATGTTATTTTTAGGACAGAAGGTCTACCATGTACAACCTTGTCCAAGAATGTAAGCATTTTTAACAACGTCGACTAAGTTTTGCATGTAAAAAATTGGTGCACTTTAGCGCGTCTCTAGCGCACTTAAAAATTAAAATTAAATATTTTACGATTGCGTCATCGAATAATTTATATTTAACTTTTGTATTGGTAGCACCGAAACCACAAAACAATGTCAAGATCATATCTGTTGATCTATTAATTGTGCCTTGATTAGTTTGAGCATGAAACAAGTAGGAAAGTTAGAGAATTTGAAAATTGAGATGGATAGGTTAGCATTAGACGTAGTAGGTATTAGTGAAGTGCGATGGCCAGAAGCCGGAGACTTCTGGAGCGGAGATTTTAGAGTAATACACACAGGATCTGTAGGAGGAAATTCGGGAGTAGGAATTGTTATGCGGAAAAAAGTAGGGCAGAGTGTAGAAAATTTCTTACAGCAAAGTGACAGGGTAGTTATGGTTAGGTTAGATTCGAAACCTGTAAAAACAGTAATAATACAGGTATATATGCCCACTTCTAACTACAGTGATGAGGTCGTAGAGGCAGTTTATAGTGATATTGAACATGTGCTAGATTTTGTGAGAGGACACGAAAATTTAATAATTATAGGAGATTTCAATGCAGTCGTAGGCACAGTGCGAGAGGGCGGAATAGTTGGTCCCTTTGGATTAGGCAATAGGAACGATAGGGGAGTGAGAATGATAGAGTTCTGCGATAAACATAACTTAACGGTCGCGAACACTCTATTTCACCATCATGTTAGGAGACGCTACACGTGGAAGATGCCAGGAGACCTAGGGAGATATCAAATAGATTACATTCTTGTTAGGCAAAGATTTAGAAATCAAGTTAGGGATTGTAGAAGTTATCCAGGAGCAGATATAGATAGTGATCACAATATAGTCGTTATGAAGGCCAATCTTAAATTTAAGATTTTGAAAAAACGAAGCGGAAGAAGGTATCTTGACCCAGAGAAACTAAAAGATGATGATACGCGCGATAAGTTCGAGAAAAAGACAAACGAGGTACTAAAGGGCGCGGGCGAAAATATTGTTAGGGACATAGAGGAAGAATGGAATTGCATTAAAAATAGTTTAGTTTCCTCAGCTAGGGATATTTTGGGTCATAAACAGAATGAAAGTAGGAAACCCTGGATAACAAAACATATTGTGAGTCTAATAGAGGAAAGGCGCAAATATAAAAATAGGTTAGATGAAATAGGGAAACAAAGATATAAGGCGATCAAGTGGGAAATTATTCGGAAATGTAGGAAAGCGAAAGAGCAATGGATCGACGATAAGTGCAAAGAAGTGGAAAATAAGTTCGAAATAGGAAAGACTGATGAAGCATATAAAATAATTAGGAGAAATTTTAGAGAAATTGGATCTAGTACCAAAAGCATTAGGAATGAGGCAGGAGATATCCTAATCGAAAGCGGGGAGAAGGCAGATAGGTGGAAAGAATATTTAGGAAACTTATATGCGGGACAGGAAGTGCAAGATATATTAGAAAGTGAAAGCAGTGTAGAAGGGGATAACCTAGGGAGTCCTATAATGAGAGAAGAGTTTGAGCTAGCACTAAAAAGTTTAAGGAATAATAAAGCACCCAGGTATAGATGGCTTGCAGGCAGAAATCTTAAAGTGCGCAGGTCAAGAGGTAATAGATCGTTTATTTAAATTAGTTAGTCACATATACCTGACAGGCGAGATTCCAGAAGATTACAAACGGAACATCATAGTAGCTTTGCCAAAAAGGAAAGGCGCGGATAGATGCGAAAATTTTAGAACTATCAGTTTAACTTCCCATGCGTCAAAAATTTTAACTAGAATTGTGCAAAGAAGGATGGAGAAAAAGGCGGAAGAAATATTAGGAGAAGATCAGTTCGGATTTAGACGAAATAGAGGAACGCGCGAGGCCATTCTAGCTTTACGAGTAATTATAGAAAAAACGATAGAAAAGAGAAAGAGCGTATATATAGGATTTGTAGATTTAGAAAAAGCCTTCGACAACGTAAAATGGGGGAAGATGTTCGAAGTGCTGAGAAAGGTAGGGATGAAATACAGGGACAGAAGAATAATACATAATCTCTACAAAGAGCAAAAGGCAGTTATAGAATGTGAGCAGGAACGAAGGGAAGTAGATATCCGGAAGGGAGTGAGACAGGGATGTGCATTGTCACCTCTAGTTTTCAACTTATATATCGAAGATGCGATTAATATTGTTAAGGAAAGAACAGCCTCAGGGATCAATGTACAGGGCCAAACTATTAATATGCTCAGATTTGCGGATGATATAGCAGTGTTAGCATCTAGCAAAGAAGAATTAGGAGCGGCTTTGAATGAAATGGAAGCAGTTTTGACACAGGGCTACGGCATGAAAATCAATAAAAAGAAAACTAAAATTTTGGTATGTAGATGGAGTGAAAATAGAACTAAAATTGAAATACAAATAGGAAATGAGAAGATAGAGGAGGTCGCGGATTTCTGCTACTTAGGAAGTAAAATAACCCAAGACGGTAGGAGCACTAAAGATATAAAACAAAGAATGGCGCAGGGCCGAGTTGCGTTTAACAAAAAGAAACAACTGTTATGTTCGAGAACGGTTAATATAGAGACTAGGAAGAGACTCTTAAAGTCGTATGTATGGAGTACGGCATTATACGGGTGCGAAACTTGGACAATAGGAGAAGCGGATAGAAAAAGAGTAGAAGCGTTTGAACTGTGGTGTTACAGACGCATGATGAAGATACCGTGGATAGATAAGGTTAGCAATAGGGAAGTATTAGAAAGAGTTGGGGAAAGGCGAAAGGTATGGAAAACAAGAGTCAGAGATAGGAATAAAAAGAGGTAGGGGTAGGCCTAGATTAGACTACTGCTCTCAAATAGTTAGGGATGTAGGATGTTCTACTTTTAGGGAAATGCGTAGGTTAGCTCAGGATAGAAAAGAATGGAGGTACGCGTCCAACCATCAGTCTTCGGACTGAGAACCTTATGATGATGATTAGTTTGAACATTATATTTCTCGATTGCGTTTAAAAATCAGCGCGACGTCATCAGGGAATGGCCGACGACGCGCACGCGCAGTTATGGTACTTTTATTAAATAAAATTTGGACGCGCCACTGCTAAATTATTTTGTAAACCTTAATCTAATCTCCCGACTCATAATACTTAAACCGCCTAATTGCTTATTTTTAGAATTGTTTCATAATGTTTATTGCGTAACGTTTTAGAAATGAAAATCAAATTTGGGAGTCTTCGACATGGATTCGAAAGAACGATTTAAGATAAGTCACATAGGCAACAAATACGATATAGAAGATTTTCTGAAAAATCACCCTGGAGGATTGAATTATGTACAGGGTTACAGAGAGAGAGATGTCACCAGAAAAATGGTCGATACAGAACATTCAAATTCTGCTTTCTATTTGCTCAGGGAGTACAGAGTTGGTGGAAGAAATGACGAGAAGACTCACTTTAACGAAGATTTAGAGGTAAGCCCATCTACACGTCTACTGCTTGTTATATGACGCATTCCTTATGTCGAGTAAACGAAAGGAATTCATAACAATTTTATATCATACATCTGCTTTTTTCCTAAAAGCATCATTAATTTCAAAATTTCATACGAGTGTTCTACGAAGTTTCATTATCTCTTTTTCGGATTCGGAAATGTCAAGGAAGCGTGTAGGTGGTGGATTTATGAACTAAATTTCATACTTCCCGCCCACTAGATCAGTAAATTATTAAGCATAAAATACTTTATTTTTATATTCTAAATAACCGTGTTTGTTGATTGTTGTATATAGATATATAGAAATTTTATTTATTGTGCTTATGCGTGTTTTTCGGGTCAATTGTCGTGTACGTGCAGTAATTTAAACCTTTGTGAATAAATAAAATAGGTGGACGATTTGACTACCATTCCTGATTACTCCGTCATACGAATGTGTACATTTGAATTATTAATTTCAACAGTTACAGTCGGCAGAAAATTGCTATTCTATCTAAGCAAATCGATTATTGTTTTGCCTGCCCCTAATAAGTAACGAAATATCAATAAAATTATACGGGAAACGCGTTTTGCACACTAACCAGTAACACTGGGAAAGTTTGACCTAATTTTCGATTGAAGTCGAGTTTATTTTTCCTACAAAAAATCAAGTGCCAAGGCCGAGTTATGTAACCGGGAAAAAAATGTGGAACGCTTCACGATTTTGCGTGTCATCCTTGCGCAGGGGCCATGCTAATCTTCTCTGTATCGTTCCAATTTTAGTATATGTACCGCCGAAGCGAGTACAAAAATCGTAATTCCCCACACGGTATAAGTAGTAAACGCCTAATGCATCTATAAGTAAGAAGCAACTTTCATGAAATGTCATTAATATCTTATCTTTATGTATTTAATAAAAAGCAATCTACTATTATTTGAAATGAAACAAGAAATTTCCAAATTTTCTTTTAGAAATTGATGATTATGCTTAGAATATTCTGAAATAAAGAAAATATTATGACTTACTCATGTCGATAATGCAGGATCCGCGACTTAGTCGCCAAACCTACATAACCTTACTTTTAAACGTCAGTTTTCGTAGAATTGTTTTGACTTTGAAATTCGATTTTTTTAAAGAAATTAGTGGACTGGAGCAAGCCTATGTTGAGCCAAGTGCCCAATTTAGGTCCAAAATACAACGAATGGGTCACTTCACCAGTGGATAGAGAGTTGAGGTTATTTGGGAATCCAATTTTGGAAAGTCTTACGATTACCCCTTGGTACGTTGTACCTATCGTATGGATTCCTATTATTATTTATTTAATAAACTACGGTAGTCGAAAGTATATTCAGTTAACTAATGGTGAGTATTAAAATAAACTGTGTTTTAAGATTAATTTTATACTTTTTAGATAGCGCTCCTACCATTCCGATAATTTTAAGCACTTTATCCGGCGTGATCTTATGGTCGCTAGTTGAATATTCCTTGCACAGATGGGTTTTCCACATGGAACCGTCGGGAAAATCGAAGGCGATGATTTTCTTTCATTTCGCCATCCACGGCTTGCACCACAAAGTTCCTTTCGATCCTCGGAGATTAGTATTCCCGCCAGTGCCTGCCGCTCTTTTAGCTTACCTAGGGTACAAAATCGTCGGGACCGTCGTCCCCGAATCGATCATAATTTTAGTTTTAGCCGGCGCGTTATGTGGTAAGTAAAATCAAAGTTTTACCTAAGATTTTTTTTCGACGATACCGAATTGTTTCAAGGGTACGTCATATACGACATGATTCACTTTTATTTGCATTACGGGACCCCGAATGAAGGGACTTATTTGTATACGATGAAACGGTATCACAACCGACATCATTTTTCCCATCACAACAGCGGTGAGTGTTAAAGTCAAAGATATCTTTCGATTGTACGCTGATGTCTACATTTTAAGGGTTCGGTATCAGCAGTCTGTATTGGGACAAGGTCTTCGGTACGGCGATAAAGTTACGCAATCTTGCCGTAGGAATTAAATGGTAAACTTAAAAAAATTCGACTGCATTTATCGATGGACTAAAAGCATAGTTTTTATTTAATTTCACGTGTGATCGTTCGTTTTGTTTGTGACACATATTTTTTTAATATTTCTATCTTATTGTTATTATATTAAAATTTTAAACGAAAAAGGTTTTTTCTTTAAACAAAATTTCACCAAAAATACATTCCTTTATTGCTTGCTGAAACAACAAACAAAATTTTAGCTTAATCTAGAATGACAACCCCTTTTTGAGTCGCCACTGTACAAAATAATTAAAGTAAATAAAATTGTATTAAAATAATTAATATCAGTACTATTCGATATTAAAAAAAATAAGTCTTAATCAGTCTGCAAATATAACATTCATAGCAGGTACATGGCTTTACGGGCAAATAGTCTCTGAATTTACAAAATAAAACAGGCATTTTTTTGTTAGGCTGAAATTTTCAATGCGTCCAGCATCAGCTAGCCATAAGTTTAATTTAATTCCTTTATTTTCTAAATGTAGAATTTCATAGTTTTCATTGGATGTGTGGTTTTCTGATATTAAGGCTAGATGCCCGGTCACAAAATTGTTTTCTCAATTTTTAAACTTTATTTTTCATCAAAAACCTTCCAAATTTACGTGAAAATTCATGAAAAGAATATGTCTATATGGACAAAGTTATATTTTTTTGAAATTGTTTGTAAGACCTTAAATAAAAACAGAAATTTTAAAAAATTAGAAACTATGGGGTTTAGATCAAATTTCCTAGCGTTCAGCAATAATAAACCGGTTCATTTTTTCAAAAATCTCTGAAAATAAGGTCAAAAAATTGAAAACAAATTTCAAATATTCCAGCAAAATTCGCTGAAATCAATTGTGGTATGTGGTACGACGGGACGGATCGAAATATGTAGCTCCGCCCATCTTATACTTGTCGGCATGTTAAACGCGGCCGGGTGTTTGTAAATATTTCTTTGTAGAGCCGCTTGGGTAATAAAAGTTCAGGATTCATAATTTTTATTCTTTGGAAATCTTATATGATAAAGCCACCACCCCGGGGAATTATTTTTTCAGATTGTGCAGTTCCAGTACACATTTTGTTGTCCGCATAGGCAGGTAAAACACTTACCTACTTGTTCTGTACCTTTACGTTTATCTACATATTTCTTGTTATTTCCTGTGTCACTTATAGATACATTGCAGGTTAGCAAAGTATAAATAATTATTAGATACTATGTGTGACATGTGACATCCCAACGAAACGACGAAAGAGGTATAGAACGAAGTGTTCGTCAGAAAATGAAAAGGTGAGATTATGACACAAGAAATTGTGTAAAATGGGCGTTTTAGTTCTTCATAAATTTGCTATAAAATACAAAATCAGATCTATGCCTGTTTCTTTGAGTACCTAAATAGAAATCGAATTTATTGACATTTTTTATATAGCAAGAAACTTTACAAATTTAATATCATGAATCGTGGAGCTGTCAAATTCGACACTTCTGTTGTACCGGGTGTCCAAATAAGAAAGAATGCCGGCCATATCTAAGGATCCATTCATGGTACAGCCATGGGAAAGAAAAAATAATAATAAAAGTGGCCAAGAGAAATCGCTGGAAAGCCAACTTGTTTTATAAATATATTGGGCACACAGTGGTTGGATCAGTAACTTTGGCGTAAATTCACTATGAATTCTTAATAATTTAACCACACACGCCAAAAGACAGTTACACAGCACACCCCTGAGGACGCCGACTTTGTCAGCGAAATATGTGTCGAGTTTAATGACTGGCGTGTGGGGTTATCTTCTTAAGAATTCATTTCAAGAATCAATTGTACCCCTAACCACATAAATTTTGAAATACTATATATGCATTTCGGCAGCTAAGCTGCCATCTTCAGTAGCAGGGAAAAACCTATAGTAATAAAAATAGCAATAACAACATTAATGCAAAAAAAGAAAGAATCGAAGTGCACTCGATCAGCTCTCAAGCTAGAATGAACTCCGCACGGAGACAATCCCCAATATATACTTAAAGTGACGTAGCACTGACGTTACTTGTGACATCAACATTAATCACACTAGGATAGAAAATTCAATATCCGGGCATACGCTCATTTTTATACCACTCTATTCTCATTTTCACTATCACAAATGTACAAAAAGGTTGCCATTGCCATCTCTACTGCAGTTTCAATTAAAATATCCTATCTTCAGGATAATTGACTTGAATGAAACAAAAATAGAAAATGAATCCCATATTACCAAATAACCTCGAAGGTCCATGGCTTATATGGGCTAGCAAATAACTACAGTAAACTGCAATAAAGAAGACCTTGACCCCTGCACCCTTTCATTTTTCTGGTTAAACCCTACACGCCTACACATTAACGACATCTAACAATACGGAATCAGAAATTGGACCTAAATCTGAATTAATAAGTTTACCTTCATACTTGCGAATAAACATACTCTCATAAGCGTCTAATTCCCTATTGTCCGATACCGACCTCATAAGCCGAAGATCCTTCTCATGTACAGGGTGGCCGGTATCAAAGATATGTTGGGCAACACTTGACTTCTCAATTCTATTATATCTAAAATGTGCCATATGTTCCTTAAACCTAGTGACGATTGTACGCCTTGTTTGCCCAATATAACTCTTGTCACAACTACTACACTTCATTTCATAAATTCCCGACTTCTGCTTGTCCTCTACTTTATCCTTGGGATTTCCCAACAGCTGCTTGATGGTATTCTTAGTGGTATATGCTACACATAAATTTTGCGACTTAAAAATAGGTTCCAAGCCTCTGGTATGTGCCAAACTATACGGAATTTTAACATATTTCTTATTCTCAGTAGGTGACATGGAGAAAGTCGTGGAATCCTTAACAAACTTTTTGTGTCTAATTCTGCTTATCAATCTATCAACTAAGACAGTCGTGTACCCATTATGAATCGCAACATCTTTTATATATTTTAATTCTTTTTGATATCTTACCTTTGACAGAGGAAATGACAACAATCTGTTGACCAGAAAGTGCAAAGCCGAAAGTTTATGTTGTATTGAATGTTGTGAATCATTCACAATAAACCTACTTATATTAGTATCCTTCCTATACACATCAAATTCCAATCCGCCAATGCTGTTCCTAACAACCAAGACATCCAAAAAAGGGATTGAACCATTTTGTTCCATTTCAAATGTGAATTTCACACTATTATAACGTGAATTTAAATTATCTAAAAAATCCTCAATTCTACTCCTCTTGGTATCGAAAACAGCGAACACGTCATCCACATAATGCAACCATACTCGAGGGAAGTACTCACTGTCTCTTTTAAACAACACTTCAAACCTACTCATGAACAGATTAGCCAATAAACGGAGATAAACTATTGCCCATAGCAGTCCCTTCGGCTTATGAGGTCGGTATCGGACAATAGGGAATTAGACGCTTATGAGAGTATGTTTATTCGCAAGTATGAAGGTAAACTTATTAATTCAGATTTAGGTCCAATTTCTGATTCCGTATTGTTAGATGTCGTTAATGTGTAGGCGTGTAGGGTTTAACCAGAAAAATGAAAGGGTGCAGGGGTCAAGGTCTTCTTTATTGCAGTTTACTGTAGTTATTTGCTAGCCCATATAAGCCATGGACTTTCGAGGTTATTTGGTAATATGGGATTCATTTTCTATTTTTGTTTCATTCAAGTCAATTATCCTGAAGATAGGATATTTTAATTGAAACTGCAGCAGAGATGGCAACGGCAACCTTTTTGTACATTTGTGATAGTGAAAATAAGAATAGAGTGGTATAAAAATGAGCGTATGCCCGGATATTGAATTTTCTATCCTAGTGTGATTAATGTTGATGTCACAAGTAACGTCAGCGCTACGTCACTTTAAGTATATATTGGGGATTGTCTCCGTGCGGAGTTCATTCTAGCTTGAGAGCTGATCGAGTGCACTTCGATTCTTTCGGAGTGGTGAGCAGAAAATACCTGACCTATATTATTGTTATTGTCACTATCATTGTTTCACATCATCATTATTGTTGTTATTATTATTGTCATAATTGTTCTTTTTTTTTTTTTTTGCATTAATGTTATTGCTATTTTTATTACTATAGGTTTTTCCCTGCTACTGAAGATGGCAGCTTAGCTGCCAAAATGCGTATATAGTATTTCAAAATTTATGTGGTTAGGGGTACAATTGATTCTTGAATTGATTATTTAACCACAGTCTCTTACATCTTAATCCTTAAGAATTCATAATAAACATTGCAATTTATAAGGGTATATTTTAATACCCACACCATTGGTTTTTGCTTTAAAAAATGGTCATTTCCACATTTAAAACGGCCACAAAGAAGCAACATATAATTTTAATGTCTTTTATATTCGGTGGCACGTATAAACGTTAGTAATTAACCCGTCCTCCCGCCCCAAAAACTCTTGTCCATATCTCCGGTTAGAAAAAAGATATGAAAGTGCGGTTTTCACTGTTTCTTTCTTTTATTTTGTCCTCTTTTTAATTAATTTATAATTATTATACCGTTCCATTTAAAATTTTCAAGAAAGTCTGAAAAGTTTGCTGATCTTTCAAACAACGCCCTCTAGCGATCACTTCAGAACAAAAATGGCTTAAATTATAAAAGTATCTAATTAAAGGAAGATGGCTGTTTTCAACGAGACTAAGTTTGCTAAATTCGGTTAAATCAAACCGAAGTTACAAGCATCTCCACAACCAGATGCTCCCCTTCCCCCACCGTTGCTATTTGATGAGATAGAGCAAGAAGGGTAAACCAAAATTATACAAAATATATTCAAGATTGCAATATTCGTATTTTTGATCTACTTTATCTAGGTATATTTCAGAGAAAACCATGTTTTTTTGTCGACTATGACTATTAGCCATCTAGCAGCAAACTTAGAAACTTGAAAATAATTTCTAGCGATTTCTCTTGGCCACTTTTATTATTTTTTCTTTCCCATAGCTGTACCATGAAGGGTTTCTTAGATATGGCCGGCATCCTTTCTTATTTGGACACCCGGTACATAGGTACGTATCCTGTATATCATGAAATATTTTGTTGGTTTAAAATTGCTATGTGTTCACCCCGTACTGATATAAATTTTGTTTAATTAAATCAAGCTTGTGTCTGAGATAGTTTAGGAGATCCCAATGTGTTCAGATTTAAAATTACTCCCGTAAGTTCTAGCTTTCTTTACATGTATCCATATCCAAGGCCCAGTACTCTATTTGGAGGGTGTTACTAGAAATGGAACCAAGCGCCAAGGACTAAATTATTTTTTTTTAAATTTAAAAGTAATATGTGACTGGTAGATAACCTAGAAAATAATACTTCGAAACTAGTAAAAAAACATTTAAAAAATTTCGAATGTGATTTATAATAAATGGATACTTTGAGTTAATTTTCCCACAATTTGGTAAATGGCGCTTGATTCCTTTTCTAGTAACACCGTCCATTTGATGATCATAAGAAAAACCGACAAAGAAATCTTTGATGTGCGGTACCACCAGTCCACGTGGACTTGATAAGTGTCTGTCAGTGCAATCCGCAATAGTATTTGGCGATAAAAGAGTCATAAATTGCAAGGGAAAAGTTTTGGTGAGAGTTCTTTTCTCTATCCTCTTTTATTGCATATAAAAATACAGCCAGATCACTAGACGTATGTTTAGGCTAAATAATCGGGACAAGTAGCGCAACGCCCATTTCAAATCAAACTCTGGTCTACCCGGGAGTCTAGCCTTAAATGATTTGCATAAGTAGAGTGTATCTTCCTAGTAGATATATAAAAATGTTTAATTTTGTCTATTAATTGATACGAATTTTTAATAGAATGTGTCGAATTGAACTTAGTATAATTTTTAATGATATCTATAAGTTTGTTGAAAATTTTGTAAGCAGGTGCCGAAATATACAATACTACTGGTCTAATGGGGTAGTTGTTTTTGTAATGTAATGCTACTATAGAGTTTCCTTTATCTGCTTTACGTCGGGAGTTTACAAGTTAATTTGTGGGTTTTGCCCTAACAGTTACGTAGATCAAACAGGAATCGTTAGGCCACATGGTTTGTTGGCATTATATTTGCGTTATTGTTTTGTGAAAGCTGGACGCATCGTAAATCACAGTTTTAGAACTCCACAAAAATTAATTTTTGTCGGTATTTCTAGAACGTATTTCTGTCTTTCCCCGTCTCTTATAACTTCAGCTTACACTGCAACAAGTTCTATAAAAATAGTGCAAGGAAAACTCAGCGTAGTTTAGAAATTTCTTTGATCATACAGGGTATTTCATTGCAACTTCAATAGCTATGTTGTTGTTAACGTATCTCGGTCTTTGTGAACATATATGTTAACTTCAAATATAAATTGGACAAAATGTGTCCAATTAAATTCTGGCACTGAAATACCCCGTACATTTTTTTTGCTTTTCAGTAACAACTGGCCTAGTCTTTCCCTTTTATTTCAACATTTTATATAATAGGTCTACTAAGCAAATGCGAGGTTTTGCAAAAGTGCTTTCCCTACGGCCTATCGATGATTTTAACATCGAATCTGTCGTTCCTCGTATGGGTCACAGGAGGACAGGGCGTATCGACAATTTGCCATTTGCCCTCTTCGTCCTGTGCCAACGTCAATAGGGCGCAATAAGAAACTTTCCTTATGACGTCTATTAATTCTGGACCAGTCTCGCAAATCTGCAAAAGAAAAATTAAAATGTCGTGTTGACATAATCCTAAGAAGTAACGCCTCATGTCTATAACGAATTGCTCCAAGAGCATGGTCACCAAGTCCTAAGACTGCCACCCTACCACTGTCAGTATAATCCAATAGAGTTGGTGTGGAGTATTTGCAAACAATATTATGATGAAAGTGCTGGAGAACAAAGAAATCCTCCTAGCCGCCTTTCTGGACATAGAAGGAGCGTTCGATAATACATCATTCAATAGTATCTCCAAAGTCGTAGGCCAAACAGGACTAGAGGCTTTGTGCTGCAGGTGGATAGACTACATGCTGAGGGATAGAGTGGTGTTTACTACATTGCTTGATGAGACCTTGGCAGTCAGGGTGGTAGGTGGTAGTCCGCAGGGTGGAGTTCTATCTCCTCTTGAGGATATTCTCCCCTAGGATATGCAGATGACTTAGTCATCACAGTCGAGGGAAGATTTAGCAGTACGATTAGGGAACGTATGCAAATGGCCCTGAGTATTGTAGCAGCTTGGACTGAAAAGGAAGGCTTGACCATTAGTCCAGAAAAAACAACAATAGTTCCATTTACGCGAAAGAGAAACATAGAGGCTCTTGGACCTCTATATCTCCGTGGTAGGAAGATCTCATTGTCAAGGGAGGTCAAGTATCTGGGGGTTATACTGGACTCAACACTTACCTGGAACCAACAAATCGATAGAATAGTCAAAAAGTCGGAAACTACTCTTGCAGTAGTTAGGCGAACATATAACAAAAAATGGGGTCTAAGGCCAGGAATGGTGCACTGGCTGTACACCAGAGTGGTCAGACCAGGAATAATGTATGCAGCTTTGGCTTGGTGGCCCAAAGTCAAACAAAATTGTATAAATCACACGGAAAAAATTGTGGAGGAAGACTGGGAACGTCAAGTGAAGATGAAGACGATACATTCTTTGAACTTTTTTAAGATCTTAATAAATTATGTAGTTATTACGACAATTGTACAATTATTGTTGTTTATTTTCTTTTTATTTCTTATAGGAACGATTAATAAATTTCTCCTAGGTTTTTCGAGCTTATTTAGTACATTTTTTCATTTTTAGAAAAATTTGTATCGACAAATAATTTTATGCCAACTTTTTACTTGTAATTCTACAAATAAATCCCGGATGGAGTCGAAATGTCGATAAAAAACTATATTTATGCCAAAATTTCACCAAATTAATTTAAATCCAAAGTTTTATCATAGAGGCGACATATTTTTAGCCCCTAAAAACTCACCTTCCTCTCCAGGAGCTCTCTGGAACAAACTTCTAACGTAGTAGCGTGCCCCATGAACAGAATATTCCCAGTTCGGTGCTTCTCGAGCACCTGCTTCGCTAATCCGTAACTACGTTCGTAAAACTGTTCAACGGACTCCCCGCTCTCCAAAATTTCTTCCCTCGTAATCATGGGTCGATAATCTAAATCGACATTGTACCCAGCCTCCGCCAGTTCTTCCGTTGTCAGCCAATCGGGAAACTGATCGGGATACCAAACAATCCATTCGAAAAGGGCCGGTTCCACCCTAATTTTTATTTCCTCTCTCTTCCCGTAGCCCTCCAAGAAAGCATCACAAGTCTGGAGAGACCTAAAGGCGGGCGAACAGTAAACGTGTTCAATTTTAATATTACATTCCCTAATTCCTTCTCCTACTAACTGCGCTTGGTACAAACCGACTCTCGTGATAGGACAGTCTTTATGGTACCCTTTGGGCCCTTGCTTCCGCTCCGGGAGCGTCAAAGGCATATTCAAATCTTTCCTGAGATATTTCCCAGATTCATCGAAGCAGTACGGGATCCACGAACCAAAAGCAAAGTCCATGCGTTCCCCGTGCCGCATCAAGAACAATCTCTGCGGTTCCGCGACCTCCGACGCGCTCTATCAACAGAAATACAGCTCAGAATCCAAGACAACTAACAAATTGCCAATAACTACCTCGTGCCCGTTCAAACTACCAACGTCTTCCTCAAAATTCTCCTCCACGTCCCCATTCTTAACATCCCCGTTCTTCTGAATTTCCAACAGTTCCATCTCGTCTTTATTCAAAGTACTACTTTGGGAAACACTGCTATACTGCGAATATGGTGGCCCTGTACTCTCCTGGGCTAAATAATTCAAAGCCACCTTCTTGTGCAACGTCCAAGAGTCCGTCTCGGCCGTTCTCTTTATAAAACTAGCCGGCAAAAACCCAGTCAGCCCCGTCAACCAAGAAGTACCCTCTATCCAACCGTCTTGCGAATCAACCAACGAATCACTATTAACGTATATAAAATCACCGGTCCGCAGCTCCAACTCGTCACATTCCGATGGTATGTATGGGTGGATCACCTAGAATTGACCATGAGCACTCAAAATGCCAATCAGCTGTCTATGTGGGGCTTAAGAAGTTAAATATTTCTGGCCTGGGATCCTAATTATCCTGCCTATAAGAAAAAGATGGAGCGAGGAAGGGGATATCGACACCTAGCTAAGTATTGCTCCCAAAAAAGAACATCTTCTTCCATTTTACATTGTCGAAGGCTTTTTCCAAAGCTACAAATCCTCTACAGGATGGCCCGGGGATGGTCTATATCTCTTAAACCATTCAAATTTTGCAAGTGCTTCGGAAATCCCACACTGCATCTTATAAAATTACATATTTTGGTGTATACAGGATCTTCAGCCGCGGACCTGGCAAAGCCTGCATCAATTAAGAGCTTAGTAAACTGGCTATTAAATGTGCAATTAATATTCAGGGTGTTCCATTTGAAATTCTTGAGAAAAATTCAATTATGCGTATGTTGACCACCCTGTATAATACAAAGTACTGTAGCAAAGGTATTAACAGAATTTGCAAATAGAACAGTCTGTGAGTCTAGTTCGATAAAGAAATCGTAGACAGCTTCGGGAAGTAGGCGTCAGTAGTGCCACAAAGATGGGTCCAGATTGGCACTAAAATGGCAATATCTTAACATACCCTGCTGGAAACCCCATAATGCGGTATATCGTTTTCGATGAAATTTTGTGGGGAACGTGAATATGTAAACAAAATTGGGGGTTTCCATTTAAAAAAATATAACTTTTCATCGAAAACCAGTGAGAGGTGATGTGAGAAGTACCACAGGGATCGGTTTTAGGACCTCTATTGTTCCTACTTTATATAATTGTGATGTCGAGGGGTAAACCGCTGAGGTATTTTGGTGTACAACCTTTGGGAATTATGGGTATTATGGAGGTATTATAGGTATTTTAGGGGTATTACAGGTGTATTACAAAGATATTAATGGTATTTTGTGGGTATTACGGGTATTTCAGAGGTATTATTAGGTATTATGAGGTATTATGCTGGTATTATGCAGGTATTATGAGGAGCATTATTACATCCCGACCAAAACAACGGCATTTACGCATGCGTCAATAAGCAATCTGTGCGCAGTAATGAACAGGCAAGAATTTTTATATTGGTTAATTAGTTTGAAGTTTACGGTTATAGACGGGCTTGTAGGGTGGTATAAAATTGAAAATTTGTTGTATTCATGTAAGTACTCGTGGACAACAAACAACACAGTGAGTATATAACTCAACGGGTTTATCTATTAACCAATTGTTATCTGTTACCAAACGAGAAAAATTTAAATTTAGCGGGATGTTTGGCGTTGTAAAGTGTATTTCGTCGCCACCTTCTGCAAATCATTTACTCTAACGCCGGCTCCACACATGCGTCCACAAACATTCGTGTGTTTGGCAAACATTTGTGCGCGAATATTTGTCGACGAATATGTCATCCACACATACGTCTTCATTTTCCAAATCAGCCATTCACCGAATATTCGTGCCCGTATTTTCTTTTGAAGTGTCGCCAATACCGACTTCCAGTGGGAACGTGTCCGGTGTTCGCGCGAATGCTGAATGTTTGTACGCAAACCCGAACTTTCCCTCCACACATGTGTAAGTTCGTACGAATAGCAAACATTCGTTCGCGAACAACGCATGTGTGGAGCCGGCGTAACATAAACGCATAATGTGCGTCCCGAGGTGTGTACCATAAAGTCCTCTACGTTCAGAAATTTTCTTTATTATCCACCGTGTTATCCACCAAAAGTTATTTTTGATAAAAGTTGATGCATAAAAAAACTTATTTTGGCAATGGCAAACTTCAGGTGTGATGTGTAGGAGTACAAACAATTCAAAAATAATCTGCTTTGGCAAAATGGAAATTATTTGAAATCAATATTTTTAAAATGGAGAAGTTAAAGAGGATAAAAATGCGGGTGAGAAACCTGTGTTTTCGCGAATTGAAAATCACTGGAAAAATTATTTCAAATCAACATTTTAAAAAAAGGGCGAATTAGAAGATAAAATGCAAGCGAAAACCCGAGGAAAAACCTTTACATTTTTGATGGAACGTATTCAGCTTGATTGAAAAAGCAGCGGCAAAGGGAAAACTTCTTTGTTATGCGCATTTTAGGAGAAAAACTCGGAGAAAAATGTATACAGTGCCTTTTTTTATCAATGCACCATATGTATTTACATGTTATAGGCTTTATCTAGTGTTAATGGATTTTCTACTGGGAATTTCAAAATGATTTTTGGCACAATTTAAGTTTACATCATTTTTGACCTTTTCTGATTATTTCTAAAATTTAAGAAGTGATAAACTTTGCAATAAAAGGAAAATATCAAAAAATTATTGCCCATTTGATTAAACTGTGTTTTACGTTATAGTAGGCTATTCTACTGACTACCAAATAAATAATGCACGTCTGTCACTTTATTTTACATCTTATAGCCAGAAAAGTAATTAAACATGAAATTTCTGTTGTAATATGACCAAAGAAAAAGTCATCATTGGTGTTCTGCTATTTCACGTCTTATTATCAAAAACTTTTCATGTTAAAGATAAGTAATAATTAACTCTTTAAATCGGTATTTATTTGGTAAATCATGAACAATCTAAAAATAAAACGAAATATTACTTAAATAATAAAGCTTTGATATTATCCAATTAAATGTTCAAACTGTTTGCCATAAGCCGCTAAACAGTACTCTAATCTATCCCGAAAATTTCTTTTCACATTTTGTAAATGTCTTACACTAATTTCATTTGAAACTTCGTTTATTCGATTCATCAAATCCTGTAAATCCTGTGGTCTGTCTCTTACATTATCATACACTTTTGTGGCGAGATGTCCCCAATAAAAGAAGTCTAGGGGGCTCAAATCTGGACTTCTGGCTGGCCACTTTAACGGTCCGTAACGACCAATCCATTCATTTGGAAATTGGATATTTAAAAAGTTGGTTATTTCTCGAGTGCTATGCGGTGGAGCCCCGTCATGCTGGAATATTATTCTTCCATTTACTGCTATTCTATCTAAAGCTGGCAGGATTCTTTCATTTAACAATGCCAGGTACTTGGCACTATTTAATGACCCATCAATAATAAATGGACCAACAATATGGTTTCCCAAAATTCCCGCCCACACATTAACCTTTTGAGGCCATTGTGTGTGTGTTTCTTGGAAAATATACGGATTTTCTCGCGCCCATATTCTTGTATTTTGGTCGTTCACAGTTCCGTTGAGTAAAAATGTTTTCTCATCAGAAAACAGAATACGATTCTGAACATTTGGATTTTCGTTTATTCTGTTCATCCAGTATTCACAGAATTCCATTCGTGGAAAGAAATCCCTTTCCAATAGGTGATGTAAGTTACGTATTTTGTAGCTCTTGAATTTTTCCTCTTTTAATGCTTTGTAGCAGCTACTTTTTGAAACTTGAAACATATTAGATAATATTGACAAACTAGTGGAAGGTTCTTCCTCAATTGCCAAACAAACATTTTGTTTCAGATCGTCAGTCACAATACGGTTTCCTCTTTTCTTGTTTTTATTATGTTGCGTATTCAAACATCCGCACGTAATAAACTGTTTGTATAATCTTAAAATGGTTGTTTTATTTGGTACAGGACGATTTGGATACTCCGCCGCAAAGTGATCACGTACCTCTCTACTCGATAGACCTCTGATATAATCAGTAACCATTTTTACCTTTTCTGGTGTAGTATAAACTGCCATTTTCACGTTTGAATATTCGTTCGGCTTAAAAGTGACAGATTTGTAATTATTTAAGTACCTACTACATTATTGCTTGTCAGGGAACACGGCCTACTAACTTAAAAATTATTTCAATGGAATGAGCTATTAATTATCGAGTCTAGTTTCTCTTTATCGTAAACAATTTCACTTTTTACATTTTCAAAACTATCAGAAAATGTCAGAAATGATGTAAACTTGAAGTGTGCTAAAAATCATTTTGAAATTCACAGTACAAAAACCATTAACACGAGACAAAGACTATAGCATGTAGATACATATGGTGCATTTGTAAAAAAAGGCAGTGTATAGGCAGGAGTTATGTGTTTGAAAATTGAAAACATACATTTTTGCCCTTGGCTCTAGTTTTTTCAATGACTGTGTCTGTGTGTAGTTTTTGACTAAACTGAAGGTTAAGACGAAAAAGTGAAAGATCCTCTTTTTAACTTTAATGTTCTCAGTAATTATATCTCACATGAAAAACTTTATGGCTTTTGTCTTGTATTTTTATGTTCTTTTATAAACTTGTTTAAAAAATGTTGATTTCAAACAATTTTCATTTTTCCAAAGCGCATTTTTATATATCCTTGAACTCCCTGTAAATCATACCTGAAGTTTGGCATTGTCAAAAGTAAATTTTTCATGCATCAAACTTTATTATTTTTTTTGAGAAATTATGAATAAAGAAAATTCTATGTCGAACACTTTATGGGACATATTGTAGAATAAAATACCGCAGTTGCTCACAGTTTTAGTATAGTAAGTTAGTTTAAACAGTATTGTGAAAATTTGCTGGGTCGTGGCTAATTGTTGAGAAATTCTTTTGCTTCTACCATTATCTTCTTTCTTTTTTCTATTTTTTCTTCGTTAGGTTTCTGTTTTCCTCGCTCTTTTCTTATTCAGATTTTTCCCTTATTTTCTCCTTCTCAGGGGCGTAATTTCTAAACTCATCCGACTTTGAAACGGAAGTAGAAAAGACTCGATACTGCAATCCGTTTTGCCCGATGAACGGCCGTTTTTGAATACGCTTTCCCAAAACCAGAAAGTGATAAACCATGGAACCCTCTTTGTTGCAAAAAATTTGTTGAGAAAAAAAATGAACCCGCCGAGAGCGAGCCGCGAACTCGGGCTCAACGAATTAGTCGCTTGAAGCGTCCACAACGTGCTACGAGGCATCGCTGATCAACATTTTCTTTGACATGCACCTCGACGTGAACTTAAAGAAGTTCAAGCGGTTACGCAACTTTGTTTACCATGGGATTAAATATCCTATATAAACTTGAGGTGGGTTTAGAAATTATGCTCCTCAGGACCCACATGAAAGTCAGCTTTTACCTCGGCTTTTACCTACGTTTTTGTTGTATTATATGAGACACACCCATTGATTTTTGATTCGCTATTATATTAAATTATGTTCAATTATACAGGTTGTCCCGGTTCTTCTGCAAAGCACTTAACTTTCTTTTTAAATGGAACAACCTGTATTTGATTGAATCTTTGGATTCCTTAATATTGATGTTACTATGTTTTGCCTAAAATGCATATTTTATTAAATAATATACCTAGGTATTATGGGGTATTACTGAAAATGCGCGGGTATTACGCGGTATTACGGGGTATTATTCCATAATACCCAGGTATTATTGGTATTATTCAATAATACCCAGGTATTACAAGGTATTATTGAGTAATACCTAGGTATTATCAGGTATTATTTTAAAATACCTAGGTATTATACTGAAAAGGGGTATTAGTGTACAGATAAATGGTCAGCGGTTTACCCCTCGTGTGATGTGCTTTAGGCAGGACACTATTATTAACTTGTTTGCGGTATGTACCTTAAAAACTTGGGTCCCGTTTGACTTGTTGAGTCTGGGATCTCTGGAATACAGTCTCAGTTCCCACTCTCCCGAATCGTTTGGATCTAATTCGTCCACGAGGCTCTTTAACTCTGAGTACTTGCTGCTAGGAAATTGGTAGGCCAAACTTAAGTGTAAAGATTTGACGTGCGGTTCTAAACTGATGGCTGCAAATGATTTTTTTTTATTTTTAAAAAATTGTCCGCTCTTATTAGTCATGCGATTCCAAGGAGAACACCAAACAAGAATCACCTAGTAATGTATAAATTGTTTGACTAAAAAAATGCTTACATCTACTACCCCTCGGTATGCAACGAGCTGTGGTTGTGGTGCACCACGGAAAACAGGCTGTTAGAGCATCGAATTGTTCGTAAGTGTCGCTTACAACTGAAAAAAGCAACCACGATACCCCCAGGTGTAGATTAGTACCTCTACCCAACCAAATAATCAATAAGACTTGCTCCAAAGAACATCCGGATCTTATTAGTTATTCAATTGTCCAACATCACAAACCACTAGATTAGAGTAAGTAAAAATAAAAAAATAAATGAACATCTAATTATTAGAAACAGCTACAGAAACAAAAGGCAGACGCTACACTATCTATAATTATTGTAGATAAGAGTAAGAATCGCTTTCTTTTGTTAAAAGGTCATTCGCAAAAAACATAAACAACGCCAATAAATAAATGTGTTAACAACAAAAATAAATATTAAAGACAGTTTTCCCAATTTAACTTACTGTCGTTGGACACTTCTTTCACGTATTGCATAGCGATACGCTTTAAATGATCCGCGTGTTCTTCCGCCACGAAAAAACCCATGAAATTCGGGGACGTGTACGTTTCCAGATTCAGAGGTTCGTTCAACATTGCACCCGGTCTCTCCATCACCGATTTTAAAGTTTGCGCTAAATTTAAAGCACATTCATCGGGTGCCTTGAAAAAAGACATTAACGTAATGTGGGGCATGTAATTCAGGGCTCCGTTCCACCCGGATAATTCCAAAGATTTATCCCAAAACAACTGAAGCTGACTTAAAAAACCCCCTATGGGGCAAGCGTACAAAATGTATTCCCTAGGCGAGTTATCATCTAAAAGAAGATCGTGCACATGAGCCAACAACCAGTCAGAAGCCAACTGAACACTTCTATGTCCTGTAGCAGCTAAAGCCTTCTCTCTAAAAATATTTTACTTACTAACTGAACCAGACAACACAACAATAATTGGCTTACGCTCTATGCTTCGGAAATCCCATTTGCAACAAAATTTGCAATGGCGATAAATGCTGCTTAGAAATTTTAGTTGGAGTTAAATTCCTCCTCGGAGGTAACGTTGCCATTTCAATCCAATTTTCTTTCAACAATTTCAAAACTACAGTTTTGTTTATTAGTATCTTAAGACGATAACCAAATTCTGCAATTGACACATTTCACACTAGAATCTAGGGATTTTGCAGTCTAATTGGTTACATTTACTTCAAAGCAGAACAGTTGGCAGCAGTTTTAATAATGGTCGATTTTTGAACGTCAGTGTCAGAAGGTGGTGTGTTGTGCTAATTTTCGTATTTAATTTACGCAATAGAAGAATGGCAGGCGTTTTATTCGAAGATATTTTCAACGTTAAAGATATCGATCCTGAGGGCAAGAAATTCGATCGAGGTAAGTGAATAGTTTCATTTATTTTGCTTTTCACGTTGAAGGCCGGTAAAAAAAGTGAGGTTACCTCCATATTTTTTTTTGTTTAAATATAAATTCTGGTCAATATTATGAGCGTTTATTTATTATAAACTAATATATACAGTATGTAATTTGAGAATCTTCGAGTTTACCTGAATTTAAAAGATTTTTCGTAATCAAACAAAACTAACCTTTTTAAACATTTTTAGTTTATTTGTGTTATAAATAGAATGAAGGCGTATATTTTGTTTGCCTATTAAGTAATGAATGTGTATTTCACTTTCACGCCTTAAAGAATTAAGTACCTAATGCCCACGCAAAAATCAATAAACTGGATTATTGGTAAAGTTCTCAAGTGCCCATCAGTAGTATTCTTTACGGACACGAGTGTCAAAATAATCTCGTATCTAGTGCATGATATTGATCTCATTACCGTTTCTCACAAGAAAAGAATAGCTTGCTGCGATGCGAAGCCGTTCTTCGTGACCTAGACCTTATGACCTTGACCGCCACCAGGAACGGGGAGCTGGATCGATCGCGCAAATAGAGACGGGCAGGCGCGATACGAATTCCACCCACGCATTTTCTAGAGACGTGTTTTCGATATATGGAATAATTGTGGATTTTTTATGTTGATGTTGTGATTCGTGGTTTTTTTCTGTGGGCACTGGACGGGGTGGGATAATTAGAAGGGGGGTGGTCTGTAGACACGTTTTCCAGGAATAGATAAGGTTTGGGGAGTGTAAGAAATTTTTAAAATTAATCGATTGTTTGTTAATAAGCACTTAATCAAGCACTGTTATAAATATAACAAAAAAGTAAGTACGCGATGTACCATATTTATAATTCCAAAGAGTGGGCCATCCTGTACCATGAATTAACATGACTTGGAGAGGTACGCCACTGGTCCCCATTTAAAAAGGGCGCGGACCATAATCTCGAAACTAGTAAGCGCGGTGTACGAGAAATCACGCAATACCGGTGCCGTTCAACTCGCTGAATTTCGCCAAACAAGTTTTAATTATGGAGGCCGAAAAAAAATACGACGCCAAGGTCACTTGCGTCATTTTCACGAAAACAAAACATAATCGCCGGCAAATATACGAGTACAAATCTGCAGTCGAGAAAAATGTCTGTTATTCCGAATTATGTTAATTTTTTCTCGTGGTAAGGAAGGGTAGAGCCGATGATGTTCGATATGGATTTTTCGCCACGGCCCGTGCCCATGTTTCTGTTTTGCTCTTCGTCTTTTCGGTGGTGGGGCAAATTGCGCATTCGAATTATTGTGTAGGGCCCCAAATTTCTCGCGGAGTTACGTCGCAGAAAAATTTTGCGCGGCTCGGGTCCGCACGCTCGCGATCTCCTCGTGTTTTCGTCCTGTTCACGAAGTGCCCTTTTGTTTTTCCCGTTGTTTTCTCGGCCCCCCCAAGAGGATGGCCCACTCGGACGAAAGGGTAAGTGTTTTCGGGTTGCGGAATATTGCGTAATGTCATCTTTGTGTTCGGGGATAGAGCATTTAAACCGGGCAGAGTGAGTTAATTCGAAATATGGCGAGGAAGGTCAGGTGCTTTAGGTAAAAAATGGCGGATAAATCAGGCGAGGTCCTTGGCGAATAATATTGTCTCTATTCCGGATGCTAACTGTAAATTTGCCGAAACGAAGGCGATTTTTTTTTGTTTAATCTCTACATTATCGATTAGTTACGTGCCTAATGAGATAGATGCAACGAGGAAAGTCATTTTATTACGCGAGATAAGTAGTGTTGAACGTAATGACTAACATCCTCTATTTGGTCTGTATGTATTTTTTGTTTGTTTGTATTCTATCACCTGATTTTTTAAAATTTTATTTGCGAAAAGCGAGCGTTGCTTATTAAGTACATAATTTGAGGATGGCAAGTGTTTGCATTGAATGATTGCAGAACATGAGCGTGTATGTTGGTTGGAAAAAGGGGTTTGATTGTGATGTTGTCGAAGAATTTATTTAAAGGTTTCCGGAATGTAGGGCACGAAAATTGGTCAAAAAATCCTATCAACTGGCTCCATACTGGATGTAAATAAACAAGATAGTACGCGATAAAGATGACGCCTCTTCTTGTAATGGACTTAGTACTGAACTATCCAAAAATTCTTTGCGGCGAAGATCGCTCCACTTGGGAATTAGTAAATCGCTCATTCAAAAAATTTTGAAACAATGGAAGTTCCATCCCTACAAGCCCATTTTCAATAACGCATTAGAAGCCGGAGATCCTGCGAAACGTTTGGATTTTTGTCTGTGGATGGGCGCTCAAATTATGGATAATCAATACTTTTACCGAAATATTACTTTCTCTGATGAGGCCACGTTTTCTACTAATGGTACTGTTGCATCTCAATATGTGAGATATTGTAGCGATTACAATCCGAAATCCGAATCCCTCGTAATCGACCATATTCGGCAAAAGCTAATGTGTGGCGTGCAATTTCTTACCATGGTATCATTGGACCATATTTTTTGATGATACTGTCAATCAGCATACGTACTTGGATATGCTGCAAAATTTTCTTGTTGAAAGGTTGGGCGATTCACCGATTAATTACCTCGCAAGGTGTTATTTTGAACAAGATGGTTGTCCGGCCCATTATGCTCGGATTGTTGTAGAATGGTTAAATCAGCAATTTGGACAGAATTGGGTCGGCCGAAATGGTCCCGTGTTATGGCCACCAAGGAGCCCTGATTTGACTATGGCTGATTTTTATCTTTGAGGCCGTTTGAAACAAATAGTTTATGCAAATATTCCTCCGAACGTAGAGAATTTAAAGGAGAGGATTAGAGACGCTGTGACGTCTTTAACTCTCGAAGAAATTCAAAGAAGTTTTAGGGAATTGCGTCGAAGAGTAGAATTGTGCTTTGAAAAAGGCGGCGAATGGATTGAATAGAATAGTTATTGGTTATATTATTTTTGTTGTTAAGTTTATGAAATTAAAATTTAAAATTTTCAACTAAATCGACCTATTTTCGAATTTTCTCTGAAACTAAAAGAAAATTTGAAAAGGTTAAAACTGAATTGGCCGTTTTGGAACATGCAAAAACTTTTATCGAGAATACACTTTTCTTGTAAAATGAAAAATAAAAAAGTTTTTCCTCTTTGCAACTCGATCCGTGGACATACTGTGGATAGTGATCACAACATAGTGGTTATGAAAGGCAATCTTAAATTTAAGATTTTGAAAAAACGACGTGGAAGAAGGTATCTTGAAAGAGGGAATCAAAGATATAAGGCTTCGACATGAAGCATATAAAATAATTAGGAGAAATTTCAGAGATATTGGATCTAGCTCGCCTTTTGGGGAAATACGTAGGTTAGCTCAGGACAGGAAAGGATGGAGGTACGCGTCCAACCAGTCTTAGGACTGACAACTTTATTATGATGATGGGGTTATCTTAAAGACGCCGTTTATTATATAAACTGGACCACCCTGTATACTCCCCTAATACTTCTGAATATATTGGTTCTTTTGCAATTTTCATAGTACCTACCTATTCTGGAGTCTTATTTATGTTGCTCAAGAAACATAATAACTGTAATCATCCCGTTTCTCCCGGAATTTCTCTTCGGTCGCAGCAGCGGCCTGTGACGCAATTCTGTGACGTCAATGGCGCCCATGAAACGGTGTTGCCTGTGTAACGAAGGAGAGTGCTCGCGCGTTAGTTTAAAGGGTCTCGCCTTACGTTAATGGGATCTCATTATTGTATGTACCGACGTGAAATTGATGGGCGAACTTCACCAAAAATTTGACTGAAATACAGCATTCAGAATTATTTTAATTGCTCAAAAAGTCTTTAGATATTAAAATTATTATTGAGCCACCAGATCGCATTTGTTGGAGCATTACACCACGGGATTAAGTAAATAAATGCATTTTTTATTCCTCTAGAATCTAGGTCTCGATACAGTCCACTAAAGACTTGGTCGAATTCAGCCAAAATCCGCGGAAACATTGTTTTCTTCCTGCTGCATCAAAAACGCCCAAAAATGTTGCACGGGGGCTATTTTTACGTGCACCGCTAGTGTTTTGGCGAGTGAGGCGCACATTGCTCCTAGAAAAACCCCGGCCCACGTTGTTTTTTTGCCGTTCTATCGCGCGGCGAGATTCGGGGAGGGGCCTTGCACATAAATTAGAATTCCGCGAAAAGTTTTTTTGCGGGCCCTCTCTTGCAGTTTGCGTAATTAATAACCCGTTTGCATTCTTTCCGAACAGCGTCTCTAAAAATAGTGCTGGCCTTGAATTGCATAGGTTACTGAAGTTTTCTGCCTTTTTGCCCGTCTCCCTCCGTCTCTTTTCCGTAGTGCGGCGCTTCGTCTCGCTCTTGTCGAAATGGCGATGGCCGGGTGATCGCTCGTTTTTTTTCATTGTCCAGATCCAGTTGTGTTCCGTGATTTTGGCCTGGAAGCAGTATTTTTTTAGTTCGGGCTTGTGTTGCGTAATGGGGCAGAAGCAGAAGGAAATATGGTGTTGTTAAGTTGACCAACTCCTTGGCTGCATAGCGGCATGACCTCATTTCGTTGGTACTCGCAAAAAAATGTATAATTGCCTTTATATGCACAGACAAGAGACGATTCGGTCTATTGAACTTAAAATTCGACGCCAAGGACGCGGCAAAAAGGTCCCACGAGATGACTGTGCTTTTGTCGTTGCAGACAAAGAAAAAGAGGGGTAAATATAGGTACGAAACGATATATGGAAAGAAAAACTAACAAAAAGGAACTTAACAAAATACAAAAGTAAAAGTTTGTACGCACGAAGAAAAATACAAGAACCAGATATTTACAAAATGAACGAAGAAATAGATGAGTATAGATAATGATAGATAGATCATGGATAATGAATGATTTAGAAAAAGCATTCGACAATGTAAAATGGAAGATGTTCGAAGAGCTCAAAATGTAAGGTGCGAAGTATAGGGATAGAAGAATAATTCATAATCTATACAAAGAGCAAACGGCAGAATTTGAGCAGGACCATAGGGAAGTAGGTAGATATCCGAAAGGGAGTGAGGCAGGGATGTGCGTTATCGCCTCTAGTTTTCTTTTTATGTAGGTATACAGGGTGATCAGTTAAGGTTACGGAGCGGCTATATCACGGAAACCGTTCACGCTACAATTTTGGGGTAAAAAATTTATTAACAAATATAGCCGAAAGAATTCAGCCAAAAATATTTTCAAGTTCCTAACTTCATTCCTAGGGGTCGTATTTACTGTGGCGTTTCATCGTTTCAAGAAATCTTTAATTTCTTCAAATAGCTTAGATATAATGTAGGTCGGAAATACACGTTTCAGAATCTCTGCTAAATCCTCTAAAAATTTTGTTTAAACAATTTTTCTCTATTTACCACGGCAGCAGCAGGGCGAAGAACTACAATTAATTTTTTTTAAATGGTGTAATTTGCGTCTGGCTTAACAGAATTTAACAAACTATAGCTCATTTTGAAGGACTCTAAGCCGATTAACTTTTCTTATAAGCACTTTAAAAATTAATTTGTATGCTGATAATTGGCACTATTAAAAATATGTCATACTTCATCTGATTTCTTCAAAAAATTAAATGCAGCCCTACAGCTTTTTAAGAAATCTGATGGAGAATGACATTTTTTGGATGGAGTCAAATATCGTTGAGCATACAAATTAACTTTTCATTTTTTCGCAATAAAATGCAATCAGATTAAAGGGACCTTAAAATGAGCCATCGCACAGTGGTTCAGATTTCAAAATACCCGATCGAAATTCAGATCTGGTAAATGAATTACAATTTTTAATTAAAAGTTTGTGATATAACACTAAAAAGACATACTAATGCATTTATAATAATAATAATAACTAATAATAATAGTAACAATAATAATAATAATAGTAGTTGTTACGACTTTGCAACAGAAATTATTTAAGGGCTTTAGATGTAATGTATGTTGCAATATTATGTAGAAATTTAAAAAATGCACCACAATACATTGACAATAATAATAATAATAATAAAATACTAATACTATTACAGGCGATTTTGCATGTTACGAAATATTTGGAAGGGCTTACTTTTACTAATCATCTTCTTCTTCTTCTTCTTCTTCAAAATTGTCATCAGAATCTTTCTTGTCTTCGTCAGAAATATTGATTAATTGGAGGACATCAACATCAGTGATCTGTTTATGTTTTCCGTGTACAAATGAACTTAATTGTGGATCTGATCTTAAAATTAATCGATGGAAAAGATCTTCATTTATTTTAATGGCACTAATTTTCCTGGTGTGGTGTTCCCTGTATCGTCGCAAATTTTTATTTTTCGCTTCTTGTGCCTCTTCGGATAATTCTCCAATAGGCAAAACAGCATTTTCTATAACTGCTGCTCCGTGTAGCAAGATTTTATGGACGGAAGTGGGCATGTAGTACCACTCATACAAGCTCACAAATTTTTGGGCTGTTTCCACACAATAATTTTCAAATTTCTCTGTGTTTATTTGTGGTTGCTATTGATTACCTTCAAAATTACTGAAAATCTTTTAATTAGATCTTCATCGATGCCAGTAATTTCAGACGATAATTTAGGATCAGTAAAAAATCGTCTTGCAGTATTCCCATCATTTGTGGTGCCTACACCTGCTTTAGGTACATCAACGACTAGTCCCATTCTCTGCCGAAACTTATTTTGAAGTTCGCGTTTCTTGTTTTGTAGTACTTCCCTGTTTTCTTTAGATACTTTCCACACTTTTAGATCTAGTCTATAGGCCACATGAAGAAGACATTCGAAAAAACGAATATAAGCATGTAAGACTGACAATCCAAATCTTAACATTTGCGGTTGGATGGGGCAAGAACGAATTTGTTCAATATCATTTAATTGCGAAATCGTAGCATTGCATATGTAGCACCTCATACTCGAAGTGTTAGCCAATGCACTGCACAGCACCTTTCCGTCAACCATTGTCAGTGACAGTGTAAATTTAATTCGACCGAATTCAGAATCAAATGGCAATAAGTTGTTAATTTGTTGGTTTATGAACTCTTCTTCAGCTTTAGAAATTTCTTGGGTTTCGTGAATCCACTGAAGTCTTATCGGCCGGCAAAATCTCTTCGAGGCAGGGCTTGGATTTTTCCAAAAAACATTTGAACTATTTTCATCCACTAATCTTAATGGTACTAAAGATGTAACAAATACACTCTCTTCAGCACGTATTTCTTCTGACGTGTTGGATTTTTGTTTAAATGTCGTATATCCAGAGCTTCCGCATCAAAGCCCCATTTGCGAATCAAATTCAATAACCTATCGGGATTGCTTTCTGCCGGTATTAGTTTCAAAATACTTTCACATGTTTTGTTGAGAAGGGTTTGAAGAGGAACTTCGCATTTTTCTTCCGTGAAAATAATACCTTCTGGATACAATTGTTTTTTTATGTCCAGCACAGTATGATATGATGGATATAAATTAGTGTGCCCATGAAGCGAAGCTGATCGTCTTAGAGTAAGGTACTGTTGTTTGGTTAAACTTAACGAAATTACAAGTGACAAAGCCTCTTCCGGAGTATATGCAGACTGATTTGTTTCTATAGTTTTCCATTTTTTTAAAATACGTTTAGCACGGGATGGAGTTGTTGTCACAGTTTCTTTAAGCAATTTAGCAGCCGCTTCATCGCCTTTTTCTCTTAATTTCATTGTTGTGGCATAAGCCAATTCTTCAGAAGATTTTGTAGTTCGCAGTTCTTCAGTTTTTCTACGCTTTACCACATCAGAACAATCCTCAAATTGTTTAGATGGGCGACCGCGACCTAAATTTTGTTATCCGTAATACAAATTGATAAAAAGTTTTATAATTCGGCTTACCTCCTGTGGATGTTGAAGGTTCACTACTTATAGGAGTAGGCACACAACGGAGAACAATATCTGGGAATTTTATTTCTTCGTGAAGCCACATATCAAATTTATGTAGAAACCGTTCATTATTTCTATTTACACTCTTCCAATTTCTGATATATGGAGCAAAAAAATTAGTTCTAGTAAAAACTATAAGTGCGTTTGTAGCAGCATCATTTCCGTTTGTATGGAAAACTTCTTTCAAATAGTCTATAACACAATTTTTTCGAACTTCAATGGATAATTCGATATTTTCTAGAAACTTTTCGTGTAAAGAAAAACGCGTAATTGGACGAACCGCCATCGTTTAAATATACACAATATACACAAAATATCCACAAACTAAAGCTACACCACAACACGCAATATCAAACAACAGAGTAATAGCCACCGAAAGTGCGAACAGCAAGAGGCGCAAATACAATGCCGGGTGAACGTGACAACGCAACCCCCTGTCGTAAGAGGGGCAAACCGATGCAAACCATTTAGGTGTTTTTGTTTACCTAAGACCCTAACTAATACTGTGTACCGAAAATTATTTTGTCCTCTTGTGTCCTCTGTTTCGTAGAATACAGTTAGTGCGAAAATTAGTGGAATATGGAGGGTACATAAAGTACTGGTGAATTTAAAAGCAGGTAAAATTTCTTAGAAAAATAATACGTTCAGGTGATAGCTAAAGGTCCAAGCTTTCTCGGCATATTCATTTTTTTCAAATATTTTGCAAGATAAATTCTGCACAGCCCCTAGAAAAGGTCGCATTTCAGATAACTCAATTTTTGTTCGAAATGCATGTGTTTTATCGCTCGCTTCGGGACTAATATTGTCTTTCTGTGTAATTTCATTTTGCAATTATTTATTTCAGAAGTTGACCAGATACTAGACGAACGATTGTGTGTTATGTTTAGCGTCATATAAAAAAATAAAAATTTTGATTTTCGATCGACTATTTGGGATTTTGACGTGTACGCAAGAAATAAAAAAGCGCCGGCAAAGCGGGTAAAAACTTGTGCACGACATTGCACTTCTGACTGGCTCTGGTGTTGTTGCCAACTGAAAATCGCATCGACGAAGTGCAGCAGCTGTGCCTCGGAGTCGTTTTATGCGGAGACGTCGTGGTTGACGTGTTTAACAGTGGGCATTGAATGTTTCGCGGGTGACCTTGGACGACCCATCTTCATTACTCGTTTTTGACACGCGGAAAGCTTGCTTTTGCCGGTCAGAGGGATAGAGACATTTAATAATCCCAGAAATTATGTAGCACCATGTTATCACTGGTTAGGTGGCACTTATAAGCTTTATGCTGAATTCCGCTTACAGTTTTAGAGTCGATGATATTTTTTGTGGATAATTCTTATATCACCGTACCTGAATTCGAAGATTTTTGACATCTCAGATGGGATACATACTTGGAAAAGTGTTTCTCGTACCATCACTAGTTTCCTTTTCCTCTGGAGTACCTAGTCGATGGCGCACCTCCAAACCTGTATGTTCTGGATCTCTTGAAGGGCAGGTTTGTGGCCCTCCATTTGCTCTTGATCGATGGGGAAATTATATATTCACAACATTCTTGATCTTATTAAAATGTGTACCATCCAGCTGAATTTTAAGAAGAAGATCACCTTATCAATCCACGAACTGTTATTGGAGAAACGTCTTGTTTTTTGAGAAGTATGAATCGCCATCTGTTAAAAAATTCCCATGTTCGTGCCCACCAGACAATGACAGCTGTCATTTATTGTAAGAGAGTGATAAATTTGAAAAATTCCCATCGAGCAGAGACCGCATGAGCTTCCCAACAAAGAGGGCAAAGCTGAACACTATGGGGACTTACCCGAAGTCCTGAGCAAAGGTGGGATACAAACTGAAACGCCACTGAAGGAGGTGATACTGCAACTTAAACAGTTCTGAAGGAAGCGGAAAAATGCGGAAAAGGAGGGATCTATAATATCTCATACTGAAAGGGAAATCCCAATCCATGAAATGAATCCTAATATCTTGAAAAACGGAACAATAAACCGGCTATCAAAATTTAAATAAAGAGTGTGGAGGATGATTTGATTTACATTTTACACCCTTATTGTATAAAAAATAAAAAATAAAAATAGGTTAGATGAAATAGGGAAACAAAGATATAAGGCGATCAAGTGGGAAATTATTCGGAAATGTAGGAAAGCGAAAGAGCAATGGATCGATAATAAATGCAAAGAAGTGGAAAGTAAGTTCGAAATAGGAAAGACTGATGAAGCATATAAAATAATTAGGAGAAATTTTAGAGAAATTGGATCTAGTACCAAAAACATTAGAAATGAGGCAGGAGATATCCTAATCGGAAGCGGGGAGAAGGCAGATAGGTGGAAAGAATATTTAGGAAACTTATATGCGGGACAGGAAGTGCAAGATATATTAGAAAGCGAAAGCAGTGTAGAGGGGGATAACCTAGGGAGTCCTATAATGAGAGAAGAGTTTGAGATAGCACTAAAAAGTTTAAGGAATAATAAAGCACCAGGTATAGACGGCTTGCAGGCAGAAATCTTAAAGTGCGCAGGTCAAGAGGTAATAGATCGTTTATTTAAATTAGTTAGTCGCATATACCTGACAGGCGAGATTCCAGAAGATTACAAACGGAACATCATAGTAGCTTTGCCAAAAAGAAAAGGCGCGGATAGATGCGAAAATTTTAGAACTATCAGTTTAACTTCCCATGCGTCAAAAATTTTAACTAGAATTGTGCAAAGAAGGATGGAGAAAAAGGCGGAAGAAATATTAGGAGAAGATCAGTTCGGATTTAGACGAAATAGAGGAACGCGCGAGGCCATTCTAGCTTTACGAGTAATTATAGAAAAAACGATAGAAAATAGAAAGAGCGTCTATATAGGATTTGTAGATTTAGAAAAAGCCTTCGACAACGTAAAATGGGGGAAGATGTTCGAAGTGCTGAGAAAGATAGGGATGAAATACAGGGACAGAAGAATAATACATAATCTCTACAAAGAGCAAAAGGCAGTTATAGAATGTGAGCAGGAACAAAGGGAAGTAGATATCCGGAAGGGAGTGAGACAGGGATGTGCATTGTCACCTCTAGTTTTCAACTTATATATCGAAGATGCGATTAATATTGTTAAGGAAAGAACAGCCTCAGGGATCAATGTACAGGGCCAAACTATTAACATGCTCAGATTTGCGGATGATATAGCAGTGTTAGCATCTAGCAAAGAAGAATTAGGAGCGGCTTTGAATGAAATGGAAGCAGTTTTGACACAGGGCTACGGCATGAAAATCAATAAAAAGAAAACTAAAATTTTGGTATGTAGATGGAGTGAAAATAGAACTAAAATTGAAATACGAATAGGAAATGAGAAGATAGAGGAGGTCGCGGATTTCTGCTACTTAGGAAGTAAAATAACCCAAGACGGTAGGAGCACTAAAGATATAAAACAAAGAATGGCGCAGGGACGAGTTGCGTTTAACAAAAAGAAACAACTGTTATGTTCGAGAACGGTTAATATAGAGACTAGGAAGAGACTCTTAAAGTCGTATGTATGGAGTACGGCATTATACGGGTGCGAAACTTGGACAATAGGAGAAGCGGATAGAAAAAGAGTAGAAGCGTTTGAACTGTGGTGTTACAGACGCATGATGAAGATACCGTGGATAGATAAGGTTAGCAATAGGGAAGTATTAGAAAGAGTTGGGGAAAGGCGAAAGGTATGGAAAACAATAAAGAGTAGGAGAGATAGGATGGTAGGACACCTTCTAAGACACGAAGGAATAGTTCGCGACATACTAGAGTCAGAGATAGGAATAAAAAGAGGTAGGGGTAGGCCTAGATTAGACTACTGCTCTCAAATAGTTAGGGATGTAGGATGTTCTACTTTTAGGGAAATGCGTAGGTTAGCTCAGGATAGAAAAGAACGGAGGTACGCGTCCAACCAGTCGTCGGACTGAGAACCTTATGATGATTGTATAAAAAAATAACCTCGATTATGAAACGTTTCAGCATTTTCACTATTTTCAGTTTCGAAAATGAACGTTCTGCTGGATGGCTACACTTACTGGTAAAGTTATAGAAACAACATCACCGCAATACATACGTCTGATAAATTTGAAGAAACGCATTGATTTTTTATTTCCCACTTAATTTTTTCCAAGTTCCGAAAATTGTCTGATTTTCGAAATAGTCCCGCGGCACCTTAGAACCTTTTTGCCCAGTGGTACTTTGTCCTGCAGACGTAAACTATACACTTCATCAGTACCGAATGTTTGTCTTATTTCATCCGTTCCGTAAATTACTCAAATTACGGAACCGGCTTAAAAATCGTTATGGGCGAAAAATAATTTGGAACTGTTTGGATACCCCCATAACGATTTTTACGCCCGTTTCGTAATTAGTAATTTGGGGAACGGATGAAATAAGCATTGGAGCACTGATGACTTGTTTTTTATGTCGGGATGACCAAATACACTGGCGGACAAAAAAAACCGGACACTCTCAGAATTACTATTTTAGTGAATAAAAAAACAACGGACGGTTTGAAATGATACTTAACTATTTATTCTTTTCATCTTAACAATAAATAAAAAACAAGAAACAAAATGATTCATCAACAAAAACCCAACAAAAGTATTTTTTAGAGATCAACTGTTACTTAAGAACATGAAAAGACAAACAAAAAAAATATTAAAAGGAAAAGCACACTAGTAGAACCAAATTAATAATGGGTGTTACCACCACGAACTCTTATTACTTTGTGGCATGCCCTAAATGAGGCTATCAATAGATTCTTGGAGTATTTGTTCACATTCTTCTTGAAGCGCCATTTAATGTTTCTGGTAGGGGTTGGCGACGTCTAATCCTTTTCCCAAGCTGATCCCACAGATGTTCAATGGGATTCAGGTCTGGATTATTGGCTGACCAAAAGGGAGACATCCAATACCAACCTCTTCACGGTATACTCGGTAACAATTCTTGCTGTGTGTGGGTGGGCGTTGTCATCCATAAACACAAAATTGTCCGCTATAAATGGCATATATGGTGTGACATGGGGTTCCAGGCACTCAACAATGTATCGGTGTGCAGTCATTGTTCCATTCTAAATGAAAATCAATTCTGTGTGAGCCCTTAGAGATATTTCGGTCCACACCGTAATGCTACCACCATTGAAACTGACCCTGGGAGATATACAACATTGACTGTACTGCTCCCCTGGTCTTCGCCACACCTTTTCACGTCCATCTGGTGACCTGACACTAAATCTTGACTCGTCCGAGAAGAACGGTCTACAGGGGACCCGTAGCTGGCTTTCTTGAAGTCAAAACATATTCGTTTAGCCTTTTCCGAACTGTTCTGGCTGAAACTGCCACTCCTCGAACTTCGGCTAACCCTTCCAGCAAGAATAGGTGATGGCAAAGCCCGATCGGGCAGCGCAGCAACATGTAGAAAACGGACATCTTGATGGTTCGCAGTCCGTGGACGACCAGATCCGACCTTCTTTACAAACCCATGAGTTTCACGAAATCGCAAGAGTGTATCTTGCACTGTGTTACGGGGTATATTCAGCACTTGAGCAATATACCGCACTCTTCGGCCATCGTGGCTTAAAGCAACAATTTGTGGTCATATTTCGGGGTGCATTGTATGGAAAATGTTAAAAGCTGACATTTACAAATGAAATTTCACAAAGAAACTAATAGAAAATAGAGAGCAGCCCAATAAGGTAAAAGATTTTGATGTTTCAATAAAGATGCATGAAGAGTTAAAATGCTGATTTGGCTGTTTAGGCTTACGAAAGGTGCAATATTAGGCTACTTGGAAATTTTGACATCTGTTAACATAGACAACAAATCCTTAAAAATAAAGTTACTGTTTTATGAATAAATTTGTCTTCTTAAGGGGCCGTGGGAAAAATAGTGTACATAACTCGATGGAAAGTGTATTTCCTATAAACTCGCGTGATTTCTGCACTCGGCTACATCTCGTGCATAAAATTTTATGCTCGGTATACGAAATTTGTCACTTTCCATGCTCGTTACGTACAATAATATTTGAATCGTTCACGTACACTGATATTGTTTATTTCTTCTGCAGCTCGAAAAATTTCCCCCGAACTTTTGAGCAACCACGTAGGTATTTTCGCAATGTCGCAGAACTCGCAGAGCGGAACCGTCCGCCAAGAACCACATAGCGGCCCGGTTTCCGGCCGTCCGCCATCACAATTTTTCCTCCCCCGCGGCCCCTTACAAAATTACAGGGACCGTCCGCGGTCCTGCTTCTTAGGACAATTTGACCCGGCCGGCGGCAAGAATGGGACGGGCCGTGCCGCACGAAAAAAAAGCGAATGGGAGTGGCCGGGGCCCCCGGTTATCGACCAATTGCCGCCCGCCTTTCGTTCCGTCTCGCTCTGGCCAGTTTCGTGGGAAATATGGCGGCTCGTCGAGGAGCGGCGTGAAGTGAACGCGAACGGTGGCCCCTCTCGCGAGAGTGGGTTTGTTTCCCGCGGCGGTTTTTTGGGAGTTTCGGCGGTGCCGCGGGCCGGCACCACCTGTTTGATCGCAGAGGACGAGAGTGTCAAGTGGGATATGTTTTTACAAAGGGTGGTGATTCAGAATGTTATCATCACCTGATATAATCATAATACGAGGATAACGATAGATATAGGATGGCACTAAATTTTTCTGCGTAGGAATTAAAGAATCTAACAATGACCTAAAAACAATACGGTTCTATTTGAAATTATAAAGTTATGGTGTTCTTAAGTTTTCTAATTTGGTTATGAAATTGCTAATACCCTGTATGTACATATTGCTTTCACTCCACTAAAATATTACGCGTAAAATTTTCTTCGAAAAATCGTAGAATTCCATAAATTCTGGCCTGCCAAATTGTCGAGAACACTTCGATTCGAACCGTTTTGCGCCGAAAATAACTTCAAAAAAAAACCTAAATAAACCGATGACTGTTGTTGCATGCACACCTTGACCACCAAAAAATTTTCACGCCGCTTCAAAAACAGAGCCGAAATTTTTCGAGCTCACGCTTACGCTCGATTCTCTTTCTTCCTCGTTCCTGATGGCATAACCCTGCATCGGGTTTCATAACGCGCTGGTCCGGTTGATGCATTTACGTAACTTTGTGGTGATGCACGTGATCACGTGTCCCACCCACTCCGGTCCTCTGTTCGCCTGCTCTTGACATTGAACTCGTTTATGTGCATGTATAATCTGCTGCTCGCGGACCTCTCTTTCTCTCCAGTCGTTGTTATGGACAGGAGAGAACATATTTACGATTGGTTATTGGCAAAAATTTTGCAGAAACGAAGACTTCTCTTGGTTACGACGCTTAATGCAACCGCTTAATGCAACCGCTTAATGCAACCGCTCACCAAGTCAGATGAACACCTGTCGATTTAATCCACTGATAGAAATTTTGCCGAAGAAAGCTTAGTGTTCTTGTCACGTTGTACCTAGTTATGCATTTATGTTTACAAAGGAATAGAGGATAACCCAACATTACAACAGGTCATGGGCCCAGAATACGCGAACGTATAATAATGCAGATGTGTGATGTGTTGAATCAAAGAAATACGCACATGTTTTCTGCCACCCCATGGCTAAAACTTGTTTCCATAAGAAAGTATGTGTCTGTGCTGCGTTGATACTCTTTTTTAACGACCTCGTCTTTTGGTAAGAACGTAAAAGGCAGAAAAACGCCCTTCTGGCCAATGACGATTCGCTTTGACAAAAAGGGTAGTAAATCTAAGGGTATTTATTTTTGGGGAGCTTGCTTTATATATTTGATGGTCCAATTTATCGATTGGATTTTGGCTTTATAATTTCTCGTGATTTTTCCCCAAATAATAAGGTATCGTGTATGGGTTGCGCAATTCCAAGGTCACTCCCGTATATAATTACCTGACAACACAAAATGCACGTATGTAGGTACTTAAAGCTTCATCGCACTTGGACTTCAAAACAATTACGTACCTACATATTTATAAAACCACATATACAGGGTGTGATTTTTAAGCGTGGACGGGCTATTAGTCCGTAACAAGAGCAGATACAGAAAAAGTGTTCAAAGTAACTTGAGTTTATTTTGAAAATTCTATCTCCTAAAAATATTTTCAATTATACGAGGTGCGTCCTAATAGTAGTAATCGTATGCAACTTTCTTTTTTCTTATGGAACGGGTATAATTTTATATTTTTTTCTGATTCCTCATAACATTTTAATGTCACTTTATTATTCATACTTTAAGGATATCTTTGCGAGTTTGTAAGAAAAAAATGTTTTTCTTGCAAATTTGACAGATAAGTGGTACATTTAAAAAATTCATATCTCAGGAATGGTAGCGTATGAAGGAATAAATGTTTTATGCAAGATGCCCATATTAGTGTAGTTTACATCGGATTGCTCAAATTATTTGAAAGTTATACCGCGTCTGTTCAATAAATAATTTTCTAAAAACGACAAAAATATCGCAAAAAGTCAATTTTTTCAAATGCAATGGTGTATTTTTCTTACACCAATGCAAAGAGCTCAAAATTCTGAATAGGAATGGTTAATAATTTGTAATTGTTGCATGACAAAATTTAAAAGATATATCAAATTTTGTACAATTTTGCCCAATACTTAATTGTCATCCTTGAACAATGAAACAATTATTGACATTACGTCTACTGGATGTCTAGTACCCAAAATTGAAGGCATGCAATAGCGTTAAATTGTTGTTTCGTATCGTTGTCTCATTTTATTGAGAGGTATATTACTCACTAAAATAATGATTAATAAATACAATTATTATTGGTCAAAATTGTAAAAAAAATTAAATTTTGATATACAACAATTACAAATTATTAACCATTCCTATTAAGAATTTTGAGCTCTTCGCATTGGTGAAAGAAAAAATACACCATTGCATTTGAAAAAAATCGACTTTTTGCGATATTTTTGTCGTTTTTAGAAAATTATTTATTGAACAGACCCGGTATAACTTTCAAATAATTTGAGCAATCCGATGTAAACTACACTAATATGGGCATCTTGCATAAAACATTTATTCCTTCATGCGCTACCATTCCTGAGATATGAATTTTTAAAATGTACCACTTATCTGTCAAATTTGCAAGAAAAACATTTTTTTCTTACAAACCCACAAAGATAGCCATAAAGTATGATTAATAAAGTGACATTAAAATGTTATGAGGAATCGGAAAAAGATATAAAATTATACCTGTTCCATAAGAAAAAAGAAAGTTGCATACGATTACTAATATTAGGACATCATCATCATCATCATAAGGTTCTCAGTCCGAAGACTGGTTGGACGCGTACCTCCATTCTTTTCTATCCTGAGCTAACCTACGCATTTCCCTAAAAGTAGAACATCCTACATCCCTAACTATTTGAGAGCAGTAGTCTAATCTAGGCCTACCCCTACCTCTTTTTATTCCTATCTCTGACTCTAGTATGTCGCGAACTATTCCTTCGTGTCTTAGAAGGTGTCCTACCATCCTATCTCTCCTACTCTTTATTGTTTTCCATACCTTTCGCCTTTCCCCAACTCTTTCTAATACTTCCCTATTGCTAACCTTATCTATCCACGGTATCTTCATCATGCGTCTGTAACACCACAGTTCAAACGCTTCTACTCTTTTTCTATCCGCTTCTCCTATTGTCCAAGTTTCGCACCCGTATAATGCCGTACTCCATACATACGACTTTAAGAGTCTCTTCCTAGTCTCTATATTAACCGTTCTCGAACATAACAGTTGTTTCTTTTTGTTAAACGCAACTCGTCCCTGCGCCATTCTTTGTTTTATATCTTTAGTGCTCCTACCGTCTTGGGTTATTTTACTTCCTAAGTAGCAGAAATCCGCGACCTCCTCTATCTTCTCATTTCCTATTTGTATTTCAATTTTAGTTCTATTTTCACTCCATCTACATACCAAAATTTTAGTTTTCTTTTTATTGATTTTCATGCCGTAGCCGTGTGTCAAAACTGCTTCCATTTCATTCAAAGCCGCTCCTAATTCTTCTTTGCTAGATGCTAACACTACTATATCATCCGCAAATCTGAGCATGTTAATAGTTTGGCCCTGTACATTGATCCCTGAGGCTGTTCTTTCCCTAACAATATTAATCGCATCTTCGATATATAAGTTGAAAACTAGAGGTGACAATGCACATCCCTGTCTCACTCCCTTCCGGATATCTACTTCCCTTCGTTCCTGCTCACATTCTATAACTGCCTTTTGCTCTTTGTAGAGATTATGTATTATTCTTCTGTCCCTGTATTTCATCCCTACCTTTCTCAGCACTTCGAACATCTTCCCCCATTTTACGTTGTCGAAGGCTTTTTCTAAATCTACAAATCCTATATATACGCTCTTTCTCTTTTCTATCGTTTTTTCTATAATTACTCGTAAAGCTAGAATGGCCTCGCGCGTTCCTCTATTTCGTCTAAATCCGAACTGATCTTCTCCTAATATTTCTTCCGCCTTTTTGCACAATTCTAGTTAACATTTTTGACGCATGGGAAGTTAAACTGATAGTTCTAAAATTTTCGCATCTATCCGCGCCTTTCCTTTTTGGCAAAGCTACCATGATGTTCAGTTTGTAATCCTCTGGAATCTCGCCTGTCAGGTATATGCGACTAACTAATTTAAATAAACGATCTATTACCTCTTGACCTGCGCACTTTAAGATTTCTGCCTGCAAGCCATCTATACCTGGTGCTTTATTATTCCTTAGACTTTTTAGTGCTAGCTCAAACTCTTCTCTCATTATAGGACTCCCTAGGTTATCCCCTTCTACACTGCTTTCACTTTCTAATATATCTTGCACTTCCTGTCCCGCATATAAGTTTCCTAAATATTCTTTCCACCTATCTGCCTTCTCCCCGCTTTCGATTAGGATATCTCCTGCCTCATTCCTAATGCTTTTGGTACTAGATCCAATTTCTCTAAAATTTCTCCTAATTATTTTATATGCTTCGTCAGTATTTCCTATTTCGAACTTATTTTCCACTTCTTTGCACTTATCATCGATCCATTGCTCTTTCGCTTTCCTACATTTCCGAATAATTTCCCACTTGATCGCCTTATATCTTTGTTGCCCTATTTCATCCAACCTATTTTTATATTTGCGCCTTTCCTCTATTAGACTCACAATATGTTTTGTTATCCAGGGTTTCCTACTTTCCTTCTGTTTATGACCCAAAATATCCCTAGCTGAGGAAACTAAACTATTTTTAATGCAATTCCATTCTTCCTCTATGTCCCTAACAATATTTTCGCCCGCGCCCTTTAGTACTTCGTTTGTCTTTTTCTCGAACTTATCGCGCGTATCATCATCTTTTAGTTTCTCTGGGTCAAGATACCTTCTTCCGCTTCGTTTTTTCAAAATCTTAAATTTAAGATTGGCCTTCATAACGACTATATTGTGATCACTATCTATATCTGCTCCTGGATAACTTCTACAATCCCTAACTTGATTTCTAAATCTTTGCCTAACAAGAATGTAATCTATTTGATATCTCCCTAGGTCTCCTGGCATCTTCCACGTGTAGCGTCTCCTAACATGATGGTGAAATAGAGTGTTCGCGACCGTTAAGTTATGTTTATCGCAGAACTCTATCAGTCTCACTCCCCTATCGTTCCTATTGCCTAATCCAAAGGGACCAACTATTCCGCCCTCTCGCCCTGTGCCTATGACTGCATTGAAATCTCCTATAATTATTAAATTTTCGTGTCCTCTCACAAAATCTAGCACATGTTCAATATCACTATAAACTGCCTCTACGACCTCGTATAATTGAAAATATTTTTAGGAGATAGAATTTTCAAAATAAACTCAAGTAACTTTGAAAATTTTTTCTGTATCTGCTCTTGTTACGGACTAATAGCCCGTCCACGCTTAAAAATCACACCCTGTATAAATTAAATCCAATAATAGTACCGCTGTTTAGCGTTACTAAAAAAATTTCCACCAGGCTACCACCACATGAACCATTTATTGTAAGGGTAACAGTATCAGGTGTCTCTGTTATTCTAAAACTTGCAGTTTTCTCAAAAAAGTCTACAGCTTATCCTCTTCCTCTGTTTTCAGTATAAACTCTTTAATGATTAAACGCTTCATAATTTTGTATTTTTACATCATATTTTTTTTCGGTGCACTTACAAATTGTCGTGAGTAAATTCTGCTCGGGTGACGTATGAGACAGACGAATCATGTGCATCGTGCAAAATGTTAAAAATAGGCGGTGTAATTATTTGGAGATAGCGCGGCAATTGTTGTAATCCCAGTTTCGAGATAACTTTTGCTTATCTGGAAAAACGTGAAATTGTCATTAAAAATAAAGTGCGTCGCCAACAATGCTTATGCGGAGGAGGAGTATACAGATTTAATCATCATCATAAAGTTGAACATCCTACATCCCTAACTATTTGAGAGCAGTATTCTCCACACATACGTTTTTAAGAGCCTCTTCCTAGTTTCTACATTTATTATTCCCGAGTATAATAGACTTGGGTGCAATGAAATCAGCCCATACTTACAGTTTTCAAATTTGATGAACTGATTTTGTATAACTGTGTTTTTTTTTTTAATTTTGGAGATCATTACTGACGGTCAGACTCAAATGCATATCCTGAAATTCCATTGGTTATTCAGAAGTTTTTTTGGTCATAAATAAAATATCGCAAAAATATCATTTTTAGAAAAAAAAATAATAAACAAAATTGAAGATCCTGAACAGTTAAAGTCAAAATTATGAAAAAACTTTCAAAATTAATAATTAGTGTCCTCTCCTCTTTCCCTGCATGCCGTGTTTTATTGATTGTATGGGGTTGGCTATGTTTTCTTGGGGTATGTTGAGCCATTCTTCTTCAACAGCAATCGCTGCTCCTAGTTTTGCTGAATCAGAATCGTGAGAATTTTACCCTTCTTATTTCGGCCATATTTTTGTAAATATAAAATTTATCTTTGATAGGGTGTTAGCCAAAGATTTAGATGAGGATCCTACTTTAGATTTGGCCCAATCTTTAAATGAGCCTCCAAGGCAACCGGTCCTAGCTAGTTTTCGTAGAAGGAAATATGGTTCTGATCTTCGTAGTTTTAAATCTAATTATTACAAGATTTATCCTTGGATCGAATATAGCGTTATGCAAGATGCTGTATTCTGTTACCCTTGCAGATATTTTTCCAAACAAGGTGGGCCCAGAGGTTTTGTTAGTGAAGGTTACCAAAACTGGAAAAGAGCTTCAGAAACAAATTCTGGATTCAAAAAGCATGACAATAGTCATCAGCACAAAAGTGCAATGATCACGTGGCAATCCTACAAAAGTAGCCAGAAACAACAGTCAGTAGTTGCACAACTAACTACTGCCCATTCTAAATGTATTAAAGAAAATAGAGAATACATTAAAACTATCATCAGAAGCATAATTTATTTATCTACTCAAGGTCTTGCTTTCAGGGGGCATGATGAATCGAAAACTAGTGAAAATAAAGGGAATTTTTTAGAATTCCTACACTTCATGTCTCATGATAATCCCATATTGTCAGATAGATTAGAAAAGGGGCCAAAAAACGCTCGTTACACCCATCATTCAATTCAAAATGAACTTATACACAGTATCGCTGAATTAACTTTAAAACGTATCAGTAGTGAAGTTAAGGAAGCCCGTTATTTTGCTTTAATGGCAGACGAAACTAAAGATTTAAGTAAAACTGAGCAGTTATCGATAACAATAAGATATTATTTAAAGGGTGCATTGTACGAGCGTTTTTTGGGTTATGAAGCAGCAGAGAAATTAGACGCCGCGTCTCTTTTGCAGTTTATTAAAAAGCGTTTAAGTCAGTGTGAAATTGACATAAATTATTGTGTGGCACAAACATACGATGGTGCTAATGTGATGAGCGGGAAAATTAGGGGAGTGCAAGCATTATTTAAGAAAGAGGTCCCACAGGCTATATACGTTCATTGTTTTAACCATGCTTTGAATTTAGTTGTGGTGGATGTTTGTAAAAATTTAAAAGACTAATATTTTTTTCTCTCTCCTTGAAGACTTGTATGTGTTCACTTCCGGATCTGCAGTACACAGTACCTTTTTGGATATACAGAAACAATTAGATCCAGAAAATAAACCTGTTGAATTGAAGAGACTTAGTGATACAAGATGGACTTCTCAAGTATCAAGCTGTTTGGCTTTAAAAAGAACATTACCTGCAGTATTGGTTTTACTCAATCAATATGCGACAACAAATAACAGTCGATCTCCTGAGGCAAACGGACTCTTAAATAAAATTAATTTTACCTTTTTATTTAATTTACATGTTTTCTGTGAATTCTTACCAAAAATAAAAACTGTTTCTGATTATCTTCAAGGTTTAAATAGTGACATTTTGAAGAGCATGACATTAATAGAATCAGTGAAGCAATTGATTATGTCATATAGAGATGAAGACGAATTTGAAAAGTTATGGAATAGGGCAGTTGAAAATGCCACAGATAATGGTATTAAATTAGATGATGTGAACACTAAAAGATCTAGAAAACTACCAGCTAAATTTGATCATTCCATAATAATTCAAAAAATCACTTCTCTTGAAAATGAATGCGTCACTGAGAAAAATCAATTTAAAACTAAATTATATTTTCCTATAATTGGCAGAATTACTTCGGAACTATCACGTACATTTGACGAAAATGCCAATGTTTTTAAAGGATTTAACAGCTTAAATCCATCTAGCACTACTTTTTTAAATCTGGAGCAATTAATTCCATTAGCCAACAATTATCGTTGTGATATAGCCTCAATTGAAGCAGAAATAAAATTATTGCCAAAAACCATAAGCAGATATGAAGTAAATCACAATACCAAAATAAAAACAATATCTGAACTTGCAGTTCTTTTGGACGAGTTCAATTTAGTTTTTCATGAACTGTATAAATTATGTAACATCACATTAACAGTACCATCTTCTAGCACAAGTTGTGAAAGATCTTTCAGCAGCCTCAAAAGAATTAAAGATTATTTAAGAACAACCATGTCCCAAGATAGACTCGCCGATTTAGGCGTTTTGTATGTGGAAAAAAATATTGTAAAAAATCTAGATTTAGAAGCAGTTATAGACTCATTTGCTGTTGAACATAATAACAGAAGAATGACGCTTTTATAAAAAACACTATAACAAATATGTACCTATTTATTGGTGCCATTTTCTCTTCGTTTGCTTTTTAACTTGACTATATATTAAAATTCATTTCTTTTTCTACTACTTGTTTTACTTGTACTTACCCCCCCCCCCGCGCGGCCGTTAAAATCAATAATGTGCATCGTCCACCCTTAAAATTTTTATGCCGGTTGTCGCCCACCTGAAAAATAAAGCTGGCGCCGCCACTGCTTGTAACGTATTACGTCGTATATTTATTTTTCGCTGATCCCAAAGATGTTCAATGGAATTTAGGTCGGGGCTGCGTGCTGGCCATTCCATTACCTGTGTACCAACCTCTTTTAAGATCCCTGCACAACTGTTGCAGTGTGAGGTTTCGCATTATCTTGCATAAAAATGAATTGGTCACCAATAAACCCCGCGTAAATCTTAAAACACTTCGTTTATGTATCTTTCAGTATTGAGGCATCTTCTGTTGTGACCAACAACGATAACACAGTCAGCTCTTGCTGTTTAGGATATTGCTCCCCAAATCATACATGATCCACCTCCAAAAAAGACTCGCTCTTGAATGCAACATTGTGCGAATTGTTCTCCATGTCTTCTGTATACTCTGTATCTTCCATAGTTGCCATGAAGGCATATCCTGGTCTCATCAGAGAAAAGAACTGACCCCCCATTGTTCAAGTACCCAATTCAGGTACTCTTGCGAATTGGAGGCAACCTTGGCGGTGGGCTGTCTTGCAGGCTTGTGTGATGTAAGGACTTTTTCTTTGAGCCACATCACGCGCTTCCCGTAGCTGCAGATGCAACTGGACACTATTCAAGTGACGTTTCCTCAGTGCTGATATGGTCAGAAAATATTCGTCCCTTACGGTCGTGCCTTTTTCCTTGCCAGATCCTGGTCTCCGATTATAAGAACCAGTTTCTTGGGATCTCTGGAACACCCTTCTAACTGCTGATCTGCTTAAGTTAAGTTGCATGGCGGCGAATCTTTGGCTGTTTCTTGCTTGAAGCAGAACAACTGCTGCAATTTCTGGAGCTGTATCCATTGGAAAACATTTTTTTGCGATTAAGACAGAATGACAGTTAAGATGACTTAAATAAGATAGATCTGTCAAACAATTATACCACTATCTGGAATATTTATTCAAGGAAGAAAAAAATCACACATTGTAATATCCTGCTGAAAATGTGTTTATTCTTTATTGCTATGTTTGCTATGTCTGTATTTTAAACGTTTCTTTTACTTATTCCAGTGAGTCGGCTGCATTGCGAGAGCGAATCTTTCAAAATGGACCTCATATTGGACATAAATTCCTGGCTGTACCCCATGGAACTAGGTAAGTCTCGACACACAACCCCTATATATGCCAAATCTTGAAAACTAAACTATTACTGACACTCTTAGAATGAGTACAGTCAAATCTCGCTGTTGCCTTTGGCCTTTTTTCCTGAACCCCTCGGGTGGTGGCGCGTTCCTCTTCTTTTCAAATAGGAACGAATACCGGTGCCGCTTTCTCTCCCTCCGGTTTATCCCGGCTTCGGCGTGACCCAGTTTCGAATGCCTGCGCGCCCTTTGACCTTTCGAAAATGTTACCGAACAAAATGGCGACCGATGCGTCATCAACTGGGTGCCGACCGCGATCGGGGTTGATAGAAGGATTTTTCTGGGCATGACAACTGTGTTGGTAGATCGTCGAAATGGCTAAATCTTGAGAACAGGTTGTTCGATATTTTCAAAGCATTGCATTGTGAATTGCGGCCATCGAAACACAACTCTTTTGAACATGAGCGTTGTCTTGTTGAAACAGGGCAGAAAAATTCTGTTTGAAAATGATTTGTGGACGTCATCTACGAGAGTACGACCATTGTTATATTGTGGAGCTAGGAGCTTCCACTCAGCTGAGCGAGATCCCCGCCCTCTCTCCGCCGGGCCTGGCACCAAAACAACAACAATAAATCAACACGGGCTAGCGCGCGCCTCAAAAGCGATGTGAACAGAAAGAGAGGGCGACACATCCTAGAGAAAAGAGATAGAGGCCTAGAAGTCGACCGTGACGCATCCGCGGCAAGTTCATTGCCAAGGTTGGGCCGGCGGATTGCGCCTGCGCCGGCTGCATTGCGGCCTCCTAGCGCCTAGCCGGGGCCTCCGACTACCGAGTGGTTGCGTAACAGGGCCCAGTGCCGCGACACCAGCACCACCAGGAAGTGCCCCCGGACCACGGAGAGGAGGTCCACGCTTCAGTCTTCAGTTGCGGTCTTCGGGGAAGTTGTGTGCGCGCTCGAGTCCGGCCCGACGGAGATGGCGTCCACGATGCAGCGCACTGCAAGGTGACCCTGATTTTATATTTTTCCGTAAGTCAAGGTCGCGTAATTGCGATCGCACGTAGCAACAAATATTGTGTGTGTGCACGGATATGCGTTTTCCCGAATTTGTTGTCAACATTGGACGTTTTAAACGCGTCGGCTTATAACGTTAATCTCCATTTTTTCGTAACCTACATCGTTTATTATGTGGTGTACGTAATTTGGCAGTCCAAAATAAATAAAATATCCTCGACGGGTCGTGTTTGTAAAGTTGATGCGTAGTTTCTTTGGGTAGATCGATACCGGCGTGGTCAGGGACGTAGGCAGCCGGTAATTTCGGGTGGGGGCGGGTGCGTTCTAGAAGGGTGCAATTCAACCCCCCACCGCCTGTTTGTTTTGACGTGGATACGTGGCAATATGGTGGGACCATCTTCAACTATTTTCATGTTTATGTCACGGTTATACAGGGTAGAACAAGCGCGTTCCAGTTCGAAACAAAAATATACGCATCGGAATGTTGGGATTTCCGCAATATGTGGTGAATCATGCATTGTGTTGGCTTAGGTACGTTACAGAGGGCGTTGTTTTTGTACATGTTGGTGATTTTGCGAATAAGTTGATCTACAAATTTTTTTTGGGGCTGACGCAAATTACGTTTGTTTTTCTTTTATAAAGTTTGTTGCGGACTTCCTATTCCAGAAATAGAAAGTTCTTGGGTTATTTACGAATTTTGACAGCTTGCGATTAAGTTCTCAAAATTTTGTAGCTCGATGGTGAATATTTTGTAAAAGGAACTACACTTACAATTCCAAACTGTTTTTAGGACTTTTTTTGTGACGATGATCGCACTTTTCTCGATTGGCGTATGTCGCCGATGCGTAAATTTTAAAAATGTGCCGCCCCGCAACTTGTTTTCACCATAAAAATGCGTTCAAAATTATGAATCTGTTCAATTTTTGTATCCGAGTACAACTTCTACTACCAGGGTCATACAGCTGAATACCCGGGTAGGAACCCGGACGCGACCCATCAAAATAGCCCCGAACAAAACAAGAAGAAGATTTGGTAACTCAAATTACAGAACATAGCTACGCACCTAACCCACCAAAATGGTAAGCAAAGAAGGCTATACACAACATATGCGCGACCGTGCAAGAGTCGCCCTGGAAAAACCTCGACAAATAATTCGCGAGTTACAAATGGCGAGTTACCGGGTTTTTGCCAGCTTATACATCGCCCCAACGAACCATAGAAAGGATCAAACAGCGAACTCAACCATATTATACAGGGTTGGCCAATAGTGTGTAGTCGGCCCATATCACTGATGGTTCTATTCAAGGTATCAAAATAAAATTTTACACGTATGTGGAGAAACCCATAAAGCATCCGATAAAATTATTTTGGCGTTTACAGGGTATTCCCACTCTGAGCACCAAACCAAAGTTTTTTTTTAATGGAATTCCCAATAAAATTTTATGAAAGATGGTGTACTACACGATCGGGTTTAGAGTGAGCCATTTTAAGATTATTATCATTTTAGTGCCAGTGTGGACCCAAATTTGACGAGCTGCTGACATCTACTGGTCGAAGCTATTTAAGATTTCTTTATTGGACTAGATTCACAGACTGCTCTATTTGTAAAATTCTTGAGTACTTTTGCCACAAAACTTAATATCATACAGGGTGGACAACTTACACAATATGCATTTTTCTTCAAAATTTCGAATCTTAAGGTTCAATCTTTATTTCTGCCTAAATTATCAGTCGCAGACCTGCCAATATCTGCATCAGTCAAAAGCTTAATGAACTGGCTATCAAACCTGCAACTAATGTACCGGGTGTTCCATTTAACATTTTTGAGAAAAGCTCAATTTTGCGCAAGTTGGCCACTCTGTACAATATGAACTATTTTGAAAAAAGTGTTAAGGGATTTTACAAATAGAGTATCTTCTGAACCTAGTCCAATAAAAAAATCATAGTTAGCTTTGACCAGCAGGCGTCAGTGGCACCACAAATTTGGGTTCACACTGGTACTAAAATGGCCATATCTTAACATCGCTTACTCTGAACCCCACCGTGTAGCATATCAACTTTCATGAAATTTTATGAGGAATCCAAATATGTAAACAAATGTGGGGCATTCCATTTAAGAAAACTAACTTTGGTTTGGTACGTAGTACGTGAACATCCTGTATACATCAACATAATTTTAAAAGAAGCTTCGTGGGGTTCTCCTCACACACGTAAAATTTCATGTTGACATCTTGAATAGAATCAGAGATATGGACCGACTACGCACTATTGGCCCACCCTGTATACATATATACAAAGCATTTGACAAGATTCCCCGCATGAAATGGATGAAATTATAAATTACTGGGACGAGTGAGGCATAAAATAGAAGAGCTGAACCACAATTTCCTATTGAAATTTGGAATATGTACAACCGAGTCGCGAAAGATCTCCCACGCACGAATAATTCGGTTGAGGGGCATAGGGCTTTTCAATCAGCTGTTGATTGCGTTCATTTCTTGTTATTACCGTAAGAGCATAGGAATGTATTTGATTGCATTACTCTGTGGCTATAAGAAATGTACCAGTGCCAGTAGGGGGATGATCTTGAGGCAAAAACTGATTTCGAGATCCATCACGCGCGTTGCGTGGGCCGCCCCTCGTTGAATCGGGGGCTCCCTCGATAAATTTCAGTCGCCAGAAGAGCCCGTGTGCGGGGGCGTCGCGTTCCATGTTGTCAGTGGTAAGGGGTGGTAATTATTGATCTCGCTCGGCTGATCAGCTGACCGGGAAACGCGGCGCAAGGGCGCGTCCGTCACGTATACACACACATATTGAGAACCGCCGCCCCCCTCGAGGTTTCCAGTTTCTGTGCTGGTGGATAGGCGAGAGGACTGTTTTTTAGTCCGGGCTGTTGGTGGTGGATGTACGCGTCGCAGATGTTTGTTCTTTTTGCCCTTGGTGTTGGGTTTGGAGATCGCGTGCGATTCGGCGACGTGCCCTTGAAAAGTGGAGGTCCCCAGTTTGAGGTGACTCGTTTTGCGCTTCTGTTCTGCTGGATGGATTTGTATTGATTTGATGTTGTTGTGCTTGTAGGAATGTGGGTCATCTGTTCATACGCATTAACAACAGTATGTGTTCTGTTTGTAACAGCTGTTTACATTGGCTGTAGTTTTTTAAGGGTTTGCTAAAGAAATTGTTATTATTTTTGGATTAATGCAATATGTAGATACATTACAGTAAACTGCAGATCGCTGGTTTCGTCCTTGCGGGACTAGTCAGTGCAGTTCTGTAATTAAGTGCCTGGCGGGGTATTTGCTCGAGGAGTAGTTGTTCCAAGAATTCAGTATCACTTTCGAGTTTACTTTTACATACAGAGTGTTTCATTAACAACGGGAAATCCGTCAACTGGAGATTCTAAAGGTCAAATAACGACCATTGACCCGAACATGCCTTATCCGAATGTTGATGGTGTTGATGAACTACGAAATTTCTTAGGTTGTCGACTTGAAAATTTGCAATCCTATGGTTTTTCTTTCGGGAAAAAAAGATTCCAATAACATTTTTGACGTTGCCCATAGAGGGCGCTACTTATAACCTATTGCTTTGATAAATTGACCCGTAACTTTTTACCATGTCGTCAAATCGGCTCCAAAATCTGAAAGACCGACCTTTTTTAAATAATAAATGTATTCTTGTCTCATTTTGATATTCCAACCCATTTTCAAGAAAAAACGACTTGATGCAGATAGTGTTTAAATTTTGGAAATGAAACGCTTATTTAGTACTGCCAACAAAATAAATTTTAATTCACTACAAACGCTTAGGTACAAGAAAAATAAAATTAGGAAACATTGAATTTTAAAGTAGTTGTTCGAAGTGTCCACCATTCACTTGGATACATTATTCAATGGGTTTCCTGAGAGACCCCCGAGTTATAAACAATGCCCCTGGATTGCCTTTGATTTCATTGGCAGCCGCTTGTATTCTTCGCCACAGCTCATCGGGTGAATCAACAGCTTCTTTATAAAATGGTACTTCTTCAAGCAGTTCGTACAAATTTTGCTGAAGAAAATTTAAATAAAGTGAACCGTTCACTGGAAAGGGGCAGCAGCTCTTTCAGTAATCATAGTGGCAGAGATCGTGAGGGTTGGTATGGCACTGTGATACACACTACTGCGATGTGGAAGGCAACGGGAAACCACCACATTATTTTATCCCTAGTACAGCGTACTTTAATTTATGATGATGGCACCTTCTGGAGTAAAATATTCCGGAGGTAAAATAGTCCCACATTCGGATCTCCGGGCGGGGACTGCTTCGGGGGGAGTCATCAGAAATGATAAGTGTAACATCTCACGAGTCGGAGCGTGGAATGTTAGAAGCATGAAACAAGTAGGGAAGTTGGAGAATTTGAAAATTGAGATGGATAGGTTAGCATTAGACGTAGTAGGTATCAGTGAAGTGCGATGGCCAGAAGCCGGAGACTTCTGGAGCGGAGATTTTAGAGTAATACACACAGGATCTGTAGGAGGAAATTCGGGAGTAGGAATTGTTATGCGGAAAAAAGTAGGACAGAGTGTAGAAAATTTCTTACAGCAAAGTGACAGGGTAGTTATGGTTAGGTTAGATTCGAAACCTGTAAAAACAGTAATAATAATACAGGTATATATGCCCACTTCTAACTACAGTGATGAGGCCGTAGAGGCAGTTTATAGTGATATTGAATATGTGCTAGATTTTGTGAGAGGGCACGAAAATTTAATAATTACAGGAGATTTCAATGCAGTCGTAGGCACAGGGCGAGGGGGCGGAATAGTTGGCCCCTTTGGATTAGGCAATAGGAACGATAGGGGAGTTAGACTGATAGAGTTCTGCGATAAACATAACTTAACGGTCGCGAACACTCTATTTCACCATCATGTTAGGAGATGCTATACGTGGAAGATGCCAGGAGACTTAGGGAGATATCAAATAGATTACATTCTCGTTAGGCAAAGATTTAGAAATCAAGTTAGGGATTGTAGAAGTTATCCAGGAGCAGATATAGATAGTGATCACAACATAGTCGTTATGAAAGCCAATCTTAAATTTAAGATTTTGAAACAAAGAAGCGGAAGAAGGTATCTTGACCCAGAGAAACTAAAAGATGATGATATGCGCAATAAGTTCGAGAAAAAGACAAACGAAGCACTAAAGGGCACGGGTGGAAATATTGTTAGGGACATAGAGGCAGAATGGAATTGCATTAAAAATAGTTTAGTTTCCTCAGCTAGGGATATTTTGGGTCATAAACAGAATGAAAGTAGGAAACCCTGGATAACAAAACATATTGTGAGTCTAATAGAGGAAAGGCGAAAATATAAAAATAGGTTAGATGAAACAGGGAAACAAAGATATAAGGCGATCAAGTGGGAAATTATTCGGGAATGTAGGAAAGCGAAAGAGCAATGGATCGATAATAAATGCAAAGAAGTGGAAGATAAATTCGAAGTAGGAAAGACTGATGAAGCATATAAAATAATTAGGAGAAATTTTAGAGAAATTGGATCTAGTACCAAAAACATTAGAAATGAGGCAGGAGATATCCTAATCGGAAGTGGGGAGAAGGCAGATAGGTGGAAAGAATATTTAGGAAACTTATATGCGGGACAGGAAGTGCAAGATATATTAGAAAGCGAAAGCAGTGTAGAGGGGGATAACCTAGGGAGTCCTATAATGAGAGAAGAGTTTGAGATAGCACTAAAAAGTTTAAGGAATAATAAAGCACCAGGTATAGATGGCTTGCAGGCAGAAATCTTAAAGTGCGCAGGTCAAGAGGTAATAGATCGTTTATTTAAACTAGTTAGTCGCATATACCTGACAGGCGAGATTCCAGAAGATTACAAACGAAACATCATAGTAGCTTTGCCAAAAAGAAAAGCCGCGGATAGATGCGAAAATTTTAGAACTATCAGTTTAACTTCCCATGCGTCAAAAATTTTAACTAGAATTGTGCAAAGAAGGATGGAGAAAAAGGCGGAAGAAATATTAGGAGAAGATCAGTTCGGATTTAGACGAAATAGAGGAACGCGCGAGGCCATTCTAGCTTTACGAGTAATTATAGAAAAAACGATAGAAAAGAGAAAGAGCGTCTATATAGGATTTGTAGATTTAGAAAAAGCCTTCGACAACGTAAAATGGGGGAAGATGTTCGAAGTGCTGAGAAAGGTAGGGATGAAATACAGGGACAGAAGAATAATACATAATCTCTACAAAGAGCAAAAGGCAGTTATAGAATGTGAGCAGGAACAAAGGGAAGTAGATATCCGGAAGGGAGTGAGACAGGGATGTGCATTGTCACCTCTAGTTTTCAACTTATATATCGAAGATGCGATTAATATTGTTAAGGAAAGAACAGCCTCAGGGATCAATGTACAGGGCCAAACTATTAACATGCTCAGATTTGCGGATGATATAGCAGTGTTAGCATCTAGCAAAGAAGAATTAGGAGCGGCTTTGAATGAAATGGAAGCAGTTTTGACACAGGGCTTCGGCATGAAAATCAATAAAAAGAAAACTAAAATTTTGGTATGTAGGGGATGTGAAAATAGAACTAAAATGGAAATATAAATTGGAAATGAGAAGATAGAGGAGGTCGCGGATTTCTGCTACTTAGGAAGTAAAATAACTCAAGACGGTAGGAGCACTAAAGATATAAAACAAAGAATGGCGCAGGGCCGAGTTGCGTTTAACAAAAAGAAACAACTGTTATGCTCGAGAACGGTTAATATAGAGACTAGGAAGAGACTCTTAACGTCGTATGTATGGAGTACGGCATTATACGGGTGCGAAACTTGGACAATAGGAGAAGCGGATAGAAAAAGAGTAGAAGCGTTTGAAATGTGGTGTTACAGACGCATGATGAAGATACCGTGGATAGATAAGGTTAGCAATAGGGAAGAATTAGAAAGAGTTGGGGAAAGGCGAAAGGTATGGAAAACAATAAAGAGTAGGAGAGATAGGATGGTAGGACACCTTCTAAGACACGAAGGAATAGTTCGCGACATACTAGAGTCAGAGATAGGAATAAAAAGAGGTAGGGGTAGGCCTAGATTAGACTACTGCTCTCAAATAGTTAGGGATGTAGGATGTTCTACTTTTAGGGAAATGCGTAGGTTAGCTCAGGATAGAAAAGAATGGAGGTACGCGTCCAACCAGTCTTCGGACTGAGAACCTTATGATGATGAACCGTTCAGATTGGGTGGAAGTTGAAAAGGCCCAATAAAGAAATTACAAATTTTCAAGTCGACAACCTAAGAAATGTCGTAGTTATGGCAAAAAATGGAAATGAAATAGTAATTTTCAACGCCCTGTATTTCCTAAACCATCGACATTCGGATAAGGCATGTTCGGGCCAATGGTCATTATTTGACCTGTAGAATATCCAGTTAACGGATTTCCCATTGTTAATGAAACACCCTGTATTGTAGAAAATTGCATTTCATGTTTTTTAATAATTATTTTGTTTGTTTATTTTCGATGTTTTACCAACACATTGTGGCAAGACGATGAATCGTGTTTTCCCGGAAATCCCCATGCGTTTCTAAAGTTGCCCCCCCCCCCATTCAACTTTCCCCTGAAAACGGGAATGGCGTCAGTCGCTAGATGATTCATCTGAATCCAAGAGAATGCAGTAAAATAATAGTGCAAAAATGCGATTTGTTTTTCATAATACTGGATGGAGGTTGAAGAACGTCAGCACATATCACGTTAACTGCATACATGAATAATTGGTACAGAGAAATCGTTGTTTTGTAGAACAGTATGTTACACGGCGCAAAACTTGCCGCCGCCGACCGGGAGTCGAACCCGGGTCCCCCGCTCCGAAGCCCTCTGCTCTCCAACTGAGCTAATCGGCGACCTTACACGCCTTCTCTCTAACCGTATATATATATACTTATGATTGTAACAGTTCGGCCCGTCCTGACAAGCTAGCCGTCCTCGGCTACCCCCAGCCACTGGCTACTTTCAGCGCCCGCGACACGAACATGCTACGCACAACGCACCTCATGTGCACTCCACCCGCCGTACTCTACTCTAGCACGCGGGTTGCCTATCCCACTTCTGAAATGTTACACGGCGCAAAACTTGCCGCCGCCGACCGGGAGTCGAACCCGGGTCCCCCGCTCCGAAGCCCTCTGCTCTCCAACTGAGCTAATCGGCGACCTTACACGCCTTCTCTCTAACCGTATATATATATACTTATGATTGTAACAAGTAGTTGTTTATTTCGTCAGTTGTATTACGAAAAGTGCAAATTTCGTTCCATGATTTTCTAGGAAGAGTCGATTTATTCTGTGGCAGGAATTTTGGCTTTGTCCATAAAACAAGTCTTCGGTGTTTCTGGTCTTCATATTTTTGGCATAGGTACCTACTTCTTCTAATGGATTGTGAATAAATAATATAAACCGTAGAGTTATCAAATGGAACGCATATGTTTTTTTTTAATTATTTAGCATATTTTACTCGGTAATTTGCATGTTTGCGTATGTCCAACGTCCTTGCTCACGTCAGCAGCGAACTTCATTCATGCTTTCTTGTAGCCTGTGCTTACATAATTTATGATACGAATATGAAACGGAAGAGAGTCATTTGTATACAGCAATAATTACCCACGTCATTTTGTTATACGATACCCACTTTGATGGGTATATAGCAGCCCGTGTTGATACCGGTAATACATCAAAAGAAAACCACGTACCAATACTAATATCTGAAGGTCGCTCCTGATAAGCGAAAACAATAATTCCAGATCATGCGTTACGTGAATAAAACATTTTTTCTAACCTTACTTACACTTACCTATAAGAAATTGGAGTAAAAACTATCTGCTGTTAGTTGAAAATTAATAACAGAAATCCATCAGTAAACCCAGACATCTTCAAAAAACAAACCAAGCATTCTTGCAATCCAAAAAGACTGCAAAAAAATTAATATTATGTAGTGACTTTGACATCATTATTGACAGACATTTAAATTCACAATAATTTAAAAAGATTAGAATGTAGGGATGAAGTATCCGCATTAAAAGAATAATTCATAATCTATACAAAGAGCAAGGCAGTTATAGAATTTGAGCAGGAACATATAGAACTAGATATCCAACCTTTTTTAAATAATAAATGTATTCTTGTATCATTTTGATATTCCAGCCCATTTTCAAGAAAAAACGACTTAATGCAGCTAGTGTTTAAATTCCAAAAGCAACCAAATCATAAATTATTTAAAAATCTGTACAATCGCTTAGGCGAAAGAGGATCTTTCCGTCCAAAAGGTGAAAATAGCGATCCGAAGATTATTTCGGCTGAGCAGGAAGATGAGGTTTTGGTTAGATTTGGAGAATTTTGCACAAAGAGAAGCTTCACCCATACCACATTACTCCAGTACAAAATTTGTTACCGGAAGATCCTCCTGCTCGTCTACGTTTCCCTAATTTCTTACAAGAGCAGCAAGGCGCGGATCCTAATTTTTTGAACAAAATCCTCTTCACAGATGAGGCAACGTTTACTCGACGTGGAGTTTTCAACTGGCGAAACAATCATTTGTGGGATTCTGAAGACCCCCATGCCGTTAAAGAAAGACACTTCCAACATGAGTTTAAGGTCAATGTTTGGTGCGGTGTAATTTCAAATTTTTTTATTGGGCCTTTTCAACTTCCACCCAATCTGAACGGTCCACTTTATTTAAATTTTCTTCAGCAAAATTTGTACGAACTGCTTGAAGAAGAGTACCACTTAATTTAAGGGAAAATATGTGGTTCATGCAGGACGGGGCGCCCGCACATTTTTCCCGGCCGGCGCCGTCTTTCCACATCGGTGGATTGGCCGTGGAAGTGAATTTGCTTGGCTCTTGGCCGTCTAGAAGCCCCGACTTAAATCCTCCGGATGTTTCGATGTGGTCTAGAGTGAAAGATATTGTTTGATTCATCCGATGAGCTGTGGCGAAGAATACAAGCGGCTGCCAATGAAATCAAAGGCAATCCAGAGGCATTGTTTAGAACTCCGGGGTCTCTCAGGAAAAGCATTGAAAAATGTATCCAAGTGAATGGTGGACACTTCGAACAACTAGGGGAACCTGGGGTAATAAGGTTAAAAATTCCGATGGTTTGACTTTGAGCACAAATAATCAGAAAACCATACATGTTAGCAATTTTTGCCTGGAAAGGCAATATAATGTAACATTTCTAATACGAGAAAAAAAATGGCATCTACTTACCCCAGTTTTTTCTAAGAAAAAAATACAAGTTCTTATTACCCCACGATGATGTTCTTGTTACCCTGGTTGGGGGAATAAGAACTCGGCTTTTGAATGCTGTACGTTTCTTATGTGAACAAGGTTGGGGGAATAAGAACATATCTGTATTGTTCTTGTTACCCCTATAACAAAATAGCGCGCTCTCAGACAAACCGTTTAAGAGATATTCAATTTCTTATAAATCCTTATGTTATTTAGTTGATCATGCCTTAGCAATTTGTTATGCAAAAATTAACAACAATATGGTGAAATCATGAAGGGGCCCATTAGAATTAATGTTAAGGTTTTAGAATATAAAAATATTTTGAATACTTATAGCAAAAAATAAAAGTTACAGCAGAATGAATCGTGACATTTTAAGAGCGAAATTTTCTAAGAATTTAACTTTTTATATGCAATATTGGATCTCTACCAATTTTTGAGGTGCATATTTGTGACAAGACATAATGTAGATAGAAAAACACATAACTGAAACACATTTATTGATCGTTTTGTTAAATAAAAAATACAACTTCACTTTTGACAATACATATTATATAACGCAGAACAGAAAAAAAATGCAACTGAAAATTCCCTGATTTTTCTATTAAAAAAATACAAAATAAACTGTTTTGTTAATTTTCAGCATCTTTAATTTGCCTTTTGAATGTTTTATATGATGTTCTAATTAAATCCAGGTTATGTAATAAATGAAATGGATAAGTGCCCATTTTTATTGGGCCGTAGAATATAAAGTCCCGGCGAACAGATTCTTCGGCAGCATGGTAATTCCAGGTGAACATGTAATTTCATCCTTCATGTAAAAATTTCATAAGGCATGTTCCGTCGTTATTAATTTTATTAATGCGGCCTATATAATAGTTATCGGGGTTTTGGAAATAAACAGCGTAATAAAGGTCTGCTTTAAGCAATATATGTACCATTGCTATTTTTTTCTTCTTGTGCTTTCTTTTTGGTTATCTCTATTAATGGTGAACCCTCATCTAAAGAATCTTCAAATTCCATAGGGCTGTCTGATGAATTTTCGCACAAATCTGACTCATCAATATCTTCTTCCTCAGTATCTGAAGGAGCATAGTGTTTTATTTTTCTTTTCGATTTTGTTTCATTATTTTTAGGCTTTTCTATCTTACTTTTAACTGAATTTTCTTCTCTTTTCTCAACTTTTTTCTTCTTTTTCGCATTTTTGCTGTCACCTTTGCTACCTAGCTTAGAGACCTTTTCTTTTATTTCCTCCATTGTCATAATTTCTCCATAATGAGTAGACACTCGCTTCCTTTTTGGTTTTTCAAAAACTACTGGTTTACTCCTTCCGATAACCGCCTCTCTTATAAATGATTGGAATTCCTCTATTGTTTCTGTAGGCTGAACGTCAGTGCAAGTAGAGGTATGTGGTTTGTCAGCTCCCATTAGTTTGCTCTTTATAAATGTTTGGAACTGGCCACTTCTCTCAGAAGTCGAATGGATCTGCTTTGAAGTGCTTGGCCTCTCTTGTGGTAGCTCTGGTAGTGTCTCTTGGTGGGAACTAACAGAATCAGGTTGACTTTCGTTTCTTCCATCTTCGTTATCATCAACTTCGTCTACATTATGGTTAGTGTTCTCATGGGTGTCGCCTTGTTCCTCTGTGCCGGATAAATTCAGAATGTCTGCGAAATGTTCTTCAAATCGCTTCAGTGCGGTTGGCAAGAAAATGGTCTTAGGGAAACGGTCCTTATCAACAGGAAATAGTCCACATGACAAAAACCCTGAGCGAAGGTTAGCAGAAGTGAAATTGCTGGCCCATACTTTTGAAAGACATTCAACAAACGAGTCTTTTGGTAATGTTTGTCTTGAACGATTTTGCCTTTGCCATGTCAAAATAACTTCATTCCATCCTGCTTTAATGGGCCTAAAACACGTTTTATCTAACGGTTGCATTTCGTGTGTTAGGTTTGGCGGAAGTTTCACGAGATTTATTTTTTGTTCAATGCATTTTTCTGCTACTAGTACCGTAACAGAATCTTTCGTATGGCTTCTACATCCATCAAAGATTAAAGTGATTGGTTTTCCCTGTCGGTCTTCTAACGATGGAATATGTTTAATAAAAACACGATTGAACCACGCTCCAAAAATGGAACCTTCCATCCAGCCTTTCTCCGAGGCAGTGAGCACTGTTCCAGGAAATGCTTTATTGGTGTACCATGTCGACTGAACATACTTTCCCTTAAAAATTATGAAAGGCGGTAACTTCTGTCCTGCAGCTGAACCACATGCCAACACTGATGTCATTTCTCGTCCACTACCTCCGACATTGAGGGATACTCTTTTAGTACCTTTTTCTGCTATTACATATGCGTCTTTAGGGTCATGGTAAAAGCCACTTTCGTCACAATTATACACAAGATTACCATCATCATCTGTATAACCACTGTCTTGATACAGTTTTTTTAAATCCTCGTAAAATTTGTAGACGACGAATGGATCAGCTCCCTTGAGTCTCTTTGTAGATAGTTGTTCGCCCTTTCTTTTTGAGAGGTCTGGATGACGTTGGAGAAAACCATAGAACCAATCATCACTTGGACGGTCATCCTTGAACCTAGTTTTAAGTTTATTTTGTCTTACGAATTGTTGGACTAAGTCTTTCGTTTCCTCCTTAGTCAGTCCCTCTCCATAATGTCCAAGCACGTTCAAATATTCCTTCAGTTGAATCTCATTAGCTGTTGTCAAATCAGTTTTTCGACCACCTTTTGTAACTTCTGGATTCAACTTGCCACTAAGTTTTTTGGTTAAGGTGGATCTTGGTACTCCGTAAAAAGAGGCCGCGTCTTTTTGATTCAGTCTGCCAATTCGAACCGCTTCAATTGCACCTTTATCATAATTAACTCTGCCTCCATCGTCTTTACTTTTCTTCTTGTATGTTCTCGGCATTGCACTTTTTGTTTTTTATAACCTCACAAAGTCTAGTCTTTTATCACTTCTTTATTGTTTCTCACTGAACTGTAACTTACAGTCACAAAATCTACTTTCTATCACTTTTTTACTGTCTTGAGCGAATTTTTCACTAATTCTTCTCCAGAAACAAATAAAATAATTGTCCACTCCTATTTCTCGAAGTTCTTATTACCCGAATACCTACGTTCTTATTACCCCAAAAACCGAAGTTTGTGGGGTAAAAAGAACGTATTTTTTCTGATAAAAATAATACCACCTGATAATTTGTCACTAAAATAAACATTCATTATAGACCTTCTGAAGGAAAAGTCATAAATTAGAAGCCACAAACGTTCAGTTTTTAAAAAGGTCCGCTTCCATATATCCCACTTCTGAACTTGTGAGAGCATACACCAGTGGCCTGAATTTGTTTTTGAAAGAAAATTAAAGAACGTCAAGATAGGGCGCTACGAATTATTCTGACGGTACTTATGACAATACAAAACATGTGTAATTTTTCTTAGTCCATTTGGAAGTCTTTTTTTCACACAAAAAAATAAGGGTTCTTTTTACCTCAGGTTCCCCTACTTTAAAATTTAATGTTTCCTAATTTTATTTTTCTTTTACCTAAGCGCTTGTAGTGAATTAAAATTTATTTTGTTTGCAGTACTTAATAAGCGTTTCATTTCTAAGACTTTAACACTATCTGCATTAAGTCGTTTTTTCTTGAAAATGGGCTGGAATATCAAAGCAATCTTTTTTCCCGTAAGAAAAACCATATAGGATTGCAAATTTTCAAGTCGACAACCTAATAAATTTCGTAGTTCTGGCAAAAAAGGAAATAAAATTGTAACTTTCACGCGTCCAACTAGTCTTCGGACTCAAAACTTTATGATGATGTGTATCTCGTTTTCTTTTGTAAGAAGTAGACTTTTTTCAGGTGACAAATTCCGTCTGGTCCTGGCGACCACTCTGAGGGAAGACGGGTACCCTGACAGCGGTGATTGGAACCCGGCGGGGTTGGAAAGTGAGGGTTCCAGAGCCGATAGTTTCGAGTACGTCATGTCGGGGAAGGTGTACCGGTTAGAAGGGGATGAAGCGTCCATGGAACCCTCCAGCAGATTGTAAGTATTAACTAAATATAGTAAAGTTGTTTTCTTCGAAAAATACGAAAATGATGCCCAGGATGGTCCCGTTTTTACTTATAGAGGCAAAAAAAGCGCTGTAAATCAGATTCAGATAGAGTTTCTATCCCGAAGAGAAAGGTGTTTATTCCACGTTCGTCAGCAAGGATAATGAACTATTAGGTAAAAGGAGCTGTCATTTCCAGAGTCTCGTCTCCGCTCTTAATTACTTCAACGTCTGGTTTAAAATAGGGTTTTCTGTATCCATCAGCTGGGTTACGCAAACATTTTTATGTAACCTGCTGTTAGTCTGGAAAAGGTCTTTGGTCCCTTGTTCAGTGGAAATTTTGCCGACAGTTCGATGACTCTGATGTCATCCCTTTCCAGCGGGTGCAGCTGACGTAGTCGGATGTTTTTCGTTTCTAAACTGAAGTGACGAAGCTGCTTGGTGCAGTGTTCAGAAGATCGTAGAAGGAGCTAGTTCAGAGGTGTCCTCTGATGCAAATGATGATTAGAAGCTGGGATACACTCTGTGTTTTCTGAGTATTTGATACAGTGAACACAGCTGGTGGTATCTCAGTAACTCTTCATTTGATGTTCGACTAGACGTGTACCGTACAAGTTCCAGATGCGATGTCTTTCCAGGGCGATCGGTTGAGTCGAAGAATTTTTGGATCCGGTAAAGTATCGGGAGGATGATTTTACATGTAAAAATCAAGATATCCGAGAAACGGCGCCATTTACGAAAAACTTTTTTATGGAAAGCCTTCTAAAATTTCATTTACACTAAAAATGAGGGGTTCCATTGAAAAAACAAATTAGATTTTGAGAGGAAAATTAGATGACATAAAAAATTGGTATCTTAATAACTAGTAATTATAACATGCAGTATTTTCTCGTTATGGCTACAAGATCACGTTTTAACACTAAGGTACCCAGTGACATGTTTTTTTGGTTGTTCAGTTTCCGATGTTTAAGTTTTCCCGGATTTTCGTGCAATATGATTAGGACGCTTGTGCGTCCTGCCATCTGTTGGTTGTTGGACGAACAGCCTATTCGATCGGGAACTGGTGTAGTGAAAATCTGACCAACATGCGCGCGCATAGCCTACTTATAATTATGTAACTTGTTTGGACAGTTCGGCGATGGTCTGCCTCCTCTCATTCCCGTTTCAAATTCAAAAGTTAATTGGTAACATGGGGATATGTTGTTCCGTATATATTCATAAATAAATCCAAACAGTTACATAAAAATACAGTATAATATCCCATTACGTTTGTATAAGAGTTGTTTTTATTATTTGCAATATAACTTTTTTTTATTTGTAGTAGTTTTGTGTCTGTTTTTATTGTGTGTGTGCGTTTGTGATTAATACGTTTTTTTTTATTGTTTGTTTGCTGGTGGGAAAAACACGGCACGTTACGTAATTCGTTTTTTTATTGTATTTATTTTGTTTTTCCGTGTTATTTTGTCTATTTGTGACCCCGGATTGTGAAACAAACAGTGCAGTATTTTTGAATGTGCTATTTTCATTTCGCACACGCTCGGCTCGAGAGGCACAATTGCGCGGCTGATTTTTTTTCGTTTGGTGAAGTTTTTGGGACAATAAAACTCGTATCTTCAGAATGGTCCTTCCTGATTTTTTCCTCAGAGTTTTCAGATTCGGGAACAAGCCAAATCTGGGGTTTTACAACACCTGGTACCAAATTTTTCCCCATCTTGACCTTGGCATACCCACTTGCGCAAGATCTCTACTCCCTGTTCCAAAATATGCGGTCTAATTTCGATTCGAACATAAGGTTGTGTCCGTTCGATTGCAAGTGCACACTGCCCCCCTTCCCCCTCGGATGCATTGCACAGGTACTTCGTGTGGCGTGTGTAAGGATTTGGCATCGGAAGTATATTTTACATAATCTGGTGTTTATTTTCGAAATCTCGGCAGCCAGTGTCGAGAGGGCCCCGGCCAATATCAGCTGTTTTTTCGACTCGCACGTGGCAGGTGCTCTTCTCATTGGTCAGTGTTGCCACGTACGTCACCCGATAATGATGGTAATCATCCGTTCACGTTAAGATTTCTTTCGCAGCTTGAGCAGCAGTGTCCAAGATATTTTCGTCGGTTTTGCAATGGCAATTGGAAAAGTGTCTTGCGAAGGTTTTCCACGAAAATAAAAATGTATTTTCGAAGTGTGGAGGTAAAAATACATTTCGCCAGGAATATATAAGCAGATCGTCAGATTGCGTAAGGATGTACGGGGGATGGTCAGGATGATTTTTAAATTCGATTTTTGTAGGTTTTTGTATCATCAGCGATCTGAGCATGTTAACAGTTTTACCTTGTATATTAATCGCATCTTCGATATACAGGGTGTGTTTTTTAAGCGTCCGCGGAAGATTATGCCTAAATGACGAAAAATATCAAGAAAACATTTTAACTAACCTCACCTCATTTTTTACGCTCTATAATCTAAAAATGTTTTTACTTATACCAGGTTAGTCCAAATAGTTGGAATGATGCTCAAATTTGTTTTTTCTTATGGAATGTGCATTATTTAATTTTTTACTTGATTGAGAACAATATTTTAATAGCACTTTCATAACATAATATTATAGTAATTTTCTTTCTTTTTTGAGATAAAATTATTTTTCTCGATATTTTGGCAGTTATATCATACATTTTAAAAATTCATATTTCTGCACTGGTTGAAGATGAAGTAATGATATTTTTAACAGCGGTCCTCATGATAATCATGATTAACACTGTTTGCTCAAATTTTGTATAAAATATACGAGGAGCGTTCAAAAATTTATCATATGAAAGCGACAAAACACCAGAAAAAAGTCAGCTTTTTCAAATGACATGGTATATTTTTTATTACTCCATTTGAAAGAGCGGAAAATTTCGCATCTGCTGACCCAATAAAACAATATTGTTACATAACTATAATTTTTAAATATTTACAATATTAAAATTTTCACTTCAAAAATCAAAAATAAAGTAGCTTTGGAATGTCTACAGTTTTGTTGTTGTTTTACTATAGGGTTTTATATTCTGTGGCTGTATTTTTACAAGGCTAACTTTATTTTTGATTTTTGAAATGAAAATTTCAATATTGTAAATATTTAAAAATTATGCTCATGGACCAATATTGGTTTATTAGGTGAGCCCAAGCGAAATTTTTTGCTCTTTCCATTGGAGCAATAAAAAATATACCGTGTCATTTGAAAAAACTGACTTCTTGATGGTTTTCTCTGATTTTTATTTGATAAATTATTGAATGCTCCTCGTATATTTTATACAAAATTTGAGCAAACAGTGTTAATCATGATTATCATGAGGACCGCTGTCAAAAATATCATTATTCCATCTTCAACCAGTGCAGAAATATGAATTTTTAAAATGTATGATGTAACTGTCAAAATATCGAGAAAAAAAATAATATCTCAAAAAAGAAAGAAAATTACTATAATATTATGTTAAGAAAGTGCCATTAAAATATTGTTCTGAATCAAGTAAAAAATTAAATAATGCACATTCCATAAGAAAAAACAAAGTTGACCATCATTCCAACTATTTGGACTAACCTGGTATAAGTAAAAACATTTTTAGATTATAGAGCGTAAAAAATGAGGTGGGGTTAGTTAAAATATTTTCTTTATATTTTTCGTCATTTAGGCATAATCTTCCGCGGACGCTTAAAAAACACACCCTGTATAAATCGAAAACTAAAGGTGATAACGCACATCCATCTCACTCCCTTGAACGGATATCTACTTCTCTTCGTTCCTGCTCAAATTCTATAACTGCCGTTTGCTCTTTGTAGAGATTAAATTTTGTACTAATAGCAATGTTGTTGATGCTTGCTTAATTTATGCTTTATTCGACTGCACTGCTTGTATGCATGTTATTTTTTTTTCTAAGTGGAAATGATCATACGCTGTAGTGCATGAGTTTATTCAGCCTATTAAATTTACAACGCTGTGACCTTCACTGCCATTTGGTGTTCACGTAAATCGTTAATAACAAACACGCGTTTTGCGTGTGATTTTTTTGCTCTTCCATTGTGTGTTTTTTTATTGTACGAAAACTACCGGTATATTGAAATTTAAATTCGGTACCCGGAAGTTTTCGTACGGCGCTTTTCTAGAATCGAAAGATTTGCATGGTTGAAATATAATCGTGGCTCACATCGGCGTAGACATGAAATTTTTGCTGATATTTGCAGCAAATTTTTGTTCGTGGCTCTGTCCCCTTAAAGAAATCTTTTCGTGTCTGCGCCGCTGGCGGCCGTTGGTAAATTTTTAGATGGACGTTCTGTGCTATGCATATTCTGTGAGCTTTGACACAGTGGCTGTACAAGCGTTGTGGGCAACTGGAGAAAGTTGTGGAACCCAGAGGTGCCCTTAAAGGTTCTGGGTTCCGTGCCAGAGGCGCGTTTACACTGTCCAGTTCTTTTAGAAATCTGTAAATGCACTATCTGGTACGACAATCCGGGATGTACAGTCACCTTTCTTCTATTCCTTTTTTTGTTTCTTTTGTGTTTCTTTTTAGTTCACAGTGGCTATGCGGGTGTAGTTGGTAGAAACAATTTCATTTTATAATAAGAAACATTTGTATACGGTTACACTTAATGGACAATTTTTTTTCTATGTATTCTGGGTACCTTTGTGTTAATTCATGTTGCGAAGATTATGTCCACGGATTTTTACACTTTTATACATAATTATATCGGTATTGTTTTACTATTGTTATTATTCTATTACATGTTCATATATTTGGATGAATAAATTTTGTTACTGTATTGATTTTGTTTATTATTCTCTTCAACAGGCAATAAATTGATGGCATAAACTGGTGGCCTATTCGGAACTTGCATCGTATTTACATTACTCGTGTTTTTTTCTCTAGTTTTCTTTTTTGCGCTGATGAGTCGTCCTGGCCCATTTGGCGGATCTCCAGCCGGTTAAAATTGGCAACAATACGTGGCTTCCTGTGTCAAAACGATGTTGCAGAACATTAAGTGCTCTGGCTGTAACGCCAAACATTTTATTATCCAAAAAGTAGTTGCATTTTTTTAAAAAAGACTGATTCACTTCATCAATTGTTGCCTTCCATTTCTAGTTCATTAGGCTTGAATTTTTAATTCTTTGTAAGAATCATCGCCAGCTATGAACTTCCAAAAGTCCTCGTATTCTTAATATGGCCGGAACATACCCCCGACCTTGAAAAACTTATACGTTATCACTATTACATGTCGCAATGCACATAAGTTTATTTTTCGATCGGCAATACACATATTTTAGCAAAGCCTGTTTTCACTGCCCCACTTGAAGTGCTATTCGTGCCATTCCATCTGGACCAGGATGGGGAGCGACTATGCGACCCAATGGCCACCTTAATGACGGTGCGTTGATGAGAGAGGACTTATTGGCCTTGATTTCAACAAGAACAGTATACAGTTCTTCAAAAGTTAAACGCGCATTGTCCAACACTCTTCAAAGATGACCCTTTTGCGGACTTTATCCCAGCCTCCCAGAGCCCACCAAAGTGGGGTGAGAAGGCCGGAATAAAATGCCAGTTAACGCCAGAATGAGAAAGTCAGTTCCTATTTTATTGCTCTTATGTTCCAAACGTTCTAAGAAACCCTATGGGTTTATCGATTTCGATTCATTTTACTTCAGTAGTAGGATGTTTGGTATTTATAGCAACGCAGTATAAGTTTTGATTAATCTTCAACACCTGAGGATGCTGACGTTGTCATCGAAACACGTTTCGAGTTTAATTACTGTGTGACTGTCTTTTGGCTTGTGTGGTTAAATTATTAAGGATTCATACTTTATAAATAGCCTCACTAAAGTAAATAACCTACTAAGTATACAAAATGTAATGTATGAATCCTCCCCTTCTACGATTACAAATGCCTACGTCATAATGTACGAATTATAATAATTTTTATATCTGACCTGATTTTAATTCAAAGCTCAAAAGGAATTGCGGATTGCACGTTGGCAGTGTGGTTAGCTGGTTGTGTTTTGTTTTTTTACCACGACCACTATCCATACTACCGCCGCGCGTTTCGCGAAAAATCGCCCGGTACAAGAACAAAAAATTGCTTGAGCTTGATTGATAATTTTGACAGTTACTAACTTGATGTTTGCATATTTGTATTTATTTTGTTTTTGTTTGATTTCAGGGCGGCTTATGTGTCTTTTGGGGGGCTTCTGATGAGGTTACAGGGTGACGCGAATAATCTACACGGTTTTGAGGTCGACCAACACATGTATTTGCTAATGAAGAAATTAGCGTTTTAGAATTATTTTTTTATTGTGATGTTTTTACAATTTAAGAACTGATTAATTAAGAGTACGATTATTTGAACTTTTGTAAGTCTAAATAAAAGATTTTATACTTTTTTTTGTCGTTTGTTTATTGGTGAAAAGTGCGTCAACAGGTCAACATAACCTAAGAAAAGTTGCAAGGTAAGATTGGTGATAAAATTACTACATACTCTTGGTGTTTCGTTGGATGTTAATGGAGGACCGAAAAACATCTTTTAAATTGATACTGTCAGAATATTAAAAATAAATCGATTTCCTTACTAACTTACCTTAGAAAACGCGCGGAAAAAAATTGGCTACCTCCCGTCACCGGACGTATTTTTTCTGTCCATATTGTTAAGCAAAAGCCTTTTTTTTGGAAATTAGGTCGTTGATTTTAAGTTTTGTTTTACAATATACATTTTTCACCACATTTTCACAAAAAAAAATTAATTTTGAACAGACAACTAAAACGACAATTCCAACTTACTTGCTTACAACCTTGGAAACCAAAATGTTACTATAAGTGGTTGAAGTTTTTCTCTTGGAAATATTTTCGTATAAATGTACGCAGTTTAATAACATAATTTTGTAGATTAAACCTGAAAAAAAGTATGTATATGCATAATTAATTTGATTCTAAAAATACATTAATCCAAATTAATAAATTTATGTCAAAATATAGGGATTTTTAATTATACGCCTATGTTCATTGTAATCGTTCTAACAATCAATGTAATTACGGACATCTATTGTTCAGCTGCTATAACTATACAAAGGAGTTTCTAGGAGAACGGTTCGCTGCTAAGGTGCACGCGAATTAACTTTGTGATAGTCCGCTACGTGGCTGAAAAGTTACGCCCAAAACGAGAAAAGTCAGTTTTGTTGAAAAATGGCGTCTAAGGGCAAGTTGAACGAAGAGGTAAGTTCTAAACGTTATTTTTCTCTGTATGTACCTGTTGAATCTGTAAATGCTGTGCCAAGATAAAACCAAAAATATCTTATCTTCGAATAAAAAAATACGGCATCGTTATCAACCGAATGAATAAGTCCGATTTTTGATTGAATAACTCAGTTGCCAAGGCCACGCCTATTTTGTTTTTATTATGCAAAATACACCGTTAAAACTTTGCCAACAAGACAGGTTCAATTGAATTTCCTGTAATTTTCGCAAAAATAGTCATCTTTTTGATTAAATAAACCGTTCCGTCTGTAGCGGAGTAGTTTTTCGAACAAAACTGGCTTGATCTAGTTTTGTAATTGTCACTTTTTAAGGTTAAGTAAGTTTTTGTGGGAATTTCGACAAGAAATCGATAACTTTCGCCTGTTATGCCTAGTGCGCCACTTTAGAAGTGTCAAAGTAGGTTTTAGGTTTTATTAATTTGTTCTAATTATTAATATTCTTAGTAGGGTTGACATAATCACGGAAAATGTTATACAGGGTGACAAGCAGGGACTAGGCCAACCGCTATTTTCTACGTAACTATTTTACGCAAGGAAATGACGTTAGGTGGAGCTAATTTGCTATTTAATTGTAATTTTCAAATGCTCAGAATCAATATGACGTGCAGATCGTTCACAGAAAACTCGATTGTACCACTGATGTAATCGTAGACACAGCCATATGTCTACAGCAACGAAATTGTGAATGTTTCATGAGGTTTTTATTGATTCGACTGCTTTCGGCCCAGATTAAAGAATTTTCCTCATTTTTATTGAAAACAGCACTCTCTACGAAAAAGAAAACGCGCAAATAAAAGCGAGAATTTCGGAGCGTTAGCCAAAATGCATAAAAATTGCATTTGTTCACCTAAATTGTATCTTGCGGTGCATAATAGCAAATAGCAGGTAGAATCATTCAATTCATCCATTAGTTGATTAGCGCAAAATGTTGATAATTTGCTCCTGACGCAACTCGCATTAAGGGCCCATCCTGTCGCCCCCTCGTTACGTCACAAGGCTATGGTGCTATTCAACTACCTATTATCATGTAGTTAATTCATTGAATGTGCTAATATGACTCATTTCGTACTTGATATGTGCTCTAAACAACCGCCAGAGACAGATGCATGTACCACTAGATGTAGACGCGTGTGTACATGGCCCACTACTCACAATAACACTTTAATGGGTCTTGGAATTTTCCTTTATTTGTTCGCTGGACTTTCGTAATTTTCTTAAGCCAACTTCACAGTTCAAACTGGAAGTAGTTATAAACTGTGTTACTTTAAATGGAACACCCTATATATTTGTATTTTTTTTGGATTCCGTGTTGAATTTTGAATGACATTCGAAACTTTATGCAATGCCCTTGCAAAACCACAATAGTGTGTTTAATTGCAATGATAAATCTTAATAATGTTAAATGTTGACTGCTAACACAATAATTAAGTACTTGATAAGAGGTTGTGTTTGTATATTACGCTTTGATGTTTACTATTCTAAGTCTTGTAAAGAGTTGTATGTTTATATGACCCAGGAAATTACCAGTGATGTTTCATAGACAAATAGATAATTTCTAAGAGAATCAATTGTTACAAATAACATAATTGGTCTGGTTTGCTATATGAATATTGTTATTGAGTACCTTAAAGGCAGTGGTGGCTCGTCAGATTTATACCTATACCACCACTGAATATTATAAAGGGGGCTGCATTTTTGTCCGAGGACTGGTTGGACGCGTACCTCCATCCTTTCCTATCCTGAGCTACCCTACGTATTTCCCCAAAAGTTGAATCTGAATCAACATACTGTTTATCGTATGGATGTACTGAGCTATCCAATTTTCCTCATTAGTTGTCGAGAATTATTTATGTGCTGTAATAAAAGGACGAATTCGTATAAGGGCAGTTATACCGTACATTTAGGAGGGGCGGTCGAGAGGCAGTATTGATCGGCCATTCGAAAACGAGGTCACAGTAATTCCATGCACCGGTACTGTACTTACAGACACTGAGGGCGGATTTAATGACCCAAAAATCATCCTCTCCCACTCTCATTCAACCAAATATTTTATCGGAATGTGTATTATTTGGTATCTAGGGTTCTTGGTTCTGACCTGGACTATTTTTTTCTTATCGAGATGCATACAAAACGAAAAAGACGGAAATTTGCTTCTATTGTATCGCCATTTATTACATTTTCCTATAGAAAATTGATGTAATTTGTCCAATAATTTACATCCTTTATTATGAACTTTCCACAATGACACAATACGTGCAGTCGAGGAAATAGGTATTATACTTTGCTGAACGTCAGCTGCAAAAGATGATGCCAAAAGAACTTGAGGCAGAAAAATTTATGTGGAAAATTTTCTCCCTTAAGTGTGTTACATACAACAAATAATAATCGTCCATAATCCTTGATTTATGTGTTCTTTCAGGTCTTCTTAAACTTTTCTCTACTTCTTCATTTTCAAAATTTTCAAAAAATACAAATAACAGGTACGTCGGTTCTGTTTTTGACAATGTGTGAAAAAAGACAATTTCGAGTCATGGTACGTTGTTTGTCGCTTTCGAAGGCATTATTTCTCCTCGTCGACCAACTTTTCTTTTATATTTGCCTGACGTACGCACTTTTGTATTGGTGTGTACTATTCTTAATTTGTAAATTTAAAATTAGAACCCGCGGAGTAAACGTCATGGTGTGACGTCAATGACTCACGGGCATTCCCGAAATCGCTCCAGAGGTGATTCCAAAAAATCATATTTTCATAGTTGGTGCAATTATAAGTACATTTTATTATAGTGGCTCTTTTGGTTTTGTTTTGGTGAATATCTTGCATTCTTTAAAGCCGCTTGTTTGGGGAACTGTTATTACGGAAAGCGACTTAATTGATAAAAAATATTGCACCACATTGCATAGTTGAATTTAGAAACGGCAACCCAGAAAATACAAACGTGCGTCTAAGTGACGCAAGAACAAGAACAAGATAAGAAATGATGGAGGTACGCGTCCAACCAGTCTTCAAATTATGTTTGTGTGCACCCTTCGGGCGCAGGTGCAACACAGTAATCTCCAAATTTAGCTTCTTTCTGAGTGTAAACGGAAATATGCAGTAAGAACATGATTGATTAGCTTCTTTGTTCCCCAGTCCTCTTCAATTTAAATTAGCAACGACGGCAGGCATCCATCACTCCCATATTTCCAACCGGATCCAAAAACCGACGCCCTTCCCCGACGTCTTTCAAACCGAATTGCGTCACGGATGACGCCACGAATTCTGGCCATCTCCCGATCGCCATCCCGTGTGCCCCATCAGTTTTAAAATTACAAGAAAATTTTTGTCTGCGAATGTGTGACGAGGGGCGGCGCCCCCACCGTCGCGGTGGCCTGGCGCGTCCGCAGTGTGACGTCAGGGCTCAATATTTCCCGCGGCAGCGCTCAGCGTATCTCAGTCGAGAGTCGAGCCGGTGCTAGGCTCCAGGTCGTGTTTGTGTGTTTTTTTGTGAGATCTTATGAGGTTTTGTATTTCATAGGACCCCCAGGAGTTACTAGAAACAACGCACGCCATGGGGGAGGTACGTTACAGCTTGCGCCTAGTTTAAGATTTGAAAGGTGTAGATGAGTCCCGGTAGTGGCGGTACGTCCTCGATGTATAGAATTGATTTAGTTTGATCCCTTGATTCTAACAAGCTTAAAAATCATTCGTGTAATATACCAATCGTATCAACTTTTTGTCTTTTCACAAAAGCCTTATTTTTTTAAATGCACACTTTTTCTCGGTATTGATTTCAGTTCGTGGGAATTGAGAGGCTGGTTCCTTTATAAACTGGGGCAAAATTGATGAGCTGAGTTGGGGCAGGTCCTTATTCTAAATGTAAAAACACTTCCAATGAATGATAATACGATGGCATACTAAAAATTTTTGTTTTTCTGAGAATTACATTTTATTTTGATTGTCAAAAACTATTTAAGATATCAAAATGAAATTTTGCGCGAATGTGGGGAACCACATGGAGCATTTCCCAAAATTATTTAGGTATATACAGGGTGTTCACATTCTAAGTACCATACCAAAGTTCTATTTCTTTAAATGGAAACCCTACGTGTCCTTGCATAATATGGATTCCCCATAAAATTCCATGAAAATTGATATACTACATGATGTGGTTTTGACTAAGGAATGTTGAGATATTGACATTTTTGTGCCGTTATGGACCAAAATTTATGACGCTACTGACGCATACTAACCAAAGCCACCTAATATTTCTTTATTGAAATAGGTTCACACACTGCTGTATTTTTGAAATCTATAAATAATTTTATCATAATACTTGAGATAATACAGGGTGGTTAAGTTATGCGAAACATAATTTTTCTCAAAAATTTCGAATGGAACACCATGTATATTATTTGTACAATTGATGGTCATTTTACTAAGCTTTGTTTGAACATTGTACCCGACTTTAAAAAGACATTATACATTTAAGAATATAACCATCAAGAAACAATTTTACAATAAGATTTATTGTCTTTATATTGATACCAATTTCCAAATACAAAATATAAACATTATTGTGAGTTTTGAGCAACAGAATAGGGGGAATTCGCCAAAAAGAGTATAAACTAATAATGAAATGCAAAAATTTTGATGTTCAATCGTAATATCTGCCGAAACTATCAGTAGTAGACCTGGCAATATCTACATCAATTAAAAGCTTAGTTAACCGACTGTCAGTGTGTAAACCCCTTTCAATAAAAAATAATTAAGTGGCTTTGGTCAGTAGACGCCAGTAGCGTCATAAATTTGGGACCATAATGACACAAAAATGTCAATATCTTAACAGTCCTTACTCAAAACCACATCATGTAGTATATCAATTTTCATGAAATTTTATGGGGAATCGAAATCACGCAAATACTTGTGGGGTTTCCATTTGAAGAAATAGAACTTTGGTCTGGTACTCAGAATATGAACATCCTGTATATACATAAATAATTTTATGAAATGCTCCATGTCGTTCCCCACATACGAGTAAAATTTCATTTTGATATCTTAAGCAGTACCAGAGATATGAACCGATTACACACTAAATCCCCACCCGGTATAGTAGTCCATATTATCTGTTTTTCTTTGCCTGTCATTTTCCAAAGCATGCTCGAGGTTATTTTTGAAATAATTAATTTTCGTACGCAGCCGGAAGCATCTTGGCAATATTTCAGATATCAAAAATCGGTGATGTAGACGCCAGAGAGCCAGTACGTATTTTTACCTACATTGCTACAGAATAACGTTATTCAGACTTGTCAGGTTAGACGCTAGAGGCGGCTAATGTCGAGATTTTTTCGAGTTGTAACTGGAATTATCTCGAGTGAACTGTTATTAAATGTAAATTTAGTTTTTTTCGATCTGATGTACCTGTTTTTATAAATTATGGAAGTATTGAAAATTCATTTCGATAGTTTGAGTTACTTGTAACAGACGTACAACAAATGACCTGAAACGTCAACATTTGATGAAAAACACCATGGTCAAAAACGACTATCACAATAGCTACCTAGCTCAGCTAGGAAGCTAAAAATTAAAATCTCGACTGTTTTTAGAAATGGTTTATTAAATAAAAAATAACAAAAGTCTATGGCCATATTATATGTATATCGCCTAGTACTTTATCCAAAATCTGTTTTCTTTTCAAGTAGGTATGCACTTAACAATTTTAGTTCCATTGTTTCAAAAACCTTTCGATTATAATGCTTGATATGTTGCGCAATATGTTTATTTTTGCGATGTGCTAATTCTTCTAAGTAGTTAGAAAATGAGAATACTGGATACGAACCCGTTCGGAGCACATAGCGCCATCGAGTTCTCGAGGTGCCATCGACTTCTTCGGCAGTGACCTTGAAAGAGACCAGAGGCTGCTGAAGGAGTCGTTGAGGCATCCGAAGAAGTGTCTTCAGCAGCGGCATCTGCAGCAGCCTCTGGTGTCTTTGAAGGTCATTGCCGAAGAAGTGGGCATGTCTTCAGCAGCGTCTGGTCATTGCAGAAGAAGTGGTGTTCAGCAGCGTCCAGGCGCATGCGCCGGGGCTATTCCTCAGGTCAGTCCACCCAGTTCTTCGGCAATGAGCAGAGGCTGCTGAAGAAGGGCCTCTGGGTCTTTGGGGCCTTTGGTTGTGGCTCAGGCGCCTGCGCCGGGGCTTAAAAAGTGCGCGTGTTGCTCATTGTTGCGCAATGGAAGAATGTTCTGGAAAAGCTGATGCAATAGTATGCAGATGTTGCAGAATTAATGTTTTTTCTCGGAAATTCGAACGTTTGCAATTGTTTATACTAAATAAATATTGTTATCAAAGTTTGAGAAAGAAACATGTCCGAAGAGATGTTATAATTGTTTTTATTATGATTAAATATTAATAGCTAAGAACGTTCTAGAAAAACCTTTCAACTTTGCCGATAGGATATGTATATTTGTTTGGTTTGACTCCCACGGTCTGCATGCCAATAAGTGCATGTGCACTTAATATGTTCAAACTCTACAAGATGACCGAGATTATGTTATACCCTGTTGTTTGTATTATTACAATAAAATAAGAACATTTTCGAAGCTTACCGCCAGATAAATAAACAATGCTCAATTGATTGTTTTTTCTGATAACTTCTACATGTTATCAAAATTTAGCAAACTCGGCAAAAGCTGCGAAATAAATAGAACGAATCTAATCGCGAGCATTTTATTCAGTAGTTAGTTCAATTGTTCAGTTGATTTCCACGGAATAGGTGCGGTAAAAGTTAGTTTCCCAATATGGATGCGGTAATTAGCCAAGACGATGTTGGGGATATTTTATTGTACCATTTTATCCTGCAAAACTTGCCGGAAAATATAAAAGTAAGTCCATTTGCAGTAATCATTTCTTTTATTATCCAAGCAGTATGTTAATAAATCTCATAATAGAAGTCATTCATAATAATTTCATTATAAGTAATTAAAAGCATACATATTATCTAATTGTAAACTATTTTCTATATTTAGAACAGACCCAAAATGATAATTTGTGGAAATGTGCCACACATGGCGTCAACAACAACAGAAAATGTGTTATTTTCGGGCCTATTCATGGAGAAAGAAACAACGATAATTTTGTTGGAATCGTGCAGTGAACTTGTGGTCATTTGGGTCAATATTGTAGATCGTAAGTAAAGCATTTAGATTTTTTTTAATATTCAGTGATAGTAGTGTGAAATTGGGGATTTTTGATTCGCAATTTTAGTAGTGGAAAATTGGGATTTCTGATTCACAATTATTCTAGTGGTCGAAAATTAATTGTTTTTATAATGAATGAATGCATTTCTTTGTTTGTCCGCCCGTTTGTTTGTTTGTTTGTTTGTTTGTTTGTTTGTTTGTTTGTTTGTTTACTAGTATAATTTCTCATCTTTGTTTGTTTGTTCGTTTGTTTGTTTGTTTGTTTGTTTGTTTGTTTGTTTGTTTGTTTGTTTGTTTGTTTGTTTACTAGTATAATTTTTAACTATGATATTTTTCTCTTGTTGCAGCCAACGATGTATAAGCAGCGTCACGAGCTTGATTACACTGTTAATGAATAAAATGTATTTTAATAGATCATATTATGAACACTATTATATTATTTTAATTGACAAAATGTATTTTAATATAATAAATTATATTATATAATTTACCGTATTCCGTGGAAATCAACTGAACTAATGAATTGATTACTGAATAATACTCACCATTATGTTAGAATATTAATTTGTTGTGTGCTTTTTTAAATAAATGTATGCTAGAAGCGTGATTTTTTGACATTAACAATTAGTACGATGGACACCTCCCCTCCATGACATAAAAACAAAATTCTGGGAAGTCATGTTTACTTAAGTTCTGCCGAATTAAGCATTATGTTATCAGTTCGAATAATTAATGATTATCGAGCAAGATCAAAGACTTTCTCACCGATTTGTTCTGGAACATTCTATTAAACAGCGTTATAAAAATAAACTCATGAGTGTTTAAAGACCCTGTCAAAATAAACATGATTATCAATTCGAAAAATTTATGTTATTTGTTGATAAAGATCAAAGACTTCCTCACCGCTTTGGCACTAAATTAATTCGTAGAAGCCATAAAATTCAAGGTTTCTTCTGGAACTTTCGATTAACAAGGAGATAAGACGTGACACTTACATAAATTATTTGCACACGGCACTCAATTAATTCTTAGAAGCGATAAAATTCAAGGTTTCTTCTGGAACTTTCGATTAACAAGGAGATAAGGCGTGACACGCACATAAATTATTTGCACACGGCACTCAATTAATTCTTAGAAGCGATAAAATTCATGGTTTCTTCTGGAACAAGGAGATAAGACGTGACACATACATAAATTATTTGCACGCGGCACTAAAGTAATTCTTAGAATTGATAACACTCAAGGATTCTTCTGGAATGTTCTGCGAAGATAAGAATCTGTATAAATAGAGCGAGATTGGGTGGCATCAGCCAGTTGTTTTATGACCGTTCTATAGTAATAAAGCAGTGTTGACATTACGTTTTGAGTTTCAACAAAGGACATAATATTTTGTGGTGCGAGTGATTAGGCAGTATTGACGATGGAATCGCAATCTGAAATACAGACACTTTCATCAGATATGGTGAAAAAATTATTTGAAGTAAGTTTGTTTTCTTTGTTTCCACATATTTTTGCATGCGCTAATTCGAATAATAATTGACAGGTATGTGCTAATAAAAGGAGTTTGTCTGTGGAACAAATTCATTCTTTTTCGAAGATATGTAAGCGCATGCTCAGGACCCACTATAAATATTTGAAAACTGGTGATAAACTTACTCTCGGTCAGCGCAGACATGTAGAGTGCAACATATCAAATATTAAAGTGTGTTTAAATATAATACAAAACCAGAGGCACTTGGGTTCTGGAATTGCATCAAATTCAAATAAGAAGCGTTCTGGTCGAATTATTTGGAGAGACATCGCTTCGGCTTTTACCAGTAGAATAAGGACCGGTTTAATAATCAATAAGCGTCATACTGATCCAGATGCGTTCATTGAAGATTGTTACCATCTCATTAAGACGCGACTAAAGAATATATTAAAGAGAGAGGCTGCAGCAAAGGTCAACTTTAGCCTTTGTTGCACATTTAAACTATGTGGACAAGGAGAGACTGCGGCTGAAGAGTGCAAATATTTTAATTCCAGCAATACAATAGTTACCGCTTCGTCTTTCTCTGATTCGTCCGAGATGGCAAATTGGTACAAGGAAGTAACGGATAAACTTAAAACCAAGGTACGTAATCAACTTATAATCTTAAGAGACCATATAGTTATTGATGTGTAAACATCTTAGTTCTCGGTAGTAGAACATCCTACAGCGCTAATTATTTGAAAACAGTAGTCTAATCTATGCCTACCCGTACGGAAAACTACGTGATGTGGGGTATCAAATTAAAGGACTCGACGAGGGGGATCGGAATATGGGGGTGGTTTGCTTTTAAGGCTTGACTACTATATAAAATGTTTCTTATTGTTTCATTATAAGCGTACATTTTTTCATGAAACCAGTGCGCGACCTCATCTTCACAATTCAAAACGATACGAGCTCACTTGTTTACAAATCAATTCTTGTGTGTGCCGTGTCACTAACATTTTTTTGTTCATACTATTGCAGCTAGTGGAATTTTCTGCGAAAAACAGTGGCTGGTCCTTCACCCAAGTCATTTCGTTGGCCGTAAATATTAATAAATACAATCCACTGCGTGGTGGAACGTCCAGCTATTTACCACTGCCAGAAGTAATAGCTGTACGGAAGGCTGTCCTCAATGTATGTAATACAGATATGGCTTGTTTTTTCCACGCTGTAGTTTGTGCGATGTATCCCGCAAAGCAAAATGTTAGTCTCGTGTCAAGTTATCCAAAGTATACGGATGTTTTGGACACCACAGGTATTTCCATTCCGGTGAAATTGACAGACATTTCCAAGTTTGAAAGACAGAATAACATATCTATTAATGTGTTTGGATTAGACAATAAGTGTAACGTAATTGGTCCTTTGTATTATACCGAGGAGAAACGGGAAAGGCATGTGAATTTATTATACATTACGAATGAGAATAATAGCATAGGGCATTACGCATGGATTAAAAATATGTCGCGTCTATGCTCACCTCAGTTTTCACTGCACCACGGTCAGATTCACGTTTGCGATCGGTGTTTAGTCACATTTTATTCCTTGGAAAAATACGATAGGCATATACCAGATTGCTCGGCAAAAAAGTCTCACGTCAAAATTACGGTACCAACGGAGGGGAATAATGACATTTTGCAATTTCAAAATTATTGGTTTAAAGAGCCGGTGCCCTTCCTCATCGTCGGTGATTTTGAAGCATTCACCCGCCCAATTTCCGCATGTAAAAATGATCCCGACATTTCGAGTACGCTTGCATATCAGAAACACGAGCCGTATAGCGTTGCCTTTTACCTGATTTGTAACTATGACGATAGCCTGTCAAGGTTTGAGATTTATCGCGGAAAAGATTGCGTCAGCTGGTTTGTTTCGAAACTTCGAGAAATAGCTGCAGTTATAGAGCCAATAGTGACCGGAGACGTGGGTATGGAACCATTGAATGACATCCAGCTGCGTGAATTTCAAACGTGCAACATTTGCCACATGTGCGAGAAACCTTTTGGTTTACTGGAAGAGCGAGTGAAAGATCACGATCACATAACGGGGAAGTACCGGGGACCTGCGCATGCGCAATGCAATTTGCTATATCGAACTTGCAGATTCGTACCCGTATTATTTCACAATTTGAGTGGTTACGACGGACATTTAATCATAAAGGAGTTGGCCTACGACACGGAACCAATTGATCTACTGCCCATAACGATGGAAAATTACATTTCGTTTTCGAAAAAGATGGGTGGGGTTAAAATGCGCTTTTTAGACTCGTATCGTTTCATACCATCGTCCTTAGAGAAATTGGCGCAGAATTTGAATCCAAACGAGTACAACGTAACCAGAAGATACTTTACCAATCCGGAAAATTTAGAGTTGATTTGTAGGAAGGGGGTGTTCCCATATGATTACGTGAACTCGTGGGAACGTCTGGAAGAAACCGAACTCCCACCGAAGAATGCTTTTTACAGTAAACTCAACGACAGCGACATTACGGAAGAGGACTATGCACATGCGCAGAAGGTTTGGCGGACATTTGGTTGTCAGACTCTAGCAGACTACTCCGACATCTACCTCAAACTGGATACATTAATTCTGACAGATGTAGTGAATAAATTTCGTTCCGTGTGTTTGGAAACGTATTCGTTGGATCCATTTCACTGTTTCACCTTAGCGGGATACACGTTTCAAGCAATGCTCAAGATGACAAAGGTCAAACTCGAACTGCTGACAGACGTGGAAGTGATAAATTTTTTCGAACGTTCACTGAGAGGAGGAGTGGTTGTGGCAAACAAGAAATTTTCTAGAGCGAATAACAAATATATGAAAAATTTTGATCCGTCGAAACCGTCTAAATTTCTCTTCTACATAGATGCAAACAATCTGTACGGACACAGTTTGTCACAACCGCTGCCGTACGGAGGGTTTGCGTGGTTGGAGGACAGTGAGATTGCCGTGATCGAGCAACAGCTATTGGAGAAAAAATACACCTTATTCCAAGGGGATCAAGAGTATGGGTATGCGCTAGAGGTGGATCTGGAGTATCCGGAAACAATACATGACCATCACGCGGACTTCCCCTTCTGCTCAGAACATCGCACATCAGACCTATCCAACCAATCGAAACTGATGCTAACCCTTCACGATAAATCTCGATACGTTATCCATTATAGAAATCTACAGCAATGTTTAAATCACGGTTTACTGTTAAAAAAGGTCCACAGAGTTTTGCGATTTAAGCAGTCTAAATGGCTCAAACCGTACATAGATCTGAACACGAAATTACGAACAGAGTCCAAGGATGAATTTGAAAAGGATCAGTACAAATTCATGAATAATGCAGTGTATGGGAAAACAATTGAAAATATTAGGAAACGGCGCGACATCAAATTGGTGACGCGTTGGGATGGTAATTGTGGCGCGTCGTCTCTGATAGCAAAACCCAATTTTAAGAACTGCGTGATATTTTCGGAGAACTTGGTGGCCATTGAATTACAAAAGACAGAAATAGTCTTCAATAAGCCAATCTATGTGGGATTTTGCGTGTTGGAGTTGGCAAAAGAACTGATGTACAAATTTCACTACGACTATGTAAAAGAACACAAAAATTTAAATGCCTCGCTTTGTTACACGGATACGGACAGTTTTATTTACGAGTGCTGCACTGACGACTTGTACGAAATAATTAGAGCCGATGCGAAGGATCATTTTGACACTTCCGGCTATCCCCCAGGGAATCCCTACAATATTCCGCCGGTAAACAAAAAAGTCATTGGCAAGTTCAAGCATGAATTGGATGGTAAAATTATTACAGAGTTGGTAGCACTAAAACCGAAAATGTACTCTATTCTGTGCGAGGATGACGCTATTGAAATTAAAAAATCCAAGGGAATCGGCCGTTCAGCAGTCAAGGAGTTGACGCATAACGACTATAAACGAGTATTATTTGGCAATTTGAAACTTCAGGCCACCTTTAATTCGATTCGATCGAAAAATCACGAGCTCTATTCGTACGAGATTAGCAAGAAAAGTTTGTGTGCCGAAGATGACAAACGCCACACGCTCGATGATGGTGTAAACACACTACCTCTCGGGCACTATAGTATTATGGACCAGAATAGTTTGTAAATAAACGCATGTATTTGATAAATTATCTATATTTTCAATAAAAATGTTCTATGTAAACAACTCCTGTTTTATTTATTACAAGTCACTCTTATCTATCCACGAATTGTGGGAGTCATCAAATCCGAGCCACTTCACAAACATGCGATCGCCCCTCCTTCGCAATACCTTCTCCACCAGGTATGTGTTGGGGTAATTGGTCTTCAGCAGCTCTTGTTCGTAGAAACATCCCCGAATCGGTTGCCCTTGGTAATCTTCAAGATGGTACGTGGTTGGGTTCGTATGCTTCACCTTGACGATGGTGAACACCTCGGTGGTGTAGTTTGGAGTGTACCCCTTGCTGAAGACGTGCTTATACTTTGAAATGCGCACCTTGTCCCACAGCTTAAACTTTGTCTGCACCCTGACCGCTGCCGCCGCTCCAAAATTGAGTTTCGTATCCTTTGTGACATCAGCGGGGCGCATTCCCGTCACAGAATGCACTGTTTTGTTGTACTCGCCGACCAGTTGAGGCAGAATGTGGAGCCATCTGTGGTTGCCCTGTAAACTGAACAGTCTCCACATCTTCTCCTTGATGGTTCTGTTCCAGCGTTCCACGCAACTCGCCTTCTTCTCCGTGAACGTGGAGTAATGATTGATGCCGTGCTCAGTCATCAGAGCCTTGAAGCGTGCGTTAAAGAACTCCTTGCCGTCGTCGGTCTGCAAATTCTTCGGTGATCGTTGTCGTTGCAGCAGAGGGGCGAACGCTTGCACCACATCCGATGCCGTCTTCGTCTTTAGTGGCACCGCCCACCCGTACTTGGAGTACGTGTCCAACACCATGAGAATGTACTTGTAGTTGCGATTCACCTTCGCGTACGGGATCATCTCCACCAGATCCGCTTGCCAGAGGTCGTCGAAACCGCGGATTATCACCTTGCGCCTCGGGAAGTTTCGTCGTGCGGGTTTGTGTAACTCGGCAATCAGCCCCTTCTTCTCATTCATTCCCCCACCAAATATTTGTCGTTTTGCAATTGCGCCAAACCTAATTCTAGCGCGTGCAGTCTATCACTGTGTTCGCGAAACAGCAACGCTACACTATCTCTGACCTTTTCCAGGTCTTGCTCTACTATTTCTAGTTTCCGGCCGAGAGGGGCCACCGCTCCTGTACGCACCGCGTGATCAATTGACAGTCCCAGTGCTGCAAATAAACTGTCCACGTAAGCTTTATTGGTAGCGTCGGGGTCTTCGATTGCGTTAGCAACATTGGTCAGACGCTTGTTGTCTATGTTATAGTCCCCGGACTGGGTCAGCAGGAAACCAACTCCAGGCGGTCCGCGCAGAACAAACGCCTGCGAAGATGCTTTCTTGGATCGTCCAACCAGCTGTCGTCCGAACTTGTCCACGGACATGATTGAGGCTCGCGCTGCTGCTGCTGCTCCCCTTCTTATACTATAACCCCCTCCTCCATAAGCTCTTCCACAATAGACGCAATCTCGTTGCCGTGTGAGGTGTTGCCGGCCGCTCTGGAGGCATGCAGCAAGTACAAACGTTGAACCAGTTCATTTATGTCATTCCAATACACGTACTCGCTGTTTTTATCTGTGACGCGCATCAACAGTCCACCAACACCACCACCACCACCCTCCTTTGTAAACCGTTTGATGATGCTCTTGTACTTGGTGCTGTTGGTGCCCCGAGTACGAGCTTCATCCCTATAGCCCACCTTGTGAGCATTCGTGGCCAGTATTATGTTCTTGTACACGTTCAAATCACGCTTGGTGTAATTGTGCGGGTCTTTGTAGAAGAGCAGCTCGTAGAGACCGCTGGTGCCCGGATACCGTTTGTCCTGCACGTAGACATCGTCGTCGACAAACTGAATGGCCGAGTTTCCAATCATGAACGAGTCGTAGTCATTGCCGGCTTGTCTTCTGACTCCGTACACGGTGTCCAAATCTCTGCGATTTTCATTGCGCAGCAGTCTCTCAATGTGCGGGCTGACCTTGGGACCGGGCATCGTAGGTGTAGGCGGCGGAGTGTTGTAGTCGAAAGATGGCGCTGCTGCCGCTTCACCGTCCAGATCGATGAGGTCGTTGGCGAAACTAGGGGGCTGCGTCAGCGCGGGCGTTAGCGTTGAGGGTTCCTTGAGAGAGTCCAGTTTGCGGGTCATTTCTTGCAGCGGTTCGGTGAGCGGTTGGAAGCGTCGTCTCAGGCGCTCCTCGGCACTCGTTTGGATCGACTTGAGCGAGCGGTACTTGCGTCGAATGGCGTCAGCTGATTTGATAATCTCTTTGCTAAGCATCCGATCCTTTTTTCTCTTCCTATTCTTGTTTGTGTCAGCAGCCATGATGTTAGCGAATACAGCTGTCTGTGTCAACAGCTTCCCTTTTATATGATCAGGTACTGATCGAAGCCCCTCCTGTACCGCCCTTGATTCATATCGCTGTCCTTGTCTATCGCCAGGAATCCGTACTTGGATGTCCAGCATGCGGCGCACGCTGAACGAAACACCGACCAGTCCATGTCGGTGTTCACGTGATCGTTGTACACGTGACGTAGGTTCAAGTCGTCCTGCTTGAAGAGGATCAGAAAGTTGACGTTGTCGCGTATCAGGTGTTTGGGGATGTGCGTGTACGTCTGACAGAGGTAGAAGCAGTCTGTGGACTTGTGTCTTCCCATGGCGAAATAGTCGCGCATAACGTTCTGCTTGTCGCAGGCCACGTCGTCAAAGATGAACACGGAATTGGGCAGGGCGTTCTCGGGTGGCACGATGTCCGCGCAATCTCCGTAGGCAAAGTAGCCGACACCCGGCACCGCCCGCAGAATCTCCCCCAGCAGTTGGTACTTTGGTTGGTACAGGGACTTGGAGTAGACGTAGACGTTCTCGAAACGCAACCCGTTCGGTGCGCACAGCAGCGACAAAATCAAATTCGTTTTGCCACAGTTCGAGGGACCGCAGATGATGGATCTCACAGTGTCGGGGAAGAGGAGTCCGTGTTTGAGTCTCTTGTTGGCGGGTGGCTCGAAGCCTGCGCCGCATACATTCATGACCGGTAAACTCTCCGATTGTTTCACGAACTTCATCGTCGTCGAACTAGTATATATAGACGCGTCGAAACCTTTTATACTCCAGTCAGTATGTCTCCGACAGTCAAACCACTTCGACGACGACGACAACCACGCAAGGGGAAAGGACTCTTAAACGATTTGATTGGAAAACTGCCGGTGGAATTGCACCTGCCCGGTTACAACTTCTGTGGTCCAGGTACAAAACTTAAGGAGCGATTGGCAAGAGGTGATCGGGGCATAAATCCCACGGACGAAGCGTGCAGATCCCACGACATTGCCTACTCGCAATCGAAGGAGCTCGCGAAACGACACGAAGCTGACCGAAGACTGGCGGACAGTGCGTGGCACAGGGTTTTGGCAAAGGACGCATCTCTGGGTGAACGTGCAGCCGCTTGGGCCATAACTAACGCAATGAAAGCTAAAGTCAAGTTGGGTATGGGTGTCGGCACCAAGAAGAAGAAGAAGACGGTCAAAGATCGTATTTCGCTCGGCAGAGTGACGAGAGAGGCGCGAGCTGCAGTGAAGAACACCAAGGATACGGTTATGGCGGTGAACAGAGCCCTGGCAGCGGCTAAGCAAGTAATTCGACGCAAAGAGAGGAAGCCGTTGCCGCGCGTCATCCCGGTGCCGAAGACTGGTGGAATATTACCCCTGATACCAATTTTTGCGGGTCTATCGGCTCTCGGTGCGCTAGCTGGAGGGGCGGCAGGTGTAGCTAAGGCAGTGAACGATGCTTCACAGGCCCGAAAAGAGCTAGGCGAACATCAACGCCACAATCAGACCATGGAGGCCATTGCTATGGGTAAACCGGGAAGCGGACTCTACCTGAAACCATACCGCAAAGGCTTGGGTCTGTACTTGGCGCCGGCAAAAAACCGCTACTGAGGCTACCGAGAAGACCACTCACCGACATCGATCTAAACAAGTACGCTTCAATCGATCTGAAAATTCCCCACTTCCGGGGAGTGTTCATGCGCAACGGCTTGCCCGCGGGGAAACCCAAACGCAACGAGTCAGCTATCGTCAATTTGGATGACGCAAGCGGTCCTGGCACCCACTGGGTAGCGTACATAAAGCGAGGGTCGCGCGTCCTCTACTTTGACAGTTTTGGCAACCTGCGACCGCCCGCAGAACTCGTTAAATACCTCGGTAGCCGCACCACCACCATACAGTACAATCACGACTGGGAGCAGAGCTTCAACTCACCCATCTGTGGACACCTGTGCTTAAAGTTTTTGTACAACAACGGCGGATCATGACCACCACCAAGTCTCTGACGGTGTCGTTGACGGGAAACAGTTCGGTCTTGAGCAGCAATTTTTTCCCACCTATCGAATTGGGGGACGGCAACTACGTGCTGGGGCTTGTACTGTTCCAAACCTTCAACTCGGTGCCGAACGTGGACGAATCAAACAATAAGTTCTATTATGGTAGCGGTGACGCGGAACTCGTCATACCCACTGGTTCATATGAGATCGAAGACCTGAACGAGTACCTGCGCAACAATTTACCCTCGGGTGATACCAGCTTTATTCTGCGCGCCAACAACAGCACCCTGAAGTGCGAAATTAAATTCGGGAAACAGATAAACTTTGACAGAGACAACTGTTTGGCTTCTCTGCTTGGATTCAATAGACGCATACTTGCACCGAATAGATGGCACGAGTCGGACTTGCCCGTCAGCATACTGAAAGTGGACGTGATACGCGTAGAGTGCAACATCACCACCGGATCGTACGTAAATGGTAACTTAGTCCACACCGTACACGAATTTTTCCCCCTCGTGCCGCCCGGTTACAAGATTGTTGAGGTGCCCAGCAACGTAATATACCTGCCCATCACTCTCAACAGTATAGACAACGTGACGGTGCGCATTGTCGATCAAAACGGCACACTGGTGAATTTTCGCGGTGAAGAGATAATTGTCCGGTTGCACATAAAGAGACTATAAATAGCGAGGGAGGACACTCGCGTGGGCGCATTAAAGCGAGCATTATGGGCATAGCCTTTCGAAACAGGTATATAAGCGGGTACGTTATTGGAACGGGCATCACTTGTGATTCAGAGCAGCAGCAGCAACAGCAGACAAGCAACAGTCCAGCTGTACACCACGCGAACAAAGCTCATCGACAAATCCGTCAGCTTAGCACTGATAGCAAAGCAATATTGACGTCCCTGGGATATCGACTGAAACAAAGGAGGAAGAGGACTTGAGTACCAAGAAGAGTTTGTTGTGGGCTTGGTTGAAGGGTATATTTACTTCTCACTGTCTTACGTCATCGGTCTGTCACGTGAACTTTATTGAAGATGACAAACATAAACGTGGATACTTTTCGTGTTCTGGACGGTGCTGTTTTGGACGAGTCCGCACGGCGCGTAGAGGTGCACGTGCATCAACCGTACGTGTCAACGACATTCAACGCCAACGATGAAATACGCATACCAGTCCAGCAACAGGACGCCTACATACTACCGCATCTCAGTTGCATCTACATGGAAGGTAGATTCGTGACGGGTGAGGGTGAGGGCGCCGCTGCCGCTCTCACAAACAACGCTTTCACTTTCCTGCTGGACGACGTCCGCTACGAAATCAACGGAGTGGAGGTGGATCGAACGAAGAACGTGGGCATCACGAGCACATTAAAGGGTATAGCTTCTCTGAATGAGGGTGAGGCGCGTGCGCTGGAGAATGCCGGCTGGACGACGACCGGTGATGCGCCGACCCATGTACTTGACGCGAACGGAAACTTTAACGTGTGCATCCCGGGAAGAATCCTACTCGGATTCCTAGAAGACTACCACAAGGTGCTGTTGAATGTGCGTCACGAGCTCATTCTGAATCGCTCGAAGAGCGATAGGAACGCCTTCGTGGGTAACGCAGCAAACACCAGGATCGAGTTGAGCAAGGTGCATTGGAGGGTACCGTATGTCTACCCCTCCGATCTGGAACGTCTAAATCTCCTCAAGATCATCGAAGACGAGAGAACGCTTCAACTGTGCTTTCGCAGCTGGGAACTTTACGAGTATCCGCTGTTGCCGCAAGCGACGAAACAGACGTGGGCAATCAAGACCGCAACGCACTTGGAGAAACCGCGCTACGTCATTGTGGCCTTCCAGACGAATCGCAAGGGCAATGCGATCACGGACTCGAGCCAGTTTGACCACTGCAATCTGACAAACATCAAACTACATCTGAACTCTGAGTCGTTCCCCTACGAGAATCTCAATTTGGATTTCGCCACCGGGAAATACGCCTTACTGTATGAGATGTACGAGAACTTTCAGTGCTCGTACTATGGAAAAGTTGGCGAGCCGCTATACGGCAGGGAGCAGTTCAAGAATCGCGCCCCACTCGCAGTCATTGACGCATCAAAACAGTCGGAAAGCATCAAGTCCGGTCCTGTGGACATTCGTCTGGAATTTGAGTCGAGCGAAAATTTCCCCGCCAACACAACCGCCTATTGTCTCATCCTGCATGACCGCATCGTCGAGTATACCCCCTCCACCGGCTCTGTCAAACGCCTGGTATAAAAGTCGCACAAGCACATCGTGCGCGCCAGTCTCGCGTTGGATTTGTTCGCATGTCAACCATGGAGTACGTCGCAGACGTTCAGGGTTTCATGACTGCAGTCGGTGAATTCATATTCAAAGAAGTTTCACTCATTGCGTTGAATCATCGAGGCGGCGGCGGCAGCAACTACCACTGGGTATTCAAGCCACCATTCGACCTGAACCAGTTGAGGGAGTGTGACAGACGTCAAGCTCATTGGTTGACACGTTTCTACCACGGCTTGAGCTGGAATTGCGGCACGGAGAACTACGACGACATCCGATCGAAGTTAAAGTCATCGGTGGCCGATTGTGATAGGATCTACGTGAAGGGTAAAGATAAAGTGTCTTGGTTGAAAAACGTGCTTCCCGACAACGTTGAGTGTTTCGACTTGGATTCGCTCAACTGCTGCCCCTCGCTAAAGAAACTTCGAGAAGAAAATTCCCGTGTTATTGAACCTTGCATTCAGCATTACGCAAACAGCAGCGCCATCTGTTCCGAAGTTAACGCTCAACTGCTGCGGAACTGGATCCTGAAATACCTGGAACCGCCAGAATTGCAAGAACATCAACCAGAGGAGCAAACTTTAACTCTGCGAAAACGTGTGGGGAAAGCCATTGGCAAGTTCTTTAACAATGGTGAGCATTTACTGCTAATGGATCCCACACACATAGCCGAACTGCCCAAGGAATTCCTAGAATATTACGTACATCCGTCAGACTTACGCAGATGTGTCGAACTGGGTATGTTAACCGAAGAGCAGAAGAAAAATATAAGTTCTCATGCATACACTTACTGCTACCATCACTGGGGATTCGAGTCGACAACATATGATTGCGACACTATTGATGGTCCTCCACCACTACAGAAAGACTGCCAGTTTTGTAAAACAGGAAAAGATTAAACCTTTTAATATATTCTCATTATTTGTTTATAGGTTAAATATGTTTAGCGTTATAGTAAATGCATGCTTACTATTTATACAAATTGTAGTTATTGTTTTAATTATATTGGCGTAAAAATATAAATTCAACAGTTTTTTATTTTCCTTCAAAACTTAGAACGTATTCTGGTAAACACGTAGAAGGAGAAAAAACATTAATTCTGCAACATCTGTGTACTATTGCATCAGCTTTTCCAGAACATTCTTCCATTGCGCAACAATGAGCAACACGCGCACGTTTTAAGCCCCGGCGCAGGCGCCTGAGCCACAACCAAAGGCCCCAAAGACCCAGAGGCCCTTCTTCAGCAGCCTCTGCTCATTGCCGAAGAACTGGGTGGACTGACCTGAGGAATAGCCCCGGCGCATGCGCCTGGACGCTGCTGAACACCACTTCTTCTGCAATGACCAGACGCTGCTGAAGACATGCCCACTTCTTCGGCAATGACCTTCAAAGACACCAGAGGCTGCTGCAGATGCCGCTGCTGAAGACACTTCTTCGGATGCCTCAACGACTCCTTCAGCAGCCTCTGGTCTCTTTCAAGGTCACTGCCGAAGAAGTCGATGGCACCTCGAGAACTCGATGGCGCTATGTGCTCCGAACGGGTTCGTATCCAGTATTCTCATTTTCTAACTACTCTTCTAAGAAAATTATGTGAAGGAAAGTATTTCGAGAAATTAAATTGTCATAATGAAGTTTCAATAGTAAGTTTAATGTGTTTATTTGTTGGTTTATAAGAAATAGATTTGTTACTCTAACGTGAAATTGGCAAATATTGAATGTTATTAGTGTCTCTTTTCAAAATTAATTTGTTGACGATTATGGAAAATGAATTTGTTAACAAGTGAATCTTTCACGGCCAGTTCATGACGTGATTGGACAGTTGTGCGTCTTATTAGCGAGAAATTTGGGTGATTTAGGATAAGTATACAGCTTGTCCTATACCGTGTGACAAACTTCCATGTGTACATGGGGAAATAACATGGGCAATTACATTTTTGGGGATTCCTGCTCCCCATGTGTAGTTACAGTGGTGGTAAAGGTAGCAATCGAAAGACTATTTTTTTCTGCGTATGAGGATATCAAAAACTCTGCAATTTTCCAATTTATTAAAGCATTAAAAGCAAAAATTACACTAATAATTTTCAAATTAAAACACGGATATTCATCAGATTACCTATGACAATTTAATAATTTATTCTAATCAAAGACTCCCTTGATTCTAATTTCTAATTCGTCTGAACTGTCAACATTATTTATCGACAATTTAAAATTTGGGTTTCAAAATGAACAAAAATATTTATTCAGTTGAAGAAAAGGTTTTCATTGTGAAAACATTTTACGGCGGCAATAGTCTGCGGGTAGTCCGTGACTTATTTTCTGTAAAATTCAATAACAGTTCTATTCGGCCTGATAACTGCTAGTCCAACATCTAGTTTAAGGTCTATTGCCCTAGAATGTAATGTTTCAAGAGAAACTGTCCGTAACATATTAAAAAAACACAAATATCATCCCTTTAAATTCCAATGTCACCAAGAGTTACTTCTTTTGACGAAGAATCAAGGCAAACTTTCTGTGAAGAAATGCAAGAACGGGCTAATCGGGATCGCAGCTTCCTCTCATCAATTTGTTTTACCGATGAGTGTACCTTCACTTTAAATCAAGAGCCAAATTCACAAAACGTTAGGCATTGGGTACAGGAAAATCCCAGAATAAATCTAGCCACTACAACGCAATACCCTCAAAAAATCAATATTTGGGCAGGCATTTTTAATAATCGCATTATAGGACCATTTGAAATACAGGGAAATTTAAATTCAGAAGCTTATTTAGATCTTTTAATTAACCATATTGGCCCTGCATTAGAAGAAGTTGCACATGCGAATCGGGAGGTCTGGTTTCAACATGACGGATGCCCAGCACATTTTGGAGCACAAGTGAGGGAATTATTAAATGAAATATTTCCAGAGAGCTGGATTGGTCGAGGTGGAGCTATAAACTGGCCAGCTAGATCTCCCGATTTGGCACCATGTGACTTTCTCCTCTGGTGTCATTTAAAAAATAAGATTTATAAAACTCGTCACCCAAATATTGATTCTTTAAGGAATGCTATTTTTGCGGAATGCAACTTAATAAACGATCGGCAACTTGCGAATGTGAGAAATTCTTTCTATAATAGGCTGGGATACTGTCTGATACAGAATGGGGGTTTATTTGAGTATTTGTTATAGTTATTTTTTCTTTTTTTTATGTTACTTTAATTTCATTGTATATTAATACGTTTTTGTCCTTACCTAGATATGAAATAAATAAGTATTAAATTGCCAGATTACAAAATTCATTAGAGCAAAATAAACAAATGTTGCCGCTTGTTGAATTTTTCATAATTGCAGTAAAATTAAAGTAATTTAATTTTTATTATTTCATTTTACTGCTTTAACATTTTCCCAGAAACTTTTTAATAGGTTAGACGACACCTACAATTTACCCTAAACTATGGACCAGCATTCACCAACGAAACATCCACACCAGTAATGAATTAATTGCCAACTATAGGTAATGACAATAATAATGTGCATGAGAATTATCTAAAGAAAAAAAACAAGTTTATGTATTAGTAAAAATTAACTTCTTTCGATGAAAGATTCCCAGCCTTCAAATTTCTTACTAAATTATTTGTTGTTAAACCGAAGGAATATGACCGTTATTGAATTTGACAGAAAATAAGGCACGGACTACGCGCAAACTATTGCCGCCGTAAAATATTTTCACAATGAAAACCTTTTCTTGAATTGAATAAAAATATTTTTGTTCATTTTTCAATGTTGACAGTTCAGAAAATCCTTAAAAATCGAAGACGTCCGTGATTAGAATAAATTAAGTTGTCATGGATAATCTGATAAATTTCTGTGTTTTAGTTAGAAAATTATTAATGTAATTTTTGCTTTTAATGCTATAATAAATTGGAAAGTTGCAGAGTTTTTGATACCCTCATACGCAGAAAAAAATAATCTTTCGATTGCTACCTTTACCACCACTGTAACTACACATGGGGAGCAGGAATCCCCAAAAATGTAATTGCCCATGTTATTTCCCCATGTACACATGGAAGTTTGTCACACGGTATGTAAGCCATTTATATTATTGTACAACTCCCCTACATTTACACGAGACAAGCTATATACTTGAAAATAAGCATAGAATTGAGCAAAATGATATCCAAGGACAAAAGACCGCGCACGTTCGAAACCGCAATTGAATAATGTTTCCTATTGCGCTACCGAGAGGAAGTTACACTCTAGGGCAGAAGTACTGATCTGCTGACGGGGGCATTTAAAAATTAAAAGTGAGACACTGATCGTTTATTTTTTTCACTTTAATTCTATGCAAATTACGCTTAAAGTGTCCCGTGACTCGCAGGACCGGATTTTGCGTCATCCTCCAGTTTTCTTGGTTACTATTTGTTACGATTCTTGACTGGTGGTCACTAGAGTACCCCATTTTCCGATAAAATTGCTTTGCTTCGTTGCACAGGGTGTTCGAAATTGCTTGTTAGTATGGTAGTGGAGTAAATCCAGGCCGCTAACTCGCTTATTTCTCGAAAAAAAAAAATTTCAACGTAGAACCAAATAAAATCTATGTGGTTGTGTTCCTTGTATTATTTTCCATATGAATCTTTGGTTTACGACATTTCCGGCCTGTGCAGAACTTTTTTATTTTCGAAAAATGTAAAATTTTGCATATGTATGAAACAGTTGGTTTTTAAAACACAACAGGCCATATCTCAGTAAATATTTGAGATATCGACTTGATTTTTTTTTTAATTAAAGTAGAAACATGAACGCTTCAAACAGTATTAAAATATTTTAAAATATCACAATATTTTTTGCGGAAAATAATTAGAAACTTCATTTTACTTCGCTTGTGCATTATAAATTTCGACATGCGACAAACTTTTTTATTTTTGAAAATATGTCTGTATATGCTGCGAATGAAATGAAGAGAAAGGTTGTAAAAAGTTTTTGGAGAAAGAATTATTGATCTATGAGTCATAGTTTTGAAGTTATGATTTTTTGTCAGACGCGGCCTAATGAGCGGACGGGTCGTGGTAATGCACCATCAGGGTAACGCGTAGCGGACCGATAGTCGGCTACGGATAACGACGCATAAATGAGTTAAAACATGAAAAGAACTTAGTTTATTTTTATTCCTATTTTATAGAATATTGAGTGTCAGATTCAGCATCTGATTCTTCCTCTTCTAATTTTACTGCAGTATTAACACAATTCTTGCACTTCTAGTCTATAGAATATTTTAAACTTTATTTTGCGCAGTTACATCTATTACTATTACAGTTTTTATCTGAACACAAAAGTGATAAAGGCTATCTCACAGAAGATGGAGGTATGGGGTCGTGATTACTAAATAAGGGTTCCCAGGGGCCTTTCTGGAATGTCCATCCGTATTTTTCTGGGCTTTCGAAGTGGATGTTGTTAATGTGACTAGAATACCATGTTTTGAATTGGTACATACATCTAAAGTGGGAAAAAATCAAATGCGATTATAATGTATAACAAGATACGAATTCGAATACAAACCTTTGCAAGTGCAATTTAAAAGCATCGTCTGTAGGCGGGTTTTCAGACTCTGGTCTATTCGTGTTTTTGGCCAAAAGAATCTTAGTTCATTTAATGCTCTGACGTCTTTTTGTTTATTCTTGTATAAATTAATATAAAACTTACACAACTGCAATCATATGTGCGTTCAAATGGCAGATTTAGTAAGTCCATCATACCCTTAAGGTTGTCGGCGTTTTTAAGTAATACATCAAGAGCGGATTTCTTCCCAATTTTGTAAAACGCATTGGTAGTATCACACCCAGTGAAACAGTGTACTTCCAATAAACATTGCGATACAGTTTTGTCAATTTTGTTTATAATCTTGTACCATTATAGGTAATACGTGTGCTTTTGGTATGGCCTAATTGCATAATAAGCAAAATAAGCACGTCCATATCTACAGATTTCAACAAAATATTTTTACTATAGGTACATTCTTATAATGCATATAAAATTATGCATACCATTACATTCCCTTTTTAACAATCAGGACGAGGCAGATAGGCGCATAATTTTACGTGTATTGTAGGAATGTATCTACAGTAAAACTATTTTGATCAAATCTGTAGATACGAACGTGCTTATTTTGTTCATACACTACTGTAGTAAGGTACCTGAATTATATAATTGTAATCTCTTTCTGCGGTTAGGCCAAAAACAAACACGTATTATAATGGTAAAATATATTATACAAAAATTGGCAAAACTGTATCGCAATGTTTATTTGGCAATACACTGTCTCACTGGGTGTGATACTACCAGTGCGTTTACAAAATTGGGAAGAAAACCGCCCTTCCGCTCTTGATGTATTACTTAAAAACGCCGACAACCTGAAGGATATGATGGACTTGCCAAATCAGCCATTTGAACGCGCATATGAGATTGCAGTTGCATTTATACAAAAATAAACAAAAAGACGTGAGAACATTAAACGAATTACGACTTTTTTTGACTAACACACGAATCGGCCTGCGTCTGAAATCCTGACTACAGACGATGATTGTAAATTGTATTTGCAAAGGTTTGTATTCGAATTCATATCTTATTATACATTTAATCGCATTTGATTTTTCCCGGTTTAGATGTATGTACCAATTAAAAACATGGTATTCTAGTCACATTAACAACATTAACTTCGTAAGCCTAGAAAAATACGGCTGGACATTTCAGAAAGACCACTGGAAACCCTTATTTAGTAACCAGGACCCCATACCTCCATCTGTGAGACAACCTTTATCACTTTTGTGTCCAGATAAAAACTGTAATAGTAATAGATGTAACTGTGCAAAAGAAGGTTTAAAATATTCTATAGACTGGAAGTGCAAGAATTCTGTTAATACTGCAGTAAAATTAGAAGAGGAAGAATCAGATGCTGAATCTGACACTCAATATTGATTGTATAAAATAGAAATAAAAATAAACTAAGTTCTTTTCATGTTTTAACTCATTTATGCGTCGTTATCCGTAGCCGACTATCGGTCTGCTACGCGTTACCCTGATGGTGCATTGCCACGACCCGCCCGCTCATTAGGCCGCGCCTGACAAAAAAATCATAACTTCAAAACTATGACTCATAGGTCAATAATTCTTTCTCCAAAAACTTTTTACAACCTTTCTCTTCATTTCATTCGCAGCATTTACAGACATATTTTCAAAAATAAAAAAGTTTGTCGCATGTCGAAATTTATAATGCACAAGCGAAGTAAAATGAAGTTTCTAATTATTTTCCGCAAAAAATATTGTGATATTTTAAAATATTTTAGTACTGTTTGAGGCGTTCATGTTTCTACTTTAATTTAAAAAAAAATTCAAGTCGATATCTCAAATATTTACTGAGATATGGCGTGTTGTGTTTTAAAAACCAACTGTTTCATACATATGCAAAATTTTACATTTTTCGAAAATAAAAAAGTTCTGCACAGACCAGAAATGTCGTAAACCAAAGATTCATATGGAAAATAATACAAGGAACACAACCATATAGATTTTACTTGGTTCTACGCCAAAAAAAATTTTCGTCACAATTGAAGGTTGATTTTACTGGACTATATTTGTTACGATTCTTGACTGGTGGTCCCTAGAGTACCCCATTTTCCGATAAAATTGCTTTGCTTCGTTGCACAGGGTGTTCGAAATTGCTTGTTAGTATGGTGCAAATCGGTAACTCATAATTGACGAATTCTTTTAATCTTTCAAAAATACTTTTATGAGGCTGTCGTCTTTCTGGATAGCACACTATTAATACTCCACAGTCCACACAGGCCGACATATTTTGTGTCATAATTTTTTTTTTCGTGGTCTAATGTGAGGATATGCTGGTCTAATAGTAACGAAATTAGCGATGGTACTCATTCTGTTATTATGTTTAGTACACTTTAATGAATGAAATACAGCACGCTATGTAGTTCAAATTCTATATCAACTAAAACACGAAAACAGTTTAAAAATAAAACTGGTTAAATTTAAGCGTCCGAGTTTTTACAAATTTGCAAGAATTTAAACTGGTCAAATTTAGCTGGTATCGCGTGCTCTAATTACTTAATTAAACCGTCCCTTATCATTTATTATAATCAGCAAGCGAAAAAATCAATCATCATCATAAGGTTCTCACTCCGAAGACTGGTTGGACGCGTACCTCCATTCTTTTCTATCCTGACCTAACCTACGCATTTCCCTAAAAGTAGAACATCCTACATCCCTAACTATTTGAGAGCAGTAGTCTAATCTAGGCCTACCCCTACCTCTTTTTATTCCTATCTCTGACTCTAGTATGTCACGAACTATTCCTTCGTGTCTTAGAAGGTGTCCTACCATCCTATCTCTCCTACTCTTTATTGTTTTCCATACCTTTCGCCTTTCCCCAACTCTTTCTAATACTTCCCTATTGCTAACCTTATCTATCCACGGTATCTTCATCATGCGTCTGTAACACCACAGTTCAAACGCTTCTACTCTTTTTCTATCCGCTTCTCCTATTGTCCAAGTTTCGCACCCGTATAATGCCGTACTCCATACATACGACGTTAAGAGTCTCTTCCTAGTCTCTATATTAACCGTTCTCGAGCATAACAGTTGTTTCTTTTTGTTAAACGCAACTCGGCCCTGCGCCATTCTTTGTTTTATATCTTTAGTGCTCCTACCGTCTTGAGTTATTTTACTTCCTAAGCAGCAGAAATCCGCGACCTCCTCTATCTTCTCATTTCCAATTTGTATTTCCATTTTAGTTCTATTTTCACATCCCCTACATACCAAAATTTTAGTTTTCTTTTTATTGATTTTCATGCCGAAGCCCTGTGTCAAAACTGCTTCCATTTCATTCAAAGCCGCTCCTAATTCTTCTTTGCTAGATGCTAACACTGCTATATCATCCGCAAATCTGAGCATGTTAATAGTTTGGCCCTGTACATTGATCCCTGAGGCTGTTCTTTCCTTAACAATATTAATCGCATCTTCGATATATAAGTTGAAAACTAAAGGTGACAATGCACATCCTTGTCTCACTCCCTTCCGGATATCTACTTCCCTTTGTTCCTGCTCACATTCTATAACTGCCTTTTGCTCTTTGTAGAGATTATGTATTATTCTTCTGTCCCTGTATTTCATCCCTACCTTTCTCAGCACTTCGAACATCTTCCCCCATTTTACGTTGTCGAAGGCTTTTTCTAAATCTACAAATCCTATATAGACGCTCTTTCTCTTTTCTATCGTTTTTTCTATAATTACTCGTAAAGCTAGAATGGCCTCGCGCGTTCCTCTATTTCGTCTAAATCCGAACTGATCTTCTCCTAATATTTCTTCCGCCTTTTTCTCCATCCTTCTTTGCACAATTCTAGTTAAAATTTTTGACGCATGGGAAGTTAAACTGATAGTTCTAAAATTTTCGCATCTATCCGCGCCTTTTCTTTTTGGCAAAGCTACTATGATGTTCCGTTTGCAATCTTCTGGAATCTCGCCTGTCAGGTATATGCGACTAACTAGTTTAAATAAACGATCTATTACCTCTTGACCTGCGCACTTTAAGATTTCTGCCTGCAAGCCATCTATACCTGGTGCTTTATTATTCCTTAAACTTTTTAGTGCTATCTCAAACTCTTCTCTCATTATAGGACTCCCTAGATTATCCCCCTCTACACTGCTTTCGCTTTCTAATATATCTTGCACTTCCTGTCCCGCATATAAGTTTCCTAAATATTCTTTCCACCTATCTGCCTTCTCCCTGCTTCCGATTAGGATATCTCCTGCCTCATTTCTAATGTTTTTGGTACTAGATCCAATTTCTCTAAAATTTCTCCTAATTATTTTATATGCTTCATCAGTCTTTCCTACTTCGAATTTATCTTCCACTTCTTTGCATTTATTATCGATCCATTGCTCTTTCGCTTTCCTACATTCCCGAATAATTTCCCACTTGATCGCCTTATATCTTTGTTTCCCTGTTTCATCTAACCTATTTTTATATTTTCGCCTTTCCTCTATTAGACTCACAATATGTTTTGTTATCCAGGGTTTCCTACTTTCATTCTGTTTATGACCCAAAATATCCCTAGCTGAGGAAACTAAACTATTTTTAATGCAATTCCATTCTGCCTCTATGTCCCTAACAATATTTCCACCCGTGCCCTTTAGTGCTTCGTTTGTCTTTTTCTCGAACTTATTGCGCATATCATCATCTTTTAGTTTCTCTGGGTCAAGATACCTTCTTCCGCTTCTTTTTTTCAAAATCTTAAATTTAAGATTGGCTTTCATAACGACTATGTTGTGATCACTATCTATATCTGCTCCTGGATAACTTCTACAATCCCTAACTTGATTTCTAAATCTTTGCCTAACGAGAATGTAATCTATTTGATATCTCCCTAAGTCTCCTGGCATCTTCCACGTATAGCATCTCCTAACATGATGGTGAAATAGAGTGTTCGCGACCGTTAAGTTATGTTTATCGCAGAACTCTATCAGTCTAACTCCCCTATCGTTCCTATTGCCTAATCCAAAGGGGCCAACTATTCCGCCCTCTCGCCCTGTGCCTACGACTGCATTGAAATCTCCTGTAATTATTAAATTTTCGTGCCCTCTCACAAAATCTAGCACATATTCAATATCACTATAAACTGCCTCTACGGCCTCATCACTGTAGTTAGAAGTGGGCATATATACCTGTATTATTACTGTTTTTACAGGTTTCGAATCTAACCTAACCATAACTACCCTGTCACTTTGCTGTAAGAAATTTTCTACACTCTGTCCTACTTTTTTCCGCATAACAATTCCTACTCCCGAATTTCCTCCTACAGATCCTGTGTGTATTACTCTAAAATCTCCGCTCCAGAAGTCTCCAGCTTCTGGCCATCGCACTTCACTGATACCTACTACGTCTAATGCTAACCTATCCATCTCAATTTTCAAATTCTCTAACTTCCCTACTTGTTTCATGCTTCTAACATTCCACGCTCCGACTCGTGAGATGTTACACTTATCATTTCTGATGACTCCCCCTGAAGCAGTCCCCGCCCGGAGATCCGAATGTGGGACTATTTTACCTCCGGAATATTTTACTCCAGAAGGTGCCATCATCATAAATTAAAGTACGCTGTACTAGGGATAAAATAATGTGGTGGTTTCCCGTTGCCTTCCACATCGCAGTAGTGTGTATCACAGTGCCATACCGACCCTCACGATCTCTGCCATCTCCAATATGGTTAAACCTATGGTTCGGCTCTTTATATCATTGAAGCGCGCAAGCCATCCCACCCGTCCCAGTATTACTAGAACTGCGTCAAGGTACAAGTCCTTTGGGATAGAAAAAATCAATACGGCTGTAAATATCTAAAAAAAAGTCCGGGTCAAGGCAAGTTCTCCTTTTCGAGTTTTTGTGGTACGTTATTATCGATAGATCAGAAAATTCTGAAAATAGAAATTAGTAGAAGTACCCGCTTCACGTCATCGTAGTCATTATAGAGTATTATTGTATCTATTTGACGCAATGAACTTTTTAGGTACTTGTAGATTTCGCGGTTTGTCGATTAAAATATCAAAGAGAATACAGAGTCACTCTTTAATCTCATGTCTATAAGGTATTGAAAAAAAGTTTAGACAAATGCATAAATTCTGGAAAAATACCTGGAAATTTTGCATGAAACTACGTAGAAGACTTTTTTGCACGGTATGTCGCGTTATAGTTGATGAAACATCTCGATTTGGTCTATTTATAAGACTTTGGCACCGCATTTCGTGGCTCCGGAGTTTCTCGTACCTATACGCTATATTCACTTGGAAAATAAATTGAGAACATTGAAGAATTTTCTTTCCAAAATCGCAATTGCAAACGATAAATTGTTTTACCATTGCAAATCGTATGACGGCTTTCGCCCATTAGCATTGCATTTTGTTTGTCTTGTATTGTTTTTGTTTGTCTGAATTTTGTGCATGCTTGACTGTTTGTTTAGCGGTAGTTTGGCTATTTTTACAGCACGGCCGCTCTGATTCGTATCGTGTGGCCACTTTTCCGACGACCATAGACGACAACAAGACAGCTGATGGCAGACCTAAGGTACGTTCTTAAGTATTTTTATACAGGTTGCTCCAGTTATTGCGTTCGTTTTTCAAACATTAGCTGCCATATTGCCATTCATTTTTGGGTAGTTTCGTTTCTGATGTTTTGACCTTTGCATGACGAAGTTTAGTATATCATCACATTGAATGTTCATAAATATCGTGGAGAAGAGTATTTTTGATAGGTTGTCATTTTGAATTGAAGGGATGAAGTGTGGCTCATAACTGATGGACTGTATTAGTTATAAAATTAGTTATGCATGTGCTTATAATCTAACATTCTCTCCAGCCGTTGAGTAATCGTAATTCGACGTCAAATTTGAAGAATCAGATAAGCTATGATAACATTGTCTGGAGACGATAAATTTTGCAGAAATTAACAGACTAGGAAAATTCCGGTTAGTGTGCAGGAAATTATAATTTGCCACAGTTCGACGGTTTTGTTTAAAAAAGGTTGTGTGGGAGTCCGCCATATACTCGTATATCCTTATTAAAATATTGTGACCCTGTTTTTTAATACTCTAAATAAGTGTGATAATAGTGCACATTATGGTACCTTTTTATTTTGTTTTACCACTACTGGCTGTCATCTTTTTCCCTTCTTAAATTACATACTCAATAAGTTAACCCCAAACGCCGAAAGACAGTGACACAGTCATGGAATTCTTTAATTTTGTGATTTATTATGAAAGATCTCCCAATAATTTGGATATAGCTTTTGGCGTGCGGGGTTAACTTATTAAGAATTCATGGTGGATGATCCAAAGTTCTTGATCCATCCACTGTGTCTTCTATTAATTTAATATTGATGTCCCTTTCAGTCCCGCAGGAAGCCGGTCACGAAAAAGCAAAAAAAGAGTGACGACTTGGACGATTTAAAACAAGAATTGGATATCGACTACCACAAGATCTCCTTAGAAGAATTGTACCAGAGATTTAGTACGCATCCCGAAAATGTAAGTCCAAACATCATGTTTTGCAACTAACAGTTCTTGTTACGTTTTCAAAACATGGTTGTTTTCTTTGTTTAGGGACTCAGTCACGCGAAGGCGAAAGAGAACCTCGAGAGGGACGGACCAAACGCGCTCACGCCCCCGAAGACCACCCCCGAATGGGTGAAATTTTGCAAAAATCTCTTTGGAGGTTTCGCTCTGTTGTTGTGGATAGGTGCCATACTTTGCTTCATCGCGTACGGTATCTTGGCGAGCACCGTGGAGGAACCCGCTGACGACAACCTTTACCTTGGCATCGTGTTAGCTGCCGTTGTTATAGTTACAGGTTGGTTTTCGGGGGTCTGGAAATCGATTTTTCTCTAACATGTTTCTCCCAGGTATATTTTCGTATTACCAAGAAAGTAAGAGTTCGAAGATCATGGAGTCCTTCAAAAACATGGTGCCCCAGTTCGCGACGGTACTTAGGGAAGGTGAAAAGTTAACCCTTCGAGCCGAAGACCTCGTTTTAGGGGACGTGGTCGAAGTGAAATTCGGCGATCGTATTCCGGCAGATGTACGCATTATTTTCTCCCAAGGTTTCAAAGTGGACAATTCATCTCTCACCGGGGAATCTGAGCCTCAAAGTCGAAGTCCCGAATTCACCCATGAGAATCCTTTGGAGACCAAGAATCTGGCGTTCTTCTCCACGAACGCCGTGGAGGGTACCGCTAAAGGGGTTGTGATCGCTTGCGGTGATAATACTGTGATGGGTCGCATCGCTGGTTTAGCGTCTGGGTTGGATACGGGAGAAACCCCGATCGCCAAAGAAATCCACCACTTCATCCATCTGATTACCGGCGTGGCCGTTTTCTTGGGAGTCACGTTCTTCATCATAGCCTTCATCTTGGGCTACCACTGGTTGGATGCTGTGATCTTTTTGATCGGTATAATCGTAGCTAACGTCCCGGAAGGTCTCTTAGCTACAGTAACAGTATGCTTAACCTTAACCGCTAAGAGAATGGCGTCCAAGAACTGCTTGGTCAAAAACCTGGAGGCTGTCGAAACCTTGGGCTCGACCAGCACCATTTGCTCAGACAAAACCGGTACTTTAACTCAGAACAGGATGACGGTTGCTCATATGTGGTTCGACAACCAAATCATCGAGGCGGACACGACTGAAGATCAATCAGGCGTTCAGTACGACCGCACCAGTCCCGGATTCAAAGCTCTGTCCCGGATTGCTACTCTGTGTAACCGCGCCGAATTCAAGGGTGGTCAAGAAAATGTGCCCGTGCTAAAACGAGAAGTTAACGGCGATGCTTCCGAGGCAGCTCTGCTCAAGTGCATGGAACTCGCCCTGGGCGACGTGATGAGTATCAGACGGAAAAACCCCAAGATTTGCGAAGTCCCCTTCAACTCTACCAACAAATATCAAGTTTCTATTCACGAAAATGAGGATCCTAACGACCCCAGGTACATCGTGGTCATGAAGGGAGCTCCCGAGAGGATTTTGGAGAGGTGCAGCACCATCTTCATATGCGGAAAGGAAAAGGTAAGGCATTCTGCTCGTCGACGATGACAATCAACCGAAAAATTCCTCAGGTGTTGGACGAAGAAATGAAAGAAGCGTTCAACAACGCCTACCTGGAACTCGGTGGTCTCGGTGAACGAGTCCTCGGTTTCTGCGACTTCCTCCTGCCCACGGACAAATTCCCACTGGGCTACAAGTTCAACTCCGATGACCCCAATTTCCCGCTGGAAGGTCTCCGATTCGTCGGGCTCATGTCCATGATTGACCCGCCGAGGGCCGCCGTACCGGACGCCGTGGCCAAATGCAGAAGCGCCGGCATCAAAGTGATCATGGTGACCGGTGACCATCCGATCACCGCCAAAGCCATCGCCAAGTCCGTGGGAATCATCAGCGAAGGAAACGAGACCGTCGAAGACATCGCGCAGAGACTCAACATTCCCGTGTCCGAGGTCAACCCGAGAGAAGCCAAGGCCGCCGTCGTTCACGGTTCCGACTTGAGAGAACTGAGTTCCGATCAGCTGGACGAAATCTTGAGATACCACACGGAAATTGTGTTCGCCAGGACTTCGCCCCAGCAGAAGCTGATCATCGTGGAGGGCTGCCAGAGGATGGGCGCCATCGTGGCCGTAACTGGTGAGTAGGTAATAGTTTTTGAATTTCAGCTTCAGTAAGTTGCGTCATTAGGTGATGGTGTAAATGACTCTCCTGCACTGAAGAAGGCAGACATCGGAGTTGCCATGGGCATCGCGGGTTCCGACGTGTCCAAACAAGCTGCCGATATGATCCTGCTCGACGATAATTTCGCGTCCATCGTCACCGGCGTGGAGGAAGGTCGTCTGATCTTCGACAATTTGAAGAAATCCATCGCTTACACCTTAACCTCCAACATTCCCGAAATTTCTCCATTCCTCGCCTTCATCCTATGCGACATTCCTTTGCCTCTTGGTACGGTAACCATTCTATGCATCGACTTGGGGACGGACATGGTGAGTTTTTGTGAAAGTACAAATTTATTCGTTTTCTTGTGTTTTTGATTCGGGTCTGCGAAGGCATCAAAACCAGGCGTGAAATTTAATTTTTTATTTTGTTCGGATAAGCTTTCTTGTAAAAAACGAAGAAATTCTGCAGTTTTATTTAATTTCCGGTAATGCTGGAAGTTAAATGTAATTTAGTCAACGGGTAGTTTTTTCTTGTGTTAAATCCGGGAGTTTTGGGTCAGGTAGTTTAGCGATAAAGCCATTAAAATTCCCCCATCACTGTTCAACAGGGTTAACGGATTTGAGACCTGCTTCCCATAATCCTCCAAAGTGTGGTGTCGAAGGGGGATAAATGTCCATGAGGTTTTCTACGTTTTTACAGCATTTTGGTTGAACTTTGTTCGAGTGACATACGTGACTCATCCAAAAAATCGAAACTCGTCGATTTAAGGCAAAGAAAACATGATTTTTCTGTCTGTTGACTGAATGAATTGTTTTTTCTTGTGTTAAATCCGGGAGTTTAGCTTCCTCAATAGTACGGAACAGACAATAAAGCTATTAAGTTCCTCCATCACTATTCAAGAGGGGTAACGGATTTGAGACTTGCTTCCCATAATCCTCCAAAGTTTGGTGTCGAAGGGGGATAAATGTCCATGAGGTTTTCTGCGTTTTTACAGCATTTTGCTTGAACTTTGTTCGAGTGACGTACGTGACTCATCCAAAATATCGAAACTCCTCGATTTAAGGCAAAGAAAACATGATTTTTTGGGTCAGGTAGTTTAGCTTCCTCAATACTACGGAACAGACAATAAAGCTATTAAGTTCCCCCATCACTGTTCAACAGGGTTAACGGATTTGAGACCTGCTTCCCATAATCCTCCAAAGTGTGGTGTCGAAGGGGGATAAATGTCCATGAGGTTTTCTGCGTTTTTACAGCATTTTGCTTGAACTTTGTTCGAGTGACGTACGTGACTCATCCAAAAAATCGAAACTCCTCGATTTAAGGCAAAGAAAACATGATTTTTCTGTCTGTTGACTGAATGAATTGTTTTTTCTTGTGTTAAATCCTGGAGTTTTGGGTCAGGTAGTTTAGCTTCCTCAATACTACGGAACAGACAATAAAGCTATTAAGTTCCTCCATCACTATTCAAGAGGGGTAACGTATTTGAGACCTGCTTCCCATAATCCTCCAAAGTGTGGTGTCGAAGGGGGATAAATGTCCATAAGGTTTTCTGCGTTTTTACAGCATTTTGCTTGGACTTTGTTCGAGTGATGTACGGGCCTCATCCAAAATATCGAAACTCCTCGATTTAAGGCAAAGAAAACATGATTTTTCTGTCTGTTGGCTGAGTGAATTGTTTTTTCTTGTGTTAAATCCGGGAGTTTTGGGTCAGGTAGTTTATCAATAAAGCTATTAAGTTCCCCCATCACTATTCAACAGGGGTCATGAATTTGAGCCTTGCTTCCCATAATCCTCCAAAGTGTGGTGTCGAAGGGGGATAAATGTCCATGAGGTTTTCTGAGTTTTTACAGCATTATGTTTGAACTTTGTTCGAGTGACGTACGTGACTCATCTAAAAAATCGAAACTCCTCGATTTGAGGCAAAGAAAACATGATTTTTCTGTCTGTTGACTGAACGAATTGCTTTTTCTTGTGTTAAATCCTAGAGTTTTGGGTCAGGTAGTTTAGCTTCCTCAATACTACGGAACAGACAATAAAGCTATTAAGTTCCCCCATCACTATTCAACAAGGGTAATTAATTTGAGACCTGCTTCCCATAATCCTCCAAAGTGTGGTGTCGAAGGGGGATAAATGTCCATAAGGTTTTCTGCGTTTTTACAGCATTTTGCTTGGACTTTGTTCGAGTGATGTACGTGCCTCGTCCAAAATATCGAAACTCCTCGATTTAAGGCAAAGAAAACATGATTTTTCTGTCTGTTGACTGAGTGAATTGTTTTTTCTTGTGTTAAATCCGGGAGTTTTGGGTCAGGTAGTTTATCAATAAAGCTATTGGGTTTCCCCATCACTATTCAACAGGGGTAATGAATTTGAGACTTGCTTCCCATAATCCTCCAAAGTGTGGTGTCGAAGGGGGATAAATGTCCATAAGGTCTTCTGCGTTTTTACAGCATTTTGCTTGAACTTTGTTCGCGTGACATACGTGACTCATCCAAAAAATCGAAACTCCTCGATTTAAGGCAAAGAAAACATGATTTTTCTGTCTGTTGACTGAACGAATTGCTTTTTCTTGTGTTAAATCCTGGAGTTTTGGGTCAGGTAGTTTAGCTTCCTCAATACTACGGAACAGACAATAAAGCTATTAAGTTCCTCCATCACTATTCAAGAGGGGTAACGGATTTGAGACCTGCTTCCCATAATCCTCCAAAGTGTGGTGTCGAAGGGGGATAAATGTCCATGAGGTTTTCTGCGTTTTTACAGCATTTTGCGTGAACTTTGTTCGAGTGACGTACGTGACTCATCCAAAAAATCGAAACTCCTCAATTTAAGGCAAAGAAAACATGATTTTTCGTTGACTGAATGAATTGTTTTTTCTTGTGTTAAATCCTGGAGTTTTGGGTCAGGTAGTTTAGCGTCCTCAATATTACGGAACAGGCAATAAAGCTATTAATTTCCCCCATTACTGTTCAACAGAGTTAACGGATTTGAGACCTGCTTCCCATAATCCTCCAAACTGTGGTGTCGAAGGGGGATAAATGTCCATGACTTGATTCTAGAGATACCAATTCTACTTTGGCTTTCAGGCTTCCGCATAAATATAGTATAGTGCAGACTAATGTCCTAATATTAATAAATAAATATTCCAAGAGAACGTATTTTTGAAACAAAGCCCTTTCTTGCCCTCTCGCACCAGACACACGCATTTTTTGGAAAAAAGATGATGTAAAAACAAGCAAAATATATCAAACCGCTGCGGGGTCAGAACTCGTCTAGCCGTAGAAGAACAAAATGGCAGTTCTGTACGATATCCGAACACCCACCGAGACCGTTGGCGTCACTAGCCGATAACGATATTCTTAAACGTCATTTTACCGACATAAGTAACGCGCACGCGCACGCGGATGGGGAAGCGTGAAAGCCAAAGTAGAATTGGTATCTCTAGATACAACTAATGTCCATGAGGTTTTCTGCGTTTTTATAGCATTTTGCTTGAACTTTGTTCGAGTGACGTGCGTGACTCATCCAAAAAATCGAAACTCCTCGATTTGAGGCAAAGAAAACATGATTTTTCTGTCTGTTGACTGAACGAATTGCTTTTTCTTGTGTTAAATCCGGGAGTTTTGGGTCAGGTAGTTTAGTTTCCTCAATACTACGGAACAGACAATAAAGCTATTAAGTTCCTCCATCACTATTCGAGAGGGGTAACGGATTTGAGACCTGCTTCCCATAATCCTCCAAAGTGTGGTGTCGAAGGGGGATAAATGTCCATGAGGTTTTCTGCGTTTTTACAGCATTTTGCGTGAACTTTGTTCGAGTGACGTACGTGACTCATCCAAAAAATCGAAACTCCTCAATTTAAGGCAAAGAAAACATGATTTTTCGTTGACTGAATGAATTGTTTTTTCTTGTGTTAAATCCTGGAGTTTTGGGTCAGGTAGTTTAGCGTCCTCAATATTACGGAACAGGCAATAAAGCTATTAATTTCCCCCATCACTGTTCAACAGAGTTAACAGATTTGAGACCTGCTTCCCATAATCCTCCAAACTGTGGTGTCGAAGGGGGATAAATGTCCATGAGGTTTTCTGCGTTTTTATAGCATTTTGCTTGAACTTTGTTCGAGTGACGTGCGTGACTCATCCAAAAAATCGAAACTCCTCGATTTGAGGCAAAGAAAACATGTTTTTTCTGTCTGTTGACTGAACGAATTGTGAAGTTTCTAGTGCGAAAAGAGTACTGTTTTCATATTAGTTAATTTCCGGTTATGCCGGAAGTTAAATATAATTTAGTCAACGGGTAGTTTTTTCTTGTGTTAAATCCGGGAGTTTTGGGTCAGGTCCTCAATACTACGAACAGACAATAAAGCTATTAAGTTTCCCCATCACTATTCAACAAGGGTTACGGATTTGAGACTTGCTTCCCATAGTCCTCCAAAGTGTGGTGTCGAAGGGGGATAAATGTCCATAAGGTTTTCTGCGTTTTTACAGCATTTTGCTTGGACTTTGTTTGAGTGATGTACGTGCCTCGTCCAAAAAATCAAAACTCCCTGATTTAAGGCGAAGAAAACATGTTTTTCTGTCCGTTGGCTGAACGAATTGTGGAGTTTCTAGCGCGAAAAGAGTACTGTTTTCATATTGAGGCATGTGATTTTTTGTTTTTGACGCTTAGGTGCCGGCAATATCGCTGGCGTACGAAAAAGCCGAGTCAGATATAATGAAACGACGGCCACGTGATCCTTATAACGATAAATTAGTAAACGAAAGGTACTGACCACGGCTAATGATTGCAATTACGCATGCCTATACTTCTTAATTTTTGAGAATATTTTGCACTCGGCTAGAACAGTTTTTTCTATTCTTATCACTTGATTCAGTCGGTAGTTTATATTGTTAATGCGAGAAAAGGTACGTCACATTATTATTATTATGTTCGAGAACAGTTTCGCTCTTTAGTAGATTTTCTTTACATCTCTTGATTACATGCGCTACCAAAAGCGAAATTTGACTTTGTAATGCTTTTTGTTGAAAATATTTCAGTTGCTTTGGCAGTTTTTGGTAGCGCGGTTTTCGCCTAGTTCTTCGCATACCATTCATTTATTTCCTAAGTAAAATAGTTACAGTCCATTTCTGATGAGAGTAAAATAGACTTGTACGATTTTTGCAGATCCGTTACTCTCATTTGAAATGGACTGTAGCCGCTGTTTCTTTTTTCTTTTGTTTTCTTTTTACCGATTTTTCCCCGACGATCTAGGTGCCTGCGATTTCTTTGGCTTACGAGTCGGCAGAGTCTGACATTATGAAGCGCCCGCCCAGAGATCCGTTCAATGATAAATTAGTAAACGATAGGTTAGGCTTATTTTTGATTTTATTTTTATGGGTTTTATTTTTTTTTTGTACTAACGGTTTTTTTTTGTTTGTAGTTGTTTTTGTTTTGTTTTGTACAGTGTGAACTGGTCTGATGCCTGGGGTATTAATATTTTTAACAAAATAATACTTTTTTTATATTGGATATAACCGATATTTGCATGATGGTAATAGTCGTTTGGTTTTATTTATTTTTTTTAGTTTAAAAAATGATATAACAAACGCTAACAACATAAGTAGTTTTTTAAGGTTTTAAGGTTATTTTTTGTATTAAAAAAACGAACAAAAAACACAACACACATTTTATATATTCCCTTTGGTTTCTCCCAAAGTCACACGTAGTCTTCCCTTTGCTTAGCACCGCTTACTTTGACTTAGTCTAGTCTACGACGTTTTTTTTGGTCATAGTTGCTTTTTTGTTGTTTTATTGAGCATTTTGCTATTAGAATTCTGCTGCTGAGTGCAGGAAGACATCATGCACTGCTCAAAATTGTCTAAGGAACACAAATTTGTCTAAAATTGAAAGTTAAAGGACATAATAGCGCACAAACCTCGCCTATTAATTACTTTCCACTGCTTTTTTGACTGTATAATGCAGATTATTAGACGGTGGTCAAACGATTGCATTTCCAATACTTGGTTTGAGAGGAATCATAACGTTCAAGGAGGTCAATGACCTAATAGGCAGAGGGTTATCCACTCAAGACAAAAGAGCCAAATTTCAACCGGAAGTATCAAATTTCACAGGCAGGTGTCGAATTTCAATCGGAAGTATCAAATTGCACAGACAGGTGTTCAATTTCAACAAGGAGGTGTCAAATTTCGGGGATACGATTTCTGATGGTTTGGTCAGAAACAATAGTTTTGTTCCCTAGACAATTTTGAGCGGTGCACTAGTCGACACGAGCGAGTCTGAAACCGAAGACTTAGGCGGTCAAGGTTCGAGTGCTGGCATGTAAGTGTTGGCCCCCCTCTCTGCGTTTTGTTTCTCCCCCGCCTCGCCCAGTTGTCACGTTCCGTTTTTTTTTTTGTTTCCGTTTTTGTGTTGATGTGTATTTGTTTGGCTGAACTCAGGTCCCCGCCATTTCCCTGGCATACGAGGAGGCAGAGTCAGATATCATGAAGCGACGGCCTCGAAATCCTTTCACAGATAAGCTGGTCAACGAGAGGTAAAGAGGGCGCTGACGCCGACACATAATTTCTTATGTATATTTTGGTTTAATTTGATTTTTTGAATGACGACGTTGGGGCGGCCGAACGCAGCCGCAAACGCCAACTTCTGCTCTCCTTTACTCCCCCCGCAAGAAATTTAACCTCGGCTCTCTGTCTCTCTCACTTTACCGATTGCTCTTTTTTCTTTTCTTGGTGTTTGTCGTAAAATTGCCGTTGTGTTTGTTTATTTCGTACAGCTGTATGATTTTCGCTGCAAAATTGTATCACCTAAAATGCGACCTATGATTTGCAAAATTACTAGGCAAATTATTGCCTATTATTACTGGGAATCACACGCTTGTACTTAAATGTTCAATTTGATTTAAAAAAAGTGAACAAACACAACGTAACCAAAAAAAAATGAGGTAAGTCGCTGTACAGAAAAATCTGCACTCTTCGATCATTTCCGTACCATCCCCCCCGCTTTTCAACCCTTGAACCGTCCCCTCCCAGTGACAGTTTTCTCTTTCTGATATACACCAAAATACTCGACTCAAAAAGAAAGTTTTTTAAAGACGCAAATTCTTGCATGGTGTAAATTGTTTTCCTCACTATTACTAATTTGTGTGTTGCGCCGGCGCTACTGTATAGGTGCCTGCTATTTCTCTGGCTTATGAGGCCCCAGAGTCGGACATAATGAAACGCCAGCCTCGCGACCCCTATAGGGACAACCTGGTTAACCGAAGGTGGGTCGCAGCAGGGCGGTGTCGTTATTTTTTATTGCACCACAGCAACCTGTTTTCGGAGCCCTCGGAACGAACAAATCTTCCACATTTCTGTGTTATTAGTACGTTACCAGTAGCCCGGAAAGCGGAAGTACCGAGTTCGAGTCCCGACGGCGTAACAATTTTTTTACGCAATCTTCTGTTTGCGGAGGGAAATGTGGAAGTTTTGAGGGGGTGGCCGAGTTCGTGATGTGGTGTAATACACTTTTTAGATGCACTTTAGTTTCTACTGAGAAGTTTCCTGCAAGTGGAGTGCTCAAAAGTCTGTGTGCGCGATGTTGTGCTCTTGTTTTTTTGCTTACGTTGTGGGATGTTTACGGAAAATACGAATTTCGTTAATTTTTTTCTTCAAATATCTGTAGCACAATATTGCACTTTGCACTAAAGATGGGCGGACATTTTGAGCACTACAGATGTGTTTTAGCTGTGGTTTTTACACAGCATGTTGATTAGTAGCCTCATTTAGAGATAGACCTTAGTTTGTTGCGTTTTAAGCAACAATTTTTACTTATTTCTGATTAGATTAGCTCTTTCGTTTCTTTCTGGATTTTAATTTTTGTTTTGTTTCGGATATCGTGCTAACGAAATTTTTTACAATTCAAAAACACGCATGCCGACCCTTTCGTCTCTGATCCTTTTTACTCGACCTGGTATGCTTCTTTGAATGTTTCTGTGTTATTAGGATAGTTTTTAAATGCGATGGATCGAATTATTCGTAGCGTCACTAAATTAATAGATGGTGTAGTAGATGTGCTAAGTACGTTCTGGCTCAAATTGCCATGCATTTTCTTATGGACGTTGGACGTTTATTTTTTTTACATTACAACGATACTTTCTGGTCGGACGTCAATTATGCAACGATATCGGATCGATTTCGGTGAAAGTATACAACGACACTTCCTAGTGACGCTCTGGAGCCAGATATACAGCGCGCTCTTTCGGTTTCGGTATCGGTATCTGGTACGCTCTGTATATCTAGACTAATCGGTTCGTTACCTTTGTAACGATATAACGGGGTTGCATCTGGTCAGGTCGGGATCGTCGATAATACCCTTTGCTCAATAGTCGAAGAAGGGAGGGTTCGTTATTGCTTACTAAACGGTGAATTATAAAACATAAACAAATTAAAATGGTTTCTATTAATATAACTATTTACATTTACATGAAACGGATATTTACAGGAAAATATATACATGAAAAATAAATGAGAAATTCTAGTATTGAAATCAGGACGGTACTGTAAGCGGTTTCTCGAGTGAGTAGCGCACGAGATCTGGGCTAGAGGCCTAGCTCGTGGACTATTCCCTCGGGATCAGCTATCACTTGAATACGGGTAGTCTCGTCGTATGATTAACTGTTCCGGATACTTGCGGTTTCGTAATAGCACCTATAGCGCGACCGGTCGGGGTTTCAAGTCGGGGATGTACGTTAGAACACCAAGGGTGTAATCCCTTGCGAGACTGGTTTATTATTTGACGTGCACAAGCTTTATAACTGACGGGACCACCCCAGGGCATATGCAGATTATTGTAAGAACCATCCGCTGCACATCGACAAGGCTGTGTAATCCGCCGCAATGAATGCAAGCATGTCGGTTCTTACTTTCCTGCACCTGTACTGGTAAATGGACCTACCTAATTAAGTCAGCTACGCTTCCGCTACAAGTCAAGTAACTCCGGTCTTGTTAACTTAATTATTGGTAGCCCTTCGGCTTCGATAATTAAGTACTAGCGATGAAGACTTGAGTATTTATTCTTCGAGAATAAATCGGATACGGGAATGAACAGAAAATCACACGCCGTGAATTAAACTCATTCAAGCGGACTGTCGGTTAATATTTATCGGACGCGGGTGGAGAGAATTCTTCTTCGCAAACCGGTGAAGAAGATTCTTCTTGGACCTCTGCTGTGTGGCTTCCTTTATAGCCACCCGAATAGGTTCGGCGGTCAGGCTCGCTCTCCTACCATCGAAACGCGTGACGTGCCACTCCCACTCTTCTCGTGCTCTTGTTTATTTACAATCGTGACGTAGCGGCTTGCATTTCTCTCTTCATCTGGATATGCCACGGCTCTCGCTCCGTGACGCGGTTGTAATAGAGAAAACAATTATGAATGCTAATCCAAGTTTGTTGGATGTAACCAGCATTCCAATTATGCATTGTTACAACATTCTGGAGCATGCTGATGAACCTCCATAAAAAATGCATGGCAATTTGTGGCAGGGACTAGCATAGCTTCTCTACTTAGAATAAAATTTCGATTTAATATAGTTGACAAAATTATGTTTTTTATATATTTTTAAAATTCGATCCATCATGATGGGATGACAAAATTGATGGTTTATACGGGGGTGGCTCTAAAAAGATTTTGTCAACCTATCGAAATTTGCACTAAAAAAAAACTTTTAGAGATTTCATTCACTATTTTAGCTGTAGCGTAATATTCTTCATCTTTTAGTCTTTGATTGTTTCTTCGAACAAAAACCAGAACACAAATAAAAGACATCAAAGAAACATACGCATTCCCGACTATGAAAAATTCTACCCTTTTTACAAATCCTCCATCAGAAGCAGAAGTGGTATTCGCCTATTGAACGTTTTGTAAAATGTGTCGTTCGTCGTCCGCATTATTTTTTGGCTTTTAACACTCGTATTGTTGCATGTAAATTGTCGCTGTAGCTCTGTTGGGGGGGCGCGAATGACACATTTTTTTATGTAAATATTTTGTGTAATTTTGCATGTAAATATGATCGATATTGTTAACCGACATGCATGTAATGGTGGATGTGTTGTAAGTATGTTTTGTGTCACGAATTTTGGGCCAACTTTCGGAAAAAGATTACCCTGACCGACACACTGCAAAAATAAGTTACGTTTATATACAATTCGATATTGGCATATAGTATTACGAGAGGGAGAGCTAAGCAAAATGCTGTATTTTTATAAAAATCAGAACGTTCAAGGAGATCAATGACCTAAAAGGCAGAGGTTAATCAACTCGAGGCAAAAGAGCCAAATTTCAACCGGAAGTATCAAATTTCACCGAGCAGGTGTCGAATTTCAACCAGATGTTTTGTTGGCCCAAAATTTTTGTGCCAATTTCAGTCGGACGCGATATTTATTGTCGGTTTCTCGTCAAGGTTGATTTCGATGGCCTACGGACAGATCGGTATGATCCAGGCAGCGGCTGGATTCTTCGTGTATTTCGTGATAATGGCGGAAAATGGATTTCTGCCGATGAAGCTGTTCGGTATCCGTAAACAGTGGGATTCGAAGGCGGTTAATGATCTGGGAGATTCGTACGGCCAAGAATGGGTCAGTAAAAATGGAATTTTCATTCCGCTAAATATTAATTTTTTATGAATGCGACAGACGTACAGAGACAGAAAGACCTTGGAGTACACTTGCCACACGGCCTTCTTCGTGTCCATCGTCATCGTCCAGTGGGCCGATCTGATCGTTTGTAAGACTCGCAGAAATTCTCTGTTACATCAAGGGATGCGCAACTGGGCTTTGAACTTTGGGTTAGTTTTCGAGACGCTCCTGGCCGCGTTCTTGTCTTACACGCCCGGCATGGACAAGGGATTGCGTATGTTCCCTCTGAAGTAAGTTGGTTAATCCGGCATGTCGGGGGACTAGATTTTGTGGTTTATAGGTTTGTGTGGTGGTTGCCGGCGTTACCATTCATGTTGGCAATCTTCATCTACGACGAGACGAGGCGTTTCTACCTCAGACGTAATCCGGGAGGCTGGTTAGAGCAAGAAACATATTATTAAATTATACTGCCGCAAGTTTAAAAAAACTTTAATTTCGATAGGGACGTCGCGGCGCACTTAGTTGCTAAAAATAATTTGTTAACGCATATTTTAATGAAGAGACGGACTTTGAAATAGTTTTCCTATCGGGAAGGAGGGTAGTGCCGGTGCGGAAGTGGTGTTTGTTTATTTTTTAATATCGAAGCTTGTTGAGTTCGTAGAGCTGCTTCCGCACTCATGTTTTGATAGTTTAAGGAGTTTTTCGTCATCCACTAGTTGCAATAGCGTTTTCAGACATTCCAGTTGGAAACAGTTGCCTTAGACACAGGCCCAATTATACAAAAATTCGATGTGAATGGAGATAGTTTAATTTTAGGCTTTCAACACTTTAGGTTAGCTAGAGTTGTAACTGTGTTGTTATTATCGTGTTTATAAATGTAATATAATCGGTCGTGCTCAAAGAAAACATCACGATTGGAAACTTTTTAATCGGCAAGTTTTTTTTCTGTTTTCCGCTTGCGTAGAGTCCTATTTTCTTATGCCGTTGTCTCGTGTGGGTCTGAGACCAACTGACCATGATACTGTTATTGTAAATATTCACCGTATATTTTTTTAGTTCACGCTTTTACTTTCGTGGACGCAAAAAGTGTTTTATAAATTCAGAGCTTGGGGTTTTAGTAAACGATGATTTGAATAGTATTACGATATTTTTTATGATGATAGTTTTAGTTCATGTTTTTGTCTCCACTAACATGACATTTTGTTGTACCCGGTACGAAATATTTATTACTCTTTTAAGTTTATTTTAGTATATCTACTTTTCTCATTGTTGCTGTGTGAAATTATTATTTTAAACAAATAAATTAATCAATACGTTATGCCCGAGTTTTTTATTTGAATTTTGTCTCTCCCTTCAATTACTCGTTTATTTCAAATGATGAAGACTTATGTGGAAGATAGGTCTCCTTTACAGCTCCAGGTAAGTGTAATAAATATAAAAAACCCATATGAAATTAAACAAAAATTGTAGGTAGAACTTTTTAGGTTCCTGATTGATTCTTGAGAAAAAGAAGCCCTGACAAAATTTTTGTCAGATTCATCGTTTTCCAATTATTCATTCTTAAAGTTAGCTGTCATTTTCAAAATGGTGTAGATCATTTTAGAATGTCGTCACAAAATTGACAGCTGGAGGGCACACATTTGTTTGTATAAAGCTTATTGGAGGGAAGAAGGGGAAATACCAAAGCAGATGTTTGTGTTACCATTTGGCACCAAAAAAGGGGCGTAACTTAAATTTAGTCGCTTTACGCCGAGAATTGAACGAAAATTATTAAAATGATATGACTGGTTCCACTATTGCAAACGTTGTTTCGTTCATCGCCGCTTTGTTTGGCACCAAATCTGCTCAAATTTTGGTAACACTCACGTACATAACGTTGTGTATCCATACTCTGCCCTCCAACAGAAAATGGCGGCCTGTCAAAATCAAGCCATTCTAAAAGTCTATTATTATAACACTCGAATTGTACGAAAACTTATTGATTTCAAACTTATTAAGTCGATAATTTGAAGCCAATAATCTTTTTCAAGTTATGAAATGAAGTTTTTAAAAAGAAAATTTCAGCACCAGTATCTCAAAAACTACAAGTTTTTGGTTAAAAGTTTAATTAGCAAACCCGCATTATTTTGACGTGTTCTACCTATATAAATAAATTTTGTACATTACCTTTTTAATTTAATTCATTAATTATATGTAAACACAAGGGTAAACATCAGACCAAAAATTGAAAACATAATTCGTGGGAGGTAGGAAGCACAGATCAGGAAGCCAGATTGACATGTCCGATTGTTGTAATGACAGTCGGCAAGAAGCGGTAAAAGAAGGACGGTTGTTCCTCGTAGCGTGTATGGGATTCTTGAATTACTTAAATTAAATAAAATGGCTAGATCAGTAAGCTTACAACTTTCGTGGCGGCATGGTTAAGTGCATAAACCTATTAATAAATTACTTCACTCATTAAGAGCAAAAAATATAATTAATAGATCACGGACGCCATTTGAGAATGTGTCCAGAACGTTTGAAGCGCATGCGTGGACGGCTTCTCAGCTGCCAACGGCAGAAATAAATAAAATTTTGCATTTTCTCATGTAAGCTAAGCCAAAGAACGTGTTTGATGTAAGACCTAAGCCGCAGAATCACAGATCCAAAAGAAAGCAAAAATGAAAATTGGTATACCAGAATGTCATTTTTCTTGAACGCTTGCTTGTGCCATCTACTGGTACTGGCCCATATCAGTTGACTACAGATTTCTGAAGTGACGGTAATTTGATGACAGATCCAATTTTCTTGACGTTTTCATTTGCAGTTTTTAGGTTAGGTCAATAAAATAGGCTGAAATTCGAAGAAAATGTCACGAAGTAATTATAATTTATTCGAGTTGGACGTTGAAAAGTTATTTGAGAACAAAAAATTAGAGGAAATAATCGAAGTAGAAAAATTATTAGAAACAGAAATAGAAAAAAAGCGAGTAGAATTACGGTCCATGGTCGGGTAATTTTACCATTTAGTTTGGTTTTTCGTATTATATTGTATTGATTTAACCCTTAGAGATCGTTATAAGGATGTATTAACGGCATCTGACGAGATTATCCATATGAAAACTATTTCGGAAGAGATTGTAGCAAATATAAAGGATATCACTCGTAGATGTTCAAATATCACTTCGAAAGCTTCTGTAAATGTAGAGAAATCATTACCAGTTGATCTGTAAGTACTGCAAACTTTCAATTATGTTGCGTTTGTAACGAATCTTAAATTTCTTAAGGCGTAAAATAGAAGAACGAACAATTATAATCCAAATACGATTAGCGATGATTTTAATCGAGCACGTCTGGCATTCTTTAGATAAAGACAACCATTGCAGAGCGACGCAGTATTATTTATTAGCTCAACATATTTACACGGGCTTAAGCTTGTTGAAACAAGAGCATATAGAGCGTATACCGATTTTACGAAGCGTCAGGAGTAGCTTAGAAGATTTGAGGAATAGAATTTTAAAAAAAGTGAGGAAGAAGTTGGAAAACGTCGAATTGAGCGCCGCGGTACGTTTATCTTTAAAGAAATTATTCCGTGTTTCATCTGATTCTTGTAGGAGATAGGGAATAACTTAAATGCCTTAATTTTGCTCGTTTGGTTTCAAAACAGTAGTGAATTATTAAAGACGTTTATCGAGCACCGTAAAATTGCCTTGTCCACCGTTATAAAGTCTTCGTATCCGAATGTTCGTATGCAGATCAGTGCCATGGTCCGTTGCTTGACGGCCACCGTCCATTTGCTTCACGACTGCTTTATACGTGAGTTGATTTATGAATTTACAGGCGAAACTCGCTAATTTGTTAATTCAGGGTCGGGGAATTCCGATAAAGGCCTAATTTGGCAACATTTGGATGAAATAATAAGCGAAAATTCGCCTACAACTTTGTCGAAAGTAGAGTTACCGTCTACGCCGTTAGTCTTTTATATACCGGAGGTTATAAAGCAGTTCAGGTAGGTATCGCACTAGAAAAGTTTGTTGCTGTTAAAACGATAGTTGCAACTTCGTGTGTCTAGACCAAAATGTAATAACACGTCAAGTATACCAGAGCAAGAAGAAATTAAAGTGTTAATAGAAGATTGGTTGGAGAATACAGGGGAAATGGTGAGGGACGGTTTGGCAAGGTCGTTGGAACTGGTAACGAACCTCAAGGGTCTCCATATAATTCGTGAAGAGGCGCTGAAAGTCGGTAAGGGTTTTACGCTAAAGAGAAATGTTGATTAAAAATTTTAAATTCGGTTGAAGAGCTACCGGAAAATTGGGAAAACATATGCGCGCAAACTAACTTACCCGAGAAATTCAGCGTGTGGTTTTACTTTTTTCAAAGTCTCATTTCGAAAAGGGCTGAAACTTTGATCGTAAAAAAATTATCTCAGATCCTCGAGTTTTTACAAAACGAAATGATGCACAATTTGAATGAAAATAACCGGGTTCAAACGGATACCAGGAATTTTTTGTGGTCTGAGGATGTTAACGACGTTAGTCGGACTGAAAATAATCATTTAGGTAACAGTTGAAAGTAATTTTAAAGTGTCTATAATAAAATTTCGTTTTTAAAAGGTCTGTCGATGAAAATCAAAGGTTTTTCCCAAAGTATCGTCGACGTTTGTTTCAAAATAGACGAAAAATATTCAGAATTGCTACAGGATGTTTCGTTTTACATTTACGGCGACGATAAATTAATATCTTTCGCTTTTAAAGACTTAAGAACGGACAAAAAGTTTGTCGATAGAAATACATTGGAAAATACGGTTCGAACGGAGTGCGTTAGAAATGCCGAAAGGTACAGAAAATGCTAAAGTAAAAATTCGTTCAAAATATTTAGGATTTTAGGTTAATAAATTTCTTAGATGATTTCTTAAAAAAAGAAAAGTATAAGAACGAGTTTGTATCGAAATCGGTGACTTCAGCGAGGTTTCTGCAAGGTTTGCTTACTCTGTGCTCCAATTTTAACAAATGTTGCTCGTTGAACGGGAGTAACCAAGAATGGGCCACAGTTGGTACAATTTTTAACAAATTTAGTTTAAAATTGTGGAGAAACTGGGTTGTACACGGCTCGCAGCAGAGTGAAAACGCCGCACTCGATTCACTGGTGAAATTAACCGTTAGAGATTCATTAAAAATTTTTTTGGTGAGTCCTATAGCCTATATGAAACGTATTCTATATAATTTTTTCGTTAGAAATGGGAGACGATAGAAATTCAAGAACAAACGGAAGAAAGAGTATTCAAATCCCAAATAAAAGTTCCTTCGCAGCCGAGTGTCCCCCTACAACAAATCCTTACAAAAATGCACGAAAACGTAAACTCAGTTCTCCCTCATTCGATCCCGAAACAAATCCACTTGGAATACATCGAAGCAAACGTCGATAAAATACTCGACCAATATTCCAAAGTGATCGACAATGTTGCTAACCAAACCCAAGCCTTACAGTTCCTGTTCGACGTCAAATTCATCACCACCTTCTGCGTCCCCAGAGAAAACATCCAGCTCGTCTCTAAATCCCAGGAAATCTGTGACAAACTCCGGGCAAAGATAGACCCTTTTGATCTCGACGTTTTCTACTCGTACCTACAGGATAATGTCAAGAAGTGCGTCGGACAATCCCAGGTAAATCGAGTAGTAATGTAATTCGTGTAGCGGTTCATATGGACCAATTATAGGTTATTTTGGGCTGCTTATTGCCGTCTGCCGGTCAGTTATCCAGTTTGGGGGTTCCGGAGAAGAGTAAGGAGCAAGAGAAGGATCCTTCGTTGATGGCTTTGAGCGTACCGTCGGTTAACTCCTGGTTTCCGCTGTTGCCTGTAACTGCTCCGTCGCAGAAAGTTCAGAGTTCCACACAGCAAAGAGTAGTAAAAGTAAATTGGTCGTTCGTTGATTATTTCGTTTCTTACGTATTTGTTTATAGAGTTCCAGTGCTAGGGTGACAAAGTCTCCGAGTAAAAAGCTGCAGGATGCGTCGAATAGCGTGAGGTCGGGTGCTGCTGCACTTTTCGGCGGGTTGACGACCGATTGGTTCTCCTAGTACTTCAGAATAATGTATTTCCGTGTATATTGTGTATGATATGAAAATGCTTTTATAAGTCGTTATGTATTTGTATTTATAAACATAGTCGTTCATAAAAAAAATCTGATGGCTTTCTTGTTATCCTGAGATTTTACAATTTACGCTGGGTTTATTTTTAACCGACTGTATTTTTTTTTTTTTATGTGTTACCTCAGAATTTTTTTCCAGGTGAACCGATTTAGATGATTCTTTTTTTATTTGAAAGCTGGTGCTTCTCATGTGGTCCCATATAAATTTGATCAAGTAGTTTTACGGAAATTTTATTTTATTTTACCTTCTTAACTTCATATTTTTTAAGGGGCTGGATATTTTTAATTTTTAACCGCATTTTTTGTTTCCCCGGACATTTTGATAATAAAAAGTTACTCTTGTTAGGTTTCGATAAAATGAAGCGTTTTCGAAAAAATGAAACTCAAAGAGCAAGAGGTACCGTGCTTCTACGATTTTCGTTTCATTTTTTCTGGCATTCGAAAAACCTAAAGCAATTTTTAATGTAAATTTTCACTACCTTTCGCAAACTGTTAAGGTTATTTTTGTACGACGTTTCGTCTGTTGTCTACATCGTCAATGTTTATTTTTTCTTAATGCGGACCTTTTTATACGCGAAATGTCCTGGGAATCAAAAAATGCGGTTAAAAATTAAAAATATCCAGCCCCTTAGAAAATATGAAGTTAAGAAGGTAAGGGGCAGTTCACCCCTTGCTTCCCTGATGCACTATCATAAAACGGGCCGCATTATTCTATCGACATTCAATCACTACGTACGTCACCAAGAAAATTATCGAAATACAATTAAAAATAAAAATTTTATGTAAAAAAAATTGTTATTTCTCCAATTTAAGGGAGAATATCTCGGCAGGGGAAGGTCGTAGGAGAAAACTTTATATGAAATTGGGGTGTTATTTTCGTGTAATCTATACGCACCCGAGAGATTTCCCACCTTCACTGGGACACCCGTATTTATTGTTGATTGTATGTTGATTAAGTCAAGGATTAAGATGTCAGAGGCTGTGGTTGAATAATTAATTCAAGAATCAATCCTAATAATAACAATAGTAATATTGATGATGATAATGAAAACGATGATAATAATGTCTTCTTTTTTTCTTCTTTTTGTTTTATTATTTACATTATTATCATCGTTTTCATCATCATTATCATTATCATCATCAATATTACTATTGTTATTATTAGGATTGATTCTTGAATTAATTATTCAACCAGTCTCTGACATCTTAATCCTGGACTTATTTCTTTTTTGCCATTATACCATTTTTTTGACTTATTTCCCTCTTTTTTTAGTTTATTACAATACTGGCAGTTGGCAGTTGTCAAGACAGAACACATAGACTTGACCACACAGTTTATTACAAGATTAGCGGTGGAATTTTCACCTATCGATGAACTATGCTCATTTTTAGAATTTGGAATAACTTCGAGCGGCAAAGTTATAGAGAAACGATTGAATTTTATTTTACACCGAGATTCAATTCATTATCTCGCATAGAAAGAAAGTTATGGCGATTTGAACACAATAATCGTTAAATAGGGATGGCAAAAATATATTTAAAATATCGATAAATGCAGTCATATATATCGATATATTTATATCGTTTTTAATGGTCTAATCTATCGATATATATATATATATATATATATATATATCGATATATCAGTTCTGTCAAAGAGGTGATATTTTAAAATTTACACAAAACATACCCTGAGAAAAGCACAAACTGTGAAACTGCATGGTTATAAAGTGATATCAGCGCATTAGTGGCAATGCTGTACGCTAATGCTCTCTGTCAGGCGTTTATTTATATCCCAACTAGGTTTTGCCAAGTAGGCCACTTTCACTCGCTTTATTAGACTGCTTAACTTCATGCTAAACATTCAAGGAACGAGCTTGGCTCAGTAGCAAAACGCGCAGGTAGTTTTTGTTCGAATCCAAACGGATCCTCTTTCTTTTTTTCCTATAAAGTTTGTTGTAATTTACAGAATTTTGCATTCCATGTGTTGTGTCCGGTGTCCTGTCACGAAAGGTGTTTCTTTGAAGAAAATCCGCCATTACTAATGAAAACAAGCGAATAATAGCACGCTTCATTCCTGTCTGTTGTACCTAGCTGATGGTAGGCAGGCTTTTGTAATTAAAAAATATATCGATATTTTCTTTGCGATATATCGTACGTATCGATAATTTATAAAGTGAAAATGCAAACGTCAAACGGCATATGCCATTCGCAGTTTATCAAGTTTCAAACGATTTTACCACAATTATTTCTTCAGAGGCAGCAACGCGCCGGGTACCAGCTAGTTGCAAATATTTTTCTGCATGTTTTTGAATAAAAATTGGCAAATTCCAATTGGTTAATATCTTTTCTCGAGAGGTCTTCTATCTACTACTAAAGTCCTGGAACAAAAAACTGATTTGTCCTGTATATTCAGCCAGAAATGTTCTTTGATAACTGCAATAGTTCTGAAGATATCACTGCAAGTTGTTGAAAATAAGAAAAGACCAAATTTTCTTTAAAATAAAAAATACCAAACTGTAATCACAACATGGGTCCAAAAACACTTCCATGTGGCACTCCTGACCTTATATCATGTAACTTACCGTGTTCCTCCAGTTGCAGCACAAAAACTGTCTCTGCACTTAAGTGAAAAAAAATAAAACTCCATCAATTATTACACTAATGAGTTTATTGATTTTCTTTTAATAAACATATTATCACAGATCCGTTCAGATAAATAATCCACAGTTACTTAAATACCTTAAATTTTTCTCTACTCGTTAAACACAAAATTCAAGTGATGCATCCACACTTTTTTCACAACCCAAAAGAGGAATTTCTCAAAAGAAATCATCGCTGGAAACCCAAAAAATCCGTCAAACGATCGTTCCAACCGTCCAGCAAGTTATAAAAATGCCCGTGACTCGACCGACCCTTATTAGAACTGGCCTCCCTCTCCATATACTCCTCCCCCCTAATGCAAAAGTAACTTTTTATATGACCCCTGCACATAGGACACCGCTCCAATTTATCGAAACAACTCGCACAAATGCAAGTGTGTCTGAAAAGAAAAAGGGAAAAAGTGTTTCACCACTTTAGTTGTAAAAGTTTGACACAAGATGGCGCTCAACTACTTCTTGCTCACAACTACTGAACAGAGTTTTAAGTTAACCTCACGCTGTAGCTACCAAATTTTTGTAGATCCTTCTAAAGTTCTAATGGGAGATGATGATTGGGATTTGCCGGATTATTCCGGACGTCTACACCCATGTTGTTACGACTTTTGTAGACTGACTTTTCTGATCCCATTAGAATTAGTTGATCTACACTTTTTTTGATTTAACAGCATCTTACCTACAAGGAAGTAGAGCTCTGGACAGAGGAAAGCACTGGCAAACCACGCAGAGCTGTTCTCCCGTGGTATTCCAGACACCAGATTCGTCCGTTGTTGGACAAACTAGGGTCCTCCCTAGAGGACCTGGACCACCTTCAACAGGCTCAGCTACAGCCAAAGGTATCTGGCCCTCTTCGTAACTGCCTGGGTTCCCGGTGGCCAAATATAATTGCTGTAATAAAATTGTCTTGCACCACAAAATTTAAAATCAACATTCGCTATAGCGTACCTTGAGGCAAGAGAGTTGCCCATTGGCCTGTTTGAGATACTGGGCCAGTACACTAGTGGACAGAGTACAAACTGTGTCTTTGATATGGACGACATTGATTAGAGCTACCTGCGTAACAAAGTTACGAAAAGAATTACATTTTCTGAAACTATTCCGCGAAAACTTACGGTTTCATCTGGAAGGACTTTGTGATCAAACTCGCAACGAATGAGGAAAATAACTAGGGGGTAACACAATCTCGGGGGAGTGCCCAAATTTAATGGAGGAGCCGGCAAACTCAGAGTAACCAATTCTTCGGAATGCGGCGATTTGCTTTTAAGAAAAAACATTGATAATTCCGCAAAAACACCAGCAATTATTAATACACTTACTCAAGACGAGGTCCAGCTTGCTGATAATCACCCCTCAGGAGAGTGCCTGACAGACAAGCATCGCGTATGGCCGACCAAGAGCGCCACAAACATATGTGGAGCTCCCTAATGTTGACTCCCCAGTAGACTTGGAGGCGGTACCGCACCTGGCTGGATACACTGCACTGGACCTCTGCAAGAGAAACTAAAATCTGTCAAGTTAAGTAGAAGTTAATTAACATATTTTTATCATGTTTAAGTTTATTTTAAATTCACTGAGGAAAATCCAAGTTAATAACTGGATCGATGACCATGTGAGGACTTGTTCCACCTATATAAATTGCGTGTGGATGAAAATGTGTAAGAGGCAAGATTTGAAACGGAAAAGACTAAGGTCTATTGATAACCTTTGCCTGTCAATAATGATGTCAGTCACTAATATTCATTTCTTTGCCGAAAAATACATCAATTATTGCATCTGCTGTCCCACTTCGATATTTTGTCAAACACTGTCACCAATTTTTTGGCAACTTCTCCGGGCCGGAGACCTTGAGATAATTTCAATAAAAAAGCAATTCAGGATATGTTTATGTAATCAAAACCGATCCGTGCATGTAATGTATAATTTGGCAAATTACAACACGCGTGGAAACAATAGGATTTTCGTTAAACAAAGAAGAAAATGAACCCTGGCCGATAGCACGCAAGAATTATCATTTCGGTTGCGTAATTTTATTTCTTATTCCAAAATTTTACAAATTAATGCTAAAGTTCACCAAGGCCGATCGGCGATAAATAAATTTATTATTTTTGCCCACAAATCTCCATCGCTGTCGCAACCGTTTTCGTTTTGCAAGATTTCCACGCGAGCTCGTTCAATTACCTCTTACTTTTCGGCAGCATCCATATTTCAAAGTACCTACGTACCTAAGTATGTCGAATCCATATGACTACGCGTTGAGCAACTATTAGTTTGGATCCAATGTCACTCAAAGTGTCAGGACCTTGCTAGGCACGTCTGCCTCTCTTTCTATGGTTCACCTGCAGCACCTCGTGAATATTTTTCGATTAATTACGAACCGTGTTGTTCTTTCACGACACGCAGTACGTGCATACCGACCGAAGATTACCACCAACTTTGAAACATTCGGGACAAGGACCCCAGTGAACAAAAAATGCTCTTTTTAATAAATTCGGCATAGAAATGTATCTTCTAATAAAATATTTCACAGACTTGAAAATGAACTTGGCCAAGTCTCGAAGTATACTTGATAATATATAAATCACCGTAACAATTTGTAAACACCGAGAGTGATGGGGGGCTCCGTGAAACGTAAATGACTGCACATCGCCAATGGCCGTACTGGTATTTTTTATTTAACAATAATAATAAGTAAGTAGCAGATAGCAGGATTTATTTAACTACATTACAGTAAATTTTACTCAAATTTTGTATGTCAATTCTGTCATTTATACAGGGTGATTCATAACAAGTGTAAAAAAAATTCGAGAGGTGATAGAGGAAAGGGAATTTTTCTCAAAAATTTCAAATAGAATACCATGTATATTATTTGCACAACTGACAGTCAGTTAACTAAGCTTTTAATAAAAGTAGATATTGCCAGGTCTACTACTGATAGTTTCGGCAGATATTACGATTGAACATCAAAATTTTTGAATTTCATTATTAGTTTATACTCTTTTTGGCGCATTCCCCCTGTTCTGTTGCTCAAAACTCACAATAATGTTTATATTTTGTATTTGCAAATTGGTGTCAATATAAAGACAATAAATCTTATTGTAAAATTGTTTCTTGATGGTTATATTCTTAAATGTATAATGTCTTTTTAAAGTCAGGTATAATGTTCAAACAAGGAGTGCCATGGAAGAAAATATTATCTTTAAGAAATAATCTTGCAATGGGATTTTTTGTGTTAACGTAAATTTCATTTGCTAAATATTTTATAGAAACAAAATGCAGACTTTTTTGGAGTTTTGGGTGACAAGATAGGGGAGATCGTCAAAAATAATGTAAAATACTAACAAAGCTCTACATTTTTATAATTCAATTGTACATTCTGTCGAAACTTTTACTGGTAGACTTTACAATATCAAAATCAATAAAGAGCTTAGTAAAATGACCATCAGTTGTACAAATAACATGGGTGTTCCATTGAAATTTTTGAGAAAAATTCTGTTTTGCATAACTTAACCACTCTGTATTATCTCAAGTATTCATCATCATAAGGTTCTCAGTCCGAAGACTGGTTGGACGCGTACCTCCATTCTTTTCTATCCTGAGCTAACCTACGCATTTCCCTAAAAGTAGAACATCCTACATCCCTAACTATTTGAGAGCAGTAGTCTAATCTAGGCCTACCCCTACCTCTTTTTATTCCTATCTCTGACTCTAGTATGTCGCGAACTATTGCTTCGTGTCTTAGAAGGTGTCCTACCATCCTATCTCTCCTACTCTTTATTGTTTTCCATACCTTTCGCCTTTCCCCAACTCTTTCTAATACTTCCCTATTGCTAACCTTATCTATCCACGGTATCTTCATCATGCGTCTGTAACACCACAGTTCAAACGCTTCTACTCTTTTTCTATCCGCTTCTCCTATTGTCCAAGTTTCGCACCCGTATAATGCCGTACTCCATACATACGACTTTAAGAGTCTCTTCCTAGTCTCTATATTAACCGTTCTCGAACATAACAGTTGTTTCTTTTTGTTAAACGCAACTCGTCCCTGCGCCATTCTTTGTTTTATATCTTTAGTGCTCCTACCGTCTTGGGTTATTTTACTTCCTAAGTAGCAGAAATCCGCGACCTCCTCTATCTTCTCATTTCCTATTTGTATTTCAATTTTAGTTCTATTTTCACTCCATCTGCATACCAAAATTTTAGTTTTCTTTTTATTGATTTTCATGCCGTAGCCCTGTGTCAAAACTGCTTCCATTTCATTCAAAGCCGCTCCTAATTCTTCTTTGCTAGATGCTAACACTGCTATATCATCCGCAAATCTGAGCATGTTAATAGTTTGGCCCTGTACATTGATCCCTGAGGCTGTTCTTTCCTTAACAATATTAATCGCATCTTCGATATATAAGTTGAAAACTAGAGGTGACAATGCACATCCCTGTCTCACTCCCTTCCGGATATCTACTTCCCTTCGTTCCTGCTCACATTCTATAACTGCCTTTTGCTCTTTGTAGAGATTATGTATTATTCTTCTGTCCCTGTATTTCATCCCTACCTTTCTCAGCACTTCGAACATCTTCCCCCATTTTACGTTGTCGAAGGCTTTTTCTAAATCTACAAATCCTATATATACGCTCTTTCTCTTTTCTATCGTTTTTTTCTATAATTACTCGTAAAGCTAGAATGGCCTCGCGCGTTCCTCTATTTCGTCTAAATCCGAACTGATCTTCTCCTAATATCTCTTCCGCCTTTTTCTCCATCCTTCTTTGCACAATTCTAGTTAAAATTTTTGACGCATGGGAAGTTAAACTGATAGTTCTAAAATTTTCGCATCTATCCGCGCCTTTCCTTTTTGGCAAAGCTACTATGATGTTCCGTTTGTAATCTTCTGGAATCTCGCCTGTCAGGTATATGTGACTAACTAATTTAAATAAACGATCTATTACCTCTTGACCTGCGCACTTTAAGATTTCTGCCTGCAAGCCATCTATACCTGGTGCTTTATTATTCCTTAAACTTTTTAGTGCTAGCTCAAACTCTTCTCTCATTATAGGACTCCCTAGGTTATCCCCTTCTACACTGCTTTCACTTTCTAATATATCTTGCACTTCCTGTCCCGCATATAAGTTTCCGAAATATTCTTTCCACCTATCTGCCTTCTCCCCGCTTTCGATTAGGATATCTCCTGCCTCATTCCTAATGCTTTTGGTACTAGATCCAATTTCTCTAAAATTTCTCCTAATTATTTTATATGCTTCATCAGTCTTTCCTATTTCGAACTTATTTTCCACTTCTTTGCACTTATCATCGATCCATTGCTCTTTCGCTTTCCTACATTTCAGAATAATTTCCCACTTGATCGCCTTATATCTTTGTTTCCCTATTTCATCTAACCTATTTTTATATTTGCGCCTTTCCTCTATTAGACTCACAATATGTTTTGTTATCCAGGGTTTCCTACTTTCATTCTGTTTATGACCCAAAATATCCCTAGCTGAGGAAACTAAACTATTTTTAATGCAATTCCATTCTTCCTCTATGTCCCTAACAATATTTTCGCCCGCGCCCTTTAGTACTTCGTTTGTCTTTTTCTCGAACTTATCGCGCGTATCATCATCTTTTAGTTTCTCTGGGTCAAGATACCTTCTTCCGCTTCGTTTTTTCAAAATCTTAAATTTAAGATTGGCCTTCATAACGACTATATTGTGATCACTATCTATATCTGCTCCTGGATAACTTCTACAATCCCTAACTTGATTTCTAAATCTTTGCCTAACAAGAATGTAATCTATTTGATATCTCCCTAGGTCTCCTGGCATCTTCCACGTGTAGCGTCTCCTAACATGATGGTGAAATAGAGTGTTCGCGACCGTTAAGTTATGTTTATCGCAGAACTCTATCAGTCTCACTCCCCTATCGTTCCTATTGCCTAATCCAAAGGGACCAACTATTCCGCCCTCTCGCCCTGTGCCTACGACTGCATCGAAATCTCCTATAATTATTAAATTTTCGTGTCCTCTCACAAAATCTAGCACATGTTCAATATCACTATAAACTGCCTCTACGACCTCATCACTGTAGTTAGAAGTGGGCATATATACCTGTATTATTACTGTTTTTACAGGTTTCGAATCTAACCTAACCATAACTACCCTGTCACTTTGCTGTAAGAAATTTTCTACACTCTGCCCTACTTTTTTCCGCATAACAATTCCTACTCCCGAATTTCCCGAATTTTCAAATTCTCTAACTTTCCTACTTGTTTCATGCTTCTAACATTCCACGCTCCGACTCGTGAGATGTTACACTTATCATTTCTGATGACTCCCCCCGAAGCAGTCCCCGCCCGGAGATCCGAATGTGGGACTATTTTACCTCCGGAATATTTTACTCCAGAAAGTGCCATCATCATAAATTCGAAGTACGCTGTACCAGGGATATAATAATGTGGTGGTTTCCCGTTGCCTTCCACATCGCAGTAGTGTGTATCACAGTGCCATACCGACCCTCACGATCTCTGCCACTATGATTACTGAAAGAGCTGCTGCCCCCTTTCAGGGACTTGATTTAGTCTGGCTTCTCAAATAAAAACCCCTCCAATATGGTTAAACCTATGGTTCGGCTCTTTATATCATTGAAGCGCGCAAGCCATCCCACCCGTCCCAGTATTACTAGAACTGCGTCAAGGTACAAGTCCTTTGGGTAGACTTCAAGTATTATGATAAAATTATTTATAGATTTCAAAAATACAGCAGTGTGTGAACCTATTGCAATAAATAAATTTTAGGTGGCTTTGGTTGGTATGCGTCAGTAGCGTCATAAATTTGGGTCCATAATGGCACAAAAAGGTCAATATCTCAACATTCCTTAGTCAAAACCACATCATGTAGTACATCAATTTTCATGGAATTTTATGGGGAATCCTAAATAATTTTGGGAAATACTCCATGTAGTTCCCCACATTCGTGCAAAATTTCATTTTGGTATCTTAAATAGTTCCAGCCGATTACACACTAAATCCCCACCCGGTATCTTTATCTTTTTACCTTTTATCTATAACGAAAAATAAGTACGTGTTAACGTAAACAAAACCACCAGACATTATGGAACCAGAAATCCAGCTACTTGGACTGTTTAATGTTAAAACCCAAACGACGTTCCACAAATTCCGAAACGGAACAAACAACGTTTTTTTGGACGCAAATAATCGAATTCAAATTTTCAGCTACTTACCTACGTGACGAACTGGTTGTAGCCACCGAAGTTATTGAAAAAAATTAAGTACCTATTTGTTCCGAGAAATACGCATTAATTATTTTTTTATTTGGGAATATTGTAATCGTTATTGTTGTTACATGAACAATTTCGATTTCCTGCTGCACTTTCACTCGGATACTATATGGATAAATTTGACCTATCAGATCGAACTAATCGGCATCACTGGATGGTTTTTACGGCGCATTGTCAATTCCACGCTTTCTTAAATTTTTAAAGAAAAATCTAAAGACTACTTGATTACCAAGTGTAGGCGTTGGACAATGAATAATTTGTTTTGTTGTCCAGCAAGTTTAATCAATCGCAACTTGCCATGGATTCGTAGCCGTGACCTTTGCACAATTTCGACACTAACCGTTTTGTTTGCACTGCAAATACATAATCGAACAAGTAAAACAGCATTTACTTTTACAGTGCCCTCGTATGTGGCCCGATGAGACGGTTTCCTTGACACCCATATTATTTTCCTTTTGCTTTGGGTAATTTTTGGTGGCAGCGCCATTTTGAAAGAAAACTCGTGTTTGCGCTCAATTTGGAAACAAATATTTGTGAATTGGTCGCTTCATTGCCGAATCTCAAAGCGCCAAATGCACTTTTAGGTCTCTATTTAGGTAAATTTCCCTATTTCTGCAATCACGGGAGAAAAAACTACTTCTGTCGACATTCGGCGGCAAAAAACAAAAATTCTTATAAGAACAAAAACCCCACGGGCAAATGTTATGCAAATTTCGAGATCGCAAGGCACATAATTAGCACGCTGACGTAGATTGCCGTTTTACATTTTTAGACCATAAATATATAAATATAATTAGGTATGCCATACACCAGAGCCCATGCCTTTAAAAATAGAATACACTGAAACTTGATTTTGCAGCAATAGCCTTGGAAGAGAGAACACAAGAATTCCCTTTATGCATGGGCAAAACGCTAACGATTTTTCTCGTATGGGCCACCATATGCATGCAATAGCTCATATACAGCGGCTCTCAAATGCTTATTACAAAACGCGGTCAGACCAGAATTATTACATAACAAAAAGCATATAACATTACGTTAGTGAAAGTTACATCTAGCACGTTCTCTATCTCCGAGCCGGACTGCTCCTTGCTCTAGCGAAAACACGTAAACTTTGTGCCTGTTTCGGACGCACAGTGGACCCCCTCTCGCTCGCAACACACTCATATTTTCGCGGTGGCATCGTGACCCACTTTACCGAACTGGTACGATACCAAACGTTATATAATTCAGATTAATTTGAATTTCACAATTTCTTTAATAACGCAGAAATTTCTTAAGTTTTTCAACCCATAATAATTACAGTTACTCACCAGAATATGTAGATTTGGACGTTTCTAACAACTTAAAGGTGAACGGTATATGCACTTTCATCATATTCATTTGAGGTATCCTGGGTGAAACAGGGTGTAAGCTACTTGAAAAGACAATATCATCCCCGTGCACTCGCAGCACCATCATGTTTCTGCAAAGAACATACAAGAACCTATAAACAAAAATCAAAAAGAAGTTTTTGTAAAAAACTCTCACAAATCAGAAGTGGGATATTGTCCATGTGAAATTATAGTTATTATCTTGACATCGAGAAACTAAAAGATGTTAATACGTACAATAAATTTGAAAGAAAACGAACGAACTACTATATTAAGTGAAATGGCAACTACCCCCTAATTAGCCTCAATGTTACGCCCATGGCTATTTTAACATGACATATTGAAGGGCTAAAGCTAAATGCACCTGATTAATAAACTAATAAAGACAACACGTTATAACTACAATTAAATTTAATATCCAATAACAAAATCTTTCTAATTTTTTGCACGCTTGCATATCGTGACAAAAGGGCGAATTTTAAACATCTTAAAGAATAAAAGGTCATAATTTGTGAGCACCCACCTGGTTATAAACAAAATCATAGCACAAAAGCACAAAAATACTGCAAAAACCGAAAATAAATTGGACAGTTCGGCAACAGACACCAGCATTGTTGTCATCGGCACCATTTTTTATAAAACACACGTAATTTTTCGAAATGCCGAAAAAGCTACATCGCACATCCACTACCACTCACTAAATTAATCAAACTGAATAAATTCAGAAAAATAGACTGGATTTATTAGCTAATTCCGACTTCTGTCAAAGTCAAATACATCTTATCGACATTACAGAACTCTACATCATCACATTCTGTAAAATAATAAATTTATCAAAACTTTCTTACATAATTACTAATCAATGATAATTATTCACTTTGTTAACTCTATATTTAAACAGCTAAAAGCAAATAAGGCACAAAATTATTCTATAAATATGCAGAATTTATTGGCCCTCTGTTAGCGGTAGTGCGCACTACCGCATAATATCGCAGTTTGCTATTACCGACATAATGGTTTGTTTATATTGTCAGCTGTTGATACTGTCACAAATACTAACAACAGATAATAATAATACGAAAATGAGTAATAAAGAGATGATACACGTGGATTTCGAAGTTTTTGGAAAAGTTCAAGGTTTGTACCCAATTTTATTACCACTTTTCAAAACATAAATATTGCGTAACATTTTTTTAGGTGTATTTTTTCGGAAGGTATAGTAATATTTTGTTCTAATTTGCTTGTTTTTGTGTAACATCAACCGTAAATAACATTTTTTATTAATTTTACGATCAATAAATGTTTAACTGGTATTTATTTAGCAGTGGCGTAGATATTAGTACTTTGAGCTACTTTTAATTCGTATGTAACCCATAAGTTAGCTTGATGTATATTTGGTTGCCTACAGTACACTCAAAAACAAGCGAAAGTGTTGCCAGTAAGGGGGTGGTGTATGAACACGGAAAATGGGACAGTTCAAGGTCAAATTGAAGGAATTGCTGATAAAGTTAATGACATGTAAGTGAAAGAAGTTTTAGTCCAGTACTAGAAGGCATGTTTCCAAAACCAACAGTCTTGGGTTCAAGTTGCATAGTTGCTTAATTTTTTTTTCGTTTGTTTTATACAAAATTCGATCAGTTTTAGATTCTGAAGGTAATCAAATGATTACTGTTACGAAAACAGTGTTTCTTTTTAGGAAAAAATGGCTACAATTTAAAGGAAGCCCCGCTTCAAGGGTAGAGAAAGTTGACTTTAGAAACGAAAGGAAGATCAACAAATATTCTTTCGATGAAGACTTCAAAATTCGGCGTTAACGTGATTTCAAAAAAAACAATGTAGTGCATTTTTCTCAAAAAAATATTTATTATACAACACAAATAAATTATTGTTTTATTTATTTGTACCTAACTAAAGCGTCTAGATTTTTGATTTTCCGTAGTTTTATTGGTCAAATGGCATTGGCAATGGATCGCCTAACATGCTGACTTATTTTCAGTTTATGAATAAAACATTTCCTTAACTAATACCAGCCCCACTAAATATGCAAAGAATTTTAAGTATTTATGTTCAGAGTACAATATATTTCGGCGTGGATCAGACAATACGTCAGGAGAATTCCAAAGATTTTCTTCGATGTAAACAGTTTCGATTAAAAAAAATCTGAGTAAGTACTAAAACTACACCGTAGACTACGGTTTCACTTAATAGCGTGTTCCAAACTCAACATAACTTCACATTTCTTATGTTGAGAAAGTCCGCTCAAAAACCATTTTCACGCGAAGTTGGTACGTCGTCAGCGCCATCTAAACTTTATATCGCTATACACGTCAGAGAAACGTCAAAATGAAATTGTGAAACGACTTAAGATTTGGTTCATCAAATGCAATTTGGTTAGAATTAAGTTGTGTTTAAATGAAAAGAAAATGTGATGCCGAATTGATTATTTTTGTGAAAATGTGACTAACTAGGTAATTTGATGATTTTTCTTCTTATAATGCCACCTAGAAGGAAATGGTACAGATCTATGGTAAGTACACGTATTGTCGAATTTTCCCAGTATAAAGGTGTCCCACGCACCCGTACAATGCCGTACTCCATATATACGTTATTAAGAGCCTCTTCCGAGTTTCCACAGTTATCATTCCCGAGCAAAATAGTTGTTTCTTTTTATTAAATGCAACTCAGCCCTGCGCTATTCATTATCTCTAGAGCTCCTACTATCACGAGTTATTTGACTTCCTAAATAGCAGAAATCTGGGACTGTCCGTTCCTGTAAAACAGGCTATTATATCATCCACATACCTAAACCAATAGAAGAATTGTTTACTACGTTTATTGCTAAGAATATGGGTTTCTATCTGGTCCATAAATATTTCAGCTAATAAGGGACTCAGGGGGTTTTCCATAATACGACATGCTTTGCAGATGTAGAAATTGTTATCAAATTGAAAATAATTTTGTTCTAAACAAGTGGATAACAGATTTAAAATTTCTAAATTTTATACTACGTTTTGGTTGTTATTTTCTAATAATTTTTTGACTAACTGAATGGTGTCTTGAGGGGGAATGCTTGGAATCAATTTTTTGACGTCAAATGAGACAAATCTTGCATTATGTAGTAGGTGTATAAAAATGTTTGTCCACGACTATCTTACAACATACTCTTTATACTTGTGTTTCTTCAATCATAATTAGATACATTAATCACTGCAGTGATTAATGAATATTATTCACTACACCAATACGAACATCGCTTTGACCCTTTTTTACATTTATTTAGTAGGCCGCGATCGCGATGTGTCAGTTCAAATTGAAACGTCAAATCAGCATGGTTTGCTTTCAATTTGAAATGCATATTCTAAAAAAGAAGATATAATGAGTAGTGAGAGTGAAAACGAGATTTCTTTAACAGCACCAGCAATAAAAGAAGCTGCATAACTTGCCTCATTAGATTCATTGCCCAAAAAACCAAGAAAATTATACCCGAGAGCGTATGTATGAATCTTTCTTACACTGGAGAAGGGAAATGAAGGTAAATTCTTTCTGGGAATCTGTTTTGATAGTCGTGTATAGTATACAACTCGGTATAATGAATGCTATTATTATAAACTCCTGTATAATATACTATTAATTTTGTCTATTAATTGATACGAATTTTTAATAGAATGTGAATTGAACCAAATACCAATCATCATAAGGTTCTCAGTCCGAAGACTGGTTGGACGCGTACCTCCATTCTTTTCTATCCTGAGCTAACCTACGCATTTCCCTAAAAGTAGAACATCCTACATCCCTAACTATTTGAGAGCAGTAGTCTAATCTAGGCCTACCCCTACCTCTTTTTATTCCTATCTCTGACTCTAGTATGTCGCGAACTATTCCTTCGTGTCTTAGAAGGTGTCCTACCATCCTATCTCTCCTACTCTTTATTGTTTTCCATACCTTTCGCCTTTCCCCAACTCTTTCTAATACTTCCCTATTGCTAACCTTATCTATCCACGGTATCTTCATCATGCGTCTGTAACACCACAGTTCAAACGCTTCTACTCTTTTTCTATCCGCTTCTCCTATTGTCCAAGTTTCGCACCCGTATAATGTCGTACTCCATACATACGACTTTAAGAGTCTCTTCCTAGTCTCTATATTAACCGTTCTCGAACATAACAGTTGTTTCTTTTTGTTAAACGCAACTCGTCCCTGCGCCATTCTTTGTTTTATATCTTTAGTGCTCCTACCGTCTTGGGTTATTTTACTTCCTAAGTAGCAGAAATCCGCGACCTCCTCTATCTTCTCATTTCCTATTCGTATTTCAATTTTAGTTCTATTTTCACTCCATCTACATACCAAAATTTTAGTTTTCTTTTTATTGATTTTCATGCCGTAGCCCTGTGTCAAAACTGCTTCCATTTCATTCAAAGCCGCTCCTAATTCTTCTTTGCTAGATGCTAACACTGCTATATCATCCGCAAATCTGAGCATGTTAATAGTTTGGCCCCGTACATTGATCCTTGAGGCTGTTCTTTCCTTAACAATATTAATCGCATCTTCGATATATAAGTTGAAAACTAGAGGTGACAATGCACATCCCTGTCTCACTCCCTTCCGGATATCTACTTCCCTTCGTTCCTGCTCACATTCTATAACTGCCTTTTGCTCTTTGTAGAGATTATGTATTATTCTTCTGTCCCTGTATTTCATCCCTACCTTTCTCAGCACTTCGAACATCTTCCCCCATTTTACGTTGTCGAAGGCTTTTTCTAAATCTACAAATCCTATATATACGCTCTTTCTCTTTTCTATCGTTTTTTCTATAATTACTCGTAAAGCTAGAATGGCCTCGCGCGTTCCTCTATTTCGTCTAAATCCGAACTGATCTTCTCCTAATATTTCTTCCGCCTTTTTCTCCATCCTTCTTTGCACAATTCTAGTTAAAATTTTTGACGCATGGGAAGTTAAACTGATAGTTCTAAAATTTTCGCATCTATCCGCGCCTTTCCTTTTTGGCAAAGCTACTATGATGTTCCGTTTGTAATCTTTTGGAATCTCGCCTGTCAGGTATATGTGACTAACTAATTTAAATAAACGATCTATTACCTCTTGACCTGCGCACTTTAAGATTTCTGCCTCCAAGCCATCTATACCTGGTGCTTTATTATTCCTTAAACTTTTTAGTGCTAGCTCAAACTCTTCTCTCATTATAGGACTCCCTAGGTTATCCCCTTCTACACTGCTTTCACTTTCTAATATATCTTGCACTTCCTGTCCCGCATATAAGTTTCCTAAATATTCTTTCCACCTATCTGCCTTCTCCCCGCTTTCGATTAGGATATCTCCTGCCTCATTCCTAATGCTTTTGGTACTAGATCCAATTTCTCTAAAATTTCTCCTAATTATTTTATATGCTTCATCAGTCTTTCCTATTTCGAACTTATTTTCCACTTCTTTGCACTTATCGTCGATCCATTGCTCTTTCGCTTTCCTACATTTCCGAATAATTTCCCACTTGATCGCCTTATATCTTTGTTTCCCTATTTCATCTAACCTATTTTTATATTTGCGCCTTTCCTCTATTAGACTCACAATATGTTTTGTTATCCAGGGTTTCCTACTTTCATTCTGTTTATGACCCAAAATATCCCTAGCTGAGGAAACTAAACTATTTTTAATGCAATTCCATTCTTCCTCTATGTCCCTAACAATATTTTTGCCCGCGCCCTTTAGTACTTCGTTTGTCTTTTTCTCGAACTTATCGCGCGTATCATCATCTTTTAGTTTCTCTGGGTCAAGATACCTTCTTCCGCTTCGTTTTTTCAAAATCTTAAATTTATGATTGGCCTTCATAACGACTATATTGTGATCACTATCTATATCTGCTCCTGGATAACTTCTACAATCCCTAACTTGATTTCTAAATCTTTGCCTAACAAGAATGTAATCTATTTGATATCTCCCTAGGTCTCCTGGCATCTTCCACGTGTAGCGTCTCCTAACATGATGGTGAAATAGAGTGTTCGCGACCGTTAAGTTATGTTTATCGCAGAACTCTATCAGTCTCACTCCCCTATCGTCAACTATTCCGCCCTCTCGCACTGTGCCTACGACTGCATTGAAATCTCCTATAATTATTAAATTTTCGTGTCCTCTCACAAAATCTAGCACATGTTCAATATCACTATAAACTGCCTCTACGACCTCATCACTGTAGTTAGAAGTGGGCATATATACCTGTATTATTACTGTTTTTACAGGTTTCGAATCTAACCTAACCATAACTACCCTGTCACTTTGCTGTAAGAAATTTTCTACACTCTGCCCTACTTTTTTCCGCATAACAATTCCTACTCCCGAATTTCCTCCTACAGATCCTGTGTGTATTACTCTAAAATCTCCGCTCCAGAAGTCTCCGGCTTCTGGCCATCGCACTTCACTAATACCTACTATGTCTAATGCTAACCTATCCATCTCAATTTTCAAATTCTCTAACTTTCCTACTTGTTTCATACCAAATTATTTATTTTATTGACTAATGTGACCGATATCTTGAAAAACCCGGTATCGCCAGGTCAATTCGGAATGCTTACCTTTCAATAATTTATTGTTGTGCTAATTACAGTAAGTTTTGTTAATCGACAACAAACATTAGAATTAGACGCAAACATAATTTCTTTAGGCAGATACTTGAAAATTTGAATAAAAATTAGATTTGCCTAAAACTGCTGAGGTGTGTAGTAGTAAGTAGACTGACATATTTCTGAATTTAAAAAATTCAAAATAGAGAAAGTGAAGGCACGCCTAAAACAGTAAACAATTTCTACTGGAACACGGAGACCAACGATAGTAGTTTTATAGGTATACACCATTCGGTTGGGTTGTTTTCTTTTATTACGGCATTTTAGTTTATTAAATTTTTTGCGGCACGGAGATTGTTACAGAGGCTTTTTATTCAATGCGAGTCCGCGCGAAATGAACGGGGAAAATTATAATGCGCGACCGACCGTTGAGAAAAGTGTTAGATCATTTATGCAATTAGTTTTGTAACTGCCGTGGATTAAATTTGTGTTTGGTGTTGTTTGCGAGTACATATTAGTTCTGGTGATGTTTTGGTGTATGAACGTTCAAAAGTGATGACACTGGCTCAATATTGTACAAAGTAAGTTGAATTTTGCGCGTACTGGTTTATATAGTTTGCATAAATTGATGACTGAAAAAAAAATATGGTAGCAATGTCGTGTAATATTTTTCCGTTCACATTGTCGTATCTTGAAAAGGAAGGCCTAAATCGAAAAAAGTTATTGCTTCTAAAAGTTTCTCTAATGCCCTCGGATGGCAATAGTGAAGGATTTGTATTTTTAAAGTTAATTATAAAGTAATTACGATATAAAATGGAGATGGTGTTGGCAGGGCGTTCTTCGATACTCCACTAATCGTAGACGATTTGTTCCAAGAATTACTCGAAGTAGTTTATCAACTTCTAAATATTATTTGTAAGTGTTTTACATAGATCTCGAGTTGCTATCATGGTGTTTCATTAATTGGTGTTACGGTACTTTAGTTACATACTTGTTTGTGTAAACATACATAAAGATGTTTTGGATTTTTCTTTCTTTAACCACTGATATGTGTTATCAGGTTTTCGAGGTTAGGGACTGCGAGAACTATGTAGTCACTATAGTCTTCCATTGAGTTTCGGTGGGTATATGTCTTCAGTGGATGCAACGCGGACTTGTTTCTTGTGGTACTTACTTTTTTTTGTTTGCTGTGAAATGCTGCATATTTACTTGGTTGATTAGTGCAGAAAGATAACGGATAACGAACTTGTTTTTGTGGGGAAACAACAGCTCTAGATGTCGAGAAATGGAAGTGACAAAGTAATATATGTATTTGTTTCGAATTTAAGATGAATACAGTATGATCATCACAGGTATTTCATCCTTTCCTATCGCGTTACGTTTATTCTACATTTGCCCTTAAAAAGTACGTGTTTTATGAGTTCGTCCATTTTCTTAAGACCGTCTTCCTCTCGAATCATATTATGTCTTCAACTTAAATGGGCAATCCGTTCTCGACTGAGTAAATTGTACATTTTTCCGTTTACAGATGGAAAACTTCGGTTACCATCGAGACGCGGAGAAAGCGACCGAGTTGGAAATGGTCCATAACGGGTCCAAAAATGGGGTTAATCAGCCTTCTACTTCGTGTGACCCAGGGGCGTGCATAGCGGCACAAAAAAAGAACGCGCCGAAACGGGTGGATACCCCGTGGCATACTCGAAAAACGATATTTTTAGTTTCTTTAATAGTGTTGTTGATTTTATGGATTATTGTTTATACTACTTTGAGTCAGTTAAATATGCTGTGATTGTGTCGTGGGTGACTTTTAGTGGATTTGTTTGAATATTGAAAATGTGAGCGTAATTTATTATAAAGAGGGCAAGCCTAACAATGTTTGTAGTCTGTAGCAGTTACTATAATAAAAGTTTTTAAAAAATGAATGGAACCATTAAAAAGGAACTTTGAACCGGACGATAATGTGATTGAATATCATTATCGACAAATTGCCCGGCTAATTTTTCGAAAATTATGTCTAATCTTCGCCTTGTTTTCATTTCGTAACAAACAGTGCGCCCAATTAAATTTGATTACTTACTTTCGGGAATAGACAACACTTTGGACAGCAAAATTGTTTGGTTTTGAGGTGCACTACTCATAAAAATAATTTTCTAACTCATCATCAAGTTTTCAGTCCAAAGGCTGGTTGGCTAACCTACGCATTTCCCCAAAAGTTGAACTCGAGAAAACTTAATTCTCAAACCAACTTAAACAAAGCGATATTAACTGAGAAACAAAATTTATGACTTAACTTTTTTCATAGCCAACTGAGTATCCCAAAGGACTTGTACCTTGACGCAGTTCTAGTAATACTGGGACGGGTGGGATGGCTTGCGCGCTTCAATGATATAAAGAGCCGAACCATAGGTTTAACCATATTGGAGGGGTTTTTATTTGAGAAGCCAGACTAAATCAAGTCCCTGGAAGGGGGCAGCAGCTCTTTCAGTAATCATAGTGGCAGAGATCGTGAGGGTCAGTATGGCACTGTGATACACACTACTGCGATGTGGAAGGCAACGGGAAACCACCACATTATTCTATCCCTGGTACAGCGTACTTCGAATTTATGATGATGGCACCTTCTGGAGTAAAATATTCCGGAGGTAAAATAGTCCCACATTCGGATCTCCGGGCGGGGACTGCTTCGGGGGGAGTCATCAGAAATGATAAGTGTAACATCTCACGAGTCGGAGCGTGGAATGTTAGAAGCATGAAACAAGTAGGGAAGTTAGAGAATTTGAAAATTGAGATGGATAGGTTAGCATTAGACGTAGTAGGTATCAGTGAAGTGCGATGGCCAGAAGCTGGAGACTTCTGGAGCGGAGATTTTAGAGTAATACACACAGGATCTGTAGGAGGAAATTCGGGAGTAGGAATTGTTATGCGGAAAAAAGTAGGACAGAGTGTAGAAAATTTCTTACAGCAAAGTGACAGGGTAGTTATGGTTAGGTTAGATTCGAAACCTGTAAAAACAGTAATAATACAGGTATATATGCCCACTTCTAACTACAGTGATGAGGCCGTAGAGGCAGTTTATAGTGATATTGAATATGTGCTAGATTTTGTGAGAGGGCACGAAAATTTAATAATTACAGGAGATTTCAATGCAGTCGTAGGCACAGGGCGAGAGGGCGGAATAGTTGGCCCCTTTGGATTAGGCAATAGGAACGATAGGGGAGTTAGACTGATAGAGTTCTGCGATAAACATAACTTAACGGTCGCGAACACTCTATTTCACCATCATGTTAGGAGATGCTATACGTGGAAGATGCCAGGAGACTTAGGGAGATATCAAATAGATTACATTCTCGTTAGGCAAAGATTTAGAAATCAAGTTAGGGATTGTAGAAGTTATCCAGGAGCAGATATAGATAGTGATCACAACATAGTCGTTATGAAAGCCAATCTTAAATTTAAGATTTTGAAAAAAAGAAGCGGAAGAAGGTATCTTGACCCAGAGAAACTAAAAGATGATGATATGCGCAATAAGTTCGAGAAAAAGACAAACGAAGCACTAAAGGGCACGGGTGGAAATATTGTTAGGGACATAGAGGCAGAATGGAATTGCATTAAAAATAGTTTAGTTTCCTCAGCTAGGGATATTTTGGGTCATAAACAGAATGAAAGTAGGAAACCCTGGATAACAAAACATATTGTGAGTATAATAGAGGAAAGGCGAAAATATAAAAAATAGGTTAGATGAAACAGGGAAACAAAGATATAAGGCGATCAAGTGGGAAATTATTCGGGAATGTAGGAAAGCGAAAGAGCAATGGATCGATAATAAATGCAAAGAAGTGGAAGATAAATTCGAAGTAGGAAAGACTGATGAAGCATATAAAATAATTAGGAGAAATTTTAGAGAAATTGGATCTAGTACCAAAAACATTAGAAATGAGGCAGGAGATATCCTAATCGGAAGTGGGGAGAAGGCAGATAGGTGGAAAGAATATTTAGGAAACTTATATGCGGGACAGGAAGTGCAAGATATATTAGAAAGCGAAAGCAGTGTAGAGGGGGATAACCTAGGGAGTCCTATAATGAGAGAAGAGTTTGAGATAGCACTAAAAAGTTTAAGGAATAATAAAGCACCAGGTATAGATGGCTTGCAGGCAGAAATCTTAAAGTGCGCAGGTCAAGAGGTAATAGATCGTTTATTTAAACTAGTTAGTCGCATATACCTGACAGGCGAGATTCCAGAAGATTACAAACGGAACATCATAGTAGCTTTGCCAAAAAGAAAAGGCGCGGATAGATGCGAAAATTTTAGAACTATCAGTTTAACTTCCCATGCGTCAAAAATTTTAACTAGAATTGTGCAAAGAAGGATGGAGAAAAAGGCGGAAGAAATATTAGGAGAAGATCAGTTCGGATTTAGACGAAATAGAGGAACGCGCGAGGCCATTCTAGCTTTACGAGTAATTATAGAAAAAACGATAGAAAAGAGAAAGAGCGTCTATATAGGATTTGTAGATTTAGAAAAAGCCTTCGACAACGTAAAATGGGGGAAGATGTTCGAAGTGCTGAGAAAGGTAGGGATGAAATACAGGGACAGAAGAATAATACATAATCTCTACAAAGAGCAAAAGGCAGTTATAGAATGTGAGCAGGAACAAAGGGAAGTAGATATCCGGAAGGGAGTGAGACAGGGATGTGCATTGTCACCTCTAGTTTTCAACTTATATATCGAAGATGCGATTAATATTGTTAAGGAAAGAACAGCCTCAGGGATCAATGTACAGGGCCAAACTATTAACATGCTCAGATTTGCAGATGATATAGCAGTGTTAGCATCTAGCAAAGAAGAATTAGGAGCGGCTCTGAATGAAATGGAAGCAGTTTTGACACAGGGCTTCGGCATGAAAGGGATCGCAGTCTACTCAACTGTTGTATGTTTGGTTGCATAACCAAGCTTTAGGAATGCATGTTGGGTTGCCTAGTTCGTTTCGTTAAATAGATAGCCAAAAGCGTATAAAGGGTTTTAGGTTCTTAGACGCTGATGACTTCACTTGAAGGTTTTCACCTAATAAAGATAAATGGGTTTTTCCCAAGAGGTTTTCCCAAAATATAAGAGAAATTCAAAAGGTTTCCCTTCGAGCGGCGAGATCTCAGAGTGTGCTTGTTCTAGTTGTTTTATCATGTAAATTATTCTCTGCTATCTCGTTGGTAAATACTGAAGACATTCCAGTAATTAAGTTAGCTAATTTTAGTATTTGTTATTGTAATCCCCATTATTAGGAAATCCAGTAATTATACGTTAAAATCTGTATTTTATTTCAATAGGTTACTTTCGGGACAGACTGTATACTTATAAAGTTGCGTTCACTGGATTGCAGACATAAACAAAAGTAGGTTCAGGAGGGAGACTGGAGACGGCAGTGTAGGGAGACGCGGGGAAGGTTAGTTAGGCAAGGGGAGAAGGTTAAGGGTCCTCGAGAGAAGTAGTCGCGTCTTTCAGCTAGTTTCCACCAATACAATAAAATAATAATATATAAATTTTAATATAAATATCAGTGTAAAGTGATTATATCAGGTATGTCTGAATACAATTCTATTATTTTGTATATTTAATGTAACTGCAGTATAATACAAAGTGTACTTTAACGTCGTGGCTTCTAAACTGACCATTTGGTCACACTTATTACTGACTTCAAGTCTCTTAGCTCAACAAGTGCATAATTAATAATTATTATCATGTATGGTGTTTATTATGTGAGATTCGAGAAGAAACCCACTGGGTACCTTAGCCAAATAAACCATGCAGTAGGCGGGATGGTGGGAAAGCCCAGAGCGCCCATCTAGAATTAACACTACAATAAACATCCTAGTGATTAAATCCAACCTATATCTCTGATCCGTTATAAAGGCGATAACCGTTTAAGGAAGCGCCCATAAACCAAACAAAAAGAAACAAAACTTTAATGACAGCTGTTTGATTGTTGTCAGTAATACATTATAATAAATACCGTTTACAACTCGATAGATTATAATTAAACACTTTTTATTGATGATGACTGCAGATGGTAATCAATCTGATTTTGTACGAAAATGATTAATGATAATTGAATAATTCTACCAAAGATATGAATAAATCTTGATTTCTCAACTTTATTTGTGTCTATTATTAACATCCTCGCTTGTGATTCTTTCTTATCAAAGTAATGGGGTCTGTAATGGCATAGGTAATACACAACGTAGGTAATAGACGATCACGTGGCCACTTCGACAGGTATTTAGGTAAACTTTAATTAGGTTAATTAATCAGCGCTGAGCAGGTAGATAGTCAGGTGAGCAGAAACTTGCAAGGGTGGGGTAGGGTCCATTACAGGCATGAAAATCAATAAAAAGAAAACTAAAATTTTGGTATGTAGGGGATGTGAAAATAGAACTAAAATGGAAATACAAATTGGAAATGAGAAGATAGAGGAGGTCGCGGATTTCTGCTACTTAGGAAGTAAAATAACTCAAGACGGTAGGAGCACTAAAGATATAAAACAAAGAATGGCGCAGGGCCGAGTTGCGTTTAACAAAAAGAAACAACTGTTATGCTCGAGAACGGTTAATATAGAGACTAGGAAGAGACTCTTAACGTCGTATGTATGGAGTACGGCATTATACGGGTGCGAAACTTGGACAATAGGAGAAGCTGATAGAAAAAGAGTAGAAGCGTTTGAAATGTGGTGCTACAGACGCATGATGAAGATACCGTGGATAGATAAGGTTAGCAATAGGGAAGTATTAGAAAGAGTTGGGGAAAAGCGAAAGGTATGGAAAACAATAAAGAGTAGGAGAGATAGGATGGTAGGACACCTTCTAAGACACGAAGGAATAGTTCGCGACATACTAGAGTCAGAGATAGGAATAAAAAGAGGTAGGGGTAGGCCTAGATTAGACTACTGCTCTCAAATAGTTAGGGATGTAGGATGTTCTACTTTTAGGGAAATGCGTAGGTTAGCTCAGGATAGAAAAGAATGGAGGTACGCGTCCAACCAGTCTTCGGACTGAGAACCTTATGATGATGAACTGAGTATTATCAAATCATATTTGCTAAATCTATCTGGAAAATACAAATATTTCAAAAACTGTAAATTTTGGAATAGGGAAGTGTATTGCAATAAGAAAGGCAATTTTATAGGGAATCCAACAACGGTATAAAAACAATAGGGTTCTATTTGAAATTAGAAAGTTATGGTGTTTTCAAATTTTCAAATTTGGTCCTGTAATTGCTAATATCCTGTATAATATTTTCGATTGTTTCTTACATCAACAGTTATTCCTAAATGTTGCTTTCATTCCATCAGCTTTATTCAATTTCGAGATATTAAAATTTCAAAATTGTTCTGCATCTACAAATATTCGCAAGAAAATGCCCGTAACTCAAAAAATATGAAATTTAGAAAAAAAATATTTCATATAACCTCATAGTAAAACCGATCAAGGAATTCGAAAATGAAGTCAAATACAAGGTGTTCCATTTGAAATGGCGAAGTTGACCTGCATACAGCAAATATGGGACAAGCTGTATAGCTAAAAATAATTTTAGCTGGAGCTGAAACAACTTTTATATGGAAAGGTTTTTAGTATTTCTAACTGGAAAGGATATAACGCAGAATCCCGCACTATTGACTCACCCTGTATACTCGTAAAGCTCTTGAGTTCCCCTATCTGTTCTAAATCCGAACTGATCTACTACATACTGATAAAAATAATTTCCTAACTATATAAACTATTGGAAATAACAAAATCGAATAAGAGACAAAAAACCCTTAAAATAAAATGATATACAGTGATTAGTTTGAAAACTATTATTTTCTTGCTCAAAATGTCTCCTCTTGCATCTGAGTGTAGATTTCGCTTATTTTCTTATGGCAAGCAATGGGAAATCCCCTTTCTCTACGTATGTACGTAGGTAAGTACGTCAGAACATAAAGAAGTGAAAGTATCAGTACTCAAAACTATTACATAAACATTTCATTCAAGAATATTAATTTTAAGTCATACGTTACATTCACTGCAAAATTTATGTTAGAACAGTCCAAGTAAATCTAAAGTTTTATGCATATAGTACGTGTATACCTCATTAATTGCTTATTTCAAGGTAATCTTCTATAATTTTCAATAATTTGTTATAACTAAATGCGATATACTCAACCATATCTAGCCTGACATTTATACAAACTGCGGTGCATTTTCTAAAGTACAAAAGCTCATGAACGATAAGACTTGATAAGATTTATCTGGGGAACAATTGCAAAGAGCAAAACAGTCTTTATAAATCCATCAATTAGTGAAAATAAAATGGCATCAAACAGCACAGAGATTCTAACTTCAGAAGAAAATGAGGTAAGGCCCAAAACAACTTTTATATTCGTCAAAGTCAATTAGGAACGTATTTTTTGTCTGTTTGTTAGATCATTGGTATACCAGTGGGTGAAATCACAAAACAAAAGAGTAGGGGCAAAGCCAAGACCCAGCAGATCTTGGTAGGATGGGACAAACAACGATCGTACACTTTTTTGGGCCTTTCTGCATGCTTTGTGGTTTGGGCGTGCATATACTTTCCATTGTTGTTATCTTAGACGCACAAAAAAATGTATTTATCGAAGACGATAAAAGTTTGAGATTATGTTATATATTTACGAAAAAATGAGATTATTAGGTGCTTTCGTAATTTTATGAACTGTTTATTTTCAATTAAAAATAACTGTCGTTAAAAATTTGTTTTATTCAATGATCAATATAATTTTATGCAGGGTCTCATGCGGAAACCCAGTTTCTACAGAAATTAAGATTCAAACTTAAAAATTTCCAATTTCACTGTTATTCAGATTTCCGCATTTAAACGTACAAATATGTTATACCATTTTATTCAGAAAAAAATGGGCTATTTCATGGTGAAAAAATCTAAGTGATCTAAGTGATAAGTGTAACATCTGACGAGTCGGAGCGTGGAATGTTAGAAGCATGAAACAAGTAGGAAAGTTAGAGAATTTGAAAATTGAGATGGATAGGTTAGCATTAGACGTAGTAGGTATTAGTGAAGTGAGATGGCCAGAAGCCGGAGACTTCTGGAGCGGAGATTTTAGAGTAATACACACAGGATCTGTAGGAGGAAATTCGGGAGTAGGAATTGTTATGCGGAAAAAAGTAGGGCAGAGTGTAGAAAATTTCTTACAGCAAAGTGACAGGGTAGTTATGGTTAGGTTAGATTCGAAACCTGTAAAAACAGTAATAATACAGGTACCTATATATGCCCACTTCTAACTACAGTGATGAGGTCGTAGAGGCAGTTTATAGTGATATTGAACATGTGCTAGATTTTGTGAGAGGACAAGAAAATTTAATAATTATAGGAGATTTCAATGCAGTCGTAGGCACAGGGCGAGAGGGCGGAATAGTTGGCCCCTTTGGATTAGGCAATAGGAACGATAGGGGAGTGAGACTGATAGAGTTCTGCGATAAACATAACTTAACGGTCGCGAACACTCTATTTCACCATCATGTTAGGAGACGCTACACGTGGAAGATGCCAGGAGACCTAGGGAGATATCAAATAGATTACATTCTTGTTAGGCAAAGATTTAGAAATCAAGTTAGGGATTGTAGAAGTTATCCAGGAGCAGATATAGATAGCGATCACAATATAGTCGTTATGAAGGCCAATCTTAAATTTAAGATTTTGAAAAAACGAAGCGGAAGAAGGTATCTTGACCCAGAGAAACTAAAAGATGATGATACGCGCGATAAGTTCGAGAAAAAGACAAACGAAGTACTAAAGGGCGCGGGCGAAAATATTGTTAGGGACATAGAGGAAGAATGGAATTGCATTAAAAATAGTTTAGTTTCCTCAGCTAGGGGTATTTTGGGTCATAAACAGAATGAAAGTAGGAAACCCTGGATAACAAAACATATTGTGAGTCTAATAGAGGAAAGGCGCAAATATAAAAATAGGTTAGATGAAATAGGGAAACAAAGATATAAGGCGATCAAGTGGGAAATTATTCGGAAATGTAGGAAAGCGAAAGAGCAATGGATCGATGATAAGTGCAAAGAAGTGGAAAATAAGTTCGAAATAGGAAAGACTGATGAAGCATATAAAATAATTAGGAGAAATTTTAGAGAAATTGGATCTAGTACCAAAAGCATTAGGAATGAGGCAGGAGATATCCTAATCGAAAGCGGGAAGAAGGCAGATAGGTGGAAAGAATATTTAGGAAACTTATATGCGGGACAGGAAGTGCAAGATATATTAGAAAGTGAAAGCAGTGTAGAAGGGGATAACCTAGGGAGTCCTATAATGAGAGAAGAGTTTGAGCTAGCACTAAAAAGTTTAAGGAATAATAAAGCACCAGGTATAGATGGCTTGCAGGCAGAAATCTTAAAGTGCGCAGGTCAAGAGGTAATAGATCGTTTATTTAAATTAGTTAGTCGCATATACCTGACAGGCGAGATTCCAGAGGATTACAAACTGAACATCATGGTAGCTTTGCCAAAAAGGAAAGGCGCGGATAGATGCGAAAATTTTAGAACTATCAGTTTAACTTCCCATGCGTCAAAAATTTTAACTAGAATTGTGCAAAGAAGGATGGAGAAAAAGGCGGAAGAAATATTAGGAGAAGATCAGTTCGGATTTAGACGAAATAGAGGAACGCCCGAGGCCATTCTAGCTTTACGAGTAATTATAGAAAAAACGATAGAAAAGAGAAAGAGCGTATATATAGGATTTGTAGATTTAGAAAAAACCTTCGACAACGTAAAATGGGGGAAGATGTTCGAAGTGCTGAGAAAGGTAGGGATGAAATACAGGGACAGAAGAATAATACATAATCTCTACAAAGAGCAAAAGGCAGTTATAGAATGTGAGCAGGAACGAAGGGAAGTAGATATCCGGAAGGGAGTGAGACAGGGATGTGCATTGTCACCTCTAATTTTCAACTTATATATCGAAGATGCCATTAATATTGTTAAGGAAAGAACAGCCTCAGGGATCAATGTACAGGGCCAAACTATTAACATGCTCAGATTTGCGGATGATATAGCAGTGTTAGCATCTAGCAAAGAAGAATTAGGAGCGGCTTTGAATGAAATGGAAGCAGTTTTGACACAAGGCTACGGCATGAAAATCAATAAAAAGAAAACTAAAATTTTGGTATATAGATGGAGTGAAAATAGAACTAAAATTGAAATACAAATAGGAAATGAGAAGATAGAGGAGGTCGCGGATTTCTGCTACTTAGGAAGTAAAATAACCCAAGACGGTAGGAGCACTAAAGATATAAAACAAAGAATGGCGCAGGGCCGAGTTGCGTTTAACAAAAAGAAACAACTGTTATGTTCGAGAACGGTTAATATAGAGACTAGGAAGAGACTCTTAAAGTCGTATGTATGGAGTACGGCATTATACGGGTGCGAAACTTGGACAATAGGAGAAGCGGATAGAAAAAGAGTAGAAGCGTTTGAACTGTGGTGTTACAGACGCATGATGAAGATACCGTGGATAGATAAGGTTAGCAATAGGGAAGTATTAGAAAGAGTTGGGGAAAGGCGAAAGGTATGGAAAACAATAAAGAGTAGGAGAGATAGGATGGTAGGGCACCTTCTAAGACACGAAGGAATAGTTCGCGACATACTAGAGTCAGAGATAGGAATAAAAAGAGGTAGGGGTAGGCCTAGATTAGACTACTGCTCTCAAATAGTTAGGGATGTAGGATGTTCTACTTTTAGGGAAATGCGTAGGTTAGCTCAGGATAGAAAAGAATGGAGGTACGCGTCCAACCAGTCTTCGGACTGAGAACCTTATGATGATGGCGCCATAAGAAGAAATGAACCTGATGATGATTCTGAAGAAACGAAACGTGGTAGGTATTTTCTGCTACCACAAATCGAAAGAAGATGAAAAGTCGTCCCAAGAAAGTTTTTGCAGATTAAGATTGAATGCCAAATAAGTAAAATATGAACACAAATGTAAAATTCAAAATTTTAATTTTTTTCGACTATCTCAAAAACGAAAAGAGATAATCAACTTCTACAAACGGCACTTCTTTATGCTTGAATAGACGCAACTTTTTCCCCATTTAACCAAAACTGTATCTATTAAGATTAAAAAGATAGCAATGTTATAACGGCATATAAAAAAACATCCTGTATATCTGTTCTGACTTCCGCAAAAACTCCAAAATTTGAGGAAAAATTGAAAACACGAAACAAAAGTACGCAACTAAAAACTAAATTGATTTAGAGAATGAGCGGCTCATAATATTATATTATAATAATTTACTGCAACACGATTCTTCTGTGGAAGCGTAACCAGTCAGAGCGCCATCCGGTGGATATTACCGCTACTTCTGTAGGTCAAGCGTTGAAGGTCAAATAGCACAGTAGTTCGTTTGATCTACATCCGATTTGACAACTAAAAATAACCTTTGATAACGAGAATAACCAATTTGTGATTTTAACGAATTTGTTTAATTAGAAGATGATTTTAACGTAGATTAGTACAAGGACAACAATTTCAATTAAATAATGGATAGGTTAACATCATTTTGGCTGTTTGTAATACTATTTTCTATAGCAATAGCGATATTTGATTTATCATGTAAGTGAACTTATTATCAGTTAATTTTGAAACATCTTATCATCTAGAAACGTTACGAGCTTTCTGCAATAATATTTTGATAAGAATTTGCATGGCTATCTAGCTAAAAAACAATCATGACGTTAAAAGTGTATAGTTTGACATACTGAACACGTAGACGGAATATAATAAGTCTAAATTTATAAATCGTGTGTGTACAATACTCATTTCCACTTCTGTTCTGCTTGCGCTTCCAGTACGTCAAACTAAATACAACAGTCAAACAATTAATCGAACTTTATGATAAATTGATAAAAAAAACGACTGAAGGTGTGAAGGCTCACAGCCAATGGCCCAATCAGTGGAATCAAAATCAATACCAACAAAACGCTTGGTCCAACTTCAGATTTAACGATCAGAAAATCACTACGACTCCTTGGCCCGCTTTAGGGCCTCATCGTGGCGCGACGACTTACCGATCTTATTGGTCGTCTGGAAATTATGAACAGAGGAGTAATTCTTCTTTAGGGAATAGCAGAAGTGGGCAGACACTGCAGGCGAACACTGGGAATGGAGCGGAAATAAACGATAATGATCTAAGAGAGTTTTCGGAAAATTTGTTGAAAGAAGACGTTAATAACGCTGCGAAATATGTTACGGTGCAGTATCAAGGGAAAACGACGTCTAGGTCCACGAAAGATGAAGCTCCTTTGCCGTAAGGCGTCGCAGAGAAATTGTCCTAACTCTTTCTAATAATATACTTCACAGACTACTTATAATAAGTACCGATGCGTATAACATACCCACAATCCAAAAACTCATGCGTCTGCATGACAATTACGTACCAAACACGAATGTACACGAAGATAACACTCCCGACGAAAGAAATGAAGAAGAACAGTTTTTAGAGGCGATTATAAACACTCCCGTCGTTGAATTCACTCGGAATTTCCTCATATCGAAAGGTATTACAACGATTAATCGAAAATTTTTGTTATAAAACAATTTTCTTTAACAGGAAAGATTCCGGAAGACCAAACGTCGTTTAAAAACATTTTACGGGATATTTGGTTCACGATCTACAGGCGGGGAGGGCGCGGGGTCGGGTCGAGCGGTTTCGAACACGTTTTCTTAACCGAAATTAAAAATAATCAAATTTCTGGCTTACACAACTGGATTTATTTCAACGAAGAAGAAAAGAAAGAACGGGCTAATTATTTAGGTTATCTACATAAAATTGAATTCGGACAAAAAGGCGCCATTATCAAATACCATTTTAATTTCGAGGGAATCGATAAACCCGTCGGATCGATGTTTATCGGGACAAGTCCCGAGTTTGAACTGTCGTTATATACAACTTGTTTTTTGACGAGACCCGATAGGGTTTGTCCGTTGAAATTAGGTGATAAAAGGTTCGTTATAAGGACTTTCACTTATAGATATAAGGGAAAGAATCTGATTGGTAGTGCTTTCCCAGAAATTTAAGATTTAACAGAAAAATTCTTACTTTACAATTTAAATACTCGAATTTTTATGAAATACATATTTTGTAAGTTTATTGCAAATAAAATTTTTACCGTAACAAAAAAAATAACGATAATTCTTACCTTTTTTGTGCGCAAATTTATTAAAAGCGTTAGAGGTTAGATGTTTGACTTTTGACAGTTGGATCTTGGATACTGCCTCGGTCGGTAAACATTAAACAACAAAAATTACATCTTGCGCCATCTTAACGACAGAACCTTAAATACTTTGACAACAGTATGGGATTACAAAGATTTTTGAATGCATTTTCAGTTTTTCTTTACAAAAAATATTACTCCAAAATCTTATGCTACAGTATTACTAAATTCCAAAACGGTTATTTGGTATCTGATACAAGAGCGAAAAGTACTTTGTAGGCACATTCTTCATGCTCCTCCAGTTGGCGTTGTCAAATTTTGCGTAAAACCATTCGAAACGACTCGATCATAAGGATGATGATTGTGACTTAAATCTTAAATGGTAGGTATAAAAAAGTGAAACTATAAAATGTTAAACCTCAAGTAAGCAACTTATAATCGAATATGAACAAAATATTGAAAAAACACTCGTACAATAAATAAAATAGTAGTTGAACCGTGACGGTTCCAAACCAAATTCGCGTGTAAAACCAAACGTAATTTCTACAACTTAAAAACTGCGTTAAAATATTCTAGATGCATGGTGATGCAGCTTTTACAGGACAAGGCGTCAACAAAGTGTTTAGCACTTTGTAAAACATCCTATTTTGAAATAGAAGGTTCTGTTCGTACCGCATTTAAACCGGCGTACGGTAACTACTATTTGGTGTCAGATAGAACCGAGGAATATGGGCGTTTTATTGCATTTTAAATAATATATGACAAAAAAATTCAACTTTTATATAATTAGTGCCTCTTAAATAATTCTTAAACCGACCCTGCCACATTCATGATAAATAATATCTATTTACAACTACACATAATTACTTGAGGTCACCGAGTCCATTCTATTTTACACTGAGTACGATAACGCACTTGAAAATCTTGTAACAATAGGAAAACATGTATCTTCGTACTTTCTAAAAAATGTATCGGAAATGTATTTTATTGACAAATTGGCGGGTTTCAAAACGAATTAAGAGCAATAATAGTGTGTATAGAAGACAATACCACAGTGATGCTGTTTTTGGATTTACGAGGAAGTCGAAAAACAAATTTGTAGGTATGCTATTTCTTAATCTATTGACAAAAATAAGTTGTTTTTAACTTTAATGAATTTACTTAATTTGTTAGATTATTTCAGTGGTATTTGTAATTTCAGTTTCAGAAGAAAAATTGGAAGGGAGAAATGCTGAAAGCAATTTTTATAGACTAGTCACGGCTTATAGACAGCATGCTCATAAAATTGCGGATACGAATCCTGTCGCTCTTACAAAAAGAATAACGTAAGTAAATACGAATAAAAATAAAAGAACTAACAAAATACGAAAAACATTTATTGTTAAACTTAGAGTTGAACCTGAATTAGAACCTACCAGGTACGGTCTAAATGCTACGGACGTTGTCAATTTTCTAGGGATTATAAACGCAAAAAAGGAAAAAGGAAGAATATCAGAAGCAATAGATTTTTTAACAAACGTGTATGGTAAAACCTTAAGCGCGGAATTTACCTATTTGGAGGTAAGTACAATACAATAATTAAGGGCAAGGGGAAAAAATCATATTGAAAATAAAGGATAAATAATTGTTCAACAGGATGAAGAAGAAATTGAATGGTTTGCCGAAAGAATGGAAGAAATTCATTCCCTTATCTTAGCCAAAGATACAAAAGTCCGTATAATGACAGAATTGTTAAAATCGCAAGCTTTTGACAACTTCTTAGCGAACAAATTCTCGGGGGTTAAAAGGTATGGAGGAGAGGGTGCGGAAAGTATGATGGCATTTTTTAGTGAATTTTTTAGACTAGCTTCTCAAGGTACTTACTTTAATTTGCTTTGACAGAATAATAAAGAAATGAACGTTGCTACTTAACACGAATTTCTACAACTTTTCCTCAGATAACATAGAACAAATTGTAATGTGCATGCCTCACAGGGGTAGATTAAATCTATTAACGGGGATGCTCAATTTTCCACCCGTTGGCATGTTTGCCAAGTTGAGGGGTTTATCCGATTTTTCTGATAAATATCAAGCAACCGGTGACGTCTTAAGCCACTGTAGTGAGTAAAAATTGACATTAAACATTTAAAAAGAAAAATATAGGTACGAAAATATTTTAGTTTCTTCCACTAACTTAATTTTTAACGATAAATCCGTGCGTGTTACTATGTTGTACAATCCCTCTCACTTGGAAGCCGTAAACCCCGTTTCCATGGGAAAAACCAGGGCGAAACAACTCGAGCATAAGGATGGTGATTACAACTTGAATGGTACAAAAAAGTGGAGCGATAAAATTATAAACCTCCAAGTAAGCACCTTATAATCGAATATGAACAAAATAATGCAAAAATACACATACGATAAATATAATAGTAGTTGAACTATGACGGTTCCAAACCAAATTCACCGTACAAATTAAAAATATTCTAGGTGCACGGTGATGCAGCTTTTACAGGACAAGGCGTCAACCAAGAATGTTTAGCACTTTGCAAAACACCCCATTTTGAAATAGGGGGCTCTGTTCATTTAATTGTCAACAACCAAGTAGGGTTCACCACTCCATCAGATCGAGGACGCTCTTCTAGATACTGTTCCGATTTGGCAAAAATGATTTCAGCCCCTGTTTTACACGTCAATGGCGACTACCCCGAAGTAAATGTTTCGAAAATTTCCCATTTGGTTTCTATACTTTCTATTATTTTTATAGGCTGTCTTTAAGGCTACAATAATTGCTTTTGAATACCAAAGGAAATTTCGCAAAGAAATCTTTATAGATTTGAATTGTTATCGGCAGTGGGGACACAACGAATTGGATGACCCCACGTTTACAAACCCTTCTCTGTATTCAATTATTCGATCTAGGGGGTACCTAAAATTGGCAGCGACAATTCTCGAATAATGAACTTATTTTTAGAACAGTGCCTAACCAATACGCAGAAAGGTTGATCGAAGAAGGCGTGGTCACAGAAAATGATAAAGAAGAAATTGTTAAACAACACATTGCTTGGTTAAATCAACATTTGCGAGCAGTTGATGATTATATTCCAGAAGTGTGTTAGTCGAATTTTAACCAGAATTTATCTGAATCCGTTTTATTTCAGGATAAACACTTTAAAAAGCAATGGGAGGGGTACAAACAAGCAGAAAATAATATAACAACTTGGGATACCGGTTTGGATCTAAATCTGTTGACGTACATTGGTAGCAAGTCTGTTTCTTATCCAGAAAATTTTGTAAGCACAGAAATTTAAATCTTACTCATTGCTTAATGAACAGCAAACATAAAAATATCAAATTTTATAGTAAAAAATAAAACTTTGCACGAGCTTCGATCCTAATACTCCTCGTATGATTTCAAACAACTATAGAACATGAACCGATCAACTATTTCGAACATTAAAATTACTTTAATTTTTAGACAATCCATCCGCATTTATTAAAAACTCATGTTAAAACCCGCGTGTCAAAAATAGCAGAAGGCGTAAACATTGATTGGTCAACAGCAGAAACGCTAGCATTTGGTTCTTTGTTAAATGAAGGTACTGAAATTAATGTGATTGTTACTCTGATACATTTGGACGGCGATTTTTTAGGTTATAACGTTAGAATTAGTGGTCAAGATGTAGGTAGGGGAACTTTTTCTCACAGACACGTAATGCTGGTTGACCAAAACACAAATAACATTTATATACCGTTAAACAATTTGATAGCCAAACAAACGGCGTTCTTGGAGGTTGCAAACAGTATTTTATCTGAAGAAGCAGTTTTGGGGTACGAATACGGGATGAGTGTTGGAAGTCCGAAAAATTTGATCATCTGGGAAGCCCAATTTGGAGATTTCTTTAACGGGGCCCAAATTATATTTGATACTTTTATTTCTAGCGGGGAAAGTAAGACTACTAAATTAAATGTCGAATGGAAGTAGAGTCGTTTTCTTTTAGCAAAATGGTTGTGTAGTAGTGGCTTAACAATACTGTTGCCACATGGTTATGACGGTGCCGGACCTGAACATAGTTCCTCAAGGGTGGAGAGGTTCCTGCAAATGACTGATTCGAAAGAGGATCGAGTAGATGGCGATAATGTTAACATGGAAGTTTGTCAGCCTAGTACGCCTGCGCAGTATTTCCATTTGCTAAGAAAACAGGTATTTCGCGTAGATAAATTTTAGGCGCGTTCTATTTTTTAACATCGTAGATGATTAGGGACTATAGGAAACCTCTTATAATCGTAGCACCGAAGACTTTATTGAGACTATCGGTTGCTACGTCGAATTTTTCGGATATGGCGCCTGGTACTACATTTAAACCTGTCATAGGTAGACGCCAACAACTTTTGAACTAGAACCGGGACAGTATAACTACTATTTCTTTAAGGTGATCCAATGTATGATACAGGGAAGGTACAGAAAGTACTAATAACATCTGGGAAGCACTATTATAACTTAGTAGAAAAACGACGTGAGTTGGCATCCATGGAATCAGCTATTATACGTTTAGAAAGCTTTTGCCCGTTTCCAGTTTTAAATTTAGTAGAAGAATTAAACAAATATTCCAACGCTAAAGGTGCGGTTATTTATCCCAAAAGTTGCACAAAACATTTTGAATCGACCTCGTATTTCGTTTTAGAGTTTATTTGGTGTCAGGAAGAGCCGAGAAATATGGGTGCTTGGTTCTTCGTGAAACCAAGATTTGAGAATTTAACCGGAAGAAAGGTAATATAAAATATTTTTTTTAATGGAAAAAAAATGTTATTTCTTAGATTCGGTACTGTGGCAGAGATGCCTTAGCGGCTCCAGCCGTGGGAGTTGGTAAATTCCATCAAGAACAGGCTATTGATGTAGTTACAAAACCGTTTTTAACAAAAAATAAACAATGATTTAAATAAGTTTCGTCTATTGGAAATTAGGCATTCCCTGTGTTTATACGAAAGGGGTAGTCGCTTGAAGATTACTTTTGTCTGCGGGAGAAAGAGCGTGACTAGAGCGATTAGCGGCATAAACAGATTTCTGTAATTTCATTGCAATTCACTTAAGCTGTAGGTACTTTAATATTTGTGATTTAATAAACATAAATTTTACTTTATATGTTTCTCAGAGGGGTTGTTACTGGTTTGTTATTTACAGATGTTGCCCTCTATTTAGTTTAAGTGGCTAGTAAGTATAGTTTGATGTTCGTAATATTTTTATGGCAATTTCTTGGATAGAAAAATTACATACCGGGGTACGAACTTTTTTTCAAACTTTCCAGGTTGTTGTGTATAACTTTCTAGATTATTGGGTAGTATCTAGCACAAATAACGCAACAGGACAGCTGGAAATAAAACATTAAAAACCACATTTTGATCAAATTACTACTCCTTTCTACCCAAAGGACTTGTACCTTGACGCAGTTCTAGTAATACTGGGACGGGTGGGATGGCTTGCGCGCTTCAATGATCTAAAGAACCGAACCATAGGTTTAACCATATTGGAGGGGTTTTTATTTGAGAAGCCAGACTAAATCAAGTCCCTGAAAGGGGGCAGCAGCTCTTTCAGTAATCATAGTGGCAGAGATCGTGAGGGTCGGTATGGCACTGTGATACACACTACTGCGATGTGGAAGGCAACGGGAAACCACCACATTATTCTATCCCTGGTACAGCGTACTTCGAATTTATGATGATGGCACTTTCTGGAGTAAAATATTCCGGAGGTAAAATAGTCCCACATTCGGATCTCCGGGCGGGGACTGCTTCGGGGGGAGTCATCAGAAATGTTAAGTGTAACATCTCACGAGTCGGAGCGTGGAATGTTAGAAGCATGAAACAAGTAGGGAAGTTGGAGAATTTGAAAATTGAGATGGATAGGTTAGCATTAGACGTAGTAGGTATCAGTGAAGTGCGATGGCCAGAAGCCGGAGACTTCTGGAGCGGAGATTTTAGAGTAATACACACAGGATCTGTAGGAGGAAATTCGGGAGTAGGAATTGTTATGCGGAAAAAAGTAGGGCAGAGTGTAGAAAATTTCTTACAACAAAGTGACAGGGTAGTTATGGTTAGGTTAGATTCGAAACCTGTAAAAACAGTAATAATACAGGTATATATGCCCACTTCTAACTACAGTGATGAGGTCGTAGAGGCAGTTTATAGTGATATTGAACATGTGCTAGATTTTGTGAGAGGACACGAAAATTTAATAATTATAGGAGATTTCAATGCAGTCGTAGGCACAGGGCGAGAGGGCGGAATAGTTGGTCCCTTTGGATTAGGCAATAGGAACGATAGGGGAGTGAGACTGATAGAGTTCTGCGATAAACATAACTTAACGGTCGCGAACACTCTATTTCACCATCATGTTAGGAGACGCTACACGTGTCAGATGCCAGGAGACCTAGGGAGATATCAAATAGATTACATTCTTGTTAGGCAAAGATTTAGAAATCAAGTTAGGGATTGTAGAAGTTATCCAGGAGCAGATATAGATAGTGATCACAATATAGTCGTTATGAAGGCCAATCTTAAATTTAAGATTTTGAAAAAACGAAGCGGAAGAAGGTATCTTGACCCAGAGAAACTAAAAGATGATGATACGCGCGATAAGTTCGAGAAAAAGACAAACGAGGTACTAAAGGGCGCGGGCGAAAATATTGTTAGGGACATAGAGGAAGAATGGAATTGCATTAAAAATAGTTTAGTTTCCTCAGCTAGGGATATTTTGGGTCATAAACAGAATGAAAGTAGGAAACCCTGGATAACAAAACATATTGTGAGTCTAATAGAGGAAAGGCGCAAATATAAAAATAGGTTAGATGAAATAGGGAAACAAAGATATAAGGCGATCAAGTGGGAAATTATTCGGAAATGTAGGAAAGCGAAAGAGCAATGGATCGATGATAAGTGCAAAGAAGTGGAAAATAAGTTCGAAATAGGAAAGACTGATGAAGCATATAAAATAATTAGGAGAAATTTTAGAGAAATTGGATCTAGTACCAAAAGCATTAGGAATGAGGCAGGAGATATCCTAATCGAAAGCGGGGAGAAGGCAGATAGGTGGAAAGAATATTTAGGAAACTTATATGCGGGACAGGAAGTGCAAGATATATTAGAAAGTGAAAGCAGTGTAGAAGGGGATAACCTAGGGAGTCCTATAATGAGAGAAGAGTTTGAGCTAGCACTAAAAAGTTTAAGGAATAATAAAGCACCAGGTATAGATGGCTTGCAGGCAGAAATCTTAAAGTGCGCAGGTCAAGAGGTAATAGACCGTTTATTTAAATTAGTTAGTCGCATATACCTGACAGGCGAGATTCCAGAGGATTACAAACTGAACATCATGGTAGCTTTGCCAAAAAGGAAAGGCGCGGATAGATGCGAAAATTTTAGAACTATCAGTTTAACTTCCCATGCGTCAAAAATTTTAACTAGAATTGTGCAAAGAAGGATGGAGAAAAAGGCGGAAGAAATATTAGGAGAAGATCAGTTCGGATTTAGACGAAATAGAGGAACGCGCGAGGCCATTCTAGCTTTACGAGTAATTATAGAAAAAACGATAGAAAAGAGAAAGAGCGTATATATAGGATTTGTAGATTTAGAAAAAGCCTTCGACAATGTAAAATGGGGGAAGATGTTCGAAGTGCTGAGAAAGGTAGGGATGAAATACAGGGACAGAAGAATAATACATAATCTCTACAAAGAGCAAAAGGCAGTTATAGAATGTGAGCAGGAACGAAGGGAAGTAGATATCCGGAAGGGAGTGAGACAGGGATGTGCATTGTCACCTCTAGTTTTCAACTTATATATCGAAGATGCGATTAATATTGTTAAGGAAAGAACAGCCTCAGGGATCAATGTACAGGGCCAAACTATTAACATGCTCAGATTTGCGGATGATATAGCAGTGTTAGCATCTAGCAAAGAAGAATTAGGAGCGGCTTTGAATGAAATGGAAGCAGTTTTGACACAGGGCTACGGCATGAAAATCAATAAAAAGAAAACTAAAATTTTGGTATGTAGATGGAGTGAAAATAGAACTAAAATTGAAATACAAATAGGAAATGAGAAGATAGAGGAGGTCGCGGATTTCTGCTACTTAGGAAGTAAAATAACCCAAGACGGTAGGAGCACTAAAGATATAAAACAAAGAATGGCGCAGGGACGAGTTGCGTTTAACAAAAAGAAACAACTGTTATGTTCGAGAACGGTTAATATAGAGACTAGGAAGAGACTCTTAAAGTCGTATGTATGGAGTACGGCATTATACGGGTGCGAAACTTGGACAATAGGAGAAGCGGATAGAAAAAGAGTAGAAGCGTTTGAACTGTGGTGTTACAGACGCATGATGAAGATACCGTGGATAGATAAGGTTAGCAATAGGGAAGTATTAGAAAGAGTTGGGGAAAGGCGAACGGTATGGAAAACAATAAAGATTAGGAGAGATAGGATGGTAGGACACCTTCTAAGACACGAAGGAATAGTTCGCGACATACTAGAGTCAGAGATAGGAATAAAAAGAGGTAGGGGTAGGCCTAGATTAGACTACTGCTCTCAAATAGTTAGGGATGTAGGATGTTCTACTTTTAGGGAAATGCGTAGGTTAGCTCAGGATAGAAAAGAATGGAGGTACGCGTCCAACCAGTCTTCGGACTGAGAACCTTATGATGATGACTACTCCTTTGATATATATGGACTCAAATATTTTTATTTGTAACTTCTGTGAACAAAATATCGTGTTAGCAATAAATTTCTATACTGACGTAACACTGTAGGTAATATTTTCATCAGGGGTCGAATGGAAGCCAATTTTTCAAGAAGTGCACTTATTGCAGGTCTGTTATAGAAAATCTTATCTAAAATTGATTTTTAGAAGTAGTCCATCACACCGTCGATATTGCAACAAGGAATTGACAAAATTGGTTCCCAATTGAATTTTTATATCGAAAGTGTGAACCGGAAAGTGAAAAAGTGAAGTAGAAATATCTTTTTAGGAGATTGCGGATAAAAGATTTTCTCCTCGGAAAAGAAAATCCAGTTTAGAGGAAAAGAAAAAGCTATTATCTTGCGTTACACATATGGTTTCTTAACGAGAGAAAAGAGGAAAATTCAGACACACTTATTTTATATTTTCACTCGTGATTTTAGTTGCAGCTATGATTCATCAAATCTAGGGTGAAATGGGGTGATTCAGTGTTGATCCCTACCTGGTGTTGCGATGTCTCACCTGCCCTTCCCCTTTTAGCGTTCCCTGTGCCAGTCTCGCTTACAATACAAGGTATTCTCGAAAATTAAATGAAAGTGTTATTATTTGAAACTTTCCTGGGGTCTTAAAACTTCTGTAATTGCAGTTCTAATGATGTCTGCAGTTGACAGCTTTTACTGGGTTTCAACATCAAAACATCCCGCCTTATCGCAAAATATTCGAATAGTCTAGAGAATATCATAATTCAATTTCTAGCATAATTTACTAATCGAATTATCATTCTACAGATGCTCACGTTAATTATGCTATTCACGCTCCATTCAAAGGATCAAATTGACTTTAAAGTTGTTAAATCTGTCGACGTATTCCTAATTCCGAATTCGAATTTCATTAAAACATTGCTTTACAAAACGGCAATTTGAGACGACAAATTAAACATTTTTTTTTGTTTATTAAATACTCTAATTGGGTCATTAACTGGCAGTCATCGGGGAAAAGTTAATATTGAATTTCAAGAAGAATTTTATTAATTATCGCAGAAGCAATTTCATTTCGAAACACTCCAGCGAACTTTTCTGTAGTGGAATAATTATTGTACACGGTAGATGTAATATTTTAGAGAGCATCATGTCAGCTTATTAATTTGTCAGGTACCTATATTAGAAATTTCTTAAAGATTTTAAATGTTTTTGCTTCGCTGAAGATGCGCGGAAATGAAACAAGTTGATTATACAGGTGTCCCACGCCAGCGTATTTCTTCCATAACTCAACAGAAGTTGTAGATAGGGTTGGGCGAGATCGAGATCTCGGCGAGAGTTGGCCCACTCTCGTCTCGATCTCGAAAATTCTCGAACCTCTTCGGTCTCGTCTTGATCTCGAATAACTCTCGACTGCCAAAATCTCGTCTCGCCTCGAGACTCTCGGTTCTCGATCTCGAATTTATTAAGAGGTAGGTCTTTGTTCAAATATTGCATGTTTTGAATGTGTATGGAAAACCGCAGACCAACTGGTTTCGTCCTTCTGGGACTCATCCGTACGGTGCTCTCCCCCACACACTCAAACCATGCAATTTAGGCTGCTATATATGCTGCCGCGCTCTGGACAGATATCAGCAAGTGACAACTACTTTGAGTAATTATCTGGTATTAATTAGTGGTACTGGACCGTTCGAACAACTACTCCTCGGGCAAATACCCCGCCAGGCATTGAATTATAGAACTAAATCCAGATTTTTTGTACTACGAGACGTTTCAGACTGCTACCCCATCTAAGATGGCTTTGAAACAATCCTAATTTGTCTCCATGTACGTACAAATGAATCTGGAAAATACTGCATCCTGATTGGTCAAAAAAGTTGCCAATCAGGAAGCAGTATTTTCCAGACCCATTAGATAGAGAATTGAAAACTAGGACTGGGTAAGTCATTTTTCTTTATCTCGTATCGTTTCTAAGCTATAATTGATGAAATTTGAAAAATTACTATTTTTAACGTCTAATAATGTGCGGAAGAAATGGGACACACTGCACAGTAGAAAATAATTTTATAATGGGAATCATTTTTCGATATCTACAACTCCTGTTAAGTTATGGAGGAAATACGCTAACGTGGGACATCCTGTATATATTTTTGTTACATTGAGACACAGTATGAGTTTATTGAAACTTCAAGAACACTCACTAAAGTGCGGGTATCTATTGCTATTTAGGTTCAAACAAAACTTCTTTTGTGAATTTTCATGGCCCTATTTCGAGGGGCCTTAAAGGACATAATCGAATAAGTTGTGCAACACTGGTAGTTTCTAAGTTGGCATGTGTTAAATTTTTAGCGTTATCTCCGATAGCGAAATGATGCGGGCTCCCAGAAAAATATTCTATGGGCATGTTCAACAATAAACAATCACGAACGAATTTTCAAGTACATACATATTTGTAATAAGAAAAAGTCGCGTATTGTCTTTTTCTATTATACAGAGCCTGTAAATTTAATCGACTTCTCATCTCTTACCATTTTCGAGATCCCTATATCCCCGAATAACAAAATATTTCAGTTTTCCACAACGTAATACTGTTATCTACCTTTAGTTAAAATATCCCCAGTGTCTAGAATAATCCAAATACGTAGACAATGCGTCGCGACGCAATTGAGGGGTGCACAACAAAACGCAAGTTGGCGTGTGGCGTCATTCATACCCCTAGTACTATTTCCTTGCTACGAAAAATCGCGTCCGAACTCACCCTCTAAATACAACCAGGAATTTTCATATCCTATAAATATTTAAAATTTTAACAAGAAGAGGTGAATTATTATCAAGTTTTTTGTAACATTTAGTGAAAATATCTGCTAAACTAGGGAAAAATCATTTTGCATCATACCCCTAGCTGAAAATATTCCCTGAACTAATCCCGAGAAAGAAGCAAAACGAATGCGACGGTCCCCTAACCTAAATCTAGACGTGTTCAAAAGATATGTTCTCCAGTATCAAATCTAATAACCCGTAGCAAAACGGTAAGGGTATATAAAATATATCTTTGAGAGAGAACTTGTTGAATGCGGACGCCAGGCGGAAGCGTCTTTCAAAGCATCAGCGTCGCGGCGACCCGCTCTGCACGCACGCTATTATTCCCCCGTTTCTCGTATATCCACTTTTTGTTAGCTAATAAGTTCGGGTCCATTTATAAAACTTATTTCTCATCCGATGGAGGTTTATAGAAAAGTAAAACCCTATAAGTGGACGGGTGACATCTACCTCTCTAAGTATATGTTCACCGAAAATATTAATGGCATATTTTAGCAAATATTATTGTTTCAAAATAAGAACTCAGTCCGAAGATTGGTTGGATGCGTACCTCCATCGTTTTCTATCCTGAGCTAACCTACCCATTTCCCCAAAAGTTGAACATCCTACATCCCTAACTATTTGAGAGCAGTACTCTTCTCTGGGTCTAACCTTACCTCTTATTTTTATTCCTATCTGCGACTAGTTCTTGTCCCGCATATCATGAAATAAAAAATTTCAAATATGCTTCGTCGTATTATTGGTGAAGCTCACCCATAACTCGAAATAAAATTTAATTAGTCGTAAGGTCTCGTCTGTCGCAAGCGTGGCCGAGTGTGGGAACGCGTACAGCGCCCTCTATACACGCAGATTACGACGCAAAGGGACGACGTTGCCACGTGCGTTTGTCTGCACTTAACAAATAAAAATAGGCGAACGCATTTTGATGGACACGTGACTTGGCTTACAGTTTGTCGAATTGTAGGAGCGCCTTTCAATTGAAACTCCCTTTGAGCACACAAATTATAATAGTGATACGTAAAACTACTGACGTAGAGGACTGTTGATTCATTGAAGTTCCCATAGGTCCGATGTTTCTCTTGGGAATCGTCGCAAACCATGGGAAGTGCATTATAATCATGAGGAGTCTGTTTTTTATTTTCTCCTCGTTTAAAAACGGCGCCATTAACGTGACGTGAGAGAGCGGCAGGTAACGCACATGCGCAGTTCAGTTCGTTTGGCTTTGATAGTGTGTTAGGTGTGTAAAAGGTGGCAGAGTAAAAAATTTGATATTTCTAGCTGAAGCAATGGCTAAGCAATCAATTGACAAATGTTGCTTTCGTATATGAATTATTTAAATGCCTAATAGACTGCATAGTTCCAGATTATTATTTACCTTGCAAACTAAATTAATATTTCTATAATTCATAAACATAACTTGGGATATTATTATGCATCATCGTTATTATCTTGAAAAGAGACTACTACTAGCAAATAACTTACATTTGAATTAATTATTAGCTACACAATGCACAATATATACTTACTAGTAACCATAATGCACCGAGTTCTTCTCGAAAAAAGAAGTCCAGGATGGACAGTCCATTTTTTTATAGCTGTCATAGTTACCGAGTTGCCCCAGTGTGCCTTCTTCTTACCCTGTGCCAATTCTAGGAACCATTACTGAATACTGTAAATGATACATGTAATTCCTCGTTATATAACGGAGCAAAGTGGAGAGTTATAATTAATTTTGTGTAATGACTGCGACCTCTGCTATACACTTTCTGCCACCATGTGCTAGTATTGTGCATGAACATTCCTACCATCCAATATAACAATCAAACACTAATTTCTAACTAATTAATAAAGCATTATGAAATTCCAAAAGTTTATCTAGGCGTACAAATTTTCGGCGTGAGTGAGCTGATGTTGTGCAAGTTAATTTATTAAAATTTGCATTCCTCTTTTTCATTATCGAACGTAGACGAGTATTTTACTTTATACAGGGTATCACAGTTAAATTAGTTAGTATACATATCATAAAAACGAAATGATACATCTGTTTCATTGTGTGGTAGAAATTATTGATATAAAAACATTTTTGCTTTGAACAAACGTAAAATGTAAAATTATAAATCACCGCGGTGAATGACCTCACCCCTTTAGATACCCAAATAAATATTTCAATCAACCCCTTGGTGTTTATGCCTACCTGAAGAAATAATCCCTCGAAATCAGTCCGTATAAAAACACAAAATTCGCGTGCCTGTAGTTATCTGTGCACACGACTGTCCCCGTAAATGTATTCATACAGGGAGGGCACCCCTGTTGTAGGAAACCAGCCATGACCAGAGTTCGGCAGCTGCTTACTGGTGTGACGTCAGGTTTGATAGTTCCCAACTATTGTGGATGTTTGGATGGGGTTGCAATTGCAACAGCTGCCGGCTACCCCCCAGTGGTGGAACTTGGGTGAAAGTAAAGATCCTGTTAATAATACGGGACTTCTTGCAGCAGGTGAGCAAATTCCAGGTGTGACTCCAGATTGCTACAAGGGGGTTGTAGATTTCACATCGTGGAATGGTGAAATCGCATTTTTAAATCAACATCAAAACAGATAAAATAAAAATAACTTCGTGTAGCAAATTGAGCTGTATCAGAGCTGCATTCCTTTCCTTATTGGCAAATATTTGTCCTGCCACGCTTCAGCTCAGATAATGTCCCGATAATATTGTCCCCGGGCAAATGAAACAACCCAAATATTTTCGTTACAATAAAGAAACGAACGCTGATAATGGGTCTATTAGTTGTGATTAGATTAGTAGCCTGATTTTTTTATTAAATAAACTGGGATTTGGAAACAATCTACTTATTAAAAACACTTTATAGAAAACAATCGACGTTTCGGCCACGTTTGGGGCCTTTATCAAGAATTATTTGTAAAATGGAATGTAAAAAGTTGACATATTATTTGACAAAACAAATTTTTCTAAATATGAAAATATGGTTAGGAACATAGAGGCAGGATGGAGAAAAGGGTGGAAGAAATATTAGGAGAAAATCAGTACGGATTTAGAAGAAATAGGGGAACGCGCGAGGCCATTCTAGCTTTACGAGTAAGCATATAAAAAACAATATTTTTGGAAAAAGCTTTCGACAATATAAAATGGAAGAAGATGTTCGAAGTGCTCAAAAATGTAGGGATGAATTATAGGGATAGAAGAATCATTCATAATCTACACAAACAGCAAACGGCAGTTATAGATAGATACGGTTAGCAACAGAGGATGGAGGTACGCGTGCGATCAGTTTTCGAACTGAAAATTTTACTGCAAAAATAGTTTTAATCGAAAAGAAACTCACCAATATTTTCCTAATTTTGAAAGAAGCCAATTGGAAGCTGTGTTCACCTGTCTGGGGTCTACGCGAGTTTTATTAGTGCGGTCGGATAATTTGGCTTCCGAGTCTTCAGACATTCCCTGAGGACAGGGATTAATCGTCGACAAAGGGGAGCGAAGAAGGCCCGCTATATAAACGGGATTACTACGTCACGCTGGATTTCTAACATTTTTAAGACGCCCCAGAAATCCAATCGATTTTTAACGGTTCCAGAAAAGCTTCTCGGACTGGACAAGAAAATACGGGGTGATACAGGTGGAAACACAAATATTTTGGTGGATAATTCTGGATGTAATAGCACGTTTTCGATTGGACTACTTTTCATCAAACCCAAAATGTAAATTAGAGGTATACACAATGCCAGGCGTTTATAAAAGATATGTTGAAGCTTGAAACCTTTTAAGCGGTATGTCTGACGCGTGTCTTTACACCCCTAGTTCTCCGTCATAATTCGTATAGGGTCATGGGGGCAAACAAAAGATTTTAAACCAGCTGCCTTTGATGTACACCGGTTCGTCTACTACGTTCAATAAAATCAATAAGCATATTATGATTATATGTCTGTACTTTGTCGGACATAACATTATTTCACCAAATAAAAATTACCCTCAGTACACCCCTGTTTTGATTCTCCGTGGTACGAGATGCATCCAAGATTTTTCCAGGTTTTAATGCAGTCTTCTCAGAGTTATTTTAAAAAATATCCCCGCATGCTCTCGTACAATGTACAGGGTATATCAAAGGGCCAATCTGATCGGCTTTACTTCGCTCCGGCTCCTGATAGATATTTGATATAATTTATTCATAGAGCGACTGCAGCAGAAATGTGCCACATAAGAGGCTTAGGTTCTAGACACATTAAAATCATATCAAATATGTATATCCCAGTCCGCGTATTTACTTCAGCATTCAACCAGTGTAAGCCCCTGCTACAACAGAAATTTCTCAAATTAAAAGCCGAAATTCACGTAGTGACAGTTGCAGTGTTCTTTTTTAAAAATTTCTTCATTTGGTAATTAATTTTTTATACTATTAAAGTGAATCGAGCCTTCCATGCCGAATAAACTCAATTTTCCAACCCCCCAATCAAATTACGAAAGTAAGTAACCTCCTACAAATACAGTAATCAAAGCGTGCCTGGGAAATGTAAAGAACAAAATGCAATTTCCGTTGTGGAAGTATATATGATTAAATTTCGTGAAAGATGACAATAGCAGCCGACGTCTGTCGAGTCCGGCCATAGGTCACTCTGATCCTGCATCAAAAGGAAAATTATTTCCACGTATAAAGAGTTTCAGATAACTTTGTATTATAGATTAGAAGGAGGGGGAGTATGAGTATACAGAGTGTTAAAAAGTTAAAAAAAAATTGTGTGTCAGCTCGATTCTTAAGGAGTAAACTCCAAAAGTTCTAATGCACGTACCCTAAAGTTGGAAATAACGGTGTTTTTTTCAATTCTTAGGTCACAAAAATATTTCTCTTTGAATTAAGGGTAAGGTGGGGTAAGAGCGAACTTGTTAAATATGAATATTGTATTTTGAATTTCTTTATATAACATCATTAAAGGGTGCTCTTTAAGATTTATTATTCAAAATCTATGATTTTTCACACGTTTTTGAATATTTTTTTATATTCCTTTCTCAATGCTGTACCGCGCCCTCTCGTCTGGCTCGTTTTTCCTCGATGATTACTTAAATAACAGTATTAAGTAAAGACATATTGATTTTGAGTGTCTGGTTGCATTTACCCCATTAAAGCACTTACCCCACCTTACCACAACTTTTGTCTGGGCACACTTGAATGGGAGAAGCCGTATAAACTGACAATATTTTCCAATAGAGTAGATTTGTAGATCAACCTTTGACTCAAACATTTTTTTCATAAACCTCATTTCCAAAATGAACCCTGTATATTTCTGAAGGACGTACCTACATACAAACAACACTGTACCTTAAATTAATGTCACCGTATGGCTTCCGGTTTCAATGACTTCACAGTTCGTATCGCCCCTATAGGCGCATGTTCTTGGTCGCATTCTTAGACTTTTAAACAGGTTGCTAACAAGGGCAGATTAGGAGACTAGAAATAAACTTGAGGGGGACCTGTATTCGTTACGTCACTTCATTGACTGATTTCTTTAAAAAGACCAGAGATACCTGTCGTAAACACCAAGGTAAGTTTAGATAACAAGTAAGCACAAGGTGAAATTGATATACAAGGGTATTTTATTTGGAAATACCTAAATATAATTTAATTTAATTTGGATTTATTTGTTGATAGCTTATTGTTGTTGTATAACTGCATATTGCCGACATTGAATTTTAAACTCAAAAGGGGGATGCCCCTTTTTCTACTCAACTGAGTGTTCAAGAGTTTGTCTTCCGCTCCCAGCCAATTTGCAAGTATATTGAAAATAAATCAATTCAATATAAATTTCCATTTTAAATACTGCCAACTGAACGAGTCTCGGCAAGCAATTTTCTTTAATTATTAATCGACTCAGCTACAAGGAAAAATTGGTTTTCCAACTCACGCGGACACGTGAATGTCGCCCGGAATAGATTGAGATTTAAAAGTTTAATTTATTTGGTGACATTATCTTCAAATGTCAATGCAGAAACAAAAATGAATTACGGCATAAGCAACGAAAGTAAAAACAGAAATAAAATAAATAAATAAACGTAAACCATTCATTAGAAGTTCTCGGTTTAATGGAAATTTGAACATTTACAGTTCAACCTATTTGATTCTATTTTCCTCAGGCAAAATACCTCTATCAGTAATTTTTAAGGTATTTCCGTAATTGTAGAAAATTACATTTTATGTTTGATAATAAGCAGTGGCGGCTCGTGGGTTAATAACCAGGGGGGTCATTTTGGTTTTGGAACTTATAATTAATACTAAAAATATATACATATACAACGTGTCCTATAAAGTTCTCTACAAATGGGAAACTTTTTTATTATCCGTTTATTAAAAAAATATTCTTCATAAAAAGCTCTGAATTGCTCAAAAAACAAAATGCACTCGCAACATTCCAAAAATATCGGATAATATACAGGAGAGATCAAAAAATAATAATTTGACTAAAGAGTAAAGTACCCTTATTTTTGAAAATAATCAAAAATGTTATTCGGGAAAGTTATTCAGTATAAAAAGTTATGGACTATTATGAAATAACAGCCACCTATGATCAAATTTATTTTTCTAAATTACAAACGTGTTAATATCTAATAAAGAACTAAAATTAATTTAAATTAACTTAAATTTAAATTAGAGCACTTCCTAAACTATTGCCTCAAAATATCCACCTTTTCTCTCAATGCAAATTGCTGTTCTTGCTTTAAATTCACGAAACATAAATTTGATCATAGGTGGCTGTTATTTCATAATGGTCCATAACTTTTTATACTGAATAACTTTCCCGAATACATTTTTCATTATTTTCAAAAATAAGGGTACTTTACTCTTCAGTCAAATTATTATTTTTTTATCTCCCTTGTATATTATCCGATATTTTTGGAATGTTGCGAGTGCATTTTGATTTTTGAGCAATTCAGAGCTTTTTATGAAGAATATTATTTTTTCACAAACGGATAATAAAAAAGTTTCCCATATGTAGAGAACTTTATAGGACACGTTGTATGTCCAAATCTTCAAAAATATAAGGGGACATATTGTTAAAATAAAACATACCTTAAACGTGTTTATATTTCAAGTCAATTCTCCTCTCCTTCTGTTCCGCAAAATGGTCTATGACTTTCTCGTTGAAGTTTGGAATGCTCTTGACAAGCGTTTTCTCGATGCTCAACATAGACAAGGCACTAAGTCTAGACTGTCCCATTGTATTGCGTAAAAATGTTTTTATCCCTTTCAAAGTTGAAAAACATCTCTCACTTTCCACGGTTGTCATTGGTAGTGTACACAAGATATTTAACAAGTTCACTGCTTCAGAAAATGTTTCGGACAAATTCATGTTAATAAAAAGTTGAAGAATGGCGACTGCACCGGCACTGTTACGAAAATCCTCACGACAATATATTACTTCAAGTTCTGATTTTAGTTTGGAAATATCTATTGTAGCGTAATTAGCCTTCACCATATTTAAAATATTTTGGGGAAAATTGGTAGTGTATGCTTCAAATTTCTCCGTCTGAAATAACTGTGAAATCATGAGATGATCATTGAATCCAAATCTATGATGAATTTCAGACATAATAATGTCGCAAATTTCAAGTGCAGTTAGTCGTTGAGGATCCCCCCTGCATTAACTTTTCTTCTTTTCGCTGATGATGTGCTGGGTTCTTCCGATTCTAAAATAGCACTTCTCACTTTTTGGATATTGCTGTTGAAAGACATTATGTAGTTTTTGACTGATATAACATCAATATCTCGCATTTGTAATTGTTTGAACAATATGTCTACATGAGGCATTATTTTATGAAAAAAATTTAACCAAAATAAAAAAAGTTCATCTTCCAAATGCCTTTTTAAACCAGTTGCTTGATTTATATTATTTCCGTCTTCCTCCTCATCAATGATTTGCTCCAAACAACATATTAAATCATCTTTATAGGTGTGTACAGTTTCAACACACTTTGTATTGAAAGCCCATCGAGTGGGTGCAGCTTTAGGTAATCTCACCTTAACCACCCTATCCAATACCGCCGTACGTTTTGGGGATCGTCCGAAAAAAGACGAAAATGCATGTAAATTTGCAAAAAATATTTTTATCGGTTTGAGTTGACTCGCCGCTTTTCGGAGGATAAGATTAAGTTGATGGACATAACAATGAATAAAGTGTGCATTTGGGTACATTTCTTTAATTTTTGTTTGTACTCCTCCCAGCTTACCGCTCATGACTGATGCACCATCGTAACTTTGAGCAATCAATTTATGGGGTGCTTCATTAATTTTTAATAATTGGAGTTCTTCCATTATTGCATCGGATAAATGTTGTGCTGTGGTACATGGAGGGTTGACAAATTTCCAAAATCTTTCATGCACAATACCATCTAATACATATCGAAAGACAAAAATCATTTGCGTTTTATTGGAGCTATCTGTGCTCTCATCAACTTGAATTGCCACAAAATTTGTCTGGTCAATTTCCTTTATTATATGTGTGTGTACAACGGCCAACATTGAATCTAAAATTTCGTTTTGAATTGTTTTTGATATTCCTTTGAATACTGTATTTTTTTCAAGGTACTCTTTAAATATTAAGTCTAGTTCAGAGACAAAATCTATAAGGCCACGAAAAATCCCAGGATTATTGGACATGTCACTTTCGTCATGACCGCGCAATGCAATTTCAAAGACTCCACAAAATTTTACACAATCAATTATTTTGTTTAAAATATACCTATTTTTAGAAACCGATTCATTAAAGTCGTGCACTGATTTGCGATACGCACTATCAAGTTGCTGTCTTATGTCTACACGTCCTAAACTGGCGTAACTCATTGAACAATTTATATGAGAAGCAGAAGAAGCATGCTTTTTAATTTTGTCTTTTAAATGTTTAATATCGGTTACTCCATTTTTAGCCCATATAGCATCATTTGAAAATAATAAGCACGGATAGCAAAAGAACGCATTTTTAACACTGCATCCACAAATCAAGTCGCACAAATTGTACATCGATTCTTTAAAATATCTTTGGACATTTTTACCTTTATCCTTTGTTGTCTGCTTCAAATTCAGTTTTGGTTTCGGCCGTCCACTTTCCCTCTTTTCAAGCCGGCGATCATAATTTAATGTTCCAGCTGACTTTAAGGAAAATATATTCTCAACAACACTCATCTTGTTTTGCTAAACACACAAAATTTCTCAACGATCAGAACTTCACAACGATCACAGTTCACATCCGCAACAATAAAGAAAGGTTTCCCGCCTGCTATCTAAGAACTGAGATCCAGAGTTCAGAGAAAATATAACTGAATACTGTAGAACTAAACTCGATTCTGCGCAGTTGTAATCGGGACATTGACCACGTTGGAGATATAGGAGTAAAAGGTGACTCTCACTTCCACTCAAGAATTCGCCATCTGCTGTCACTGTTCTTCTTTACATGCATTTCTCCATAAGCCATAAGAGCTGTGCAGGGTCAATTTGAATAATGTCCCGGCTTGCTAGCGAGCGCGCAGCGCGGCTTGACGCTTGGCTATTTCTAGTATTGCTGCGAATGCAGACCGCTGAAGATTTTAAATTTGAGACTGTTAGACAAAAATTATTTTTATTAAAATTATGGTTTTGATTAGAATATTTTAGGAGGGTCATTGACCAATTGACCTTACACAATTTTACTTCAGCAGTAGGAGGTTTGGTATTTATAGCAACGTAGTGCAGGTTTAGATTTAGATTAGTCTTCAATTTCTGCACGTTTCGAGTTTAATTACTGTATCACTGTCTTGTGGCGTTAGCTTACTAACAATTCATAGCGCGAATTTACGTCAAAACCCCCGCACAAAAACAAACTGTCTGTCGGTATTGTGTGCACATAATACACACGAAATGACACCATATGGCCACTTCAACTATACTTAATTAGGCTGTGATTCTCTGTGTATATCTCTGGTTGTTCGTGCTCCCCCAACCGAAGAGTACGCGGTGTATAATTTTTACACTATAACCGCGTATTAATCAATTATTAAACGATATTTGCCGATCGGAACGAACAAGCCATATGGGTTTATTGAATCGAATAGAAGCAAGTGAAAAATCACCAAGAAAAGACAAATTTATTCAATAGAAATACCACCATAAGGGTTTAACTCTGCTTGAAAACTGATCATTGCTTCAACTGTGGGGAACAAACTTTCAATACAGCGGAATGTGTTTTGAAATCCAATATTACACCCCCGGGGCATAATACATTAAAATATCGTGTAACGCATAATCAAAGGGGTGAGTTCACGTTTCATAACCTCTGTACCAACTATGTAGTTAATTTTTGGCAGCTCAAGAAGAACAGTACCTGACTTTATTTTCACTGAAATTTATTCTGTAGGATGCGGCCGTCCCTGCTGCCCCCTAATAGCTGGAAACACTCGCCTAGCAACCAATTTTCAAAGTAATCACACAAGTAGCAAAAAAAAGGAAGAACTACATTTGTAGAGGTACCAGTTTGTAATCACGGGGCGATTGTACTCTATCAGACTGCCAGGTGTGTTTAGGGGAACCACGTGCCCAACAGCTGCGAGGGTAGCACCCCAATCTAAATGTGCACACATGCCGTGACGTATGCATGTCTATGTGTCACCTATGCCTATCGTGAGTTACCATTCTTTCGTCGGCATTACTGTTTTATGCTAATTCGGCAGACTCGTGGCTTCCGTAATTTTTTTGTTGGAAATTTCCATTTTGGGTCTGAAAAAGAATTGTTAAACAAAGTTGTGTATAGTCGAAAAAAAACACAAAACGGTGTAGGGTGTCATCTTAAACATATACGATCGAAAAACAATTATTTATTTAGCATGACCTAGTTCCAACCGATTATTCCGAAGTCTGCAACAGGTGTTGCTGTTACCCACCCTCCGTGATTTCAATAAGACATTAACGAGACGAGTTTCTTTCAAATTGGCGCCACAGGCATCCCCTAGAAATCCCGGGGTAGGTCTTTATCTCAGACACTTGTAAGATTCTGTTGAATGAATGCCGAACTTCTTCCCCTTTTACGCTTATTAGGGGCTTGTTGAACGAGAACTTTAACTTGAGGGGTAAGTTTGAATAGGTTTGCAAGTACAAAGGACATTAGGGGTTGTCTTGGGAGAAGGTGGCGCCTTGAGGTGAATTTTAAAGGAATTTAGGTACAGGTAGTAGTTACAAGTGGAAAGTAACTTATATTTCGCCCAATTCTAGTCCAAATCACTTCCAATTTTACTCTGACTCATCGGAATTCTTAAGAAACTAATTTACCATGTTCATAAGCGTGACCAACCTAAATTTATTACCTCAAACACTTTGGAATTCCACCCCTAATCGTGTTGCGTAACCAACTTAATTTTTATACCCTATATATTTTAATTTCCGCCAAAATACATTAGTTAAAACCATTATGGCTTGTTATTCGCTTGAGAGAATCCCACCAATTTTGTTTTATAAAAAATGTGACTATACCATATCTTTTAAGTTCAGTACGGAATACAGTGAAACCGTTTACCCCAAAAGGTGACCGATATCCAGAAAATATATATATCGACACATAAATTTAAAATTTTTAAGATTATCGTTAAATTTAAAAGGTTGACAATTAAAAACAAAGTTTATAAAGTTAGAAAATTTTAAAATTGAGATGGATAGGTTAGCATTAGACGTGGTAGGTATTAGCGAAGTGTGATGGATAGAAGCTGGAGACTTCTGGAGCGGAGTGGGAAATTATTCAGAAATGTAGGAAAGCGAAAGAGCAATGCAAATAAGTGGGACATAAGTGAAATGAAAATGGGAATACTCGTTGGCTTTGTTCTAAAGAGAAGAGCCACAAGTGCAAAGGCAGCATAATAACCAACGGACAGAATTGGGTAGAAAGTGCCATACCGCATTCCTGCAAGCCACATGTTGCTGCCTTGGAAGTGCAGAAACAAATTTGTGTGGCAAAGAAGAGAGCTCGGGAGGAAGACGCTCCAAATACGCAAAATATATAACCAAGAATTGACGCAGCTATTCCATCGTGGCTACGATTTTATAACCGAAGTTCCTTCATTCCTATCCTGAGCTAACCTACGCATTTCCCCAAAAGTCGAACATCCTACATCTCCAACTATTTGAGAGCAGTAGTCGAATCTGGGCCTACCCCTACCATCCTATCTCTCCTATTCCTTTTACATTGTCGAAGACTTTTTCCAAATCTACAAATCTTATATAGACGCTCTTTCTCTTTTCTATCGTTTTTTCTATAATTACTCGTAAAGCTAGAATGGCCTCGCGCGTTCCTCTATTTCGTCTAAATCCGAACTGATCTTCTCCTAATATTTCTTCCGCCTTTTTCTCCATCCTTCTTTGCAAAATTGTAGTTAAAATTTTTGACGCATGGGAAGTTAAACTGATGGTTCTGAAATTTTCGCACCTATCCGCGCCTTTCCTTTTTGGCAAAGCTACCATGATGTTCCGTTTGTAATCCTCTGGAATCTCGCCTGTCAGGTATATACGACTAACTAATTTAAATAAACGATCTATTACCTCTTGACCTGCGCACTTTAAGATTTCTGCCTGCAAGCCATCTATACCTGGCGCTTTATTAGTCCTTAAACTTTTTAGTGCTAGTTCAAACTCTTCTCTCATTATAGGATTCCCTAGGTTATCCCCCTCTACACTGCTTTCGCTTTCTAATATATCTTGCACTTCCTGTCCCGCATATAAGTTTCCTAAATATTCTTTCCACCTATCTGCCTTCTCCCCGCTTTCGATTAGGATATCTCCTGCCTCATTCCTAATGCTTTTGGTACTAGATCCAATTTCTCTAAAATTTCTCCTAATTATTTTATATGCTTCATCAGTCTTTCCTACTTCGAACTTATTTTCCACTTCTTTGCACTTATTATCGATCCATTGCTCTTTCGCTTTCCTACATTTCCGAATAATTTCCCACTTGATCGCCTTATATCTTTGTTTCCCTATTTCATCTAACCTATTTTTATATTTTCGCCTTTCCTCTATTAGACTTACAATATGTTTTGTTATCCAGGGTTTCCTACTTTCATTCTGTTTATGACCCAAAATATCCCTAGCTGAGGAAACTAAACTATTTTTAATGCAATTCCATTCTTCCTCTATGTCCCTAACAATATTTTCGCCCGCGCCCTTTAGTACTTCGTTTGTCTTTTTCTCGAACTTATCGCGTGTATCATCATCTTTTAGTCTTTCTGGGTCTTCTTCCGCTTCGTTTTTTCAAAATCTTAAATTTAAGATTGGCCTTCATAACGACTATATTGTGATCACTCTGCTCCTGGATAACTTCTACAATCCCTAACTTGATTTCTAAATCTTTGCCTAACAAGAATGTAATCTATTTGATATCTCCCTAGGTCTCCTGGCATCTTCCACGTGTAGCGTCTCCTAACATGATGGTGAAATAAAGTGTTCGCGACCGTTAAGTTATGTTTATCGCAGAACTCTATCAGTCTAACTCCCCTATCGTTCCTATTGCCTAATCCAAAGGGACCAACTATTCCGCCCTCTCGCCCTGTGCCTACCACTGCATTGAAATCTATAATTATTAAATTTTCGTGTCCTCTCACAAAATCTAGCGCATGTTCAATATCACTATAAACTGCCTCTACGACCTCATCACTGTAGTTAGAAGTGGGCATATATACCTGTATTATTACTGTTTTTACAGGTTTCGAATCTAACCTAACCATAACTACCCTGTCACTTTGCTGTAAGAAATTTTCTACAATCTGCCCTACTTTTTTCCGCATAACAATTCCTACTCCCGAATTTCCTCCTACAGATCCTGTGTGTATTACTCTAAAATCTCCGCTCCAGAAGTCTCCGGCTTCTGGCCATCTCACTTCACTAATACCTACTACGTCTAATGCTAACCTATCCATTTCAATTTTCAAATTCTCTAACTTTCCTACTTGTTTCATGCTTCTAACATTCCACGCTCCGACTCGTGAGATGTTACACTTATCATTTCTGATGACTCCCCCCGAAGCAGTCCCCGCCCGGAGATCCGAATGTGGGACTATTTTACCTCCGGAATATTTTACTCCAGAAGGTGCCATCGTCATAAATTCGAAGTACGCTGTACTAGGGATAGAATAATGTGGTGGTTTCCCGTTGCCTTCCACATCGCAGTAGTGTGTATCACAGTGCCATACCGACCCTCACGATCTCTGCCACTATGATTACTGAAAGAGCTGCTGCCCCCTTTCAGGGACTTGGTTTAGTCTGGCTTCTCAAATAAAAACCCCTCCAATATGGTTAAACCTATGGTTCGGTTCTTTAGATCATTGAAGCGCTCAAGCCATCCCACCCGTCCCAGTATCACTAGAACTGCGTCAAGGTACAAGTCCTTTGGGATAGAATAAGGAGTATAGATTTCAATTTATCAACCGAAAAAAAATCCTTTATGGCTCACCCACCCATTAAAATAACAACGTCCCCTTCAAATTTACACACGATAGACAATGAGGGTGGTTGTATTAATATTTAACCATCTGCAACGGAATCCTGTTAATGACCATAGACCACCAGCCGGTCTTTAAAAACCGTTACACACCTCTGCACTCAATCATACACAAAACAGCGATTTGAAAATCAACCGTGAAAAAATCCGTTACACGCCGACGCTTCAGAGAATCAATCCCTCGAGCCAATCGGAGAAGGTCTGAAATTTCAGGCCAATAGTTTGGGGATTCAGCGCCCCACCTCGCGCACACTCACTGAAATAACGGCCGCTCATTGGAGTTGGCTGAAGTGAGGGACCAAATTCCTGAAGTTCTTGAATGTGTTGAGCGTTGAATTCAGTCGACTGGTGTGCGCTTTGGCGTGATGTCCTTAGTGAGGTACAACCATGACATGGAACAATTTTCTTCGTACAACTACGGTAGCCAGCCTGGATTTTTGCAAAGGATCGCTCTGGATCCTCAGCTGCTACACTTACATCACCAGTTGCAGTATCTGAGGTACTCTGAACCTCTGGAGTTGACACCCTGTCCGCTGGATTTGAGTGTTAAGAATCACGCCGAAAAGAAGGAGTTGTTAAATGTAAGTACATTGGCACATTTTTTTATGGATTTTAGAAACTAATGGGAGTGATTTTTGAGTGATAAATAAGCAATTTTTCAAATTTTGGGAAATTTATATGATCAACTAAATTAGGCATTCTTGTTGAAATTGTTTGTTGTGCTTAAAAAACGACACTACTTTTTCAATTTAAGCCATCTCTGCTAGTTTCTAGGATTCCCATAAGTATACCTAGTCAAAGTGAAGAAGTACGCGTTTATTGTACATTTTAATAGTCCTCATCTGTCCCTCTTACACTGGGTGTTAGGTAGTTTTTCAAAGATTACACAAACAACTTTCGGAGTTTCTACCTGAAATTTTGTATACCTGAACTTCTTGTTGTGTAAATATTTAAAGTTTTCAATAGTGAATTGTAATTTAGGATGGTAGTTATTAAACTGATTAAGAATTTCGTTATATTTCTCAGGAGGAACAACGGTTAGACAATCATAATACATATCTAACAAAAAATGGTAAACTGAAAGATAATTTAGGAATAACTGTTGTTTCTAAATCTCCTAAAACTTTCGTTTGATAGAACAAGGAAAGCTTTTCTCAAGAAGCTCAAGTTTGTCCAATTCCGTTGAGCCAAACCGGAGTTAGAAGCATTCTTTCATCTCTATGTTTGCCCGCCCATGCCGTCTCTATTTGACGAGCTAGAGCAAAGCATCCTCAACGAAAGTTATTCAGAATTTTCAGTAGAATTCAACAAAATTATTTTTGATAACCCTTTATTGGTGATTTTTCAATGAAAAAATTATTTTTCTCCTTTGGTGTAGCCCTTACGCCCCCTAGCGGCCAATCTACGAACTTAAAAATAATTTCCAGCAAGTTTCTCGTGGCCAATTTTATCTTAAATATTTTTTTCCGAAAGTTCTAGGGCAAACGGTTACGGATATACGGCCGCCGGCCTTTCTTACATATTTGTCCACCCGGTACATATAAAATCTATATTTTTAAGTTCTTTTTTTGGTTGTATGAAAATTAGGTACTATAACAATATTGGAAATGAGAATATTTATTATTTAAACATGATTTTTTGGCATTTTACAAAATTTTTATTAATTTTAAATTTATACATACAGGGTGTTACAAAAAAGTAGGTCAAGCCGTTAACCATAGATTATCTGGCCGAAAATAATGGGACTTTCCTTATGCCATTTTTCATTTAGGCTTCTTTCTTTCAAGATACAGGGTATTAAAGTTAAAATTTAAAAGACTATTTTTATTAATAACTCCTCTGTTTTTTACGATATTCAGTTGAAATTTTGTGCAACGTTTTTTCATATACCGGCACAATGTTCGTGTAATTTTGATCAGAAATATTCATGGGCGAACGGAGGAAAGGGGGGGTCGTAATACCCATTGACCCCCCAACTTTTCCCTGCGCACGTCTATGGTTCAAAGGTATTGTTTTTTATAACAAGCGTTCATTTCTTTAAATTTTTCCACTCTTGTAAAATTTTGATTTAGGGCTTGGTTTACGAGATATTGCAACTCATTTGACTATGTGTCGTCGATTCGCTCGCTGTTTAAATCTCCCAATTTTTCTTAGGTGACGAATTAAGCTCGAGAAAAATTAATAATTATTTTGATTATCAATTTGCACAAGCCAGACAGCTGAAACTTTAACCAGGCCATTTAAGAAAAAAGCTATATTTCTAACGCTTCTAATAAGTTTAATTTTGTTTTCTAAATGTAAAAAAAATTGCAATCTTCATTGAAAGTATGATTTTCTGAAATTAAATAAGCTTCATAATATTGTAAAATTTAGTTTAGTCTGTACCAACATGCGACGAAGCCACTGTGTTGGCGAAACAATAATTGTTATATTATTGAAAATGTAGTGTAAAAATCTAGACGAGTTTGTTTTTTTATTATCAGTTCAGTTACTTTTTAAATAAAACTGTGGACCCACGTGTACAATTTGTCTATCATGGTGATTCTTTTAAGGCGGCCATTAGAAAATTTCTTATTTGCAAATAAGATAGAAACTTGAAACCTGGGTTCCTGTCATAATCGATCATGGCGAATCCAAAAATACAATTTTCAAAATGGCGGCACTTTCGGAAATACCGGAAGTTGACGCCATCTTTGTCATTTTAAATGGATACCCCCCATTTTTATTTTATTTTTGAATTCGGCATTACATTCTGCGTATAATGCACCCAGGCTGTCAGCACTTATCTGTCATAGTTTTTGACATATGCCACTTTTTGTTTTAAATTTAGCATTTGCAGGGGTTCATTTAAAAATTCATATCTCTTAAACCATTTAAAGTGGGTAAATGAGCTTTTTTAGGTTGATTCCCTAAAGTTCAAGGAATCATTTCCCTGTAGGGTTAATGTTCAACGACGTTTCCAATGGTTGCTGCGATTTTTTGAAGATGACAATCAAAAAATGCCAAAAAGTCATTTTTTTAAATGGCAATGGGCAAATTTTATTATTTCAACCGACGTAGGATTAAATTTGAAAGGGACTTATATCAGGGTTTCCTATACCTATCTCAAATAGTTTTTTAATTATTCGTAGTTTTTTGTAAAAAAATATATATTATTAAGATTAACTTGTTACCGAGCTTGTTACCAAGCAACAAACATAGTAACAGTGTCAAAAAATATTAATTTAAATTACCTAAATCAATACAAAAATTAATGAGCTTAGGTCGGTATTACAAAATATGCTCGATATGTGCACCGATTTGATTCAAACACTCAATAATCCGACGTTGGACGGCTCTGGTAGCGTTTCTGATTTCATTCCCATCAATGCCATTCATGGCTTGGGTTATTTTTAGTAATAAGTCTTCCCTCGACGTGGGTGCAGTTTCATAAACGATATCTTTAATCCGCCCCCATAAATAAAAATCTAATGGTGTCAGATCCGGGGATCTTGGGGGCCACAACCATGGACCTCTATTTCCCCACCATCTGTCTTAAAACAATTGTCTTAGTCTTAAATCTACGGCATTTGTTGAATGCGCTGGTGCCCCATCCATTTGATACCATAAGTTGACGGCATGCTGCAATGGTAGATTATCGACAAAATCTTGGACTACATTGTTAAGAATGTCTAAATATCTGTCTCCATTCAAATTTTCATCATACATATACCAATGCAACCGATTATCCATTAATAAACAGAAAACGTTTACGGAAAATTGAATTTGATTTTCAACTTCATAGATCAGGTGTGGATTTTCTGCGGCCCAAAAATGTCGATTTCTCCTATTAAATACTCCAGCCTGTGCTTCATCAGTCCAAATAATCCGACTCAAAAAATTTGGGTCTTCCTGTTATTTTATCAAAAGCTCTTCACAAAAAGTTATTCGTCTTGGAAAATCGGTTGGACGAAGTTTTTGTAGTCGTATAAAAGAATAGGGATGTCGTTTGTGGTCATGTAAAATTCTTTGTATCGATGAGAACGTCAATCCCAAATCAAATTTTGCTGCTCTTATCGATGATCGTGGAAATGCGCCAAAATACCCCAGAACATTTATTTGATTATCTTCAGATTCCCTAACAAATTTAGTCCTTCTTCTTGCAGGATGAATATTTCCTCCCTGAAGAAACTTGTTTTTAAGTCTAGAAAACTTCTGTTTATTCATCGGCGGCAAATTTTGATATTTTGCATTAAACTCGCGACATGTTCTTGCAACGATTTTTTGGCAGTTGCCATGTATGAGAAATAAATCAAAAACAACTTCATTCGAATAAAAAGCCATTTATGCTTACAAAACAAAATCAAGAACGTGCTTAACTTAACTTAACTTTTAATTAATGGAGAACTAAAAGATGACAGTTCTAAAACTAATTTTTTTCTTTGGTTCCATAGGCTTCTATGTTTTTTGGGAATAACGTTTAATCTTTTACAAAAAACTACGAATAATTAAAAAACTATTTGAGATAGGTATAGGAAACCTTGATATAAGTCCCTTTCAAATTTAATCCTACGTCGGTTGCCATAATAAAATTTGCCCATTGCCATTAAAAAAAATGACTTTTTGGCATTTTTTGATTGTCATTTTCAAAAAATCGCAGCAACCATTGGAAACGTCGTTGAACATTAACCCTACAGGGAAATGATTCCTTGAACTTTAGGGAATCAACCTAAAAAGCTCATTTACCCACTTTAAATGGTTTAAGAGATATGAATTTTTAAATGAACCCCTGCAAATGCTAAATTTAAAACAAAAAGTGGCATATGTCAAAAACCATGACAGATAAGTGCTGACAGCCTGGGTTCATTATACGCAGAATTTAATGCCGAATTCAAAAATAAAATAAAAATGGGGGGTATCCATTTAAAATAACAAAGATGGCGTCAACTTCCGGTATTTCCGAAAGTGCCGCCATTTTGAAAATTGTATTTTTGGATTCGCCATGATCGATTATGACAGGAACCCAGGTTTCAAGTTTCTATCTTATTTGCAAATAAGAAATTTTCTAATGGCCGCCTTAAAAGAATCACCTGTATAAGAGAATAAATTCCTTCTAACACGTTTGTATGGATGCAGGCTCCCATAACACCACCTTGCACGCCATCTCCCGGCCACAAGAGGCAGTCAACCCCCGAAGTACCCTCGAAGAAGAAAACCCCCCAGGCCGTGAACAAGCGCACCAAAATAACCCGCAAATTGAACTTCGATGAAGACAAGAGTAGTCCAGTCTCCGGAACCATCATTCGAGAATTGGGACCGGACGAAACTTTGGTTGTTCGCAAAGGTGACATAGATCCAGCCTTTAATGTCGTCGAAGTTACTGAAGAAGCAAAAGCAGAGTTGGCAAAAATCGAAAATCACATAGGGGATTATATTTGCAGACTTTGCAGAGAACTGTACGAAGATGCTTTTGGTTTAGCTCAACATCGTTGTTCTAGAATAGTTCACGTGGAGTACCGTTGTCCAGAATGCGATAAAATCTTTAATTGTCCAGCTAATTTAGCGTCGCATAGAAGATGGCACAAACCGAGACCTCCAAAAGAAAATACTAAAGAAGAAATTCCCTCGAACATTGAAGATGGGGAACAATTCCCTTGCAGCGACTGTGGGAAAAGATTTAGAAGAATCGCGTACCTCAGGAAACATCAAACTACTCATAGATTGGAATGACAAAGGCTCGTACCCGTGAGACCCATACCCAGACTGCCACCGAGGTTGTGGAGGCCTCCCCCGTTACCGCCAGTTGATGGACATCTTCAGGGTAGCTCTGTGAGGTATGTTTCTCAAATAACTTGGTTGAATCATGTCTAGTCATTTATTTAGTTTTTCTAGTCTTGAAAATATGTAATCTAGTCTGAAATTATTTCTAGTCATTTTATTTTTTTATTATAAATAAGATAAATATCTAATCTAGTCTTTCATCTAGTTTCAAAAACTTTTGTGATATATTTCTAATAAATTCTAGGTAGGTATAGTTATTTTTCAAAACCCATAGGCGTGCCCAAGAAAATATATCTTTTCTTGGGCTCTTTCTAATATGTTAAGTTTAATTTTAAGAAATCTTATGGTGCCATTAACGAAGTGTTGAAAAAGTCACACGTGCTTCGTTTTTTTTCGAATATTTTAAGTATATTCTATAATTGTTGAAATCAAAATTTAGATTTAGGGATTCCAGTGCAGGCGTGGGAAAAAGTTTGCAATAGGTTATCTAAAGGTGGCAACTTACCTGCACGACCAAAAAATGCAGCACGACCAAAAAAATAAGAGAGATATGAATTAGATAAAATGGAAAATGTTCGTATCACTGTTATTTAAAGACATAACCAGAAATATTCTAGTCATTAAGCAATAATATACAGAGCGATTCAGTTTCTGAGATATTTTCGCAAACCTAAAAAAATATCAAACTTTGCGCCCTCTAACTGAATCACCCTGTATAAAGGGTGTATTGGAAGAAATTTCGGGGAGTAAAACACCACGTGAAAATAACAGTACCTATACAGGGTGTGAGATTGCTCAGTTACGACAGCAGATGGACAAAAATTGTTTTAACAAACTTGAATTCTTATTATTTATTAGTTTTCTGGAAAAAAAATATTTTGTGAAAATTTAGACAGATAAGTGGTACATTTTAAAAATTTATATCTCAAGAATGGAGTCGTCAGAAATTAACTTTTCAGTTATAGCCCGCGGTACGGAAATTTTATAAGTAGTAAAATCAAGAGTTACATTTCGCGTTAACTAAAAGTAACGCGTTACGTTACCTATAACATTGAAATTATGTACGTATCTATGGATACGGCTGTTTATGTCTGACTGCATAGAGCATGGAAATAGTGAAAATAGAGTGGCATAAAGTAGAGATATGACAGTTGGCGTTGCAAAGTCAGCATTTGCACCTAAAGTTGTTGAATCTTTTGATTTAATATGGAAAAACCTAATATTAAATATTCCAAATACTGCTTAGTGCCGAAATGTGAATCAAGGCCTATTTGAACACCAGGAAAATTGCCAGTGGGATCGACGTTTAGCAGATTGTCACTTAATTACTGAATTTATAAACAATTTATATTTTCATGTAGTTTGACATTTTCGAACATAATATATATATATATATATAATCATATTCCCCTTATACCTAATAGGTGTCGGGGTTACATATTTCCTAACCGTAAACAAATTTACACGACTGTTTCTTGTCTCTCGCTATTAACTTGGCTTCATTCCATGTTTTTCCTTTATCCGCCAGTATTTTTTCTATCATATTCTCCCACGTTGCCCGTGGTCTTCCCCTTTTCCTCTTTATCTGTATTTTAGCTTCCCAAATTCTCCTTACTTGTCTGTTCTTATTCATTCTCTGCAGGTGTCCCCACTAACCCAACTGCCGTTGTTCTATGTATTCTAGGACTGGTTGCGTTGCAAGGTCTTCTCTTATTTGTTCATTCCTAATTTTATCCATTCTTGTTACCCCACGGACTCGCCTCAAATACTTCATTTCCGCTGCCTGTATCTGACTCTTCTGCTTTCTTGTTAGAGTCCATCCCTCACATCCATATGTTAGAATGGGTCTGTAAACAGCCCTGAATACATTCATCTTTGTTCCGGTTGAAACTTCTTTCTTGTTGATAAATGTTTTATTTATGCTGTGATACACTTTAACTGCATTTTCTATTATTTTGCTTATCTCTCTTTCTTGCTTTCCCATTCCTTCTATTGTCACTCCCAAGTACTCGAAATATTCCACTTGTTCTATTCTTACTCCGTCTAAGTTTATATGTACTTTTTCTTGCTCTTCTGCTATTGTCATAATCTTTGTCTTTTCCGGATTCATCTTCATGCCATTATCTTCCAGTATCTCTTTCCGAATATCTAAGTTCCTCTGTAATTCCTTCTCACTTGTTGCCATAATCACTACATCATCAGCATATGCACATTCTTTTATTTCTACTGGTTGAAGATTATTATATCCCAAAACCAGGCTCTTAGTTCTCTCATTACATTTCCTCATAATGTGATCCATGAATATTGTAAATAGAACCGGACTCATTCCCCCACCCTGCCTCATTCCTTCTTGTGTTGTGAACATTTCCGATTTCATATTTCTAAATATCACCAAACTTTTCGTGTTCGCATACAAACTTTGAATTACTCTATTCATCTTGTTGCTTACTCCTTTCTCCCCCAGAATATTCCATACTATTTTTCTCGGTACTCTATCAAAGGCTTTTTGTATATCTATGAAGGCCATATAGGCTTTTCCCCTTTTCAATTTGGTCTTTTCAATCAGCTCTTTGATAGTGAATATGTGATCTTGCACACTTCTGCCCTTTCTAAATCCACTTTGGGATTCTGTCAAGGTTACTTCTATTATATCTTTCAATTTGGTGTTTAGTATTTGTTCATACAACTTCATTCCTACACTCAGCAATATTATTCCTCTGTAATTATTACATTCTTTTAGATCTCCTTTTTTATGTATAGGCAGTATCATTCCAGTTTCCCAGTCATTAGGTATAGCTTCCTCCCTCCAGGCTTTATTTACAATTTCCAGTAATACTTGGTTTCCCACTTCTCCCATATTTTTAATCATCTCCGACATCAATCTGTCTTGTCCAGGTGATTTACCGTTTTTCAATTTTCGCAAAGCTTCTAATAGTTCCTTCATTGTTATTCCCTCTTCATTGTCTGTTAACTCTCTTCTGTTTGTAGTTGTTTGTGTTCTCTGTTCTTCTCCTGCTAGTAACTCTTTAAAATATTCTTGCCATCTCTTCATTATTTCTCTGTCTTCTGTTAGTATATTTCCATTTGAGTCTTTCACATATATTGTCTGTTTTGTTTTTCCCTTTCTTAAATTTTTCATTACTTTAAAGAACAGTTTTTGATTGCTTTTGCTATCTTCTTCCAGTTTTGTTCCAAATTCCGTCCATGCTTTATCTTTTGCCTCGGCTATCATGCTTTTGACGATTTTTCTTTGTTGTTTATATTCCTCGTACACTTCATTCGTTTTCCTTTGCAAGTACCTCTTCCATTTTATTTTCTTTGTTTTTACTTGTTTTTGTATCTCCTCCGTCCACCAGGCCGTTTGTTTTCTAGTCTTGGTTGTTTTACTTGTCCCGCATACTGTTTTAGCTGTTTCAATAGTGATTTCCCTAAATCTACTCCACATCTGCTCTACATTCAGTATTTCCTTATCTCTCATTAATCGTTCCAACTCCAGATTCGTCACTTCTTCATATTTTGTTTTAACTGTTTCTTTCATCAGCTTATATGACCTTATTGTTTCTCTACTTTTCTATTTATTCTGTTATTGGCTATCTGTTCAATTTTTATACTTGATACTACCAAATAGTAATCGCTGTATATTTCTGGCCCTTAACTTTAGTATCAACAACTTGTCTTCTTTTGTCTTTTTCTATTAATACGTAATCTATTATTGACTTCTCTCCTCTACTCGGTTTCTCTCTCGTGTATTTATGTATTTCCTTGTGTTGGAAGAAAGTGTTTGTGATTATTAAATTGTTCATTTGGCAGTACTCTAACATTCTTTTTCCATTATTATTTCTTGTTATTTCCCCGTACTGTCCTATTACTGTTGTATATATATCATCTTTTACACCAACTCTCCTAACACCAATATATCCCCCTTACTATCTTCTGTAATATTTGTTAGATCTTCCCAAAAAGCTTCCTTAATCTCTGCTCTTTCATCTTCATTAGGTCCTTAAACGCATAATATTGTAATTTTTCCCTCCTCATTTCCAAGTTCTATGCTTAATATTCTTTCCTAGTATGCATTCCATTCATTTATTCTATGTGTCATTTTCTGATGAATCATACAACCCACTCCCGCTACTGCTCTTTAATTATTTTCCACTCCACTGTATATCAGCCAATGCCCATTATCCAGTTCTACGCATCCTTTTCCTTTTATCTTCGTCTCCGATACACCCAATACATCCAGCCCGGCGTCTTCAAACTCTTGTGTTAATTCTTTTTCTTTCCCACTTAGGCTTCTAACATTCCATGTTCCTATCTTCCATAATTTTTTCTTTCTTTTTCCTTCTTCTCGCGTATTCGTCAACATCGTTCCTGCCTGTTTGATCTCATCTAGTTTTTTGGATTTCGGAGCTGGTCCATTTTTTCCAGTTTTTTCTGGTTTTTATTCCATATAAACTTTTCCTCTCCATTTATTATTAGCTTCTGATACTTTATTTGAACTTTTTTACCCTTCTTCCTCTGTTCTTCTGCTTTCTCTTTTAGTATTTTTTGTATTGTCCTTTCTTGTATTGTTAAATCATTATTAATATATACTCTTTCTTCTTTAATCCTTCTCAATTTGTTTTTGTTCCTCATTATTTCCAGTTTCTTGCCAAAGTTATTTACTTTCACTACCACCATATTTCTATTTATTCTCGTTGCGTTTCTACATTTACTTGTAGCCTGTCCTTGATAAATTCTTCTATATCTTCCCTCATTTGTCACTCTGTTCCTTTTGTTTTTAGACCACTTATTATTATATTATTCTTCCTCTTTTCTTTTTCCATTTCTTCTAGCTTTTCAGCAATATGCTCCAGCTGTCCCATTTTTCTTTTTAGTTCTTTAATTTCCTTCTTCATCTCCCCGTTTTCTTGTATTAGTGTCTTTACGTAGGTACTCTCTATACTCCTTATTTTCATCTCTCATTTCTCTTATTTCATTCCTTAATTCCTTCATTACTTCCGTGATTTCCTCCATTGTCTTGCTTTCCAACTATTCTCTCCGCAACTGTTCAATTTCACCTGTGTTAAATGGGTTTCTTACCTGCTGGCGCCAAAGGTATCCACACTTCAACAGCTCGGATGAATGACCTCTACCACCACTGACAAAAACACCACGCCCACTCACAATTTAAGTTCAAATTTCTTTCTTATCACATTTACTTTTCATTTACCAATACTAGTACTGGTTCCTCACTTTGATACCCTGTTATTATCAAGTCGTGCGTCGGATCTGACACACACAAGTTTTTTTTTTCTAGAAATCTAATAAAGATAGACGAAAGATTTGATTAGAAAAATCAAAGTTGCATTCAGTCTCTGAAATTAATCCAAGTTTGTTAAAACAGTATCTGCTCCCTTAATTGAGTGGTCTTCAACTCACGCTTAATTCTCACACCCTGTATAGTTTGCTATTTATAAACTTGAACTTCTATGGTCCGAAATTTCGTGCAATAAAAATGGAACACCTGTATTATGTATAATTTAAAAGCCAAATAAGTCTTGGGACACTTGAGCCAGTAAGACAAAATAAATTTAAATTTAAGACCTGTCAGATTGTTCAAAATTAGAACGACATTAGCATGATACAAGTATAACAAAATATGCTACTAAACCGAACAAAAACTGTTTATTTTTTACGTCAAAAACACCCAGCCACCTACAAATGACCAACTCGGCGTATCCTGAGAGCCGGATATCTATCCTACTAATTCCAAGCATCTGATGAACGGATAGCGTCATCCCTTCTTTTTTTTTGAGTTACGGGCTCCGGAGTTTTTCCTAGTATAACTGTTTCCTGGTTACCAGTTTCTTAAAAACTTTTATCAAGCCAGTTGCATGTAATGCTATTATTAGTGTATCTAGTCAGGCATATACATAATTAAATCTAGTCATTTTATAAGTTAAGTAATTTATGCCGTATGTACAAAATGTGATTTATATTATAGAAAAAAGTGTATAAAAAATGTAATATATTAACAGAAAAATGCGAGTGTTGATCTAGTCAGAACGTAGTGAACGCAGACAAAAATGTACTAGTAATATTTAATAAAACATTAAATTTATGAAAATATATATGAAAAAATCGATCTCTGTCTGTGTCGAATAATTAATTAATAAGCTAGTAATAATAAAACATGTAAAAAATGTGTAAAATTTGTTCATATGTATTGTATTAAATATTTATTTTTTATATATATAATTTTTTCATATACTTACCGTATTATAATGTTTGGATGATTTTTTGCACACTTTTTGGTTTGAAACATGCATGTACTATAAAAATAAACGATGGTTTGAAATTAATTTATTTTTATTTCACAAAAAACGCGAAAAATATTTTAAAAAAAGTTTTTATTTGATATTTTGTTATTCTATTACATTATTAACTAATACTCTTACATATATACAAATATATTAATCGCCACTGTCCACCGAAGTAATTTTTCTCGTCCTCTTTTGTTTCTCGTATTCCCTATGCTTGTTTTGAACTTCTACAAAATGCGTCAACAATTTCGCAAAGTCTATTTCCTTCGCGACTGCTTTGACGCGTTTTTTACTTACACTACTGTAAAAAAACATGAGTCTTAGCCTTTAAACATTTAACGACCCCATGTGTGTTACGTCACATTACTTACCTATTATCACAATGTAAATGAAGGCTAGGGATGCACGCTAAACGCACCCTAAGAGTTTGGAAAGCTTCCGTTTGAGGTAGCAACATTAACAAGCCGTACAGAGACCGCGTTAAGTCCGGGTCACACGGCACTTCCAAAAGTTCTAACCTCAAATCTAAAAAGTCGTTATTTTTCAAACTAAAATTACGCAAAATCTTTCATAGAACATACAAGCGAATATTGGCGATTCTATCAGCTGCACCAGCTTATCTATTTCCGTCAGAAAGTCGACAGTCACTTCTATGCTACCACTAACAAAATTCTTTAAGGAAAATAAGTAAATCAATTTTTAGTATAATTTCTGGATGCAAAAAAAAGGATACAACAATCTAATAAGTTCACACACATGTTTGTAGTTTTGCGTCAAGAGACACAAAGCTACAGTGGCCACTGGATTGTGTGACCATGTTTTGTAAAGACATGTAAATAACGAAGCACTTTGCTAAAAAAACAGATAGGGTTCAAACTATTTTTAGTTTTGTTTACAGTAATAAATTTATTTCAATCCCATATTGTTCGATTTTCAAGAAACTAACAGAAATTAAATTATATTTTAATATTAAAAAAATGGGGAAATCAGGCATTCTAAACACAGAAATGTGAGGTTTTCTAAACGAAATTGACACTTCTTTAGTTTTGTAGATACTAATTGTAAAAAAAGCAATTTTGGTGGAGGCGCCTACCAAAAATATTTATGTTTTTCAAACCAAAAAATGGCTTTTTAAATTAAAGTAGGTCGATGTTTTCTAAACGACTCAATGATAATGAATTAAAAGAGATGAATCCCAAATTCCCATATTGTTCGATTTTCAAGAAACTAACAAATATTCAGTTGTATTTTAAAATTAAAAAAATCGGAGGACTCGGGCATTCTAAACACAAAAATGTGAGGTTTCCTAAAAGAAATTGACATTTGGAAATCTAATGACACTATTTTCAAGATGGTTTTCCTTTTTAGTTTTGCAGATACTAACAAATTGTAAAAAGCAATTTTGGTGGAGGCGCCTACCAAAAATATTTATGTTTTTCAAACCAAAAAATGGCTTTTTAAATTAAAGTAGGTCGATGTTTTCTAAACGACTGAATGATAATGAATTAAAAGAGATGAATCCCAAATTCCCATATTGTTCGATTTTCAAGAAACTAATAGAAATTAAGTTATATTTTAATATTAAAAAAATGGGGAAATCAGGCATTCTAAACACATAAATGTGAGGTTTCCTAAAAGAAATTCACACTTTGAAATCTAATGACACTATTTTCAAGATGTTTTCCTTTTTAGTTTTGCAGATACCAACAAATTGTAAAAAGCAATTTTGGTGGAGGCGCCTACCAAAAATATTTATGTTTTTCAAACCGAAAAATGGCTTTTTAAATTAAAGTAGGTCGATGTTTTCTAAACGACTGAATGATATTGAATTAAAAGAGATGAATCCCAAATTCCCATATTGTTCAATTTTCAAGAAACTAACAAATATTCAGTTGTATTTTAACATTAAAAAAATCAGAGAACTGAGGCATTCTAAACACAAAAATTTGAGGTTTCCTAAAAGAAATTGACATTTGGAAATCTAATGACACTATTTTCAAGATGTTTTCCTTTTTAGTTTTGCAGATACCAACAAATTGTAAAAAGCAATTTTGGTGGAGGCGCCTACCAAAAATATTTATGTTTTTCAAACCAAAAAATGGCTTTTTAAATTAAAGTAGGTCGATGTTTTCTAAACGACTGAATGATAATGAATTAAAAGAGATGAATCCCAAATTCCCATATTGTTCGATTTTCAAGAAACTAACAAATATTCAGTTGTATTTTAAAATTAAAAAAATCGGAGGACTCGGGCATTCTAAGCACAAAAATGTGAGGTTTCCTAAAAGAAATTGACATTTGGAAATCTAATGACACTATTTTCAAGATGTTTTCCTTTTTAGTTTTGCAGATACTAACAAATTGTAAAAAGCAATTTTGGTGGAGGCGCCTACCAAAAATATTTATGTTTTTCAAACCAAAAAATGACTTTTTAAATTAAAGTAGGTCGATGTTTTCTAAACGACTGAATGATAATGAATTAAAAGAGATGAATCCCAAATTCCCATATTGTTCGATTTTCAAGAAACTAACAAATATTCAGTTGTATTTTAAAATTTAAAAAATCGGAGGACTCGCGCATTCTAAGCACAAAAATGTAAGGTTTCCTAAAAGAAATTGACACTTTGAAATCTAATGACACTATTTTCAAGATGTTATCTTTTTTAGTTTTGCAGATACTAACAAATTGTAAAAAGCAATTTTGGTGGAGGCGCCTACCAAAAATATTTATGTTTTTCAAACCAAAAAATGGCTTTTTAAATTAAAGTAGGTCGATGTTTTCTAAACGACTCAATGATAATGAATTAAAAGAGATGAATCCCAAATTCCCATATTGTTCGATTTTCAAGAAACTAACAAATATTCAGTTGTATTTTAAAATTTAAAAAATCGGAGAACTCGGGCATTCTAAGCACAAAAATGTGAGGTTTCCTAAAAGAAATTGACACTTCTGGATCTAAGGACATTATTTTCAAGATGTTTTCCTTTTTAGTTTTGCAGATACCAACAAATTGTAAAAAGCAATTTTGGTGGAGGCGCCTACCAAAAATATTTCTATATTTTCTAAACCAAAAAAATGGCCTCTTAAATTAAAGTGGGTCGACGTTTTCTAAAAGACTGAATGTTCCTGAATTAAGAGATGAATCCCAAATTCCCATATTGTTCGATTTTCAAGAAACTAACAAATATTCAGTTGTATTTTAACATTAAAAAAATCGGAGAACTGAGGCATTCTAAACACAAATCTAATGACACTATTTTCAAGATGTTACCCTTTTTTTAGTGGCCTCTTAAATTAAAGTGCGTCGATGTTTTCTGAAAGACTGAATGTTCCTGAATTAAGAGATGAATCCCAGATTCCCATATTGTTCGATTTTCAATAAACTAACAAAAATTAAGTTATATTTTAACATTAAGAAAATTCGGAGACCTCGGGCATTCTAAACACAAAAATGTGAGGTTTCCTAAAAGAAATTGACATTTGGAAATCTAATGACACTATTTTCAAGATGTTTTCCTTTTTAGTTTTGCAGATACTAACAAATTGTAAAAAGCAATTTTGGTGGAGGCGCCTACCAAAAATATTTCCATATTTTTTAAATCAAAAATGGCTTCTTAAATTAAAGTGGGTCGATGTTTTCTAAAAGACAACGTTCCTGAATTAAAATAGATGAATCCCAAATTCCCATATTGTTCGATTTTCAAAAAACTAACAAAATTAAGTTATATTTTAACATCAAAAAATCGGAAAACTCGGGCATTCTAAAGACAAAAATGTCGGGTTTTCTAAAGGAAATTGACAATTCTGAATCTAATAATGACATTATTTTTAAGACGTTCCTTTTTAGTTTTGGAGATACTATCAATAAATTGTAAGAAGCAATTTTGGTGGAGGCGCCTACCAGAAATATTTATATACTTTTTAAACAAAAAAATGGCTTCTTAAATTAAAGTAGGTCGATGTTTTCTAAAAGACGGAATGTTCCTGAATTAAAAAAGATGAATCCCAAATTCCCATATTGTTCGATTTTGAAGAAACTAACAAGAATTTAGTTATACTTTAACGCATTTTTTTAGACAATTCTAGCTTTGCAAACACAGAAATGTGAGGTTTCCTAAAATAAATTGACATTTCAAAATCTAATGACACTATTTTCAAGGTGTTATCTTTTTTAGTTTTGCAGATACTAGCAAATAGCAAAAAGCAATTTTGGTGGAGGCGCCTACCAAAAATATTTTTTAATTTTTTTTTAACCAAAAATGGCTTATGTAAATTAAAGTGGGTCGATGTTTTCTGCAAGACTGAATATTCCTGAATTAAAAGAGATGAATCCCAAATTCCCATATTGTTCGATTTTCAAGAAACTAACAGAAATTAAGTTATATTTTAACATTAAGAAAATTCGGAGACCTCGGGCATTCTAAACACAAAAATGTGAGGTTTCCTAAAAGAAATTGACATTTGGAAATCTAATGACACTATTTTCAAGATGTTTTCCTTTTTATTTTTGCAGATACTAACAAATTGTAAAAAGCAATTTTGGTGGAGGCGCCTACCAAAAATATTTCCATATTTTTTAAATCAAAAATGGCTTCTTAAATTAAAGTGGGTCGATGTTTTCTAAAAGACTGAACGTTCCTGAATTAAAAGAGATGAATCCCAAATTCCCATATTGTTCGATTTTCAAGAAACTAACAAAATTAAGTTATATGTATTTTAACATTAAAAAATCGGAAAACTCGGGCATTCTAAAGACAAAAATGTCGGGTTTTCTAAAGGAAATTGACAATTCTGAATCTAATAATGACATTATTTTTAAGACGTTCCTTTTTAGTTTTGGAGATACTATCAATAAATTGTAAGAAGCAATTTTGGTGGAGGCGCCTACCAGAAATATTTATATACTTTTTAAACAAAAAAATGGCTTCTTAAATTAAAGTAGGTCGATGTTTTCTAAAAGACGGAATGTTCCTGAATTAAAAAAGATGAATCCCAAATTCCCATATTGTTCGATTTTGAAGAAACTAACAAGAATTTAGTTATACTTTAACGCATTTTTTTAGACAATTCTAGCTTTGCAAACACAGAAATGTGAGGTTTCCTAAAATAAATTGACATTTCAAAATCTAATGACACCATTTTCAAGGTGTTATCTTTTTTAGTTTTGCAGATACTAGCAAATTGCAAAAAGCAATTTTGGTGGAGGCGCCTACCAAAAATATTTTTTAAATTTTTTTTAACCAAAAATGGCTTATGTAAATTAAAGTGGGTCGATGTTTTCTGCAAGACTGAATATTCCTGAATTAAAAGAGATGAATCCCAAATTCCCATATTGTTCGATTTTCAAGAAACTAACAGAAATTAAGTTATATTTTAACATTAAGAAAATCGGAGAAATCAGGCATTCTAAACACAAAAATGTGAGGTTTCTTAAAAGAAATTGACACATTTTTAAGATGTTATCCTTTTTAGTTTTGCAGATACCAACAAATTGTAAAAAGCAATTTTGGTGGAGGCGCCTACCAAAAATATTTATATGTATATTTTTTAAACCCCAAAAATGGCTTCTTAAATTAATACGGGTCGATGTTTTTTAAAACATCCCATATTGTTCGACTTTCAAAAAACTAACAAAAATTAAGTTATATTTTAACATGCAAAAAATTGGAAAATTCAGGCATTCTAAACACAAAAATGACAGGTTTTCTAAAGGAAATTGACACCTCTGAATGTAATGACACTATTTTCAAGACGTTATCCTTTTTAGTTTTGCCGATACTAACAAATTGTAAAAAGCAATTTTGGTGGAGGCGCCTACCAAAAATATTTCTATATTTTGAAACCAAAAATGGCTTCTTAAATTAAAGTAGGTCGATGTTTTCTAAAAGACTGAATGTTCCTGAATTAAAAGAGATGAATCCCAAATTCCCATATTGTTCGATTTTCAAGAAACTAACCAAAATTAAGTTATATTTAAACATTAAAAAAATTGGGGAACTCGTGCATTCTAAACACAAAAATGTGAAGTTTTCCAAAGGTAATTGACACTTCGAAATCTAATGACACTATTTGCAAGATGTCATGTTTTTTAGTTTCGCAAATACTAGCAAATTGTAAATCGCAATTTTGGTGGAGGCGTCTACCAAAAATATTTATATATTTTTTAAACCCCAAAAATGGCTTCTTAAATTAATGCGGGTCGATGTTTTTTAAAGACTGAATGTTCCTGAATTAAAAGAGATGAATCCCAAATTCCCATATTGTTCGATTTTCAAGAAGCTAACAAAAATCAAGTTAAAAATTTAAAAAAAAATGAAGATCGGAGAACTCAGGCATTCTAAACAAAAAAGTGCAAGGTTCTTCAAGGGAAATTGACACTTCTGAATCTAATGACACTATTTTCAAGATGTTATCTTTTTTAGTTTTGCAAGTAATTTTGGTGAAGGCGCCTACCAAAATATTTGTAAACCAAATCTAAGTTTAAATTAAGGTTTTCTGAAGGACTGGATGTTCCCGAATTAAAAGAGGCGAATCCCAAATCCCCATACTGTTCAATTTTCAAGGAACTAACAAGAATTAAGTTATACTTTTAACACATTTTTTTCAGACAATTCTGGCTTTGCAAACAAAAAAATGTGGGGTTTTCTAAAGGAAGTTGACACTTCTCAGTCTGATGACACTCTGTTCAAGATATTATCTCTTTCCGTTTTGCAGATACTAACAAATTCTAAAAAACAATTTTGGTGGAGGCGCCAAAATGAGTTCTTAAATTAAAGTGGGTTTATGTTTTCTGAAAGACTGAATGTTCCCGAATTTATTAAAAGAGATGAATCCCAGATTCCCATATTCTTCGATTTTCAAGAAACTCTCACAAATTAAGTTGTATCCTAACACAATGTTTTTCGAACAATTCTGACGTACTAAACAAAAAATGGAGGTCTTCTAAAGGAAACTGACACTTCTAAATTTAATTCATGTATAACTACTCACTTTAGTTTCGAGATCTTTAAGTTTATTACGCAGCTCGAACAATTCGGAAGACGTCAAGAGAATCATATTCAGCTGCTGCACGATAACACTCGCGAACTTCAAGTCGCATTCCTCCAGCAGAATCTGGGCCAACGTACAATAAATATCTTCTGCGTTTAACAGCACACATAACTGCCTGAAATTATTAAATTTCTTTCGATGTTTCGTCGAATTAAAACAGCGACTTATTTAAGATACCTAATGATGAATGAACCACGCTCCTCTAGCAGCTCTTTGTCTGTTTTGAAACAAGATAAAAGACTTATTAAGAACTTGTTGTAGTACGGGCTTTTATTGCCAGATGTGTCTGCGTTTTTTTTTCCAGGACTGTCCGAGGGAGGTACACTTGAATCTGTCACTGCTTGAGAAGAGATAACTTCAGCAATGACCACTAAACATTGCTGGACGACTTCGTCCGCGGGGTCCGATAATGTTCTTTGCAGGGCGGGAAAAAGAACGTCTATATGATCTGCCATCTAAATAAAAGCAATCAGAATTTATTGGTTGGATGCAAGATGAGAGTTTAATAACCTTGACAGGAATTTTTATGTACAGATCGTGGATCCATCTTAAAACAGCCACTTTCGTCTGTATAGAATTGTGCATTAAATACTGGGTTAAAACTTCCACGACAGACGGTAAATCTAAGTCGTATTCCACCCTTTCTTTATCGCCTAATACGGAAAAAAGCCCCTTTTAAATTACCTTAAAAAAATTAGCGTTTGTTTCGATTTTACCTGAACTACGCAAAGTTTCTTGTTTTGTTGTATCGTTCAGTTGCAAGGCGACCAATTTTGTCAGGGTAAAATTCACTACAGTGGCTGTTTCCTTTATGTCTGTCACTGTATTTAAGGAAAAGAAAAACACGCGTAAGCTAACTAAACGAAAATAAAATAAAAGCGATTAGAAAGCAAAAATATTTCTACCACAAAAATTAATAAAGCAAAAAAAAGATAAAAAGAAGGATACTTCGCCTAGCTTCGGTATCGTACGCCAAACACGGCAGCACCGCAGTAAAAATCCCAGACAGGTACGGCAGAACAGCAGGCCCGGACTGCTGCACGAATTCTTTGATCCAAGTAATTGCGGTGAACTGAAGAAGACCCAAAAAATTGCCTACACTGCACAAAAAGTAATCCGAGGCCTCTTTACCTGCACCAAGTCGTCATTCTTTTCTTGAGCGTGACAAATTAAAATGTTAATCATCCGAGCAAAATCTACACGCGAAGGATCAGCTTTAATCCTTCGTAAGAACTCCCCAAGAGTCGTCTCACACATTTTTTTCACCTCAACCATAGGATCATCTAATATCCTAAATAAACCATCTAATAAATCAGGCAAATAAAGCACCAAATCAATATCCGGAACCATGTCGAGAACAGAGATCCACGATATCACAAACTGACGCGAAAAAGAACTTTTCGCATAGATCCTCTCGCGTAACAAAGGCATAAAACCATCCAGATCAAACGACGTACTCTCAGTCACGATATCCTACAGAAATTTATAGTGAAACAACAGAAAAATTACCCCGAACGCAGAATAAAGTACTTTCATTAACCTATCTAATAATTCCGACCCGTTCTTAACCGTTTGTTCGGGATCTGTTGCGATTTTACTCAAAGCGTTAAATATAGCTGAAAAATGAGGCAATACGTCCCCCCTCGCAACTTTAACGATGTTATAAAGCGATTCGCAAGCATAGTAACGTACTCGTAAATCTTGGTCGCTAAAACACCCCAAAATTGGCTTCACCAAATCATCTATATACAAACTAGTCTTCTAAAAACAAACACCCATTATTCACCAACAAATCCCATTCATTAACCATCGATTACCTTGCCCAACGCGATAGCTATCGCCGCCAGTGCAATCAAACCTCCTTTTCGTACATGCGAATTGGGTGAATTCGTAAAATCCTGACAAACTTTCAACAAACGCTTTATTTGCGCTGTATTATTCACCGCGGCGAATTCTCTAGCCATTCTAGAAAAGAAAAACATGAATTCGGGGGGCGGATACAAAAACCAACAACACTCACTTTTCGATTTCTAGAGCAGCTGCTTTGCGTTTTTCATATATTTTATCGTGCAAAGCACGAACGCACGCCGCACTAAGCGGGGCATAATCTTTTTCCGACATTTATTACAAATTTATTGCCGAAAATAAACTAACATAACCTTAAAATACTGAAGTGTAGGTGTTGATTGTTGACGTTTGCAATTTTTTGTGAAGTTGGTGTGTCCGAATTTATCGACTGAACGGTGATTTTAATCGGCGTTACGTTGGCTGCCCTAATCACATCCGCTTTGACAGCTGTTTGACAGACAGTAATCATAACAAAAGTATTTTTCTTGGCAAAATTTACCCGAAATTTCAAAAAGTGAGTATACATAAGACTTTAAAACTACAGTAAAGTTTCCTTGTTGTATTTCAGATGGATAGCGTCTTAAATGAACATTCCCGTACGATAATTCACGTCGATATAGACTGTTTTTACGCTCAAGTTGAAATGGTTAAAAATCCTTCTTTAACAACTGTACCTCTTGGTATTCAACAGAAGAATATCGTCGTTACCAGCAATTACGTAGCTAGAGAATACGGTATCAAGAAATGCATGCTAATTTCGGACGCTATGAAAGTTTGCCCTAACCTAGTTTTAGTTAAAGGCGAAGATCTTCATGATTACAGACAGATTTCTTATAAAATTACCACGCATTTGCAAAAATATTCGAGTGCGGTGGAGAGATTAGGTTTGGACGAGAATTTCATAGATGTTTCCGATTTAATTAAAGGTTCTAGCGTGTCGGAAATTCATGGAAACGTTTTCGGTGATACAAGTGAAAATTGTGATTGCGGTTGTGAACAAAGACTTAAAACAGGTACTAAAATAGCTCAGGACATTCGCGATTCCATTAAAAGGGAGTTTAATTTGACTTGTTGTGCGGGAATTGCTCATAATAAACTTTTAGCGAAGTTAGTAGGTTCGAAACATAAACCCGATCAGCAAACGGTAATTTTTCCTAACAGTGCATTAGAATTGATCATGAGCTTGGAGTCCGTAAAGAAAATACCGGGGATAGGACGAGCGACGGCTGACACGTTGGAAAATATTGGCGTGAAGTCGATAGAAGATTTACAAAATTACGATCTTCAAAAACTGGTAGCGTTGGGAATTTTCAAGGCGAAGGCGATCAAAGATTTTGCGTATGGGGTGGATTTGTCGCCTGTTAAGTCTTCCGGAAGGCCTCAAAGTATTGGTTTAGAAGACAGTTGCAAATCAATTTCTGTAGAGTCCGAAATACGAGAGAAGATGCTGCAACTGCTGAATAGATTGTTCGTGTTGATCCAAGAGGACGGTAGAGTTCCAAAAACGATTAAATTAACAGTTAGGAAGTTTGATAGGACGGTTAAAATGAGCCATCGAGAAACAAAGCAGTGCAACGTTAATCCAAGTTTGTTTGCGTCTACGGGTACATTAGAATTATCTCAAGGCTCCCAAACCAAAATAATGAACGTGTTGATGCATTTGTTTAGTAAAATGGTGAATGCAAAGAAACCGTACCACATCACGCTACTTGGTTTGTCTTGTACCAAATTTCAAGAGCAACCAAAGAATAATAATCTATTGGCCAGCTTTTTAAGGAAAAGCTTAGAGGTACAATCCGTAACTAGCATAGAAAATAAAGAAGCTAGACTCTCTTTACCTCTGGATATTGATAGCAACCTTTCGAGTACCGATAACAGTGATTTTGAGCCGGAAGTGGAACCGTCGCCGAAAAAACTTAAATTTTCTTCTCTGATCTCAAGAAAACCTTACTTTCAAACAGACGATTGTCCGTCACCGTCAAAACTAAATGTAGCGGAACTTCGATTGAGTTGTTCGGAAAAAAATTTAACGGAAATCGAGGCGGAAGCTAGCATCTGTTGTCCGCCAGACGCAGATGAAAAAGTCTTTAAAGAACTGCCGAGAGAGTTGCAGAAGGAGCTTTGGGAGGATTGTAAGAGGCAGAGAGAAAGGAGCAACGACTTTTGCGGCAGCCAGAAAAAGAAACCGAAATTAAATACGTTGTTTAATTATTTTGTTAAAAATAACTAGTTTTGGTGTTTCAATAAATTTTTTTGTTCAGTTTTTATTTTTTATGCGTAGTTTTAGTTTAGTTTTTTGTATAGAGGTGATTGTTTTATTAAATTTTTCGTATATTCGTGTTTTTTTATTTGTACTTCGTTTTGTATATTTTGGACTGAAATTGTGCCGTTTTTAAGATGATACCTTCACCATTTTATAGAGCATGATTTTGACTATCCGAAATTGATTTTTGCAACTTTTTTAACGGTTAAATTTTGCAAAAAAATGATGCCAAAATCAGCAAAACAAATTTTATTCATAAACGCTTAGAAAATAAATAATGAATTAGTACAAAACGAACTGTTATGTGTCCGGTAAACAACAGATTCATTGTTCCCACGCTGATGATGGAACCCGCTATCAGTGTAAAGTCAGCGTTTTTGTATATCTCTCTTCAAGAGAAATCCACACTTCTGCATAGAATGTCATAGCTATAAGTTGTATTTTTAGATTTAGTGAATAAATAATAATTTTAATTGTTTTTAAAAACGGATATTTCGGACGGGAAAACATAATTGGCGCAGTCGGTAGGATAGTCGTGGAAATTACATCGAGTACTTTTCATTTGTTTCAACAATTTAACGGCTATCCTGAAAAGTGACCTACATCGAGTAGTGCCAGGCGGAACTTTTAACTGTTTTGAACTCTTTGGTGCGCATTCTTCAAACTTCAAGAGTGCCCGTATAAAGCCATCAGTGTCTGTGGCATACCCAAAAGAAGTCAAACGGAAGAAGGCGACGCGAAATTAGACACTCAACATTAGTCTGATTTGAGAAGTACCCAGAAGGAAGAAAACAATCGCTGTTCAGAATCCTGATCGATACTTCATAATTAAGAAATTCCCAGCATGAAAGTCCTTTTTGTAATGTAAGTACAGATTTCATGTCAATTGAAAACTTAACAAATACTTTAGCGTCTTTAAAAATTAACACGCTTTATACTAATTTACCCGAACTTCCTGCCTCACCTACAGAAATGGCGCAAGCAGAGAATTCTTTTAAATCTGAATACTTAAACTGTGTTCCGAAATTCGACGGAAACCCGAATGAATTAAATAGATTTTTGTCCACAAGTGAAGGTATAATAAATGCTTTTTATGACGTGAACATCATAAGGTTCTCAGTCCGAAGACTGGTTGGACGCGTACCTCCATTCTTTTCTATCCTGAGCTAACCTACGCATTTCCCTAAAAGTAGAACATCCTACATCCCTAACTATTTGAGAGCAGTAGTCTAATCTAGGCCTACCCCTACCTCTTTTTATTCCTATCTCTGACTCTAGTATGTCACGAACTATTCCTTCGTGTCTTAGAAGGTGTCCTACCATCCTATCTCTCCTACTCTTTATTGTTTTCCATACCTTTCGCTTTTCCCCAACTCTTTCTAATACTTCCCTATTGCTAACCTTATCTATCCACGGTATCTTCATCATGCGTCTGTAGCACCACATTTCAAACGCTTCTACTCTTTTTCTATCCGCTTCTCCTATTGTCCAAGTTTCGCACCCGTATAATGCCGTACTCCATACATACGACGTTAAGAGTCTCTTCCTAGTCTCTATATTAACCGTTCTCGAGCATAACAGTTGTTTCTTTTTGTTAAACGCAACTCGGCCCTGCGCCATTCTTTGTTTTATATCTTTAGTGCTCCTACCGTCTTGAGTTATTTTACTTCCTAAGGCCCGGTTTTTCAAATGAAAGTTAACTTGTAGGTTAGCAAACCGTAACTTCAAAGTTAAACTTAGGTTGTGTTTTTCATGTTAATTATAATTTCTGGTTAGGGAACCGGGACTACTGTCAAAAATGTGCTGAAAACCATGGAAACAGCTTAATTTTTAACCTTATGTATGAAAGTCAAAGTAGGCTAATTCAGGGCGAATTTTAAATTTTGAAGTTTGTTGTTTGTTTAGATTTAAATACAAAAAGTGTGTTCTAGGAAGTAGAAGCCGTGTTTGATGTTATAAGGTCTGTGCTGTGTTGTTTTCGGTCCTTTTATTACTTCCTCATCATTACTTTGTACGTTAATTTCCTAGTTGTTCATATTTTTTATTTGCTAGATCAAATAATAATGGTGTTGTCAGTGTCATTTATTCAGGTTATGATGCGCAAGTTACTGGTTAACCCATACCCCAAGTGTAGGTTAAAGTTAACTAACAGTTAGGAGGTAACCTTGATTTGAAAAACATCTAATTGAAAATAACTGAAGGTTTAGTCCTAACTGTCAGTTAACTCGAACTTGAAAAACCGGGCCTAAGTAGCAGAAATCCGCGACCTCCTCTATCTTCTCATTTCCAATTTGTATTTCCATTTTAGTTCTATTTTCACATCCCCTACATACCAAAATTTTAGTTTTCTTTTTATTGATTTTCATGCCGAAGCCCTGTGTCAAAACTGCTTCCATTTCATTCAGAGCCGCTCCTAATTCTTCTTTGCTAGATGCTAACACTGCTATATCATCCGCAAATCTGAGCATGTTAATAGTTTGGCCCTGTACATTGATCCCTGAGGCTGTTCTTTCCTTAACAATATTAATCGCATCTTCGATATATAAGTTGAAAACTAGAGGTGACAATGCACATCCCTGTCTCACTCCCTTCCGGATATCTACTTCCCTTTGTTCCTGCTCACATTCTATAACTGCCTTTTGCTCTTTGTAGAGATTATGTATTATTCTTCTGTCCCTGTATTTCATCCCTACCTTTCTCAGCACTTCGAACATCTTCCCCCATTTTACGTTGTCGAAGGCTTTTTCTAAATCTACAAATCCTATATAGACGCTCTTTCTCTTTTCTATCGTTTTTTCTATAATTACTCGTAAAGCTAGAATGGCCTCGCGCGTTCCTCTATTTCGTCTAAATCCGAACTGATCTTCTCCTAATATTTCTTCCGCCTTTTTCTCCATCCTTCTTTGCACAATTCTAGTTAAAATTTTTGACGCATGGGAAGTTAAACTGATAGTTCTAAAATTTTCGCATCTATCCGCGCCTTTCCTTTTTGGCAAAGCTACTATGATGTTCCGTTTGTAATCTTCTGGAATCTCGCCTGTCAGGTATATGCGACTAACTAGTTTAAATAAACGATCTATTACCTCTTGACCTGCGCACTTTAAGATTTCTGCCTGCAAACCATCTATACCTGGTGCTTTATTATTCCTTAAACTTTTTAGTGCTATCTCAAACTCTTCTCTCATTATAGGACTCCCTAGGTTATCCCCCTCTACACTGCTTTCGCTTTCTAATATATCTTGCACTTCCTGTCCCGCATATAAGTTTCCTAAATATTCTTTCCACCTATCTGCCTTCTCCCCACTTCCGATTAGGATATCTCCTGCCTCATTTCTAATGTTTTTGGTACTAGATCCAATTTCTCTAAAATTTCTCCTAATTATTTTATATGCTTCATCAGTCTTTCCTACTTCGAATTTATCTTCCACTTCTTTGCATTTATTATCGATCCATTGCTCTTTCGCTTTCCTACATTCCCGAATAATTTCCCACTTGATCGCCTTATATCTTTGTTTCCCAGTTTCATCTAACCTATTTTTATATTTTCGCCTTTCCTCTATTAGACTCACAATATGTTTTGTTATCCAGGGTTTCCTACTTTCATTCTGTTTATGACCCAAAATATCCCTAGCTGAGGAAACTAAACTATTTTTAATGCAATTCCATTCTGCCTCTATGTCCCTAACAATATTTCCACCCGTGCCCTTTAGTGCTTCGTTTGTCTTTTTCTCGAACTTATTGCGCATATCATCATCTTTTAGTTTCTCTGGGTCAAGATACCTTCTTCCGCTTCTTTTTTTCAAAATCTTAAATTTAAGATACCCTGTCACTTTGCTGTAAGAAATTTTCTACACTCTGTCCTACTTTTTTCCGCATAACAATTCCTACTCCCGAATTTCCTCCTACAGATCCTGTGTGTATTACTCTAAAATCTCCGCTCCAGAAGTCTCCAGCTTCTGGCCATCGCACTTCACTGATACCTACTACGTCTAATGCTAACCTATCCATCTCAATTTTCAAATTCTCTAACTTCCCTACTTGTTTCATGCTTCTAACATTCCACGCTCCGACTCGTGAGATGTTACACTTATCATTTCTGATGACTCCCCCCGAAGCAGTCCCTGCCCGGAGATCCGAATGTGGGACTATTTTACCTCCGGAATATTTTACTCCAGAAGGTGCCATCATCATAAATTAAAGTACGCTGTACTAGGGATAAAATAATGTGGTGGTTTCCCGTTGCCTTCCACATCGCAGTAGTGTGTATCACAGTGCCATACCAACCCTCACGATCTCTGCCACTATGATTACTGAAAGAGCTGCTGCCCCCTTCCAGGGACTTGATTTAGTCTGACGTGAACAACCCCGGTAATTTTACGAATCAATATATTTTAAACTCAATTATTAATAAGTTAGAAGGTAATGCTAAACTAGTTGTAAACATCCAGCACGTATCAAACTGGAATGAATTAAAATTAGTTTTATATAGGAACTTTGCAGATCAAAGAGATGAGTCCTGTTTAAATAGGGATCTAGTCTTATTAAAACAAAATGTAAATGAAAAACCGCAACAATTCTACGATAGATGTTTGCAATTGTTGAATTTACTTTGTTCATATGTAGATATTCACGCCAATAGCGAAGGCGAGAAACAATTAAAACGGGATCTATATTCCAATTTAACTTTAAAAACGTTCTTATCAGGTCTTAAGGAACCATTAGGAACAACAATTAGATGTATGCGGCCCGCAAACTTGAGCGACGCATTACATTTTGTAATTCAAGAAGAAAACTAATTATCAATCAAATAAAATCCCAAATAGAAATCCTTTCCAGCAACAACCATTCAATAATAATTATCAACCAAATCAAAATACCCCGAAACTGATAAATCGAGGTCCAACTCCAATGTCTATTTCGACTAGACAGACCAACCAAAATTATTTCCGAAAACAACCATACCAACCTCAAAATAAATACCGAGTAGAAGAACTGTACAATTTAGAAACTGACGAACAAAAACACCAGCCGTCATATTCTCACGAAAATTCAGATCAAAATTATTACTACCCTGAACAAACTGAAGGTGACGAACACATTTCAGAAAACAATTTCCAAGACGAGGAAAATCCCCAGGATTTTATCCCGGAGACACCGCCAAACGAAGAAACATAACGGAGATTTCCTTCCACAACGTAAATTCGAATGACCTACCTTATATTAATTTTCCGGAATACAAAATTAAACTTTTAATTGATACCGGATCCACAAAATCCTTTATCCACCCAGAAATTGCAAATAAATTATTTTCTAATACAATTCAAGATGATCCTTTCACAGTATCCACAGTTTTTCAAACATCGACTCACAAATTCAGTTGTGAAATTCCCCCTTCCAATATTTTCAAAATTCCCAATAAAGATTTAAAACTAAAATTCTATCTTTTCAAATTTCATGACATATTTGACGGATTAGTAGGTCTTGACAACTTAAAAATTCTTAAGGCACATTTAGATTTTAACAAAAACATTTTGATTACCCCTCATACGAAAATTAATTTGCTATACCAACCGGTAAGAATGAATTTAAATAATGTTACAGTACAATCACGCACTTTACAAGTAATAGAAATTAATTCATCCATTCCAAATGGCGAAATTGTAATCCCATACACAAAAATTGAAAATTGTGAAATTCCAGAATCCTTAACAGTAGCGAAAAATGGTAAAGCTATAACAACTATTCTAAACAGCGAAATGCACCCTGTAACGACAAACCTTTCAGAACCAATTCAAGTAGACGAATATGTAGACCCTAAAACTATCGAAATTAATAATTTAAATTGTGACACAGTATTTGATACTGATCGGAAAAAACCTTTACTCGACGTGACTAAATTACGAACTGGACACCTTAATTCGGAAGAAAAGGCAGCCATTTACAAAATTTGTAAGGAATATTCAGACATTTTTTATCATGAAGGAACTCCCCTAACCTTTACTAACCAAATTAAACACCGCATAAAGACTTCAGACGAAATTCCTGTTTACACGAAAAATTACAGATATCCATTTGCACATAAAAAGGAAATCCAAAACCAAATTCGATCCATGCTTGACCAAAAAATTATCCAACCTAGTAATTCCCCCTGGTCATCCCCAATTTGGGTGGTACCAAAAAAACTAGATGCAACCGGCAAACAAAAATGGCGTGTTGTAGTAGACTACCGAAAATTAAATGACAAGACTATAAGCGACAGATACCCTCTACCTAACATTCATGACCTTTTAGACAAATTGGGCAAGTGTCATTATTTTACTACCCTCGATCTGACTTCCGGCTTCCATCAGATCGAAATGTGTGAACATGTCGTAGAAATTAGTAAAGCTGATGAACAAAGAAAATCAATATTTCATAAAAATTCAAAAGGCAAATTAGTAAAAATTAGTATGGACAATGTTAAACGGCCTCTTAAACAAACATATAAATTCAATCAATAACTCTTTACAGATTACACGTCGCCCTCGCAGTGCAAGAAAATGTTATTTTTACTGACCTGTCCAGCAACCCTGGTATATTACCAACAAAATTAGGAACAGCTAAAATTCGAGAATATTTTAGGACATTTATTCATTACTACGATCTCAATCCAATAATCGAAGAAACTAATAAATTACATATTCAGGCGAGCAACTTAAAATCAAATATTTCAAGAAGAGCAGCATTAACACTGGATACACTAAATTATGTAAGAATTTTAGATCTAATTGAAGGAAAAGTAGAGAGCAAAATTAAGGAAATATTACCACATCCTAGTCGATTCAAAAGAGGAATTATAGATGGTTTAGGCTCGATATTTAAGGCAATAACTGGCAACTTAGATGCTAGTGATGGAGAAAGATATGACAGAATAATTCAACAATTACAGAATAATCAGAAAAATTTAAAAGACTCCATCTTAAAGCAAAATTCACTATCAATCAAACTAATTGAAAATTTTAATAAAACCGTATTAAGCATATCACGTCACGAAAAGCTTATACGAGGACAAATATCTAGAATCGAACAAGCATTTAAGGAGGACACAGCTTTTAATCAATTCCAAATTACGAAGAACATTTTGGATCAATTAATAAATATAAATATAATATAAATATAGGAAAGACTGATGAAGCATATAAAATAATTAGGAGAAATTTTAGAGAAATTGGATCTAGTACCAAAAACATTAGAAATGAGGCAGGAGATATCCTAATCGGAAGTGGGGAGAAGGCAGATAGGTGGAAAGAATATTTAGGAAACTTATATGCGGGACAGGAAGTGCAAGATATATTAGAAAGCGAAAGCAGTGTAGAGGGGGATAACCTAGGGAGTCCTATAATGAGAGAAGAGTTTGAGATAGCACTAAAAAGTTTAAGGAATAATAAAGCACCAGGTATAGATGGCTTGCAGGAAGAAATCTTAAAGTGCGCAGGTCAAGAGGTAATAGATCGTTTATTTAAACTAGTTAGTCGCATATACCTGACAGGCGAGATTCCAGAAGATTACAAACGGAACATCATAGTAGCTTTGCCAAAAAGAAAAGGCGCGGATAGATGCGAAAATTTTAGAACTATCAGTTTAACTTCCCATGCGTCAAAAATTTTAACCAGAATTGTGTAAAGAAGGATGGAGAAAAAGGCGGAGGAAATATTAGGAGAAGATCAATTCGGATTTAGACGAAATAGAGGAACGCGCGAGGCCATTCTAGCTTTACGAGTAATTATAGAAAAAACGATAGAAAAGAGAAAGAGCGTCTATATAGGATTTGTAGATTTAGAAAAAGCCTTCGACAACGTAAAATGGGGGAAGATGTTCGAAGTGCTGAGAAAGGTAGGGATGAAATACAGGGACAGAAGAATAATACATAATCTCTACAAAGAGCAAAAGGCAGTTATAGAATGTGAGCAGGAACGAAGGGAAGTAGATATCCAGAAGGGAGTGAGACAGGGATGTGCATTGTCACCTCTAGTTTTCAACTTATATATCGAAGATGCGATTAATATTGTTAAGGAAAGAACAGCCTCAGGGATCAATGTACAGGGCCAAACTATTAACATGCTCAGATTTGCGGATGATATAGCAGTGTTAGCATCTAGCAAAGAAGAATTAGGAGCGGCTTTGAATGAAATGGAAGCAGTTTTGACACAGGGCTACGGCGTGAAAATCAATAAAAAGAAAACTAAAATTTTGGTATGTAGATGGAGTGAAAATAGAACTAAAATTGAAATACGAATAGGAAATGAGAAGATAGAGGAGGTCGCGGATTTCTGCTACTTAGGAAGTAAAATAACTCAAGACGGTAGGAGCACTAAAGATATAAAACAAAGAATGGCGCAGGGACGAGTTGCGTTTAACAAAAAGAAACAACTGTTATGCTCGAGAACGGTTAATATAGAGACTAGGAAGAGACTCTTAACGTCGTATGTATGGAGTACGGCATTATACGGGTGCGAAACTTGGACAATAGGAGAAGCGGATCGAAAAAGAGTAGAAGCGTTTGAAATGTGGTGCTACAGACGCATGATGAAGATACCGTGGATAGATAAGGTTAGCGATAGGGAAGTATTAGAAAGAGGTGGGGAGAAGTGAAAGGTATGGAAAACAATAAAGAGTAGGAGAGATAGGATGGTAGGACACCTTCTAAGACACGAAGGAATAGTTCGCGACATACTAGAGTCAGAGATAGGAATAAAAAGAGGTAGGGGTAGGCCTAGATTAGACTACTGCTCTCAAATAGTTAGGGATGTAGGATGTTCTACTTTTAGGGAAATGCGTAGGTTAGCTCAGGATAGAAAAGAATGGAGGTACGCGTCCAACCAGTCTTCGGACTGAGAACCTTATGATGATGACCTTCACCATTTTATAGAGCATGATTTTGACTATCCGAAATGGATTTTTACAACTTTTTTTATCGGTTAACCTTTGCAAAATCATTATAGTTTTGCAAAAACTAATCATACCAAAATCAGCAAAACAAATTTTATTCATAAACACTTAGAAAATAAATAATGAATTGGTACAAAACGAACTTTAAAACTTATTATTTAATGCCAAAGTAATAACCAATAAAGTAAACAAGATACTTTGAAAAAATTCATTTTAGGCAAAAAACATCAAAATAAAAAAAATGTAATATGTAAATAAGCATAATATAAATACTTTATGGCAATTCTTTTCAGCTAAACAAAGATGGTAACACTTACACAGATACATATGTAAAAAAATAAAACTAATATGAAAAAATATACAAGGACCAATATAAAATTTCCACCAATGCCAATTTGATTGCTTGCAAACACGAAGAACCTTTTTCAAAACAAAACAAGCTAGTATTTTTCTCAAAAGTCAAAAGCTGGCCATGAATAAACGAAACAAAAACTGTTAATTTTTGTTTTGTTCCAATATCTAATGAAAATAGTTTTGGAAGTACGAAATGACGTACGAAGGATAAAATTCGTTATCGTCGAATTTAACGACGACGTTTCCAAAAAAATCTATCGCATAGTCAAAACCAGGCCTCGGAACATCCAATTCTTTGTACCCCTTGTGGTAGTTCCCTACCACAACCTCAGCCACGATCATAACTTTGAGTCTGCCATTCGAATTATGAAAATTAGAAGCGAATTTCGCGCTGGGTGAAAAAGAAACGCCTTTGCCGTATTTGTGTCCCCGGGAATGCCCGTAAAACCTCCAGTCGAAGTTATTAGCGGCGATACCGTACACGCATTCCGGTCTTGTCGCGTGATACATCACTTGACACCTGACGTCCGCATTTCTCATTTGCAACTGGAGGAATTTTAATTGAAAAGCGGAAAACAATAAAGGGTTCTCGATTCTTTGAATATTATCAATTCCGTACATATAAGGGTCCATATCGAAGAAGAAATTGCTCGCTAAAGACATATATTCATCCGAATATTCGTCCAATTTTTTGAAATGTACTCTATGATCCATACAGTGGTTGGTGTTCCACCAAGTACGCGGTAATCTCATCAAACAAAATGAAAACATGAAGGTAGGGTCAAAGAATATTTGTTTTGCTTTTCTTTCAACGAAATTTGTGCGTTTTCGTCTCCTTATTGGACCCATTTTATTCAAAAATATTTCACTAGAATTATATTACTTGTAACTCGATAAATAAAAATTGTCAACTCTTACCTTTATTATTAAAAAATATTACGTGAAGTAAATCGTCGAAAAAACTATAGCGAAATTTTTTAAGTTTGTTTTGTAAACTTTTTTACATTAAAAACATAAATAAGGAAACTTATATCAAACTAACGAAACGGCCACAAACCCAGGGCGTCCAACAAAGGCAAATTTAAGCATGTATTGAAGGTAAACATCTGTTTTTTATTGGAGCAGCCCCATCCGGTTTACTGCAAACTACGATCGGAAACCAATATATTCAAAATATTCTTGGTTTCAAACATTTTTCCAGATTACAGGTTGTTGTTTGACATTGACATTTCATATTTACAAATCAAATCACGTGAAACGTGAAGGTGGCAACAAACAACAAAGCACCAGTAAACAACAATAGAACTAGATTTTGAAGGATTAATTTTATACTTATTGCAAAATTATTCCTGGCACTGGCGATGTGAGGAACCAGATTATAATATTTTAAAGGGAGTTGTAACTTATAAGATCTCCTAATAAATAAATAAATGTTCCATTTTTGGATTTATATTTAATTTCTAGTCTATATGCGTAGAGCGTCTAAGGTGTCTGTCACTTTTATTGCCACATTCTCACTAGTTTCTTAACCTCATTTTTTAGTACAGGTTTGCATGTGTTTCCCTACTTACAAAATACATAATGGCAGTGGTAAAATCGATTAAAAACCGACTGATTTTGATTATTTTCATTAAGTTTATTTGTAGAAACCAAAAATTTCGAAAATTAAACATGCCAACCAGAAAAGAGGTAAACCAAAAACTGCCGGAGTTTCTTTGAAAAAGAAATCAAAAACGCCCAGTAAGACGAAAAATAGTCATGCAAAGAAGAAGGTAACGCCTGTTGTTAAAAAACATGATGAAATACAAGAAGAAAATGATATTGGTGATATGTTGGATATGGTTGATGAAGACGAGATTGAGTACATGAAAAGCATTATTACGAATAGATCGTATAGTTTTTTGAACAAAATTAGATACACCGAGTAAGATGTGGTGTAATAGTAGAATATTTAGGTTTATTTTCTGTGTTTTTAAGGTCGAATAAGAAATCTAAACGTAGAAAACTAAATGCGGATGTTAATGAAACTTTAGAAGAAAATTACGAAGATATTAACGCAGATGTGCCTAACGTGAAACTCAAACCTCTGTTGCCGATTAAAACCAAAGACGGTATAGTGCCAAGAAGCGTTGTGGATGAATCGGCGGAAGATTCCGAAGATGAAGCAGATAACGATTCTGAATCAAATAGTGTCGATGTAGAGGACGAATCTGCTTCTAAAGAACCTCTTACAACGGCTCAGTTAGTAGCGGGACGTAATGAAATTTTAAGAAAAAAGAAAATTGAGATCGGGTCTTTAAGTGCGGGTTTGCTCGAAACTCCCGAGGAAAAAATGGGAAATTTGGGTCTGCTTTTGAAGATTATGGACGAGAAATTGCCGGAAGTTTATTTGAGTGTTCGGAAGCTTGCTACCGTGTCGTTATTGGAGGTTTTTAAGGATCTATTGCCATCTTATCAGATCAAGCCGCAAGTTAACGACGGCGTCAAATGTGAGTATACATTTTTAGTTTAGTCGGTGCTAGAAAATAGCTCTTCAAAGTTGCATCCAGTTTCCATAAAATTTAGGAAAGTTGTATCCGGTTTCCATAAAAATTTAGGAAAGTTGTATCCGGTTTCCATAAAATTTAGGAAAGTTGTATCCGGTTTCCATAAAATTTAGGAAAGTTGTATCCGGTTTCCATAAAATTTAGGACAGTTGTATCCGGTTTCCATCAAATTTAGGAAACCTATGCTCAGGTGCGTAAAATGTGCCCGAGGTCTTGTATATATTTGATTTTTCAGTAAAAAAAGACACTTTGAAGTTGCAAAAGTATGAGGAGGCTTTGACGCAGTATTATAAAAAATATTTGCAAAAACTGGAAAAGTTAGCTGGACAATTGGTTAGGAAAAGAGGCGATCATAGAGTACGCACAAAAGTAAATGTTTTTCTTTAATTTAAAACAGCGAGAGTTTAATAACCTCTCTTTGTAGGAAGGTTTTCAGTTGGGGGAGCTAGGTGTAAAATGTTTAGCGGATCTCTTAGTTGCCCATCCGTATTTTAATTTTTCGCAAAACATCGCGCAAGCTGTTGTCCCATTTTTGAATCACTCCGGTAAGACGGTGCGGGAAATCGTGAAAATTGCTTGTATCGCTGTTTTTAAAGAGGATAAAAAAGAAGAAATAACGTTAAAAGTAAGTTTATTCAAAGATTATCGAGTTTATTTTATTATATTTACCTGTTTGCCTAAGATATTGAGGGTCATTAATCATTACATGAAGAGCCACGCTCATAATGTTCACGTGGAAATGTTAGAGGTTTTGTTGGTGCTAAAAATAAAAGACGTGAATTTAGATCAAGAGAAGGAATTGGAGATTAAAGAAAAGAAGCTGATGGCACGCAAACAGAACGTGATACAGATGTCGAAAAGGGAAAGAAAGGTACAAGCAGGGTCGAATAATTTAGAAGCTTTTTTTATTTTCCTGTATTTGCAGAGGAAAAAGCGCCTCCAGCAACTGGAAAAAGAACTGTTGGAGACAAAAGCGGAAGAGAACAAACAAACGAAACAACAGAACTTAGCCGAAATTACTAAGATCGTTTTTGGAATTTATTTCCGCATTTTAAAAAGTTCTACGAATACCAAAATTTTGGGCGTCTGCCTCGAAGGTTTAGCCAAGTAATACCAATCCTTAGGGCTCTGATTTATGATTGTTTAAATACGAAATTCTCTTACAGATATGCGCATTGCATCAACTTGGAGTATTACGTAGATTTGGTGAACGTTTTAGACAAATTGCTGAAAGAAGATTGGTTGGGGTGCCGTGAACGGCTGCACTGCATCCAGACGGTCTTTACGATCCTGGGCGGGCAAGGGGAAGTTTTAAATATAGACCCGTTGCGGTTCTACACGAATTTATACAAAGAAATGCTTTCGGTACATGCCGGAAGGAGTTTGACGAATTTCCCAGTTTTGCTTCACACGATCACCAACGCACTGATCAAGCGCAGAAAAAGAATTACTAGTAAACGTGTTATTGGGTTCGTGAAGAGGTTGGGGACGCTGAGCATGCAGCTGCCGCATGGTGAAAGTTTGAGTTGCTTGGGTGTCATCAAAGTGAGTAATTGTATTATGAAATTGCTTGTTAATTATATCAGAAATATCGATATATCCTCATTATCGATATTTTTTTCTAAATACTAATCCACTGGTTTCCAAGATCTCTGAGGTGTAAATAAAAAAACTCTCCCTGTATAGCATGTAATGTATTTAGCTACTTGTAACAACCATGATTTTAATTTTGGGGCCATAAACAGTCTATGAATCAATAGACAAAACCAAAGCATATTATTAAAGAATCCAAAACATGTTATTTCTGTTGTATTGTATCTGCTCACTCGCAAATATGGAGCTCCTTGGAGGGGATCGGCGGACGAAAATCAGTGTACCTTCTTTATTTTTCTTCGTACAGAAATAAAGAAGAGAGCGTTTTCAAGAGGAGTATTTCATCTTTCGAATACACATAGAAATTTAACGGTCTGTCGGATAGGTAACAGCTATTATTTGGGTGCAGTGTTTATTGTAATTTCGAAGTGAATAAGTGCGATATATTGTATCGAAGTTCGCAGATATAGCAAGTGAAAGACATAGAAACAGAATTTGGAGACAAATAAGGTAGGAGTAGAGCCTAAGTGGGTTTTAGAGAAACAAACAAAGAGACGTTTACGGCATAGAACAGGCAACACCACAGAACAACACGTACCGATAAGAGCGAGGTTAACGACGGGTTGACCGGGGCTTGCACTCTTTGCGCGGGAAGCGAGTTGCGCGGTGCATAGAGAAGATTTGGTGCGAGAGTGGTTTGGTATTTAGGAAAAAGTGGGGAAATTGGAATTCAGAATAGAAATGGAAAAGATACTAAGTGAGATTAACGCGAAATTAAATAAACTAAATGATCTGGACACGAAAACTGAAAATATGAACAATAAACTGGATAGGATAGCTAGTGAAATGGAACAAATTAGGACACAGAATGAGGAATTAAGGAAGGAGAATGAAAAACTTAAGACAGCGCTAAACGCACAGGATGAGCGAATCGAACTACTAGAGAAGGAAATAAGAAAGAAGAAAATAATAATACAGGGAGTAGAAGATAAAATGAATGAACCGGAATTGGAGTTAAAACAAAGAATGAGAGTAATCTTCGAAAGAATAGACGTCACAGTGGACATGGAAAGAGAAGTTAGGAAATCAGGAGACTGGGAAGCAGAAAAGAGGAATATCTGAAAAACAGGCCAATATTGGTGGAACTGGTAACATGGAATAAGAAACAGGAGATAATGAAGGCTGCAAGAAAATTAAAGGGAAGTAACATTTGGATTAACGACGACTACCCAAAACAAATACTAGAAGAAAGGAAAAAGCTACTAAAACATATATGAAAGCTGCAAGGAATAAAGGATACAGCGCAAAACTCCGATACAATAAACTAATGGTCAATGAGGAAGCTTACACACTGGAACATTTGGAGAAAACTGAAAAGATGGGGGGAGAAATTGGAGAGGAGGCAACAAGAGAACAAGAGACGAACGATGGAGAGGGATGTGATGTGATTATAGGGATAAAGGTCACAAAACAAGAACGCTAAGTGAAAGATCACCTAGAGATAGAGAAGACGAAGAATTAAGAAAGTGTATGAAGACAACCGTTTACTCTGGACGACGTCCAAAAAACTAGCTATGGAGAAGAACAGGACTGCCGATAAATTATACGACCGCTATGAAAATGGAATTACGGAAGGGATTCTTGGGGGGGATATGGAAACGAATAAGAATCAGATCAGAGAAAGTGAAGTTTTAGAGACACTCAAACATATACAAATAGGAACTTGGAATGTAACTTCGATAACGGGAAAGGAGTGCGAGTTAGTGGAAGAAATGAAACAATATGACATTAAAATAATGGGATTAAGCGAAACAAAGAAGAAAGGATCAGGAATTAATCAGTTAAAAGATAATTACAACTTTTACTGCTCAGGAAGACGCCTTGGAGAAAGAGCAAAGGAAGGAGTAGGCATAATAGTGTCTGAAGAACTAGATAGAAAAGTAAGTAAATACGAGGCTGTAAATTCAAGAATTATAACACTAGAGTTAGATCTGGAAGGAAAAATCAGTATGATACAAATATATGCACCAATAGAAGGCTCAGAAGAGGAGGAAACACTAAAGTTTTATACAGACCTGCAAATTGTGATGGATGACATTAGGGAAAAGAACGACAAGATAATAATCATGGGGGATTGGAATGTGAGAATTGGAAACGATGATAATAGGGGACTGGGGTGTATGGGAAAATATGGAGAAAAAGCAGTTAATAGAAATGGACAGAAAATGATTGAGTTCTGCCAAATAAATGCCCTAAAGATAGGAAATAGCTACTGGCACCAACCAGCAGAAGACAGATACACGTTCATAGCGGAGGAAAGAAATGCCAAAAGCATAGTAGACTACATAGTTTACACACAGGAATTAGAGGATAGAATACAACAGATTAAAACGATACCAGAAGCGGAAATGGGAACACAACATAGACTAGTAACAGCCGTAATAAAAGAAACAGACATAGTCGTGGAAAAAACGAAGGACTACGAACGAATTCAAATACATAGATTAAAAAATGAGGAAGTGAGAATGAAATATTAGGAAGAGGTGGATAGCAAACTGAGGGCTCATGAACAACTTAATAGAAACTGGACAGTTGAAGAAAGATGGCAGACATTCAGAGAAATAACTTACACAACAGCAAGAGACACATGTAAAACCAGAAAATACAACAGAAACCAGAGAAAAAGAACGGCATGGTGGAGTGAGGATGTACGAGAGGTAGTTAAAAGCAAGAAAAAAGCATGGAGGAAGTACCAGGAAACAAAGGACGAAAAGGACAGGGAGGAGTATAGGAAAAAGAGGAATGAGGTTAAGGAAATAGTAAGAGAAGCTAAAAGGAAAAGTTGGGAGGAGTTTGGAATGGAGCTCGATCAAACATACGAAATAAACAACAGAAAATTCTGGAATACCATGAGAAAACTGAAAGGGAGCAAGAAGAAAACGTTAAGAGGAATAAGGAACACAAAGAATGAATTTAAATCAGAATTACAAGACATACTGGAGGTTTGGGCAGAGTACTACTCAAAGAAGTTCGAAGAGAGGGAAAGGGAATACGAGAGCCGAAGTGTAACCGACAGCGAGGAAGGTGGAGAAACGACAGGTAGAGATGAGAAACTTGAAGAGATAAACAAAGAAGAATTGGATGAAGCAATACAAGGCATTAAACTGGGAAAAGCAAGTGGACAGGATAAGATCGAACCAGAGATGATAAAGTATTTAGGGGAGAAAGGAAAAGAATGGCTCCTAAACATATACAGAGATGCATGGCGGACAGATAAAATTCCAGAAGATTGGCAGGAAAACATAATAGTCCCGATACACAAGAAAGGAGAAACTTCAAGCTGCGAAAACTATAGGGCAATATGCCTCTCATCTACCAGCTCCAAATTGTACACGAAAATAATAGAAAAGAGACTAAGAACAATCATTGACAATAATTTGGAAGAGGAACAAGCAGCATATAGGAGAGGTAGACAAACAAATGACAATATACATATATTAAGAAACCTAATTGAAAAGAAAGAAGAAAAGGGTAAAAAAAACTATTCCTAACCTTCATAGACATACGAGCTGCCTTCGACTCAATTCGGAGAACAGTAATATGGGAATGTCTGGAACAACTTGGGGTGCCAAAGAAACTCATAAGAGTCATAAAAAGTATTTATGTTAAAGTTAAGGGAGTGGTCAAGATATGGGGAAAAGCATCAAGAGAATTTAGTATGGACCTAGGAATAAAACAGGGAGATAGTCTGAGCCCACTGCTATTCATAGTTGTGATGGACAGACTATTAAAAAATACTAGACTGAATACGGGACAATACCAGACAATAATAGGTTACAATAGACTGATACCAATAAAAATGGATTGCCTCATGTACGCTGATGATATAGTCCTGGTCGCTGACACGTACAGAAAAATGAAACAACTAATGAGAATATGGATGGAAGAAATTGGAAAATTTGAAATGGAGGTAAACCACAGCAAATGCAAGGCTATGATAATTAATAACAAAGTGAAAGAGGAAGCAAGAGAAATTGACATTGAGGGGAATAACTTGGAAAAAGTAACAGCATATGAATACCTTGGGAGTGTAGTATCTGAAGATGGGAAAATAGATATAGATATAGCTAATAGAATTAATAAGAGCGTAAAGTTATATTACGCACTGAATAAGACAGTATTTGGAAAGAGAGATAGATATGAAAACGAAATTAAGGGTATATAATGCAATAGTGGTCCCAACACTGACATATGCAAGTGAGTCATGGGCAATACAAGATAAGCACGAAGGAAGAATCATAGCGGCAGAAATGAGGTACTTTAGAAAAATCACTGGGAAGACAAAGATGGATAGAGAAAGGAACGAACTTATAAGGCAAATAGTTCAACAAGAGTCAATTACGGAAAAGATTGAGAGGAAGCAATTGAACTGGTATGGCCACATAATGCGAATGGATCGGGGGAGATTCGTGAGGAAGATAATGGAGATGGGCAGAATAGGAAAGAGAAGAAGTGGAAGACCCAGAAAAAGCTGGTTACATAGAATAGAGGAATTGGGCAGACAGAGAGGGAAGACGAAGGAGGATATGAAACTATTGGCGATGGACCGGAAGGGATGGAGAAATTGGGTTAATGCACAATAATCCGACGCCCTATGGGTATAAGGATTTCAGAAGAAGAATACACATAAGTTTAAGTAATATTTCCTATGATCTAATAAGCTACCGATCGTAACATGCTAATATTTTCACTGATCATGTTGCTTACAAACACCAACATAATCATAAGATGTGCTTTATTTTGAAAAGGTCCTTATGCAGTTGAATAAAGCAGTGGATATCCTTCTGGATCTGGACGCTTCTACAGGCGACGGTAAGTTCCAAGCGGAAATCGACGATCCTGAATATTGTAACGCAGCTAGCAGCGCCTTATTTGAACTGGTAACATTACATCGGCATTATCACCCTACTGTTAGTAAATATGCTAAATATATCACCGCTGGTGTTCCAACAAATGGCGAAACGAGTTTGCCTCCGCAGTTGAACAAATTGTGAGTTGATTCTTTTTTTCTAAGTGTTTGTTTTTCATTTTTATATGTAATTAGTTCTCCGGAGCAGCTTTTGCAAGAATTCGATATGTCCAAAATGGCTTTTAATCCGCCCGTTTCCGTTCCGAAGAAAGCTCAACAGAAAACCAAACTTAGGCACAGTTTTGTCGATCCAGATTTCGAAGTGGAATGTAGCGATATTTTAAAAAGGAACAGGGATGGTGGTCAGAGTTTTTTTATAGACATTGACCAATTAAAATACGTACGTTAATTTTTGTAACATACAATTTATTATTTATAAAAGAGAAATAATAAATACAGAAAAAACGATAATCAATGTCTTAGTTTTGTGCCCCTGGATCTGAAACTAAAAGTGCACAGCAGAAATGACAATATAAATAACGTTTTCGTACTGACGAACTTAAAATAATTATTTAGTTACGGTAATTTATAAGATGGAGGAACACAAAAGCTGATATAATACAATAATAATAAGAAAGTGCATAAAAATATTCAAAAAAATATCTTACCTATGTTGATACATATTCCTGTAAAAGAATATGCATACACAATATTAGAATTATACCGAATCACATAATATATTAAAATCACAGTAGCAAATATGGAAAACACAAAAATTGTAAGCTAGAGTTGCCAGCGGGAAACTGGCGCACTTACCATTGCTCCAAAAATTCCAGAATGTATCACCAAGTGTTTATTTTTCAGTTTAAGTAAAATTTTATATTAGATTTCCCGCAAAAATTTGAAACAAAAAAAAATTGGAAAACAATCTTCTGCTGAACTGATCACAGAGAAACAAACAAAATAAAATCGGGCGGTTGGTGACCAGAAGCCACATCATGGACGTGACTGGAAACCAAAACCATCTCCTATAAAAACAACCATTTCAGTAAAGCATGTAACAACCACATCTATGACCAAAGATAACCGAGAAACAAGATAATATGCATAATACGGGACAAAATACATAATTCAAAGTGGAAATAAAATATTGTTACCCCAAAAGATCAGTTAAACAATGACAGTTCCCAATACAGTCGCAAAACTCATAGACTCGGAGAGTATTTCCGAAAATACGAGGGGGTATTCATATCTATTTAGTCTGGTTTTCTGCAGACAAATTTTGGATGTACTTACATAATTGCGACTTTCTGAAAAAGCCAAATTGCTATTGAGAATATACCATGTTCTCAACAAAGAAGAATTTAAAACTTTGTTCAAAAAGGTAATGGAAGCTGGTTTACATAAAAGAAATAAGATGTTTTTCGGGCATTGCTGGAACAATTACAAGAGAATATGTGAAAAAATATAATAAGGCTAAGAGTATATCAATACACCCTCGTAAATTCAGAAGTTTCACTAGTCTTACCCAAAAAATATTAAAAATAGAAATGTGTAAGTACAAAAACCTAAAAGGAAAACTACGTAAAATAGAATAATTATTATGCAATCAACATCAGAAGAAATAACACATGAAAATAAATGAAAAGGTCACATTATTATTTAACAAGACACGATGGTAGTTGTTTTTGGTAAAATAGGGGGGCAGATTACATGCTTTCGTCACTTGTAGTTAAGTTAGTTGTTCTCAGGAGCTGTCTGCTTATTTAAACCTGCAAAATTCAGGTAACCAAGGATTCCTCGCCTCTGGTACGGAGCTATGCCTATAGTCATAACAAGGCCTCCGTGGTTTGGTGTCACAATGTGTGAGCTGCTAAATAATTCAAGACACTGCTGATTATTGCAGTGGTGGAAAACGGTCAACACCCAAAGTCCCTTTAAAGAGGGTGTGCACCAAAAACCAAAATTGTAAGAACAAACATTCAAACCGCGTCGCTCTACTTCGAGAGGTTCAAAAATTAGACGCTCCAGAAACTGCTTGGCTCGAATTCATGATGTCAGTGTTTTAACTGTTCGATACCAGATGATAAAGCATTGATAGGCATTGATATACCGCATTTGCATGAAAGAGGCAGTTGATATCAAAAAATCGGAAGGAATCGAAATCTGAAGAGAAACAAAACTAAACCAAACCATTGGAACTGCTGTCCTCTCAGAAACCATATCATCATCATAAAGTTTTCAGTCCAAAGACTGGTTGGACACATACCTTCCATTCTTTCCTATCCTGAGCTAATCTAAGCATTTCCCCAAAAGTCGAACATCCTACAACCCTAACTATTTGAGAGCAATGGTCGAATCTTTTTTTTATTCCTATCTCTGACTCTAGTATGTTGCGAACTAAGCCTTCGTGCCTCAGAAGGTATCCCTCTAGAGCCCCTATAAATAGCAGAAATCTGAGACTTCCTCTATCTTCTCGTTTCCAATTTGTATTTTAGTTTTAGTCCTATTTTCAAGCTTCGTATACACCAAAATTTTGGTTTTCTTTTTACTGATCTTCATACCATAGCCCTCTGTCAAAACCGCTTCCATTTCGTTCAAAGCCCTTCCCAATTCTTCTTTGCTGGATGCTAATACTCATCCTCGAATCTGAGCATATTAATAGTTTGGCCCTGTATATTAATTCCAGCAGCTATTTACAGGGTGTCCCGTTTTTAAACATATGTCAAAACATTCTTCCTAAGGGCGCTACTCCCTTCCAAAGAGGGACTTCAAAAAGTTCAAAAAGTTTCTTTTTGTATGAACACTGAAGTTTCTTGTCGTAAGTTGCCTTGGAAAATCAATTATACAGTCTGTCCTAAACAAAATGATTTCTTTTTGTCGTAGGTTGCCATAGGAAAAAAATGATATGTCTGTAATGAACAACACTGTTAAGGTGGCTTTAGACGATGCATCTTTTGGTGCGGCAATGCATATGCGTAATTGCATGCATTTGCGCATGCCATAGAAGGCAGAAAACGCATGCCCTTTTGCGCTGCGACGCATGCATCTAGATGCACGAAAAAGCTCATCGTCTAAAGCTGCCATTAGTTTTCTTGCAAAGAAGTATGTTTTTCTTGGAGGGTACTATGGAAAAACAATTATCTGTGTCAGGGTTCTTGCAAAGAAGTTTCAGTTCAGAGTTAAGCATGCCATTTAATTATTCTAGTACAGAATATGCCGAAATTCACTTTGTTTATGGTTTTACCAATGGTAACTCAAGAGAAGCTGTACGTGAGTATGCCAGGCGCTACCCAAATCGTCGCTTACCCCATCACACCACTTTTATCAGTGTCCATAGAAATTTTTGACAACACGGATTGGATAGTCGAAGAGGACCTGAACGTGGAATTCAGAGAAGAGTGAACGGTTTGCGTCAAAGGCAAATTTTAAATATTTTTCGAAGAAATAACAGAATAAGTATACGAAGGGCAGCCAGGCAGGCTGAAGGAATATCATTTTTAGAACTTTAAAAAACAACAACTACAGAGCATATCATTTACATCGAGTGCAAGGGTTACATCCAGGCGATGAGGATAGAAGACTTGAATATTGCAGATTATTAAACCAAAAACTAGGTCAAGATCGTGAATTTTTTATTAAAGTTTTGTGGAGTGACCAGTCGTGCTTCACCAGAAGAGGGATTGTCAACTACCATAATTTACGGATTTGGTCCACTGAAAATTCTCATGTTGTGCCTGCTAGAAGATTTCAGAGGTTCTGTGTTAATCTATGGATGGGCATAGTGAAAAACAACGTTTTGGGGCCATGTTTTTTGCCACATAGGGTTACCAAAGGACTTGTACCTTGACGCAGTTCTAGTAATACTGGGACGGGTGGGATGGCTTGTGCGCTTCAATGATCTAAAGAGCCGAACCATAGGTTTAACCATATTGGAGGGGTTTTTATTTGAGAAGCCAGACTAAATCAAGTCCCTGGAAGGGGGCAGCAGCTCTTTCAGTAATCATAGTGGCAGAGATCGTGAGGGTCGGTATGGCACTGTGATACACACTACTGCGATGTGGAAGGCAACGGGAAACCACCACATTATTTTATCCCTAGTACAGCGTACTTTAATTTATGATGATGGCACCTTCTGGAGTAAAATATTCCGGAGGTAAAATAGTCCCACATTCGGATCTCCGGGCGGGGACTGCTTCGGGGGGAGTCATCAGAAATGATAAGTGTAACATCTCACGAGTCGGAGCGTGGAATGTTAGAAGCATGAAACAAGTAGGGAAGTTAGAGAATTTGAAAATTGAGATGGATAGGTTAGCATTAGACGTAGTAGGTATCAGTGAAGTGCGATGGCCAGAAGCTGGAGACTTCTGGAGCGGAGATTTTAGAGTAATACACACAGGATCTGTAGGAGGAAATTCGGGAGTAGGAATTGTTATGCGGAAAAAAGTAGGACAGAGTGTAGAAAATTTCTTACAGCAAAGTGACAGGGTAGTTATGGTTAGGTTAGATTCGATACCTGTAAAAACAGTAATAATACAGGTATATATGCCACTTCTAACTACAGTGATGAGGCCGTAGAGGCAGTTTATAGTGATATTGAATATGTGCTAGATTTTGTGAGAGGGCACGAAAATTTAATAATTACAGGAGATTTCAATGCAGTCGTAGGCACAGGGCGAGAGGGCGGAATAGTTGGCCCCTTTGGATTAGGCAATAGGAACGATAGGGGAGTTAGACTGATAGAGTTCTGCGATAAACATAACTTAACGGTCGCGAACACTCTATTTCACCATCATGTTAGGAGATGCTATACGTGGAAGATGCCAGGAGACTTAGGGAGATATCAAATAGATTACATTCTCGTTAGGCAAAGATTTAGAAATCAAGTTAGGGATTGTAGAAGTTATCCAGGAGCAGATATAGATAGTGATCACAACATAGTCGTTATGAAAGCCAATCTTAAATTTAAGATTTTGAAAAAAAGAAGCGGAAGAAGGTATCTTGACCCAGAGAAACTAAAAGATGATGATATGCGCAATAAGTTCGAGAAAAAGACAAACGAAGCACTAAAGGGCACGGGTGGAAATATTGTTAGGGATATAGAGGCAGAATGGAATTGCATTAAAAATAGTTTAGTTTCCTCTGCTAGGGATATTTTGGGTCATAAACAGAATGAAAATAGGAAACCCTGGATAACAAAACATATTGTGAGTCTAATAGAGGAAAGGCGAAAATATAAAAATAGGTTAGATGAAACAGGGAAACAAAGATATAAGGCGATCGATCAAGTGGGAAATTATTCGGGAATGTAGGAAAGCGAAAGAGCAATGGATCGATAATAAATGCAAAGAAGTGGAAGATAAATTCGAAGTAGGAAAGACTGATGAAGCATATAAAATAATTAGGAGAAATTTTAGAGAAATTGGATCTAGTACCAAAAACATTAGAAATGAGGCAGGAGATATCCTAATCGGAAGTGGGGAGAAGGCAGATAGGTGGAAAGAATATTTAGGAAACTTATATGCGGGACAGGAAGTGCAAGATATATTAGAAAGCGAAAGCAGTGTAGAGGGGGATAACCTAGGGAGTCCTATAATGAGAGAAGAGTTTGAGATAGCACTAAAAAGTTTAAGGAATAATAAAGCACCAGGTATAGATGGCTTGCAGGCAGAAATCTTAAAGTGCGCAGGTCAAGAGGTAATAGATCGTTTATTTAAACTAGTTAGTCGCATATACCTGACAGGCGAGATTCCAGAAGATTACAAACGGAACATCATAGTAGCTTTGCCAAAAAGAAAAGGCGCGGATAGATGCGAAAATTTTAGAACTATCAGTTTAACTTCCCATGCGTCAAAAATTTTAACTAAAATTGTGCAAAGAAGGATGGAGAAAAAGGTGGAAGAAATATTAGGAGAAGATCAGTTCGGATTTAGACGAAATAGAGGAACGCGCGAGGCCATTCTAGCTTTACGAGTAATTATAGAAAAAACGATAGAAAAGAGAAAGAGCGTCTATATAGGATTTGTAGATTTAGAAAAAGCCTTCGACAACGTAAAATGGGGGAAGATGTTCGAAGTGCTGAGAAAGGTAGGGATGAAATACAGGGACAGAAGAATAATACATAATCTCTACAAAGAGCAAAAGGCAGTTATAGAATGTGAGCAGGAACAAAGGGAAGTAGATATCCAGAAGGGAGTGAGACAGGGATGTGCATTGTCACCTCTAGTTTTCAACTTATATATCGAAGATGCGATTAATATTGTTAAGGAAAGAACAGCCTCAGGGATCAATGTACAGGGCCAAACTATTAACATGCTCAGATTTGCGGATGATATAGCAGTGTTAGCATCTAGCAAAGAAGAATTAGGAGCGGCTTTGAATGAAATGGAAGCAGTTTTGACACAGGGCTTCGGCATGAAAATCAATAAAAAGAAAACTAAAATTTTGGTATGTAGGGGATGTGAAAATAGAACTAAAATGGAAATACAAATTGGAAATGAGAAGATAGAGGAGGTCGCGGATTTCTGCTGCTTAGGAAGTAAAATAACTCAAGACGGTAGGAGCACTAAAGATATAAAACAAAGAATGGCGCAGGGCCGAGTTGCGTTTAACAAAAAGAAACAACTGTTATGCTCGAGAACGGTTAATATAGAGACTAGGAAGAGACTCTTAACGTCGTATGTATGGAGTACGGCATTATACGGGTGCGAAACTTGGACAATAGGAGAAGCGGATAGAAAAAGAGTAGAAGCGTTTGAAATGTGGTGCTACAGACGCATGATGAAGATACCGTGGATAGATAAGGTTAGCAATAGGGAAGTATTAGAAAGAGTTGGGGAAAAGCGAAAGGTATGGAAAACAATAAAGAGTAGGAGAGATAGGATGGTAGGACACCTTCTAAGACACGAGGGAATAGTTCGTGACATACTAGAGTCAGAGATAGGAATAAAAAGAGGTAGGGGTAGGCCTAGATTAGACTACTGCTCTCAAATAGTTAGGGATGTAGGATGTTCTACTTTTAGGGAAATGCGTAGGTTAGCTCAGGATAGAAAAGAATGGAGGTACGCGTCCAACCAGTCTTCGGACTGAGAACCTTATGATGAGGGTTACTGGTCAATTTTTTTTTGAAGATTTTGTTGAAAATGTGCTGCTAAATTTAAGAAATCAACTTTTTGTTCAACTTGACGGGTGTCCAGCACACTATTTCGCCCTGTGCAAAATTGGTTGAATGAAAATTATGGTCAAAGATGGATTGGCAGAGGTGGACCTGTGGCATGGCTGCCTCGCTCCCCAGATCTCTTTATGTGGGGATACAATAAGCACATGGTCTATGCAACGCCTGTAAATACTCGTGAAGAAATGATAGAAAGAATAAAAAATGCTGCACGAAGTATTACCCCACCGCATCTGTCACATTGATATCGGCGCTGTCTTCAATGTACGTATCCCTCTTAAAGTTACACTGACCTGCCCAACACGGGGTTTGAAATTTTGTTCTTAGATGATATTTTTTCTTTGCGACATTTACGTTAAAATATATTTTTAGTGTACACCCCCTTTAAGACTGCATTTGCCTCCTTTCGTTACTCCAACTTGCAGGTCGACTAGCTAGAGGAATGTGCGTTTTTGTCTCACACATGTACTATCTACCTCTTGTTCTGTCTTTGCATGTTACAAGAATCAAAATTATCTGTTCTTTAAACATGAAGATGACAATTTTATTGGTGTTTTTTGGGGAGTGCGCTGCTACTTCAAATAACATTCGTAAAACCAACAAAATTTATATTCGCATTATATTTTGCAAAATTATCATACGCTGTTATAAACTTTTAAGTAGCTTTACTGAACTTACCAGCACTATAAAGCCTCGAAATCTCCCAGTTCCATTACTTTTTTATAACCAATCCAAACAAATCACATTTTACCCCAATTTAATATTTTTTAAACTCTAGAGAAGCGGACAGCTACAAAAATAAAAAAATGACCAACTGCGCTGCACTGGAAGACAAAATAATACGTTTCAATGAAGTCGTCACAAAAGAAAAATACAAGTAAACCAACAACATCATGTATATCAAGTTAAGCGATCAATATATCAAAATATGGCAGCATAGACGAGATAAAGTTATATACCAATTAAAAACAGCAACAATATAATACGAAATAATTCTTGGGAAACGCGCAAAACATCAGATACGGAAAATTGCGAGGTATACATAAATAAAAAACAAATACAATGCGACATCCAAAACATCATATATTTTCTCGAAGTTTTCACGTCATACTTTACCTGGAATGCAGAATCTGCAACGAAATCAATAAAATACAAGACACAATGGATTCGTTTCTGTTTAATATTAAAGTGGTAAATACATGAGCGCGACTATATTCGCCGCAAAATACATAGTGAAACATATCTTTATATTACTAAAAAAAAAGTGAGAGAACCAACAGTTGCTATTTCTCCTTTTTTTACATCGAATTTAGACGAAGAGCAACAAAATTTGTCTACGGCAGGCAAAAGTCAAAAGCACTGATAATCCAGCTTTCTCGATAAACAAATTTTGTTTCGTATTAAAGGGAAACAATTCTGTTCCGTTTCGAGTGGGAAAACGCTCACCTTTAGGGTTTAGTGAGTGTTAGAAAAATTCAACCAACCCTTTAAAAAATTTAAAAACCCTCCAAAATACCTCTATTTGCTGAAACAAGATGGAAAAACCGTAGCATACAAAACCGTAAAATTTTCACCAAAATACGAGGGAAGTTGGCCGTTCATTTCGCTCAATTATTTCCCTTTAATACTCTGCACGACTGAGGAGGAGGCGAGAATATAAATTACCCAGGAAAGCGAACAATTCATTTTTTTAAACGTCTTACCGAACTGTTGCAGCTCCTCGAACGCCCCACTCATTCAACAGCCGATTAATTACCTAAATAACAAAGCTAATAAACATGCACAGATGTATGCCTTAACGTATCTTAAAAACGACGCTATATTATACGGAAGTTACCATAAGTATACTTAGAGAAAAAAAAAACATAAAAAACAAATCGTAGTACATATTTATTTATTTCTCTTTCGGCTAAATAAACTGTTGTCTTTCAAATTCGTTCTTAACACAAAGAAAATTGGAAGTAATTCCAAATTAAAAAAATGTAGTTAAATCGGAAAAAAAACAGAGAAAATAAAAATTGGAAAGAAATAAAACCTTACTCTCTAAATAAGTTAACCTATTAAGATTTTTATGTAAAAATGCAGAGGACATCGACGGCGAAACACACAGCAGCCAGATGCGCTAATTTCGGACGAAAAAGGTTCTTATATAGCATTTTTTTGGGTTTTATAAAACAGTAGAGCGTGCCGAATCAGCCGTCTCTCGTGGCGGACACCATGTACAACGGCAGTTTGGCTGTTTAAAATCTGCAAACGACACAAATCTCTGATTTCTCGCTGGTCCACACCACCTGCAAACGCTTCGTCTCCAACACCAACCGACTCAACTCAAATTCAGCGATACAAACTTAATTTGCGGAACTTCCTTATAAGAAACTAATAATGGCTCGAAAACATTTCACAGGTTATGTAGCAAAGCATGAACATGTAACAAATGTTACCTTTATGCAACATTAATAAAAAGACTACAATTTCAAATTCCTTAAGGGAAAAAGGATGTTACCAGAATGTAACATGGTGTAAAATTTTATAAAATATGCAATTTTGCATAGAAGAACTTTGAAGTCACAAGAGGTATCATGATGTAACATATTTTTAAAAATACTTATATAGCCAAAAGAACTTGAAAATTGTATATTATTTTAAAGAGCTTTAATAAAAATATGCGATTTTTTATGGAAAAAAGATGTTGCCTGAATGTAACATGATGTGAAATTTTGAAAACGCCAAATATTGCATAGGAAAACTTTCATTTCGCGAGATTTTAAAACCTTCTACAAGAAATCTGGATGTTGCCGAAAGGTAACATGATGTAACATCTTCCTAAAAACACTTAAATTATCATTAAAGCTCGAAAATTATATATTATTTTGTTTGAATAAGCTTTAATAGTTGACTCTTCAAGAAAACAAATGATGTTGCCGGAATGTAACATGGTGTAAAATCTTGTAAAACGCGCAATATTGCATAGAAAAACATTTAATTCACGAGATTTAAAAATTTTCTACAAGAAATTCGGGTGTTGCCGGAAGGCAACATGATGTAACATCGAGGGGTTAACGGATCGTGAATTCAGGTGTACACTTCCTCTGTATTCGAATGCATATTCATTTGTAATCTTGAATTCTGGTGTAGTCTAAATGTATTCGAATGTATTCCTGTATTCTTCTGAATTCTTTGTGTATTCACTGTGTATTCGTGAATTCATTGCGCATTCTTGCTGTATTTAACTGTATTCACTGGGATCTTTGATGAACCAATAGTATGTTTTCCCTCCAATTTCCCTCCTATTTCTTATATCTGGCATCTGACAGCCATGTTTCATCAAGTCTATTAGTTTTGGCGACTTCCGAGTTCTGTTTAGTTGTAAAAAGGCGTCTTACTCAAATCTTAAAGTGAGGCTAATCCCTATTGCTCCAAATCTAACGTAAGTATATACTTATTTATATTGAGCTGAATGTTTTCTACGAGGTTTTCTGTAAATGATACATCTAGAAGAGGCTTGACAAATTAATTTGCGGGGGTTCTTCTTTTACTTCTCTTACTGTGTTCTGGTAAATTTTGCGAGTAAAGTTACTTACAAAACCGACAGCGTTATTAATTTACTGGTTGCTGCTTGCTAGGATATAGTTTTATTCTTTTTCAGTGTTTTTTTACTGAAAATATTTTTATTTTACTATAAAACGCTAATAAGTATGGTATAATGGTATCGTTGATTTTGCCTCAGAATAATCTTTTCAAAAATTTATTGATATACCTACAGGTGTACTTTTTAAAGTTAAAAAATTAATTCAATATATACTCTATTTAGGACGTTGCCACAGCATAATACAGCAGTTAAAGTTTTTGCCGGTGTCTTTGAACTATTTTAGCTGCATTTGGTGACCTCCAACTGTAAGTGATTTACTACCGAGGCGTTTTATCAATCGGTTTGACGCCGGTATTAACTCGGCGACAAACGAAAAAGAACACGTGCGTATCCTGAGAAGTTGCGCGGGCTACGTTACGCGAGCTAGAAAATTTAGGGAGAGCTGTTCTGCTGTATTATGCTGTGACGTTGCCCAGGAATATACTCAAGAAACAACTTCGTCTGAAGTTCCCCCACATGCACTGGCTTCTAATAAAACCAACGATTATTTCTGGCAACAAATTCAGGCTGGATTACACTGTGCTGTTCCAGAGTACATTATAAACTTAATGACATTTTGTGGTTTTGATACTTCCGTTTCTGTTAAACAAATTGACGAGGCAGACATTAACATGGAGAAATTTGCACGAAAAGATATGAAGTTGTTAATTGATGAAGAACTACCTCTTTCACACTTTTATGGAGTTTATCATAAAAAAAACTGATAACTTTAAAATCCTTCTTGGGCATGTGAAACTAATATACAGTATGAAAAATTTTGTACTAAATAACCCAAAATTGTTCATTTGGAAAAGTATGGAGAGCCCAAATACTTCAGGTTCTGTCAAGGGTTCTGTACTAACAGGTGCTAAACGGGTGAAATTTGGTACTATCGACGGCTGCAAAAAATGCAAGGGGAAACTTGTTTAGAATCCGAGTTAGAATCGCCACAAGATAAAGATACCATTTTACAACTGATTAAAAAATGCCCTGCAGTCATTGTTTGTTTTTTTGGAAGAATATTATTAATTTATGTTTTCTGCTCTAAGAAAGATATCATTTTCTCTTTAAAGTTATAGTATAGGAAGGTTTCGATGTAGGTACCTACTGTTGTCTTCTGTTTGAATGAACATTTTTATTTTACGTTGACATTTTTGAAATACATTTTTTCCTATAATGGGACCATTTTATTTTCCAATACTCCCGATCTATCTATAACATAACAGCTAATAAAATATAATAAAACCGAGAATAATAACAGAAGATTTATTTATTCTCGTGAGCGTATTCATTGAATTCATGCCTATATTCACTCGTATTCTAAGGAATTCCATTGCAGTCTAATGAATTCAATGTATTTAATTTGTATTCTTTTGTATTCGTGTATTTAACTGTAGTCTTAAGTATTCAATCTGTAATCTGTATTCGGTGTACGGAATATTTGTATTCCGTTAACCCCTCGTGTAACATCTTCCTAGAAACACTTAAATTATTATAAAAGCTTGAAAATCGTATTCTATTTTGTTTGAATAAGCTTCATGGAAACAAATGATGTTGCCGGAATGTAACACGACGCAAAATTTTGTAAAACGTACAACATTGTATAGAAAAGCTTCGAATTCACGAGATTAAAAAATTTTCTACAAAAAATTTGGATTTTGCCGAAAGGTAACATGATGTAACATCTTCCTAAAAACACTTAAATCACCACAAAAGTTTGAAAACTGTAATATTATTTTGTTTGAATAAGCTTTCATTGAGTCTTCATGGAAACAAATGATGTTGCCGGAATGTAACACGACGCAAAATTTTGTAAAACGTACAACATTGTATAGAAAAGCTTCGAATTCACGAGATTTGAAAATTTTCTACAAGAAATTTGGATTTTGCCGAAAGGTAACATGATGTAACATCTTCCTAAAAACACTTAAATCACCACAAAAGTTTGAAAACTGTAATATTATTTTGTTTGAATAAGCTTTCATTGAGTCTTCATGGAAACAAATGATGTTGCCGGAATGCAACACGACGCAAAATTTTGTAAAACGTACAACATTGTATAGAAAAGCTTCGAATTCACGAGATTTGAAAATTTTCTACAAGAAATTTGGATTTTGCCGAAAGGTAACATGATGTAACATCTTCCTAAAAACACTTAAATCACCACAAAAGTTTGAAAACTGTAATATTATTTTGTTTGAATAAGCTTTCATTGAGTCTTCATGGAAACAAATGATGTTGCCGGAATGTAACATGACGAAAAATTTTGAAAAACGCGGAATTTTCCATAGAAAATCACGGTTCTAAAATTAAAAAAAAAATTGATGTAGCTGAGCTTCAATTAATCGAAATTTGTAATTTTCTTTATGCGAAAAAAGATGTTGCCGGAATGTAACACGATGTAAAACGCGCAATATTGCATAGAAAAGTTTAAAATTAACGAGATTTTAAAATCTTCCAAGATGTTACATCATGTTTCCTTTCAGTAACATGATGTAACACTTTGCCAAAAATACTTTAAACACCACAAAAGCTTGAAAATTTTTAAAATTCAGGTCCAACACGAACAAAAAGACTGAAGTTTTATATATTTTTCCCAAATGAACTTCGATTAGTCGAAATTGTCACTTTTCCATGGAAAAAAGGATGTTGCCGAAATGTAACACGGTGCAAAACTTTGTAAAATGTGCAATTTTGCATTGAAAACTGAGGCCACGAGATTTTTATTAAAAAGAATTAATGTTACCGGGAGGCAACATGTTGTTACATCTTCGTAAAGCTACTTCCATTGTCATAAAAGCTCGAAAATTTCAAAATTCGCTATAGGGAAGTTCCGGCGCACATTTTTTTTTAAACGAGCCATGGGTGTTACAGACAGAAGCGAAAGAAAGAAAATAACGGGGAAAATAACCAATAAAAACTACACGAAAACAAAACTATATACACATCAATAAATATGCGGGTAAACCAAGTAAATATTCCTGCAAAATCGCATGTATAATATAAACCAAAACAAGTCAAATAATAAACAGGCGAAAAAGATGTATGTGTGTATAAAAAATTATGTTTTCATCGACAAATACGGAATATTACAGACGGAGAAATGTAACCAAATCAACTACTCACGAGTGCTGGAGAATCTAGCTATCCTGTCCGGTGGGAGGTGCAGCTCCATACCCGTAACCCGGGAAAGCGTACTGTCCCTGGGGCACACCCTGCGGAGCACCGGTCGGGGGAGCTTGAGCGCCGTAATAACCTGAAAAACACAAACAACTCGTGTCGCAAAACATTTCGTAAAAGCTCGGAAACGAAAGCTTTAAAATCAAGAAACCGTGAAAAATAAATAAATAAAAGAAAACGCACCAGCGGGATTTTGATAGGCACCATAAGGTTGCTGCGCGTATGTACCTGCGGGAGCTTGAGGTGCTCCGGGCATTCCCGCCGCCGCCGTCACTGGTTGACTTCCAGTCTGTTGTAAACAAAAAAAATAAATTGTTACGTGTCACTTCGAACACTAAAAATAAATTATGTACTTTATTTTTCATTTGTGCCTCGATGGCCTCCGCTTCCTTGTGTTTTCCCAAGCTTCGATAATACTCTGCCCACTGCGCACTGTAATCGGGCTGTCCTCCATTAGCAGCCACCGCCGAAGGAGCTACTGCGGGTGCGGGGGCAACTGTGGGAGCGGCCTGCGGAACTACCGGTTGAGGTGCAGCTCCGGGCACTCCCGTCTTGGTTTTTGCCTAACAAGTATTCAAAATTTGTCGATTTCTATGCAAACAACTATGTTGCCGGCCGGCAACATATTGTAACATCTTTCTACTAATCGTAATCTTGGTATAAAAGCTAAAGAATCTTAAAATTCATTGATTTGCTTACAAATTAATGATGTTACCTAACGGTAACATGGATGAAAGGGTTGAATTTGCAATATCTTCCTTCAAGAAGTTCTAATTAATCGAAATTTGTAAATTTCAATAAAAAAATGGACGTTGCCGGAAGGTAACATGGTGTAACATGTTCCTAATAATAGTGATCTTTTAATAAAAGCTCCAAAATTTCGAAATTCATGCATTTGTTAAAAAATTAATGATGTTACCGAATGCCAACATGGATGAAATGGTTAAATTTGCATTATCTAGCTTCAAGAAGCTCTAATAGAAATTTGTAGATTTCCATGAAAAAAATTGATGTTGCCGGAAGGTAACATGTTGTAACATGTTCCTAATAATCGTGATAACTTTTTCATAAAAGCTCCAGAACCTCGAAATTTATCTATTCGCTCAAAAATTAATGATGTTACCGAACGGTAACATGGATGAAATGGTAAAATTTGCATTATCTTGCTTCAAGAAGCTCTAATTAATCGAAATTTGTAGATTTCCATGAAAAAAATAGATGTTGCCGGAATGTAACATGATGTAACATATTCATAATAATCGTGATAATTTTTTATAGAAGCTCCAAAATCTTGAAATCGGTGCATTTTCTCAAAAATTAATGATGTTACCGAACGGTAACATGGATGAAATGGTAAAATTTGCATTATCTTGCTTCAGGAAGCTCTAATTAATCGAAATTTGTAGATTTCCATGAAAAAAATAGATGTCGCCGGAATGTAACATGATGTAACATATTCATAATAATCGTGATAATTTTTTATAGAAGCTCCAAAATCTTGAAATCGGTGCATTTTCTCAAAAATTAATGATGTTACCGAACGGTAACATGGATGAAAGGGTTAAATTTGCATTATTTTGCTTCAAGAAGCTCTAATTAATCGAAATTTGTAGATTTTCATGAAAAAAATAGATGTTGCCGGAATGTAACATGATGTAACATATTCATAATAATCGTGATAATTTTTTATAGAAGCTCCAAAATCTTGAAATCCATGCATTTTCTCAAAAATTAATGATGTTACCGAACGGTAACATGGATGAAAGGGTTAAATTTTCATTTATCTTGCGTCAAGAAGCTCTAATTAATCGAAATTTGTAGATTTCCATGAAAAAAATAGATGTTGCCGGAATGTAACATGATGTAACATATTCATAATAATCGTGATAATTTTTTATAAAAGCTCCAAAATCTTGAAATCGGTGCATTTTCTCAAAAATTAATGATGTTACTGAACGGTAACATGGATGAAAGGGTTAAATTTGCATTATTCTACGTCAAGAAGCTCTAATTAATCGAAATTTGTAGATTTCCATGAAAAAAATAGATGTTACCGGAATGTAACATGATATAACATATTCATAATAATCGTTATAATTTTTTATAGAAGCTCCAAAATCTTGAAATCCATGCATTTTCTCAAAAATTAATGATGTTACCGAACGGTAACATGGATGAAAGGGTTAAATATTCATTTATCTTGCGTCAAGAAGCTCTAATTAATCGAAATTTGTAGATTTCCATGAAAAAAATAGATGTCGCCGGAATGTAACATAATGTAACATATTCATAATAATCGTGATAATTTTTTATAGAAGCTCCAAAATCTTGAAATCGGTGCATTTTCTCAAAAATTAATGATGTTACCGAACGGTAACATGGATGAAAGGGTTAAATTTGCATTATTTTGCTTCAAGAAGCATTAATCGAAATTTGTAGATTTCCATGAAAAAAATAGATGTTGCCGGAATGTAACATGATGTAACATATTCATAATAATCGTGATAATTTTTTATAGAAGCTCCAAAATCTTGAAATCGGTGCATTTTCTCAAAAATTAATGATGTTACCGAACGCTAACATGGATGAAAGGGTTAAATTTGCCTTATTCAGCGTCAAGAAGCTCTAATTAATCGAAATTTGTAGATTTTCATGAAAAAAATAGATGTTGCCGGAATGTAACATGATGTAACATATTCATAATAATCGTGATAATTTTTTATAGAAGCTCCAAAATCTTGAAATCGGTGCATTTTCTCAAAAATTAATGATGTTACCGAACGGTAACATGGATGAAAGGGTTAAATTTGCCTTATTCAGCGTCAAGAAGCTCTAATTAATCGAAATTTATAGATTTTCATGAAAAAAATAGATGTTACCGGAATGTAACATGATGTAACATATTCATAATAATCGTGATAATTTTTTATAGAAGCTCCAAAATCTTGAAATCTATGCATTTTCTTAAAAATTAATCATGTTACCATCGGTAACAAGGATGAAAGAGTTAAATTTTCATTATCTTGCTTCAAGAAGCTTTAATTAATCGAAATTTGTAAATTTCAATAAAAAAATTGATGTTGCCGGAAGGTAACATGATGTAACATGTTCCTTACAATTGTGATAACTTTTAACAAAAGCTCCAAAATCTCGAAATTCGTTGATTCGCTTAAAAATTAATGACGTTACCGAACGGTAACATGGATGGAGACGTTAAATTTGTGTTTATTCGTTGCAAGGTGCCGTAATTGATCAAAATTTGTAGAAGTAACATGTAACATTTCCTAACTCATTAGACATTGTTGAAAATGTATCATGTTGCTGAATTGTTTAATTTCATCCACCCACCTGTTGCTCTATCATTTCCGCCTCCCTGTGCATGCCCAACGACCTATAATACTCTGCCCATTGTAGCGAATAATCCGGTTGCCCCGTAGACGGATTCACCTGCACGGAACCGCCCGCCTGTTGCTGCTGAACCTGATCTGTCGATTGCGTTGTGGCACCCCACTGCTGTTGATAAGCAGGAACTGCCCAACTCTGAGGATTGAATCCCTGCGGGGCCATACCCGGATACGCGGTGGGAAGAGCATTACCGACGCCCGTCGATATGAAATTGAGCGGCATCTGCACTTTTTCGGATATAATTCTTTTGGCGGACTCGATCTGCTCGGAATCGCCGCGGATTATGAAAGTTTTCTCGTTTCCTGATTGGTTATTCGGGTTTCTCCTGTCCAACTCGCAGTGCGCGCCAGACTGTTGGTTGATGTGTTTAATCGTTTCGCCACCTAAAGAGAAATTAAAGAAAAAATAGCGAATAAATAAATGGAATTGTATAGTACCTCTGCCGATGATGACTCCGCATTTTGAACTTGGTACAGTGAATGTGACTTCTTGAGGAGGTTGCTGTTGTTGTCTTCTGTCATCCCAACCGCCGCCATTTCCGCCGTAATCTTGATTCCCGCCATTTCTGTTACCTCTGTCACCGAATCTGTCGCGTCCACCTCCTCGACCGCCCATTCCACCACCGCGACCTCCGTTACCATCCGTATCTCTTCGTAACACGCTATCGATAAGTTCCTCAATACGCTGTCTCGCTTGATCGACATTTTGTGGTTTCCCGGAAAGGTAACACCTTCTTTCACCAGGTCCCTCTTCCCTAGCTTGTTGGAACTGAACTCTGGCACCAGTTTCTGCTTGAATCTTCTTTATCATATCTCCACCTTTGCCTATTACCACGCCAACTGCTGCTCTGGGTACCAATACCTAACCAAACGTACAATAAACAAACACGAACCTAAAAAAGGGAAAAATTCACAAACCTCGACTTCATTATTTCCACCGCCATAATCATTATATTGTCTATCGTCCTGATTTCTATTACCGCCACCTCCTCCGCCTCCTCTTCTATTAAAAGCCTGCATCTCCTTCTCGGCAATTAACTCGTACACCAGCTGCTTAGCATATTCGACTTTAGACGGGTCTCCGCTAATTCTAAGCGGTTTTTCCTGCTCTTGATTCGGGCCATCCTGAATGACGACCATCTTAGCCCCGCTCCTTTCTTGGAGCTGTTTTATAGTCTCGCCACCCTTGCCGATGATTAAGCCGACTTTGGGGCCAGGCACCATGATTTCCACGAAGTTACGTCCACCGCCGCCACCGCCTCCCCCGCCGCCGCCTCCTCCGCCAGACATATTTGAGTTGCTATTGTTCATTCCTGAGTAAAAATTGTATAGCTTTAATCGGGCACGTTTTATTCGAGTGCTGATATGACCATCGCCGCCTTTAGATTTTCATTAATTTTTTTATTTTTTGGAAAAAATCTTCAACTACTTTTCAGGGTATTAGAACAAAATTTAGCAATTTTACATAATTTAAGGCATACTTTTATTCGTTAAAATAGCAAGTTTCGGTACATTCAGAAAAATTGCAAAATGACGCCATTGCATTCAAAATAATGCTGCAGAAAATTTGAGAATTGTCTAAAAATGTCTTATTACGTTGAACAAATACGAGGGTAGGTGACCGTCTTTGGTACCAAATACAGAAAGCTGTTTTTAACATTGATTCCAATAAATGTGGTTCTTTTATGAATATTAATCCATTATAGTTAGCAATTTTAATAATTTTTGTATTAAATATTTTTTTCCGGATTCCTGATAGAATCACTAAAAGTTGATTTTCTAGAAATCTATATTTCGAAATAATACAATGGAAACCAATAAAATTTTAACAGTTAAAAACAACTGGACGATAATTTTCAGTTTTCTTTTTAAGGGTCCAATACCCTTAAAATAATACCGCAAAAAATTTAAATTTTTGGTGAAAATATCTTAATTGTCGAATAAAAGTCAAAAAACCCCAATTCGCAAAACCAGAAAATTTTCACTAAAATACGAGGGAAGTTTACCGTATATTAGACCAAACGCGGAAGGCTGTTTTCAACCTTGATTTCAACACATGTGGTATTTTTAAGCAGATTAAGTTACAATTTTAACAATTTTTGGCTAATTCTTTTTTCACAATAACCTAGTAGTAAAAGCAACTTTCCTCAATACGTTTGAAGTGAATGGCGAAATAATAAAATGAAAATCGTTGGTAAATGCCCTGTTTAACTAAAAATCACTACTGATGTTGTTAGAAACTTAATTCTAATTTGGTGAAGTTAAAAAAAGAGCTACAGGTTAGAACTGTTTTCAGAAAGCTATTAGAAAAATAAAGGAAAAGAACAAAGCATGCACTTTTTGACTTGACTCTAACCTTGGAAGTTACCCTGACCCAGGCCCGGACCCAAGTCAAGGCCCCCGAGACCTTCAGATCGACCCCTCTGGTGAACGATGTTCATGATGAGCTCCTTGGCCCGGTTGATGGCTTCCCTATTGCCAGACAAAGAACAAACGCGTTCTGGCATTCCTGCCGAATCAGGCGCCATCTGTATCTTACAACCGGACTCTGATTGCAACCTCGTTATTTGTTCCCCGCCTCGGCCGATTACTGAAAAATTGCAAAATTTTTAAGTCTCAAAACTGTGATCAAAAAAAAATTAGAAATAATGGCCAGTTACTTATTCAAACAAACACCAACGATTTTCAGATTAATCCCTCATTACCAACGGACAAAAACAGCGCAACTAAATAATAAATAGGCGTCACATTTTATTGCCCGACCAGGGAAAACGTTAAATAGGAAAAAATTAAACTAGGGTGTGTGTGCCGGTTTCTCGACCAAAGCCGGATTTCGACCAGTTGTCAATAAATTCGAATATTGGCATATTTTCATTTAATCAAACTACGTTCCCATTTTCGACCGATCTTTTCCTATCTCGTCCCACCATATTAACTCGTAACGAAGTTAGTCACAAATTCAGTCATACAGGTGTTCACCGTTTCACGATTTGGCGCGTAAACCGTACATATAGTGCAACAGTGGGGAAGCAGGGAAATAGACGGTAAGTACAAAATGAATTGTATTCTACTTGTTTTTATGGCTTTATCGGTACTTTAGCACATTATATTGCATAAAAAGGAATGTTTTCCTGCAAATTTAGCTTGCTTTGTAATTAAAATTAGGTGGTCGGATAACCAGTCGTACAAAAAATCTCTTCTACCCCTTTTCGACAGATCCGGTCGAAAACTAGTCTAGTCTGAGTGGTACTGGACTGTTCGAACAACTACTCATCGGGCAAATACCACGCCAGGCATTGAATTATAGAACTAAATCCAGATTTTATGTACTACGAGATCTAGTCTGGTCTAGACTGTTTAAGAATTATTGTTCTCTCACTCCGTTATATTGCACAGATTAATGATACATATTTTTTCTCTTTCTTGCTCAAACTACAGTGAAAACAGGATCCAGTTTTCGACCACTCTTTCAATTTTTGTTCCAAGAGATATGGAAGTTATAAATTCCAAATTCAGCAGGTAGTTGAAAAGGGGTTCCTTTTAGACTACTCAATTTTGATGCTATTTTTATATACCGGATGAATCATATAAATTGCCTCTGAAGAAAAAATTATAGATAATAATGTCACAAAGGATATTTTTTCCAGATTTCCTCATCCGAAGCTTAATAATTTTTCTGGAACGTTCCAAGATGCCTAAAATACGAACTGCCGATGTGAAACAGAAACATAAAAGACAAGGTTTTCGATATTCACCAGAGGCTCTAGAGTTAGCGATTAATCAGATAAGACAGGTAGAAATTAGTATCAATATCCCAAAAACGTCTATAATTGATAAATTAAAAGGAAGGTCCGCCGATCGAAGGAAAACTGGTCCTGCTCCATTATTGGGTAGTAAGGCTGAGGATGAAATAGCAAACTGGATCATGACTATTGCTTAATGTGGGTTTCCACAAGAAAAGAGTGACGTAATGGACACGGTCGAAATCATTAGGGATACCGGTAAAAGCCACTTATTCCTGGATGGTAAACCAGGGCAAAAATGGTATCACAATTTTATGAAGAGATATCCACAGATCAGTTTGAGAGAAGCTGTAAGACACGTGCTGTCATAACTGAAGAATTTATTCGAATGTGGGTCAAAGATTTAGACAGATTCCTGAAGAGATATTTTGAAATGTAATATTAAAGCCGACTGGGCTTGGGTTAACAATGGCCGACTGGGCCTCAGGAGGAAAGTTGACAACAGAGCCGACTGGGCTTGAGTTAACAATGGCCGACTGGGCCTCAGGTGTTTTTTATAGCCGACTGGGCTAGAAGTACCTAAAGGCCGACTGGGCAGGAGGTACAGAAGGTGTTTGACTAGCCGACTGGGCTAAAGTTCTCGATGGCCGACTGCGCCCATGACTGTGACGTTGGTGGGCGACTGGGCAGTGATGCATATATTTTATGACTTTGTTTTGTTAGAGTTTAGGGTCATATAAAGAAATGCGGTCTGAGGACAGCCCGCTTAGGTCAGGATGGCCGAATGTAAGAAAATGTTATGAATAAAGAAAGAGAGCGGCCGTCTACAGATATTTATTGATGGGCTGACCTCGCGACGAGACCCGTGGCACTTTGTTTATGTTTAAGTTACTGATGACTGTCGCAGGAATCTCGTTCGAATACTTGGCTCAGTTTAATATTATCGTTTGTAGAGTAAAGTTGTACTAGCCGTAAGAAATATACCTTTAAAAAGTCCTTTTGGCATTATTGTATCTGACAATTGGGTATGTACTTGGTAAAACGGAAACTGGCTGGATGAATATATCTCTAATACCTTTAACCAATGGCTTGAGGAAAATCAGATAAAAAAAAACAATAATTTTATTTCTAAACGGACATCGGTCACATATGACTTTACCCCTTAACGAGTTTTGCGACAAAAACAGCATTATTCTCTATGCACTCCCCCGAATACTACGCATATACTGCAACCGGCCGGTATAAGCGTTTTTAAGCCGCTCAAAAATGAGTGGAAAAAAACTGTCCGAAATTGGCAAACGAGGCCGGAAAATGTTAATAAATGCGTCAACAAAATGTAGATTATACAATGTGTTCAGAACTTATTGGAATCTCAAAACGAACGTAATATAAAGAAGGATGACGATCTAACTTACAATGACTTTAGATCAACAGAAAAGGTTCTTAATAAAATACGCCCAAAGTTAAATAGTTATGGAATCAATGTGGACGTGATTTTAAATGAAATTGAGTTTCTTAAAAATCATCAAATTAACAATACGCCAGTACAAGTTGGTGAAATTGTATCGCTAGAAAATGTGTCTATCCTGCCAGTGAATGATATTTAAATATATAGAAAATGTTGAATTAGTAACGGAGAATTTTGAAGCTCCATAAAACCCAAAAAATCCGATAGGAAATAGTGAAGAAAATATTGAAATTAATACTCTCAATCAAAAACGTATTGCCTCTACAAATAGTGAAACCAACGACTATGAACAACAGATGGAGATCAATGAAAATGAGTATCAGTTAGAGACCAGTGGACATGAGCAACGGCTGGATACCTCCCAGAAACAAGACAAGGTGATGCATATACCCCAACATGGAGAAGACGATAGTACACCAACAGAAACAAGATACCAAACTAATAAAGACAATGTAGAATTAGAAGAGGGCAAAGAAAACAGTATTAGTTTAGATCCAAATAATTGTCAGATGGATAATCAAAGGGAACAAAACCCACTACAAGAAATTCGGCTAGAAGACAATAGTAAAAACTAGAAGTATATGAAACAAACAAAAGGTTTGGCTTCCGTTTTTCAAAAACATTTACTTTACCCAGAACCCATTAAAAAGGCGACAAACCAAAAACAAAAAGAAAAACTACCAAGTGCAATTTAGTCACAAGCCTGGAGAGCATATTACCTCAATAAAGAAGAAACAAAAAGAAGCAAAATTGAAGAAACTAAAAAAAAAGAGATAAGACAAACTAAAAAAAAAGAGTTAAGACAAACTGAAAATAAAGGAAGCTAAATTAACAACAGTAAAACAGAAGAGTGCTAAACCAAAGAAACAAAAAAAAATCTAAATCTACAAACAATAAATGAAAGTAAACATAAGATCGAATGTGCATCATGTGGAGACAAACTTATAAGTGATGTGGAGGACGAAGATGAAAAGAATATAGGTTGCGATCAGTGCCCAAAGTGGTTTCACATGAGATGCACTGAATTTCAAGGCATTCCTTATGAGGAAGCTACAAATAAAGACTATATTTTTTGTTTTTCTTGTTCCTAAGCTATAATATTATTATTGGGTACCTGTTCTTATTGGAAGTTACTTTTTATCTGTCTATTGTTTTGACGATAATAATTTTTTTTTTGTATTTTGTTACTCATCTGCCCCTGGAAGTCATTAATAACAAATTAAAATACGTTGCGCAAAATGCGAGTAGAGAAACGCGCCATTTTTCGATCAAATGGTCGAGAGTGGGGTTAGGTATGGTCGAGCGGAGGCAATAGGTTAAAATGAAGTTTCGTTTTCATTAATTTCGCAATTATTTTTCCGTTCATTTCATAAACACTAGTTTTAAACTTTCAGATTAAGAAATGTGCGTAGATTAATACTACGTGAAATCATTTTCAAATAGCTAAAGCAACATTATTTAGCTTGTTCGCAAAGTTCAAAAATCTCTTAAATTGTAATGTAACCAGAAGCGCTTACGTACGATCCTGGTTGCGGTAAATCCGAACACACGGCAGACACAGGTTGACGGTCAAGTTCATGGGCCGCACCCAGTTGGCAATCGCTGTCAATGGCGTAGTCGTGTATTTACTTAATGTTGTTGTGTACTTGTCGTATAATATAATAATCATATGCAAATAAGTGTTAACGAATAAAATATGTTCTCTTAACGTTGTGTGTAATTGCCCACACGTTACATGGTGTCAGAAGTCTTATTTTTAAGTGCCTAAAAGTAAAAAGCAGTGAAAAATAAGTGATAAAATAAAGTAACTAGTGTCTGAAAATGTCCCATGCTGAGGAAGAAACAATGAGGTCCAGTGGCATCCAAATTAGACCACCCAAACCTTTACACTTGTCTGAAAACATGATCAACGATTGGAAGCTCTGGAAACAACAGTACGACTTCTATTCAGTTGCAGCAGAATTAGATAAGAAAACACCAAACATGCAAGTTGCCATTTTTATGACAATAATCGGACCAGAGGCACTGGCAATATTTAACACATTCACGCTCACAGAGGCAGAAAAAAGCAACCTAAAAATAATTGAAGAAAAATTCGAGGCGTATTTTATACCAAAGTTAAATACCACATATGAAAGGTACGTCTTCAACACGACACAGCAAAAAGAAGGTGAGAGCTTTGATGATTTTTTAACTAATATCACAAACAAAAGCAAAACCTGTGAGTTTCAAAATTTATGTGACAGCCTTATAAAAGACAGAATAGTTCTCGGGGTCAAAGATGTAAAGTTGAGAGAAAAATTACTCTCAGAAGATGACCTTGATCTACAAAAAGCAATTAAAATTTGTAGGGCAAGTGAACAAACGTCCAGACAAATGAACGAGATAACAAAAGAAGAGGCAAAAGAAGTACACGTAATAAGAAAAAAGAAAAACTCAAAAGACTCATCAAAAGAACAATTCGACTGCAGAAGATGTGGTTCCAAGCACGGAAAAAAAGAGTGTCCAGCCTACAACAAAAGTTGCGAAAACTGTGGAAAAAAAGGTCACCTAACAAAAAAGTGCTTCAGCCAAAACAAAAAGAAGGTCGAACAAAAAAGCAAAATCAACTCCATCACGGAAGATGATGAAGAAGTTGTGTATGTGCACGCGATCAGCTCAAAAGAAGACAACGAATGGAATGAAACTGTCAAATACAAGCAGCAAAAGTTCCAAGTCAAGCTAGATACAGGGGCACAATGCAATGTCCTTCCATTAAGGTTACTAAAGAAGTTAGAAGCCAAAATTTCGCTAAAACCATCCAAAACAGCCAGATTGGTGAGTTTTACGGATCACAAAATTAAAGTGATCGGTGAAACAACTTTGAGTTGTACGGTTAAAGGTAAACAAGCAGAAATAACCTTCAAAATCGTTCGAGAGAATGTCTGCCCAATATTAGGTCGAAATACGTGCAAAGATCTAAAACTAATGTTTTCAAGGGACTGGGATGCCTGAAAAATTTTGAATATGATATTGACCTAGTGCCAAATCCAAGTTTCGAAATAAAACCAGCCAGAAGAATTCCTTACGCTATAAGAGAGGCCGTTAAAAGAGAACTGGATAAAATGGTTGACCTCCAAGTCATTAAATAGATCACAGAACAAACACCGGTGGTCAGTCCAATGGTTATAGTAAGAAAAAAGAACCAAATAAGGATATGCATTGATCCTATCGATGTTAACAAGAATTTATTGAGAAGACATTATCCTCTGAAAACGATGGAAGAAATCGCAGCTAAAGTTGCAGGATCCAGGTATTTCTCTTTGCTAGACTGCAAAAGAGGGTTCTGGCAAATAAAAGTCAGTGAAAGAACTCAAAAATACCTAACATTTGCTACTCCTTGGGGAAGATATTGTTGTACGCGACTTCCATTGGGTCTCGCATCAGCACCAGAAGTCTTCCAACAAGTGATGAATTCCTTGTTAAGAGACATGCCCAATACAGAATGTTCAATGGATGACATATTGATACATGCAGGGTCAAAACAGAAGTTAGAAGAAATCACTGCAAAAGTCATGAAGAAACTGGAAAATGCTGGATTGAAATTAAACGCAGAAAAATGTATTTTTGCCAAACCAAGCAAAAAATTCCTGGGGCATATCCTATCAAGCGAAGGTCTAAAAATAGACATAGAAAAAGTCCAAGCGATAAACAAGCTGAAAACGCCAGAAAACAAAACTCAGTTACAAAGACTGCTAGGCATGGTAACATATTTGAACAAGTTCATGAACAACATGTCCAAATTAACAGAACCATTAAGGCAGTTGCTGAAAAAAGATGTAGCATGGGTCTGGAACAGAGAACAGCAAGAAGCGTTTGACAAAATTAAAAAAGTACTCACTGAACCACCAGTTCTGAAGTACTATGAAGTCAATGACAACGTAACATTGTCAGTAGATGCAAGTTCCAAGAGTTTAGGAGCAGTTTTACTCCAAAGTGGTCAACCAGTAGCATACGCTACCAAATCCTTAACCAAATCAGAACAGAACTACCCGCAGATAGAAAAAGAAGCACTTGCGATCAAATTCGCTTGCACAAAATTTCATGAATACATCTACGGAAAAACGCTGTTTGTGGAAACGGATCACAAACCACTGGAAGTAATCTTCAAAAAACCAATTCAGTCAGCACCAGCGCGTCTCCAAAGAATTTTGTTTGATGTACTCATGTATTCACCACAAGTAAAGTACATAAAAGGGACAGAAATTCCAATTCCAGATGCTCTGAGTCGTGACTGTAATAATGAAGAAGAAGAAAATGAGGAAGAAGAATTGGAAGTGCAAATAATACTAAGCATGAGCAGAAAAGCACGAGAAGATTTTGTACAATCAACAAAGCAAGATCTCGAATTGCAACAATTACTGGAATACATAAAAAATGGTTTTCCAGATGAAAGTAAAAAACTGCCAAATTGTATAAAGCACTACCACAACTTCCGCGAAGAACTTTCGTACTACGAAGGTCTAATTTTCAAAGGTGAAAAAATAGTTGTTCCTAAATCAGAAGTGAACAGAGTGCTAAAAGACATTCATGCTGGACACCTCGGCATACAAAGTTGTCTAAAACGCACAAGACCGTTGTTGTACTGGAAATCGCAGTATAAAGACATACTAGACTTTATCAACAAGTGCTCGGTGTGCCAAAAAACGCAACGCGCGAACATCAAAGAACCATTGGTGAATAAAGAAATACCAAATTTCCCATGGCAAATCGTCGCGAGTGATCTTTTTACGTTTCGCGGTAAAGAAAACGCGATGATCTACGATAGTTATTCCGGGTTCGTGGACTATAAACTGTTAAAAACACTCGCCTCAAAGGAAGTGATTGATAAACTTAAAGAATGGTTCGCCACCCATGGAATTCCAGAAGTGCTCGAGACCGACAATGGTCCTCAATATACTTCCAGAGAATTCAAAAATTTTGAATCATCCTGGGGATTCGAACACAAGACTTCTAGTCCATATCACTCAAGTGGAAATGGGTTAGCTGAACGTGGTGTTCAAATAATAAAAAACATTTTGAAAAAGTGCTCAGAAGATGACTCTGACGTTCAATTGGCATTGCTAAATTACAGAAATACACCAAGAAATGATGTACTGCACTCTCCAAATGAAAGGTTAATGAGCCGTGTAACTAAAACAAAACTACCAATTGCAAAAGAAAAATTGAAACCAAAAGTTACAAAAAACGTCTCTGAAGAACTGAAAAAATTGAGAGAAAAACAGAAGCAATACGCAGATCGAACAACCAGAGTAAGACCAGAGTTTCAAAAAGGAGACAAAGTTGGCATCCGAGTAGCACACAGGAAATGGAAAGGAGGAGAAGTAATAGAAAATACGGAAAATCCAAGGTCAGTCCTGGTAAGAGCAGAAGATGGAAGTGTTTATAGAAGAAATTCCTATCATCTTCGTAAAACCGAAGCCAAGTTTACTGAACCCATTACCGTCGTTCCATCCACATCGACTGTAAATCTCCAACCTCCATCTCCAGAAACCCAAGAAGTTGAGAGAGATGATTCTCACTCTTCCCAACCAACTACAGGACCAAACCTGGCCTCACCCATCAAGACAAGGTCAGGAAGAATAGTGAATCCACCTCAAAGACTAAATCTTTGAATACAAAAAGGGGGATGTAACGTAACCAGAAGCGCTTACGTACGATCCTGGTTGCGGTAAATCCGAACGCACGGCAGACAAAGGTTGACGGTCAAGTTCATGGGCCGCACCCAGTTGGCAATCGTTGTCAATGGCGTAGTCGTGTATTTACTTAATGTTGTTGTGTACTTGTCGTATAATATAATAATCATATGCAAATAAGTGTTAACTAATAAAATATGTTCTCTTAACGTTGTGTGTAATTGCCCACACGTTACAAAATAGTCAAAAACCGGCACATTCACCTTGTATTCATCAAAAATGATGTCTTCCCCATTTTGCCATCTCTCTATCTTCAACGATAATCAAGATACCAATGGCGAGTCAATAAAATTTAACACGCTGTACAATAAAAACTGTATACTTACTCAATCCAACCATTTTATCCGGCACTTTGATGTCTTCGTTTACTTGAGGCCCGCCCATGCCAGGCCCCATTGCCGGCGGCCCGCCCAAGTTCGGAGGCCCGTTTGAACCCATTCCGGGGCCGCCAGCCCCCATTCCCAAACCTCCGCCTTGAGGTCCCCCTTGCGATCTGCTAATGGGGGGTGCAGTTTGTGCGGGTGGTCCTCCTTGCCCTGCCAACTTCTTCGCATCCGGTTCTGTCATGTTAAAGCAAGTTAATCGCAACAAAATTAAAAATACAATCCACACTTACCAAAACCGTCTTCTAAAGGGCGTTTAGGTTTCTGCTCTGGTGTAGTTCCACCAGCTGGGTTAATTTTGGCAGCAATCTACGAAAAAACCAACGATAAGCCGAACACAGAAAAAAATCGCCATACACCAAAGGCTTCGACAACGTGATACATACGCTTGCTGGTAAACTTACTTGTTTAGCTCGTTGGAGGGCCGCCGCAAATGCGGAAGACTGGTTAAAGTTCTGTTGTGGTGGTGGCGGAGCGACCGCAGAATAATCACTCATATTGTATCATCAACAAAATTTCTCAAACACAAAACATAAAATGGAGACGCCCGCTAAACTCGATTGTAGACGCCGTTCGCAAATAACAGAAAGTGCCAACGCCACAACACCAAAAATCCCTAGAATGCCGGTAATGCAGATATCAGTAGCACATTTTTGACAATCAAAAGAAAAAGATTCAAATTTAATTTTTATAACCTAATTTTTTGAACATAAGTTAAATAAATCATTACAGTTTAATAAACAAAGGTGTGAGCATTTACGAATTACCACGCATTTCTGTGCAAAAAAATCAATGGCTGAACACTTTTTAGGTTAAAATGCTGAGATTGCAACGATTAGAGCGGGAAGTCGCCAAAATCACAGAATCGCCCCCAATGGGTATTAGTCTATGTCAAAAAGACGATAATTTCAACATATTAGAAGCTGTTATATTGGGTCCTGTTGATACTCCCTATGAAAACGGTTATTACGAACTGGAAATAGTGGTTCCGGAGAATTACCCATTTTCGCCACCGTTGATAAAGTTTATAACGAAAATTTATCATCCAAATATAGATGATAGCGGTAGAATTTGTCTGGACTTAACAAAAATGCCACCAAAAGGCAACTGGAGACCTACGATTGGTTTAGAAGGTTTATTGATTGCGGTTAGGATGTTGATGCAACAACCAAATCCCGATGATCCTTTAATGGCTGAAATCGCGGATGAATATCTGAATAATCGTAAAGAATTTGACGCAAAAGCAAAAGAATATACCCAAAAATATGCCAACGGAGATTAATCAATATTTATTAATATAATATATTAAGTTTCTAAATAAATATGATCTAAGTTTCACAGTCATCGTCTTTTGAATTACAGCTGCCACTTATGTTTGTACTGTCTACTGTTTCACTGCTTACTTCGTTTGTTTCATCTTCTCGACATTCCTCAGCTAAACTATTCCTTAACGCCTCAGCAAACGCTTCTGGATACTGCGTGGACAGCTTAGATTTTATTGCTCTGATTTTCTTAAAAATATAATCTAAATCTTTTTTCATATCTAATAACAGTTGGGTGTGTTTTTTAAACTCTGGCCCAACAGTTTTCAACCGCGAAGCACTCAACGCGTTGCAATTGGTTAGCATTTCGTTTGTTTTCTCAAAACGCTGAAGCATCTGTTTTTGGGCACGTATCATCGATTCTACATCTTGTTGGTCCACTATTCCCGCTAACCCCTGTATAAATACCTCTGGAGCTGTGTAGTTTTGAAAACATTCTATGCTGAAGTCACTTTCTGGGGTACCTTCGTCCATTTTAAAATAATTTTCTTATTTGATTAACCACTAATCAACATTTGTTTTGAATATAAATGACACTTGACAGTTTAAATAATCACAAATCAATTACAATGTCACCAACACTTTAAATGCAATATTCCCAGCACCCAGGATAAAAATTCCCATTTTTTCCCCCCATTACACCATCAGCATTAAAATTTTAAAACATGAAAAAAGTATATTTTCCGGTTTACTTAGCATTTATTTGCATGTAAAAAAATAAAACAATTATCATACAATAATAATTATGTTAGGTTATGTTTGATATTGACGTTTAGGGTTTTGTGCATGCTAGGTGGTGTATTTGTATTTCTAGTGTTGGTGTACGTGACGCGTGACAGAACGAAGTTGGTGCAAAATCAACCATACCGACACTAAAATGTGTAAATATCAAATAGTTAAGAGATTATCTGCTCACAAAAAATATGTTTTAATGCAAAAAAATTACTAAAATATTTGAATTTTTTCCCAAATTCGGATTTTGCAAGTTTAATTTCTCACCGGTTGGCAACTCTGATCAAGTATCGAATTGTTTGGCTTACCAACGTATGATTTTAGTTCTCGTCTTATCTGTCATATTGCTGCAAGTAAAATGCGTGATCTGTTTACTCGTCAGCTAGATTAACCTTTTTGAAAAATGCGTTCTTGTCAGCTTTAGTTTCATAATTTATTCCAAAATGCTAATGTGTTGACATTATTGTAATGCGCATGCCCGACCGTGATCGAACAAAATTTTAGGTGACGGTCGGACAAAGCAGTAGTCGCGGCCAACAACAAACTAAAAATAACTTTAGTTTGTTTCGTTTTTTGTTGTTTAACTTATTTGACAAATTGAGAAAAATATTTTTATTATTATAAGCGAAACAGCATTGCCGTCCCAACTTATCTGGGACAGCCTGTATATCAGATGTATAACTTATAGCTGTTCAAATTTTTTATTTGCTCCGATTTTTTTATGATATACAGTGAAGTTAGCTGCACACAACAAAAAAACGAAACAAAAATAAAAACACCACCATCCTGAAAACTTTATTATTAATTATTAAATCAATATTACCATTATAAACGGAACAAATTATTCTTTTGCATTACGTTCAATTTATAAAAATAAAAACTAGGATGGAAAAAATCAAACCACAGGAAGAATTCCGCTGTAATGGAGAACAACAAAATTAAAAATATAAAATATTGAAAAATCTGTAAAATTTGTTGTTTCACGTAACATTACAGCAACAAATTCTCGACTCGAACGCAAATAAATAAATACTAATCAGGTAGTTCCCCCTATATTTTAGCTACAACATGTAAATTAATCACGCTAACACCAGCGATCAAAATCGATAAAAATCATAGAAAATTCGTACCTACACTACACATCTTTTTAAATTAGTTCTTTACAAACACTAATGTCTTCGAATATTAAAAATGCGACTGCGGAAAACAATTTAAATGCAGAAGATGCCCCATCGGCGCATTACGAATAAAACTGTTGCTGGAAAATGTTTGTTGCCTATTAAAAAAATAGTTTAATAATATGTAAAATGATTGTTTGATTTAATGTCGTAAATTAAAATATTTATTGACCATATCAATTTAGCATACCTACATTTTTTTTCAATTATCGATAAAAATAAATTTAACTGTTTTTTAAAATTCAACAAACATTTTAATTCAAATAAATAAAAATGTTTGCAGAGTTTCTACGACTGACCAAACAACAATTCTGTAAAAGAAAATATTAGAGCGTATATATAGGATTTGTAGATTTAGAAAAAGCCTTCGACAACGTAAAATGGGGGAAGATGTTCGAAGTGCTGAGAAAGGTAGGGATGAAATACAGGGACAGAAGAATAATGCATAATCTCTACAAAGAGCAAAAGGCAGTTATAGAATGTGAGCAGGAACGAAGGGAAGTAGATATCCGGAAAGGAGTGAGACAGGGATGTGCATTGTCACCTCTAGTTTTCAACTTATATATCGAAGATGCAATTAATATTGTTAAGGAAAGAACAGCCTCAGGGATCAATGTACAGGGCCAAACTATTAACATGCTCAGATTTGCGGATGATATAGCAGTGTTAGCATCTAGCAAAGAAGAATTAGGAGCGGCTCTGAATGAAGTGGAAGCAGTTTTGACACAGGGCTACGGCATGAAAATCAATAAAAAGAAAACTAAAATTTTGGTATGTAGATGGAGTGAAAATAGAACTAAAATTGAAATACGAATAGGAAATGAGAAGATAGAGGAGGTCGCGGATTTCTGCTACTTAGGAAGTAAAATAACCCAAGACGGTAGGAGCACTAAAGATATAACACAAAGAATGGCGCAGGGACGAGTTGCGTTTAACAAAAAGAAACAACTGTTATGTTCGAGAACGGTTAATATAGAGACTAGGAAGAGACTCTTAAAGTCGTATGTATGGAGTACAGCATTATACGGGTGCGAAACTTGGACAATAGGAGAAGCGGATAGAAAAAGAGTAGAAGCGTTTGAACTGTGGTGTTACAGACGCATGATGAAGATACCGTGGATAGATAAGGTTAGCAATAGGGAAGTATTAGAAAGAGTTGGGGAAAGGCGAAAGGTATGGAAAACAATAAAGAGTAGGAGAGATAGGATGGTAGGACACCTTCTAAGACACGAAGGAATAGTTCGTGACATACTAGAGTCAGAGATAGGAATAAAAAGAGGTAGGGGTAGGCCTAGATTAGACTACTGCTCTCAAATAGTTAGGGATGTAGGATGTTCTACTTTTAGGGAAATGCGTAGGTTAGCTCAGGATAGAAAAGAATGGAGGTACGCGTCCAACCAGTCTTCGGACTGAGAACCTTATGATGATGAGGCGAATTAAAATGTTTGTTTCAATTTTATAAACATTTTATTTCAACAGGTCTAATAAAACAGTCTCCACTTTTCATGTTTGCAGATAACTTCAAAATAAATGTACCCAAAAGTTAAAATACCTTTTGAGGATTTTAAAAAACTGAATAAAAATAATTAAAATGAATAAAAGTAATCTGTCAATATTTTTACGAATTAAAACGTTTATTGAATTGAGATGTTTGTTGACAATTTAATTCACCTGATATCTTAATTCTTGAAATTTATTATTTTATCTGAATTAAAATGTTTTAAAATAGCCAAAAATAGACATTACGCGAAACATTTTAAACGAACAAACATTTTAATTCCAGAATTCCCGAGGTTGGTCAAAATTTTAAAACATAAAATGATTGTTTGTTCCGATTTTTGGTGACAGGGGAGGAATTTAAAGGGATTTACGAAAAATTTATTAAGAAAACTATAAATCTGTTGCGGAACTTGCTGGAAATTTAGGAAAATTAAATAGAAAAATCATAGAAAACTCCCCCTCTTGATTCTTAGGTTCATTGTCAAATTTAAAACAAATAGTTTAATTCAAGAAAAACACTAACCAAATCCAATAATTCTGTAAAAGAAAATGTTAGGCGAATTAAAATGTTTGTTTCAACTTTAAACAATTTATTTCAATAGACAGACTGGATTTCCATGTTTCTAGAACTGCAAAATAAACGTACTAAAAAGTCAAAATACCTTTTGTAGATTTTAGAAAACTGAATAAAAATAATTAAAATGAATAAAAGTAATCTGTCAATATTTTTACGAATTAAAATTTTTATTGAATTGAGATGTCTGTTGACAATTTAATTCACCTGATATCTTAATTCTTGAAATTTATTATTTTATCTGAATTAAAATGTTTTAAAATAGCCAAAAATAGACATTACGCGAAACATTTTAAACGAACAAACATTTTAATTCCAGAATTCCCGAGTTTGGTCAAAATTTTAAAACATAAAATGATTGTTTGTTCCGATTTTTGGTGACAGGGGAGGAATTTAAAGGGATTTACGAAAAATTTATTAAGAAAACTATAAATCTGTTGCGGAACTTGCTGGAAATTTAGGAAAATTAAATAGAAAAATCATAGAAAACTCCCCTTCTCGATTCTTAGGTTCATTGTCAAATTTAAAACAAATAGTTTCATTCAAGAAAAACACTAACCAAACACAATAATTCTGTAAAAGAAAATGTTAGGCGAATTAAAATGTTTGTTTCAACTTTAAACAATTTATTTCAATAGACAGACTGGATTTACATGTTTCTAGAACTCCAAAATAAATGTACTAAAAAGTCAAAATACCTTTTGTAGATTTTAGAAAACTGAATAAAAATAATTAAAATGAATAAAAGTAATCTGTCAATATTTTTACGAATTAAAACGTTTATTGAATTGAGATGTTTGTTGACAATTTAATTCACCTGATATCTTAATTCTTGAAATTTATTATTTTATCTGAATTAAAATGTTTTAAAATAGTCAAAAACAGAAATTACGCGAAACATTTTAAACCAACAAACATTTTAATTCCAGAATTCCCGAGTTTGGTCAAAATTTTAAAACATAAAATGATTGTTCCGATTTTTGGTGACAGGGGAGGAATTTAAAGGGATTTACGAAAAATTTATTAAGAAAACTATAAATCTGTTGCGGAACTTGCTGGAAATTTAGGAAAATTAAATAGAAAAATCATAGAAAACTCCCCTTCTCGATTCTTAGGTTCATTGTCAAATTTAAAACAAATAGTTTCATTCAAGAAAAACACTAACCAAACACAATAATTCTGTAAAAGAAAATGTTAGGCGAATTAAAATGTTTGTTTCAACTTTAAACAATTTATTTCAATAGACAGACTGGATTTACATGTTTCTAGAACTTCAAAATAAATGTACTAAAAAGTCAAAATACCTTTTGTAGATTTTAGAAAACTGAATAAAAATAATTAAAATGAATAAAAGTAATCTGTCAATATTTTTATGAATTAAAATGTTTATTGAATTGAGATGTTTGTTGACAATTTAATTCAACTGATATCTTAATTCATGAAATTTATTATTTTATCTGAATTAAAATGTTTTAAAATAGCCAAAAACAGAAATTACGCGAAACATTTTAAACCAACAAACATTTTAATTCCAGAATTCCCGAGTTTGGTCAAAATTTTAAAACCTAAAATGATTGTTTGTTCCGATTTTTGGTGACAGGGGAGGAATTTAAAGGGATTTACGAAAAATTTATTAAGAAAACTATAAATCTGTTGCGGAACTTGCTGGAAATTTAGGAAAATTAAATATAAAAATCATAGAAAACTCCCCTTCTTGATTCTTAGGTTCATTGTCAAATTTAAAACAAATAGTTTAATTCAAGAAAAACACTAACCAAACACAATAATTCTGTAAAAGAAAATGTTAGGCGAATTAAAATGTTTGTTTCAACTTTAAACAATTTATTTCAATAGACAGACTGGATTTTCATGTTTCTAGAACTTCAAAATAAATGTACTAAAAAGTTAAAATACCTTTTGTAGATTTTAGAAAACTGAATAAAAATAATTAAAATGAATAAAAGTAATCTGGCAATATTTTTATGAATTAAAATGTTTATTGAATTGAGATGTTTGTTGGCAATTTAATTCACCTGATATCTTAATTCTTGAAATTTATTATTTTATCTGAATTAAAATGTTTTAAAATAGCCAAAAACAGAAATTACGCGAAACATTTTAAACGAACAAGCATTTTAATTCCAGAATTCCCGAGTTTGTTCAAAATTTTAAAACATAAAATGATTGTTTGTTCCGATTTTTGGTGACAGGGGAGGAATTTAAGGGAATTTACGAAAAATTTATTAAGAAAACTATAAATCTGTTGCGGGACTTGCTGGAAATTTAGGAAAATTAAATAGAAAAATCATAGAAAACTCCCCCTCTTGATTCTTAGGTTCATTGTCAAATTTAAAACAAATAGTTTAATTCAAGAAAAACACTAACCAAACCCAATAATTCTGTAAAAGAAAATGTTAGGCAAATTAAAATGTTTGTTTCAACTTTAAACAATTTATTTCAATAGACAGACTGGAATTTCATGTTTACAGAACCTCAAAATAAATGTACTAAAAAGTTAAAATACCTTTTGTAGATTTTAGAAAACTGAATAAAAATAATTAAAATGAATAAAAGTAATCTGCCAATATTTTTACGAATTAAAACGTTTATTGAATTGAGATGTTTGTTCCGATTTTTGGTGACAGAGGAGAAATTTAAAGGAATTTACGAAAAATTTATTAAGAAAACTATAAATCTGTTGCGGAACTTACTGGAAATTTAGGAAAATTAAATAGAAAAATCATAGAAAACTCCTCCTCTTGATTCTTAGGTTCATTGTCAAATTTAAAACAAATAGTTTAATTCAAGAAAAACACTAACCAAACACAATAATTGTGTAAAAGAAAATATTAGGCGAATTAAAATGTTTGTTTCAAGTTTAAACAATTTATTTCAATAGACAGACTGGATTTACATGTTTCTAGAACTCCAAAATAAATGTACTAAAAAGTCAAAATACCTTTTGTAGATTTTAGAAAACTGAATAAAAATAATTAAAATGAATAAAAGTAATCTGTCAATATTTTTACGAATTAAAATGTTTATTGAATTGAGATGTTTGTTGACAATTTAATTCACCTGATATCTTAATTCTTGAAATTTATTATTTTATCTGAATTAAAATGTTTTAAAATAGCCAAAAATAGACATTACGCGAAACATTTTAAACGAACAAACATTTTACTTCCAGAATTCCCGAGTTTGGTCAAAATTTTAAAACATAAAATGATTGTTCCGATTTTTGGTGACAGGGGAGGAATTTAAAGGGATTTACGAAAAATTTATTAAGAAAACTATAAATCTGTTGCGGAACTTGCTGGAAATTTAGGAAAATTAAATATAAAAATCATAGAAAACTCCCCTTCTTGATTCTTAGGTTCATTGTCAAATTTAAAACAAATAGTTTAATTCAAGAAAAACACTAACCAAACCCAATAATTCTGTAAAAGAAAATGTTAGGCGAATTAAAATGTTTGTTTCAACTTTAAACAATTTATTTCAATAGACAGACTGGATTTACATGTTTCTAGAACTTCAAAATAAATGTACTAAAAAGTCAAAATACCTTTTGTAGATTTTAGAAAACTGAATAAAAATAATTAAAATGAATAAAAGTAATCTGTCAATATTTTTATGAATTAAAATGTTTATTGAATTGAGATGCTTGTTGACAATTTAATTCACCTGATATCTTAATTCTTGAAATTTATTATTTTATCTGAATTAAAATGTTTTAAAATAGCCAAAAACAGAAATTATGCGAAACATTTTAAACCAACAAACATTTTAATTCCAGAATTCCCGAGTTTAAAACATAAAATAATTCTCTGTTCAGATTTTTGGCGACAGGGGAGGAATTTAAGGGTATTTACGAAACATTTATTAAGAAAACTATAAATCTGTTGCGGAACTTACTGGAAATTTAGGAAAATTAAATAGAAAAATCATAGAAAACTCCCCTTCTTGATTCTTAGGTTCATTGTCAAATTTAAAACAAATAGTTTAATTCAAAAAAAAACACTAACCAAACAATAATTCTGTAAAAGAAAATGTTAGGCAAATTAAAATGTTTGTTTCAACTTTAAACAATTTATTTCAATAGACAGACTGGATTTACATGTTTCTAGAACTTCAAAATAAATGTACTAAAAAGTTAAAATACCTTTTGTAGATTTTAGAAAACTGAATAAAAATAATTAAAATGAATAAAAGTAATCTGTCAATATTTTTACGAATTAAAATGTTTATTGAATTGAGATGTCTGTTGACAATTCAATTCACCTGATATCTTAATTCTTGAAAGTTATTATTTTATCTGAATTAAAATGTTTTAAAATAGCCAAAAACAGAAATTACGCGAAACATTTTAAACCAACAAACATTTTAATTCCAGAATTCCCGAGTTTGGTCAAAATTTTAAAACATAAAATAATTGTTTGTTTCGATTTTTGGTGACAGAGGAGGAATTTAAGGGAATTTACTAAAAATTTATTAAGAAAACTAAATCTGTTGCAGAACTTATTGGAAATTTAGGAAAATTAAATAGAAAAATCATAGAAAACTCCCCCTCTCGATTCTTAGGTTCATCGTCAATTTTAAAACAAATAGTTTAATTCAAAAAAAAACAAACAATAATTCTGTAAAAGAAAATGTTAGGTGAATTAAAATGTTTGTTTTAACTTTAAACATTTTATTTCAGTAGACCCGATAAAACAGTCTCCACATTTTAATTTCCCATGTAACAAATAATTTTCAAATTTTTATAACCATTTGTTAAATTTGAAGCTAACATTTTATTTCACAATTTGAGATGTTTGTCGACCATTTAGTTCAGCTGATATCTTATTTCTTGAAATTTATTATTTTACCTGAATTAAAATGTTTTAAAATCGCCAAAAAACAGAAATTATGCAAAACATTTTAAATTTAAACGAATAAACAACATTTTAATTCCAGAGTTCCCGAGTTTGCTCAAAAATTTAAACCATTAAATAATTGTTTTGACTCTTGGCGGCAGAGAAGGAATTTAAGGGAATTTACCAAAAATGTATTAAGCAAACTATATAAATCTGTTGCGGAACTTACTGGAAATTCAGGAAAATTAAATAGAAAAATCATAGAAAACTCCCCCTCTCGATTCTTAGGTTCATCGTCAATTTTAAAACAAATAGTTTAATTCAAAAAAAAACAAACACAATAATTCTGTAAAAGAAAATGTTAGGTGAATTAAAATGTTTGTTTTAACTTTAAACATTTTATTTCAGTAGACCCGATAAAACAGTCTACATTTCCCATGGAACAAATAATTTTCAAATTTTTATAAACATTTGTTAAATTTGAAGCTAACATTTTATTTCACAATTTGAGATGTTTGTTGGCAATTTAGTTCAACTGATATCTTAATTCTTGAAATTTATTATTTTACCTGAATTAAAATGTTTTAAAACAGCCAAAAACAGAAATTACGCGAAACATTTTAAATTTAAACGAATAAACAACATTTTAATTCCAGAGTTCCCGAGTTTGATCAAAATTTTAAACCATAAAATAATTGTTTATTCCGATTCTTGACGAGAGAAGGAATTTAAGGGAATTTACGAAAAATTTATTAAGACAATTATATAAATCTGTTGCGGAACTTACTGGAAATTCAGGAAAATTAAATAGAAAAATCATAGAAAACTCCCCCTCTTGATTCTTAGGTTCATTGTCAATTTTAAAACAAATAGTTTAATTCAAAAAAAACACTAACCAAACACAATAATTCTGTAAAAGAAAATATTAGGTGAATTAAAATGTTTGTTTCAACTTTAAACAGTTTATTTCAGTAGACCCGATAAAACAGTCTCCATTTCCCATGTAACAAATAATTTTCAAATTTTTATAAACATTCGTTAAATTTGAAGCAAACATTTTATTTCACAATTTGAGATGTTTGTCGACTTTTTAGTTCCACTGATATCTTAATTCTTGAAATTTATTATTTTACCTGAATTAAAATGTTTTAAAATAGCCAAAAACAGAAATTACGCGATACATTTTAAACGAACAAACATTTTAATTCCAGAGTTCCCCAGTTTGGTCAAAATTTTAAACCATAAAATAATTGTTTTGATGTTTATCCAATTCTTGACAAAAGAGAAGGAATGAAAAGAGGAAATAATGAGAATTTATTAAAAAAACTATTGAAAACAAACATTTTAATTCAAAAACACAATAATTCCAGAAAAGGATTAAAATGTTTGCTACAGATGTTTAAGCAAACAAACATAAAAACATCTTCCACAAATCATTTTAATTGTAGCAATCAATACACACAAGTTTAATTTCCAAAGAATTAAGTAAGAGATTCCTCCAAAACTTTCTCTTCGCCAATATTCCCTAGGAATTCAATGGAGCATTCGAAAAAAAAATGTAAAGTACCCCACAACATTTCTTCAAATCTTTACACAAAACGGAGCATCCTTTATGTCCAACGCGAACCAGTACCGAGCTTACCTTGTCCACGTTTACACAGTTCGCGATCGGCACACTCCTCTTCTCGACACGGAATCCACTCTTCATCGATAACGTCTCTCCATCGCCACCCAAGAAACATTTAAACAGACTGTAACAAAAACACTTACGAAACACTTTAATAGCTGTTGTAAGAGAGGGCCGCGTTGGTGGCTTCCGTCTCCAAATCGGGCATCTGCAGCCCGCCAGGGCTGAACAGAGGCGGGGCACTGTTCCCGTTGGTGGTGGCCATCATGCACGAGGGTAACTGCGTAGCAGCTTGCTGGGGCGGCGATCTCGGCGGGGAGGGACTGTCCAAAGTTATGACGGAGGGGCTCGCGGGATACCCGGAACTGGACACAGAAGACGGCCCCGGGGTGGTCGTCACCCTCGACTGGTTGCTGTTGGACGAAATGCTCGTCGTATCTACGAAAAATTGCCACAAAAAAGTTTATTAAATTAAATATAAACCGGCGATCTATGTACCGGAAAATTTGATGGTGGAATCCGGCTTGGGATTGGCCGCTTGCCGTCTTTTCGCCAACGGCTCATCGTCGTCCGACTCGGACAACGTCAAATCCACCACGTCCTTCTCTTTCTTCGGCTCCTCCTTCTCCTTCTTATCCGTAGAAGAAGTAGCGGTGGTCGCGCCGGAAGTGACGACTTCCACGTCGTCGCTGATAATTTCTATGAACGAATCGTCCACGGGAACCTTTTCCGCTTTCACCGTCTTGGTCTCGTTGGTCTGCACACTCCACGAACCGTCCTTGTGCAGCTGAATCTCGTTGATCTCGGACGAGAGCATCGACGAATTCAGCACTTCTTGAAAGTAGCCGTCTATGACGAGGTTGTCGTACACCGCCGGCTTGTCGCAAACCGGACAATTCCAGGTGGGCTTGCGCTCGTTCATTTGGAGAAAAAGCGAAGCGTCGAAGCACTGCAAGTGCTGGCAAGTGATCGCCCTGCACGGCGTCGACATCCGCATTTTCCCTAAAGGACACATCAGCGACACGCGCAGGGAAGTGGTAGCGATCTCGCAGTCGGCGTCTTCGTTCAGCTTCTCTTTGACTGTTGCGGGAAAATAAATCTGTTAAGCGGAGCTCGAGACTTAAGTTGAATTTTTATTTTTTCTTTTTGTATATTTTGTTATTTCTCCATGGATTACATTTGCACGAAGGGCCAAGAATAAAATTCTTACTTTTATCGCAAAATTCCGACTTTTTTGGCAGAATTCTGACGTGTATCACAAAATTCTTACTTATAATCTCTGAATTACGACTTTATCTCAGAATTCTAGCTTGCATAAAAGAATTCCGACTTGTATCTCAGAATTCTGACTTGTTAACTCAGAATTCCGATTTTTATCTAAGAATTCTAGCTTGTATGTCAGAATTCGAACTTGTATCTCAGAATTTTAAAGTTCCAATAAAGTCTGAGAAAAAATCGGAATTCTGAGATACCAAGTCAGAATTCTGACGTATAAGTAAGAAGTTTGACATACAAGTCAGAATTCTGAGAAAAAATCGGAATTCTAAGATGCCAAGTCGGAATTCTGAGATAACAGTCAGAATTCCGAAATATAAGTCAGAATTCTGAGATAAAAATCGGAATTCTGAAATGCCAAGCCAGAATTCCGAAATATAATCAGATTATGAGATAAAAATCAGAATTCTGAGATACCAAGTCTGAATTCTGACATATAAGTCGAATTTCTGACACACAAGTCGGAATTCTGAGATACAAACATAAAATTTTATTCTTGTCCCTTATAGGCGCAGAAAGGTCAAGAATAAAATTTTATGTTTGGTATCTCAGAATTCCGATTTTTATCTCAGAACTCTAATTTATATTTCAGAATCCTGACTTGGTATCTCAAATTTCCAATTTTTATCTCAGAATTGTGACTTATATTTCGGAATTCTGACTTATACGTCAGAATTCCCTCTTGGTATCTCAGAATTCCGATTTTTTCACAAAATTCTGACTTATATTTCGGAATTCTGACTTTTTTTTCTCAGTATTCCGACATGTATATCAAAATTCTGACTTATATGTCAGATTCCTGACTTGACTTCTCAGAATTCCGATTCTTTTCCGACTTTATTGGAGCATCAAAATTCTGAGAGAAAAGTTGGAATTCTGAAATTTAGCTCAGAATTTTATCATACAAGTCACAGTTCTGAGATAAAAATCGGAATTCTGAGATGCCAAGTCAGAATTCTGAGATAGAAGTCGGATTTCCGACATACAAGGCAGATTTCTGACTTATATTTTGAAATTCTGACTTCCATCTCAGAATTCTGACTTGTATATCAAAATTCTGGCTTACATGTCAGAATTCCCTCTTGGTATCTCAGAATTCCGATTTTTTCACAAAATCTGGCTTATATTTTGGAATTCTGACTTTTTTTCTCAGTATTCCGACATGTATATCAAAATTCTGACTTATATGTCAGATTCCTGACTTGATATCTCAGAATTATGATTCTTTTCCGACTTTATTGGAGCATCAAAACTCTGAATCAAAAGGGGGAATTCTGAAATTTTGGTTAGAATTTTATCATACAAGTCAGAATTCTGAGATGAAAATCGGAATTCTGAGATACCAAGTTAGAATTCCCTCTTGGTATCTCAGAATTCCGATTTTTCACAAAATTCTGACTTATATTTCGGAATTCTGACTTTTATCTCAGAATTCGGACATGTATATCAAAATTCTGACTTATATGTCAGATTCCTGACTTGATATATCAGAATTCCGATTCTTTTGACTTTATTGGAGCATCAAAATTCTGAGAAAAAAGTTGGAATTCTGAAATTTAGCTCAGAATTTTATCATACAAGTCACAATTCTGAGATAAAAATCGGAATTCTGAGATGCCAAGTCAGAATCCTGAGATAGAAGTCAGATTTCTGACATACAAGGCAGATTTCTGACTTATATTTTGAAATTCTGACTTCCATCTCAGAATTCTGACTTGTATATCAAAATTCTGGCTTACATGTCAGAATTCCGTCTTGGTATCTCAGAATTCCGATTTTTTCACAAAATCTGGTTTATATTTTGGAATTCTGCCTTTTTTTCTCAGTATTCTGACATGTATATCAAAATTCTGACTTATATGTCAGATTCCTGATTTGATATCTCAGAATTATGATTCTTTTCAGACCTTATTGGAGCATCAAAACTCTAAGTCAAAAGGAGGAATTCTGAAATTTTGGTTAGAATTTTATCATACAAGTCAGAATTCTGAGATGAAAATCGGAATTCTGAGATACCATGTTAGAATTCCCTCTTGGTATCTCAGAATTCCGATTTTTTCACAAAATTCTGACTTATATTTCGGAATTCTGACTTTTATCTCAGAATTCGGACATGTATATCAAAATTCTGACTTATATGTCAGATTCCTGACTTGATATATCAGAATTCCGATTCTTTTGACTTTATTGGAGCATCAAAATTCTGAGATAAAAGTTGGAATTCTTAAATTTAGGTAGGAATTTTATCATAAAAGTCAGAATTCTGAGATAGAAGTCAGATTTCTGACATACAAGGCAGATTTCTGACTTATATTTTGAAATTCTGACTTCCATCTCAGAATTCTGACTTGTATATCAAAATTCTGGCTTACATGTCAGAATTCCCTCTTGGTATCTCAGAATTCCGATTTTTTCACAAAATCTGGCTTATATTTTGGAATTCTGACTTTTTTTCTCAGTATTCCGACATGTATATCAAAATTCTGACTTATATGTCAGATTCCTGATTTGATATCTCAGAATTATGATTCTTTTCCGACTTTATTGGAGCATCAAAACTCTGAGTCAAAAGGAGGAATTCTGAAATTTTGGTTAGAATTTTATCATACAAGTCAGAATTCCGATTTTTTCACAAAATTCTGACTTATATTTCGGAATTCTGACTTTTATCTCAGAATTCGGACATGTATATCAAAATTCTGACTTATATGTCAGATTCCTTACTTGATATATCAGAATTCCGATTCTTTTCTGACTTTATTGGAGCATCAAAATTCTGAGATAAAAGTTGGAATTCTTAAATTTAGGTAGGAATTTTATCATAAAAGTCAGAATTCTGAGATAAAAATCGGAATTCTGAGATATCAAGTCATAATTCTGAGATACAAGTCGGATTTCCGACATACAAGGTAGAATCTTGAGATAAAAATCGGAATTCCAAGTTAACAAGTCAGAATTCCAAGATACCAAGTCAGAATCCTGAGGTACAAGTCAGAATCGTGAGATACAAGTCAGAATTCTGGCATGCAAGCTAGAATTCTGAGACAAAACCGGAATTCTGAGATTATAAGCCAGTATTTTGAGATACAATTCATAATTCTGACACACAAGTCAGAATTCCGAAATACAAACTCGGAATTCTGAGATACAAAATACAAAATGTATACAATATGAAGAGGGGTGTTCGGACTTACTTAGACCCCGGGTGTGATCGGAATGCTTGACCCCGCGGCTCTTGAGCCGCTGCAAGAGGTCGGATGAGTTCCTCTTGTGCACCAAAGCGACCGTGATGGCGTAACCGCGTCCGTAATCAGCCGCCCAGGACACGTGAATCGTATTGGCCACTGTCGGACTCAGTTTCACCATCGAAGTGATATTGACCGGCCTCGGGGGCCTCTTGGGCTCCACGCCTGGCTTGTTAGTCGGCACTGGATTCTACACCAAAACAAACATTTTTCTTCTACTTTGTACATTTTATACAAATGTTTGTAGACTCACCGGCAGAGGACACATCTTATTATTAACTTTAACATTGACGTTTGGCGGGAAATAGTCCTCCTGCTCGCAGGTGGTCTCCAATAAGCAGAACCTCATCTGCACCTGTTTGGTGTATTCGCATTTCGAGCCGGGCCTGATATCGCGAGAACTGGCGACGTCCGTAGCTTGCTGCGGAGTTAAATGAAAGTAAAAAGTGCCCTCCTGCATTCTCTGGTTGTTCTGCGGCAAGAGAGACGACGGCTTCAACAGATCCGCCAAGACGTCGAAGAAGGGGAGCCTCTTGAATTTGACGTCGGGCAGAACGGGGTAACTATTCGGCAAGATGTTCTGCTGAGGAGGGTTCTGTTGGCTGTACGCCGGAGGATAATGCTGGTACATAGTTTGGTTGTACATGTTCTGCTGTTGCTGGCGCGTCTGCTAGAAACGGTATTATTTTAAACTAAAAATGTAGATCGACTAATGGGATCAGAAAAATCAGTCTACGAAAGTCGTAACGTGTAGGGTGTAGACTTCCAGAAGAATCTGGCAAATCCCAATCATCATCTCCCATTAGAACTTTAGAAGGATCTACGAAGTTTAACTTAAACTAAAACGAGTCTATCTAATAACTCTATTCTACACTTGTAAGCAAGAAGGTATAGAGCGCCATCTTGCAGCAAATTTCGGTACTTACCCTAAGTTGCCTGCTGTCCACATTATAGGGATGAACAGTAGCCGTACTCCTAGGAACGTTGCCCTGAGGTTGAGGCATGTTGGCGGATAGAGAGGTAGGTGGCAAATCCTTATTCCCTGGAGACACGGAAGGTGCTGGAATTTTATTAGGCGCACTACTTTGTCTGCAACCAAAAAGCACTTTTAACGTGCGTTCTCTTTGAAAATTATTCTTGATTTCACTTACTGGATGCTTTTATAAAGATCTCTAATTTTCTGATGTATAGGATGAGATCTGACGCGCAATAATTCGATAGCTCTCTGGAGCAGTTCGGTTTTACGTCCTGACTTGTTTCGTCCGGCGAAACCTAATAACATCTGCAGTTCGGAGACCCGAAAGGTAATGAGCATATTCTGCAGAGAGAATGAAAACAAAGAACCGCTAAAATACGCTTTTTAACAATTTCTATAATACAATCCGCTCCAAAACTAACACATACTGCTGTCGCTGTCGGAATTATCAATTATGGTCAGTTATGTCATGGGGTAATGCGGTAATTTTGGAGCGCAACAAACAAATGAAAAAACAAGGTAAAAATTCAAACAACCAATACATGAACTGAAAAATACCTTAGCAGATACAATTTCAGCGTCTTGCTCTTTTTCCTCAGCAGACACTTGCATTTTTATTCAATTTGCCAATTTGTTTTACTTTTCAAAACCCCCTTTTTAACCAATTTTCCAGACAACAGCTCCTCGCTTTTCAACTGAAATGTTTTTCTCACATAAAATTTAGGCAATCATTGCCCCATTTCCAAGAATTTCGTGCGAATAATCGACACACTATTTCGCGATTCAAACACCAATAAATTCTAATCGAACCATTTTTAAAACTCACCCGCAACTCATCAATGTTTTCGGACATCTCCTGTTGCAAAGAGGTATCCCACACTTTGTGTACAAATTTTTGTATGGGGCATTTAAAACTTGTATACTACCCAGCATCAAAAGCGTTTCTATATCTACCATACAACCCAAATTTTTATGAAACTTCACATCGGATAAACACAAAAAACACTGCACCGAGGTTTATCAAGTTTTTCTCTATTAATAACGATATCAATTATACAGAAATGATTGGCAAGAACACAATTAATCGTCTTCAAACTTCCACTAATTTTTACACGGCAGAAATGGAACCAGAAACAGTTACGCTACTGCAAAAATCTGAAACCTAAACGCCCTAGACCCATCAGTGTTTCCAACACAAAAAAATATATATATACCAGAAAATGACGGGGATATGCCCGCCGCCATGTTAAGCCCAATTTTGGCCAATAGAAAGTAGTTATTACCTATTTCCTATCACTAAAGTATTTTAAAGGTAGTCTTCAGGCAACATAATAATTAAGTTCTTTTGGATAGGATTACGCATTTCATGTTGCTGCACTGGAACTTTTATACTACACTACTAAACCTTGGATGAAGCTACAAACACTTGCCCCACCACTGTCTCATCTATGCTTTTGTAATCAAATATATCTGTACCACTAATTAAATAAAATTAATAAAACCTGTGCTAGTTATGTTTAGTTCATTAAGGTGGAATTTTATAATATTTTTTGCCCGAAACATCCATCCCTAGAAAAGTCAGAAAAATGACAAATACCAACAATTTCGCAATTTCCACTAGATACTAGACAAAAATCACTAAAAATGAGCTTAGTATGGCCGCCGCTATTTCCAGTCATTTCATCGTATCCCCCACTACCTAATATCTGATACCCGGTTTTTTTTATCGCTTATATATCAACTATAAAAGTCAAATGATTGAAACTCTCTCTCTCTCTCTGGCGTGATGGGGATGACCTGTCTGACGATAACCTGACAGATTCTTTGTTCATAAGAAAAAATCCAAATCATGATAACGAAAATTGATCGAGGCGACCCGCGAATGTAGCCTTGCGCTTGCGCATTAGTTGAATATCGCATTGACAGCTGAGTACGCATCCAATCAGTCTCCTGTTGAGGTAACAGTTGATGCTATCGCCTAAATAATTGAGTATTCATCGGATAGATGGCGACTTCAAATAATATCATTGCCGATTGCGTTATAATAATTCAATTTATTTATTCTACACACATCAAGTGCTCATGATTGTCAAAATTACGTTTACAATAAACATTTTTTTGTCATAAAATTACAAAAATTCTGCCTACAAAATGTTCGTTTCTGCTGGTATAGACGTAAAGTTTCACACGTACCCTGAAGATGACAAAGAAAACGAAATTGTGTACACACCGACGGTCCGCTCGAAAATTACTCAAGCAACTTGGTGCAACGACAACAATTATCTCTTGGTGCTCTCTGAAAAAGGATTCCCAGAAATCATTTCGACCAGAAATAAACGGAATATAAAGTTGGTACACACGGTGCAGAGTCTGGACGGGGTTAGCGCCGCGACATTTCAGCGGACCACCAAGAGATGCGTCAGTTTGGGGAGCAATTCGGGGCAGGTAGCATTGTATGACACAAAGAATAGGGCGATAACAAAATTGTATTCGAATCTGAATTCTACGATCAAATTTTTGGATTTCAACGCGGAGGACGTTTTGATGGCAGCGGCGTGCGAGAATGGTACTATTGCGCTCTATGGGATGTTAGAAGGTGAGGTGGTCGATAATCTGCATTTGCCGAGTACCACTTTGCCTACTGCGATGAGGTTTGTTAACATTTTAGCATGCACACTCAGCTGCACAAGGCCTCATAGTACTCTATGACGTAACTTCACTTCTGCCCGCCATCTTTATTAAGAACTGTCATATCCTAACTACTCATATTACAGATAACTACTGGAGAAAGGTGATGAATAGCGGGTACGAGAAAAGACCAGTGGTACTTTTGACAACTTCTTGGACTACTCAGGCAGCCTTTTTAATTAGCAAACTGTCGTATTCAGTTCTTAAACTCACATTTTGTGTATCTGACACAATGCACAATTCTAACATACTTGGAAAAGTTGCAGAAACTAAAGAATAATTTATTATTTTCTACAGGTTTCATCCAGAATTGAACCGTTCGTTAGCAGCCGCTTCTTCCAGCGGAGAAATAATTCTGTGGGATGTGAACTCTTCTAGGAAGATATTCTACGCGCAATCCCACACCCTTCCAGTGACTGGTTTGGCCTTTTCCTCTTCTGGAAGTGCCCTCGTTTCTGTCGGCCAAGATCACAAACTGTGCATATACGATTTGAATATTTGCGAATGCTTGTTTCGAAATAACTTGCAACAACCTGTGAGTTCAGTGGATATGCACAGGAACGGCGTTCTATTGGCCTTGGGATTCGAAGATGGCGGCCTCTACTTGTACGACATGCGCAAATTGATCCAACCAATTCAAACTTCTAAACCCCATCCCAACAGGATCAACAAAATAGCTTTTTCGAACCATTCTGAAACGGAAATTTTTTCCGAGGATTTGAATTCAAAAACTTCTTTGGTGAGCCAGATAAACGCCGATTTAAACATGGAGGATCATTCAAAAACTCCCGCGGATACACGATCATGCGCCGAAGTTCCAAATCAAGTAGACCAACTTTGCGATAGTCTGGCTTTTCAAAAAATGAGGGAAGAAGTTTTTGCTGCCCTACACAATCATATGGCGGATTTATCGACGAAAATGAACGAGCACTTTAACAAATTCAAGTCGTTTTTGGACAACGAATTTCTTTCGATTGATTGTGCCATCGAAGACAAGTGCAATATTTTGAATATTGCCGGATTGGTGGACGAATCAAATGAAGATTTTCGCAAAAAGGAATAAATTTGTTGCGTGCGTGTCCATTTGTGGCAAATAAATTTTTGTTTTAAGCGAGTATGCTTTAATGGTGTAAGTTTTGGGTACATAACCAAACTTAATTTTAGAGAATTTTTTAAGGGAGTGACTACTGCTCCGGCCGACGGTCCCCTGAAATTTTATTCGAACACGGTCGGGCATGCGCATTACAGAATGTCAACACAATTTGCATTTTGGAAGTGTAAAAAAACTAAAGCTGGGAGAACGCATTTTTGAAACAGACCATTTAGTTGTCCTCGCACCAGACACACGCATTTTTTGGAAAAAAGGTGATGTAAAAAACAAGCAAAATATATCAAACCCCTACGGGATCAGAACTCGTCGAGCCGTAGGAGAACAAATTGGCAATTCTGTACGTTACCGCCACAGACTTGTATAATATAACTAGACTGCTGATCGCATAGCCCCCCACCACTAGAAATCGCCCCAGCAGGTAGACCGCCATGCTGTGTCAAAATCTAGTGATTTTTGCTATTTGGGGTTGTATAACCTGTCGCGTCTTCTTTAAATGTCAGTCCTCTGTCAATGTCAACTTTATTGTCATTTTTGTGATCTGGAGCGTGGTTTACTTGCGAGTTGTATTATCATATGTATTGTAATAATTGTATGATTTTGGACAGTTTTTAGTTATATATAGTTATTTACCTAGTTCAGTTATTTGTGTTCAGTGTGATTTATTAGTTGTTATTGTTTTATATACTCAAAAATGCCTTCGTGTTTTGTGGCAAGCTGCAAGAATCGTGGCAAGAGAAAGCCAAGATTGAGTTTTCATGCGTAAGTACCTGATACTTTTACTTTAAAATCGCTCAACTTATCGATATGGGACAATTTTTCGGAAACAAGCTGTGTAAATGACGCCCTCAACTTATAACGTGTTCAATGTACTTGTTTAAAATAAATGTTTGAATTTTTATGAAGACTTGTTATTTACTGCTGGATGCAGCTCTAAAATTAGCAATTTCGATTTTTCTTCTTTTCCAACCCTCATCACAGAACACGTTCTATTTTCCCATTCATTAGAAATGAATTCTAATCAGCACCTGCTTGTTGCAAAGTTTTCAAAACTGCCCAAAAAAATGGCCAAGTTTTGAAGAATTTCCTTTTCAGTTTGTAATTACAGGGAATCAGAATGAAATAATTAGTTCTCTGGCTGTCCCAGCCCGAATTTAAGAAATCCTTATGACATAATCGGGTCCAATAATTTTAAGTTTAATCCCACTACGAGTTTAATGGCCTGTTTGGCGCGTCAATCTAAGTTTTCATTGGTTGATGTTGGCCAATCAGCATTTGACACAGTATGGCGGTCGGCACTGTTTGGTGGTTTGCAATCTGTGTGACTAGAAGTCCATTTTAGGTGTAAGTGCGTGGTTACCGAACATCCACCAGAACCGTTGGCGGTACTAGCCGATAACGATATACTTAAACGTCATTTTACCGACATGCGCACGTCCGACCGTCTTGGAACAAAATTTTAAGTAATCGTCCGCCGGAGCAGTAATCACTCCCAATTTTTTACTGGTTTTGTGAGTCCAATTGCCGACAGGCAAACTGAGTTTGCAAAATAAGAATTTATCCAGACAAAATTAAAAGTTCGAGTCTAATATTCGGCTAGATGATTTAATGTATATGAGAATACGCATATGGGATATGGGAGACTCGATTTTTAAACATTTTACAACCAAAAATACGAAATTTGCAACGTCGTCATGGTAGCAAAAGGTAAGTAAGATAATTATCACTAATGATATCTACGAGCTGAAACCGAACATCAGACCGAAGAACTGAAACTTTGTGATGATGATAACGTGTCATTATAAGTATGTAGTAGTCTTGAAAAAATAATAATCGAAAATCGATATTAAGATACGGAAAAACAAAAGATCGATTTAATTTTTGAAGTGAAACTTCTTTAGCGGCATCGGCACCTCGAAAATTGCCCGAGAATTGAAAGTAAAATTTCAAGGTCGCGTCACGTTTTCGAGCATTTCGTTACACGAGAGAGACGAAGGATATAACGTTGAGAGAAGGAGAAAGACAGTTATACATGCATGAGTAGCTGAGATACCACGCTTTGTATAATTAATACTTACCATCAGGGGCGGGTGGGGAAGGTTTTACCGGCCCGGGAAACCATTGGCTTCGACCGGCCCAATTTTTTTGAGAAACAGAAAATACCCATTTTTATACTTTTATACTCGAGATGGAGCAACGAAAGCCGAAAAAACAATAAACACGCTCGCTGTGCGGTGCGGGCGATTACTTACCGATTAAACCGGCCGCTTTCAAGTTCCAAAATAATCGCATTTTCGGCTGCCCGACTTGCACTGGCCGCCATTTTTTTTTAAATGTCATATTTTTTTCACATCGGTCGGCCCAGACCGGCCCCGAAGCAGCCGGCCCTTCGGGAAATCTCCCGAAATCCCCGTTGGCCCACCCGCCCCTGCTTACCATAGTGTTTTGTGATTATTTACGTTTTTTACGTTTGTGTCATATGAATATTCGATTATATTCGTGAACAGTTATGTAAGTATATTAAAAATATTAAAATTTTAATGATAATGACATTTGTATGCTTATATTGCGTCAAAAAATTATAAATAGTTGATTAACGCCACGTGTTTGATCCCAGAAACGAGTTATAAGCCAATTACTAAACGCATCAGCCGGTGAGAGAGACGCCCTGAGCAAGCAAACAATATCTACTCATCACTGTAATACTTGCAGTGCTGCCAGGCCTACCGTTTTTGCGGTAGATTTACCGTTTTCGTACTTCGTCTACCGCCCTACCGCAGAGCGTCAAACATATACCGCTTTTTGCATTTGCTACATTTCAAAGGTAATAAATTGCAAGTCGAGCACTCAAAGTTCGTAGGCAACTTAATTTGTGATCGAAATCGCAAATCGGCACTCAGCAGCATCGCATTGCCCTGTCTGACTGAATATAGGTACCTACTTCTAATGGGCGACATAAGTGGCGCGTCACAAACGTCAGATTTTCATTCCAAACAAAACAAAGCCACGTGCTTTCTGACGTTTTAACCTAACCTCTGAAATATAATGATAGTTGTTTTCAAGTTTTTACACGTATAAGCCCATCACACAAATTGAAGATAAACTGTTTTCACTGCAAAACGTCTATAATTATATTGCAAAAACTAGTTTAAGACGTTGTAAATAATATCGATAAACGTCAAATGGCACGTGCTTTTGTTTTGTTTGGAATGAAAATCTGACGTATGACGGAGGCACTTACATAGGTCCCCTATAGAACCGAAACAACCCAATCGCTTAGTAGATCAGAGCATTGGGAATTTGGTGCTGCCCCGAACATTTTTCATGTGAATCACGTTGCGTTCGTGTCTCGTGTGCATAGATTTAAAGCTAACTGTTAAAATAAAAAATAATAAAGCGTATTGTACTGATGTTTGATCCATTTTGTAGCCTACCGTTTTTTGCTTTGAATCTACCGCTTTTTCTGGTGCACATCTACCGCTTTCAAATTTTCAACGCCTGGCAGCACTGAATACTTGTAATATATATCAATTAATTTGCGTGTCGTGGGCGGTTCAAATTTTTAGGTTAAACTGACAGTAATGAGACTTTCCAGCACGAATGCTCACTGACATTTTAAACTACTGTCTTCAACAAACCTTCTCACCAAAACACGATAATATATGTATATACTTGGGCCGCCCAACAGACGGAGTGATCACCCTGCAAGCATGAGCTCTAGACGGGACCACTATCAATTTAGGACGACCGAACCGCAGTGATGCGCTTTCTTTAGACCCAACGAAGTCGCATCACTCCAATTCGGTCGTCATAAATTAATATTGGCCCCGCCTAGAGCACGTTCTTGCAGGGTGATCACTCCGTCTGTTGGGCGGCCCAAGTATACCATACCATTAAATGACATAACTTCACATGCGTTTTTTTTTCTCCACAGGCTTCGCGATGCCAAAAAAAACGACTGAACGTTCTCTCTCTCTCTCTCACCGTAAATCTCTCTCAGAAGTTTCACTTCTATCACTTATACGGTGCTATACGCGCAATTTTTTAATACCAAATATTTTAGTAACCATAACTTCTATGAAAAAACTTTACTTGGCTTTTTGATTTCTCCGTCTAAGCTCTTTCATTCTGACGCCTCAAAAAGTTTGATTCAAAAAATTTTAATTTTGCAAATCTAGAATTTTATATTTTTTGCGCACCCTGTACAACAAAATCAACGTGAATCTAATATATATAACAAGCAAACGAAATTTTGAAGAACGACTTTTTTCGAAAAACTGAAAATAACAATTTTTACAAGTCCATCCGTGGACACGCTGTATATTTAAAAAATAGGTATTTCAATTGCAAATAACTCTTTTATTCAAAGTAATACATAGGTGGGCGTAAAATGCTTTACACAACAAAAAAATAACAACAAAAATACTTCGCTAAGAATTTAAAAATGAAAGAACTTTTAATAATTGTACGTAAATTGACTAATAATTTAAAAATATATTTTTGTTATTCTATTTATTATATCATTTGCTTACAAGACTGAATAAACAATGACAGTAAAGTATCTTATTTACAGCAACAAAAAACAATCTAGCTAAATAACGTTTTCTATAGGAAACAAAAAAAAACTAAACTAAATTCGAATATATGTACAATAAATACTGTATAGAAATAAATAAAAATCTCCCTTACTCTATCAGTACAAAATTGCAATGACTCAGTTTCACAACAACAAAAGAAAACAAAAAACAGTCTACAAATTTTTTACGCGAAATATTCAAATATTTGCAGTTCATCGCATGATGACATTTTCGAAAAAATCTTTGCCCTCCCGCGAAGTCGAATGTCTTTTAAATGGGTTCCATGTATGGCGTTTGTTGGTACTGTGTTGGGCCATCGAGCCGGAAGGGCTCGACATCCCGCTGGACACCCCCGAACTGCTGCTGTGCGTTGAAACAGTTCCTTTGCTAGATTTAGCGGGCTAAAGAAATATTGGTACAAAAAACAGGTTATCAGATAAAACTACCGCGAAAATATATAGCAGTCTTATCTTTACCTTCAAATAATTCCTGTCCATAGGTGTCACTAGTTTCAAAGTAAGTGAATCACCCGCATTTTTTATCAGAGCAACGACCTCGTCATGCGATGCCCATTTTACGTCCCTATCACTTATAGAAACTATGAAATCACCCTCTTTAACCCCACCAAACTGGAATTAAAATTCCCCGTTTGTCAAACAAAAAATAGGAAAAATACATCAACTTACTTCTGATAAAGAGTTGGCTTCGACTATGGCAATGATAACAGGGGCATCACCACGAACAGAGAAGCCAAAACCATCAGAAGTTCGGCCTCTATGCAGCTGAATGAGCCTTGGAGCAGTCCAGTGCCTCTTTGCCGAAAATATCGCAATAGGACCTAATGATCTAAATAAATCATTCACCCTATATTGCGCAAAATCCGGGGGCGTTAGAGACAATTGAAATTTCGTAGCAGCTGCAAGAAATTGTATAAAATGACTGGATACAAACGAACTACTGCTTATATACCTCTGACTTGAGGTGCATCCAGCAAGTCTCTAAAATCATCCTCTATTTCGTTCGCAGTGTAAGTTTGGAGAGTGAGTTTGTGGGCTGTTCTGAGAACTGCAGCAAGGGCGTGCTTCCCCTTCAATTCCCTGCACATCCTGTGCAACCTTTGGCACTCCTCGTGCAGCACCAGGGCTTCCCGCAAATGCGCCCTGCCCAGCAACTTCCTCTCCTTCTCATCTTTTGGCATCCTGATATCCAGCTGCGTAGAAATCGTATCAGCGTGCAGAAATTCTAAAGTATCTTTGGTCGTCTCGGACATATGTTTCGCCTCGTCATCCAGCACCCCGCAAGCAGCGTGATAATGAGCCATCCCCGTGAAATACTCCCTCTTCACCTGAATAAGCGACGCCCAACTATAAGGCACGTAATCATGAACAGCCTCGTGGCTTATCAACTGATGAACGTGACTGTAACACTCCGCCAAATGCGCCGCCTCCTGCGCCAGATCCAAACAAATATCTATCGACCTACTGTCCTCAGACTGCAACTCCAGTTTCTCCAGAAGGCACTCCCTCGCTTGCGCCTGCAGTGCAAATGAACTATTCGGTATAACTCGGTGCATTTGAACTACTCGGTACATATGAACTACTCGATACATATGGATACATTTGAAATACTGGAGACATTTGAACTACTCACGAGCATTAATTGGACGAACATCTCGAGCATCTCGGGGCCGAGGTCCATGGAAGGGGCGTTCGTGAAGTTCTCGTGGATGTAGTGGAAGGTACCGGCGGCTCTGAGAAAGCTGTCTACGGCTGCGTCCAAGCCCTTGTCTGAGGAGCGGTACTGTTTGGCGCCGATTTGGGTGTAGACAGCGCCCATGTTGAATAAGACGCAAGCTTTTTCGAAAGCTACCGTTCTTTGGCAAGATGGCACACCTAAAATAGCGGAGGAAATTTTATGATAATCATCTAATAAGTACCTAGTTGTTTTCTTACCTGTTAATGAATCGAACCATTCGAAATATATTCCTAAAGACCTGTCTGGCGGAAAGAATCGCCTTTCGACGAAATATAGTTGATTATAATACCTAAATAATAAGGCTATACCAGTTGTGTCTCGCAAAGGAGTTCTCATGGCCTAAAAATTAAAAAAAAAGTGTTTTGCGTATTTTTATGCCGTTTTATTATTACTTGTCGTGTATCCATGAAATCTGCTATGGCATCTTCGTATTTTTCTGAATCTTCACTGTAATGCTCCAGGATGAAATCCTTGAATGGCTCCCGGAAATCTATCTCTTTCGTTTCTTTCAATCCTAGGGGGATCATAGGCATAATGGCATCGGTACTAAAAAAATGCCGAATATTTTAAAGATGCATATTATAATTTTGGCCATAACTTGAAAAGTTTTGAAGCTAGATCATTTTTATTTCTTGCGCCTTGTTCGTAACTGAAATGCGCGACTTTTCCACCATTTAACCGATTTCTCGTCGCATGCTGTTTTCAAGATGCCAATGGTGTGCGTACGATGTAAATCTCAAATATCATTTTTTTAACTAGGTATATCTTGCTTGCAATGAGATCGCGCAACTTTTCCTCCATTTAACAGTTTTTTCGACTCTTACAGTTTTCGGGATACCATTTGTGTGCAAACAAAAACTGTTAACATACATTAGCAAAAGTTTCATGCCGCTAGTTTTATTAATAGATACTTAGTATACATGGTGATTCTTTTAAGGCGGCCATTAGAAAATTTCTTATTTGCAAATAAGATAGAAACTTGAAACCTGGGTTCCTGTCATAATCGATCATGGCGAATCCAAAAATACAATTTTCAAAATGGCGGCACTTTCGGAAATACCGAAAGTTGACGCCATCTTTGTTATTTTAAATGGATACCCCCCATTTTTATTTTATTTTTGAATTCGGCATTAAATTCTGCGTATAATTCACCCAGGCTGTCAGCACTTATCTGTCATAGTTTTTGACATATGCCACTTTTTGTTTTAAATTTAGCATTTGCAGGGGTTCATTTAAAAATTCATATCTCTTAAACCATTTAAAGTGGATAAATGAAATTTTTTAGGTTGATTCCCTAAAGTTCAAGGAATCATTTCCCTGTAGGGTTAATGTTCAACGACGTTTCCAATGGTTGCTGCGATTTTTTGAAGATCACAATCAAAAAATGCCAAAAAGTATTTTTTTTAAATGGCAATGGGCAAATTTTATTATGGCAACCGACGTAGGATTAAATTTGAAAGGGACTTATATCAAGGTTTCCTATACCTATCTCAAATAGTTTTTTAATTATTCGTAGTTTTTTGTAAAAGATTAAACGTTATTCCCAAAAAACATAGAAGCCTATGGAACCAAAGAAAAAAATTAGTTTTAGAACTGTCATCTTTTAGTTCTCCATTAATTAAAAGTTAAGTTAAGTTAAGCACGTTCTTGATTTTGTTTTGTAAGCATAAATGGCTTTTTATTCGAATGAAGTTGTTTTTGATTTATTTCTCATACATGGCAACTGCCAAAAAATCGTTGCAAGAACATGTCGCGAGTTTAATGCAAAATATCAAAATTTGCCGCCGATGAATAAACAGAAGTTTTCTAGACTTAAAAACAAGTTTCTTCGGGGAGGAAATATTCATCCTGCAAGAAGAAGGACTAAATTTGTTAGGGAATCTGAAGATAATCAAATAAATGTTCTGGGGTATTTTGGCGCATTTCCACGATCATCGATAAGAGCAGCAAAATTTGATTTGGGATTGACGTTCTCATCGATACAAAGAATTTTACATGACCACACGACATCCCTATTCTTTTATACGACTACAAAAACTTCGTCCAACCGATTTTCCAAGACGAATAACTTTTTGTGAAGAGCTTTTGATAAAAAAACAGGAAGACCCAAATTTTTTGAGTCGGATTATTTGGACTGATGAAGCAAAATTTGCACAGGCTGGAGTATTTAACAGGAGAAATCGACATTTTTGGGCCGCAGAAAATCCACACCTGATCTATGAAGTTGAAAATCAAATTCAATTTTCCGTAAACGTTTTCTGTTTATTAATGGATAATCGGTTGCATTGGTACATGTATGATGAAAATTTGAATGGAGACAGATATTTAGACATTCTTAGTCCAAGATTTTGTCGATAATCTACCATTGCAGCATGCCGTCAACTTATGGTATCAAATGGATGGGGCACCAGCACATTCAACAAATGCCGTAGATTTAAGACTAAGACAATTGTTTCAAGACAGATGGTGGGGAAATAGAGGTCCATGGTTGTGGCCCCCAAGATCCCCGGATCTGACACCATTAGATTTTTATTTATGGGGGCGGATTAAAGATATCGTTTATGAAACTGCACCCACGTCGAGGGAAGACTTATTACTAAAAATAACCCAAGCCATGAATGGCATTGATGGGAATGAAATCAGAAACGCTACCAGAGCCGTCCAACGTCGGATTATTGAGTGTTTGAATCAAAACGGTGCACATATCGAGCATATTTTGTAATACCGACCTAGAGCTCATTAATTTTTGTATTGATTTAGGTAATTTAAATTAATATTTTTTGACACTGTGACTATGTTTGTTGCTTGGTAACAAGCTCGGTAACAAGTTAATCTTAATAAATTATATTTTTTTACAAAAAACTACGAATAATTAAAAAACTATTTGAGATAGGTATAGGAAACCTTGATATAAGTCCCTTTCAAATTTAATCCTACGTCGGTTGCCATAATAAAATTTGCCCATTGCCATTTAAAAAAAATGACTTTTTGGCATTTTTTGATTGTCATCTTCAAAAAATCGCAGCAACCATTGGAAACGTCGTTGAACATTAACCCTACAGGGAAATGATTCCTTGAACTTTAGGGAATCAACCTAAAAAAGCTCATTTACCCACTTTAAATGGTTTAAGAGATATGAATTTTTAAATGAACCCCTGCAAATGCTAAATTTAAAACAAAAAGTGGCATATGTCAAAAACTATGACAGATAAGTGCTGACAGCCTGGGTGCATTATATGCAGAATTTAATGCCGAATTCAAAAATAAAATAAAAATGGGGGTATCCATTTAAAATAACAAAGATGGCGTCAACTTCCGGTATTTCCGAAAGTGCCGCCATTTTGAAAATTGTATTTTTGGATTCGCCATAATCGATTATGACAGGAACCCAGGTTTCAAGTTTCTATCTTATTTGCAAATAAGAAATTTTCTAATGGCCGCCTTAAAAGAATCATCGTGTATATACATAATGGCACTTCAAAATTATCAAATTTTCGAAAAATACGACATAATTGCTGTTGTCAATGAATATCGTGAGAATGTAAATGAATCAATGGATCTATATCTCAACAGGTACACAAAAAGTTCGTAGATACCCATTTCCAGTATAATACCTATCCCTCGATTTATTAAATTTAGATACCCAGAAAGAAGACAACCAAGCAAAATATGATGTTTTCGAGGTTAAAATCAAATTTAATTCAATAAACCTAGAAACAAAAATTATAATAAAGAAAATAGGGAAGAGGAAGAAATAAATGTTTTATCGTTGGTTGAGGCGACACCAAAAACTTCTTATCGCGAAATCGAAACCCCCAAAACTCAACGAAAATAGGACACCCTGTACGTACACCTTAGCGTGTACATAACAATAGGCATCAGTTGCACAAGGTTATGAGTGTCCTGTCAACACAATTATCATCCTCAGGGTCGCATACCGACACCGAGAGGTGCATCTTTTATTCAAAGTGTTAAAGCGTATTAACACATTTCTTCGCTTTGGCCCGCGGCTGTTGATGCCTTCTCTCACCTGACCCACATTTTGAAGATTACTGTTAAAGGATATAAATATTATTTGCCCGTGGCCGTTTGGTCTTGCATTCATTAGCTGATTTTAACTGTACAAGGACTTTATCTTTAAAATAATTGGCGGTTCCGCTCTAAATTAGTTTTATATGGTGCCCGATTAATTCGGCCGCTAATTATAGGCATTTCGTTCATTAAGAGTATGGTCCTGAATAACAGGTTTGTTAAAGTTTTTCAACGAGTTTTTGCACAGACGCGACATGCGAAATCTACCATTGAGCAAACATGTACCATAGGGATTTTAGCAATTATTTTGTCTCACCTGTCATTTTGGTACAACTCCACGGAAGAATTCAGTTCTGCCAACTGTTCCTTGAGCAGCTGCAAGTTGGAATTGACGAAACTAAGTTCCAGGGCAACCGTCTCCTTGAGCTTCCTATTCGACGTAGCTTTATATAAATTTTCTGCACCCGCCCGCAATCTGAGCTCCTTGTTTATTTCTTGATTCAGTTTCGATCGGCGATTTTGAAGTTTCCCACGGCATGTTGCCACCCGTGGATCAGAACCCTGGAAAATTGAAATACAGATAGAATCTTAGATAGGTCTCAACTCTGTACTGCATAATGTATTCCGTTATTTCTGTCCGGCGAGAGATTGTAGTTAGTCGTTTCATTAGAAAAATACTATGATTTATTATTCACTTATAAATTTCACAGCAAGTTAATCTTCCACTGACAGTGACAGTTGCTCTTACTGACGTCACTACCAGTAGTCCAGAAACGGTGCGCAATGACTAACCATGTTTTAATAAATTAAATCAATTCTGTTTTCAGACGCAAAAAGATCTGCAATTTTATAAATTGACAAATTTCTTTTTTGTTAAAGAAATATCATTCAAATTTACTTCCTTATAACTGTAAGCAATATTGACTGGGCAATTCTTAAGAACTAGTCAGCCGTGAACTAGAATACGAACAATAGAGTAAGTTTTTGTGTGAATTTGGGTAATCGAAATTTAAAAAAATGCTTCGGGTTGTTTTGTTACTAATTTTGCATCAATACTTTGACAATTTCGATTAGTAGTGACATGGCCTACTATGAATTATGAAAAAATGCAAGCAGTTTTCTACAAAACATGATCACAGCAAAAGTTATTTAGAATTCAAGGGGAATTCAAAAAAGGTTTAAAATCTTACCGGTACAATATAAACCTGTGGTAGGGATATTCTTTGTCTCTGAACCCACTTTAACATATTCCATCTACCATAATGACCGCACAAATTTTACCACTTATTGGTCTGCTTTTCTATTATTTGTCACTATTTGAAACAGTTTCAGAGACCGTCTGTATTCACAGGAATTTTACACTAAAATGACGGCGGTATTTGTATTTACTTATAATAATATCTATCCACGGTAGTCTCGAATGAGATCAAATACCAGAACAGCTGCGACTATGGATAGTCTTAGAATATAACCTAACAGTACTTAATGCATTGAAGTTGAAGAAATTGTTATAATAAAGGTATTCGATATGGTTTACGATCGTGACCGTTGTGGTTGGAGCTTTTCATCATTATTTCTTGGGCTGCAGAAATTGCGGTCCATTTTCTAAAGTGAAGACAACTGAGTTTGTTAGTTATTTGACTTCCTAAATAGCAGAAATCTGAGACTTCCTCTAAATTCTCGTTTTCAATTAAAGAAAGTGACAAAGTTAAGACGTTCAAGCTCGAATTCGATGTGGGGGGCATCATACGAGTTTTTGTGAAGAGCTTCATATCTGGGTATGATTAAGCTGTACCTATAGAAACCCTAGAACATAATTTAAACAGAGTAGACTGAAATGTGTCAGCAACTACTTTAATACTGGTTGCTGTTAATTTTTGAAGAACAAATTAAAACAAATGTAACACCAACTTTTTCTGTTGCATTACAGAACAATAACGGAAGAACCTGATTTCCGAAAACAAGTTTTTGGGGCTGCTGAATGTTTAATTACATTTTTGTACGTGCATGTTTTAAAAAATGTAGAACGGTACAAAGCTGTCAAAAACAAAGCATTGGTAACTAATTTCTCTATCAACTTTTGGGGTTGTTTTTTCCATGTCTTGCTTTTTTTGACACTTCTTTCACCTACTCTCTAGATTAACTGCAATAAAATTTGAAACTTGGTTATAAAAAATACTTGTAACTAACAGAGCGTCACTTTCCACACCAATTAATATGAAAAATGCCTCATAGTAATTTTTATCCAATTACGAATTCAAATTTGATAGTTTTAATGGATTTACTAAAATTTATACAAATTTATACAAATCCTAATCGTAAAATACTGCGAAAACTTTGAAAACTCTGCAAAATTGTTTAAGAACCACTGATCAACACGTAGCCATAATTTGACATATGTTCTAAACGCATACGTTGACCAAATCAAAAACGAAATCTAAGTACATAGAAAGCAGAGTTAAAATTTCTTCTGCGAGATCCTAAATAGTTTAATATCCCAAAATTTGATGAAATCTTGCCACAATCACATCACTAAAGTCCCGTAGAAAAAACATAGTAAAACAGCGCGACACTCGTTTCATGGCACACCGCGTTCTTCTGCGACAGATACGTGAATTGTACACGGTTGTGGTTGTCACTGTTTTTAACACAACTGGCATTATTGTTAAATAATAACCCGGTGTAGCGGCTCGTACATCAGCAAATTTACTGTACAAACCTACGACCATGGCAGTTTATGTATACGTATCCGTAATGGATATAGGCATTATGGGACAACTGCCATCGTATAATCGAGTTTTATTTATTATTAACGGTCCCATGTTTTGATTGCGGTTTCACAGATGACCTAAAGACCAATTTTCGAACACACGATCATCAGTTACAACATAAACAAGAGTTAGTAATTGAATTTACCTGTTCGAACAAGAACTTGAAGTATTTGAAGAATAACTGAATTTTGCATCGATTATAACTTTTAGAGAAACAAAGTTAATAAAAGAAGAACATTACACTGCTTATGATTATGGAATTAGTCCGTTGCTCTATCGGAGTTAGGTCAGGAGACAGCAGTGGACCCAGGACGGACTCCTGCGGAACACCGTTTGGCATGGTGTGATTGCCAAGCTGATTTATTTGTTATGCACATTCATATTTATTTCTAATGTAAAACACATGTTGTCTATTTGGCTTAACCACCCAGCTGAAACGATTTACACCTGCTAGTGTATTAAACGACAGCAACGACTGCAATTAAGATTAAATTAAAAGACAACTGGTCATGCAGTCATTTACACCTGTTAACGTACGTGGCATATCAGGCAGTGAAATGATGTTTATTGCACGCTTCACTCAGCTACCTCCTACAACCTGTGTCATATTATGTAATAAATTGTTTGGTATAGGTAGGATGTCAAGGTGAAGGTAAGAAAATGTTGTTTAACACGCGAGGTACCGATAGTACAGCGATTACCGCAACATAAAATGAAATACATACTTTTTTTGACTGTTAAATCGAAAGCTTTCGAAATCGTGGATTTCGACATTTTTTCTCGAAATTTATTCAATTTTTGCGCAACAGTTTCTCTCAATATTGCATTAATAAAGCGTGAAATTTATAAAATTATACAATTCGCAACATTTTCATACCTATCTAAGTATTTTTAAATTTTTATATCCGCAATCTTAGTTCTTTCGATATTCTGAAGATTCGAATAATCCTCGGAATAATCTACAGGTCACTCCATGTTGCAGAACTCCGAAATTGCGTATACAGGGTGGTGAATATTTTATTTAAACGAGAACGACTCTTATTACCTACTAAACATTAACTTGTTGTCGGTCGTTTCCTTTTGCAGTCCCTTATGTTATAACTTGGTCTCGTTATAAAGATAACACTTAACTTCCTTACAAAACATGTGAGAACCATAAACGGAAATGGCAGAATAATTGTATGGTCACTAACCTTAATGTCGTCTGAGAATAACGCCAAAATGAATGGGCATACGAGGGTGTATTAATATATTTTTGGCAATGCAGAGTTGCTTTAGTAGGTAGTAAGTAGAAAAACATCCAAATAGCAAGCCAACTACAATTCCTACGTATCCATTGGTGCTTTGAATTAGAGTTTTAAAAGAAATGCAAAAATAAACTATTGGTTAGTAAATAATAAAGGCAATAGGACTGTTTTTCAATTGATAAGAACACACAGTGGTTGGATCAAGAAAATTTGGCGGGTTTAAAGTATTTAAATATTCAGGAAGAATAGCATCGTTTAAATCTCCATTATCACAATTTTCAACACTATCCAAGTTTGTATATATTTTTTCTATTTTTATATCTAACAGTTCTACCACTTTTTTGTTAATGTCTTGTCTTCAACGTCAGAATAGCTGATTTGGTCGTATCTATGAATCGGTTTTCTCTAATTGATTCCTCCATATATACGTTCAACGATATCCGAATTATAAATACATCTCTGTGGCAATTCTAAATTGCTATTCATATAGTTCAAAACTCCATCTCCAACATCCAATAAAAACTCGGTGAATTCTTGTTCCTGTGGTCATCATCATAAGGTTCTCAGTCCGAAGACTGGTTGGACGCGTACCTCCATTCTTTTCTATCCTGAGCTAACCTACGCATTTCCCGAAAAGTAGAACATCCTACATCCCTAACTATTTGAGAGCAGTAGTCTAATCTAGGCCTACCCTTACCTCTTTTTATTCCTATCTCTGACTCTAGTATGTCACGAACAATTCCTTCGTGTCTTAAAAGGTGTCCTACCATCCTATCTCTCCTACTCTTTATTGTTTTCCATACCTTTCGCTTTTCCCCAACTCTTTCTAATACTTCCCTATTGCTAACCTTATCTATCCACGGTATCTTCATCATGCGTCTGTAGCACCACATTTCAAACGCTTCTACTCTTTTTCTATCCGCTTCTCCTATTGTCCAAGTTTCGCGCCCGTATAATGCCGTACTCCATACATACGACGTTAAGAGTCTCTTCCTAGTCTCTATATTAACCGTTCTCGAGCATAACAGTTGTTTCTTTTTGTTAAACGCAACTCGGCCCTGCGCCATTCTTTGTTTTATATCTTTAGTGCTCCTACCGTCTTGAGTTATTTTACTTCCTAAGTAGCAGAAATCCGCGACCTCCTCTATCTTCTCATTTCCAATTTGTATTTCCATTTTAGTTCTATTTTCACATCCCCTACATACCAAAATTTTAGTTTTCATTTTATTGATTTTCATGCCGAAGCCCTGTGTCAAAACTGCTTCCATTTCTTTCAAAGCCGCTCCTAATTCTTCTTTGCTAGATGCTAACACTGCTATATCATCCGCAAATCTGAGCATGTTAATAGTTTGGCCCTGTACATTGATCCCTGAGGCTGTTCTTTCCTTAACAATATTAATCGCATCTTCGATATATAAGTTGAAAACTAGAGGTGACAATGCACATCCCTGTCTCACTCCCTTCCGGATATCTACTTCCCTTTGTTCCTGCTCACATTCTATAACTGCCTTTTGCTCTTTGTAGAGATTATATATTATTCTTCTGTCCCTGTATTTCATCCCTACCTTTCTCAGCACTTCGAACATCTTCCCCCATTTTACGTTGTCGAAGGCTTTTTCTAAATCTACAAATCCTATATAGACGCTCTTTCTCTTTTCTATCGTTTTTTCTATAATTACTCGTAAAGCTAGAATGGCCTCGCGCGTTCCTCTATTTCGTCTAAATCCGAACTGATCTTCTCCTAATATTTCTTCCGCCTTTTTCTCCATCCTTCTTTGCACAATTCTAGTTAAAATTTTTGACGCATGGGAAGTTAAACTGATAGTTCTAAAATTTTCGCATCTATCCGCGCCTTTTCTTTTTGGCAAAGCTACTATGATGTTCCGTTTGTAATCTTCTGGAATCTCGCCTGTCAGGTATATGCGACTAACTAATTTAAATAAACGATCTATTACCTCTTGACCTGCGCACTTTAAGATTTCTGCCTGCAAGCCATCTATACCTGGTGCTTTATTATTCCTTAAACTTTTTAGTGCTATCTCAAACTCTTCTCTCATTATAGGACTCCCTAGGTTATCCCCCTCTACACTGCTTTCGCTTTCTAATATATCTTGCACTTCCTGTCCCGCATATAAGTTTCCTAAATATTCTTTCCACCTATCTGCCTTCTCCCCGCTTCCGATTAGGATATCTCCTGCCTCATTCCTTTTGGTACTAGATCCAAATTCTCTAAAATTTCTCCTAATTATTTTATATGCTTCATCAGTCTTTCCTATTTCGAACTTATTTTCCACTTCTTTGCACTTATCATCGATCCATTGCTCTTTCGCTTTCCTACATTTCCGAATAATTTCCCACTTGATCGCCTTATATCTTTGTTTCCCTATTTCATCTAACCTATTTTTATATTTGCGCCTTTCCTCTATTAGACTCACAATATGTTTTGTTATCCAGGGTTTCCTACTTTCATTCTGTTTATGACCCAAAATATCCCTAGCTGAGGAAACTAAACTATTTTTAATGCAATTCCATTCTTCCTCTATGTCCCTAACAATATTTTCGCCCGCGCCCTTTAGTACTTCGTTTGTCTTTTTCTCGAACTTATCGCGCGTATCATCATCTTTTAGTTTCTCTGGGTCAAGATACCTTCTTCCGCTTCGTTTTTTCAAAATCTTAAATTTAAGATTGGCCTTCATAACGACTATATTGTGATCACTATCTATATCTGCTCCTGGATAACTTCTACAATCCCTAACTTGATTTCTAAATCTTTGCCTAACAAGAATGTAATCTATTTGATATCTCCCTAGGTCTCCTGGCATCTTCCACGTGTAGCGTCTCCTAACATGATGGTGAAATAGAGTGTTCGCGACCGTTAAGTTATGTTTATCGCAGAACTCTATCAGTCTAACTCCCCTATCGTTCCTATTGCCTAATCCAAAGGGGCCAACTATTCCGCCCTCTCGCCCTGTGCCTACGATTGCATTGAAATCTCCTATAATTATTAAATTTTCGTGTCCTCTCACAAAATCTAGCACATATTCAATATCACTATAAACTGCCTCTACGGCCTCATCACTGTAGTTAGAAGTGGGCATATATACCTGTATTATTACTGTTTTTACAGGTTTCGAATCTAACCTAACCATAACTACCCTGTCACTTTGCTGTAAGAAATTTTCTACACTCTGTCCTACTTTTTTCCGCATAACAATTCCTACTCCCGAATTTCCTCCTACAGATCCTGTGTGTATTACTCTAAAATCTCCGCTCCAGAAGTCTCCAGCTTCTGGCCATCGCACTTCACTGATACCTACTACATCTAATGCTAACCTATCCATCTCAATTTTCAAATTCTCTAACTTCCCTACTTGTTTCATGCTTCTAACATTCCACGCTCCGACTCGTGAGATGTTACACTTATCATTTCTGATGACTCCCCCCGAAGCAGTCCCCGCCCGGAGATCCGAATGTGGGACTATTTTACCTCCGGAATATTTTACTCCAGAAGGTGCCATCATCATAAATTAAAGTACGCTGTACTAGGGATAAAATAATGTGGTGGTTTCCCGTTGCCTTCCACATCGCAGTAGTGTGTATCACAGTGCCATACCAACCCTCACGATCTCTGCCACTATGATTACTGAAAGAGCTGCTGCCCCCTTCCAGGGACTTGATTTAGTCTGGCTTCTCAAATAAAGACCCCTCCAATATGGTTAAACCTATGGTTCGGCTCTTTATATCATTGAAGCGCGCAAGCCATCCCACCCGTCCCAGTATTACTAGAACTGCGTCAAGGTACAAGTCCTTTGGGAAGGGTTCCTGTGGTAGAGCCCGCATATTTTGTGTTTAAGAAAATTTACGGAAATAACTCCAAAGAGAACTAAATTTGATTCTTAAATTCACTGTTTCACAAAGGGTAGCATTTATTTTAATTCGTAACAATTGTCAAAAATCTCCTCGCAACACCATAATTTTTCCACCAAACGGAACATCACAATTCATAAAGTCTCGTAAGGTTCTGTCTATAATGTCTAAAGCATATCTTGGCGACACAGGAGCTTCATTCCAAATAAAAACATCTACACTCCTTAAATAATCTGCTTCTTCGCAAAAATTTTGATTTAACCAATTCCAATATTACCCAAAGTAGGTAATAGTGATGGTCAAGTTCATCATTGGTTTCAACAGATGCTGAGATTTGCCCATACAGCTTCAAAAGCTATTAATTGGTGAAAGTTTTTTCTAAGGAGACAGGATATCTCAACCTCAAGTGATGACATAACTTTATAATGTGCAGCAAGATTGAGACGAGACGCAAAAAACCTACTTCTTGAAGTACCAGTATAATATCTTATTTAATTATTGATTTCCTTATGTGCCTATAGAGTGGTAGTTAAACAGCTTCTATACGAAGAAAAAGAAAAACTCATCAATAAAATAACGAGTTAAGAGATTTTAATGCGTCCTGACGTAACACTCCTCCAAGGTGTAACGAGTTTATTTAGTTGAAAAACTGATTCCTAGAGGCAACTACTGATACACGTTTTAGTGCTTATTTTTACGATATTTCCATTAGCTCATTTTACATAAAATGTCTCCTCTTCCATCTAATAATACTCGAAAAATAAGAACATTCAGAAACCAAACGTACGTCAAAATATTGATGCATCAAAATCTATTCTTATAAGACCAAAGAAAACAGGAAATTCTGTTCGTATCTCTCTCTATCCCTTAAAATGCAGAAGAGCTTGTGCAGAATTTCAAAGAGAAAGTGTGACGGAGATGAAACATACGCGAATTAAGTTAATGAGAGCAAGAGAAGTAGTGTTTTGATATTAAGAACTGGTTTATATGGCATTTCCTTATTGCAACGCACTGAGTAATGTAACGGGATAGTTTTTTCCTTCATTGAAGAACTCTGATGGGATGCCGAGGACATAATGAGCCCCGGCGAAATTGATTGTCAATTCGAGCAAAAAGTGATTGCTTCAGCTTCGCGGAAAAGAAGTATACCGTGGACGAAACTGAATTAATGGAAGAATATCGGTTATTAACAGTTTCAGTCCACAGATGAAATTACCATTACAGCGATTAAGTAAAAGTTGAACAAATTGTGACTTGGTTGGTTTTCTCTTGGTATCTTTCGCACCTGTTATGCGAGAGAAACAAGATTAATGCTCGCTGAATTTGTAACTTTTATTTTCCAGATCGTACGGATTTACTATTATTTATATTAGTGAGTTTCCGGTGCGCTAATTTCTGGCCGGTCGTGCGTGAAAAACCCAAAAAGTTGATTATAAGCAAATATGAGACAGGAACGAATACCAGGTTATTGTTTCTGATTTTTCGTACGTCAGATCATAAAAAATGTTTAAAAATGTTGGCCATGAACGTAAAACAATTGCTGGTACTGTGAAACTAAAATGGAAATAAATGCTTAATAGAGCGGTACACCCTTTAATTTTGCTAATTCTTATTTATTTGTAGAAATTTTGTATTTTATATTTTTAGAGCAGAATTGGGTAAAGTTTAACATCAGGACTGTCAATTCTTGTGATTCACCTACCTGTGGGTAAGTTATATCCGGTAATAGTAGCATACTTTGGCTATCCACATGCACCTTATCACTTTTACCGAAAGTGCGTAACTTGTTCATCGTACACCTGGACAATCACTTTCAAAAATCTGAATAAAACATGGGACCATGTATTCAACAAATCGCCACGAAAATTACACGCTATTTCAAAAGAATTATTACCGATAACCACTATCCCGATTAGCGGCCAATATTGTTATTAGGTATTAACAGCTGCGGAGCACTGTGCCGAAGAGCACGGCGAAACTGCAACGGTACCCGACTTCTCGAGATACAGAAATGAGGTTGTTTGAGAAAGAGAGTCTTGAACTACACGTTTCGCTACGTGAACACAGTAGGAGGGATCTCTTCATCTATGCTCATTCGGCGGAAAAAGATTTATTCGAAACAATGCCTTCGGTCAGCTGCCCCCGGGAATTGCATTTAATGATACAGATGCGAGTGCAATAATTGCTGGTATGAAAGCGAAGGTTAAGGTTGGCTTGCACAATTCTCTACCTCAAAATCCTCAAGACACCTAGAAGAAGTAATAGACCAATAACGACGAACCCTGAACTGTTTGCTACACCCAGAATCTCTTCGGCCGTAGGATTATTTATAATTATGTAAAAATAATAATTATAGGTTTTTCATAGTGATGAGGCCGCAGAGGCAGTATAGAATATGTGCTAGATTTTGTGAGGGGGCACGAAAATTTAATAATTGTAGGAGATTTCAATGCAGTCGTAGGCACAAGGCGAGAGGGCGAAATAATTGGCCCCTTTGGATTAGGCAATAGGAACGAGGGGAGGCAGAATGGAATTGCATTAAAAATGCAGCTGCATAAATAATGGTCAAATCTTTAATTCTACAGACAAACTCGTCCAGTTTAGAAATCAGAGAAAGTCAATCATGGCTATTTAGTATTTAGTCATAAACCTCTTCGATTTTTTTTTTTCGGTAGACAACTTTCGCAAGTCTAGGCGTGTACAGATTAGAGTGTACTGACCCCTAGAATTTTATGGACTTATAGATGCTATCAAATATTTAAACAAATTCTTATTATTCGTGTTGGCGTCATTGTGGGATTCTCAGCTCGCCCAGGGTCTAACACGACCAAAAATATTTTTTTAAATCAATCCTCCGAATTTACGAAACTGACCACTTACATCACCGGATGCCATTAACGGTGCCTCTAGACCAAAGAAAAACCAAGTCATGGATCATTACCTAACCCAAAAAATACACATGGTAGAGCCATTGACTGGCACAGTTACCTCAAGCCGGTGATATCAAACATTCACTGTCCCGTTCATCGCCCAGATCTTATTATGAGAAAACGATTTAAATTAATATTCGTCTATGCGTCGCACCGTATAAAACAGTTATAAGCGACTAATAAACGTCAAAAAAACGTAACATGGCGTGTGTTGAAGAGGCTGACAGTGGCGTATCACGCAAACACCGCGATAGCACAGGGTCGAGTTGCGTTTAACACACGAAGGAATAGTTCGCGACATACTAGAGTCAGAGATAGGAATAAAAAGAGTTAGGGGTAGATCAGACTATTGCTCTCAAATAGTTAGGGATGTAGGATGTTCTACTTTTAGGAAAATGTGTAGGTTAGCTCAGGATAGAAGTATGGAGGTACGCGTCCAACCAGTCTTCGGACTGAGAAACTTATGATGATGAATCTTTTTAAATTATTGTAAATTTAAATTACTTATATGTAGGTAATTTTGATTTTTTAGATTTTGTTAGGTAGGTACGTCACTGGTACGTTGAGTAACCTACAGGAAGAAGGACTCTGGCCGTGCTTCCGGCGAGGATCCTCTCGCGTAAAATGTGAGACCGTTCATGCGGACATTCACTTGAATACATTAGCGGGGAAGAGTGAACTTTATAAACAAAAGGCAACATGCAATCAAGGAATAATGCAGTCACCGTCACGATAGCAAAATAAATGGCCAAGCAGTGGCGCACGTATCTGGTATTTTGTAAATACAAAAATTGTGGAATTTTCTTTTAATTTCTTTCACGGACTTTCCTACCAACTAATTCGCTGCATTCAATCGTAGATTATTCTTAACTCAGTCACATCCAAGGAAGTATGTACGTACATACAGGGGCACTCACGTATTCCAAAGAAAACGTGATGTAATAGTACGATTCGAAGAATGGACCAATAAAACATTTGCTTATGTTCAACAATCGCGAGTGCACCAGAGAATAATTACAGACGTATACAATGCAACAAAAAGGAACAGACGACGAGGTGCATCTACCTTTAGAGCTTAGATGGAGCGTCGTAATGAATATTTATTGGATTAGAACTATGATTCATTCGAACCCTCTTGCACTTGTTTGGATTTACTGTGTGATAGTTAAAATACTGCAACGTATTTCGTTTTTATAGGCTATTTTTCGGTGATTGTTTGGACAATAAACAATTTATGTCTTTTAAGGATTTCTGAATGTTCTATTTCTACCAAGGAAAACACGACAGGAAGGGATCCGGAACATTCTACATCATCATAAGGTTCTCAGTCCGAAGACTGGTTGGACGCGTACCTCCATCCTTTCCTATCCTGAGCTAACCTACGCATTTCCCTAAAAGTAGAACATCCTACATCCCTAACTATTTGAGAGCAGTAGTCTAATCTAGGCCTACCCCTACCTCTTTTTATTCCTATCTCTGACTCTAGTATGTCGCGAACTATTCCTTCGTGTCTTAGAAGGTGTCCTACCATCCTGTCTCTCCTACTCTTTATTGTTTTCCATACCTTTCGCCTTTCCCCAACTCTTTCTAATACTTCCCTATTGCTAACCTTATCTATCCACGGTATCTTCATCATGCGTCTGTAACACCACAGTTCAAACGCTTCTACTCTTTTTCTATCCGCTTCTCCTATTGTCCAAGTTTCGCACCCGTATAATGCCGTACTCCATACATACGACTTTAAGAGTCTCTTCCTAGTCTCTATATTAACCGTTCTCGAACATAACAGTTGTTTCTTTTTGTTAAACGCAACTCGGCCCTGCGCCATTCTTTGTTTTTTATCTTTAGTGCTCCTACCGTCTTGGGTTATTTTACTTCCTAAGTAGCAGAAATCCGCGACCTCCTCTATCTTCTCATTTCCTATTTGTATTTCAATTTTAGTTCTATTTTCACTCCATCTACATACCAAAATTTTAGTTTTCTTTTTATTGATTTTCACGCCGTAGCCCTGTGTCAAAACTGCTTCCATTTCATTCAAAGCCGCTCCTAATTCTTCTTTGCTAGATGCTAACACTGCTATATCATCCGCAAATCTGAGCATGTTAATAGTTTGGCCCTGTACATTGATCCCTGAGGCTGTTCTTTCCTTAACAATATTAATCGCATCTTCGATATATAAGTTGAAAACTAGAGGTGACAATGCACATCCCTGTCTCACTCCCTTCCGGATATCTACTTCCCTTCGTTCCTGCTCACATTCTATAATTGCCTTTTGCTCTTTGTAGAGATTATGTATTATTCTTCTGTCCCTGTATTTCATCCCTACCTTTCTCAGCACTTCGAACATCTTCCCCCATTTTACGTTGTCGAAGGCTTTTTCTAAATCTACAAATCCTATATATACTCTCTTTCTCTTTTCTATCGTTTTTTCTATAATTACTCGTAAAGCTAGAATGGCCTCGCTCGTTCCTCTATTTCGTCTAAATCCGAACTGATCTTCTCCTAATATTTCTTCCGCCTTTTTCTCCATCCTTCTTTGCACAATTCTAGTTAAAATTTTTGACGCATGGGAAGTTAAACTGATAGTTCTAAAATTTTCGCATCTATCCGCGCCTTTCCTTTTTGGCAAAGCTACTATGATGTTCCGTTTGTAATCTTCTGGAATCTCGCCTGTCAGGTATATGTGACTAACTAATTTAAATAAACGATCTATTACCTCTTGACCTGCGCACTTTAAGATTTCTGCCTGCAAGCCATCTATACCTGGTGCTTTATTATTCCTTAAACTTTTTAGTGCTAGCTCAAACTCTTCTCTCATTATAGGACTCCCTAGGTTATCCCCTTCTACACTGCTTTCACTTTCTAATATATCTTGCACTTCCTGTCCCGCATATAAGTTTCCTAAATATTCTTTCCACCTATCTGCCTTCTCCCCGCTTTCGATTAGGATATCTCCTGCCTCATTCCTAATGCTTTTGGTACTAGATCCAATTTCTCTAAAATTTCTCCTAATTATTTTATATGCTTCATCAGTCTTTCCTATTTCGAACTTATTTTCCACTTCTTTGCACTTATCGTCGATCCATTGCTCTTTCGCTTTTCTACATTTCCGAATAATTTCCCACTTGATCGCCTTATATCTTTGTTTCCCTATTTCATCTAACCTATTTTTATATTTGCGCCTTTCCTCTATTAGACTCACAATATGTTTTGTTATCCAGGGTTTCCTACTTTCATTCTGTTTATGACCCAAAATATCCCTAGCTGAGGAAACTAAACTATTTTTAATGCAATTCCATTCTTCCTCTATGTCCCTAACAATATTTTCGCCCGCGCCCTTTAGTACCTCGTTTGTCTTTTTCTCGAACTTATCGCGCGTATCATCATCTTTTAGTTTCTCTGGGTCAAGATACCTTCTTCCGCTTCGTTTTTTCAAAATCTTAAATTTAAGATTGGCCTTCATAATAACTATATTGTGATCACTATCTATATCTGCTCCTGGATAACTTCTACAATCCCTAACTTGATTTCTAAATCTTTGCCTAACAAGAATGTAATCTATTTGATATCTCCCTAGGTCTCCTGGCATCTTCCACGTGTAGCGTCTCCTAACATGATGGTGAAATAGAGTGTTCGCGACCGTTAAGTTATGTTTATCGCAGAACTCTATCAGTTCCTATTGCCTAATCCAAAGGGACCCACTATTCCGCCCTCTCGCACTGTGCCTACGACTGCATTGAAATCTCCCATAATTATTAAATTTTCGTGTCCTCTCACAAAATCTAGCACATGTTCAATATCACTATAAACTGCCTCTACGACCTCATCACTGTAGTTAGAAGTGGGCATATATACCTGTATTATTACTGTTTTTACAGGTTTCGAATCTAACCTAACCATAACTACCCTGTCACTTTGCTGTAAGAAATTTTCTACACTCTGCCCTACTTTTTTCCGCATAACAATTCCTACTCCCGAATTTCCTCCTACAGATCCTGTGTGTATTACTCTAAAATCTCCGCTCCAGAAGTCTCCGGCTTCTGGCCATCGCACTTCCCTTACACCTACTACGTCTAATGCTAACCTATCCATCTCAATTTTCAAATTCTCTAACTTCCCTACTTGTTTCATGCTTCTAACATTCCACGCTCCGACTCGTGTGATGTTACACTTATCATTTCTGATGACTCCCCCCGAAGCAGTCCCCGCCCGGAGATCCGAATGTGGGACTATTTTACCTCCGGAATATTTTACTCCAGAAGGTGCCATCATCATAAATTCGAAGTACGCTGTACCAGGGATAGAATAACATTCTACACAAAACAATAAACAAGTAAACAAAATCGTAAATCAATCACGGTTCTAAGGGTGGTCGATTTTAGTCGTATCAGTTCAGTACCAGCCCAACAGTCCTGAAGAAGTGCCTCGTGATAATAGACTAGTTGTATACATATTTGAATATTCCATCAGGTATAAACTGTATACTACATGACCTCCAGTGGGTGATAAATATCAAACTATGCCACCTAATAACAGGTAAAAAGGTAAACATGTACAGGAGAGAACACATGCTTTGCATAAATGGACTTAATAGATAGGAACCTAGTTATGCGGAACGAAAAATATTTTCTTACAAATATGTACGTCCTCGTGTAAGTACGTCTTTAATTAGTTGTTGGTAAAATTGAGGGCTCCATTTTCTTCCAAATAAAAGTTTAACCCTTTAATTCAACTCTGGGTGTAGAAAATTGTTGTCTAACAAAAAAATAAGTAAAAACTTGTTTAAGTTAAACGGTTTTATTGTAAAGAAACATAATAATGATGCAGATAATGTACTAAAAGCTAAAAAATAATTAGGTAGGTACCAGGTACCAGTCATCACACCACTCTCCTCATCAATCTAGATCTAAAGCATTGATCAGACTAAAATAAAATCGTGGGGCGAGTAGAATTTTTATTATCTACAGTCAACCGCTCATATCATTATAGGTATGCTTTGGATGCATCTTCTCAATAGACAACATCGCAGAACGATCATTTACATATTTACTCAGGTTACGCTACGCCCCACGATTTTATTTTAGTCTGATCAATGCTCTAGATTGATGAGGAGAGTGGTGTGATGACTGGTACCTACATAATTATTTTTTAGCTTTTAGTACATTATCTGCATCATTATTAAGTTTCTTTACAATAAAACCGTTTAACTTAAAAAATTTTTTACTTATTTCATTTTCAAGTTTTTAGTTTTTTTTATTTTTGTTTTGTTATTATTTTTTTAAAGTGTACAAGGTGTCCCAAACTGGACGCGTTCTTACGGGAACACCCCTTATTTGAAGAGATATAAAAAAATTAACCAAGGTGTCCGAAGCTCAAATTTAATGAGAAAACCACTGGCGCAAACAAAACTTTGCTATCTCTTATCGTTTGGCCGCTAGAGGGCGATTCTCAAATTTCGTCGATTTCTTTTATGTCCTATAACTTGTTTATTAATAAAGATAATTAATTTTGGTAAAAACTTTCTTAAGGCACTTTTTTCCGTAGAATCCATTGCGATAGGCACTTTTTTTACAGGGCGTTTAGATTTTCGTGCACCACCGCAAACTTATTTTTTTTATATAGACCACCCTATATATTATGAGATTTTTGAAAAGCTCGTAAAATTTCCTAAATTTTATTAGTCATGGCAATCTTGATTTCTGTAGGCACAATATTTTAATTTTTAAATCGTAATGTTGCTAATGGTTTTTAATATAAACATGACAAGTGATACATCAAAATTTAGGAAATTTTAGGAGCTTTTCAAAAATCTCATAATATATAGGGTGGTCTATATAAAAAAATGAGTTTGGGGTGGTGCACGAAAATCTGAACGCCCTGTAAAAAAAATGCCTATTGCAATGGATTTTACGGAAAAAAGTGCCTTAAGAAAGTTTTTACCAAAATTAATTATCTTTATTAATAAACAAGTTATAGGACATAAAAGAAATCGACGAAATTTGAGAATCGCCCTCTAGCGGCCAAACGATAAGAGATAGCAAAGTTTTGTTTGCGCCAGTGGTTTTCTCATTAAATTTGAGCTCCGGACACCTTGGTTAATTTTTTTCTATCTCTTCAAATAAGGGGTGTTTCCATAAGAACGCGTCCAGTTTGGGACACCTTGTACTGTGTTCTACTTGTCAAGCCCTTTCATTTGATACTCATATTGGGGGGGATTAAAAAAAAGTAATCCGCCATTTTGTGGTGGCGGCCATCTTGGATTATGAATTTTTATGGTATACTTTATTCTACTAGTTAAGCCCTTTCATTTGATACCCACATTGAGGGGGTTGGGAAAAAATATCTAATCCGCCATTTTGTGGCGGCGGCCATCTTGGATTTCTATGATACTGAATATACAAAATTGTATTGTCATCACAACTAAAGGTGTGTACCAAATTTCAGATAAATCGGTCAACAGGAAGGGGGTAAAATTTCAATTACTAGATTTGACCCACCCACACAAACAAACAAACAAGGCAAGCTAAATAAAACTGTTTAAAAAAGAACTTAAAAATATAGGGTTTATAGAAAGCCTTATATCGTTACATCCTTCTGAAGAAAACAAAATTAATTAGACTAATGTAAAGACTGAAAAAACATACATATATTGGTCAATCCAAAAATCATTTAGAAACCAAACTGAAAGAGGTAGGGGTGGACCCAAATCAGACTGTTGCTCTCAAATAGTTGGGGATGTAGGACGTTCTACTTTTAGGGAAATGCATAGGTTAGTTCAGGATAGGAAAGGATGGAGGTACGCGTCCAATCAGCTTCTAGGCTGTTTATTTCTTATTATTATCGGTTATTCTAATTTTTATGAGAAAACCACGGGCACGTATGTATTGCAAAACCATATATAAGTTTCGAAATCAAGCACAAGAAGCAAGATAGTGATAAGTGTGTCTACCAAACACAACAATTGACCTGCTTACATAAAAACTTTTGTATTTAACCACGTTTCGTCGGCAATCATTGTTTTGAAGTCACTTACCTGTAAAATCCAATTTTCTATTTGTTTAAACAATTCTTTCGGTTATCGAAATGACGTGCCTGTCGGGGCGATTGTACTTAGACATAAGACACATGTTTTAAACAATTTGTTTGTGCAAATATTGCAAAACGAAGTGAAGAAACGCCGGCATGCCCAATTAACCGCTGGTTAAGTAAGTGAAACTTTTTCTGGTTTTATTGTGGATAATTTAATTTTTTTTAGACCTTCGCGGTTGACCGTCTTTGAATAAACCGAGGAACAGAGTTTAAATTTGAGTTTTGACAGTTCAGAATCCGAAATAACTTGATTATACACCGTACCAAGTCACAAGAAGCAGCATCTGCATTTCCAGTAATTGGTCAATTTATGCTCATAAAAGTACGTATGTAAATTGCCAGGGACAATAATTATAACTCATGGCTCGTGATAATTATTATGCTTTTGCCGCACCTAAAACCTACATGAATCTGCGCAATTATCTTGTACACCGACGACCCTATTTCGAAAAGTGTGCCGTGAAAAGGGGCCTCGAAAAAATAAAAGACAAAAATTCCCCCCAGGCTACATCATTATATTAATATTACTTCGGTATTCATGTTATGTCAATAACAAACAAGTAGGTATTATGCATTGAATCAGCTCCTCCACAATTCTTGCAAATTAAAATGTTATGGGGGAGTTTCGCCCTTGGAAACCCCATGCGCGACTTACAGAAGATTGCAGCAACGGTTTATGTAACACTGCTGCATATCCCACCGTTATTTATTTGCATATTTCCGTCCATGGTAATGATACTTAAAATTGCAACTCATCCATATAATTATTATTATAATCAGCGTGCATATTTTTTAATATTCGCCGACATTTACGTTCGGTTTCCTGATTTTTCTTTCGTAATTCAAATGTACCGGGTGGTTTTCTTCATCCGCGAATATGAGCTTATTAATAGTTTAGCCCTGTATATTAATAATCGCATCTTTGAGCATGTGTGGGACATGCTGCAGAGACAACGTCTTCCAGTTATGGCAAACATTCAAGACCGTTTTGCATTTAAAAATGCACTGAGAGAGCAGTGGGCCCTTTTGCACAAGAGCATAACAATATTGTCTATATACGAAAGCGTAGAGCGGCCACAATAATAAAAAAATATTTATTCCCAGTTGCAACTGTAAATTTTGTTATATTTACAGTTGGAACTGCAAATTTAGTTAAATTTACAGTTGGAACTGTAAATTTTGTTAAATTTACAGTTGGAACTGTAAATTTTGTTATATTTACAGTTGGAACTGTAAATTTTGTTAAATTTACAGTTGGAACTGTAAATTTTGTTAAATTTACAGTTGGAACTGTAAATTTTGTTATGTTTACAGTTGGAACTGTAAATTCTGTTAAATTTACAGATGGAACTGGGAATATTGTTAAATTTACAGTTCTAAATAAATTTGAGAACAAAATCGATGTTTCAGTTCAGTCCAGTTCATATTAAGCAATTGCTGCTGCAGTGCGTGCAAAATGGATGCTTTAATTAACTTCTAGGTATTTTTCTTTGGGATTGCAACAGGTGGAATATCGGTCCCTTTGGATTGGGTATTAGGAACGATAGGGACGTTAGATTGATAGATTTTGAAAGAACGAAACTGAAGAAGACGTCTTGACCTCGAGATAGTTCAAAAGAAGACGAAGAGTAGTAAAGCATGGGGATGAAGATATTGTTAGGGACTTGAAGGCAGAATGAAATTGCATTAAAAATATGTAGTATAGATTATTCAGCTAGAAATGTTTTGGGCCATAAACAGAATGAAAGTATAAAATCCTGGATAAAAAGGATATTGTGACTCCAGTAGACTAGAGGAAAAAATATAAAAATAGGCTACATGAGTGAATGAAATAAAGATACAAGGCGGTCAAGTGGGAAATGATTCGTAAATGTAGGAAAGCCAAAGAACAATGGGTTGATGATAAATGCAAAGAAGTGAAGATAAGTGTGAAGTAGGGAAAACTGAGGAAGCGTATAAATTAATAAATTAAGAGAAAATTTAGAAAAATCGGATCTAGCAGCAAGAACATTAGAAACAAGGCAGGAGACGCCCTAATCGGAAGAGAGGTTAAGGCAGGTAGCCGAAAGGAAGATTTAGGAATCTTATATGCGGAACAAGAACCTAGGAGATATCTTAGAAAAGGAAATAAGTGTAGATGGGGATAACCCCAGTGGAGAGTTTGAGCTAGCATTATAAAATTTAAAAAATAATAAAGCATCAGGTATAGACCGATTGCAGGCAGAAATTTTAAAGTGTGCAGATCAAGAGGTAAGAGAGCGTTTATTTAAATTAGGTAGTTGTATATACTAGACATGTGAGATTCTAGAAGAACACAGTCTGAACATCATAGTCACTTTGACAAAAAAGAAAGGCGCGGATAGGTGTGAAAAGTTTAAATGGGTCAGTTTAACTTACCACGAGTCAAAAAATTTAACAATAATTGTGCCAAGATGGATGGAGAAAAAGACGACAGAAATATTCGGAGATCAGTTTGGGTTTAGAGGAAGTAAAAACGATAGGAAAGGACAAGAGCGTCTATATAGGATTTGTAGATTTGTAGAAAAGCCTTCGACAATGCAAAATGAAGGAAGATGTTCAAAGTGCTCAAAAATGTAGGGATGAAGTATAGGGACAGAAGAATAATACATAATCTCTACAAAGAGCTAACGGCAGTTATAGAATTTAAACAGGAACGAAGAGAATTAGATTTCCGGAAGTGGGTGAGACAAGGATGTGCGTTATCACCTCTAGTTTTCAACTTATATATCGAAGATGCGATTAATATTGTTAAGGACAGAAGAACCTCAACGATTTAATATTCAGGGCTAAACTATAAAAATAAGTTAGATGAAATAGGAAAACAAAGGTATAAGGTGATTAAGTGGGAAATTATTCGGAAATGTAGGAAAGCGAAAGAGCAATGAATTGATATTAAATGCAAAGAAGTGGAAGATTATAAATTTATATAAAATAATTAGGAGAAATTTCAGAGAAATTGGATCTAGTAGCAAAAACATTAGAAACGAGGCAGGAGTTATCCTAATCGAAAGCGGAGAGAAGGCATACATGGTGATTCTTTTAAGGCGGCCAATAGAAAATTTCTTATTTGCAAATAAGATAGAAACTTGAAACCTGGGTTCCTGTCATAATCGATCATGGCGAATCCAAAAATACAATTTTCAAAATGGCGGCACGTTCGGAAATACCGGAAGTTGACGCCATCTTTGTTATTTTAAATGGATACCCCCATTTTTATTTTATTTTTGAATTCGGCATTAAATTCTGCGTATAATGCACCCAGGCTGTCAGCACTTATCTGTCATAGTTTTTGACATATGCCACTTTTTGTTTTAAATTTAGCATTTGCAGGGTTCATTTAAAAATTTATATCTCTTAAACCATTTAAAGTGGGTAATTGAGCTTTTTTAGGTTGATTCCCTAATGTTCAAGGAATCATTTCCCTGTAGGGTTAATGTTCAACGACGTTTCCAATGGTTGCTGCGATTTTTTGAAGATGACAATCAAAAAATGCCAAAAAGTCATTTTTTTTAAATGGCAATGGGCAAATTTTATTATGGCAACCGACGTAGGATTAAATTTGAAAGGAACTTATATCAAGGTTTCCTATACCTATCTCAAATAGTTTTTAATTATTCGTAGTTTTTTGTAAAAGTTTAAACGTTATTCCCAAAAAACATAGAAGCCTATGGAACCAAAGAAAAAAATTAGTTTTAGAACTGTCATCTTTTAGTTCTCCATTAATTAAAAGTTAAGTTAAGTTAAGCACGTTCTTGATTTTGTTTTGTAAGCATAAATGGCTTTTTATTCGAATGAAGTTGTTTTTGATTTATTTCTCATACATGGCAACTGCCAAAAAATCGTTGCAAGAACATGTCGCGAGTTTAATGCAAAATATCAAAATTTGCCGCCGATGAATAAACAGAAGTTTTCTAGACTTAAAAACAAGTTTCTTCGGGGAGCAAATATTCATCCTGCAAGAAGAAGGACTAAATTTGTTAGGGAATCTGAAGATAATCAAATAAATGTTCTGGGGTATTTTGGCGCATTTCCACGATCATCGATAAGAGCAGCAAAATTTGATTTGGGATTGACGTTCTCATCGATACAAAGAATTTTACATGACCACAAACGACATCCCTATTCTTTTATACGACTACAAAAACTTCGTCCAACCGATTTTCCAAGACGAATAACTTTTTGTGAAGAGCTTTTGATAAAAAAACAGGAAGACCCAAATTTTTTGAGTCGGATTATTTGGACTGATGAAGCAAAATTTGCACAGGCTGGAGTATTTAATAGGAGAAATCGACATTTTTGGGCCGCAGAAAATCCACACCTGAAGTTGAAAATCAAATTCAATTTTCCGTAAACGTTTTCTGTTTATTAATGGATAATCGGTTGCATTGGTACATGTGTGATGAAAATTTGAATGGAGACAGATATTTAGACATTCTTAACAATGTAGTCCAAGATTTTGTCGATAATCTACCATTGCAGCATGCCGTCAACTTATGGTATCAAATGGATGGGGCACCAGCGCATTCAACAAATGCCGTAGATTTAAGACTAAGACAATTGTTTCAAGACAGATGGTGGGGAAATAGAGGTCCATGGTTGTGGTCCCCAAGATCCCCTGATCTGACACCATTAGATTTTAATTTATGGGGGCGGATTAAAGATATCGTTTATGAAACTGCACCCACGTCGAGGGAAGACTTATCACTAAAAATAACCCAAGCCATGAATGGCATTGATGGGAATGAAATCAGAAACGCTACCAGAGCCGTCCAACGTCGGATTATTGAGTGTTTGAATCAAAACGGTGCACATATCGAGCATATTTTGTAATATGCTCATTAATTTTTGTATTGATTTAGGTAATTTAAATTCATATTTTTTGACACTGTTACTATGTTTGTTGCTTGGTAACAAGCTCGGTAACAAATTAATGTTGATAAATTATATTTTTTTACAAAAAACTACGAATAATTAAAGAACTATTTGAGATAGGTATAGGAAACCTTGATATAAGTTTTTTTCAAATTTAATCCTACGTCGGTTGCCATAATAAAATTTGCCCATTGCCATTAAAAAAAAATGACTTTTTGGCATTTTTTGATTGTCATCTTCAAAAAATCGCAGCAACCATTGGAAACGTCGTTGCACATTAACCCTACAGGGAAATGATTCCTTGAACTTTAGGGAATCAACCTAAAAAAGCTCATTTACCCACTTTAAATGGTTTAAGAGATATGAATTTTTAAATGAACCCCTGCAAATGCTAAATTTAAAACAAAAAGTGGCATATGTCAAAAACTATGACAGATAAGTGCTGACAGCCTGGGTACATTATACGCAGAATTTAATGCCGAATTCAAAAATAAAATAAAAATGGGGGTATCCATTTAAAATAACAAAGATGGCGTCAACTTCCGGTATTTCCGAAAGTGCCGCCATTTTGAAAATTATATTTTTGGATTCGCCATGATCGATTATGACAGGAACCCAGGTTTCAAGTTTCTATCTTATTTGCAAATAAGAAATTTTCTAATGGTCGCCTTAAAAGAATCACCATGTATAGGTGGAAAGAATACTTGGGAAACTTATATGCGGGACAAGAAGTAGGAGATATATTAGTGTAGAGGGGGACAACGTAGGCTGCCCTATAATGAGAGAGGAGTTTGAGCTAGCACTAAAAAGTTTAAGAAACAATAAAGCACCAGGCAGAAATCTTAAAGTGTGCAGGTCAAGAGATAATAGATCGTTTAAACTAGTTAGTAGCATATACCAGACAGGCGAGATTCCAGAAGATTACAAACGGAACATCATAGTAGCTTTGCCAAAAGGAAAGGCGCGGATAGGTGTGAAAATTTTAGAACGATCAGTGTAACTTCCAACGCGTCAAAAATTTTAACTAGAATTGTGTAAAGAAGGATGGGGAAAAGGGCGGAAGAAATATTAGATGATCAGTTCGGATTTAGGAGAAATAGGGGAACACGCGACGCCATTCTAGCTCTACGAGTAATAATAGAAAAAAACAATTGAAAAGGGAAAGAGCCGCGCCTGTATAGGATTTGTAAAAAGCCTTTGATAAAGTAAAATGGAAAGATGTGCTCAAAATGTATGGATGAAGTATAGGGATAGAAGAATAATTCATAATCTATACAAAGAGCAAACGGCAGTTATAAAATTTGAGCAGGAACATAGAGAAGTAGATATCCGAAATGGAGTGAGGCAGGGATGTGCATTTTTTGAAGTATGTCAAGCATCGAAATTTTTGCTTATTAAATTATTAACTTAAGGTGCTAGTAGTGAAAAAATAGTATATACACCACGGTTGAGAAGTACAATTATAGTACACTTCTCAACCTTGATGTATAATATACTATTATTAACTTCTTTTTTGTAGGTCCCTAATTGTCACTTTTTTGTCATTAATATGTTCTTGTGTAAACTGGAGTCTACACTACACTACACTAGACTACACCTACCACGGCATTCTTAAAACAGATATACCTTAAGCAATGATTATTATTTTAAATATCCGTAATCCCCGAAAGAAATATACAGTGACAGCCATAAAGTCTGCACCATATGAAAAACTTTTTTATTTATAGGATTATTGGAAAACGGTTTTCGGCATTAGTTTGAGCATGATTAATAACTAGAAAATTGACAAAAATATTTCTCATGTCACAACTGTGACACCGCCAAAATGTCGTTTGAAATTTTAAAATGACCCGAAATGTACTTATTTATCAAAATATGGAAAAATGCGACAAGGAAAAGTTATTTGTAATTACATTGAGGTTCTAAATACGATATTTGGTGAGGCAATTTCAATGTTTTAGTTTTTTCCCTTTTTTCCAAAATATTTAAAATTTACTTTTGTGTGCGTGTTATTTGTTTACAGTTGAGTTAATTTGAAATATTTCAATGCAAAACTACAGTAATGTTACATTTATTTTTAAATTAATTAATTTCTTGCAAAATAACCTTTTTTACGAAAAATAACAGTACAATTTTGGACTATTTTCAGCGATTTTAAACCCTTAGAGTGGAATTTTGCAGGATAATGGGCGCAAATATTAAGGAAACTATTGTTCATTTAAATTACATTTAGTTCATACAAATAAAACTGAAAATTCCCATTAAAATTTATTTAAAGCATTAAAAGTGAATAATGCAGATTTATTTATATTAAAAATTTTTCAGAAACGTAACCAAATAATTTTTCAACAGGACAATAACATGTATGGAAAGAGAAGGAAGACATACAGAAACGTAATATTTAATTTAAGAGAATATTGTTTGAAAATATGTTTAGGTATCTTAAATATTATTTGACGATTTCAAAAAAAAATAAAACATTAAAACATTGAAATTGTTTCACCAAATGTCGTATTTAGAATCTTAATGTAATTACAAATAACTTTTCCTTATCGCACTTTTCCATATTTTGATAAATAAGGGCATTTCGATCCATTTTAAAATTTCAAATAACATTTTGGCGGTGTCACAGTTGTGACATGAGAAATATTTTTGTCAATTTTCTAGTTATTAATCATGCTCAAACTAATGCCGAAAACCGTTTTCCAATAATCCTATAAATAAAAAAGTTTTTCATATGGTGCAGACTTTATGGCTGTCACTGTATACCCGCAATTGCTCGCTGTTTAACAACAGTAAACATAACAAAATTTACAGTTACAACTGTAAATTTTACAAAATTTACAGTTTCAACTGTAAATTTTACAAAATTTACAGTTCCAACTGTAAATTTAACTAAATTTACAGTTCCAACTGTAAATTAAGCAAAATTTACAGTTCCAACTGTAAATATAACAAAATTTACAGTTCCAACTGTAAATTTAACAAAATTTACAGTTCCAACTGTAAATTTAACAAAATTTTCAGTTCCAACTGTAAATATAACAAAATTTACAGTTGCAACTGGGAATAAATATTTTTTTATTATTGTGGCCGCTCTACGCTTTCGTATCTATACGACCAAATCATCATAAGGTTCTCAGTCCGAAGACTGGTTGGACGCGTACCTCCATTCTTTTCTATCCTGAGCTAACCTACGCATTTCCCTAAAAGTAGAACATCCTACATCCCTAACTATTTGAGAGCAGTAGTCTAATCTAGGCCTACCCCTACCTCTTTTTATTCCTATCTCTGACTCTAGTATGTCACGAACTATTCCTTCGTGTCTTAGAAGGTGTCCTACCATCCTATCTCTCCTACTCTTTATTGTTTTCCATACCTTTCGCTTTTCCCCAACTCTTTCTAATACTTCCCTATTGCTAACCTTATCTATCCACGGTATCTTCATCATGCGTCTGTAGCACCACATTTCAAACGCTTCTACTCTTTTTCTATCCGCTTCTCCTATTGTCCAAGTTTCGCACCCGTATAATGCCGTATTCCATACATATGACGTTAAGAGTCTCTTCCTAGTCTCTATATTAACCGTTCTCGAGCATAACAGTTGTTTCTTTTTGTTAAACGCAACTCGGCCCTGCGCCATTCTTTGTTTTATATCTTTAGTGCTCCTACCGTCTTGAGTTATTTTACTTCCTAAGTAGCAGAAATCCGCGACCTCCTCTATCTTCTCATTTCCAATTTGTATTTCCATTTTAGTTCTATTTTCACATCCCCTACATACCAAAATTTTAGTTTTCTTTTTATTGATTTTCATGCCGAAGCCCTGTGTCAAAACTGCTTCCATTTCATTCAGAGCCGCTCCTAATTCTTCTTTGCTAGATGCTAACACTGCTATATCATCCGCAAATCTGAGCATGTTAATAGTTTGGCCCTGTACATTGATCCCTGAGGCTGTTCTTTCCTTAACAATATTAATCGCATCTTCGATATATAAGTTGAAAACTAGAGGTGACAATGCACATCCCTGTCTCACTCCCTTCCGGATATCTACTTCCCTTTGTTCCTGCTCACATTCTATAACTGCCTTTTGCTCTTTGTAGAGATTATGTATTATTCTTCTGTCCCTGTATTTCATCCCTACCTTTCTCAGCACTTCGAACATCTTCCCCCATTTTACGTTGTCGAAGGCTTTTTCTAAATCTACAAATCCTATATAGACGCTCTTTCTCTTTTCTATCGTTTTTTCTATAATTACTCGTAAAGCTAGAATGGCCTCGCGCGTTCCTCTATTTCGTCTAAATCCGAACTGATCTTCTCCTAATATTTCTTCCGCCTTTTTCTCCATCCTTCTTTGCACAATTCTAGTTAAAATTTTTGACGCATGGGAAGTTAAACTGATAGTTCTAAAATTTTCGCATCTATCCGCGCCTTTTCTTTTTGGCAAAGCTACTATGATGTTCCGTTTGTAATCTTCTGGAATCTCGCCTGTCAGGTATATGCGACTAACTAGTTTAAATAAACGATCTATTACCTCTTGACCTGCGCACTTTAAGATTTCTGCCTGCAAGCCATCTATACCTGGTGCTTTATTATTCCTTAAACTTTTTAGTGCTATCTCAAACTCTTCTCTCATTATAGGACTCCCTAGGTTATCCCCCTCTACACTGTTTTCGCTTTCTAATATATCTTGCACTTCCTGTCCCGCATATAAGTTTCCTAAATATTCTTTCCACATATCTGCCTTCTCCCCACTTCCGATTAGGATATTTCCTGCCTCATTTCTAATGTTTTTGGTACTAGATCCAATTTCTCTAAAATTTCTCCTAATTATTTTATATGCTTCATCAGTCTTTCCTACTTCGAATTTATCTTCCACTTCTTTGCATTTATTATCGATCCATTGCTCTTTCGCTTTCCTACATTCCCGAATAATTTCCCACTTGATCGCCTTATATCTTTGTTTCCCTGTTTCATCTAACCTATTTTTATATTTTCGCCTTTCCTCTATTAGACTCACAATATGTTTTGTTATCCAGGGTTTCCTACTTTCATTCTGTTTATGACCCAAAATATCCCTAGCTGAGGAAACTAAACTATTTTTAATGCAATTCCATTCTGCCTCTATGTCCCTAACAATATTTCCACCCGTGCCCTTTAGTGCTTCGTTTGTCTTTTTCTCGAACTTATTGCGCATATCATCATCTTTTAGTTTCTCTGGGTCAAGATACCTTCTTCCGCTTCTTTTTTTCAAAATCTTAAATTTAAGATTGGCTTTCATAACGACTATGTTGTGATCACTATCTATATCTGCTCCTGGATAACTTCTACAATCCCTAACTTGATTTCTAAATCTTTGCCTAACGAGAATGTAATCTATTTGATATCTCCCTAAGTCTCCTGGCATCTTCCACGTATAGCATCTCCTAACATGATGGTGAAATAGAGTGTTCGCGACCGTTAAGTTATGTTTATCGCAGAACTCTATCAGTCTAACTCCCCTATCGTTCCTATTGCCTAATCCAAAGGGGCCAACTATTCCGCCCTCTCGCCCTGTGCCTACGACTGCATTGAAATCTCCTGTAATTATTAAATTTTCGTGCCCTCTCACAAAATCTAGCACATATTCAATATCACTATAAACTGCCTCTACGGCCTCATCACTGTAGTTAGAAGTGGGCATATATACCTGTATTATTACTGTTTTTACAGGTTTCGAATCTAACCTAACCATAACTACCCTGTCACTTTGCTGTAAGCAATTTTCTACACTCTGTCCTACTTTTTTCCGCATAACAATTCCTACTCCCGAATTTCCTCCTACAGATCCTGTGTGTATTACTCTAAAATCTCCGCTCCAGAAGTCTCCAGCTTCTGGCCATCGCACTTCACTGATACCTACTACGTCTAATGCTAACCTATCCATCTCAATTTTCAAATTCTCTAACTTCCCTACTTGTTTCATGCTTCTAACATTCCACGCTCCGACTCGTGAGATGTTACACTTATCATTTCTGATGACTCCCCCCGAAGCAGTCCCCGCCCGGAGATCCGAATGTGGGACTATTTTACCTCCGGAATATTTTACTCCAGAAGGTGCCATCATCATAAATTAAAGTACGCTGTACTAGGGATAAAATAATGTGGTGGTTTCCCGTTGCCTTCCACATCGCAGTAGTGTGTATCACAGTGCCATACCAACCCTCACGATCTCTGCCACTATGATTACTGAAAGAGCTGCTGCCCCCTTCCAGGGACTTGATTTAGTCTGGCTTCTCAAATAAAAACCCCTCCAATATGGTTAAACCTATGGTTCGGCTCTTTATATCATTGAAGCGCGCAAGCCATCCCACCCGTCCCAGTATTACTAGAACTGCGTCAAGGTACAAGTCCTTTGGGATAGATACGACCAAAAATTACTATAAAATTTGTCCGTGATTTTTAGAAAGTACTTAAATTCGACAGTTCGTATATAAATTTCTAGGTAATTAGCTGCTTAATTCTAATGTAATAGAGCAATTCATTCGGTGAATTAGTCTTTGAAAACGTGCGATCATATTATTTATTTTAAAGTATGCTTATCCCAATGTAATTTGATATGAAAAGTGTAATTACTTTCGTAAAGACATGCCAGTACTCGTATGTATTTATATTCCTATTATCAATTGCATATAGTGAACTGGCACATAATTTTATCTTTCTACATGGCTTTCTCTGGCTGTCAACATATTTAATTGTTTCATAACTAGTGGAAATGCCTAGTCCAAAAGCATGAGATTTTCGGCTCAGAATTTGAAGGATTTTGATGTTTGGTCCAGTATCAATGTTGATGCTAAACACCGTGAACCAAATGAACTTAACACAAATCGAAAAGAAACAGGTAAAAGCTTAACATTCATTACATAATTAAAGTGTTAACAGTAAAATGCATATTACATTTCCTGTTAAATCCCAGGAATGTAGTATGTGCCTGTCATTAAATTTAAATGATTTACCATTACGTTAGACATTCTCCGCAACTGCAAAAACAGAAAATGAGCAATCGTAGATCTGGTTACGCCGATACAATTTTTAAAATACGGGCAAAGTTGTTTTTGTGAAGCAGAAGTTTAAATGAACTTTAATAAGGAGGAATTATGCGTAACTGGCATGAAAACAGTTCGCCCGGTTTTTCTGTCGACATGTATATACACTGCGCTTCGAAATTCCGAAGATCTTGGTTTAAAATATGAATATTTTAAAAAAGAAACACCGTGTGAAATCTGTGAACTTTATTCATTTGTAAACACGATAATTAACAATAATTTCACAGTTAAATTCTTAATTGAAATACATAATAGAATGGGCCAATTAAGAATGTTAAAGTGTGGGAGAAAAGTATTTAACTGTGGTTAAATACCTTCTCCGATTCGGCACTAAAAAAAATTAAAATCTAACGTTGAGATGACCAATATTGATTTCAACGAATATGTTATTTGTGATTTCAACACAAAACGCGTATATCCGTGTACAGTTTGACATTGAAAACTACATTTAGAAAGAAAAATAAGTAATTTATGCAGGCTATTCGTGATCGCATCGTCAAGAAATTTATCTTTGAACGTCAGAAAAAAATCCTCATTTGCATATCGGTTAGTTTTTAAAATACCCTTTTTTTGTGTTTCTTTTATGATGGAAGACTTGCTTTGCAAATCGATAATTATTAAGAACTACTAACCATTATTTAAGATAATCATGAACTTTAATCTAATATATTAAGAATTCCGCGACTTGCAATAATGGGTTGCAAACAATGAACAAAAGTATGCTAAAAATTGTATCCTTTCTGCTAATTTAAGTAGGTAATAAAAATGTCTTAGATCTGTTCCACACCAAATGTTCAGGCCTTAATTAGGATTTGAACCTATGTCTTTGGTAACCGTATTTTGTATTTTTTATTATAGGCCAACTATTTTTGTATAAATGTAAAAAACAAAAAGGTTCGTTGTTATATAAAATAATTTAATAATATGTCATAATTTTTGTACAAAATTTTTCCATGTAATAAATATCGCAAGATACATCCAATAAAAGTTTTCCATTCAAGAGAATTTACAGTCCACAATTACTAACCGGAGATCTGCTTATTGGGGAACGAATAGTTCGCGCCTGAAGATAACAGATTCCACATTTTGGTCCATACCAGCACGGATATTCATTGGAACCCGCCGAATTCGTAGACTACAGAGTTGAGCCGTAGCAGCGTTGCTTCTTTTCATACAATAAGGTAACCGCTGTGGGTTTCACCAACCATTGCGCGAATAAGTGAGTTACTTCTTTTAATTTTTATTGGTTATTTTCCTATTTATTGCATGTTTTTCACTGTAAGCAAATTACAGACGTAGTATTTTCAATTTATATGTCTAGTTCAAATACATAATTTAGTGCATTTTCTGTTTTCCACGATTTAAGACGCTAGCTAATTTCGTAATTTCTTATTATATTTTGCGCATTTGTGTCTTGGATGTACATGTAGCTACAAAGGTTTGTTACGTCTGTTCTAGTGATTTTTTTCTCATTTGCTTATATCTATTTATAATACTTCCGGGAAAGCATTGTTGATATTTTATTTTTTCATCGAAATGGATGCTCTGAAATCAAAAAGGTCTATAATCAAAGGGAAACTGACCCGATTTGGAAACTTCATTGCAAAATTACAAAATTCTCATGAAGATCCCGAGCATAATATTAGTCCGGTTCAATATATGCAACTGCAAACATACTTAGAATCTGCAATTTCTTATTTATCCGATTTCGAAGATGTTCATGCAGAAATAATCAATGTTAGCACAAGCATAGACAATGAGAATGAACAATTCGAACGATTTGAAATCGAATATTTTCAAGCAATATCACAAGCTAAACTTTTAATTCGCGCACTTGATTGTGCTACCAATGTTTCTCATGCCGCTTTAAATTCACCGATTCATCATTCTATCGTGAATTCCCCTCATTCAAATTTTATAAAATTGCCCACCATAAATTTGCCTAAATTTAACGGTGATATGGAAAATTGGCTGGAGTTTAGAGAGATATTCAGAGATTTAATTCATGAAAACTCTGAAATCAGCGATATCCAAAAGTTGCATTATTTGAAAGCTAGTCTCTCTGGTGAAGCATCTGGGATCATCAAATCTCTAGAGTTTGCATCACGTAACTATCATATTTCTTGGAACTCTATATGTGAGCGATACAACAATCCTCGTATGTTCGTTCACAACCACCTAAAGGCAATACTTACTTTTAATCATGTATCCAAAGAATCAGCTTCCAAATTAAGAAAAATGAATGATACACTTTTTAAGCATGTTACAGCGCTCAAGTCGCTATCCACTGAAGGTAAACTTCTTGATGCATTCTTGATCCATGTTACTTCCAACAAACTCGATCCTACCACCTCCCGCGAATGGGAATCTTTCAAAAATAATTTAGGGTCGCGGTTGCCTACTCTGGATCAATTTAAAGATTTTCTTAAAAATACTGCTAATCTCTTAGAGTCTTGCGAGCACAGGTCAAACAAAACATTCGTAGATAATCCCAAGACTCATTCAAAATCGTTCGTGTCTAGTAATCCTATTTGTATACTCTGCAAACAATCCCATTTTCTCTCCAAATGTGATGATTTCCACAAACTAACTCCTCAAGCGAGATTAGTTAAGGCGAAGGAATTAAAGGTTTGTCTTAATTGTTTGTCTAAAGGCCATTTTTTGCCTCAATGCAATTCAAAGTTTAATTGCTAAAGTTGCAAGTCTAAACATCACACTCTTTTGCACTTTAACACCGCACCAGCTTCGTCTCAGGAGCCAACGGGTTCCTCCTCTATGGGTGCTCCTATATTACCTATTCCATCCATTTCTGCATTCTCGTCAAATGCCTCTCAGGTTCTATTACCCACTGTATCTGCGCAGATCCTTGATTCTGCCGGTAATTCCCATCCAGTTAGAATACTACTCGACTCCGGTTCTCAATCTAACTTCATACGTTCTCATCTATGTAGAAGATTGAACTTACCTGTTCAATCAGCCAATGTCTCCATATCTGGATTAACTAGGGTCACATCCCATGTTCACTCAAAGTGTGAAGTCGAGGTACATGCTCATCATTCCCCTTTCAAAACTCGCCTGTCGTGCTTAGTGTTAGATGAAATCGCAGGTACCATCCCTGGTGTTCATATAGATAGGCAGCATTTCAAGATTCCTGATAACATTCGGTTATCAGATTCCTCTTTTAATCAACCAGGTGATATTGACCTTTTAATAGGTGCTCCAGTTTTCTTTCATATACTTTGTATTGGACAAATTCGATTAGGTCCAAATCTTCCAATTTTACAAAAAACCCGCTTCGGTTGGGTAGTGTCAGGCCCCATGGGTTTCAATTTAGATTCAAAGATTTACTGTAACTTTAGTCGTATCAATGAAGTTCCCGATCAACTTTCCAGATTTTGGGAAATTGAACATTATCCTACAGAAAGAGTTTTCTCGGTGGAAGAAAACGTCTGTGAGGCTCATTTCGTTAAACATACCCGCAGAGATTCGGATGGTAGATTCATTGTCTCCATACCATTCAAATCTCCTGTGGAATTGCTAGGTGATTCATACTCAATCGCCCAGAAAAGATTCCTTTCTCTCGAAAAAAGGCTTCAATCAAATCCCGATTTACAAAAAAGGTATTTATGCTTCATGCAGGAGTATGAGGATTTAGGTCATATGACCGTTTCTTCTTTTCATTCTGCACCTTCATATTTTCTACCTCATCATGGGGTCCTAAATGAAAAAAGCCTTAATCCATTTTTGGATGCCGATGGCATCATTAGAGTTGGTGGCAGACTCCATCACTCCCAGTTTTCTTATAGCAAAAAGCACCCTATAATACTTTCTGGTAAGCATCCCTTATCCCAGATAATTGTTTTCTCTGAACACTTAAAATTATTCCATGCGGGGCCTCAGCTTATGCTATGTTCCCTGAGGGACAGATACTGGATAACATCTGGGAGAAATCTAGCTAGAAAAGTATTTCATGCATGTGTTAGATGTTTTCGTTTTTCTCCAAAATTGACACATCCAATTATGGGCAACTTACCTTTGTCCCGTGTCGTTCCATCTCCGCCATTCCATATCACTGGTATCGATTATGGCGGACCATTTATGATAAAGGACCGCAAAGGTCGAGGTTATAAAATTTTTAAATCCTATCTTTGTTTATTCGTGTGTTTTTCCACAAAATCCGTGCACCTGGAATTGGTGACTGATTTATCTACGGAAACATTTCTCCTCGCGTTTCGTCGTTTTGTTGCTCGTCGCGGCAAGTCATTACAAGTTTATTCGGACAACGGAACAAACTTTGTAGGTGCGAATTCTGAATTGGGTGAATTAGGTAACTTTTTGAAGAAAGAAAGTTCATCTATTTCAGGTATAATTGCTAATGACGCAATTAGCTGGCATTTCATTCCCGCGCATAGTCCGCACTTTGGTGGTCTTTGGGAGGCCGGAATCAAATCCTCCAAGCATCATTTAAAACGTGTTATAGGTAACTCTATTTTAAATTATGAAGAGTTCTGTACATTGCTTGCTCAAGTGGAAGCAACGTTAAATTCACGTCCCATTTCACCTTTATCATCTGATCCAAATGATCTTGAACCCTTGACTCCCGCTCACTTTTTGGTTGGGAGACCGCTAACAGCGTTACCTGATCCGGACGTCACACATATACCTGAATCACGTTTGTCTACATTTCAACGTCTACAGCAGTTTCATCAAACTCTATGGAAGAGATGGAGTTTGGAATATATTTCCGAATTGCAGCAGCGCACCAAGTGGCGCTCTCATCATTCCGATTTGAAAGCAGACATGCTTGTTCTGCTCAAAGATGACAACCAGGCTCCTCTTCAGTGGAAGCTAGGCCGAGTTGTCTCTCTGCATCCCGGAAGCGACGGAATCGTTCGAGTTGCATCTGTTCGCACTCGCAATGGAGTTGTTCGTCGTTCTTTTTCGAAACTGTGCCCATTGCCTGTGGACATTAGTGCGACAATGCGGTGAATTTATTTATTTGGTTTATGTTGAAAACTTTGTTCTTAATTTTTTAGTTCCTGGTTCTAATTTGAAAGTTTGTCCTTTCAAGGCCGGGGGCATGTTCAGGCCTTAATTAGGATTTGAACCTGTGTCTTTGGTAACCGTATTTTGTATTTTTTATTATAGGCCAACTATTTTTGTATAAATGTAAAAAACAAAAAGCTTCGTTGTTATATAAAATAATTTAATAATATGTCATAATTTTTGTACAAAATTTTTCCATGTAATAAATATCGCAAGATACATCCAATAAAAGTTTTCCATTCAAGAGAATTTACAGTCCACAATTACTAACCGGAGATCTGCTTATTGGGGAACGAATGCGCCTGAAGATAACAGATTCCACACCAAATATAAAATATAAAATTACAATTAGAACAATAAATTCTAGAATAAATCGACGCAGGTATATGTATAATGAAAAGAAGCTGAATATTTTATAACACCCTGTGTAGTAAATTAAGTTTTCTAGTACAAGCATTGATTCAGTGAACTATTATCTAGAGATTCCCAAAAAAATCTGTTCGATACATGTTTCTGTTTCGGACATATGCTGAATTTCAAAAACTTCGAAATTTTCGAGCATGGTTTTCCTTGAAATAATGTATATTTGCCTTTGCATTTCGTGCGGACACTCTGTATAACCTTAGTGCAGACGAGTATTAATTGCTAATCTAACAACTTTTTCCACTAGCGTGCACTTGTGTTTATGCACAAGCATGTTTACATCTGCTACAAAAGCAAATCGTGGAAATGTTATTACTATAAAATCATCTCGTAATTCAAACCATACAATAATAATGCTCTTGTGTAATCCACAATACCTACTCCTATTACCTCCAGATTTTAAAATTAGCAATTGCGTTGTTCTGCTCAATATTCTATGAACCAATGAAAGTTAAAAACTTATTTTACATTAAAAATTTGTTAAAGAAATGTAATCTTGAGTATGCTATAGGTGTCTTATCGTGTTTTAAGGTGACTCATTCATAGAAATACAATTTAATGCACAAAAAGCAAATTTGATAAGAATTTATGTTAAAAATTTTACAACCGACAAGAATTTGTTAAAAAATGTAAGAAAATTTATGGTGTGTACAAAATTTGTTTAAAATGAATTGTATTTGTTGTTAATTCACTTTATAGAAATCCAAGAAAGTTCAAAATGTATACTTTCCCACGTATTTACCTACATTCGTAGTGTTAAACATTAAATAAAACCTATCGTACATGTCCTGCATATTATTGCATTTGCAATACCTAGTTGCACTTAATTTTGAAGTCGAGAAACTTAAACTAGATCTGTCTGGACTCCAACTCGACTGGTTATCAAGTTAAAATAATTTCCTTTCTGAATATTTTCCTGTTCATGCATGAAAATGAAAGTGCGCCCATTTAAAGAAATACCTAGCGCTATTATAAATGCTGTAAACATGTCAAATGCATAATAGATTTACTTTTACAATCCTAGCAGCCTGAGAGAATTCAACATTTAACAATAACCGATAAATTTTTACAAGCGAGTACCTACACAATAAATTCGGCGGAAGAACGAAGAATGGTGAGGTGCGAAATCAAAATGGCCATGGCAGAACAACAGGAAAAGTGGCATTTTTATGAATATGACCCACACCTGAATAATGGAAGTTATATTTTTTTCTTTGAATTCACAGCACGTCCATGAGTAAATCACAAAATAGGATACAGCTGATTACCGCTGGACAACTGTCACTTTCCATGATTCATTTGCTTGTATTTTCAAATAGTAGGTATATTATACACGAGTTTATAATAATAGCATCATTATAACGAGTTTTATACTATACTTTGTCCACGACTATCAAAACAGATTCCCAAAAAGAATTTACCTTCATTTCCCTTCTCCAGTGTAAGAAAGATTCATACATACGCTCTCAGGTATAATTTTCTTGGTTTTTTGGGCAATGAATCTAATTAGGCATGTTCTGCAGCTTCTTTTATTGCTGGTGCTGTTAAAGAAACCTCGTTTTCACTCTCACTACTCATTATATCTTCTTTTTTAGAATATGCACTTCAAATTAAAAGCAAACCATGCTGATTTGACGTTTCAATTTGAACTGACACATCGCGATCGCGGCCTACTAAATAAATGTAAAAAAGGGTCAAAGCGACGTTCCTATTGGTGTAGTGAATAATATTCATTAATCACTGCAGTGAATAATGTATCTAATTTTGATTGAAGAAACACAAGTATAAAGAGTATGTTGTAAGATAGTCGTGGACAAAATTATTTATTATCTATGATAAAACTAAAGTAGGTAAATAAAGTTTTTATTCCGCAAAAGCTTGACACATTTCTGTAAAATTAAGTGACTTACCCTGATGAAGGTTTTCTTGGGCAGACCATCGATATCCTCAATGAACTTATCCGTGCTCTCATCACTATCGCACATCCTTAGCACATTACACAACACTTTTGTAATATTCAGCTTCGATTAACACCAAATCACGTCTTACTTTCCCTTTCAAGTTTCTTCTGGGACCGTCCCAAATTCCCAAATTAAATAATCACCCGAACGTATCGCCTAACTCGAAGAAATTAATGACTAACTATATTAAAATGAAGTGTTTTTTTGTGACCAGATAACCGCGCAAATTACTCGAACTACCTGAATATTCGAGAGCGCGGAAACACGACGCGAATTGATAGCGGACAAACGAACAATACCCGCGTGTACGCCCCCACCCTGGGACGGACCTACCTGTCTTTTGTTGTTGTGTACGCGGGGGACTCAACACAAGGTGACTGGGCACTACGTATTCAGGAATATTATCGTCGCTTTTCAGTGTCCTGGTGATGCATAGACGCATTTTTGTTGTTTTTTCTTGTGCCAGACTGAAACACTTGAGATAACGACAGTCACAGTGCCTTAAGTGCCTGAGATTTCTTCCCTAAATCTCTGTTTAATGTCTTTTTATAAAATATAAGAGAACATGCAATCTTGAAACTCTCACAGTTCATCAAAGCTCTACAGAAAATATTCCTGGTTTTGTTATTTAGTGTTTTTTGAAAATCCCAAAACACGTCAATTTTAAGTTTCAAAAAGACGAAAATTTATTTTCTTTCGACAAAACATTTTGCGTTATGACACCATCATATTTTTTTAAATTACAACTCCAACTATTTACTCCCAAAACTAACCCTTTCCAAAATTAAACAATAATTTAATCATTTCTAGATGAGGGAACTGATGATTGTTTTCAAAGAAATGATTAGCAAAACTAGAATGATCATTTTTCAAACGAAATGATCTTAAATGTTCATTGAACCTAATACGTATAGATCTGCCAGTTTGTCCAATATATACAGGGTGGCCCGAAATTAGCGTGCAATATTTTACCAGCGTGTTCATCATCATCATCATAAGGTTCTCAGTCCGAAGACTGGTTGGACGCGTACCTCCATTCTTTTCTATCCTGAGCTAACCTACGCATTTCCCTAAAAGTAGAACATCCTACATCCCTAACTATTTGAGAGCAGTAGTCTAATCTAGGCCTACCCCTACCTCTTTTTATTCCTATCTCTGACTCTAGTATGTCACGAACTATTCCTTCGTGTCTTAGAAGGTGTCCTACCATCCTATCTCTCCTACTCTTTATTGTTTTCCATACCTTTCGCTTTTCCCCAACTCTTTCTAATACTTCCCTATTGCTAACCTTATCTATCCACGGTATCTTCATCATGCGTCTGTAGCACCACATTTCAAACGCTTCTACTCTTTTTCTATCCGCTTCTCCTATTGTCCAAGTTTCGCACCCGTATAATGCCGTACTCCATACATACGACGTTAAGAGTCTCTTCCTAGTCTCTATATTAACCGTTCTCGAGCATAACAGTTGTTTCTTTTTCTTAAACGCAACTCGGCCCTGCGCCATTCTTTGTTTTATATCTTTAGTGCTCCTACCGTCTTGAGTTATTTTACTTCCTAAGTAGCAGAAATCCGCGACCTCCTCTATCTTCTCATTTCCAATTTGTATTTCCATTTTAGTTCTATTTTCACATCCCCTACATACCAAAATTTTAGTTTTCTTTTGATTGATTTTCATGCCGAAGCCCTGTGTCAAAACTGCTTCCATTTCATTCAAAGCCGCTCCTAATTCTTCTTTGCTAGATGCTAACACTGCTATATCATCCGCAAATCTGAGCATGTTAATAGTTTGGCCCTGTACATTGATCCCTGAGGCTGTTCTTTCCTTAACAATATTAATCGCATCTTCGATATATAAGTTGAAAACTAGAGGTGACAATGCACATCCCTGTCTCACTCCCTTCCGGATCTCTACTTCCCTTTGTTCCTGCTCACATTCTATAACTGCCTTTTGCTCTTTGTAGAGATTATGTATTATTCTTCTGTCCCTGTATTTCATCCCTACCTTTCTCAGCACTTCGAACATCTTCCCCCATTTTACGTTGTCGAAGGCTTTTTCTAAATCTACAAATCCTATATAGACGCTCTTTCTCTTTTCTATCGTTTTTTCTATAATTATATACTCGTAAAGCTAGAATGGCCTCGCGCGTTCCTCTATTTCGTCTAAATCCGAACTGATCTTCTCCTAATATTTCTTCCGCCTTTTTCTCCATCCTTCTTTGCACAATTCTAGTTAAAATTTTTGACGCATGGGAAGTTAAACTGATAGTTCTAAAATTTTCGCATCTATCCGCGCCTTTTCTTTTTGGCAAAGCTACTATGATGTTCCGTTTGTAATCTTCTGGAATCTCGCCTGTCAGGTATATGCGACTAACTAGTTTAAATAAACGATCTATTACCTCTTGACCTGCACACTTTAAGATTTCTGCCTGCAAGCCATCTATACCTGGTGCTTTATTATTCCTTAAACTTTTTAGTGCTATCTCAAACTCTTCTCTCATTATAGGACTCCCTAGGTTATCCCCCTCTACACTGCTTTCGCTTTCTAATATATCTTGCACTTCCTGTCCCGCATATAAGTTTCCTAAATATTCTTTCCACCTATCTGCCTTCTCCCCACTTCCGATTAGGATATCTCCTGCCTCATTTCTAATGTTTTTGGTACTAGATCCAATTTCTCTAAAATTTCTCCTAATTATTTTATATGCTTCATCAGTCTTTCCTACTTCGAATTTATCTTCCACTTCTTTGCATTTATTATCGATCCATTGCTCTTTCGCTTTCCTACATTCCCGAATAATTTCCCACTTGATCGCCTTATATCTTTGTTTCCCTGTTTCATCTAACCTATTTTTATATGTTCGCCTTTCCTCTATTAGACTCACAATATGTTTTGTTATCCAGGGTTTCCTACTTTCATTCTGTTTATGACCCAAAATATCCCTAGCTGAGGAAACTAAACTATTTTTAATGCAATTCCATTCTGCCTCTATGTCCCTAACAATATTTCCACCCGTGCCCTTTAGTGCTTCGTTTGTCTTTTTCTCGAACTTATTGCGCATATCATCATCTTTTAGTTTCTCTGGGTCAAGATACCTTCTTCCGCTTCTTTTTTTCAAAATCTTAAATTTAAGATTGGCTTTCATAACGACTATGTTGTGATCACTATCTATATCTGCTCCTGGATAACTTCTACAATCCCTAACTTGATTTCTAAATCTTTGCCTAACGAGAATGTAATCTATTTGATATCTCCCTAAGTCTCCTGGCATCTTCCACGTATAGCATCTCCTAACATGATGGTGAAATAGAGTGTTCGCGACCGTTAAGTTATGTTTATCGCAGAACTCTATCAGTCTAACTCCCCTATCGTTCCTATTGCCTAATCCAAAGGGGCCAACTATTCCGCCCTCTCGTACTGTGCCTACGACTGCATTGAAATCTCCTGTAATTATTAAATTTTCGTGCCCTCTCACAAAATCTAGCACATATTCAATATCACTATAAACTGCCTCTACGGCCTCATCACTGTAGTTAGAAGTGGGCATATATACCTGTATTATTACTGTTTTTACAGGTTTCGAATCTAACCTAACCATAACTACCCTGTCACTTTGCTGTAAGAAATTTTCTACACTCTGTCCTACTTTTTTCCGCATAACAATTCCTACTCCCGAATTTCCTCCTACAGATCCTGTGTGTATTACTCTAAAATCTCCGCTCCAGAAGTCTCCAGCTTCTGGCCATCGCACTTCACTGATACCTACTACGTCTAATGCTAACCTATCCATCTCAATTTTCAAATTCTCTAACTTCCCTACTTGTTTCATGCTTCTAACATTCCACGCTCCGACTCGTGAGATGTTACACTTATCATTTCTGATGACTCCCCCCGAAGCAGTCCCCGCCCGGAGATCCGAATGTGGGACTATTTTACCTCCGGAATATTTTACTCCAGAAAGTGCCATCATCATAAATTCGAAGTACGCTGTACCAGGGATATAATAATGTGGTGGTTTCCCGTTGCCTTCCACATCGCAGTAGTGTGTATCACAGTGCCATACCAACCCTCACGATCTCTGCCACTATGATTACTGAAAGAGCTGCTGCCCCCTTCCAGGGACTTGATTTAGTCTGGCTTCTCAAATAAAAACCCCTCCAATATGGTTAAACCTATGGTTCGGCTCTTTATATCATTGAAGCGCGCAAGCCATCCCACCCGTCCCAGTATTACTAGAACTGCGTCAAGGTACGCGAAAGATAAAACGGAACCGATTCATAAAGCGGGAATTTACGAAATATCATGCAGAAATTGCGAGAAAAAATATATCGGGCAGTCAACTCGGTCTATTTTAACCCGCTTCAAGGAGCATCAAGCCCATTACAAATACGGCCGTCCTGATAAGTCCACCATGGCGTCACACGCGTTGGAAACGGGCCATAAATTCAATGTCAATAATTTCAAACACTTAGGGAACATGTTTGTAACATCCAAAGAAACCAGGAGACATGGGACACCCTGCATAGTAGAAAATAATTTTATAATGTGAGAAATTTGATTGGATGCATCTTTCATTTGAATCATTTTTCGATATCTACAACTCCTGTCGAGTTATCCAAAAGTACTTTCGTGTTCCAATTTAATAAAACTGAATTTACAAAAACACTTTTCTACTTTCTTTCAATACACTTTTTTATTTTCACACATCAACAACATACTTTACATAGAATTATAAGATTTTTTATACATCTCACTAGGTACATAACAACTATAGATATGTAAGATGGACGTGATATGCGTCTTTCATGCATGTATTTAGAATTGTACAGAAATTGGTGCATATTCTATAACTATTTATTTTTAAGTACTTTCTATCTGGACATGGAAGTACTTTCCACAAAACAAAACCTGTGACGGTAGGTTCTTCTCCTGGCTATTATTCTTTTGTAGAATGTACTTGTTCCAGCTTTATTTCTACCAATATCACTTAAAAAATTATCTCCTCGTTCCTTCTCCTGGATTGCAAGTTGGGATAGCATTTGACCATTTTCCGTTCCTCAAACATTTCAACATTTCAGCGCCTTGGAGTTCCAGACCATCGTCACATGTAAAAGTTATATTTTCCCCTATTTTATAATAGAATTTGACGGAGGACATTCTACCGTTTATTGTTGTGCCAGGATAAGAACACGCTTGCAAACCTAATGATCAGAAAGTAACATACGTCGAGTACTCAATGACCTACTTACATTTTGGAAGAGGACCAGACCATTTCGCGTTCTCTTGACAAGCGATTATCGGTTGGCCATCCATCATGAAATCAGCGTTGCAATTGAACTGTATGGCATCTCCAGCCTTGAATGGTCCAGTTCCCTGCATGTATCCGTTCTCTGGAGCTCCGGGATTTTCACAATGAACTTCTAAGTGAACGACCAAACATCAGCTTGTTTCACTCACAATTTCGTTTTTTGAAAGTTCGTTAACAAAATCCTGACGCTTCTTTTTTGTGTCATTGACTTACCAATGCATGTTGGAAAGGGACTTTTCCAATCTCCACTTCTCAAACAAACCGTATGTGAAGATCCTTTAATTTCGAAACCTGCTTTGCAAGTGAAGACCGCTTGCCCTCCAACTTTGCGCGAGACTATGGTCACTTTTAAATTTGGCGCGAGAACTCCGCCTACGTCACCGCACTCCACACCTGTCGTCAAAAATGAATACGTTCACGAATTGACGAAAATGAATGCGAAGGAAAATGGATGAATGATTCATTGCGGATGAACGTATTCATTTTGATGTTGTGGATAGAAAAGTGCAAAGAAGCCATGCATTAATTCAAACAATTAGTGCAAAAGAAACATTTTATTTGACAAAAAATGATAACAAAAGCGTGAACACTCACTTTCACAAACAGGAAATGGCGAACTCCAATTCCCTGAAGGCAAGCAAACAATTTCAGAAGTACCAATCAAGTTATTGCCGTTGGTGCAAGAAAACTTTAGACGAGTGTTCATTTTCGTGTTCTGTGTATTTACGGTTAAACCTCTTCGTCTCGGCACCGCGGGACAATGAACAGCTAAAAGTGAAATCACAAAATATTTCATTTTAGTAGATGCTTTTTGGGGAATCTAGCACAAATTTCCGCCACCGGTTGCGCTAGATCCCCCAAAAACATTCTACCTAAATTCTGTACCTTTAACGATTATTTCTACACCGTGAGTATGTCTAGCAGGTGTGACGCAAGTAAAAGTGCCAGAATCGTCTTTAGCTGCGTGATGTATCGTCAATCTATACTCCAATTGAGGATCTCTTCCTGGATCTTCTGTCCAACCTTCTGGATACTTTCTACAAAGTACGTTTCTAATTATTTAACATTATTTTGTATTAACATCACCTGTAGTCGTGACTCGCTTGCCATTTAGGATTTCCAAACCTGCGTATCCACAAGCACTCCATATGCAATATCGTCCCTGGATAAACAATCAATTTGCCATCGTTTGATTGAGCAATAGGTCCTTGTTGGTGTCTAAACAATATTGTAGGAGGTTTTTCCATTGAGTAATCGTTTTCTTGGTTCAAGCCAAAGCAAGAAGGTTTTGGTCCATCCCATTCTCCTCCCAGACAACGTCGTTTGTTTGGGCCAATCATCGCGTATTTTCCTATGTCAACGCAACGGCTGACCAATAGAGTGCCAGCGGGAAAGTCCGCTACATCATCCTGAATCGGCTGATCATTGTAAAAGGAAATCACGTTGGGTTCTTGGTTTCTGAATATGCAAGTGCTGTTGCTGTAGATCATTTGGGCGCTCAACAATTCTTCGGCATCTAAAAACGATAGTTTAGCTGCAACTTGGAATGTTGGTTTTATTTTCTATTACCGCAGTTTAGAGATCTTCCAATCCAATTGCCGTCTTCGCATACTATTTTCCAAGTTATTTTTTCTCCCATTATGCTCTCGATGCACTTAAAGGTAACTTCAGTGCCATCAGGAAAATTGCTTTCTTCGTCCAGCAAAGGCTCCCCGTTTCTGTAGACTAAGGACTTATGATCTCTGGCTGGTGGCCCACAAGATTTCTCTCCATACTCGGATACAACAGCTATATCACCACCAATGATTATATCACTACCACCAACGTATTTAGGTTTTTTCGTCTCGTTTTTCTCAGTGCCAGGAAGAGGTTTACATTCTGGGTTACCAGGGTGCAATTTCCCAAATATACATTCCAACGGTTGAGATGGAATTTTACTGAATTCGTTGTCACACTGGTAGGTGACGCTGGATCCGTTCGCTATGGTCAAACCTGGTCGATATCCAGATAAATACTGACCATTGGGTAGCTGAGGGAGTTGGCAAGGAGCTGGAACGTCAAAAATAAAAGCGATAGAAAGTAATGAAGGTAAGTTATGAACCTGCAATGCATTCTGGGAGGCCAGATGCAGTCCACTCTCCGTGCCAGCAACGAAGATTTCCAGGTCCTTGGACACTATATCCTGCATCGCAACTGAATTCGACAACTTGACCATTTTCTATGTCTGAAGTTTTGTTTAATTTCAATTCAGTTTCTGTTTCGCCCTTTTGGGGCAACTTAAAAACTCCGCGCTCGATGTAGGGTATATGACAAGGCACTACAAACAAAACATATTTTTACTGGACAACGCTTAAAAGTTAAGAAACCAACTATATGACAGTAGCTGGCAAAAGGAAATAAGAAGTTGGGGGCGTGGGATGATCTTCTTTTGGGTACAGTCCAACTGATTTAAGTTGGCAAGCGGTGGAGGAGCGACGCGTTGGCGCCTGCCGCAGCCTCCATCTAACTCAACGCAACAGTGGCGTGTACCATTTTTTACTCTTGTTATTAAATATTAAGTAATAATGCAACATTCGTCTACATTATCACACTTTCTAGTCTTTCTGTTTCACTTTTCTCACTTTTAAAATAACAAAACACTCTGTAAACTATTTCCCGTGTTTGACTACCTACCTTTCCGTTCGCCACTTTACCTTTTCAAAGGCTCACCGGTAACTGAAAATTTCACCTGCGCCACTGTTACTGCAAGACATTTTATGCTAATGCTGGCCAACTTAAGTCTGTTGGACTGTACAATCGGATACTAACTTATTAAACAAGTTGGTTTCATAGGTCTCCATTTGCCTCTGACGCATTTCGCAGTTTTGTTCACAGGAAGGTTCAAGTTGTAACCTTTGCCACACGCCATCTTTACTATAGTTCCTGAACTGTAGGAGGCGTTTGGATCTCGTCCGTGTTTCACAATTTCTATATTGACATAGGGTTCGCTGGATAACGGTTCACAAGGGACTCTGTATTTGTGTTTCTGCTTCTTTTCTTCGAATTCTTCGACGGGAGCGACCTTTTTGTTGTTGCGGCGGAGGTTGAGGCTGGAGCTCCCGCTTTTGTGGCCCAAGCCGACTGTAGTGCGAGAGCTACCCCCTTTTAAACCTCTTTTGTTGCGAAGTAAGTGGAACAACCTCTTTGCGTGTTTTAGTATTAGTAATTTCTTGTAGTTGTTTGATAAATTTGAATTGTCCATTTCTCCTTTCCACTTATCTGGGGCGTATCGTTTGTTGCGCTTTTGGTAGACGATTTTGTAGTTACGAATCAAATTTTCTATGATCGATCGTCTTCTTCTGCTCCAACGCAGACGTGGATGTTGGCCTAAGATGCATCTAAAATTGCAAAATAGATTATGTTATTTTTTTTAAGATTTTGGTAGACTAACTTTGGAAGTTCTTCTGGACTCCATTTGCCTCCAATACAAGTTGCTCCAGGTGGACCTTGATCCAGTACATAGCCTTTATTGCAATCATACATGATTTGTTTGTTATTTGTTACTTTTTTAACGTACGATCTGTAATCGTACAAACCCATGTTGCCTACGAGTAAAATCTTCCCGTTGGAAATCGCTCCAGGGTACGGACAATACACTGAAAATGCTTTAGTTCAAAAAGAAATTGAAGAAATGAAAGATATTCATACCTTCCTGGCACACTGGCACTTCACCAACCCAAATACCAAAAGAACACTCAACAAATTCATTTCCCAATACAGTGAAACCATCTTTACATTTGAATTTGGCTTTCATGCTATGTTCCATTTTTGGTGCAATCACCATACCGTTCTTCGGGGGCTTGGGCAAATGTTTACACCTAGCAGGTTCACATTTAGGGATGTTCGTCCACGTACCATTATTACAAATAACAGGAGAAAAACTATTGAGGAACTCATACTGTTCAATGCATTCTACGATTAGTTCTTCGCCGTGGTGAACTACTGTTGATGGTGCCGCTGTTTCATTAGCTGTTACCCGCACAACTCTTCCTTGGGACACTTGAGGAACCACACACGGAGCTGCAACAAAACAAATAGAGATTCCACCCAGTTTGTGTATGGGAAAATCAGATTAGATTTTAATAAAGTAAATTTTACCTCACCTAAACATTTGGGTAGTGGATAACGCCATTTTCCAGTATTCAAACAAACACTAGAAGTGTTGCCCTCTAATTTCATCCCTTCGCGACAACGGAAAATGATCGAAGCACCCAAACCAGTTCCGCCTTCGATATTTTCTAACCAACCGTTCCATAATCGTCCGGGGTGGCCACAGTTAATTTCTACGCATGCGAGCAGAACATAAGAAAGAGAAATAAAATGGTGGGACAGTACACACAACACGAAGAAGCCAACTAGACAACTAGTACACTAGATAGTGAGTACGCGTAAACGCAGTGGCGTAAATACCATATGGCAGCCTACTACTGGGGATGCTGACGTTGTCAGCGAAACACGTGTCGAGTTTAATTACTGTGTCATTGTCTTTTGGCGTGTGGAGTGAATTCATAGTGAATTTACGTCAAAGTACACTGTGTGTAGGTTTAAGGTTTAACTCTCTTTAGAGTCATACTGTGCTAGAAACTTCTTATTACAGTCTGTCAATCTCGATGATTTAGACTTGTCAGAATCGTTTTGAGATGCTACAGTTACACGCCACCGATTATTCACAATAAAAATTGCCGTTATTATTATTGATTCTACACCAAGACACAGGTAGGCACAAATTGGGAATAGGTAGCCGATTTACCTTTGCAAACAGGCTGCGCCCCGCTCCACTTCTTATCAGCCCCACATTGCCTGGTGTTATCTCCGACGAGAGTGTACCCATAGTTACATTCGTAACTGACGATCGAGTTGTAACTACAGGATGTGTAGATCGCCTTCCCGTGGCGTGGATTCTCGGGCGGCGGACACTGGACGGCTGTAACAACATCGCACGAACACCACCAACAAAATGGGTCTCGAATTTAACACAAAATCAATCAACTCGATCTAATGCGGCTCATTATAAATACGGCCGTACAGATAAGTGTAGAATACGGCCCATAGAAGGCACGTTAGTAGTTATGGAGGCGGTTAGGCCAACCACAGCAAGACGAACAAAAAGTAATTTCTATGCAATATTGAATGTGCTATGAAAATGTTAAGTAAATGAACTGGAACAAGCTTCAAAACGGATACGTGGTAATAGACCATCGCATTCTGGGTTATGTAAAATATATTCCAGGCCATTTCCCGATAGCCATCTCCGTTACGATGAAAAATGATTTCCTTTCATAACTTCCCGAGCAGCTTTTCAATTTTCTTTAATGCGTTTTAGATAGATTCTTCGCAGTCGCATATTTAATATTTAAAACGGGTGCGCTCGATGCTTTTAGCGTATTGGATTGAATGATCATACGAAAAGAGTAAAGTTTGACTTACGAACGCATGTGGGCAATTCTTTTGGGCTCCAAGTCCCGTCCGCTTGACAGAATCTTTCATTGCGTCCTACCAGTTCGTGTCCAGGCGCGCAATGGTAGTTGATATGGCAGCCATAAGTGTAACATTCACCCGCGTGCCAACCGTGGGATATGTCGGCTGGAGGGCCACACGGTCTCGCTGATTGTATAAATATATTGTAAACAATTTAATCATGTAGCTTCAACTTACGTTCGCAAGATATGTCAGGGCCGTACCAGGATGCTTGGCCTTCAATAGCCAAGCATTTGGCTCTCGGAAAACCATTAGTGACGTAGCCAGTGTGACAGTGGTATTCTAAAGTTGAATCTAAGTCGAACGTAGCTTGCTCAGACAGAGCATTATGTCGGGCGTGATCAATATTTGGTGGAGATAAGCAGTATACTGAAAATAACTATATAACCTCAATTAGATCAGCTGATCAGTACTCAACTGTTTTGTTTGCATGCTGGTGGATTTCCCGCCCATTTTCCGTCCGCTTGGCAAGTCCTGCTTTGCAGTCCTACCACATGGTAACCATGTTGGCAAGAATAGGTAGCTCTAGCTCCAAACAGTTTACCATTCGCGGTGACTGACCCAAAATTTATTTGTTCCGGCTCTGGACATTCCCTGTCTTGATAAATAAATGGAAACAAATTTATTGTAACGATGCAAAAGAAAATGCAACAATTATTCGAATAAATGAAGAGTCATTTTCACCGTTCGTTGACAGAAGGTGAAATACTCTTGGGGTTCATTTCCATGCAGAGTTCTTTAGCACAGACATTAAATGCATATACACAAACAAACCTCCATTACCTACACTGAAGGGAATTGTGACAATCGCAAGACGGAATAATTTTCTTCTCCGCCAACTCACAAAAGGTGACGCAACAGTTTCTTACCTGGTTTAATACATGACATGCCGCATGCTCCGTCGCACATGCATTTTTTCTTTTTACTCTTGCAGTCCTCGTCCGAAGAGCATTTCCTCAAACATTGTTGCTTCTACAAAAAAAGTGCACCAGAATAACAACGATTTTGCTCGATTTTGCGAATTATATTCAGCGTTGACAAAATGCTCTGCCAGCTGGAAAACAAATTACCGCGGAGAGCTGGGTTTGAATGGAACTAAAAAAGCTTGACACATGTGAGTTATAAAGCGTGCTTTAAACAAAAGGCGACGCTTATTCAATGTCCTCTGTTTCATACTTCGTTTTATTGAAACATTAATTAAAAATTCAAAAGCTTGAACTGACAGATTTGATTTAAAAAGTTGGTGACCGCGACTTGAATGAATACGAATCTAAAATAGTTGATTTAATTCTTACTAGTTGATTAGCTTGGTCTTCATCCCTTGGACACAGTGTAGAGGGAGAATTCCTAGGGTTTTTATATATTCGACCGTCGTCGTCGACTTCAGCAGACTCTTCTTCTTCCTCTTCAAAATCCTCATCGTCTTCGTCGGGTGTTGGAGTAGTGCTGACGGACCTTCTGGTTTTCAGGCAACTAACTGCAATAAATAAAATTTAACTGTCACGAACAACGTCTGGGATTTTACGCGTAATTCTGTTAGGTACTATAAATAAACCCCTCAAGGCTTGAGAAATATAAAACAGGTTCGCAAAGTTTTGCCTTAAATAATTTAGCGGGGGATGAAAAGTCGGAAAGTTGAACGTTAATGAAACGTAGGAATTGCATTAAGGGTCTTGTGTACTCACTTTGTTGGTTCGTTCTCCACGAAATTAAAATGCTGACTTTGTAAAAGACTGCTTGAAAACAAGACTTCTATCCCACCCCTGAGTTTAAATAAATAGTTACTTAAATAATATTTTAAATTTGGTGAAAATATTAACAATATTGGTGGATACTATTTTTTATAATTTTCATAACGAAATTTTTAGGATAGTTATTTTTTATTAAACAATTTAATACTTTTTCTATTGAGGATTTTCTAAATTATGCGCAGGAAAGTTTAATTGCGACTTGATTTTTTCAGATTAGGAGGTGCCCTCAGAATATATTTATAAAAATGTTGTACCAGCAAAGGTAGACCTCTTGCCTACAAAACTCTGAGGGATCAGCACGCGTCGAGCCGGCTTATTGACGAAATTTCTAACATGACCTTGGCCGTGAAATTTTTTTCACCCTCCTAATCCACGTTGTATTCTCAGTTCGATCCGCGTCAAAGAGAGATGAAGTGATCGAGCTTTGAATTTTGAAATAGGCAGAGTGTTTATTGGGATATCATGCCAGACCTTCGTTATCTTTGAAATGGGTCTAATCAAAACGTAATTTATTATTTAATTGTTAAACTTATACCGCGTATTTGCTAATTTTGGGAACTTTTCATGGTGCCTCAGCGCAAAAATTTAAAATACAAGAGTTATTTACTATGAACTCTTGCTTCTGAAAAAAAAACATATCTACAAAGCCTGGAGATTAAGTTTGAATGGTGGGGGTTATTCAGTACTCTCCACTTTCTGCTACTAATATTAAAATGAACTTTCCGCCCAAGAACTTGCCAGTCCTGTTTAAATTCTCAGTGAAGGACAAAAATTAATATCGGGCAAAAATAATTTATAATTTATAACCACCCTTTTCACAAAATTAAATAGCGGGTGAACGGAACTGTGTTGCGACCCTAAAGTAACTACCTTACACAGTTGAAATTGGAAAATGCAAATCCTTTGGAGTTACTGAGACAGGCGCATAACAAAGTCCCAACCGCGAGTATTTTACGAGCTACATCTTTGTAGTAATGCGGGAAGCTTATCTAAATGTCCAGGAGGCTAAATTTCAGCCAGAATTATCGTTGGGGTAACCTCATATTTAAATGCAGTTGGAGATAAAGGGGTTAACTGCAGTACGAACTTATAAATTGTGTCATACGCAAGCTGCTAAGATTAGCAGGGTTACTTTTTTATTCGATTGGCAAGATGAAGTCCCCTACGATTCTGAGGGAGGCTGGAATAGTATTCTTTTATCTCCTCGCTCTAGAAAGGAGAATGCAATAACAAATAAATTCCTTTCAGTCGTTACAAAGAAAAGCTATTCAATTCCCTACCCACGACGTCGTATCAGCAATTGATTGCTCGCTACAACGAGATTTGAAGGATGCTATTATTTTCTCGTTGATAAATTTGATACTTTTTACTGTGCGATAAAATTTCAAAGAGAGCGTGTCGACCGCATCAGCGTATTAGCATATTTTTTGTGTATAACTTGTCGAAGACATTGAAGATTGTGAAATTAAAGTTTTAGCGACAGTTACCTTCCAACAGAAGTATCACCAACAACAGTATCAAAATCTTATACTTCATTTCACTTTTGAAAATTCTTCACATTACTTTTACAACACACGATGCGATTTTACCAAAGTCGAATATACGTTTACATTTTTACTATATTTTTTCTTACAACACCATTACAAATTCCTAAACCTTCAAGTTCTGTGTTGGCATCAGCATTATGACGAAAACTAGATACGTGCTCGCAAAACGCGAATGGAAAATCGAGAAAAACACTTTCCACCGCACGCTCTTCTTGTAAACTGACGCCGACGCCTGAAGCGTCGCAGCATCCTTATGCTCTCGTAAACGACGCTCTGCGGGTTTTGTCGAACAAATTCGCTCCAGTTCAAGCGCAAATATTACAAGAAGGCTAAAGCGAAAGGGCAAAGCGTAAAGCCAATTTCACACATCACGTCTCAGTGCATAAATCAACTAAAATTTAAGTAGATTATCTTCAGAAATAACGCTGATTAGAGACCCGTATTGATTTCAATAATTTATGCTTTAGTAATTACTGTTAAGCGTCAAAGAAATTAGGTAATTATTCAAACATGGATATTTACTAGCAGAACATACAAATCTATACCGCTTCTTTGTACTGCATTTTTATATAAAATTTGGAGATCCTTTTTTTCAATAATTTATGAATATTGAAGGTAGGGTCCCTGTATTTAGAGAGTACCGCAATCAATAGCTCCACTATGTTTCAGAACTGTGAGTAAACATGGCGGACTGCCGTGTCAGCAGCAAAATGTCATATGTCAGTCAAAGTCCAGCTGAAATGTTGGTTTGTTTGGTGTTTATATTTTATCGTCTTTTGTGAATCAGTGATATATATTTCCACAATCTGGTATGTAGTATTATTCCTCAACGTATTACACTCAAATTTTATTTGTTTATGGATCAAAAATCAGAAGGTGAATTCGCAATTTGTAACACATGTCAAATATAAAATCTGACGTTCCCGCACAATTCAAATTTGGCGCCTGTTATTGTGAGTAAACATGGCGGAGATTGCGGTACTCTCCCAATACAGGGACCCTAATTGAAGGAGTCATTTAGCGCCACCTTTTAGGAATAAACTGTATAAACCTTTAAACGATCGATTGCAGAAATCTGTGTTGCGGTGCCCTCTGTACCATGTTCCTATGTATTAAAACATTCTGTCTAAACTTACGCCGATTTCTTCAAAACCCCTGAAATATTTATTTTATAGATTCCTCCCTTCACTAGTTACTACAATTATATTTTAAAAAAACTGTTCTTGAAGTGCATTTAGGTATAGTTTCTAACAAATAACAACAAAAAATTATTTAGTTTATAAAAATTCCAAATTATTGCTCCACGGATCTGTGACGGTAGTCGTAACTGTAACCACCACAGTAACACTTGACTTTGACGTTTGACAGGCAGAATCGGCATCGGTAGTTTTTCATCATTTTACTCAACATTGCTGCAATGTGGTGAAATAAATCGTTTTAAAACGCTTTTGCCGGTTTTCAAGTGCATATTTCGTATTAAACCATCATCCACAATGGCTATAGGCACTACAAAAGTGGTCCAAGTGACGAATATAGCCCCACAAGCCACGAAAGACCAGATGCAAACGCTATTTGGCTATTTAGGTAAAATTGAAGATATTAGATTGTACCCTACTATAAGGGACGTGTCTTGTCCGGTCCAGTCGAGGATTTGCTATATAAAATTCATAGATTCTACAACGGTCGGAATAGCTCAACACATGACGAACACGGTGTTTATCGATAGGGCTCTCATAGTGATTCCAGTGCAAAACGGGGATATACCGGATGAGTACTATGCTTTAGAGATGACTAGGAATGGAAGCATTGTACCAGGTTTTTGTCCGTCAGAGCCTAAGTTGCCTCCGAACGTCGTAAATTCTATTAGTGGAGTAGGAGCGGAACAGGTCATTATAACAACTGATCCGCAGTTAGAAGCGAGCGGTTTGCCACCTTATCCTCCTCTTCCCGCTAATTATGATAGTGGTAAGATCGAGGAGATTCGTAGAACTGTCCTGGTGGTTAATATAGATCCTACTCTAACTGCCGATGATTTAATAAATTATTTTTCCTCGGTGGGAGAAGTAAAGTACTTAATGAACTGCGTACGCACTTCTGATAACTCAAACCACATGTTGGTCGAGTTTTCCGAACAAGCGAGTATCTTAGAAGCTTTAAAATTAGACGGGACTGAACTCAACGGTATAAAAATGAGTATAAGTCACGCGACGCAAGCCATCATCAAACCCCAAGCTAAATCAAACGAAGCGGCTCAGAGAGAAATAGAAGAAGCCATGTCTCGAGTGAAGGAAGCGCAAAGTTTGATTTCTGCAGCTATCGATCCGGTTATCGGAATGCTGTCTAAAGATAAGAGAAGTTCGAGGAGATCACGTTCGAGGTCCAGGGGAAGGAGGCATAGGTCTAGATCGCGGTCAAGATCTAGGAGGTCGAGGTCCAGGCATCGTTCCAGACGTAGGTCTTCTTCTAGATCAAGGAGATCCAGATCGAGAGACAGGAGGAGACGGTCGAAATCCAGGTCGAGGCGACGGTCTAGGTCACGCTCACGGTCCCGCAGGTATAAAATATAATTGTTTCAGTGTAGTCTTTAAACACAGAAGCTTTCATTATATTTCAGATCACGGTCACGCAGGTCCAGATCCCGCCACGGCAAAGACAAACGCAAATCGAAAGACAGAGGTTCGTCACGTGCGAGATCTCGTGATAAAGATCGCAATCGTTCTTCTAAAGACAAGGAGCGGGATCGTAGTCGAAGATCACGTGATAAAGACAGACGTTCTTCTAGAGATAAAGACAAGGAGAGGTCCAGTCGTGATTCGAGGGAAAAGCGGGTTGATAAGGAGGGAAGTACTGATGTAGAAGAGCCGAAAGAGAAGAAGCGGTCGCGTTCGACGAGTAGGTATAGGTCACGATCGAGAGATCGCAAGCGTGATAGGAAAAGGTCGCGATCTAGGGGAAGTAGGCGGAGGACACCATCTCCGAAGCGCAAACGCACTAGATCGAGGAGTAGAGACCGGAAGAAGGACAAAAAGGAGAAGAGGGAGCGAAAGGAGAGGTCGCGGTCTCATTCGAAAGTTCGAAGGAACTACGATGAGGAAGAAAAGGGTTTCGATTCGGAAAAGGAGAAGACCCACGAAGAGACTGCGACAGAAAAGGAGTCTAGCGAAAAGTCGGATAATATGGACATTTCCAATTCTCCCTAGATTAAGTTTTAATGTATCTATAACAATTTTTTGTGTTTGCTTTATTACGATGGCTTGTATTTCAGTTATTGGCGTTCTAATAAATGTAAGAGCAAAGTAAATGTGTTCTTTTATTTTCTTTTCATTAAACCATCGCTTATAGATTTGACAAAAGCCCTTTATATGGTTAACTGGCTGAAACACTGCGATTTGGGTGCTGGGGGTGAAAGTCTCGAACTTCTTCGAAGTTATCTTGGTGATTGAACGCAAGGAGTAAGAATAAGTGACACTGTACGCAGGGAAACTGTTTTGAAGTGTGGGGTTCCTCACGGTACTGTACGAGGCCCGTTACTGTATCATTTTATGTATGAATGAAATCTTCAGATTGCCATCAGAAGGAAAAATCATTTAAGTATAAAAATATCTCGGGAGGAAGCTGCATTAATAGATGAAACTAAACAAATAAAGTATTTGGGATTATAATTTGCGTCTTTCGACTTTTTTCATTAATGTTCACACTATAGTCAAACATTTTTTAACAGACGCTGCGTCTATTTGGTGTAACAGTTCAGTAAAACATAATTATTTTTTGTCCACTTTGTAAGTCAATCTGTGGACATACTGTATTAATATACAGGTGGTCCATTAGTGCAATGATGGCCTATATCTCTTGAACCATTCAAGGCATCAAAAAGGAATTTTGCTAGTGCCTAGGTATAATACAAAAAAATCCATCACCATATATAGAACCATTGTACAATATTCAAAATACGGGGCAACCATAGTTTCGTATACAAGCAGCCGTGACCAACAGCTAAGTTTGCCACTCATTCTAGACAGAAGGCCCACTCTTTGAGATATCTTCTTCAGAACATAACTAGCATGCTCTTTAAAACTCAACTCGTTGTCTATAATAACCCCTAAGTACATAATTTTGCACGCTTTAACTCGATTTCATTCAACCATACGGGACACAATTGATTTACTACACTCTTGCCCCCTAAATACATCACTTCAGTCTTATTAGTATTTATAATAATATTTTTTTCTCTTTGCAACTCCGTGAATCTGTAAATAAAAAAAATCTTATCCATTAAATCAAGATTTCTTAGATATTTTATTTTTTGAAATCAGAAACTCATCTGTGAAAATTCTTGCACAACCCCTTTTTAGTTATTTTTTTTCTGATAATACATTATAAGCTCGTTTTCAATACTTACCTTGATTTCTTTTAACAACTGAGTAGTTAGAAAATGAGAATTCGAAACCACAAAATAAAACAAAAGCAAGTTTCAATCATGATATTCTTAACACTTTACACATTTGGTATTTTTAATAAAAACACAGCTATTTATGTTTATATCATTTTATTTTGAATTATATATATCCATTTCCCTAAATTAGTAAAAATCGAAAACAATAAATAAACCAAAACTATGTACGCTAAATACATATTTAAAAAAAAACTACTTTGCACTATGAAAATCTTGAAAATCTACTCACATAATTACAAAAATCACTTAAATATAATAATAAAAAAATCTCTCGTTCAAATAAAACACGAATTAATCAAAAAAAAAAAAATGGTAACACACGAGTGAGTGCATAAATTAAAAACAATATTATTCGAACATGATACATGAATCAAACTGAAATAAATAAAAAGGAAAAAAAAACATTTCCTCAAAATTAATAAAAAAAAACCTTACACGCTAAAAATGATAAAAAATCACGGAGATCTGAAAAACGCGCGATATTCTCTGAAATATATAATATTTAATCATAATTACTAACGTATCTTTGACATATTTATTGCAGAAAAAAATCGTCCTTCGACTCTCACAGAGAATAATAATTAAACTACTTAATTTTAAACGAAATTTATTATAATAAGAATTATGCGTATATGCGTCATGAATCAAACAGCTTTCTTTTGTCAAATTTTGATTTCTTACTTTGTGGCCAAAAACAATATTAACCTGCAAGAAACATTTAAATAAAAATATATTAGAGACTTTATTTGGGGGGGATTATTCACGTGGGAAGTTTGTCTTGGAATTAAAAGCGAAATTTGAGAATTCAAAGGGAAGTATGTACCACAATTCAAAGGGAAGTACCAGAATTCAAAGGGAAGTACCAAAATTCAAAGGGAAGTCCCAGAATTCAAAGGGAAGCCCGAGGATTCAAAGGGAAGTACCAGAAAATCAAAGGGAAGTACCAAAATTCAAAGGGAAGTCCCAGAATTCTTACCTGCAGTTGATGGTTTTCGAGGCGAGCAGACGATGACACTCGGCCGTGTCGGGCAATGGCAACTGGACGTACGGACTCTCGTTCTCCTCCTCGGTGAAATCGAAGTGGTAAATTTTTGGCAAGACTTTCATGTCCCCGAACGGACCCTTGAGGACCACCCAGTGCACCGTCATGGGGGTCGTCGACTTCGTCTTCATGATCAACTGAAAATTCATTTGCTAAATCCGACATAGAACAGTCGACAAAAATGCGCTTTTACTTGATAGGTGATATCGCGCTCCGAACTTTGAGTGGGATCCTTCTGGCTGTTGTTGATCCTAGCTTTGAGAACCCACTGGTTGTTGAACGAAGTGAAACGAGACGTCTCGTAGAACAGGCGATGCACGAAATCGTCGGTTCGGTACGGCTTCAACTGCAAGTCTAAAAAAATCTCTGAAAACGTGAGGAGATTTGTCTGAGTCGCTCTCACCATTAAAAGTGATTTTCTCGTACGCGAGAAGATCGAAAATATTCTCGAACAACCTGCGCTCTTCCGCGTTCTGCTGATCGATGACCTGCAGCGCGTCCATGACCTCGGCGCCAGTGCGTTGAGGATGGGCGCACTGCTTCTCGTGTTCCTGGCTCTCGTGCATCGGCCCCCGCCACGGGCACCCGATACGGCTGTACTTGCAACCCGATATCCTACAAACAAGGTTGAGGGTTTAAAAACTGTCATCATTGGGATTTACTAACTCACCGATCTTCACACTGGGTCTCCTCGTGCCTCTCCAGCGAATTCCTGGGGAACTGCTTGCCGCAAAACTGGCAATCGGACGGCAGTTCCGACACAGCGTTCTCCACGGCTAGGTTCCTGGTGGCCGAGGTCTTGCTTATCTCGACCCGGCAGCTCGGACACGTGGCCATTTCATCGCGGAGTCGAGCGTCGGCCAGCACGTGCGTAAAGCAGCCAGCGCACATTAAGTGGCCGTTGTTACACTGGAATATACGCACGTAACACTTTATGAGTATTTGTTGGATGAACGGAGCGAATATGTTGCATCGCAGGGGCAAATTTGTACAAGAGACATGTGAATTCAAATTTGATCATAAAATGTGTTTTGGAGAAGGTATGTTTTTAACTGGAGGCTGTATTGTGACAAAATGCGTAAAGAAAAATGTCTTGAACATTAAAATTCAAGTCTGCATGATGAAAATTAGCAAAAATACATCTACAACCGCCATTTTCTTTAAGCTACCCGCGTTTGCTACTCGCTATTGCTACCGAAATTTGACGTGTCGATTTTTCATTGGCGGTCGCATGAAACTTAAAAAACTGACGTACAGCCTTCAAATTAACAACATTTTGTAAATTTCGAGCTGCGCCGGAAAACTCTGGATCCCTAAATTCCAAAATAAATGCGATTTTTTTCGGACGTATCCATAAATTATGTAGTATCTACTTTTTAACTACTCACCAAAATTCTTCATACCCTGGAACTAACATAAATATATTTATTATTTATTTACGAATTACGCAAAACAAAAAAATAAACAACAGGAATTTCTTTATATAAAATAATTACCTTTTTTGTGTAAGTACAAATTTAATTTATAATAATTTTTTTACCAATGCATGAACCTACCTTCTCTTATTTTTCGAGTGGTGATTTTCCATGTATAATTTTGTTTAAAAAAAATACAGGATAGGTTTCAGAAGGATTTGAAGATCTATCTAAATAATTATAATTCCCGAAATTAAAATTAAACACTTTTATTTACGATAAAAAAATAATCAAATTGCTTATAAAATGCACCATTAAATTTTATAAACATTAAATACAAAACATTTACACTCGAGAATTCATAAACAATACACAATTAGAAAATATACAATCAAAAAGAAAAACTATAATATGTACAAATAATAATAAAAAAACACTCTTTGCTTCTCTATTTCCACATTTTTTAGTCTTTCAGTTCGTCGGACATCACATTATTGTTCGTAAAATTAGCACATTTCATAATTTTAAAACAAAGGGAACAATATTCTGCGTCGCAAAAATGTAGGTCATCTATGCTTAGATTTTAGACAAAAGGAAATCACAGATGTACCAGAAATTGAACAAACAAAAACCAGGCTAATGACCATCATTAAAACAAGACAAAATTTTCGTTATTTATAGCACCAGGTACCACCAAGAAGCCAAAAATAATCAATAACGCCACCGCTTAGGGCGATCGCAGAACAAAGAATTCTTTGGCCACCATTACGCAATATATCACGTTTTAGAATATTATCTTTCCAAAAAATTAAATACATAACTTTTTAACTTACCTGGTACACTGCAGCTGTTGGGAGATCCAGGCAAACTGCGCAGCAAAGAATACCACCCAGTCGCTCCTCCAATTTATATTTTTTAGTATCATTTGGGCGCGACTGGGATATTTTCCTCCGTTTAGCATCAGGTTCAGCGAAATCTTCCTGTTTTAGCACGTTTTCTGGAATTTCTACACCCGCTGCTTCGCTACTAGAAGCTGCCTCTGCTTCAGACATTGTTGTTGATGTATTACGTCGCAATCAAAACAGAGGTAATAGAACAGCTGAGATGCACGTCCTTTCTTCTCTAAAGTCACAAACAGCTGACGTAGTTCCTGGGCTGTGACGTTTATTGACTCGGAAACTCATCAACTACGCCCCCACTATTTCCATTTCGAAAGCGATATTCCACACAGCACACACCAATCAAACACTGCGGTTGTATATAACCTTTTCAAGTGTTCGTGGAGGAAAACGCAATGATGACATACCGTTATAGCGCCTCTATAGAAGGAACACGTAAATAAATTCACTGCTTCCGGCGCAGTCGGTAAATCAGATGTCAATTTTAGCATGCCTGGAAAATGAGTTTATCTGTTCCCTGAAACATGTCACTGCGGTGTTGGAAAAAGTAATTTTATTCGTTTTTGCACCATAAAATCGACTGTAAACATAAAATTCTTTACAAAAAATCAGGATATTTCACTGTGCGCGTTGTACTTACGTCAAGAAGCTGTTCTCTATGTGTCGCCCTGATTAGCTTAAGGTTAATATCCGCTGAACGTATAATATATTGTAAATGTCAATGTCAATTGTCAATGTCAAATGCGCGTCATTTTTTAGTTAAACTGTTCTCAAATTATTTGAATTTGTTAGGGCTTTAATCATGTCGCAAAGTATGGCTTTGGCTTCTTTAACAGCCACATATACAGATTCCGAAGGTGAAGAAGAAAATGCGGAGGAAAATGAAGAAAATCAGGGTTCCGTAACATTAAATACTCCAACGGTGTCGCCTTCGGGTGACACGAAATCTACAGCTTCAACAACAAGTCCTATGTCCATGAAAGTAACTACAAAGGTAGCTAAATTAGTGTCTTATCACGATGATACTGTAGTGTCTGACGAAGAAGGCGATATGTCAGAAAGTATGGGCAATCACCAAGTTATAATTTTGACCGATCATCAGAAGTCGCAAACTGGAGAAACGGAACTAAGTTTAGAAGAAGAAGGGGTGCAGTTGCCTCCGGAACCCTTGGGTCATTGTTCGATGGATTTGCAAGAAAAAATTTTAAGGTTACACGAGAGAATGCAGAACAATGCATTAGACATGAACGCAGTTATCCAGCAACGCAAAGACTTCAGAAACCCAAGTATCTACGAGAAGTTAATCCAATTTTGCGGCATAAATGAGTTAGGAACAAATTATCCGCCAGCTATTTATGATCCGTTAAAGTGGAGTAATGAATCGTATTACGAAGAATTAGCGAAAGTACAGAAAGTTGAAATGGACAAACGAGAAAAAGAGAGGAAGGCGAAAATGGAAGTAGTTTCGGGAACAAAGAAATTGGAAGATGATTCGAAAAAAAGAAAAAGCAAATGGGATCAGCCAGGTTTAGGGTCACAAACTTTAAGGCCAGCAGGTTTAGTGCAGCCGTCACTCACGAACAGTGCTACAGGCACCAAAGGAACAGTAATATCTGCATTTGGTTCGTTGCCTAAGAAGCCAAGACCTTGAATTTGAATTCTGATTGGTCGTCTCCATGACGATGAACGTAAAACCACGGTGATCATAAACAATTGATTGACATTCCTATGGAAACCATTTCGTTTTGTGTTGTACTAGAAACCCTGTATAGTGTATTGTATATTTTGTGTTGAATGCATATTTGTACTTCCTTAAATTATTATAAATAAAACAGCCGAATTTACATTATTAAGAAAAATATTCAAAGTTCCTCTACGTCTGACAAAATCTGCCGTGCAGAAGAAATGGGACAGTCTGTAGGTATACATATAGCAAAGAAATGTTTAATTACAAAAGTTGCACAGTAAATTTTATTAATATTATCTATTGGTATCAATTAGGTGGCTCTTAAAAAATTTATTTGAAAAGTGGAAAAGCCCAAGACGGAGCATGTCAGATTAGTCAGTCTGACATCTATCAGCTGATTGCCAAACCTGTTAACAGCCCAAGTGCATTGACATGATTCTGCGCGTTGTCGGCCAAAGAAAAACAGCAGGGAAAGGGAGTTTAGAAATGGCGGCCGTGAGTAGTGCTCGTAGTGTTATGGATCCGCAATTTGAAACTCAAAATGGTGCAGTTGATCGTTTAAAAAAACTTTACCCGGCAGTGAACGAGGAAAAGACACCCCTTCCGCGTGCATGGAGCCCCAAGGAAAAATACAATTTAATCGGATTATCGCAGAATAATTTGCGAGTGCATTACAAAGGTAAGTTTTTGTTCAAGGTTTTGTGTTGGTTCAGTTGAAATAGATCGTCACGCAGAATTCTTCATTGATGGTTGATTGTTGCATTGTCGATTTAATTGCGTTGTGCGTGTCGCGAAAAAATGAATGTGATCGACCGTGCAAAAGCGTAGACGGGCCAAACACAACGAAGCAAACAAAGAAATCAGCTGATCGAGGGTTAGGGGTGAGAAAGTGCGTATGATTTTGCCAAGGTAGCTTGGACCAATGGCTTTTGTTTCATTACCAACCACTTTATTCGTTTTGTGCATGTAGGTCCCTTATTTCGTTATTCCTAACGGCAGATTAGATAGGTTTCATAACTAGCGCACAGAACGCGTGTTACATTTATTTTCGTAACTCAACAGCATAAATTAATTGCTCGGAGTATTTCAGGACGTTTCTTACTAAATTGTAATTGCACTATGAATTAATGAGTGTAAATTTCCATTAGGAACGCGTTGCGAAAGATCTAAATAATTATTCTTATATCACTCGTTTGTAGAAAGTTCTTTCTGATATTATGTGCATTGGGAAGATTTGTTATTGTACCCACCAGTGGCGGAGACAATCACCTTCAGCTGGGGCTGCGAATATTTATCGATATTTTTCCTCAATTATCGATACTTATCAATTCAACAATTGCCCATCCCTACTTTCAACGCAGCCATTTTAATTTTCCACCAATCATATTTCGTTACTGAGCAGTCTGGCCCAAAGAATACATTTTTGATAAAGTAGGGTAAATTAATACGATAACGATTCAGAAATATTCGTATTCCTTGGGTCATTACATATTCAGCATTAATGGATAGATAATGAGCATTTAATTTCTTTTGTTCTCAATCTGATTGAGAACGTTCAGAAAAGATTGAAACTAATACACTGAGTTCTAAAATTAAGGCATTTCAGAATGACGTAAGCAATCCAATATGGCCGTTGGTGCAGTTGCGTGTAAATGGCTGTTTATTATTTTATTTTATAATCGCTAGGCACACTGAACACACGCAGTAGAACGAGCATTTTCTGGTATTGGTTTGTTGTTTTTATAGACAATTCGTTGTGCAATCAAGAATAATAAAACTACCTTGTTTATGAAATAAAGCCGATCCACTCCCGGTTACACTTGTTGAAGTTAAGCCAGTGCGTATAACTGAAGATGCATTAAGTTTGGAACGCAGTGTAGCGCAGATCCGACAGGTAAAACCCGAAAAGTGTTTGAAGTCGTTAGGTTGCTTGATTTGTTTGAAAGTGTGGGCAAGAATCACAGTGATGAATTTTTTGTTAGCCTTGCACGTTTAGCCATTCTATGTTGTTTGTAAACAAAGACGACTTCAAGGTGTGTAGTTGGAAAAAATTCGTCAACAGGTAGAAAAAGACGGAAAAAAACTCAAACACAGCTGGCGCGTATTGAAAACTTCCTATAAATGCGGTACTGCACATGGTGTGGGACAGTGACCCTGGGTACCTGCGATTATAAGTTATTCGCTATACCAGGTGCAAAATTTGTCGATTATTATAAGAGGTACATTATTGCGATATTTTAAAAAACCGTTTTTGAAGTGTGTACGAGGAGGTATTGACATCTAAAGAGCTCTTCAGACGTCAAGCAATTCGCAGTGTAATAACATGGACAACCTCAGTTTTTTCGTACTTTGCCAGCACTGTTTTTACTTTAACCGGTTCCTATTCGAATAAAAAACTCTGTATAAGCTGATGTGAGCATAGGAAAAAACCAAAACCAATTATAGATTGTTTTAAATCAAATTCTGGAACATTTTTTATATTGGGCTGAAAATGTATGAATACGCCCTGGTAGTACTTACAGAATTTTTTTTTCATTATTTTACTCTTAGATGTGAACGAATAAAGCAAACTGCAATGGAGTTTTGTCGAGTTATTGTTTTCTTTGCAAAGATTTGCCCGGATTTCTAGTACCTAAAGGTAAAAGACCGTAGTGAACTCGGCTAGATGTACGCGTCTGTTACCTTGGCAGACGTCTGTGCACAGTGCCTTTTTTTGCACATTTGGAGTACGTATCGGGAGCAGACTGGTCACTGCCCTTTTGGGCAGAAATCGTTAAATACGGTCGTTATTTGCATCTTGTGTATACGGGGAAAGATTTAGTTTTTTAAATGGAACACCCTGGTTATTATTTGTTTTTCGAATTCTCCGTATGTAAAGGAAGGCCATGCTGATGCTCGAAAATCTTGAAATTTTTGAGTTATTCAGGTTTTTCTGAGTTTTTCGAAATTTTTGAAGTTTGCAGATCTTTAGTTAAAATTCGACCTGAACAGAAACATGCATTGAACTGATTTTATGGGAATCTCTAGATAATAGACTGGTGAATCAGTGCTTATACTAATAAAACTTAATTTAATGTACAGGGTGTTCAAAAAGAAAAAAAATGAGATTTTTTTCATCGGAATGTCCCAAAATCTGATTTTAAAATAACCTAAATTGTTGTGATGATTTTGCAGTGTTTATCACGATCATTCTTCTACTCTTTTAGGTCACGGAAAGACCCATAGAGATGCGGCCAGCGTGCAAGCTACCCATCCGATCCCGGCAGCTTGCGGCCTCTACTATTTCGAGGTGAAGATCGTTAGCAAGGGCCGCGATGGGTACATGGGCATCGGCTTGTCGGCGCAGGGGGTGAACATGAACAGGTTGCCAGGTACTTTGCCAACGAGAAGTCGCCCAGGTTTTATTTTGCTAACCGGCAATTATTTAGGTTGGGACAAGCAGTCGTACGGATATCATGGCGACGATGGCCACTCGTTCTGCTCGTCCGGGACCGGGCAACCGTACGGTCCGACGTTCACGACCGGGGACGTTATCGGTTGCGGCGTCAATTTGATCGATAACACGTGCTTTTACACAAAGAACGGACACTACCTGGGCACTGCCTTTACAGATCTACCTGTAAGCAGAACCAAAGTTGGTATAATTCTATGTCCCATCGATTTGTCACTGCTAAATATGCCGAAGGGGGTTCATTACTCGCTGAAACACGTATTTAGAGTGACTAAATTGATGCAGTTTTGCTCTCTTTTGCTTTTTTTGTTTGAAGCTGCGATTTATGATGTGCCAAGTATACAGGGTCGGATAATAGTGCGTAGTTGGTCCATATCTCTGTATAAGAAACCGTGCGAAACACATGCCCACTGTTTGGCATTAGATCTATGTTTTGCATATTATGGTTGCATCGTGAATCGCAGCAATGAATTTGTCTGTAAGTGGTGGGGTTTTCAGCCTAATTTGTATCCGACGGTCGGGCTGCAGACTCCGGGCGAAGTGGTGGACGCGAATTTCGGCCAAGAACCGTTCGAATACGACATAGAAGACATGATGCGAGAATTGAGACTTCGTACGCGTATTTCTATACACGAGTATCCTGTACCTGAAAGCCAAGGAGAATGGCAGGCCATATTGAATCAGTGAGTGCTCGCAATTGTATCGGCGAATTATTTTATAAAAATTTGTTTAAATTTCGACGGCTAACTTTTCGAATAAACAATTTTCTGCGCAGGATGGTATCGACTTATTTAATACATCACGGGTACTGCAATACAGCAGAGGCTTTGGCCCACATCACAGAACAGCCGTTCACCGAAGATATAGTCTCCATAAAAAATAGGCAAAGTAAGTCTGGGTCTCTAAAATCTTCAGGGGCGTTTTAGTAAACGAACTTTTCCGGTGAACAGAAATTCTGAAGCTTGTGCTGGCGGGCAGGATGGGGGAGGCCATAGAGAAGACCAGCAGGTTGTATCCGGGCCTTTTCGAACACAATCAGAATTTGCTGTTCATGCTGAAGTGCCGGCAATTCGTCGAGATGGTGAACGGGTCGGATATCGGGGCGTGTTCCAAGAAAGCTTTACAAACTTCTCCAAATCGGTAATATAAATAATAAAAATTGTCAGTGTGTAAACTGTCGAGAGTTGATGAGGAATTTTCTATAAAAATTAAAAATTCCTTATCAACTTTTTGGTTTGCTTAACGTTGATTTGTAGGGCGACCAGTCCGATCCAGTTGTCGGTGATCCAGTCGACGAAAAGTTTCGGTAGCACGAAGAAAAGTTCACCCCAGACGGTGGAAGAGTTGAACCAGAACAACGCGGCGCTGAACGGAGGAGGGTGTTGCGGGGACGCTCCTGTGATAAGGTCCGACGACAGCGACGTGGAAATGGACACTTCGGAGGAAATTCACAACGGACACGCGACGGAGAATTCGTGCAACGGGAAAATTAGTAATTCTAGTAACGGATACCAAAACGGAAATAGCCATAGTAATAGTTCGTGTCAGAATAACGAGTGCGGGGACGAGGACGAAGATATGGGTGAGTGAAAGTTTTGTTTCGTTTTATACTTTACCACTTTCGTAGATGGGTGCTTCTCCCTTACTACCTATCTATTTAAAAATTCTTCATGTACATTATTTCTACTTCGTAAAGACATTGTTTTAGTTTTGTAAGCAAAATTTTTTAAAATCAGTAACGTGTGTGGCCTCCTCTAACTCGTAAAACTTTAGCGCAACGGTGGGGCATACTTTCAACTAAATTTCGTATAACTTGAGGAGGCGGCTGTTCCCACTCTTCCAGGAGGATTTCTTCAACGTGTTGAAGGTTGCGGATTGGCTGATGTTCCTTCAACCGTTGCCCAAGTGTGTCCCAGACGTGCTCGATTGGATTGAGGTCTGGACTGTGGGCGGGCCGATCCGTAACCTCAATATTGTGGGCATTGAGGAAATTTTGCATTATTCTGGCGATGTGTGGGTGGGCATTATCTTGCTGCAGAATGAATACTGGATCCATATTCTCGGAAAATGGTACAACATGTGGTTCTAGAACTTCGTCTATATAATATCTACGTGTAGTCGTAGACCCCTTGCGAATTACCACCAGCTCTATGAGCCCATTCAAATTTATCTCAGCCCAAACCATGATGGACCCTGCTATGTAGGAGGTCGGCTTCACACCGAAAAACTCAAAAAAAACTCAAAATGTTCGCACTTTTTCCAGTTTTTCGTTTATATTTCGAAAACTATTCATTTTTCGAAGATGATCACTCTATACAAAATTAAAGTAGACAAAATTTCCTACAAAATGCACTGGTCAACTTTGATTTTCTGATGAGAGATATCGGCGCTAGAGCGTGCTGAAAAACCGATTTTTTGGCCCTTCTGCGAAAATGTCAAAAACGCCCACTCCCACCCCCTACAACTCGAAAAATATACAAGTTATCAACAAAAACCCTTATACCACGTGAAAGTACATTAAATTTCCTACAAGACAGGTCTCTAACATTCAGTTTTCTCATAAGGTGGAAGGGAGCAAAGCGAAAATGACGAAAAATGCCTTCTGCGCTCTATAGCCAAAACGGTCCCTCCCACCTGTCTATCTCTCATCGGCGCTATACTTTCGATGCATTACGCTTAAAAGAGGTTGTTTTGAATGAATTGATGGCAAAGCATGTTTGATGAAAACATTAACAAATTATATTTACAACATATTAGGTACACGACACTGAATATAAAACTGAATATGAAATGTGTATGTATTAATGTACATGTGTCATGAAATGAGGGAAAGTCGAACCCAGGATTGGGTCATCACTTTGAGTAGGTTCTCCATCTGGAAAAGAAAGAAGGCATTTAGTGTTAGAACATGGTTACAAGAACAGATAAGTTATATAGTGAACTGTCGATGTATGAAGAAATACCTGATGTCATGTGCAGTTATTTTAGTTGTCCCCGTTTGGTTATTGGTCAATTGGCAATGTCTTTTGGGTACTAGAAGGTCCAGGTGAAGGGTCTTGGGATTTTCGCTTTGCTCCCTCTCACCTTATGAGAAAACTGAATGCATAGTCTTCGAGACATAAGCGAAAAATTGTTGTGAAGCCGACCTCCTACAAGGCAGCAAACTTGAAATTCGGATTCAGCACCCCAAAAAACATATAGAACCGTTGAGAAAAAAACTTCCCCAATTTTGTTACGAAAACGGCAGTTTTGAACACCGATTGACTGGACTACTAGGCGTATCTTCTTCTTGCAGATGTAGACGTTCCTGTGTGCCGCAAGCCAAGTTCGAAGCCAGCGGTAGAAAGAATATTAGAATTTGGAAGAGAATTATATAGTATGAGTCAGAGGCTCAAAGTAGACCAAGATTCTAGTGATTCAAATGAGAAGATGCTAGAGGTGAGTGTAAACGATCTATTTATTCCCACATCCGCGTAATTTTCAATTACGTACACTTTTGTCTCCGTTATTTTTAGAACAAGTGTTTTACGTGGGAGTTTGTATTTCTTCTCTTTGTTCCAGGACGCATTTAGTTTATTAGCTTATTCAAATCCATGGGCTAGTCCCGTCGGCTGGCAACTGGACCCGGCCCAGCGAGAGTCTGTCTGCGCTTCCCTAAACTCGGCTATTTTAGGTAACCGATTGTCGTCTCTTTCGTCTCGTTGTTTCTCGACGACTTGCGTTGTTTCAGAATCAAATTTCAAGCCCCGAAAGCCGCCGCTGGAGGTGGCGTACGCGCACGCCCAAGAACTGGTGCGTCTGATGTCGAATTCGGGGCTCGGCTCTTGTGCCTTCGCCGCCGTTGCCGATCTCCTGGAGCACTGACGTTTTTTCGACTCGTCGCGCCCCCCCTCGCCCTCACTACAGTTATTCGTAATGACGCACTGACTGCCGCGCGACCGCGCGCTCTCCGACACCAACGTCAGCGGAAATTCGAGTCGAGGAAGAGTCGTCTTTCCTTTCTAGGTTTATTTAAAATTTGTTTCGTTTTTCGTGTAGTGAACATTTTGGCGACAGCTTATTTTCGTAAATGCATGGATTTAGTGGCCGTGGAATGTTTTTGAAGCGTTTCGATTGATGCGTAAACTTCGAGAGTTGAAAGTAGGGATACGAGGGCAGATTCGCGTGTAATCGACCGTCGATCAAATTTTAGAAATAATTTAAAAAATTCAGATTTAATAAATGAGAAATTTCCAACTAAATGCCATAACGTCGGTGAAAGTGCAAAACCTTGTATGTGCATTTACTAAAATTTTACAGGAGGTGGAAAAAACTTCCTAAATATAGGTAGAAGAGTATGATGTTTTATTTTTCTGAATTTTAGTGAATTAGAATACTGGACTGGTTATGTCAGTTGTGGATTTTTATTTGTCATAAACATTTTTTGAAAATAGTCTCTTACGAGATTTTGTACAAAAAATTAATTGTTTCAGGCAGATACGAGTAGTTGTACGCATGTTATTTGATTGGGAGTTTAATGAAAATAATCAGTACTCACATTCGAACCAATCTGTCTTAGTAGAGTTAACGTGAAAGTTTATCTTGATGTTCGCTGTACATTGAAAGGTAAAAATGTATCAAGTAAGTTTTCGGATGTTATTTGGGGTGCATAATTACCCCCTAAATTCGTCTGGCGATATCGATGTCCAAGACACCCCCAGGGGGTAAAAACTGAAAAAATGAGGAATTTAGAATATTTCATTTGCTATCCGGCCGTAAAAAAGTTTTTCTGTTCCGTCAAGTAATAAGCGAGTTATAACTAATTTCCGTTCAAAGTTTAACATTAGATGAACAGAAGAATATTAACTAAAATCGCTTGTAGTTCCATTATTATTCGTATTTCGATTTCTGACAAAATTGAAAAATTTCTAAACTGCGATAACTTTTTAACGACACAAGATATCGAAAAAATTCAAAAAGTAAATGTTGCAGTCTGATACTTTTGCAAAGCAATGGTTTTTGAAATTTTGAAATCGAACAATAAATAAGGAAGATATTGCCAATTTACTCCAGGGATGTAAAGGTCGCCGCCGGGAAGCGCGCGCTCTGTCTCTACTTTCGCCCGTTTCCCATCTCATTCTGACGGGCTCCTCCGTGCCCCACCATGGCCCGCAAGCCTCCTAGTATCGTACTCGCCCATACCCGGCGCCGGCATTGTTTGTATTGGTGAATGGTGAATAATAATTAATAATGAATTATCAATAATTATTTTCCAGCAATTTTCGTGAATTTGGCATCAGAATGGAGAGTTCTTCAAGTGTTACAACAGACGATGAACTATTACATAAATTTAAGTCAAAAACAAAACAATTAACGCGTGATGATAACAAATGTGTAATATGCAAAAAAGGTGAAAAACTGGAGGAATTTACTCTAAATACTATGGAAACCATTGACAGGTCAATGAAAATGAGACTTGATGTGCAAACTTACAATAAAGACCTGAGGGTGCTTAATGATAAAATAAAAATTAAATAATTCGTGTAAGTTAAGGTGGCACAGAAACTGTTACTCCTCGTTTACAAGCTTGAAAAACATTTCCACGACAATGAAATTAAAAGCACAAAGTAGTCAATGTATAGGAAATGAAGATGTAACCGAAAGCAAGACAGAAAGAAAGCCAATAAATTGCGATACCACAAACCGAATTTTAATATCAATTTATGTGTTTTCTGTCAAAAATTGAAGAAGGGTAAATCTGTGAGCCAGGTGTTGACAACTAATTTCAGTAATAAACTTCACGACATAGCTACCGGCAATTATAACTTTTTTAAAAATTAACACATTAGATTTAATTGATGCTGAAGTCAAATACCATAGTAATTGTTTCGCGGTAGAGTGGAAAAAATACAGTAGCAAATCTGAATCTAAGGTAGCTTCTATGGATGACTGTGCAAGTCAAAACAATAAAGGGAGCGAGACCTGGCAAAAAATTGTTGCGGAAATAAAGCAAGGCATATCCAAAGGAAAAGTAAATAATTCCGCTGATTCCTTAAACATTCAACTTCGTTGTAAGTATTTTTTTTAAATTTTGGGTACATTAAAGTACCCTCATTACTTTTATAAGATTCGACAAAATCGACATCCTCCTTAAAACAAATTTTCAGTTTCATTAGGAAATACTGCGGATTCAAGCTACCATACCCATTAGCGCATATCGGTCGTAAACTGCAGCGAAATTACATACTTTTCCTTTGGATATGCCGTGCTTTATTTCCGCAATAACTTTTTGCCAGGTCTGGTCTAACTCCCTTTATCGTTTTGACTTGCACAGTTACCCATAGAAGATACATTAGATTCAGATTTGCTACTATATTTTTTCCACTCTACCGAGAAACAATTACTATGGTATTTGACTTCAGCATCAATTAAATCTACTGTGTTAATTTTTTAAAAATGTTATAATTAAGCACCCTCAGGTCTTTATTAAGTTTGCACATCAAGTCTCATTTTCATTGACCTGTTAATGGTTTCCACAGTTTTTAGAGTAGATTCCTCCAGTTTTCCGCCTTTTTTGCATATTACACATTTGTTATCATCACGCGTTAATTGTTTTGTTTTTAACTTAAATTTATGTAATAGTTCATCGTCTGTTGTAACACATGAAGAACTCACCATTCTGATGCCAAATTCACGAAAATTGCACGAAAATAATTGATAATTGAACATTAATTATTATTCACCATTTCACCAATACAAATAATGCCGGCGCGGAGTATGGGCGAGTACGATACTAGGAGGCTTGTGGGGCACGGAGGAGCCCGTCAGAATGAGATTGGAAACGGGCGAAAGTAGAGACAGAGCGCGCGCTTCCCGGCGGCGACCTTTACATCCCTGATGTAAATTGGCAATATCTTCCTTATTTATTGTTCGATTTCAAAATTTCAAAAACCATTGCTTTGCAAAAGTATCAGACTGCAACATTTACTTTTTGAATTTTTTCGATATCTTATGTCATTAAAAAGTTATCGCGGTTTAGAAATTTTTCAATTTTGTCAGAAATGGAAATACGAATAATAATGGAACTACAAGCGATTTTAGTAAATATTCTTCTGTTCATCTAATGTTAAACTTTGAACGGAAATTAGTTATAACTCGCTTATAACTTGACGGAACAGAAAAACTTTTTTACGGCCGGATAGCAAATGAAATATTCTAAATATCTCGTTTTTTCAGTTTTTACCCCCTGGGGGTGTGTTGGACATCGATATTGCCAGACGAATTTAGGGGGTCGTTATGCACCCCAAATAGCAACCGAAAACGTACTCGATACATTTTTACCTTTCAATGTACAGCGAACATGATTTCTAGACGAGTTTTTCAAGTACGCAAACTCTACTATCTTTATTCATAAACAGAAAACTAAACGCAAAAATTTGATAACAGGGAAACAAAATTAACGATAAAGCATTAAAACGTAGATATTCACTCTTGAGACACTAATAATACACAACCAAATGAACCAAAAAATATGAAAAACTTAATTACAGTCTGATAAGGTACTAGTCAAAAACGAATGATGAAATTAATGAGGTAAATTATTATAAAAATCCCAATATTGCTTAGCAAGAACAGTTTTCAAACTTTGCAGGTGGTCGTACTTTTCTTTGTTAATTTTTGGCTGCGAACTGTACAACATAAGAATATCAAACCTTTTATTTTTAATGGTGGCCCTCTTTGGTAGTGCTTCATAAGTACCTGTATAGTTAACAAGGTAGAATATTTCTCCACATGGCGAGTATTTATAAGAACAAACATCGCTAACTAAAGGGTCGCCAGGTTTACGACCTGGCCTGATAGACGAATAGTACTGAATATTTTTAAAGTCCTTGAAGTCAGTATAATTCATGTATTTTACATGATAAGGTTGCCCTCTTCTTGCTTCCTTGCAAACAGAAATGTAATCATAGGGCAAGTAAATGTCACGATTTTTCAGTCGTCTTTCAATGGTGGAATGAACCGAGTCCACCTCCATCTGAGTGTGGCCCTTTTGTAGATATTTCTGAGAAACAGAAACGCCATGTTCTATAGCGAAATGGAGGAGAGCATTCGAAAGTGTGCAGTTTTTATTCTGATATCCGCAACCGTCACTGTAGATTATGAGTTCTTTCGTAGAATTATTTTCCAAAAGATACTTTGAAAGAAACTCTGTAAGAATTGTGGAAAAAATGTTAGCTTCAAGACCACCTTGGGATTCATCCCAAAGGTAACAGAAAACATCTTTAGTGACCATGTTGTAAATAGTATAATTATGGATACAAAGCTTGGTTTTATAATAAATTGCACTGGCTTGGAGAACTGGGGACAACTTTACTGCTTGCACGTCTCTTTCGAGTTACCACCAGCTTTCTCTTTATCTTCGGATTTCGAAACCCTAGCCTGTTCTTTTTTCTCCTGGTGCTTCATATAATCCTCATCTGAAATATTTCCCAATTTGTGGGAAATGCACAAATCACACTGATCTTTTCGTGGCTTGTATATTTTGATGTTGGCTCTGACCATTTCCTGAAGAAAAGTTGTTTTAGAAAGATAACTTTCTTTTCTGGCTAAGCAGTAATTCTTGTACTCTCTGTAAAATTCTGCATTATTCTTGAAAACAGGTTCTAAATACAGCTTATTTGTACTAGCGCGGCAATAGTGGGACTCCATTTTTGGGATATCTGAAAGAAACTTCCTTAGGGCTTTTCTAGATCCGTCTGTACTCTTTCGGTTTCTACCAGGTCTTTGTACGCTTTCTTCAGGCAGGTTCATTCCACTAGTTTTTTTAGCATATTCTCTGACCATCCATTCTCCTATATTTAATGTTGACAAGAACATTTTCTTACAGACCCTTTTTTTCTCAGTTCCTTTTTTTAGGTAGTAATGAAGAGTGCCACTTCGCCTAGAACCTTCTACTTTGCGTTTGCTGAAAACAACATCCACCATCGAACTTAAAAAAGTCTTCTTCATATCCCAAGTCAACTGCCAGAAAGATTCAAATATTGTTTTTCTTTCTTCCTCCTCAAATTCAGGGCAAAATCTTAATTTAGACTTTTGGCACTTTCGAGAGTTACAAGTTAATTTTAAAGTACGTTCTTCTTTATTAACCATCAGCTTGAAATGGCCATCATTATCTTTTTGTAAACCTATATACTTCTGCCCATGCATTCTGGCCTTTTTATTTTCATTTCTGGCTCTTCTTGTTTGAGGAAGTTTTCTCTTCAAATTATTGCTTCCACTGTTTTCTAAATTCTGTTTATCTACTTCTTCTAATATAGTGTTGTTGTCTTCATCTTCTGTTGTTGACCTCGAATTATCTGCTGCTTCAACAAAATCGGGGTCTGAACTGTCATTTTCACCAACCGCCTCTGTTTCTGAATCTGATCTAATTTTTTCAGTCAGTTTGAGTTCCGAATTTCTGACTCGATCTTCTGGTACTGAGGTTGTTGGTTTTTCAATAAGATAACCTTTTTTATCATTTTTATTTACGCTTGAAACCACTACTTCTCTATGATGATTTGTGTCTGTGTTGTTTACATCTTGGTCATCAGTTATCGGAATTTCTTGTTCAAAATCTAAGTCTGAACATGAAACTCCTTCAAATATTTCATCACTACATGTTTCTAACAAGCAAATGCCTAGTTTTTTAAGTTCTGCAATTTCATCAGGCAGTGAAACCGACAATTGACTTGAATTGATCATTCTTTCATAATGGGTGTCTGGGGCTTCATCTTGTTGCCTATTGTCTCTCTCAAATTCTTGTTCCACCTCAGCAGCCTGGATACTTGATAAAGCCAATTCTACGATCAGTCTGTTTCTGCACAGAGATGTTCGCTCAGTTTTCTTCATGATGGTGTGAAAAATGGTACAAAACCTCGTATTCGGAAAATCTGAAGCAAATAAGTAGGTATAACATAATACTAAGTAGGTAGGTATGTAGTACAATTTTTATGAAAACATTATCTGGGAATCAAAGTAAATATAATTTCTAGCTCTACTTTTGGTTCAAAAATTATTTAACTGATAAAACAGAGAAAAAACATAACCTTACATTTTTAAATCGACCAGTTTCTTGTAAATTTAGGTAAATAATACGAAACTTACCTTACTACTCAGTGTTCTGCTATTCACTCAAGGTTCCGCTAAACGAACAAAAAATTATTTGCCAAAATCTCCGGAAATCTTGCAAAATAATGCAGAGAAAAGCGTTATGGATTTTAATCTTTCTTAGGCACAAAACCTCGTATTTGACATGATGTCGCAATACGTGGTTTTGTGCGTAAGTAATCAAATACAAGGTATTGCATAATGTTAAAATAAATTATAAGGAATCAAAATATGCATAGGAGGTTTTGTACAAACATGCGCAAAAGGATTCTGATTGAAACGCCACAATAAACAGATTTGTGCCAAAACTTGCAAATACGAGGTTTTGCACTTTCACTGACGATAAGTTTAATCTGCCATCTTAATTCCGATTTTTGCAGTTAGGTAAAATGTGCAATCAACTGCCCTCGTATTTCGGTCGTGATAAAAATTTTTGCGAAACTAGCGAAAAACAGTAGCGCAAGTGCTGGAAAAGCTCATAAATTTTTATTTCCTCGTTAATTTGCAGGGAGTTTGAGTAAATTTGTGAATTTTTCGAAACTACATGGGTGTTTTTTACGCATTTTGCTGTAAGTTATTGGGAGTGGGCTAGTTTTTGCTATTTGTGAACAGTAGTGATCGCGCCATGACGTATTTAAACTACTTAGAATCTACTATAGAGTTTAAAAAAAAAGAGAAAAATATCAGAGAGGAAAGTCGTTGTTGTCGCAAGGTTTTCTTAGTTTGTTATTGCGTCGGTTTTATGTGATTTTTTTTAATTAATTGTTAAAATTAAGATGAGTGAAGAAAGATAGATTTTAGGAGTTAAGGCATGAAGTTTTCTAATCGATTTCTTCTTTTTTTTTGTATATGCTAGTTTTTATCGCTGCGTAAAGTCACGGGTAACAAATTATCAAAGTCGGAAAAAAATGCGTTCTTTTTATTTTCTTTTCGTTGGGCGTGTAATAACAAATTTTATTATTTATAACTGAGGTGTTATTTTAAAGAATTATACCAAGTTAGTTTAGCTTATTTGTAAATACAATTTATTATATTATTAAATGTTAAGATTTATTTCAATAATAAACTAATAATTTAATCTATTTTTTATTTTTTTTTTAGTTTTCTTTTTTATCGAGTAGGTTGTCTTAGAAATAATAGACAATCTCTGAGACTTTAAAACTTGTTCACGATCGTAATTTATGGAAGCGGAAATATTTCAAAATATAAACTTTAATATTGTTGTCTTTGTTGTGATGTAGTGATCGTGTCGTCGTGTGAAAATTTCTAGAATTAAAAAAATAATAGCGGGCACTATTCAAAATTTACATCGATATCAATAAATTGGCAAGGAACTGCATGTTGTCGATAATTTATAGTATTGCGGTATGTATTTTCTATATAAAGATTACATATAATTTTTTTAGCCTTGAAGAGTGTTTCATTTACCCTATCTACAAATACGAAGCCCTGCAGTGGGTCTCGCAAATGAGATATGGAAGCAAATAAATTTAACATCTGTCGGTGTCGGGTACAAAACATCTTAACCTAACTTTTGCGATATCTAAAGGTGGATTTATTCAGCATGAATTAACTTAATATTTAAGCACTGTGTATTTTAACAGGGCAGATTATGCAACACATTATCTTAGCCGAATCATAGGTTTAACCATATTGGAGGGGTTTTTATTTGAGAAGCCAGACTAAATCAAGTCCCTGAAAGGGGGCAGCAGCTCTTTCAGTAATCATAGTGGCAGAGATCGTGAGGGTCGGTATGGCACTATGATACACACTACTGCGATGTGGAAGGCAACGGGAAACCACCACATTATTCTATCCCTAGTACAGCGTACTTTAATTTATGATGATGGCACCTTCTGGAGTAAAATATTCCGGAGGTAAAATAGTCCCACATTCGGATCTCCGGGCGGGGACTGCTTCGGGGGGAGTCATCAGAAATGATAAGTGTAACATCTCACGAGTCGGAGCGTGGAATGTTAGAAGCATGAAACAAGTAGGAAAGTTAGAGAATTTGAAAATTGAGATGGATAGGTTAGCATTAGACGTAGTAGGTATTAGTGAAGTGCGATGGCCAGAAGCCGGAGACTTCTGGAGCGGAGATTTTAGAGTAATACACACAGGATCTGTAGGAGGAAATTCGGGAGTAGGAATTCTTATGCGGAAAAAAGCAGGGCAGAGTGTAGAAAATTTCTTACAGCAAAGTGACAGGGTAGTTATGGTTAGGTTAGATTCGAAACCTGTAAAAACAGTAATAATACAGGTATATATGCCCACTTCTAACTACAGTGATGAGGTCGTAGAGGCAGTTTATAGTGATATTGAACATGTGCTAGATTTTGTGAGAGGACACGAAAATTTAATAATTATAGGAGATTTCAATGCAGTCGTAGGCACAGGGCGAGAGGGTGGAATAGTTGGTCCCTTTGGATTAGGCAATAGGAACGATAGGGGAGTTAGACTGATAGAGTTCTGCGATAAACATAACTTAACGGTCGCGAACACTCTATTTCACCATCATGTTAGGAGACGCTACACGTGGAAGATGCCAGGAGACCTAGGGAGATATCAAATAGATTACATTCTTGTTAGGCAAAGATTTAGAAATCAAGTTAGGGATTGTAGAAGTTATCCAGGAGCAGATATAGATAGTGATCACAATATAGTCGTTATGAAGGCCAATCTGAAATTTAGGATTTTGAAAAAACGAAGCGGAAGAAGGTATCTTGACCCAGAGAAACTAAAAGATGATGATACGCGCGATAAGTTCGAGAAAAAGACAAACGAAGTACTAAAGGGCGCGAGTGAAAATATTGTTAGGGACATAGAGGAAGAATGGAATTGCATTAAAAATAGTTTAGTTTCCTCAGCTAGGGATATTTTGGGTCATAAACAGAACGAAAGTAGGAAACCTTGGATAACGAAACATATTGTGAGTCTAATAGAGGAAAGGCGAAAATATAAAAATAGGTTAGATGAAATAGGGAAACAAAGATATAAGGCGATCAAGTGGGAAATTATTCGGAAATGTAGGAAAGCGAAAGAGCAATGGATCGATAATAAATGCAAAGAAGTGGAAGATAAGTTCGAAGTAGGAAAGACTGATGAAGCATATAAAATAATTAGGAGAAATTTTAGAGAAATTGGATCTAGTACCAAAAACATTAGGAATGAGGCAGGAGATATCCTAATCGAAAGCGGTGAGAAGGCAGATAGGTGGAAAGAATATTTAGGAAACTTATATGCGGGACCAGAAGTGCAAGATATATTAGAAAGCGAAAGCAGTGTAGAGGGGGATAACCTAGGGAATCCTATAATGAGAGAAGAGTTTGAGCTAGCACTAAAAAGTTTAAGGAATAATAAAGCACCAGGTATAGATGGCTTGCAGGCAGAAATCTTAAAGTGCGCAGGTCAAGAGGTAATAGACCGTTTATTTAAATTAGTTAGTCGCATATATCTGACAGGCGAGATTCCAGAGGATTACAAACGGAACATCATGGTAGCTTTGCCAAAAAGGAAAGGCGCGGATAGGTGCAACAATTTCAGAACTATCAGTTTAACTTCCCATGCGTCGAAAATTTTAACTAGAATTGTGCAAAGAAGGATGGAGAAAAAGGCGGGAGAAATATTAGGAGAAGACCAGTTGGGATTTAGACGAAATAGAGGAACGCGCGAGGCTATTCTAGCTTTACGAGTAATTATAGAAAAAACGATAGAAAAGAGAAAGAGCATCTATATAGGATTTGTAGATTTAGAAAAAGCCTTCGACAACGTAAAATGGGGGAAGATGTTCGAAGTGCTGAGAAAGGTAGGGATGAAATATAGGGACAGAAGAATAATACATAATCTCTACAAAGAGCAAAAAGCAGTTATAGAATGTGAGCAGGAACGAAGGGAAGTAGATATCCGGAAGGGAGTGAGACAGGGATGTGCATTGTCACCTCTAGTTTTCAACTTGTACATCGAAGATGCGATTAATATTGTTAAGGACAGAACAGCCTCAGGGATTAATGTACAGGGTCAAACTATTAACATGCTCAGAATTGCGGATGATATAGCAGTGTTAGCATCTAGCAAAGAAGAATTAGGAGCGGCTTTGAATGAAATGGAAGCAGTTTTGACACAGGGCTACGGCATGAAAATCAATAAAAAGAAAACTAAAATTTTGGTATGTAGGGGATGCGAAAATAGAACTAAAGTTGACATACAAATAGGAAATGAGAAGATAGAGGAGGTCGCGGATTTTTGCTATTTAGGAAGTAAAATAACTCAAGACGGTAGGAGCACTAAAGATATAAAACAAAGAATAGCGCAGGGCCGAGTTGCGTTTAACAAAAAGAAACAACTGTTATGTTCGAGAACGGTTAATATAGAGACTAGGAAGAGACTCTTAAAGTCGTATGTATGGAGTACGGCATTATACGGGTGCGAAACTTGGACAATAGGAGAAGCGGATCGAAAAAGAGTAGAAGCGTTTGAAATGTGGTGCTTCAGACGCATGATGAAGATACCGTGGATAGATAAGGTTAGCAATAGGGAAGTATTAGAAAGAGTTGGGGAAAAGCGAAAGGTATGGAAGACAATAAAGAGTAGGAGAGATAGGATGGTAGGACACCTTCTAAGACACGAAGGAATAGTTCGCGACATACTAGAGTCAGAGATAGGAATGAAAAGAGGTAGGGGTAGGCCTAGATTAGACTACTGCTCTCAAATAGTTAGGGATGTAGGATGTTCTACTTTTAGGGAAATGCGTAGGTTAGCTCAGGATAGAAAAGAGTGGAGGTACGCGTCCAACCAGTCTTCGGACTGAGAACCTTATGATGATAAGAGTTGTGAGTTTGTTAACTTTTACCTTTAGTTCTGAAGTATTTAACACGTTTTGACGTACATAGCACCTTTGTTTGTTAGAAATGAAAAATTACTACTTGTAAGTGCATCACTGCTTCTTGGGAATTATTTTATAACTTGCTAGCGTTGGACATCACAAAATTTTGTCAAACTATAATTTTTCATATTTTTGACGTTAATAGGTTATGTTATGTCGTACTGCCATAGAATAAAGAATTTATAGAAGAGCCTCCTCATAGCAGCACGACCCTCTTAAAGCGCATGCGCAGTAATGTTTCCAGTAGAGTAATCTTTCATAAGAACAATATTATTATAAATGTTAACCACTGACACTTGCAACGCTCCACTTGGCCTTGACGTGTTAGATTTTTGGGTATAAAAGATGTATCTAAAAGGGTATAATAGAAAAAAAAAACTCGGACGCCATAGGAAAGATTCGGCCTACCACTTATTCGATCGCCCGGCCAATGCACTAACCATACCAACTGCTTTGTAACTACGCATTATAACAAAAATGCTGAGGCGCATGCGCGATCGCGCCATGACATTTTTGGACAGCTGTCAAAGTTTAATGTTGGTTAACATTCCCGTATTTCAAACAGGCCAGGCACGCCTTTGGGATTCACGCTCATAATTTTATGAGGGACGTCACTGGGAACTAACATTTTTAATTTTCCGTCTTTCAAAACCCTCCTTATTTGGTACTCTACTATTTACTTGCGAATATCCTACACGAACTTCAAAAATTGACAGTGAAAAGAACTACACTATTTTCTATTTAGTACTCGAAAATTACGGCTTGTGGCAATTTTTCACTGCAATATAATTTTAATCAACATAAAATACACCAAAACTTGCAGTAACAGAATTAACCAATTGACAAGTCAAATGTCAAAATTAAAAGTCCAATCGAGAAGCCATGACAGCGACAGTGTTTTGAAACTAAAGCCACTTTAGCCGCATCTGTATCCACAAACGCGAAGGTGTGCGTAGTGTTCGGAATCCCCGCTAGAGCGACCATGCGAGGTGTGGGTGTAGCGCGCACGCGCAGTTGCCTGGCGCCCAGCATCGAGCGAGTGTGCGTTTGGTGCGGTCGCGTTTGCAGGAGCACCGTCGGTCAATCGAGATTCCTGCTGAACAGAAACTGCACAGCAAAAAGCCACACGGACCAAAGTAATTATGCCATCAAGTTCACTCGGTGGTGTTTGAGTGTTTTAGATGAGTGTGCGGTGCGTGTAAGTGGAAAAGCGGATAGGATAGTGCGAGAGGACGGGATTTTGTTATAACAGAGGTAGTGAACAAGCCGGCGCGACGTTTTGCACAGAGGGTACTTGTAAGATGGGTTGCACTTCTTCGGCAGAGGAGAGGGCAGCCTTGGCTCGCAGCAAGCAGATCGAGAAGAACCTGAAGGAGGATGGGATACAGGCTGCCAAGGACATTAAGCTTCTCTTGTTGGGTGAGTGTTGGGCGGGGGTTCGATAAGTCTGGGTGCGGACGACGCACACATGCGCACCGCACCCTGTCACCACCGCACGGCGGTTTTCGCACGGAAAATTGCAGTTTTTCCCAGAATTATCCCCTGGCCTTCAATTTGATTGTCTTTTTCCTCCCAAACATGACTTTTATAGTTTGTTTTTTGGCACCTCCAGGGGTTAGGGATCATTTTTGATTCTCAATATTTACCTTTGCGGAAAATAGGTACTTAACGCAACTTCAAAAAATATATTCAATTCTAAAATTCCCATCCTAGTTGCTATGAAAAAGAAAGGCAAAAACAACAAAACAGTAATTTCCATTTCGACTGAAATGCAACTTTTTTCAAGTTTTTATAGTGACTTTCAATATTATGCAGCATTTATTACCTTTATTTTCCATTTTACTTCCTTTGAGTCATAATTTTTCTGAGAGTTTCTGATTGCACTGTTGCGGTTACGTTAAAAAATAATATTTGGAAACTTACTCCTTGTTTTGTACAATGGAATACGCAGCTATTAAATTACATGATAATATATCGAGTAATATATGTTTCGAATGACACTACAAAATTGTATTTTTTAAATGTATGTACTTATGTACATATTATACTTATTTGCAAGTAGGTTAGATTTTATAGGAAAGAGGGGCTCTAGTACGTAAGTACATTTTAGCGATATAGGTACGAGCGAGTATACGAGGGTGTGTAAATGTATTCTTGGCATTATCTGTATTATTTTCAATCAAGATAAGTTTCTAGATATACAGAGTGACCCACTTGAAAGCGGAGAATCTCTCTGAAATTCTTATTTGTGGCTTACTAAAACACTTACCTACACGACCTTGAATAATATAAAATGTTAAAAAACTATTAACACAATATTTTGCACTATTCAGTAAAAAACAAACAAAACAACCGACCAGACGAATGTTTCGCGATATCCGTTTCCCTCGCCGTTTCCGCAACGGTATCTGTTTACTACATAACTGGTCGGCTACTTTATTTTGCCTTTTCCACAAACAAATGCTTAGACTGTGCATATTCCGTATTCCCGATGCTCCAGTCGTAAATGTAAATAGCTAAATCCTCTCTCCAAGTCTTTGGGTAAATTGCTGACCTACATTTTGTATTCTACTTCCCGAAATGTCAACATTGCCCATACTCGTTCCCATACTTCCTTTGAAGTATTTTGTACTTCCCCTGTACTTCTCGAGCTTCCTACGTACACTCTGTGCTTCCTCGACACACTTTTATAATGTACATACACCATTGGAATCTTCTAAACCCGAAGAGATTCAGAGTTCAGTTGGTCAAATTACAGAAAACGTGCACATTTCCATGCTCTTTAAGGATCTGAAAAGAAATTCTGGATAGCTCTCGTTGTTCCTGAAATATCCTGAAAAAATTTAAATATTGCATTTTCTTTTTTCTTCCATATATTTTCAATATATTTCAGGAACAACGAGAGCTATCCAGAAACTCTTTTCAGATCCTTAAAGAGCATGGAAATGTGCACGTTTTCTGTAATTTGACCAACTCTGAATCTCTTCGGGTCCAATGGTGTACACTGTAAAAGTGACGACTCTGTATACTTCCCTTATTTTTTCAATGCGTTCAGATTCGGTTCAGATAATTAATTATGCGAAGTAAAATTTGAGTTTAGAGGATGTAAAATATTTTGCCATTTTTTGTACGTAAAAAATGAGGAAATTCTGATTAAAATTTTGGCCAGCCAACTTGACATGCGTAGAAAACGAGGTAAAAAGTGGTGGGCTTTATGTAACTAAATAAAGGAAATATTACCTATAATTTTTCGACATATGTATGTACACGTATATTTTTTAAAAATCAAAATTGTTTAAAATAACTTTAATGGTCAGGTAGACCCGGGGGTAGACCTATATCGTAATTGCTATCGCAAAATATGGGCACAACATACAGCCTTATTGGCAGAAACCAGTGGCGTAACATCGTTTAAGCAGAGGGGGCGGGCTTCCCACCTTGTATAGAAGCGCTACATACTGATGGTACTAAAAAAGCAAAATTCGTAGAAAAACAAAGGACAGCCACCCACAATATTTTAACTGATAATATTCTCTGCATCGGAGATATCAAAAATTATCATTTTTAGGAGAAACTTTAAGTTTTCATCTCGGATTTAGGGCACAGGTTTAAGAACACTCGTTCAAAAACTTCGCTCTGAATTTCCCATTTTCATTTTCTTTAACGATTCGACCATTGTATTTTGAACTCGATTTTGAATGTGTCACTTTAATCCGAAGAGTCGTCATAAAAACTTGATCGGCCGCTATTTTGATCTCTTTATTTTTAATGTTATTATTTTATATACATTTCTGTTTAATGCAACTGCATTAGTGACGTAACTGCTTCTAAAGCTGTTGCCTGGGTATATTAATCGATTTTTATATGGTTTTAATTAATTTTTTCGCCTTTTTTGCGCCACAATTGTTGGAGAAGAAAAAACACATTAGAAGCCGGCGCCTGTCGCTTAGGCACTCCCTGATGCTTTTCCGCCCAGTGCCAGACACCCTCCCACTTGGTAAATGCATTATAATTTGCTTTCTGATAATGCCTGTATGACGTTCGTAAATAGATAATTCCGTCAGCGGTGCTCTGTGCGTATGTAAAAAGGTTTTTTGCTGTTCAAATAATGTTTTAAATTTCGACCGAAAGTTCGGTCTCGCATATAAGTTTTGTTTATGTATAGTGTAAAATTAGGCTCGCGCAAGATATCTCGGTGTTTAGGTGCTCTCTACGTCATTCACTTACTATTTTCAATGTTTAATCATTCAGAGGTACGATAGAAACAGGAGAAATTCCAGAAACTCGATTTTTGCGTAGCGAAATGCGATTCTTTTTCGCTTTCCGGTTAGTAGACATATAGAGCCGCTTCTGGGCCATCACATGTAAATTCTTATGGACTGAATTGTTCCTGAAAGTAGGCGCAAAAATTATTATCTATTGAATTACCCATTTATTGGTGAACATCATAATAATATAATAAATCGAAATTCATGTCCCATGACATTAGGTGTTGCAGCAAGCGTCCTGTTTGCACGATTTGAAATTTGCATTGACAAGTCGATAACAAAAACTTAAGGAGATGACGAAACCTTCAATGCTTAGAAAACAACCGTCAAAATTTCTTATTACCACCCCCCAACTCGTTCGCTTTTCGCTCTGGTTTACCAAAGGTAAAAACAAAACGGAAACGAAGTAACTTGTCTTTTTTATCCATAAATTAAATGCTGTACTTGTTTTACTTTTGTTTGAGGGTCACTGCTTCTTTTATTTTGTTTGAAAACAAAGCACTTTGCTCGATGTGTAAGTCACCCACCATCTGTCCCACTGTAAGTAGAAACTATGCAACATAAATGGTTTTATTAGTAGAATAAGTTGCATTCTTCGTTACTGTGTCATTATCGGTCAGGAGTCGTATTATTTGATTAGTTTTAAGAAGTGGGTAAGTACCTACCGAAAGACGTACGTATATTAGGTAATCAGACAATTATGTAGATTTCTCATCTTTTTTCAAACGAAAGTTATCATCAAGATACCAAATTTACTCATAACATTACTTAAATTACTTAAATCTAACTGTAATTAGTACCATGAAATGAAATGAAGATTATTAATTTGTAACATTTCACAAACCGCGTAATTATGTTAATTTTATTATTGTTGGGTATTTCCTTGTTTGTTTTCTTGGTATACAGCGGATATCTGCAATGGTCGATTATACCAACGGAGTTGCTGCTTTACGTAGACTTGTCTGCTATTTTTGGAATTGTTGAGAAGCTAAATATGGAATAAGATACTCATATGCATGCACAGGACTACAAATAATAGATTTACATAATTTGTACGTCAAAATGTTGGTAAAATGTGCTACAGTGCTACAGCGACTATTTTTTCACTTTTTGTTACAGGCATTGAAAAGGTATGATTACAAAGGGTATGAATTAAAAATTAACGAAAATAAACTTTTTATTTTATGTATTTCATTCCAATATCATGCTTAGGAAACCGTTCAAAAAATGACTCGCCTGTATATCAGCTGGGGGGGCTTTGGGACGTTAGTCTCCCAAAAGATACATAATTCACCTGTCTTCGTTCATTGCTTGAGGCTTTAAACCTATAAATCTTTATAGGTAGGTATCATCTGTATGCCTGAGTCATAAATTCATTGATTAGAACATTGTGTATACAATTTGTTTACTTATTAGTACATTGATAATTGAATTTGCACAAAAGCAAAACGAAGGTCAAACCGGGGCTTCGCCTCATCAGTCATGGTTCCAGAGTACGACAATCGGAACAGAATAATTTTAGCTGTCAAATTAAAACAGTTTGTCGTGAAAATCAAACAAACGAATGAAAACGATTTTTTGACATTTTGCTCGGGGATATCGCGTAGGTATAATGACTAAAATAACACAATATCTGAATGTAAACAGCTGCTTTTAATAATATTGATCAAATAAGTCAACAAGCTGTGTATTCGTGTAGTCAGTTAATGCATTTTCTGCTATAGGTAAACTAAAATCGTTATTAACTGAGGAAAAAGGCGATAGATCATTTTTATTATCGTATCAATAAAGATCAAGTGGCCTAAACAATACGCTGTCAAAATGTTCTTAGGGGAAAAAGCAGAGATGGTCCCATTTTTTCTGCACAACACTTAACTTTATTTTTTTTAATGAAACACCCTGTACATATTTGATTCATTGTTGTTTCTATACATTAGACTAAATGTCAAAACATCTTCCTAAATGTATAAATAATACCTAACTCATCGCCATGATAAAAGATACAACAGTTGTGACAAGCGACAACTGTATGATATTTTCATTCAGCACTCCCAGTTATATCAACATGTAAATAATAATAATGTAAATGTATGTATCGACTGAAGACCACACTATATGTTACAAGATACACAAACAAATTTTAATTTACGATATGCTTTATAAATGAAACAAGCAACATGAAATGGTGATGAAAAATTATGCCCAAACAAATATTTTATTCAGGGGCCTTCGCGGATGAAACTAACGCCTTTTTTGTCCAGCAAAATTTGCCAAGTCCAAGCAAAGACAAATAATTGTTCTATAGGTCAACTAATCTTAACTTCAAGCAGAGGTGTACTCCCAATTGCAATTAACCCTTGTACGACCTTATTTTATTACTTACAATTGTTAATGATTGCCTTATGAGTTATAACAAACTTTAAGGTTTCGAATCTATAAAATTGGTTTTATTCCCGCTCACTTGATACCACTAGTTGCCTACTTGACAGTAGCAATTCCATCTTTCTTGTAACTTCCGTTGATCGAGCATGGTTGGCTGATTTAAATTCTTGAGCGAACATCCAATTTGTTGATGTCCATAAAATATTTACGAGCGACTAAAGAGAGAGCGAAAATAGGGACAATAAAAGTTAATATGTCTATTAAACTCGTCTAACAGTTGTGAAAATAAAAATAAAGTATTATTTAATTATTGGAAAAAACGCAAGTAAACAAGTTTTTTTTATATAACGAAATGGACAGGGTGGACCAGTGGGGTCACAAAGTTAAATTCATATTTATTAAAAATTTGAGGTTACAAAAATATCAGAAAAATGTGGGAATCTATTTCAGACGTCTCTAAAGACAGAAAACGTCTTGGTTGGGAAGTTGGTACTTTAATCGCGTCCGGGACTTTTAAAGTCAAATAGCACCAACAATTGAGTTTACTGCATTTTAAGCTGCAATCTTTTCACGCAAAATTATGACGGCAATTTGTTTTATGGTGTTACGTATAAAACAAGCGAATAAAAGTGTATTATTTGGATGAGAAATAATGTTTTGAATTTATACTTGACGTCAACATGGCAACACAACAACAGTTGTTGGGAATATGCATAAAAATGACAAGGAACATGGACAGGGTGGGGTAATATGTAAAAATATATTCCAGTGTCACGCAAGTTATATAACTGACATCAGTTTGCTTTATTTCATCTTTTCATCATCATAAAGTTCTCAGTCTGAAGACTGGTTGGACGCGTACCTCCATCCTTTCCTATCCTGAGCTATAACCTACGTATTTCCCCAAAAGTTGAACACCCTGCACCCCTAACTATTTGAGGGCAGTCGTCTAATCTGGTCTTCTGCGTCAGAAGGTGTCAGAAGGTGTCCTACCATCCTATCTTTCCTATGCCTTACTGTCTTCCATAAATTTCGCTTTTGCCTTCCACATCGCAGTAGTGTGTATTACAGTGCCATACCGACCCTCACGATCCCTGCCACTCTGTTTACTGAAAGAGCTGCTGCCCCCTTTCAGGGACTTGATTTAGTCTGTCTTCTCAAATAAAAATGTTTTTTACTGTTTTACGAGAAATTCCCTTCCAGACTTTTATTAAAGTATTATTAAAAATATCATGAAACAAGTAGGAAAGTTAGAGAATTTGAAAATTGAGATGGATAGGTTACCATTAGACGTAGTAGGTATTAGTGAAGTGCGATGGCCAGAAGCCGGAGACTTCTGGAGCGGAGATTTTAGAGTAATACACACAGGATCTGTAGGAGGAAATTCGGGAGTAGGAATTGTTATGCGGAAAAAAGTAGGGCAGAGTGTAGAAAATTTCTTACAGCAAAGTGACAGGGTAGTTATGGTTAGGTTAGATTCGAAACCTGTAAAAACAGTAATAATACAGGTATATATGCCCACTTCTAACTACAGTGATGAGGTCGTAGAGGCAGTTTATAGTGATATTGAACATGTGCTAGATTTTGTGAGAGGACACGAAAATTTAATAATTATAGGAGATTTCAATGCAGTCGTAGGCACAGGGCGAGAGGGTGGAATAGTTGGTCCCTTTGGATTAGGCAATAGGAACGATAGGGGAGTTAGACTGATAGAGTTCTGCGATAAACATAACTTAACGGTCGCGAACACTCTATTTCACCATCATGTTAGGAGACGCTACACGTGGAAGATCCCAGGAGACCTAGGGAGATATCAAATAGATTACATTCTTGTTAGGCAAAGATTTAGAAATCAAGTTCGGGATTGTAAAAGTTATCCAGGAGCAGATATAGATAGTGATCACAACATAGTCGTTATGAAAGCCAATCTTAAATTTAAGATTTTGAAAAAACGAAGCGGAAGAAGGTATCTTGACCCAGAGAAACTAAAAGATGAGGATACGCGCGATAAGTTCAAGAAAAAGACAAACGAAGTACTAAAGGGCGCGGGTGAAAATATTGTTAGGGACATAGAGGCAGAATGGAATTGCATTAAAAATAGTTTAGTTTCCTCAGCTACGGATATTTTGGGCCATAAACAGAATGAAAGTAGGAAACCCTGGATAACAAAACATATTGTGAGTCTAATAGAGGAAAGGCGAAAATATAAAAATAGGTTAGATGAAATAGGGAAACAACGATATAAAGCGATCAAGTGGGAAATTATTCGGAAATGTAGGAAAGCGAAAGAGCAATGGATCGATAATAAATGCAAAGAAGTGGAAGATAAGTTCGAAGTAGGAAAGACTGATGAAGCATATAAAATAATTAGGAGAAATTTTAGAGAAATTGGATCTAGTACCAAAAACATTAGGAATGAGGCAGGAGATATCCTAATCGAAAGCGGTGAGAAGGCAGATAGGTGGAAAGAATATTTAGGAAACTTATATGCGGCACCAGAAGTGCAAGATATATTAGAAAGCGAAAGCAGTGTAGAGGGGGATAACCTAGGGAATCCTATAATGAGAGAAGAGTTTGAGCTAGCACTAAAAAGTTTAAGGAATAATAAAGCACCAGGAATAGATGGCTTGCAGGCAGAAATCTTAAAGTGCGCAGGTCAAGAGGTAATAGACCGTTTATTTAAATTAGTTAGTCGCATATACCTGACAGGCGAGATTCCAGAGGATTACAAACGGAACATCATGGTAGCTTTGCCAAAAAGGAAAGGCGCGGATAGGTGCAACAATTTCAGAACTATCAGTTTAAATTCCCATGCGTCAAAAATTTTAACTAGAATTGGGCAAAGAAGGATGGAGAAAAAGGCGGAAGAAATATTAGGAGAAGATCAGTTCGGATTTAGACGAAATAGAGGAACGCGCGAGGCTATTCTAGCTTTACGAGTAATTATAGAAAAAACGATAGAAAAGAGAAAGAGCGTCTATATAGGATTTGTAGATTTAGAAAAAGCCTTCGACAACGTAAAATGGGGGAAGATGTTCGAAGTGCTGAGAAAGGTAGGGATGAAATATAGGGACAGAAGAATAATACATAATCTCTACGAAGAGCAAAAAGCAGTTATAGAATGTGAGCAGGAACGAAGGGAAGTAGATATCCGGAAGGGTGTGAGACAGGGATGTGCACTGTCACCTCTAGTTTTCAACTTATACATCGAAGATGCGATTAATATTGTTAAGGACAGAACAGCCTCAGGGATTAATGTACAGGGTCAAACTATTAACATGCTCAGATTTGCGGATGATATAGCAGTGTTAGCATCTAGCAAAGAAGAATTAGGAGCGGCTTTGAATGAAATGGAAGCAGTTTTGACACAGGGCTACGGCATGAAAATCAATAAAAAGAAAACTAAAATTTTGGTATGTAGGGGATGCGAAAATAGAACTAAAGTTGACATACAAATAGGAAATGAGAAGATAGAGGAGGTCGCGGATTTTTGCTATTTAGGAAGTAAAGTAACTCAAGACGGTAGGAGCACTAAAGATATAAAACAAAGAATAGCGCAGGGCCGAGTTGCGTTTAACAAAAAGAAACAACTGTTATGTTCGAAAACGGTTAATATAGAGACTAGGAAGAGACTCTTAAAGTCGTATGTATGGAGTACGGCATTATACGGGTGCGAAACTTGGACAATAGGAGAAGCGGATCGAAAAAGAGTAGAAGCGTTTGAAATGTGGTGCTACAGACGCATGATGAAGATACCGTGGATAGATAAGGTTAGCAATAGGGAAGTATTAGAAAGAGTTGGGGAAAAGCGAAAGGTATGGAAGACAATAAAGAGTAGGAGAGATAGGATGGTAGGACACCTTCTAAGACACGAAGGAATAGTTCGCGACATACTAGAGTCAGAGATAGGAATGAAAAGAGGTAGGGGTAGGCCTAGATTAGACTACTGCTCTCAAATAGTTAGGGATGTAGGATGTTCTACTTTTAGGGAAATGCGTAGGTTAGCTCAGGATAGAAAAGAGTGGAGGTACGCGTCCAACCAGTCTTCGGACTGAGAACCTTATGATGATGATTAAAAATATTTACATTACTTCTCAATTAGTGCGTGTCTGATAAATTTACGATCTGCATATCCGCGCAATTATGTTTATGGCGTACCAGTAATCTATTTTTTGCCAAAATCAACGTTTATCAAAAGAGTATATTGTGCAAACTGCAATTTTATGTTTTTCTCAATGTCCCGATTGCACAAAACAAGATATCCTTGTTTTTTTAAGTGAATTTTTAATTGATTTTGTTTTTCTGTTGTTTTCAGGTGCTGGCGAATCGGGGAAGAGTACCATAGTAAAACAAATGAAGTAAGGGTAACCACATTTTTGATTTTTCGCGTAAAATGTAGTTCAGAGTAGGTAAATCGTACAGAACAGTCTGGAGTTTGGCAGCTTTTGGGCGAGTATTTTTCACAGCACGCGAAAGACGAGTAGAGCATTTTTTGTTGCAAATTTGATTGTTAACATTTTTCCATACCAACATATTTATCGAAAACTGAACGATTCAGCGGATAAATAAGCTGGATCGAATTTGGGGGTAGTTTTCCCAATTTTAAGGGATTTGATTAATAAAATTAATATTCCTGGACCATGTCCCGATAGTGTAACTTTGAAATGCAAAATGGCTTTTCGTCGTCGTTTTTCCTGTTTAGGGGCAAACTGTATTATCACAATTGTCTGGATACAGTTTCTAACTACATATTGATTGTTGCGCACGCACCAGAGGTTTTCGTATTGTCCAACAGAACTCGCAAATTTCTTTTCGTGCACAGTAGAAGCGGTCTTTTTTGTGATAATACAGGGTGTTGCAAATCAATAGCTCTTTCGGACAAAGATTTTATAATAGAAAAATGTTTGAAATTTAAATGTTTACATCCCGGTTTGGATTTTTTCGCCTGTTTGTTGGGCTTATTGCACAGTTTGATGCTCATATTCTTTTTTGAACACTGAAAGTTTATTTGAACAAATTTGTTGGCTGCTGCTACAAAATTTTAATGCAATTTTACAACTTTTTAGGACGCAACCGCAGATTAGCCGCATAATATTATGGTACGCAGTAAAAAATAAAACAAAACAGAACTACCTAAATATTTGTTGGTTTAAACAACACATGTGTGACACATGCATGAATGGCTTGGATTAAGCCATTCCAAACATTCAACTAAGCCCCAGATTAACGAATAAAAGAAAAAAATTAATATGCGTATACCGACACGTTATATTTTGCGATATCACGAATTTTTAGTAAAATCTGAAAAATTGTCTCATATGCTAGTGGATTTGACATCTAGCCAGTTATAGATACGAAAGATGATGGTCGCGGAAGCCTGCGGCATTATCAAAAACAAGATAATTCTAGTAGAAAAAAATTGACATTCTGTTTTGTCAAAATTGTGCGTGTACTTTTTTCGCTTCATGACTTTTTCCAACATGACGTTAATTAGCTAAAGTGTAACTGATAAGCTGGAAAAATCAATAGCTACTTCATTGGGGGACTGTTCTGTGCATGTTCATATACACCCACCTTCGTAATTATAATAATAGTAAACGATAAATTTTCCGAATAGTAATGTCAACATATCATGCATATAGAATGTCTTTTTTATTAAAAAAAAAAAAAAAAAAACGTGTGAGTCGCAGAACTTAGATTTATAACCGTTTGATAAAATATTCATTTGCCATATTTTTTTCCGTTTTGTATTGCTATAAAAATATGTATGTACTTATACATATGTTCGACAATTGGAGAACGGGCCACTATCAGTCCTGTTACCCACAAAAAGGATGTCCCACTTTATTTATACTTTCATTAACTCTCCTACTGCTTTTTTAAACAATGCAGATAAGTATTTATAGCTAGCTATCTATAATTTTTGCAACGGTGAAAAGCAGACACGAGGACAATATTATGCAGTGTTTTTACAGTATCTACAATGGTTATACGAGGGAATATTTATATCCAGTTAGCCTAGACAATTAATTTTACACTTCACTCGCTTCTTACTACTTTCGAATTTTTTTCCAATCGTTTTTTAAAGAATTGACTGTCCATCGCAGCCACTTATGATTAGGAGAAGTAGAAACGTTTGATCAGTTCTTTGTATTTTTTTCTTATAGGATTATTCACGAAAGTGGATTTACAAATGAGGACTTCAAGCAATATCGACCTGTTGTTTACAGCAATACCATTCAGTCTTTGGTAGCGATTTTGAGAGCTATGCCAAATTTGGGTATCAACTATGGCAACAATGAAAGAGAAGTAAGTAACAAACATAAGTTGAGGTGACTGCCTGTAAAATTCCAAACAGCGATGAAATGCAAACGCTTCTCAACAAAATCAAGCCTATTATGATGTTGAGCAAAAAACCTCGGCAATGGAACACATGCGGATTGATGCACAGATATAACTTTGTAGTAGTTATTATAAGCATTGCCTGAAATAATAAATAAGAGCTGCCTGGAAATAAATCTAATATATTTCGAGAAAAAAATAAATATTTAGGCTATTAATATTTTCGTAGCGTAAAAATTTGTACATATAGAAAAATATGTTAATAAATTGGAGCAAAAAGTGATTTTCGTGGTTTCCAGATTGATGGGAAAATGGTTTTCGATGTTATACAAAGAATGGAAGATACGGAACCCTTCTCGGAAGAATTGCTAGCGGCGATGAAGAGATTATGGGCTGATTCGGGGGTGCAAGAGTGTTTCGGACGTTCGAACGAATATCAGCTTAATGATTCGGCAAAATAGTATGTTTGTTTGGTTTGTTAATATTTATAGCGGGATTTAAATGTTTTTCGCAGTTTTCTAGATGATTTAGATAGGCTCGGTGCCAAAGATTATCAGCCGACAGAGCAAGATATCCTGCGTACGAGAGTCAAAACGACGGGTATCGTAGAAGTTCACTTTTCGTTCAAAAACCTTAATTTCAAGTGAGAATTAGTTAACGCAATTCTCGATTATTATTGTTTTGACGATACCTTTTCAGATTATTCGATGTCGGCGGGCAGAGATCGGAGAGAAAAAAGTGGATCCACTGTTTCGAGGACGTCACGGCGATAATTTTCTGCGTCGCTATGAGCGAGTACGATCAGGTTCTGCACGAAGATGAGACAACCGTGAGTTTCGGCTGTTTCGCGTTACCTTTGTTCATCGAGGAGTGAACCGCAGAGCAAAATCTTGTACACCAATTCCTCTATTTATGTGTAATTCCTTTTAATTCCCCGCAATTCCTATCTAATTCCTGCAATTCCTCAAGTAATTCCCGCAATTCCCCATGTAATTCCTGCAATTCCCCTACTAATTCCTGGAATTCCCTTACAATTAATTCTTGCATTTCCTCTACGTCTGATACTGCAATAATTTACAGCGCATGCGCAATCGTTAGTATAAGAGGGGTAAACATTTCTGCAATTCCCTTGTAATTCCTGCAATTCCCCAAACAATTCCTGCAATTCCCTACAAATTTGTGTAATTCCGTACTAATTCCTCTGCAATTCCTCAAGCTTGTACACCAAAATTCCTCTGGGGTTCACCCCTCGTTATTCGTTTTTAATTTGTGTTTGTTTCTCGGCAGAATCGAATGCAAGAGAGTTTAAAATTGTTCGACTCGATTTGTAATAACAAATGGTTCACAGATACCTCTATAATCCTGTTTTTGAATAAGAAGGATTTATTCGAAGAAAAAATTAGGAAATCTCCGCTTACGATATGCTTTCCCGAATATGCAGGTAAGTCGCTCGTGCACCGCGTTTTTTGACTTGAAAATTTCGATCTGGACCAATTTATCTTAGTACTATGTTTCCTTAAAAAGTCGTAGGCCTTCCGAGAACAATTTTTTATTTAATTTTTTTGTTGTTTCTCATGGACTTTATAGTCGGGGAGCAAAGTGCTCTAATTCGATACCCTCTATACAACTCGAACACACCTAAAAAATTAAACTTTTCGAATTTTGAGATCACGAAAAGTTCGGGAATTGCGAAAATGCCGGAAAATCGATTTTTCGTAAAATGCTCCTAAATCAATTTCCGACCATTTCTAATACTTTTCTCGTTGTATTAATTTCAGCAACGAAAAGAGTTAGAGATGTTTTTTTTTCGTGGAATATACACTGAAGTATGCTGATCATCGCAGTGTACTCACGTTGCCTCTACTATATTCCAATTTTAAGAAAAAAAATGTTTTCTTGCTAGACCACAAATTTGTATAATGTATTTTTCATGCAACGGGTAAGTAATCTTATTTTTCGGAATTAACATATACATATCGTCGGTCATCTTACAAAGTGACGTAACTGACAAAATTTCAAATATTGAGTTACGCCGACTGTAAGGTATATTTTGGGCTCCTCTTAAGCTGACAAAGTGTCGTAACTTAATTTCTAATATTATACGCAGGAGAAATATTCTTTGTTTGACGTAACTAACAATTCTCGTAGTTCTACATCACACAAAGGGCCGGTTGTTAGAAACATTGATTTGATCCAGATCACGTAATCTCGGATTAAAGCCAACGCGGTGCTACATTTTGATCGGGTTGTTAGAACAAATTGTAACGCGCGATTAGCTGACACGAGTGCTAGCACTCGGATCAACTCCTGTACGTCAGTTTTAGATCAAGTGTTCCGAAATAGGTCAAGCGCACGGTAATTTTTGAAGTTTCTAACGTATGTACATAACCCCAATTCAGTGTTTTGTGCATTAGGTGCTCCATAATTACGTATTTCGGCATAATGAATGATAAAAAATTGAGAAATTTTAATAGCTCTGAAACGGCACTTTTGCCGAGTCTGGTGGAACAGTAACAATGAAGTTTCCATATTTTAAGGGTGTAGTGTAAGGGGAAAATTATGCTAAATTTGTATATGGTTTGTAGCAGGGCCAGTGTGGCATTTTATAATTTTATTTGCAATAGTTTTGTTTCAAATCATTGAATAAGTTTCCTTTCTCCTCTATCCTTTGTAAAATTCCCGATGAGCGAACTGTGCAATTTATGAATTCATTTTAGAAGAGAAAGTATAGCGAAGCCGTGGAGGAAAATGAAGAGGTGGATTTGGGAGAAGGGTAAAAAAGAAAATTCATAAGGCTAATACAGTGTGACTGATAAAAAGTGTGCAACATTATGGGAAACTTTCTTATACTCCAGTAAAATCTAATTTTTCCGGCTAAAAAGTGGCTTCCCTATATGAATTAAGATGAAAGTTACTGCGTTGGAAATGGCAGCGACTCTTGTACTCGCTCTCGTACAAATCATAAAGTTCTTTATTTCATCATCATCATAAGGTTCTCAGTCCGAAGACTGGTTGGACGCGTACCTCCATTCTTTTCTATCCTGAGCTAACCTACGCATTTCCCTAAAAGTAGAACATCCTACATCCCTAACTATTTGAGAGCAGTAGTCTAATCTAGGCCTACCCCTACCTCTTTTTATTCCTATCTCTGACTCTAGTATGTCACGAACTATTCCTTCGTGTCTTAGAAGGTGTCCTACCATCCTATCTCTCCTACTCTTTATTGTTTTCCATACCTTTCGCCTTTCCCAACTCTTTCTAATACCTCCCTATTGCTAACCTTATCTATCCACGGTATCTTCATCATGCGTCTGTAACACCACAGTTCAAACGCTTCTACTCTTTTTCTATCCGCTTCTCCTATTGTCCAAGTTTCGCACCCGTATAATGCCGTACTCCATACATACGACTTTAAGAGTCTCTTCCTAGTCTCTATATTAACCGTTCTCGAACATAACAGTTGTTTCTTTTTGTTAAACGCAACTCGGCCCTGCGCCATTCTTTGTTTTATATCTTTAGTGCTCCTACCGTCTTGGGTTATTTTACTTCCTAAGTAGCAGAAATCCGCGACCTCCTCTATCTTCTCATTTCCTATTTGTATTTCAATTTTAGTTCTATTTTCACTCCATCTACATACCAAAATTTTAGTTTTCTTTTTATTGATTTTCATGCCGTAGCCCTGTGTCAAAACTGCTTCCATTTCATTCAAAGCCGCTCCTAATTCTTCTTTGCTAGATGCTAACACTGCTATATCATCCGCAAATCTGAGCATGTTAATAGTTTGGCCCTGTACATTGATCCCTGAGGCTGTTCTTTCCTTAACAATATTAATCGCATCTTCGATATATAAGTTGAAAACTAGAGGTGACAATGCACATCCCTGTCTCACTCCCTTCCGGATATCTACTTCCCTTCGTTCCTGCTCACATTCTATAACTGCCTTTTGCTCTTTGTAGAGATTATGTATTATTCTTCTGTCCCTGTATTTCATCCCTACCTTTCTCAGCACTTCGAACATCTTCCCCCATTTTATGTTGTCGAAGGCTTTTTCTAAATCTACAAATCCTATATATATGCTCTTTCTCTTTTCTATCGTTTTTTCTATAATTACTCGTAAAGCTAGAATGGCCTCGCGCGTTCCTCTATTTCGTCTAAATCCGAACTGATCTTCTCCTAATATTTCTTCCACCTGTTTCTCCATCCTTCTTTGCACAATTCTAGTTAAAATTTTTGACGCATGGGAAGTTAAACTGATAGTTCTAAAATTTTCGCACCTATCCGCGCCTTTCCTTTTTGGCAAAGCTACCATGATGTTCAGTTTGTAATCCTCTGGAATCTCGCCTGTCAGGTATATGCGACTAACTAATTTAAATAAACGATCTATTACCTCTTGACCTGCGCACTTTAAGATTTCTGCCTGCAAGCCATCTATACCTGGTGCTTTATTATTCCTTAAACTTTTTAGTGCTAGCTCAAACTCTTCTCTCATTATAGGACTCCCTAGGTTATCCCCTTCTACACTGCTTTCACTTTCTAATATATCTTGCACTTCCTGTCCCGCATATAAGTTTCCTAAATATTCTTTCCACCTATCTGCCTTCTCCCCGCTTTCGATTAGGATATCTCCTGCCTCATTCCTAATGCTTTTGGTACTAGATCCAATTTCTCTAAAATTTCTCCTAATTATTTTATATGCTTCATCAGTCTTTCCTATTTCGAACTTATTTTCCACTTCTTTGCACTTATCATCGATCCATTGCTCTTTCGCTTTCCTACATTTCCGAATAATTTCCCACTTGATCGCCTTATATCTTTGTTTCCCTATTTCATTTAACCTATTTTTATATTTTCGCCTTTCCTCTATTAGACTCACAATATGTTTTGTTATCCAGGGTTTCCTACTTTCATTCTGTTTATGACCCAAAATATCCCTAGCTGAGGAAACTAAACTACACTGGCGAGCATAAAATTAGGGTCACTTTGAAAATTGCCAATTTTTCTAAGAATTCAAAATATTAAATTTAATTAGTTCTTGAAGGCAATAACACTTGCATTTCTGAGAACTGTTATAAGCTTTTTGTGTTTTTTTTTGCACAACAAAGATTCAATATTTCCGATTTCTAGGAAATGCTTGCAGGTGCGCTACTTGGAAGCTTATTTCTCGGGGTTTATTTTTCAATTTCCTTCATTTATTCACTAACTTTCCTGTGTATAACTTGACGGTCGAAAAGTGTAGTCTTCGTTTATTTCCTTATAATGGCTTTAAATCCTGTCACGGCGGCCAGAATTATAGCGCTGTTGCAAGATGGTCGGGGGCAACGTGTAACGGCAAGAACGGTTGGTGTAAGTCTTTCTACAGTTCAGCGGGTATCCCAACGATTTCAGGAAACTGGTAGGCTGACAAGAAGACCAGGATCAGGGCGGAAAAGAACCACCACGCCAAGGGATGACCGTTTTCTTGTGTCCATGGCTTTACGGAATCGGACTGCTACGGCAGTTTCGCTTCGAAATCTCCTCCAAGAAGTCAGAAATGTTAACATTAGCGGATGGACAGCTAGGAGGCGACTTCGTTCTGCTGGATTATCTTGTCGGAGAATGGCTACGGGCCCTCCACTTCTCCATCGCCATAGAATTGCAAGACTGAACTTTGCTCGAGATCACTTGGGATGGACAAATGACGATTGGGGGAGGGTATTATTCTCAGACGAGTCGCGTTTCTGTTTAAATGGGTCGGATGGACGTCGGCGGGTATGGCGAAGATCCGGAGAAAGGTATGCCCAGGCTTGTATTGATGAGCGACTTCCATTTGGTGGAGGTTCAGTTATGGTGTGGGGAGGAATTTCTTCAGACGCACGTACCGAATTGGTGTTTATCGGCAATGGATCCCTAACTGCGCATAGGTACGTAACGGAAGTTGTAGAAAATCATGTCATGCCTTTTATGACGGTTCTGGGAGAAAATGCAACTTTTATGCATGATAACGCTCGACCCCACGTGGCAAGGATTGTTAGCGTTTATTTGGATGAGGTTCAAATTACGCGATTTGATTGGCCAGCACGGAGTCCCGACTTGAACCCCATAGAGCATGTGTGGGATGAGCTAGGACAACGTGTACGAAGTCATATGCCGTCTCCCACCAACGCACAGGATCTTAGGGAGCTCCTACTACAGGAGTGGAATAACATCCCCCAAAATGTGATCCGTAATTTAATTGAGAGCATGCCACGTCGCCTCCAGGCTGTCAAATGCACGGAGAGGAAACACTCGTTATTAGGGGTCAAAATTTTAACAGTTCCTTGTTTTATTCCAACATTTTTCTCACTACACATTTTTAAGACAATTTTGTTCAAATTTGCTTCTTTACGAATTTTCAATAAAAACATTAGAAAATGAAACGTTTTCTTTTTAAAACATTCCTGTTTAGAGATATGTATACAACGAAATCCATTTACAATAATAAGATACAATAAATAATCAGAAAAGTTGAATTTTTGAAGTGACCCTAATTTTATGCTCGCCAGTGTATTTTTAATGCAATTCCATTCTTCCTCTATGTCCCTAACAATATTTTCGCCCGCGCCCTTTAGTACTTCGTTTGTCTTTTTCTCGAACTTATCGCGCGTATCATCATCTTTTAGTTTCTCTGGGTCAAGATACCTTCTTCCGCTTCGTTTTTTCAAAATCTTAAATTTAAGATTGGCCTTCATAACGACTATATTGTGATCACTATCTATATCTGCTCCTGGATAACTTCTACAATCCCTAACTTGATTTCTAAATCTTTGCCTAACAAGAATGTAATCTATTTGATATCTCCCTAGGTCTCCTGGCATCTTCCACGTGTAGCGTCTCCTAACATGATGGTGAAATAGAGTGTTCCCGACCGTTAAGTTATGTTTATCGCAGAACTCTATCAGTCTCACTCCCCTATCGTTCCTATTGCCTAATCCAAAGGGACCAACTATTCCGCCCTCTCGCCCTGTGCCTACGACTGCATTGAAATCTCCTGTAATTATTAAATTTTCGTGTCCTCTCACAAAATCTAGCACATGTTCAATATCACTATAAACTGCCTCTACGACCTCATCACTGTAGTTAGAAGTGGGCATATACAGGGTGGTCACTTTTACAATGTACACCATTGGAATCTTCTAAACCCGAAGAGATTCAGAGTTGGTCAAATGGTAAGAAAGTTGCACATTTTCATGCTCTTTAAGGATCTGAAAAGAAATTCTGGAAAGCTCTCGTTGTTCCTGAAATATCCTGAAAAAATTGAAATATTGCGTTTTCTTATTTCTTCCATATATTATTTATTACTCAAGCGAATGTGATGACCTTTGGCAGGTTTACATAAGTGGGTATGGGCTTTCCACTGGATGTTTCAAAATTTGTCTAAGCCTACTACATCTTCAAGTTTTCATGGTCAACTTTTGAATTTCTTATGGGCGCCATATTGGATTTTCATAAGGTTGGATAGAGAAAAAAAATACAATTTCAAAGATGTATCGCACATGGGTCATCTAACTTTCTGGAACACTAATTTCACTCTTTATCTACAGAATCTAGTTGCCATGATTATGAAAACTCAAAGATGTAGTAGGCTTAGACAAATTTTGAAACATCCAGTGGATAGCCCTTACCTACTTATGTAAACCTGCCGAAGGGAATTACATTTGCTCAAGTAATAGATAATATATGGAAGAAATAAGAAAATGCAATACTTCAATTCTTTTCAGGATATTTCAGGAACAACGAGAGCTATCCAGAATTTCTTTTCAGACCCTTAAAGGGCATGGAAAAAGTGCACGTTTTCTGTAATTTGACCAACTCTGAATCTCTTCTGGTTTAGAAGACTCCAATGGTGTACATTGTAAAAGTGACCACCCTGTATACCTGTATTATTACTGTTTTTACAGGTTTCGAATCTAACCTAACCATAACTACCCTGTCACTTTGCTGTAAGAAATTTTCTACACTCTGCCCTACTTTTTTCCGCATAACAATTCCTACTCCCGAATTTCCTCCTACAGATCCTGTGCGTATTACTCTAAAATCTCCGCTCCAGAAGTCTCCAGCTTCTGGCCATCGCACTTCACTGATACCTACTACGTCTAGTGCTAACCTATCCATCTCAATTTTCAAATTCTCTAACTTCCCTACTTGTTTCATGCTTCTAACATTCCACGCTCCGACTCGTGAGATGTTACACTTATCATTTCTGATGACTCCCCCCGAAGCAGTCCCCGCCCGGAGATCCGAATGTGGGACTATTTTACCTCCGGAATATTTTACTCCAGAAGGTGCCATCATCATAAATTAAAGTACGCTGTACTAGGGATAAAATAATGTGGTGGTTTCCCGTTGCCTTCCACATCGCAGTAGTGTGTATCACAGTGCCATACCAACCCTCACGATCTCTGCCACTATGATTACTGAAAGAGCTGCTGCCCCCTTCCAGGGACTTGATTTAGTCTGGCTTCTCAAATAAAAACCCCTCCAATATGGTTAAACCTATGGTTCGGCTCTTTATATCATTGAAGCGCGCAAGCCATCCCACCCGTCCCAGTATTACTAGAACTGCGTCAAGGTACAAGTCCTTAAAATTGGAATATTGTAGAGGCAACGAGAGTACACTGTGAAGATCAGCACACTTCAGTGTATATTCCACGATGAAAACAGGCCTCTAACTCTTTTCATTGCTGAAATACGAGAACAGTATTAGAAATGGTCGAAAATTGATTTAGGAAAATTTTACAAAAATCTATTTTCCGGCATTTTCAGAATTCCCGGTCTTTTCGCGAACTCAAAATTCGAATACGACAGATCATTTTACATAAGAATCAGCTTAATTTTTGTGTGTGTGTTAGAGTTGTATAGAGGGTGTTCAAAACGCATCTTTTAGGCGGTCTGCTCCTCAAAATAACTCTGAAAAACAAGGTTTTTTAGATAGCTACAAATTATACACTTATTTTTGAAGAAAACAACTTTCACTCTACATTTTCTTGTGTTTTTGTCAAATTTTGTTGGTGGGTACAAATTTTAAAACAATAAATGACTAGTTTTATAGAAAAAATACTAGATTAATTGTAAAAAAGGTAAACTTGTTGCAAATCCTTAAAAAACGTATTGTTTTGAAGAAGTTAACGCTTCTTCGATTTACCGACGACGCTTATCATGGTAGGAGCCAAACATACAGAAACGTGGGACGTTCAATAATTTTCATGTGAAAAAAAATAAATAAAATGCTCTAAGGCCCATAGCGTTTTAAAGAAGCAGAATAACTGAGACAAATTGCTTCAGAGCGGTTTCTTTTGACCCAAGGAGCTAGATTTGAAATATGACACATTCTTTATTGGACAGTTATCTTTTCACGTAGCTATGACACTAAATACTGAATCAAACCAGAAGCGGTGTCAGTTATTGAAGAATAAGCAATTTGGTTTGATACTGACGGTTTATTTATGAAATTAACTTAGGGCAATAATTTATAACAAGACTAGCGGCCCGGCAGACGTTGTCCTGCCTAAAATTACTTTTCGTATTGAATTTTTGATTCATTAACCAAATCGTTTATTCAATGTGAAACATTTTTCTAATTACGTTTATGTTCAACCAAATATGTCGTTCCTATCGTCAGTTATGATCGCGAGCGCATACAAAAAATTATGATTGTAACAGTTTGTCCGAATTTCCCGATTTACGCCTATCCATATCATACAAAAATCCAATAGAAAAAAGCACTTTCAGTTTTTCCTAATTTTCCAATTTTCCGGGCAACTTTTCCAATTTTTCGTTGCTTAAAAACATTATTTTTGAAAAGAATTAGCCAAATCCGTTCAACAGTTAAGCACTTTCAGTTTTTCCCGAATTTTCACATTTTCCGGTGGATTCTCCAAAAAATTTCTTTCATACAAACCTTATCCTGACAATTACGATCACAACAAAAAAAATCAACCAAATAGGTCCAGCCGTTAAGCACTTTTAGTTTTTCCCGAATTTTCAAATTTTCCGTTAGATTTTCCAAAATTATGATTTTTACAGTTTGTTCGAATTTCCCGACTTACGCATATCCATATCATACAAAAATCCCATAGAAAAAAGTACTTTCAGTTTTTTCCGAATTTTCCAATTTTCCGGGCAACTTTTCCAATTTCTCGTTCCCTAATGCCACGTTCGGCCTCTGTTTTGTCGACGTTCCAAATTATTTTGTGCGTAAGCTCCAACTGAGCGCGTCGAACTCGACTATCCGTTGTTCCGGAGTTATAATGGATCGCGCTTGAGGCTTGAGAAATTCTTATTCGACTTGGCTCCAAACGCTGTCTACGCTCTTCGCGTACGCCGACCGATATTTCGACGCCTCACTGGTGGCATTTTTTCCAAAGAACCACCAAATACATGATCACCACCGATAACACACTGACAATTCAATTTTTAGAACTGTCAAACTGAACGTCACATTTTTGTTTGTCAAACAGATTTTCATACAAACTTTTACCTTCCAAATTTTCTACTTTCCCGGTGGATTTTCCAAAATTTTCTTTCATACAAACCTTGTTACGAACACAACAAAAAAGAAATCAGCCAAATCGGTCGAGCCGTTCTCAAGTGATGAGCTTACATACATGTGGCAATTGCTTTTTATTTATATAGATACATAGCTGCCTCTGAAGAAATAATTGTGGTAAAATCGTTTGAAACTTGATAAACTGCGAATGGCATTTGCATTTTCACTTTATAAATTATTTGCTGCCCGGTCCCGGTACGACATGCGCGGCACCTACTGTAAGTTAATCTTCAGATTAGCCCAGCGAGTGTTCCTGTAAAGTTTGTTTTGTGCGAGGCGGGGGCTTGATATGACACTTATCAACTGTCAGATTTGACAAATAAAATTTATTTAATACTTTCTGACGGTCTGAATTTTATTTGTCAAATCTGACAGTTGATATGTGTCATATCAAGCCCCCGCCTCGCACAAAACCAAGAAAAAAAATTCTGTTGATCCGATCGCTACCAAACTTGAAACGGGATAAAAAGTATCCTATGTCCTTCTCCTGGTTCTAAGCTACCTCCCCACCAATTTTCAGCTAAATCGGTTCAGCCGTTCTTGAGTTATAAGTGAAGTAACTAACACGACTTTCTTTTATATATATAGATATACTCAATGTGTCCACCATTTTGGTTCTAACATTCAATAATACGTTTCTGAACGGCTTCGTTTGAAGCTCTTCTTATTTTATGTCGATCCAGAGAGTTCATATAGCTTGCGTAATTCTGTCAATCAAGTCTTCCAGAGTTCTGTTTGGTGCACTTCCTCTTTGATTCGTCCCCACAAGTAAAAGTCAAGTGGTGTTAAGTCCGACGAACGGGGCGGACAAAGCCACGCACCTCTATATCCCCATCACCGATCTTCAAACAAATCTCTGAGTTTCCGATCTACGGCTACTGTAGAATGTGCTGGTGCGCCGTCCATTTAATAGCACGTATTAGTCATTTCTCGCAAAGGCAAATTGTCTAGAAAATTTTCAAGAAAATTGTTTGAGCTACTTTTCCAAAAATATTCAAATAAGCGCCTGAAACTTAACAGTATTTTCATGTTTTTATGATTAATTAATAAATTTTATCAAAAGCTGTGAAAAGATTTAAGTTAACTTCTTCTTTTAAGCTTTTCTAGGCCTGTCAATTTTAAAATGTCCTCCACCGGTCTCACACATGGATTTTCCCGATTGTTACAGGCAATTTACGATTGTATATGTATATGAAGGGCGCTGAAATAATTTACAAACAAATTTACAATAACACGGGGTGTTGAAGTTGCTCCATTAAGAATTATTGGAATTGCAGGGGCGCAGGAGTACGGGGAAGCTGCGGCGTACATCCAGGCGCAGTTCGAAGCGAAAAACAAGTCGACGACAAAAGAAATCTACTGCCACATGACCTGTGCCACAGACACACACAACATCCAGTTTGTATTTGACGCCGTCACCGACGTCATCATAGCAAATAACCTCCGCAACTGTGGCCTCTATTAAAAAGGGTTTTTTCCTTCGATTCATATTCCTTTTTCCAAAAAAAAAAAACGTAAAGATAAAAATGTTATATCAGACTGAAAAGTGTTATATTGATCCCATGTTCATTTCAACGACTTAACGGAAAGGGATTTTTTTTTTTGGAGCGACCGCTTTTTGAATCTTACCAAAAATTGAAGTTGAGTGATGGAAATGTGTTCTTTTTTTTGTCGTTAGGTACATAGCAAGCACAACTGCAACATGTAAGTGAATGTGGTAGCTTTTTTATATATATGTTATTGCCAAATATTTATTTTATGATGTATAGTTAGTTTTTTTTATTTTTAATTTTTCTCATTTTAGTTACCGCGTGTTTATAAATTTTATACGAGTCTATTTTTATTAATTACGATGCACAAAGGATGTACTCGTTTTTTTAATGAGAGGATTTTTCAAAATTAAATTTTTTCTATGTTTTGTCTTTAAAGTATTCGAGCTGAAGAGACACATTCATAAGATGACCGCAATTATTTCAATTTGCCAGTGCATGTGAGTAGATAGGCTGTGACAGTTCAGGCTCAAAAATGCCATGTATTTTCTTATGGAAGTTTATTTTTTAATTCAGTAATTCAGTAATCTTCTAGTTCTGATTTAAAAGCACAAACATTCCACGGTGTTTTTCTTTCGCGCTCTAAAAAAATACGAGTACGTCGCAAGCACAAAACAATGCTGTGCCATTTGCATTTTAGGGTTTGAACTTTAGAGATAAGATCGCCCATTTCGGCGATTTTCGAATATAATAGTATTACTACTAAGCCATAAAAACCTAAATGATCTGTATCTAGTTGCTTTTTTTATAATTAATTAATTATAGTTTTTATTTATTTTTTTTCGTCTGTTTTTTTTTTGTAAAGATATCGGTAGGGTTTTGAATGAAGAAGTTGGAACCAAAATTTTCAGGCTCAAGCATTAGCGAGTCAATTTTCTAACATTTTCTTCATCAAAAATCGTCAAACATAACCTAAAAGACAATAAATTTGAAACACAATCATCCGTATGACAGTAGTTGACATCCAGGCGACCATTTTGATAGTAAATTTGTCATTTGTTTTAGCTGATTTGCGGCACTAATATTTCGAGGAAAATGTTAGGATTTTGATTGTTTTGTTTTGAAATTGCGAAAAATCAGGACAGCATGGACCTTAACCTAGATAAAAAAATATACTATTATGTGTAAATAACTTAAAAAAAATAAATCTATGGCGCTTTCGACAGTTAATAAACTAGCTTTAGTATAATAAAAAATACTACAGAATAATGAATATATTTTGACAAGTTTTCTCGCCCTTGCACATACTTGACATTCATTTTTTTCGTTTTAATTTCAATTTTATATTATACATTCCTATTAATATTTTTGTATTTCAAAATATATTCTTTTGTACCGCTTTCCATATTTATCGCAACCTCTCTTTTATCCGGAAGAAGTCGATGAGGCACACTTACTATAAAATAAACATCATCAGGATACAAACATTCATTGTAGTTCGTAATAGAACGTTTATGCGCCTGAGAAGGGGGCGCGACGATCGACGGGCGTGTCTTCCAAAGCTAGTAAAGAAATTTTCTTCTCACACGCATAGTTTTCTGTTTTACCGACGCGCGCCATTTTTAGGCGCGTAAACGTGCGAGGTTAGGTTTCAAGGTTACACGTCACTTTGAGACTTGCTTCATTAATTATGTGCAATTCTAACAAGTAAATTTGTAAATATGATTATTACTGAATATCTGTCGTGGTAGCCTGTTTCAGTCATTAAGAGAACGTCTAGTCAACATTCTTTTCTATCGTAATAATACCGCATTTGTGTATTTTAATTTCGTTGAGAAGTGAATTCGGTATTTCGCCTTGATTTTAATACGGCAGTTGTGTAGTCGATTGCAAAGAAAATTGTGTAGAATATAAATACTATTAAAAATATTTGAGAAATTACACTAAAAGTGTACTTTGTTTCGCTATTACAACAGGAGTGAAACTGTAGTCCAAACTGGACATTTAAATTAAATGAACAATTGTTTTAATACTTCTCTAGCGTGAGGAACTTTATTCCGCAGAAAGTCCATGATTTGGCTCGAAGAACGTTCACGAGGTTGAACTGGAACTCTTTTTACATTGCCAAAATGCTGTAGGTTTCATTTTTTTGCATCTACAAGAAATGCGTGTACAAGGGTGTTTTGTTATGTTTCTTCCTCGTGAACTTGTCGTTCAATTGTGACTTAAATCGATGATTAAACTTGTGGCTAAATGATTTTTCAAGCTTGAATTGAACACCTTTGAATGAAATAAACGTCCCACGAAGCGACATATCTTTTTTCACCGTCGATATGAAATGTGAGACTCGTGGGACGGCATTTATTTTTTCCTGACTTTGCTCACTCATTGTAGCTTCTTTGTGAATAATGGTGAATGAGAAAATTGAATCACGATAATAATGAACGAGATATACCGGGTGTACGGACGAAAATTTTTGATGGATTTAAATTTACGTTAATTTGAAATTAAGTTCATCGAAACTTTAGCACCGACACCTTATACATAACATTTATATCGGCTCTATATTATATAATATTTATTTATTTTAAAAATGATGTACATGTTTTCCAAATATCAGTCAATGTTACATTCATAAAAAAAAACTGAGGTTGTTCTCTCATTGTATGTTTGTTTCTCTGTGATGTGAATTACGATATAAATAAATTTTACCCATTTCGACGATTTTGTTTTATTCAGGTTTTTCAGCAGCTGTGTTTACAACTTAAAGTCTGACAGACTCAATTACCACTACCGGATATGCAGTCTCACATTCCACTTCCTGAAGAAAAGACTTGGAAATAGTGGTTTGAGTAGAATGACTGAATTGTTACAGCAGCTTCACTTCTCTGCCCTTCCAGTGGGGATATAGTTGTGCACAGCTTGCCACGGTAAACGCGTCACTGTACTTCAGATATACGCAGTTAATTCAGTGCCTTCCTCGCTGTCGTGGGGAATGCATCCCTGTCTTTATTTTTATGTTCGCAAATTATTGGTCACAACAAGCTGAGAGATGTTTGGGGACTGACTTCATTAGCGGGCAGGATCCAGTGAACATTTGAATATTGCTGATATTTTTTGATCGTCAAAAGATGATCATTTAATGCCAGCTGTTCTGCAGATAGTCCATTTAGACTGTGCTTAAAAAATTAGGTTTTTTTTGAAAAAAATGGTAAAGGTAAGTTATAATTTTCACTGAAAAAATGGTCCCTCCAAAAACTTTACCGAGAAGAATAAATCTGCCATCTAGAGCTCTATAGTTTGTGAAGGGATAGCCATATTGAACTAATTTTTAAAGAAAACCTCTGGGAATCTTAAAACTGGTGACAGAGATATGTACTTATCGTTGAGGTTTTCTATCACCTTAGTAAGGCCTTAACTGTCTCGCATGATTTCCTCAGTAGGAAATCTTTTATAATGGCTATTATTTAAAGGGGAGGTACTATATTACAGTTTTGGTCAGTGTGAAAATACAAATTGTATGTTCAATAACAGATTGGGCGGTAAAATATGAGCAGCAAAAAAAGTGGAAACAAGGAGTAACATATCTTCATATGAGTAGCTCAATATGAATGCATGAAAATCCAGTTAGGCAGTAAATAAAGAATAAAGGGGCAGTAACGTGTGTGCAGTCATTAAATCAAAATGGGTCCTTTAAAAATCGTGGGAGAAGTACATAGTTCTATAAATACTTATGCAGTACAAAATATGATCGGCCTGTTAAATGATACATACAGTGAGATCGAAAAGTATGGAATAAATTCAATATTTTTAAATGTGTGCATCGTAGAGCAATATCCTCAGACACATCGATTTTATTATTTTCTTGCGCATATTTTGATATACAAATTACGTAGATGGCGCTATTCAAATTTCGGATATGACGTCATCAATGATTTTTTCAAATAGGAACAATATACACTGGCGAGCATAAAATTAGGGTCACTTAGAAAATTGCCAATTTTTCTAAGAATTCAAAATATTAAATTTAATTAATTCTTGAAGGCAATAACACTTGCATTTCTGAGAACTGTTATAAGCTTTTTGTGGTTTCTTTTGCACAACAAAGATTCAATATTTCCAATTTCTAGGAAATGCTTGCAGGTGCGCTACTTGGAAGCTTATTTCTCGGAGTCTATTTTTCAATTTCCTTCATTTATTCACTAACTTTCCTGTGTATAACTTGACGGTCGAAAAGTGTAGTCTTCGTTTATTTCCTTATAATGGCTTTAAATCCTGTCACGGCGGCCAAAATTATAGCGCTGTTGCAAGATGGTCGGGGGCAACGTGTAAGTCTTTCTACAGTTCAGCGGGTATCCCAACGATTTCAGGAAACTGGTAGGCTGACGAGAAGACCAGGATCAGGGCGGAAAAGAACCACCACGCCAAGGGATGACCGTTTTCTTGTGTCCATGGCTTTACGGAATCGGACTGCTACGGCAGTTTCGCTTCGAAATCTCCTCCAAGAAGTCAGAAATGTTAACATTAGCGAATGGACAGCTAGGAGGCGACTTCGTTCTGCTGGATTATCTTGTCGAAGAATGGCTACGGGTCCTTCACTTCTCCGTTGCCATAGAATTGCAAGACTGAACTTTGCTCGAGATCACTTGGGATGGACAAATGACGATTGGGGGAGGGTATTATTCTCAGACGTGTCGCGTTTCTGTTTAAATCGGTCGGATGGACGTCGGCGGGTATAGCGAAGACCCGGAGAAAGGTATGCCCAGGCTTGTATGGATGAGCGACTTCCATTTGGTGGAGGCTCAGCTATGGTGTGGGGAAGAATTTCTTCAGACGCACGTACCGAATTAGTGTTTATCGGCAATGGATCCCTAACTGCGCATAGGTACGTAACGGAAATTGTAGAAAATCATGTCATGCCTTTTATGACGGTTCTGGAAGAAAATGCAACTTTTATGCATGATAACGCTCGACCCCTCGTGGCAAGGATTGTTAGCGGTTATTTGGATGAGGTTCAAATTACGCGATTTGATTGGCCAGCACGGAGTCCCGACTTGAACCCCATAGAGCATGTGTGGGATGAGCTAGGACAACGTGTACGAAGTCATACGCCGTCTCCCACCAACGCACAGGATCTTAGGGAGCTCCTACTACAGGAGTGGAATAACATCCCCCAAAATGTGATCCGTAATTTAATTGAGAGCATGCTACGTCGCCTCCAGGCTGTCATCAATGCACGGGGAGGAACCACTCGTTATTAGGGGTCAAAATTTTAACAGTTCCTTGTTTTATTCCAACATTTTTCTCACTACACATTTTTAAGACAATTTTGTTAAAATTTGCTTCTTTGCGAATTTTCAATAAAAACATTAGAAAATGAAACGTTTTCTTTTTAAAACATTCCTGTTCAGAGATATGTATACAACGAAATCCATTTACAATAATAAGATACAATAAATAACCAGAAAAGTTGAATTTTTGAAGTGACCCTAATTTTATGCTCGCCAGTGTATTTTGCTGGCAGAATCTCGTAGACGAGCTCTTTCTGATTGTGGAAATATTGGATACTTTACATTTATTTTGCGAAAAAAAAAGTTTAAAAAAGTTATAAATACTTATTGATGGAAATTCCGTGGTTACACGAAAAATGCTGCTACAACTGAAAATAACAATTTAAAATAGAAAATATATGAAATATTAACAAAAATGAAGTAAATGAAAAACCTAACTCAAATTGTTACTTTTAAGGTAGCAGCATTTTTCGTGTACCCATCTTCATCATTAAATATTTATTAATTTTCTAAACTTTTACTTGCAAAATGAATGTAAAACATGCTATATTTTCAAAATCAGAAAGAGCTCGTCTACGAAATTCTACCGACAAAATATATTGTTGCTATTTGAAAAAAACATCGATGACTTCATATCTGAAATTTGAATAGCGTCATCTACGTAATTTGTACATCAAAATACGCGCAAGAAAATAATAAAATCAACGTGTCTGAAGATATTGCTCTACGATGCACACCTTTAAAAATATTGAATTTATTCCATACTTTTCGATCTCACTGTATAATGTTTATTTAAGTTAGGCAGCGAAATAAAAAATACAATAATGTAGATACTAAGAAAAAAATTAAATTTGTTGCACCATTAAAATTATTCAATGCTAACGACTGAGGCATAAAACGCTCCGCTCACTCCGCTTTACTTTAACCTGACAGATTTTTGAACAAAAAGTGTAAGTTGTTAGTGTTTATAATGTTATTTTCTTCAAAGGTGCGCATTTTCAAGTTAATAATATTTGAAGAGAATAATATAAACGCTAACGACTGACACTTTTTAATTATTCAATACAGCATTACAAAAATGCTTTGTGGTGCAATAGAAGACGCAAAGGGATGAAGCAAAATTAATATTTTTTTTTACCTGTTCAGTATTTTAAACGTTTCTAAGGGAAAACGGGGAGGGGTGCTGTGACGTCACCCAAATGGCAAACGCCACAAAGGAGGATTCCGCCGCAGCTAAGCTCGAGCCGAAGATGGGGGTGGGCAAAACTGAAAAAGGGCGCCAAGGAGTTGTTGGCTGATCCTCCAATGTACACGCAAACACAGCGGCCACAGCTCCTAAAAACCGCTGGTACACAATAGGGCAAATGAACGAAAAAAAATAATAAAACAATATAGTCCAATAATAAGCCAGCATATAATAATGAAAAATAAATATAGCTCAGAATGAACATACAATATAAAAAAATAGTGGTAAATCAAAATAGCTGTTAATATGAAAAAAAAAAATAGTACAACAAAACTGCGGGAAATTTAGACGCCCGGTACTCACGTTGCGTCAAAAAAAGAAAAACCAAAATAGGTGCCGATGACACGGTAAATACCCTACACGGTTGGAGCTCCGCATGCGCAGCGCACCGAGCGCACGCACTCTACCCAAACGCAAATAGACGCAAACGGCAGTATCGACCGTTTCTAAATCCCGTTACAAAAAAATATATCTAAGTATAAAATTGAATTGAAAATTGAATAAACGGCAAAAAAACTAATCAAAATTTATCAAAGCAAACAACTCTTATCTGACAAATTAAATTTAACAAAATAACGTGACAAAATTATGTCAAAAAACAAACAGATGACCACAACAAGCCGTGGCCAGGCATCTACATTAAAACTAGCCGAACGGGACGATTCCTGAACGGAATATAGCGGCACGCAAACACGAAAAGTACAAATACAAAGTTGTCACAAAAAGCTGTGACGGGCGCTACACAAAACCAGCCGCTGGACGCGATGTTCCAGACGGACAGACGACGAAATAATCAAAATTGATATCTGACCTTCCAGATGATAAAATGCAGGTCAGCTGCTACAGCAAATCACTTTCTTGTAGCTCAGCACCAGGTGATCGGCGCTTCTCTTAACGTGGGGAAATGTGCAACAAAAATCGAAATTTTGCACCCAAGGGAAAAAATTGCTCCCAGGAAAAAAAAAACCACGTGGGGTTTTCTTCTCCAACAAAACCGACTGGACTCCAAATGCGAATTAAAATCCCAAAAGGCTTAGACGACGATCTCTAAACTTGCACAATGCAACCAAATCGACGTCTTCAAACGGTCGGGACCCAAGAAAATCCCAGAAACTGGCAAGAAAATCTATTTCCCAAAACTTGGCGTCACCAACCACTCACAAGAAGAATACAGCCGGAAGTGCCGTTTCAGAAAGCAAATCGGAATTTCCAAAAAAACCGCCGACTAAAATACAAGGTGGCCCCATCCGAAACTACAAATGTACCCAGAAGTACCCTAGATTTCCAAATCTTCCAGAGGCGTCACCGGTAATGGAATAACTAACTGAAGAAAAGAAAGCTTAAAATGACTTGCAAACCCAAAGGAAAAGAAGATAGCAATAAGAAAAGTCATAAAGAGGTCTCAAGAGACAGAAAAATAGATAAGACAATGCATAAAGAACCGAAAGATGAGACAGGGAAAATGAAAATGAGAAGGCGCGCCACTGAGCATCTAAATGGGAAAATGTCCTGCACAAGTGGGCAGAACCGAAAGTAACCAAATTAACCTCAAAAATCTGACAACAGACTAACAACAAATTGGAGGCTATTAAATGAATAACAATACGACCAAATCGTGAACAGTGAACAACATTCCTCCCCAAGGTAGGCTCAGCAAATGATAAATACGAAAGATGAACAATACCAAGGCTGAAAAGAACCGAAACATAAACAGAAACATGAACAGAAAGCTACAAAGTACAGAGGCAATAAGGGGACTCAAAAATAGCAGGTAAGTGAGACAAAATCCATAAGACTAGCGAACCTAACAAGAAATAATAATTTTAAGACAGTTCTACCCTCAAACAAATCGATAGAAACTCAACAAGACAATGAACGGAGGCATGATCGGAGAACAGATGCAAGAACCGAGAACAGGGGCAATTAAAGCAATAATAGACTAAATATAAGTGAGAGACCTAAAATAGGAATACAAGTACGGTAATCAAAGCACGATGTAAGTACTAGTCTATAATAAAATGTTGAAAAAAAACAATTGTTGTTTTAATGCCAAATTAAAACGTAACAGTGCATGAAATAATTTTAATGGTGCAATAGATCCAAGCACTCGCAACTCAGTGATAAGGTAATGAGCGAAACGACCTTATATATATAGGCAAATCTCTTCTATTTGTCTAACTGCCCATTAAAACATTATACTGACCATTCAATCATTATACAGCTCAAATAATAATTGCACTGGCCATTTATTTAATCTGCCCCTCGAGTAAGTTTTGAACTACCACTGTAGGATGGAATAACCGGCCAAATTCTTTTATACTGCTGGCCACATTCTACTGCCACATTGAGTTAATTGCCGCCAAAAAAATTTAATACCGCCTGCGTGAATTTTTAACTGCCCGATGAAACTGTCTAGATGTTAAAACAACCGCCCAAATAATTACTTTCCTTTTATAATTTTCATGGGTACAAATAGACAACAAAAAAAGATTATAGTTGGGTATTACAGGAATCAATTCTTGGACCCTTATTGTTTTTAATATATGTGCATATAAATGGCCTCCCGGTTTATTGTGGAGATGGAGAAATACTCACTTTTTACAAATTACATCACCATCTCTTTCAGTGGTAGTGGTCTTATTGGTGCAGGGGTTGTGTGAGATGGTTTCGAGAGCTGAGCAATGGTTGTCCAGCAATTTATTGAAAGAGAGAGTTGGTGGAGATAGATTCAGGGGTTCTTTTCCTGGTGATCGGAAATAATCTTGGAAATAATAATCCGCCCACAATTTTTGTGTAACTCCTAGATGGAGTCACATGTGCAACCAGTGGGGGTTTGTGACTTGTTCAAGAGTTATCGCCTAGCCCTATCTCTAGAAATAAAAGATAATTTCCGGCAATTTTACACAAATATTATTTCATATACTTGATTTTTCAATTTTGTTTAACAAAAAATTAATTCAAGATGGTATTGTATTGATTTTTTTGTAATAGGTAATACTTATATTTATGTGAAGTAAATATGGGTCACTTCTAAAAAGTTGTGAAGATTTTTTGGACAGGCTAAAACTTCAAGCGAAATTATAACTTTATCACAACCTTTTTTTCAAAATACCAAATTTCCAAAAAACGTTTTTGTTGGATAAATAAGTTATTCATTATTTTGAAGCAATTATTTATTAGGATACGAATAATTTTACGCTTACCTCAAAATCGACTGCTATTTCATTTAAAGCAAACAGCTACATCTTGACCATTTTTCTGTAGTTAAACAACAGTCTTACCTGCAAGAAATTTGTCAGCATTCAAAAAATATGCGCTTTGTTAAAACAATTTACTTTCTTCAGTTAAGTACAAATATATACAAACAACACAGAACAAGGCAAGTTCATTATTTGTTCTTCAGGGATATGCCAGAATAAGAAAAAAAATATTTTACAAAATGTGCAACAATCCTTTGCCGCTCGACTCACTCTGAACACAAAAATAATACAATAAAATTTAAAATATCACAATTTTCACTCCGCATCCCCCGAACCGTCCAGTTTAACCAAACTCGTCCCTTGATCTTCTTCAATACCCATCTCCCCATCACCCTGCACTTCAGTTTTATCACAGACAACCTTATTTTCATCGCGCTCACATTTCCTTCTCATCTGGTTCAATTCCGAGCGATTTCCCTTAACCTTCTTCGGTGTATTCTCATCGGAACGTCTGGAAACATCCTCTATTTCTTCCACATCTTCCACCGCATTTCTCTGATGCACAAAATCCAAAAACTTACTCAAATTTCGTCCCGTCAAAGTATCGGAGATATTCCTCCTGTCTCCCCCAAAATGGAACTTGAGTAAATGGAAAAAGCTGACCTCGAAAGATGTTTGGGTCATCGAGGACAAAACCAGACACATTATGACACCGATGAAGACCAGCAGGAGAGGCAATAAGATGTAGTTGAGACCAGGCGGTAAAGAACCTATAAAAAGTTGCAATAGGAATGTCTGACGGTAATCTCTGAAAATACTGATCAGATTTAGTAGCCATTCTTACTTAAAATTGAAGAAGTCATAAGTCCCACAGCTTGACCAAGGAAAGTTAGTGGTTTTACTATTATAATACCAATCTGATGGGAAATCACAGTAAACGGCGAAATTTTGTAAAAAGCCGATTGATACAGTACTTGGTGATACTGCCTGCATTCGTCCTGGCTTGCTAAAAATTACCAAATACTACGGTGTACTTTTGAACAAAAAATAGCTTACAAACTACACTTTTCAAGAATTCCCACCACGTCATCTTATTTGGATCACAGTACGCAGGAATGGTTTTATAACGCATGGTATCTGCCATCTTATTTATTTCTTCTTCCTGAAGTAAATGTGCCCAAGTGAAAGCGAAATCAACAACCCACGCCAAGAATATCAAATATTTTACGACCATTCGCAAAGTTATCTGCGCCCTCAGCAATTTATAACTAGCGTACAACAAAAAGACACTCGAAAGCAAAATACCCGTAGTTTTATTATAAAAAGTAAAATAAAAAGAGTCCGTCCAGCTCACTAAAATCTCCGCTAATTGCTCGTGTCGCGGCTTAACCAGCACCGAACTTAAAATTAAATCTAATTTTCGGAACTCCTTTTCTTCGACATCACTTTTCTTAGAAATCGACGTCAAGAAATTATAATCATCTTCACTTAAATTCACGTGAATTACACCCTTGTACTGACCAGAATCGTAAAATAAAGAATTCGTTAACAAACTTATAACGCGTTTGTAATGCAAAAGTGCATGTTCGGTAGTTTTCACTTCCGGACAAACGCAAGTTTCCTGTTTGTACTGCCTGCTTGTAGTAAATTCCAATCCCACGTTCATATCATAAGGATCTACCCACTCTTGTTGTTTAGACTGCCCAAAACTTTTCGAAAAAACGAAAAGTAGGGTTAGGGCAAAAGTTAAAGTATGCATCTGCAAGAGAATTAACATGAGAAGTAATTTTTAAAAGTTAAAATTATTGACAAACCTTAATTAGAGTATATAATAGTATAGTAATTTACTTTAAGTAAATAATATTGGTCAAATTTTAGATATGATGTAAGATAAACACTGAAGATTGACTTTGACAATTGACAGTTCCGGCGTTGATTGCAAGTGACTTTATCAACTTGAGTTTACAGAAGCGAATTCCTATTTGTACTAGATTTGTAACCGCTCCGGTGTATTTCTAGTATATGAAAGTCTAGTACTTTTAGAGATATATCTCGGGTGACGGTTTAATTCCTTTTAGTGCCAAACACAAAAAATGTTAAAATGTGTTGCACAAAAATTGCGGCATTCAAAGCGACGACTAAAAGCCTGTTCGCATTATGCGTTTCATATGCCACATCCGACATCACGAACTCATTACAGATACAATGGACGGAAATTATGAATTCTGCAGAATAGAAACTGAAGTTTATTTTCTCCAATTTTGTATACTCTAATAATTTTCTCGTTTAATTGTTCATACGCACTCGCTCAAACACTTTTTACTGACTATTAGACGCGCATTAGGTCTATAAATAATAAATTATGGTAAACGAATCTTCTTTTGATACAAGTGATTAAATTTTGCTTTAATAAGGCGATCGCGCGTTCTTATTTTTCGTTTCTGTCAGTGGTGGATCGTAGCTTAGGGTTCTGGAGGGCCGGCTTCCCAAAAATTTTATAAATGAAAGTTAAACAAAATCACTTATCGAATTTTTATCCTTTTAATGTTTGTTGTAGTATTTTTGTGCAATATTTTGGACGTCAAAAGAGGCTCTTAAAAACGTACTTGCGGAGAAATGAATAAAAAAATAGCGGTAGATTATAATTGTGCTAGTGTTTGCAAATAGTTGGAGATGTAGGATGTTCTACACTAGGTTAGCTCAGGGTAGGGACTGAAAACTTTATAAACTTTTTAATTTGGAGCTTTAGTTATTTTTCGCGTCAATCAGTATAATATGGCGACGTACCTTTTTCAAATAACAAAATGTTAATATCCCATTTAGTGAAGAATGGGTAAGTATACCAAAATCATCAAGCACGCAATGTAGGTATATAAGTATGAGCACCAGATGCCTTTTTGCAGGCATACGAGAATTTGTATGCATGTACTACACACGGTTATAATAATTTCTTCGGTTTGCTAAAAGTAGGTTAGGAGAAAGTTAACTTTTTACAATAAAGAGTGCAAATACGTACAGTTTAGCTTCGGCATTTGCGGAGTGCAGTGTGTTTCATTTTGGTAATTTTAATATTAGGTAAGTACGCAAAACAACAACTTTGATTTTTACTTAATTTGCCTATTTTGGATTAAATTGGTAGTTGACGATAAATGGCAGGTATTTTCAAATAAATTTTTTAAAACCTAAAGTGCAAGTTTATTTTAAATAGGTCAAATCGACAGCGCAGATTGTACGGCAAAAATTAAGTTAGTATTTTTATGAATTAGAGTACCTATGTGCAAAACAGGATATAAAAGCATAATTTCATTTCCTCTGTAGTTTTAGGAAGTTCTAGATAGCACGCGATTATTATAGATAAAAAAATATTGTTGAAGGTTCTTTTTCTATAATTCTACTAAATTTGTGAAGGCCGGAAAATACGCGCTAGATTAATAATGATTTATACAATTTAATAACAATAGCCAAAACAGCTAAAGAACTGCGATTTTTTAGAGCAAAAATAAATTAAAATATATAACAACAAATGAATAAACATGACAAAGTATGGAGTAAACTGTACAAAAATTTGAACAGGAACGCAGAAAAATAAATATCAGAGAGTTAAACGCTAATTTTGTAACGCAAAATAATAAAACACTGATAATAGGTATGTGTAATTGAATATTCGTGTTCAGTTTGTTAGGTATGTAACTTTTTAATTTACTTGACGTAGCAAATTACAGATAATAAAATTTGACGGGTTTTCTTAGAAATTACATGAACTTGAATATTTTTAACCCACCGCGTGTACCCCTAAGTGATAAATCACCGATAAGATTATTCGCGTTATGCATTAATTGATAAACAAAAGAGATAATACAAAGTACAGTCGAAAGCAAAACATTTTTGCTACCAAATTTTCCGTGGTAAACTCTTCTACATAAAACCCTGTATCTACAATATTACAATACAAATTGACGGCACGCCATGGCGATAAAATCTTTTTAGGAAGTGTTTATACATTAATATTATCCTTGAATTTTGCTAAATATGTTTTATTAGTTTTTCATATTCGTTGTACGTATATGCAAGAGAAACTATAGTGATGACTGGAGAAGCAGGTGAGGAAGAAAAAAAATGTGTTTCAATTTATAAAAATTTGTCTAATCGGTCACGGTAGCTGAGCAACTGGTTCAGACTTTTAATAAGCACAGTTAGTTTGTTTAAAATGGCCTAAATTCGTCACAGAACAGTACAATATTTTCGTGCCCGTCAAAAGTCTTTTGGATACAATATGAAAAATTGGATGACAGCAGGGGCCAAGTGAGGGCTCATTCAGAACACGACCATCAAGTTTCATAATGTAAAACGTTTTCCATTTTCAGTACCTAAGCATTTTCACTTGCGTCTTGGATATTTCAACGGTTTCAGTGTTAAGGTCGGCCGATGTGAAAGTGAGGCGGAAATAAAAGAAAGTGAAACCTTTCTTCGTTTCTTAGAGACCCGTTAGTTATTTATACTGACCTGTTTTTCCATGTTAGCGGCGACAGACGTGAATAAAGAACGGTTTATTACTGCAAATTTAACGAAAGGTTTGTCTCAAATTGAATCCACAAAAAGGCAATTTTTGTTAATTTACTTTTTGTGACGGGGACGCAGTATCCGAGGGAAAGTATAGAAATTTTGCTGATGAAGAAGCGAATACACGAAATATGCGCCCATTAAACAAAGTGTAAATACGTGTTTATCCCTATAATTACAAAGTATTATCCTACACACACATTTAACAACTTTTTTTAACATATCTAACGTCGTCATATTGTTAAAATATGTATTCGTTTGCACTTGTAGAAAAGCAAAAGTTTAGAACAATGGGTCTTGGAGGTCAGGATATTTTCGTAAAAGACTACGTATGCCAACTTCCCGAAGAAGCCAAAAAAATTGCGTTAGAAGAACTCAGGGAGGACGAGAATATTCGGGAACAATCCTTGGACCAAATGAAAGAATGGATCAACAAACACTCCAATATTAAAAGATGCAGAACAGGTCTGTATTAAGTTTCGTGGTCGAATTATGCGATGACATCATTTTCTTAGACGCGCCGTTTTTGCTACGATTTCTGAGAACAAAAAAGTTTAGCGTTCCTCAAGCTTGCGAGATGTTGGAGAGATATTTGATAATACGTCAGCTTTACCCAAAATGGTTCAGGAATTTGGATTGCGAAGATCCGGACATGGCAGAAATTATAAATGCCGGATATTTGGTTCCTTTACAGGAAAGGCAAGACGGCAAATTAATTATATTCAGTTGTGCCGGAAAATTTGATCCCCACAAGTTCACATCTGCACATATGGCGAGGGTGCACAGTTTGGTCACAGAGAGTCTCATGGACGACGAAATTAATCAAGTTAATGGTTATTCTTACATTAATGACGAAAGTGGTTTTCAAATGGCTCATATTTCCTTGTGGTCTCTGACTGACATTAGGAATATCCTTAGATGCATCCAGGTAACAAAATACTCAATCTAGAAAACATAATCACAATTTTATTGTTCTAGAACACTACCCCCATGAGGCATAAATCGAATCACTTTTTAAACATTTCTCCAAATGCCATCAAACTTATAGAATTCGCAATTTCTTTACTGAACGAAAAACTGAGGAGCAGAATTTTTGTAAGTATTTAAAAACTCGATTCTCAAAGGCTTAAAATTTACATTTAGATTCACAAATCGTTGGAGGAGTTGCACCAAAAAGTCGATCCAAAAATCCTCCCAAAAGAATATGGCGGCGAAGTTCCTCTATCAGAGATGATAGAAAAACTCAAAATTAGATTGAAAGAAAGAAGGGAACAACTACTCGCTTTGGACGACATGTATATCGAAATTGACGAAAAAAATTGTCCTTTAGTTTCTGAAATGAACGAAGAATTGGGAATCGGTTTAGAAGGCAGCTTTAAAAAATTGATCGTAGATTGAAAAATAATAAATTAATCTAGTCGTACGCTTTTTTGTGATTTTATTGTTTGTCTCTCACTTTTTCTGATTTCGTATAGGTCTTGAGTATTAGTTATTAATTTATAAGGGTTACTAGGGTTTAGTTTCTAGTATTTTCTTTTTGAAATGTCAATTTTTGTCAAATGTCAAAAAGATTTACTAATAGTAAATGTAAATATTTGTTGAAAAACATCCTTGGTGGAAACAAGTTACCCTAAAATAAGCGTTTGTTTCGTTTAATTGTAATTTATAGATTTAATTAATTATATTTCGAGTTAGTGTTACTTTCGTTTTTTTGTATTTTTGCGGGTCTGACGTACCTACGTTAGTTTATATTTAAATGCTTATTAGTTATCAATTTTGCATGTTACTTATTTACTATAAATTTTATATAATGTTGAGTATTGTGCACGTTGAAAATTAAATAATTAATTAATGCAGCGGTCTTTTAATCCTCAATCACAACACAAGAAACCGATAACAAAGCGAATGCATCAACTGGAAAGACGCTTGCGTAGTAGTAATTACTCAGTTGAATGCTAGACTCTAGTGATTTGGGGTTTCTGGGGGAATTCATTCACATCCCAGAATCACAGTTATGTTGGTGACATCAGGTGGTATCCATTACGTCAGCTGTCATCTTAACTGGAAATGGACGTGCAAAGTTCTTTCGAGTCGTTTAATTTAGTTTCAATTAGTAGTTATGCGTATTTTAAGCAAGTATTCATAAAATTCAAATACTTTGACTGATATAGAGATATCGGAAGTTGTTCGATAGGCGGTGGTGTCAGGTAGCTGCCCATTCTTGTATTGTCATTTATATTAGTCATACGTCATCTGCCAGAAGGAGGTACACGTGAATTCCAGAAATATTGAGGTTGCGGAATAATACGGCAATATGGAGTCTTGGGGTAGGTTAATTTTGATTTTTTTCGGCGTAATTTTATTGTTTGTTTCGCAGATGATGAGGATTTTGAGCCCCAAGTTGCCGCGCATGCTATTTTACCCGTTGCGAATAAATGGGAAGGTGAAGATGAAGAAGAAAACGTGAAGGAGAGTTGGGAAGATGAGGAGGAGGAAGAGAAACCTGTGGAACAGGTGGAAGTTCAAAGTAAACCACCGAAAAAGAAAGGTTTAGCGGAGAAAATTGCGGAAAAAGAGGTCAGTTTATGTTTGTTTTGTTCGTTGGGAATTAAAGATGTTTTCAGTGGAAATTATCACTCGTGGCACGAAATAAGGTTTTGTGTGTGTAAAAAGATTGATAATTGACTATCTTGATCATTTTTTATTTAAGAAATTTCAGCCGAATAATCTGTTCCCAAGCTATTAAGCAGTTCTTAAATTTTTAGCGGTTAAAACGGGAGGAAATGGAGAAAAAGCTCAAGGAACAAGAAGAGGAAATATCGCCTGAAGAGAGGCTCAAAAGGCAGAAAGAATCGGACCTTTCTTTAGCCTTAGAAACAACTTTTGGGGAAGTCAAAAACAACGGTGCGGGTTTGGACAATTTTAACCCAACTACGAAAGAAGAATTTGAAGAATTCGCGGAGGCTTTAGAGAAGAAGGTGCAGCCTTTGTATAAGAGTGCGGAATATCCCATTTTTGCGGAGAATTTAATACGGAGTCTTTGCGCGCCGATGAGCTCTTTCGATATTAAAAAGATCAAAACCACGATAGATAATTTATATCTAGAGAAACAGAAAATCGAGAAAGGAGACAAACTTAAAAAGAACAAAGGAAAGGCGAAAGCTAGGATTAAAGTAGAAGACGAAAATGTGAGTAATCTTTTGTTCTATTGTCACTCGGGGACTTCATATTTTTTCTTTGCAGCAATTTTCTGCATACGTAGACAGTTACGATGATTATGATGACTTTATGTAGCACATTAGAATTTAAGAGTGTTTTTTGCTCCGAGAAAAAGTTTAATAAACGTCGTTTTTAAAATTTAGGGTTTTTTTGTTAATATTTATTTAGGGGGTTAAGAAGCGATTTTTTTCTGAAATTTTTCACGTGTATATACGTTTTTTTAAGTGGTGTATATTGTTATTTTAACTATTTTTTTCTCTTACTAACTTTTTAGTGCTTTTTTAACTATTGATAATGTCTACTGTTACTTCATGAATAAACATAAAAGTACTATTCTTGAATTGATTTTTGTTTTCTTTTCATTTTATTTTGTGTTTGAATTTAATTTAAAAGTTTTGGAATATTTCGAGGTAGGTAAGTTAAGATTTTCACAGAGGACTGATGAGCCTTCTGCGTCAGCCTGCAAAAATTCTGGAGCAATTACTTTAAGTTGCTTCCAGAAAAATATTGTCATTACAAATTCTACCAGATGTATATTTTGGTTTCAGAGCAACAAGCATTGCGAATAAAAATTCCGTTGATTACTTCAATAAAAATTCATTTCTACAAGAAAGGAATATTTAGAATAAATGCAATATTACCGCTGGAGTATCTCAAGTTTCGATTTTAGGGCCAATCTTGGATAAGAGGGCCTTTTTTATGTAAAATTAAAAAATACTCTGGCTTCATGAAATTTCTTTTCTACTATTCTTGCTGATAAAAACATTTATAGGTATCCCCCATCCTTATCATTTGATAGAGCGTACAGACAGAGGTGCGTGCGTGATCGTTTCTCCATGTATTGCTGTTTTTGCGAGGTATAACTCACTCTTAACGTGAATTTTGATACGGGCTGTATAGTAGTGATAATCCTCGTCCCCTGTTGGGCTCTTTTTGGGATGTAAGTAATTAATAGCAGGGCAATAGTAGTAACTTGTATTCTTGTTGAGCGGTGTGTGGCTCCGAACATTTATTCGTTGGAAAAAGTACTATTTCTGGCAACTGTTTTTGTCGACTTAAAAGAAGAGTATAAAATTGTAAATATAAAACCTGCTGATATGTCTCCGAATTGTTTCATCTGTGACAATAAAATAATAAACATCAGGAAGACTGCCGAATGTTCTGCAAAGAACTGTACTAATATTGCGCATAATGAGTGCATTGATGCAGATACTACAGACTGGAGATGCAGTACCTGCTCTCCGTCCCTTGTGGATGTTATGAAAAAGATCAGCGAACTATGTGACGTCAACCGAGAACTATCAAGATCTCTTGATGTGTGTCATGAGCGTTTGAACGAGTCTAATCTCATCATTAAAAACCTAGATGCAAAGTTGACTCAGTGCTTTGAGAGAATTGACGAAGTTACTGCTAGGTGCGTTCGACTGGAAAAAGAAAATGTGTCACTGAGGGACTGTTTAAATCAGCAGGAACAGTATTCTCGGCTGAATACTGTGGAGGTGTTTGGTTTGCCAGAGGTCAAGGATGAGAACGTAATCTCCACGGTTCTTCATCTCGGAAGGGCCCTCAATGTGAAGATGGATACTGATGATATTGACGCATGTCATAGGCTTAGGGCGAATCGTGCCACTGCTGAAACGAGGGGTTTGATTATCAGGTTTGTCTCGAGGGTGAAGAAGCAGGAGTTTGTCAGGGCCCGAAAGGTGAGAAGAGACTTTCGTGTTAAGGATGTGGAGTTGAGCTGGAAAATGGATGTGGTTGATGGAGAAAGGAGTGTGTACATAAATGATTCGTTAACTGCAGCGAACAGGGCATTATTTAACAAGTGTAGGGAATTTCAGAAGAGGGAGGGAGTGAAATTTTTATGGATTAGAGATGGCAAGATTTTGATGAGGAGAGCGGAGGGATCTAACGTGTTTGTGATAAAATCTACTGATGACTTGAAGGATGTGCACTAGTGTTCCAGGAATTTTTGTTACAGTTTATTTGAAGAACTTAACTAATATCTCTTGTTTTTTAAGTATTATTATCCCTTTTTTGAATTTCGGTTTGTGTTCTGGTGGAGGTCTGTTGTTTGTGTCATGAAACGGTTTACGATATCTCATTTAAATGTTAGATCGCTTATGTCTAATTTTAAGGATTTTTCTGATTTAATTGAGTCTTTCTCTTTTGATATCGCTGCTGTGACTGAAACTTGGCTTTCATTAAATATGTCGACTGATGTTATAAGCATTCCTGACTATACTTTTTTCAGAAGTGATCGCCGAGGTAGGGGTGGGGGTGTTGGGGCTTATGTGAGGAGCAGTTACAATACTCAGATACTATCGTTTGATTTCCCAATAGAATCATCATTTGAATATTTGGTTATGAAATTCACTATAAGTAGAACGATAATTACTATTGGAATCTTTTATCGTCCCCCTAATTCTAGTTGTCCTGCTTTTATCGAGACGCTTGATCAGATTATCACATATATTCTTCCTTCTACAGATCTTTTCTTATGTTTAGGTGATTTTAATATTAATCTTTTTAATCCTAACAATCCTCTTGAGAAATGTTTTACTGCTTATGGTTTTGAACAGCTTATTGTGGAGCCCACTAGAATTTCACCTGGCACTGTGACTTTGTTGGATCCAATTTTTGTTAACCAATCGAGTATTGTTAGTACCTCGGGCGTTGTTAATGCCGATTTAATATCAGATCATCAACTTATTTTCTGTGAACTTAAAATAAATTCTACAAAACTTGCACCAAAATTTATTACATATAGGGAATATAAATATTTTGATTATAATTCGTTCGTCACAGACCTGGAGACTTCTGATTGGTTTTCCATAATTAGAGAAACGAATATTGATAATAAAATTAATATGTTCAATTCTTTGTTAATAAGTTTGTTTGATTGCCATGCACCTTTGCGAAATGTCAGAGCAACGAAACCCAGATTGCCCTGGTATACTGATAGTATTCGACTTTTGCAGCGCGAGAGAAACAAGGCTTTGTTAAAATATAAGCGAACAAACAATATAAATGATTGGAATTGTTATAAACAACTTAGAAACTTTACGGTCCAAGCCATAAAAAACGAAAAACGAGCCTATATTAATCATTTATCTCATCGGGCGAGTGACAATTGTAGATTGTGGGCTGCGTTGAAATCACTGAACGTAAGGAGTCAAAAAGTAAATACTATACCTGCTACTTTGGCTGACTCCGAAGAAATGAATAATTTCTTTGCAGCCGCTGTGTTTTTAACAGTCTAGAGGCAATTGCTTTTTATGATGACAAAATGTTTGGTGCGGATCTGAGTTTTTCTTTTCAACTCACAACTCTTGAGGAGGTGACAGAGCTCATTAATAATTTAAAATTAACATCTGCTGGTATAGACAATATTTCGGGCATAATGCTTAAATACTGTAGTCCTTTTATTAGTAAGTACATCACGCATATCATCAACTGCTGTATAATGAATAACTATTTCCCAGAATCTTGGAAACAGGCTGTTGTGAATCCTTTGGCTAAAAAATTGAGTCCCACTTCGCTGGCTGATCTTAGACCGATAAGTATTCTGCCTACGATGTCAAAAATTTTTGAAAAGATAATTTTTAAGCAAATTAACAATTATGTCTCAAGAAATGATATACTTCCGGTTTACCAGTCCGGCTTTAGAAAAGGTTTTAGTACTAGTGCTGCGATTGCGGATATTCTGAATAAAATTATATGTGCGCGTGATGATGGTATGATTTCTGCCTTAATACTACTGGATTATTCAAAGGCCTTTGATACCATCAATCATGATGTACTTCTGGCCAAACTGAAATATTACGGCTTTGAATCACCTGCCCTTGATCTAATTTCTTCTTATTCGAGTAACCGTAAACAAATAGTTAAATTCAATAATGTTTTGTCTAGCTCTGTAACGTTAAATTCAGGAGTTCCTCAGGGTTCTATTTTGGGCCCTCTGCTGTTTATTATATATACTGCCGACATCATAAATTCTCTTGGAAGAAACTGCCATGTACAGGCGTATGCGGATGACACACAGTTATTATTATACATTTCATCCTTCCGATCATCAGTATATGTTAAGTACAATAAATTCTGATTTAAAAAAATTGCACCAACTGTCCAAGGTTCATAATTTAAAGTTGAATTCTGATAAATCTCAAGTTATCCTCTTTGGTAATAGAAATAAAATTGATTCACTTAAACAAAATTTTACAGTCTCATTGAACTCGGGAGTATTGCCTCATGTTGATTGTGCTAAGGATTTGGGTTTCATCATTGATGAGAATCTTAGGTTTACACCTCATATTAATAAGTTAATTCAGAAAGCATTTATATCGTTGAAATTACTATATGTCAATAAAGACATTATTAACACAAAATTGAAAAAAACATCTCTGCGAGTCTTTAGTTCTATCGCACTTCAATTATGGAGATTTTGTTTATGGGCCTTGCCTTGATTCGCTGGATTCCAGGCGTATTCAGTGTCTTCAGAACGCTTGCTGTCGCTTCATTTTTGGTTTAAGGAAATTTGATCACATATCTGCTGAGTTTGCTCAGTTGTTCTGGTTGAATATGTCTAATAGAAGAAAGCATCATTTGGCTGTATTCGTGAATAAATTGTTAATTACAGGTACGCCTGTTTATCTGGCTGAATGCTTGACATTTCGCAAATCTCTCCATGGTGTAAATTTGAGACATGTTTGTTCTTTGCATTTGCCTCGACATCGGACATCACTATTCCGGAGGTCATTTATTTACAGTTCTGTGAAGCTTTTTAATAGTTTGCCATCTGACATGAGGATTTTATCGCCAGGGCAATTAAGTTGAAATCTAAGCAATATTTTTTCAAGCGTCAGTCAGCAGCGATATAGAATTTGTTACACATCCTACATCATGATGCCCATACACAGATAGATATAAGTATATATATTTTTGTTTCTTTCTTTATTTTGTTTGATTATGATTAGTTTTTGTAACTTAGGGCAGTTGTGTGAGTTTTGCAATTTGTCCTTTGCTTTTCCTCGCTTTTTTTTTTGTATTTTCGGTCATGTGGGTGCCTCAAATGATAATTTTGTCTAGGTAATTGGGTTAAGTGGTAGAATAGTCGCTTAGACTAAACTTCGCCCAGCCACAATTAGTTTTTTTTTTTTTTTGTTTATTTTGTACTTTGATTGTGGCAATAAAGACCATTTATTATTATTATTATTATTATCACTGGAAATTCTAGACGACAATTTTCTGTATCAAATCGTTTGCTTTAAGACTCGCTTTAAGATGACAAGTTTTTCAGCATAATACCGTAGACTGAATTATTCAGTCTTCGACAGTACCTATCATGAATTTATTGTAGGTGGTTACTTAGTAATTAAAGAAAATTGTTTTGCTGTTGGCCCATATAACATTTTAGGACCTTATTCATTATTAAGGAATATTAGAGTATTTGCATCTGCTAATTTTCCAGTAAAAACAGGGAACAGCAAACGAGGAACAAATTAAAAGAAGATTGAAGTTAAAATTGTGGCACTCAACTAAAGAGCGTGTTTTGGAAAACGCCTCATCACCATGGCAAAGTCATGGTGCTAATTTTATGAAGAACTAAGTGTTCAATTTTAATAAAGGTCCAAGAGGACGGAGGTTTACGACGAATTCCTAAATTTTGGTTCTTATATTGTATAAGCAAAGTGGTAATACCTATCGATTTTTAACTAAGTTATTTTGTCTCTCATCTGGGTAATATCATTGAACTCTTGAATCGGGCTCTTGTAGCTTATTGTCTCCTTTAACGATTTTTGTTCAGAAGGTCAGAAGCTGGGTATTCTTTTATTTTATGCTTAAAGGACTTGATTTATTATTTCTCTTTCGAACAAGCTATAAGTTTATTTTGTGTTTTATGTACTTGTGACTAAAGTGACCCTTTTTTATAGGTAAGTTCGCATTTTTTTGTGATTTCTTGATCTGGTAAGTACTAAGTACCTACTTAGATACAAAAATATCAAAATACGTGGTCGTGAAAAATAATTTTCCAGTTTCTTTAAATTCTTTACTGCGGTCTCGAAACTTGTTTCTCATCTTCAGAATTTTATTCGATTTGTCTGAAAATTAAAAGCAATTTTCGAAATTATAGTTGAGAATTGAAAGAAACTGGGCAATTAATTTTGCAAAGAAAATTAATTTGTTTCTACCATTAGGCAATAGGAACGATAGGGAAGTTAGACTGATAGAGTTCTGCGATAAACATAACTTAACGGTCGCGAACACTCTATTTCACCATCATGTTAGGAGACGCTACACGTGGAAGATGCCAGGAGACCTAGGGAGATATCAAATAGATTACATTCTTGTTAGGCAAAGATTTAGAAATCAAGTTAGGGATTGGAGAAGTTATCCAGGAGCAGATATAGATAGTGATCACAATATAGTCGTTATGAACGCCAATCTTAAATTTAAGATTTTGAAAAAACGAAGCGGAAGAAGGTATCTTGACCCAGAGAAACTAAAAGATGATGATACGCGCGATAAGTTCGAGAAAAAGACAAACGAAGTACTAAAGGGCGCGGGCGAAAATATTGTTAGGGACATAGAGGAAGAATGGAATTGCATTAAAAATAGTTTAGTTTCCTCAGCTAGGGATATTTTGGGTCATAAACAGAATGAAAGTAGGAAACCCTGGATAACAAAACATATTGTGAGTCTAATAGAGGAAAGGCGCAAATATAAAAATAGGTTAGATGAAATAGGGAAACAAAGATATAAGGCGACCAAGTGGGAAATTATTCGGAAATGTAGGAAAGCGAAAGAGCAATGGATCGATGATAAGTGCAAAGAAGTGGAAAATAAGTTCGAAATAGGAAAGACTGATGAAGCATATAAAATAATTAGGAGAAATTTTAGAGAAATTGGATCTAGTACCAAAAGCATTAGGAATGAGGCAGGAGATATCCTAATCGAAAGCGGGGAGAAGGCAGATAGGTGGAAAGAATATTTAGGAAACTTATATGCGGGACAGGAAGTGCAAGATATATTAGAAAGCGAAAGCAGTGTAGAGGGGGATAACCTAGGGAATCCTATAATGAGAGAAGAGTTTGAGCTAGCACTAAAAAGTTTAAGGAATAATAAAGCGCCAGGTATAGATGGCTTGCAGGCAGAAATCTTAAAGTGCGCAGGTCAAGAGGTAATAGATCGTTTATTTAAATTAGTTAGTCGCATATACCTGACAGGCGAGATTCCAGAGGATTACAAACTGAACATCATGGTAGCTTTGCCAAAAAGGAAAGGCGCGGATAGGTGTGAAAATTTCAGAACCATCAGTTTAACTTCCCATGCGTCAAAAATTTTAATTAGAATTGTGCAAAGAAGGATGGAGAAAAAGGCGGTAGAAATATTAGGAGAAGATCAGTTCGGATTTAGACGAAATAGAGGAACGCGCGAGGCCATTACGAGTGATTATAGAAAAAACGATAGAAAAGAGAAAGAGCGTCTATATAGGATTTGTAGATTTAGAAAAAGCCTTCGACAACGTAAAATGGGGGAAGATGTTCGAAGTGCTGAGAAAGGTAGGGATGAAATACAGGGACAGAAGAATAATACATAATCTCTACAAAGAGCAAAAGGCAGTTATAGAATGTGAGCAGGAACGAAGGGAAGTAGATATCCGGAAGGGAGTGAGACAGGGATGTGCATTGTTACCTCTAGTTTTCAACTTATATATCGAAGATGCGATTAATATTGTTAAGGAAAGAACAGCCTCAGGGATCAATGTACAGGGCCAAACTATTAACATGCTCAGATTTGCGGATGATATAGCAGTGTTAGCATCTAGCAAAGAAGAATTAGGAGCGGCTTTGAATGAAATGGAAGCAGTTTTGACACAGGGCTATGGCATGAAAATCAATAAAAAGAAAACTAAAATTTTGGTATGTAGATGGAGTGAAAATAGAACTAAAATTGAAATACAAATAGGAAATGAGAAGATAGAGGAGGTCGCGGATTTCTGCTACTTAGGAAGTAAAATAACCCAAGACGGTAGGAGCACTAAAGATATACAACAAAGAATGGCGCAGGGACGAGTTGCGTTTAACAAAAAGAAACAACTGTTATGTTCGAGAACGGTTAATATAGAGACTAGGAAGAGACTCTTAAAGTCGTATGTATGGAGTACGGCATTATACGAGTGCGAAACTTGGACAATGGGAGAAGCGGATAGAAAAAGAGTAGAAGCGTTTGAACTGTGGTGTTACAGACGCATGATGAAGATACCGTGGATAGATAAGGTTAGCAATAGGGAAGTATTAGAAAGAGTTGGGGAAAGGCGAAAGGTATGGAAAACCATAAAGAGTAGGAGAGATAGGATGGTAGGAGACCTTCTAAGACACGAAGGAATAGTTCGCGACATACTAGAGTCAGAGATAGGAATAAAAAGAGGTAGGGGTAGGCCTAGATTAGACTACTGCTCTCAAATAGTTAGGGATGTAGGATGTTCTACTTTTAGGGAAATGCGTAGGTTAGCTCAGGATAGAAAAGAATGGAGGTACGCGTCCAACCAGTCTTCGGACTGAGAACCTTATGATGATGATGATGATGAGTTTCTTTAAATTCTTTACTGCGGTCTCAAAACTTGCTTCTCATCTTCAGAATTTTATTCGAATGAAAAGCAATTATCGAAATTGATAATGTCTACTGTTACTTCATGAATAAACAAATAAAAGTACTATTCTTGAATTGATTTTTGTTTTCTTTTCATTTTATTTTGTGTTTGAATTTAATTTAAAAGTTTTGGAATATTTCGAGGTAGGTAAGTTAAGATTTTCACGGAGAACCGATCAGCCTTCTGCGTAAGCCTGCAAAAATTCTGGAGGGAATACTTTAAGTTCATCATCATAAGGTTCTCAGTCCGAAGACTGGTTGGATGCGTACCTCCACTCTTTTCTATTCTGAGCTAACCTACGCATTTCCCTAAAAGTAGAACATCCTACATCCCTAACTATTTGAGAGCAGTAGTCTAATCTAGGCCTACCCCTACCTCTTTTTATTCCTATCTCTGACTCTAGTATGTCGTGAACTATTCCTTCGTGTCTTAGAAGGTGTCCTACCATCCTATCTCTCCTACTCTTTATTGTCTTCCATACCTTTCGCTTTTCCCCAACTCTTTCTAATACTTCCCTATTGCTAACCTTATCTATCCACGGTATCTTCATCATGCGCCTGTAGCACCACATTTCAAACGCTTCTACTCTTTTTCTATCCGCTTCTCCTATTGTCCAAGTTTCGCACCCGTATAATGCCGTACTTCATACATACGACTTTAAGAGTCTCTTCCTAGTCTCTATATTAACCGTTCTCGAGCATAACAGTTGTTTCTTTTTGTTAAACGCAACTCGGCCCTGCGCCATTCTTTGTTTTATATCTTTAGTGCTCCTACCGTCTTGAGTTATTTTACTTCCTAAGTAGTAGAAATCCGCGACCTCCTCTATCTTCTCATTTCCTATTTGTATTTCAATTTTAGTTCTATTTTCACACCCGCTACATACCAAAATTTTAGTTTTCTTTTTATTGATTTTCATGCCATAGCTCTGTGTCAAAACTGCTTCCATTTCATTCAAAGCCGCTCCTAATTCTTCTTTGCTAGATGCTAACACTGCTATATCATCCGCAAATCTGAGCAAGTTAATAGTTTGACCCTGTACATTGATCCCTGAGGCTGTTCTTTCCTTAACAATATTAATAGCATCTTCGATATATAAGTTGAAAACTAGAGGTGACAATGCACATCCCTGTCTCACTCCCTTCCGGATATCTACTTCCCTTCGTTCCTGCTCACATTCTATAACTGCCTTTTGCTCTTCGTAGAGATTATGTATTATTCTTCTGTCTCTATATTTCATCCCTACCTTTCTGAGCACTTCGAACATCTTCCCCCATTTTACGTTGTCGAAGGCCTTTTCTAAATCTACAAATCCCATATAGACGCTCTTTCTCTTTTCTATCGTTTTTTCTATAATTACTCGTAAAGCTAGGATGGCCTCGCGCGTTCCTCTATTTCGTCTAAATCCGAACTGATCTTCTCCTAATATTTCTTCCGCGTTTTTCTCCATCCTTCTTTGCACAATTCTAGTTAAAATTTTTGACGCATGGGAAGTTAAACTGATGGTTCTGAAATTTTCGCACCTATCCGCGCCTTTCCTTTTTGGCAAAGCTACCATGATGTTCCGTTTCTAATCCTCTGGAATCTCGCCTGTCAGGTATATGCGACTAACTAATTTAAATAAACGATCTATTACCTCTTGACCTGCGCACTTTAAGATTTCTGCCTGCAAGCCATCTATACCTGGCGCTTTATTATTCCTTAAACTTTTTAGTGCTAGCTCAAACTCTTCTCTCATTATAGGATTCCCTAGGTTATCCCCCTCTACACTGCTTTCGCTTTCTAATATATCTTGCACTTCCTGTCCCGCATATAAGTTTCCTAAATATTCTTTCCACCTATCTGCCTTCTCCCCGCTTTCGATTAGGATATCTCCTGCCTCATTCCTAATGCTTTTGGTACTAGATCCAATTTCTCTAAAATTTCTCCTAATTATTTTATATGCTTCATCAGTCTTTCCTACTTCGAACTTATTTTCCACTTCTTTGCACTTATTATCGATCCATTGCTCTTTCGCTTTCCTACATTTCCGAATAATTTCCCACTTGATCGCCTTATATCTTTGTTTCCCTATTTCATCTAACCTATTTTTATATTTTCGCCTTTCCTCTATTAGACTTACAATATGTTTTGTTATCCAGGGTTTCCTACTTTCATTCTGTTTATGACCCAAAATATCCCTAGCTGAGGAAACTAAACTATTTTTAATGCAATTCCATTCTTCCTCTATGTCCCTAACAATATTTTCGCCCGCGCCCTTTAGTACTTCGTTTGTTTTTTTCTCTTTCTGTTATACATAAATGATATGTCTTCTCTGCGCATTAGTGGCAAGTTCGTTCAGTTTGTTGATGACACCAATATAACTTGGTTCGGTAGTGATGGTCATGAGTTGCATGACAGGAATGTGTCAGACATGTCGCTCTTGAGAAGTTGGTTTGTGGCGAACAGGTTGACTCTCAATCTGGATAAGACTTGTCTTATGAATTTCAGGCCTGGCGTATTGTTTGCCCTTTCTTCAGATGGTGTTATAATTTCATCTGTAAATACTACAACATTTTTGGGTGTTTATCTCGACCATAGATTGAATTGGCAGGAGCACATTAAACACCTAAGTACAAAGTTGTCTAGATCCTGTTTTGCCCTTAGGACTCTTATGAATAATTACGATTTACTTGTGGCTAAAAATGCGTATTTTGCACTGTTTGAGTCTCATCTCCGATATTGTATACCTTTCTGGGGTTACTCCTCTGCCGAAAATTTTAATTATATCTTTGGATTGCAGAAGAAGGCAGTGAGAATTCTCTCAATGCGTCTTCCTCGTACCCCTTCAAGGCCGCTTTTTGAGAAACTGAGAATATTGCCACTGGCATGTATTTACATTTATGAGATAGCTGTTCTGCAGTTTCGGCTTAAGAATAGTTGTGTCACGGGGGAACAGATTCATGAGCATTTTACGCGGTCTGCAGTGTTATTGTATCAGTCGAGGCCCTACTCGGAAAATTTTAAGAGAAGTGTAATATATATGTCCATTCAAATATTTAATAAGCTACCTGCATCAATTTCTTCCATTTCAACTTTTTTACTGTTCAAGGCTTCTTTAAAAAGATTATTGCTGGATAAGTTGTACTATAGGGTAGATGATTTTCTCGGGGGTTAAGAGTGTTGTTCCCCGGTTTCCTCATGTGAGGTTTTGATATATTTTTTTCATTGTTTTGTTTTGTGATTTATTTTGTTTGATATGTTATGTGTTCTATCTATGTATTCTGTATTCTGTGTATGACGGCTAAATAAATGATTTGAATTTGAATATCTAGGGATATTAGTTCCTTGGTATTTTCGAATGGCTTCAATTTAAATTTACAAGGTGCTTTTTTTGGAAAATTGTACTTAATGTTTCATAATAATAGTTATTTACGTAACCAGTTATGAAAAGACTAATTTTATTTGACGAATATAATATTTGCCAAAACGAGCGAACGAAGTGAGCGAGTTTTGCAAATTATATGAGTCAAATAAGATTAGCCTTTTCATAACGTGTTAAGTACAAAATTTTATCTAACCCCGCTTTAAAAAATAAAAAAGAATTGTGCTACTCCAAATAATGTAACATCCCTTGTAGCCGTACAAATAAATTCAACTTCATCGCTTTACCTTGGCGTTGGTATGGATACTATAAATAACTATTGTCAGTGATGAGTTTTTTTAGTGCAAATTACGCCAAAAATGGATGATTCTGAGGTAGATATGCCTTCTGATATAGAAGAATCAGCGAATTTGGCAATAGATTCAATAATACCCTGTAAATCAAGAAGTAGGTATGAAGATACATATAAGAAATTTGAAAAATAGTGCCAAGAAAAAGGAGTAAAAAATGTTTGTGAAAAGGTTCTGTTAGCGTACTTCGAAACAATGAAAAACTATAAATCATCTACAGTATGGAGTATGTATTCAATGTTAAAGGCAGAATTAAATGTCAAAAGAAGCATTAACATCCAAAAGTATACTACATTAGTAGCATTTTTGAAGCGCAGATCTGCGGGTTATCACGCCAAAAAATCTATGATTTTTACAAGAGAAAACTTTGAAACTTTCATTAGAGAGGCTGATGACAGGAAGTTTTTATTCGCAAAGGTATAATTTACTGTCATTGTATTCGAAACATTTCTGTTTCTAATTTATTTATTATTTTAGGTGGCAATGATTGTTGGAGTAGCCGGTGTTTGTAGAAAAGCGGAACTGACTGAGATGCGTATCAGAGATGTTGTAAATGAAGGAAATTTTTTTAAAATTACTATTCCAAACACAAAAACACATGTGATACGGGAGTTTGTGGTCACAAGTAGCAACATTTCTGGATATAAAGACAATTTGGTTGATATTATTCGAAAATACGTCAACCTGCGACCACAAATTACAAAGCATGATCTTTTTTTTTGTTAAATATAGTAATAGCAAGTGTGGAGTGCAGCCTGTAGGTATCAATACATTTGGATCCTTACCAAAATTAATTGCCCAACATCTTGGGTTACCAAATCCTGCCGGTTATACTGGACATTGTTTCCGGCGGTCATCTGCATCTTTGCTCGCAGATTCAGGAGCTGACATTTTAAAGATTAAGCAGCATGGGGGCTGGAAATCGAGTACTGTGGCAGAAAGCTACATCGAAAATTCTTTGGCCAACAAAAAAAGAACTGCAAATAACATACTAGGAGAACATTCCAAGGGAACTGCTTCAATCCAATTAAATCTATCGGGCTCAGAATACCACGAGCAGGTTGCTATTTCGAAGAAAGAAATGAATATACCGTCAGGTTCAGGACTTAGGTTTAGTAACTGTGTTTGTAGTAATTTTGTTATTAATGTACATACAAACCAACCACAACTGTAACCGTAACAATTCGGAATTGCATGTATAAAATTAATTTTAGTTTCTTGCTATTACACGCATTTAATTATACGTTATAAATTCTTATTTTTGTTTTTGCTTTTAAATATTCAGTTACGTAAAAGTTCATTACATAACTAGTTACGTAATGAACTGATAGTTATGAAAAATATGACGTTTCGTAATGTCAAAAATGCATTTAAAATGTGACATTTCATAGCGGGGTTAGATAAATAAATAAAACATTAATTTTCGTAAAATAAGGGCATTTTTTGATTTAACACAAATTTTTTACACACTCGTCAGTAAAAAAACTCCTTTCTGATTCCTGGTTGCAAACCACATAAAAAGTGACACTTTAGTGTTCTTCATAGAGTCGCTATACTTGGGCTGCCGAACAGACGGAGTGATCACCCTGCAAGAACGTGCTCTAGCGGGGCCAACATTAATTTCATCATCATCATAAGGTTCTCAGTCCGAAGACTGGTTGGACGCGTACCTCCATTCTTTTCTATCCTGAGCTAACCTACGCATTTCCCTAAAAGTAGAACATCCTACATCCCTAACTATTTGAGAGCAGTAGTCTAATCTAGGCCTACCCCTACCTCTTTTTATTCCTATCTCTGACTCTAGTATGTCACGAACTATTCCTTCGTGTCTTAGAAGGTGTCCTACCATCCTATCTCTCCTACTCTTTATTGTTTTCCATACCTTTCGCTTTTCCCCAACTCTTTCTAATACTTCCCTATTGCTAACCTTATCTATCCACGGTATCTTCATCATGCGTCTGTAGCACCACATTTCAAACGCTTCTACTCTTTTTCTATCCGCTTCTCCTATTGTCCAAGTTTCGCACCCGTATAATGCCGTACTCCATACATACGACGTTAAGAGTCTCTTCCTAGTCTCTATATTAACCGTTCTCGAGCATAACAGTTGTTTCTTTTTGTTAAACGCAACTCGGCCCTGCGCCATTCTTTGTTTTATATCTTTAGTGCTCCTACCGTCTTGGGTTATTTTACTTCCTAAGTAGCAGAAATCCGCGACCTCCTCTATCTTCTCATTTCCAATTTATATTTCCATTTTATTTCTATTTTCACATCCCCTACATACCAAAATTTTAGTTTTCTTTTTATTGATTTTCATGCCAAAGCCCTGTGTCAAAACTGCTTCCATTTCATTCAGAGCCGCTCCTAATTCTTCTTTGCTAGATGCTAACACTGCTATATCATCCGCAAATCTGAGCATGTTAATAGTTTGGCCCTGTACATTGATCCCTGAGGCTGTTCTTTCCTTAACAATATTAATCGCATCTTCGATATATAAGTTGAAAACTAGAGGTGACAATGCACATCCCTGTCTCACTCCCTTCCGGATATCTACTTCCCTTTGTTCCTGCTCACATTCTATAACTGCCTTTTGCTCTTTGTAGAGATTATGTATTATTCTTCTGTCCCTGTATTTCATCCCTACCTTTCTCAGCACTTCGAACATCTTCCCCCATTTTACGTTGTCGAAGGCTTTTTCTAAATCTACAAATCCTATATAGACGCTCTTTCTCTTTTCTATCGTTTTTTCTATAATTACTCGTAAAGCTAGAATGGCCTCGCGCGTTCCTCTATTTCGTCTAAATCCGAACTGATCTTCTCCTAATATTTCTTCCGCCTTTTTCTCCATCCTTCTTTGCACAATTCTAGTTAAAATTTTTGACGCATGGGAAGTTAAACTGATAGTTCTAAAATTTTCGCATCTATCCGCGCCTTTTCTTTTCGGCAAAGCTACTATGATGTTCCGTTTGTAATCTTCTGGAATCTCGCCTGTCAGGTATATGCGACTAACTAGTTTAAATAAACGATCTATTACCTCTTGACCTGCGCACTTTAAGATTTCTGCCTGCAAGCCATCTATACCTGGTGCTTTATTATTCCTTAAACTTTTTAGTGCTATCTCAAACTCTTCTCTCATTATAGGACTCCCTAGGTTATCCCCCTCTACACTGCTTTCGCTTTCTAATATATCTTGCACTTCCTGTCCCGCATATAAGTTTCCTAAATATTCTTTCCATCTATCTGCCTTCTCCCCACTTCCGATTAGGATATCTCCTGCCTCATTTCTAATGTTTTTGGTACTAGATCCAATTTCTCTAAAATTTCTCCTAATTATTTTATATGCTTCATCAGTCTTTCCTACTTCGAATTTATCTTCCACTTCTTTGCATTTATTATCGATCCATTGCTCTTTCGCTTTCCTACATTCCCGAATAATTTCCCACTTGATCGCCTTATATCTTTGTTTCCCTGTTTCATCTAACCTATTTTTATATTTTCGCCTTTCCTCTATTAGACTCACAATATGTTTTGTTATCCAGGGTTTCCTACTTTCATTCTGTTTATGACCCAAAATGTCCCTAGCTGAGGAAACTAAACTATTTTTAATGCAATTCCATTGTGCCTCTATGTCCCTAACAATATTTCCATCCGTGCCCTTTAGTGCTTCGTTTGTCTTTTTCTCGAACTTATTGCACATATCATCATCTTTTAGTTTCTCTGGGTCAAGATACCTTCTTCCGCTTCTTTTTTTCAAAATCTTAAATTTAAGATTGGCTTTCATAACGACTATGTTGTGATCACTATCTATATCTGCTCCTGGATAACTTCTACAATCCCTAACTTGATTTCTAAATCTTTGCCTAACGAGAATGTAATCTATTTGATATCTCCCTAAGTCTCCTGGCATCTTCCACGTATAGCATCTCCTAACATGATGGTGAAATAGAGTGTTCGCGACCGTTAAGTTATGTTTATCGCAGAACTCTATCAGTCTAACTCCCCTATCGTTCCTATTGCCTAATCCAAAGGGGCCAACTATTCCGCCCTCTCGCCCTGTGCCTACGACTGCATTGAAATCTCCTGTAATTATTAAATTTTCGTGCCCTCTCACAAAATCTAGCACATATTCAATATCACTATAAACTGCCTCTACGGCCTCATCACTGTAGTTAGAAGTGGGCATATATACCTGTATTATTACTGTTTTTACAGGTTTCGAATCTAACCTAACCATAACTACCCTGTCACTTTGCTGTAAGAAATTTTCTACACTCTGTCCTACTTTTATCCGCATAACAATTCCTACTCCCGAATTTCCTCCTACAGATCCTGTGTGTATTACTCTAAAATCTCCGCTCCAGAAGTCTCCAGCTTCTGGCCATCGCACTTCACTGATACCTACTACGTCTAATGCTAACCTATCCATCTCAATTTTCAAATTCTCTAACTTCCCTACTTGTTTCATGCTTCTAACATTCCACGCTCCGACTCGTGAGATGTTACACTTATCATTTCTGATGACTCCCCCCGAAGCAGTCCCCGCCCGGAGATCCGAATGTGGGACTATTTTACCTCCGGAATATTTTACTCCAGAAGGTGCCATCATCATAAATTAAAGTACGCTGTACTAGGGATAAAATAATGTGGTGGTTTCCCGTTGCCTTCCACATCGCAGTAGTGTGTATCACAGTGCCATACCAACCCTCACGATCTCTGCCACTATGATTACTGAAAGAGCTGCTGCCCCCTTCCATTAATTTATGATGAGCAAATTGGAGTGATTCGACTTCGTTGGGTCTAAAGAAAGCGCATCACTGCGGTTCTGCCATCCTAAATTGATAGTGGTCCCGCTTAGAGCGCGTTCTTGGAGGGTGATCACTCCATATAGTCGTTTTTCTGACGTTTGCTGAAAAAATAATTTTTCTGTCCATTTTCGGATAAAATTAGTTTTGATTTCATAGACATTGGTACTTACCTTACTACATATTTCTAAATTGTCCCCTTCAAAAGAAAAAAAACAAAAAAAAAACAACCTAAAATCTTCATAAAACAATTTATTAGGAATGTAAAAAATACCAACATTTTCCGTTTAATACACAATCTGTAACATTTTTTTTTTTTACAAAACTTCCATCCCAATCAAATCTATGAAAGAAAAAGTAGAAACAAAAACAAATAAACTAAGTAGATAAAAATCTACCCGGAAATACACATTTTTATTAAGTAGATTTTCACACACAAATAACAAAATGAACATAGAGAAATCACCATTAACACCTATCTCTATACCTTCTCCGCCGCTTTTTCACCGACTCGTCAGAGTTCATCACAGACGCGCACGAACTCACCGCGGAATCCGTACTATTATTCACCACCACTTTGTTACTGTTCGTTTCCTCAGCTATCGCCGACGACACGCTGCCGCTCACTTCCATCGGCTCCTCGGAACTCGTATTATTTCCATCCGCCACACACCTGTAACAAGACGAACACATTCAGTGCAGAAAAATGCCCCTCCGTTCCGAATTTACCGATTTTCATTCGTCTCCATAGGTTCTCCCCTCGAATAAAAGCTCTTGTCCACCATATCCGCAGGATTCTCCTGCTTTCTCAAAGGAGGGACAACAAATTCGGGCGTTTCCTTAACCTCAGGACCGGCAACGACGCTGACTTCGCTCGGACACTTTTGGATCACCTTCGGTCGTATTCTGATTTCTGGACCTCCCCCGTATATGTCGTGGAAGAATTTCCACACGTCCTCGGTAACTTCCATGTAGTCGGAGAGTTGCAGTTGGGCAGGGTTTATTTTGCTATTGTCTATGGGACCCGGCGGCTCTGGCACACGCTTTTTCACGAAATTGTGCCACTGGGCGTACCTGACACAAAAGTTACAGAACTTTACGTCTTGCAGGAGGCAAAAAACGAATTTATTTAAAATTCTACACGGCATAAATCAAGAATTGTAGACGTCGTGCAATACGAGTATAAAAGAAAGTGAAGTACTCACCAAACGGTGGACAACACATGCGTCGGCGGCAACTCCTGTCCCTCCAGCTGCTCTCTGAGCGCGTCCATTTCCACCACAATCCTCTTCTGAACGGCCTGACAGGCCACGCAGACGTGCACCGAAGTAATAGGCAGGCAACCCCCGTAAACGCTGTGCAAATATTCGTTAACGCCAGCGGGCACGACGACCGTGAGTCGCTCCAAGGACGCCGCTCTGTCCGGATGTACGGCACCGTGATGGCAAAGAAAATCGGCGTTATCTATCGGACCCGGCTCGGCGAAAGTGCGAAAACGGTTCATCCACTGTTTGGAAATGTAGGCGCATTCTTCTGTCGTCTCCTTGAGAACAATAGGTATTTTAAAGAAAAAAACAAGACACGAAATCTCGCCGTTCACCTCGCAAACATCCTCAGTACTCGCGGCCCTCCTCTGGACCTCGTCAGCTCCCGTCACGACCTTCCTATAAAACAAAACGTACGCCTGGCAAGCTTGGACCGTCTCCGCGCCGACCTCCGTCACGAATTGATCGTCAAATTCGTACCACTGACCGGAATTTAGGGAGTAACAAGTGTAATGTCCTCCGCCGGCAGTTCCGTGATGGCAAATTACGGAGAAGAGCTCGTAGGAGGTGACGCGAGAGACGCAGTCCTTGTGCAGGTAAGGTCGCATCTCGAGGCCCCGCAACGGAAAGCTGACCGCCGACGAGATCTTGCTGCTGAACATGAGCTCGTGCCTGAACCGTTTCAGGTGAATGCAGAGCACTTCCGGGAGTTGGAGGACCTGGAAAGTCGTATTTCTTCGTCGGTAAAGTGAATTAAGACAATTATTACACTCAAACGTATTGTAAAGCAAGAAACTTGGGACAGTGAAGTAGGAAATTCATGGTTACTTTGGCCCAGGATTTTAATGCGTTATGAACATGTTATAGAATTTTTTTTTAAATAAATACCCTGTCTGTAAAATTCGTTTATAATTTTGGTTCCTCAAGCATTTTTCTTGGGGAGGTAACGCCCGACATAATAATTATCACAGATTATCCCAAACCCAGTCATAAATTTTCAATTTTAAATGTGTCATATGGGTTATATACCCTTTTTGTAACACAGGCTACCAAATCTTCTGCAAAGAGAAAGTATCACTTTTCAAAGTTTCAGACAAAAGCTGCGGGGACTGCTTCGGGGGGAGTCATCAGAAATGATAAGTGTAACATCTCACGAGTCGGAGCGTGGAATGTTAGAAGCATGAAACAAGTAGGAAAGTTAGAGAATTTGAAAATTGAGATGGATAGGTTAGCATTAGACGTAGTAGGTATTAGTGAAGTGCGATGGCCAGAAGCCGGAGACTTCTGGAGCGGAGATTTTAGAGTAATACACACAGGATCTGTAGGAGGAAATTCGGGAGTAGGAATTGTTATGCGGAAAAAAGTAGGGCAGAGTGTAGAAAATTTCTTACAGCAAAGTGACAGGGTAGTTATGGTTAGGTTAGATTCGAAACCTGTAAAAACAGTAATAATACAGGTATATATGCCCACTTCTAACTACAGTGATGAGGTCGTAGAGGCAGTTTATAGTGATATTGAACATGTGCTAGATTTTGTGAGAGGACACGAAAATTTAATAATTATAGGAGATTTCAATGCAGTCGTAGGCACAGGGCGAGAGGGCGGAATAGTTGGTCCCTTTGGATTAGGCAATAGGAACGATAGGGGAGTGAGACTGATAGAGTTCTGCGATAAACATAACTTAACGGTCGCGAACACTCTATTTCACCATCATGTTAGGAGACGCTACACGTGGAAGATGCCAGGAGACCTAGGGAGATATCAAATAGATTACATTCTTGTTAGGCAAAGATTTAGAAATCAAGTTAGGGATTGTAGAAGTTATCCAGGAGCAGATATAGATAGTGATCACAATATAGTCGTTATGAAGGCCAATCTTAAATTTAAGATTTTGAAAAAACGAAGCGGAAGAAGGTATCTTGACCCAGAGAAACTAAAAGATGATGATACGCGCGATAAGTTCGAGAAAAAGACAAACGAAGTACTAAAGGGCGCGGGCGAAAATATTGTTAGGGACATAGAGGAAGAATGGAATTGCATTAAAAATAGTTTAGTTTCCTCAGCTAGGGATATTTTGGGTCATAAACAGAATGAAAGTAGGAAACCCTGGATAACAAAACATATTGTGAGTCTAATAGAGGAAAGGCGCAAATATAAAAATAGGTTAGATGAAATAGGGAAACAAAGATATAAGGCGATCAAGTGGGAAATTATTCGGAAATGTAGGAAAGCGAAAGAGCAATGGATCGATGATAAGTGCAAAGAAGTGGAAAATAAGTTCGAAATAGGAAAGACTGATGAAGCATATAAAATAATTAGGAGAAATTTTAGAGAAATTGGATCTAGTACCAAAAGCATTAGGAATGAGGCAGGAGATATCCTAATCGAAAGCGGGGAGAAGGCAGATAGGTGGAAAGAATATTTAGGAAACTTATATGCGGGACAGGAAGTGCAAGATATATTAGAAAGTGAAAGCAGTGTAGAAGGGGATAACCTAGGGAGTCCTATAATGAGAGAAGAGTTTGAGATAGCACTAAAAAGTTTAAGGAATAATAAAGCACCAGGTATAGATGGCTTGCAGGCAGAAATCTTAAAGTGCGCAGGTCAAGAGGTAATAGATCGTTTATTTAAATTAGTTAGTCGCATATACCTGACAGGCGAGATTCCAGAGGATTACAAACTGAACATCATGGTAGCTTTGCCAAAAAGGAAAGGCGCGGATAGATGCGAAAATTTTAGAACTATCAGTTTAACTTCCCATGCGTCAAAAATTTTAACTAGAATTGTGCAAAGAAGGATGGAGAAAAACGCGGAAGAAATATTAGGAGAAGATCAGTTCGGATTTAGACGAAATAGAGGATCGCGCGAGGCCATTCTAGCTTTACGAGTAATTATAGAAAAAACGATAGAAAAGAGAAAGAGCGTATATATAGGATTTGTAGATTTAGAAAAAGCCTTCGACAACGTAAAATGGGGGAAGATGTTCGAAGTGCTGAGAAAGGTAGGGATGAAATACAGGGACAGAAGAATAATACATAATCTCTACAAAGAGCAAAAGGCAGTTATAGAATGTGAGCAGGAACGAAGGGAAGTAGATATCCGGAAGGGAGTGAGACAGGGATGTGCATTGTCACCTCTAGTTTTCAACTTATATATCGAAGATGCGATTAATATTGTTAAGGAAAGAACAGCCTCAGGGATCAATGTACAGGGCCAAACTATTAACATGCTCAGATTTGCGGATGATATAGCAGTGTTAGCATCTAGCAAAGAATTAGGAGCGGCTTTGAATGAAATGGAAGCAGTTTTGACACAGGGCTACGGCATGAAAATCAATAAAAAGAAAACTAAAATTTTGGTATGTAGATGGAGTGAAAATAGAACTAAAATTGAAATACGAATAGGAAATGAGAAGATAGAGGAGGTCACGGATTTCTGCTACTTAGGAAGTAAAATAACCCAAGACGGTAGGAGCACTAAAGATATAAAACAAAGAATGGCGCAGGGACGAGTTGCGTTTAACAAAAAGAAACAACTGTTATGTTCGAGAACGGTTAATATAGAGACTAGGAAGAGACTCTTAAAGTCGTATGTATGGAGTACGGCATTATACGGGTGCGAAACTTGGACAATAGGAGAAGCGGATAGAAAAAGAGTAGAAGCGTTTGAACTGTGGTGTTACAGACGCATGATGAAGATACCGTGGATAGATAAGGTTAGCAATAGGGAAGTATTAGAAAGAGTTGGGGAAAGGCGAAAGGTATGGAAAACAATAAAGAGTAGGAGAGATAGGATGGTAGGACACCTTCTAAGACACGAAGGAATAATTCGCGACATACTAGAGTCAGAGATAGGAATAAAAAGAGGTAGGGGTAGGCCTAGATTAGACTACTGCTCTCAAATAGTTAGGGATGTAGGATGTTCTACTTTTAGGGAAATGCGTAGGTTAGCTCAGGATAGAAAAGAGTGGAGGTGGAGTGGAGTCTTCGGACTGAGAACCTTATGATGAGACAAAAGCTAGATGTATAGCAACAAAGAATATCAGGGGAGGACAGACCCTTAAATCCAAATGATGTGTGTGCAAAACTTTTTAAAAATGAAGACATTATACCTATCTTTACGAGGTGGGTACACTAACTTGAATCTGCAATGGATTCTTCGATATCTCATAAATATTTGAAAATACTCAAACACTTTTGATATAAAAGTTGTTCTCAGTGAACTGCCACACCATCTGAAATAATTAGCAAGTTCCATATCTGGTGTACGCATACCAAATTCCCTATTTTAAATGAAAGTTGACTTCATTTTCCGATTCCTTGATCGAATTACTCTGCGTTACCAATCTTTCTTTATCGACAGTTGCGGAGCAATTTTTGAAAATTAAATATCTTGGGGTTAAATGAAGCTCCAACAGCAGAAGCATTTTGGTGGAATGAGAGCGGTATGTAGGAAAAACTGTCGCCGTCATAAAAGTCCAAAAATATTATACATACAGGGTGATTCATAACGAGTGTACGTAAAAGATTTCGAGGGCTGATAGAGGATGTCAAAATAATAAGAAAAAATTGATGAATGTATGTCCTAAAATTATTCCCAACAAAAACACGAGATGTTCAAGTTCCTCGAAAAAACTGGTTATTTTTAATATTTCCGAAACTAAGAAAGCTATTCAATAAGTTTTAGGGACAATTTGTCCCTTGTAACCCTCTATCATCAAAAAGAAATTACTTTTATATCCGAGAATAATTTATTTTTATGAACAATTTTTTTACCGAAAATTCAGATTTTGATGTTTTAACAAAATGGTGTTTTACTCAGAAGTTAACAGTTGTCCGGAAAAAATCAAGAATACCTTTTTTCTTCGAAACTGAACGCAGAATCCAAAACTTCTATCTTTTCTTTAGGAACCAGTGGCGTAACATCGTGTAAGCTAAATGAGAGGGCTCTCCAACTTTTAGCGGCACCACTGGTGCCAGTAGAAAAGCAAATCTTTTTAGGACAATAGAGATTCACACAGTACAATAGCCCTCAAAATATGAATTCAATAGCTTAAGTAGATTCAGAGATATTAAAAATAATCAATTTTTTTCGAGAATTTTCTACACCCTGTGTTGCGTCCACATTTGTCCATCCTGCATCCTGTTTCCCTCTCTTTCTTTACCTACCCTCAAGCTCCCGTCTTTGTGGCGCCATGGACCATATAGTTTAAACATTCCGAGCATGGACAGCATTGTTATTTCGAACGTGGTGTAAACAGGGTGGTTTTTTCCGTTAGTGAAATAGATACAGTGATAGTGATTATATTCAAGACATTTCGTTCGCTCTGGTTTCGACGAGAGCAGTTCACCATAAATTTATAGTAAGTCCATACCATTTCATTTCCTTTCATTTTTTTCCAGTGTGAAACAGCGTATTCGTCCACCTTTAAAAGCGCCACGTATTTTTCATTCTTTCAATCTTTCAGTTCCTAGTTAATTTTCAGTTCATTCAAAATACAGTCCACAAGTACAAAACACCCTGTATCTTTGTTGGGAGCGATTTTAGGACAGATGTTCATGAAATATTTTTTCTTAGTCTTCACGACTGCAATTAAAGGCAAATAAATTTCATCAAAATCGGTCGATTGGTTTCCGAGATAAGCAGTTCAAAAATTCGTGAGACTTTCAGAAAATTGGAAAAAGTCGCATGTAAGATTCAATTGCAACCTTCTAACCATGCACTAGAAAAATTTAACATTTCTAACTTAAGAAATGGCTTAATAAATAATAATCTTTTAGATTAAAAGCACTGCTTTTTCGATTAAAAACATACCTCAACTTTACACCCCTATAATCTCACCCTCGTGCATCGCAAATCCCAAAAACCAACCCATACGATGTTGGCGGGTTCATCCCCTTTCCAACTAGCCCAAAATCAAAGCTGGATGTTTCATAAAGTATGCGATGTAACAGCACCGAACGCTTGCGTGTGCAAAAAATCGTTTGAACCCCCGTATCGTCACCCTCACGAAGCTTACATTTTCTATCCCTCTTCCCAAAGTTCGCGTTTGACAAGATCTTCAAAATGACACCAAAATCATTGACCTGGCATACGTAGAACTTGCAAAAATTCGCAAAAACTGCGTAATATAGAATAGTTTGGATTTTTATTAGGGCCAAACAGTTTGCTGGTTTTTTTAGTAGAAGATAGATTTCGTAGTGAAATTCAGAAATCTGGGATTTCGTTCGGCACCCCCTCGTTCTAATAGTCTTCAGGAGCCCCCATCACAGGGGTAAGCTTGTCAACTTTAGCTTATTAGACTTATGTGTTATTGGTGGCTTTTCTCTTTATCTAGGGTTTTAGGAACAAGTTTTTCGGAGACTGGTTTCAGGTTCTAGTTTTAGAAACGGGTATCAGGAACAGAGTTAACCTAGTAACTTACTCTTGAACTTGGGACATAGGAAGCATAGCTAGTTTTGGAATCACCTGAATTTGACCCTCGATTTGACTTATTTTGGAATAGTACCGTGGAACGTGAAGAGGACACCTGACAAAGATTTAATTTAAGTTTACTAAACGGTAGTGTTCTTCGCCAAAAATTCTTGCTCCAATGTTAAAATAGTTGTTAATAACGATATTCGCATCATAAAAAACCAAAGAAACTTCATGTACAGGAAAAAAAATGAGTTTTAACTGTATTCTTTATTCTCCACTCACCTTACTGAATTTGATGCCGTTCCTCAACTTGTTGCACCGCTCGCAGCTGTACATGTTGTCCCCTTTCAGCTCGTCCGTGCTGAAGAACGCGGCCAGACAGTCGTGCAGCGTGACCGTCGGCCCGTAAAACCACGACCTCAGCCAGGAAAATATCCACGAAACCCAACCGTCCTGCGCCGGCAGAACGGCTTCGGAACAGGTCGCTCCCGGATTAGAGGTGCTCCTGCCGTGGAGCACCAAGAGGTGATCTCGCGAAGGAATGGGCAGAGACAAATCCTGGAATGTTTCCACGCGACTGGAGATCCGGTTGCAGGTCAGACACTGCACAGACGAGAGCAACTTCCCGTCGAATATATCCGAGATTATGGAACGGTATTTCTGGGGTTTTTTCGTGGGGCCGGCACTCGTGCTCGGCTGAGAATCTGAAAAATCATAAATTTCCCAAACTTCTTCTTCCTTTTCCCGAAAAAACGCTCACCAATCACATTGCTCGCCATCCGATTCCTGTGCTTCCTCCCGGGACTCGCGGACCTCGATAATCTCCGTTTCGCCGTAGCACTAGACGGTCTCTCCGTATCATCGCTCAAACTAGACCTCTCGCTGACCCCGGAATCACAAGTCTCGTACTCCCCCTCACTCGATTCATAACTGGAACTGAGGGCCCCATCATCCATCGCCAAGGAGAAAGTGTCAGAATCACCGCAAGAGGAGATGGGAGGAGCCGGTTCGGGAGGCGCCTGCTGCTTAAGTTCCTCGTGCAGCTGGTCCATGAAGTTGCGCAGGAATTCTTGAGTGTCGTGCTGGTGGTAGCCGCGAAACATGGCGTGCACGTGCCGAATCCCATACAGGATACCTAAAGGGCGTATGATCACAGTTTTGTTTCATGTTTTAGAATACAGCGAGAAAGTGGGTACCGAAAATGATAATCAGGCATTTTTAAATTGTTCATACAACATTTCAAATATTTTTTTAGTATTTCACTCAAAGGTAAACATAATTTATTAAAGATAAGAAAATATTTAATTTACTTGTATAAGGAGAGGAAGAGAAAGCAGAAATAACGGATGATAGGGATGAGTCAAGAATAGGAGCATCAAGCAAGGAAGAAGTGCAGCAATTCATTAAGAATCTAAAAGACAGCAAAAGCCCCAGTCAAAATGGAATGAGTTCAGAGATGATCAAGTATGGAGGGGAAAAGCTGCATAATAAAAGTTAAGAAGTAACAGTAAAAATATGATAAGAGAAAATACCTGAAAACTATACAAGAGCAATGTTAAGGGGATAGTTCACGCTCTTGGATTTTAATCCGAAATACACTAAGACACATGACACTGATTTTTAATATTAAAATAGAGAATGTTCTTCCTGTCTTTTCCCCCTCCAAATTTCCCCTAACTCCAGCTCCAACTAGAAAATTTAGTGTAGCAGCACCCTTAGATAGCAATAAATTACAAGCCGCTGTCACTCAAAACCCTTTGTCGGCGCGCCCGTAGGCAAGTGAAGTTATCGAGCAATAAGGACGCTTGTATATTAGCTTCAGAACGTTAGAATGAGAAGGAATGCTGGAGTTAGGGGAAATTTGGAGGGGGAAAAGAAAGGAAGAACATTCTCTATTTTAATATCAAAAATCAGTGTCATGTGTCTTAGTGTATTTCGGACTAAAATCCAAGAGCGTGTACTATCCCCTTGACTTATTATAAGTGATTGATAAACAACAATCGACACATACTGTTAGGGCCGGACGTAAAGGCAGAATGGAATTGCATTAAAAATGGTTTGCGTTCTGCAGCTAGATACATTGGGTCACAAACAGACTGAAAGTAGAAAGCCCTGGATAACAAGGGATATTGTGACTAGGGTTTTCAGAATTCGAGACCGGGATTCAATTTCGGGATCGAAATTTAGAATCCCGGGATCCCGGGATTGAATCCCGAACCCGAAATTCCGAAGTTGAAATAGGAAACACTACTATTTATACCTAATAAACACCCTAAACGAATTTACGTATTTTCACAAATACAATCGGCGACCAAGGAGTGAGCCGGTGATTTACCGGATTATTTTCGCACGCAGTAGTGTGGCGCCGAAACCGATCCACGGCGCTGATAGAAACTTGTAAGGTTATGGGCGTAACGCCCTGTGGGACACAAGAAAAATTTCGCAATGCAGAAAAATTCCTTTTGCATAAATGAATATTTCGGTATTTTACCGGGATCCGGAATCTCGGGATTCCCGGGATCGAAAACCCTAATTGTGACTCTAATAGATGAGAAACGAAGATATAAAAATAGGCTAGATGAAGGAGGGAAACATAGGTATAAAGCGGTCAAGTGGGAAAATATTCGGAAATGTAGGAAAGCCAAAGAACAGTGGATTGATAATAAATGCAAAGCAGTGGAAGATAAGTTCGAAGTAGGAAAAACGTATAGCATAATTAGGAGAAATTTCAGTGAAATTGGATGTAGCAGCAAGAACATTAGTAGCAAGGCAGGTGACATTCTAATCGGAAGAGGGGAAAAGGCAGATAGGTGGAAGGAATATTTGGGAATCTTATATGCGGGACAAGTACTAGGAAATATATTAGAAAATTAAATCAGTGTAGAGGGTGATAATACCTATAGGCTGTCCTATAATAAGAGAAGGGTTTGAGCTAGCATTATAGAAAGTTAAAAACAGTAAAGCACCAGGTGTAGAAGGATTGCAGGCAGGTCAAGAGGTAAGAGAGCGTTTATTTAAACTACTTAGCCGTATATACGAGATATGTAAGTGAGATTCCAGAAGATTACTAAAGGAACATCATAGTCACTCTGCCAAAACGGAAGGGCGCGGGTAAGTGCGAAAATTTTAGAACTATCAGTTTAACTTCCCACGTATACGTATGGAGTACGGCATACAATAGGAGAAGCGGAAAGAGAAAAAGAGTAGAAGCGTTTAAAATGTGGTGCTACAGACGCATGATAAAGATATCGTGGATAGATAAGGTTAGCAATAGGGATAGAAGTATTAGAAAGAGTTGGGGAAAAGTGAAAGGTGTGGAAGACAATAAAGAATAGGAGAGAGGATGGTAGGACACCTAAGACACGAAGGAATAGTTCGCGACATACTAGAGTCAGAGATAGGAATAAAAAGAGGTATGGGTAGGCCCAGATTAGACTACTGTAGGATGTTCAACTTTTGGGGAAATGCGTAGGTTGGCTCAGGATAGAAAAGGATGGAGGTACGCGTCCAAACAGTCTTCGGACTGGGAACCTTAAGGCGATGATGATGAATAAATTGTAATCAATAAATAAACATAAAAATAATGGGTAGGTAAGTATACCATTGCTCGACATCGTCTTTTATTACAAAATTTGACATATTTTTGGGTTGCGCATTTTCTTGTTTTCGTTTATTTTCCGTTTACTTCTATCGTGCATCATCATAATTAAAAAAAAGAATTTTGAAAATACAATAATTTAAAAACACACATTTCCATGCAGACCTGCATTTCCGTTTTGGATAAGGGTTAGAAGGATAACACGTCTCGACTTCTTACATTTTTTTATATTTCCCATCGCCAAAAGAATCTAATTTTAGTTGTAAATGTACCTGGTTCAAGAAAATGCCCTTTTATAAAAATTAAAATGTTTGGGGTTTCCGAATTATTCTGTTTGCCAATTCTAAAAGAACTGGAAAGGAGAAAATAAACACTCATAAATTATAGGCTTTACTTCCCCTACATTGACGGTCTAATACGCGACGTACTACGCCATGCGTTTTGAGGTCAGGGTGGGGAGTCCATCTTATTTCAATAGCATTTTACTCCAAAGAAGTTTCCGAAAACATGAGTTTGTATTTCCGGTCCTGTGTGAAAACTATTCATCCAATCTTAACGATTCTTTTTTTGAATCACAGATAAAACTACCAAGAATGAGCCCTACCAAGGACTTTACATATCATTAACATTTAATAAGCCAAAACAGGTCGAGAATGTGGGTAATTATTTCACTTATTTTAAATAATTATTTAACTATTAAAATATTTAAATATATTCAAAATATTGGTAGGGCTCATAGAGTAACTCTTTCTTGCTAAGTAGAGACAAAAAAATCGAAAATATTTTAATCCGATGATTTGCAAGAGCAGAACTACGAAGGTGCCGTAAATGCATGGGTGCACTATCCCCTTAAGCATAATAAATAAAAAGGGACTTTGAACTAAAAATAGTTTAAGCAAGTTTAAAATTCAAAAATGTTTCAGAGCATTCCAACATCAACTTATAAAATACTTTCCATGCTACCAAAAACTCTACGAAAGTTTATAAACGTTCGTAAACACTCTTTAAAATTTAGAGTACTTTAAAAATGTTTCATAGCTTCCTTACTTGATTCTAGTGCTTTAAATGCTCCAGAAACACCCACAAAACATTGTAATTTTTAGTACAATTGAAATACATTAGAAAAATTCTTTAAAGACTGCCTGCAAAATGTTTTCGAATGTTTTTCAATATCCAAAATTTATCAGAGTAATTGACTGACCTGACGGAGTAACATAACCACCATTCTTCTTAATCCACATGTCCCTCATCAAAGTCTGGTAGGTCCTGCTCAAACACGGTTTCCTATCTTCAGTTACCAACTGAACTATAGCCCCACAGTCCAAGAAAAAACCCGTCAAAGGTACGGTATTACTCAACGCTTGAAGCGCCGCGTTCATATAACAAGTATTTCCGATATTCTGCAGGCCCACCAAACCCTGAGGTTTCTCCAACTGTAGTTCCCTCGTGTCTTCGTTGTCGCTGCTTTCGGAGGTGTCCCCGCCCATCCCGACATTCAAACCGACGTTTCTTTCGAAGCCAAAGACATTATTGCGTTCGGGAGTCTCGGTTCGGGTGGTGCTGTAACTGCCCCGACCGGAATCTCGAGATTTCGAGGCGCAATCTTTGGTTTCTTGGTCGCTGTCGTTCGGGGTAGTTGGAGGGCTCGGGTCCATGAATACCTCTCTTTCACACTGGTAGCACCACAGCCGTTTGGTTTTTAGATTCATATGAATGGAATGGGTGGGGTTTGCCTATGTGTCAATCGATGACATTTTTGATAGTAAGAGTCAAAGGTATCCGAGATCAAATGTACTTACAGAGTTGTGCAAAGTGCTGTGGTCATTGTAGTCTTCGGCGCACCCTATTTTTAGGCACCCGTTGAACATACAAATCCACAAAATGGGCCCCGCATAATCGCAATCTGCACACTGGACATTGTTCTGTAAATCACCACGTAGCTTGAAAAATATCATCTTTTACCTGTTACCGTACAAACTTACCCCTAACAAGTTGCTTATAACAGAAATTGGAATGTCTGTCACCGTCGACAAATGACTGCACTTATACGACATCTTCAGCTATAAGAAACAATAATTTTCACACTAGAACTACACTTAAGAAGTTATCTTCAACACGTTAGGTAACAGGTATTTAAAAAGGTAAACAAATCATTCACAAAGGTTAGGTCAACAAACAATTAATACTGTTGACTTATGTTATAACGACAATTACTATTATTACCAACGTCTGACGTACCAAATTCCAACACAGACTTCAAACAATTACAATTATTACAATTACAAGAAACATTGTTTTATGGTTTAACAATTCCACTTGTAATTACATATAAAAATACATACCTGCCTTCTCAAAATCGTCTCATACGCTCAATATGTCAGATAAATACTACGGCACTTCTTCGAACACAAAATTCGCACAATTAACTAAACACATACACAAAATTTACATTTTTATTGAGTTAAAGGATGACAGTTACGTTTCCTATCGTATATGCCATTTTAATTATTGAAAAATTTGGACAGTAATATCGGATGCTGATTTATCCACTTCAGCTTGCGTCTACACACAGGCTGCCTTATTTCAATATCAAAATAATAAAACGCATGCGCGAAATTATGGTCAGCGCTCTAAAATCTTCTTGTCTCTTTTTTCTTCGTTGATTCTTTCCCATCTTTTTATTTACGTATTTATTTATTCAAACATAAAACAAAATAAAATTAATAATATTCAGTAAATTATGATAATGACTTTCATAACAAATAAATGTTGTGCGTTTCTTCACAGGATGAATAGACGCTAGGCAGGTGCGGCGCTTTAGAGGTTTTCGGAATATATTGAACAGTTTTATACAAATTTTTAATTAATTGTCACCTACTTTTCTCAAATAACATCCATAGACTCTTTTCTTGTTTTTTTACGTTTCTATGGGGTTGCTTTTGCCTGATGAACACCGCCCACATATATAGATCACTATATCGCTTGAGAGAGTGCAACTACACTTGTAAAATTGAAACTTGACCTTGGCGCCATTTTTACCTACTTTAGCTGTCAAACAACATAACCCAAGAATTTTCAGTAAGAAGAAACCACAATATTTTGATAAGCACATTGTTGTTAATAAAGCTTCTTGTCACGGCGAATGTAACTTTGTAATATATGGTAAGAGCAGGTATTTTGGACATGAATTTATATTTTCTTTTGTAAGAAGAAAATTTTGTGTCTAGTCGTACAAAGTTGTTATTATATTAACAATTTGATTATAGGTATGTACATATAGAGCTCTAGACTCATTAACTTCGCTGAGCAGTATATTATGAGAGTTTCCAGTCAATCAAGTTCTCGTACTTTGAACCTGAAGATGAATTACCGGAAATGGATTCTCAAACAAACTATCGCTGCCATGGAGGATCATAGAACATTAGCGGTAACTTTAGATGCTATTAGAGAAATATCAAGAGCATGGGATACAGATGTCTCAGCAACAACAATTCAGAATTGTTTTAAGAAAGCCGGATTCTCCAGACATTCGTGAAAATGAAGATCATTCGTTGGATGAAGATGATCTTAGTCTTATTGAATTAAAGGCAACGCTTGCGAAATACAGGGAATCGGTACAAATGGAAGATATTAATTAAAGGCAACGCTTGCGAAATACAGGGAATCGGTACAGATGGAAGATATTGACGTAGAAGAACATTGCCATCGACGACGACATCCAAATTGCAGAATTTCCAACTAATGATGACATTTTGTCTAGTTTAAAATGTCACTCGTCTAATTGCGAAATGTCCGACAGCGAAGGCAACGAAGAAAATGAAAGTGAAGGCGTTGAGACTGGGATAACAATACCAACAACTAAGCAGTTAGGTGACAGTTTGTAACATTTTTAATTTTTTGTGTGCATGTGAAGGTCTGTACAGCAATTTTGTGAAAATGAACAGTTATGTCATCAAAAACAGTGCAAAATTACACTTTTTTATTAAACAATGATTTGATTGGTTACAGAATTGTAATAACCTGCATTTTGTATGGGTATATTGTAGTGTTGTTAGACATTTAAATGTGTCCATGTCAATGTCCGGACATGGACATTTATGGACATGACACATTCAAAAATGTCCGGACATTTCTAAAAGTGTCCAATATTAGGTACCAACAGAACAAGCAGTAACAACTAACCAATTCAAAATAGCATGCAGTTTGCAATTCTTGCAAGAAAACTTACTTGAACCATCCTACTAGAATAGTAAAACATAAAAATATGTGGACAGTATTCAGAAGAGACGAAAAATTTGTTGTTTGTTGTGATTAGTGCCCATTCTATGGCGGCAGTAGCAGACAATCCAGTAACTAACTACATAATTCAAAAAAATTACTTTTAGAACTTTGAAAAATCTTCAGAAAGATTACAAAATTAACAGACTAACATTGTAACTAAAATAACAAATTTAAATTTAGATTAGAGGCTTAAATCATCCTAAAACCTGACGTCCGATACTGCTATTGACCAATTTGTGAATTTTTCTATTATCAGTTATTTTTGCATTTACTTGGCTTTTGGAAACATTATGATATATAAATAATATATCAAATTAAAGGTCTCGCGAGACCTATAATTTGATTACATTTTTAAGCTATTTTATAAATGTCCAGTAAATGTCCGGACAGTTCTCGGACACATTGGATGGACATGTCACAAAAAATAAATGTCCGGACATTTCACAACACTAGTATATTGTGTATAGTTACGTTATATGTTATTTTGTGAATAATGCAATGTATGGAAATTTTAATAAAATGTTCTTAAACTCGAAGTTTCTTTAACTCAATTTTTTTGCGTCCCTTGAGGTTGAGATTTGACTTATAGGAGTTCCACTGTATTTTTATTGACCTTGTAAGAATAGCAATTGAAAAATTCGACAAATTACATAAAAATCACAATTTATTGTGCATGTTTGATACAAATAAAAATGAACTAGTCCAGTTCCACGCACAAATCACGATGATCCCGTGCTCTGTTTGTATGTCCGCAACCTGGGTCTCGGTGGCTTCAGCAACTGTGCTTCCAAGTCAAAAAATCAGGCTCCAATCACGTGGAATAAAAAGGCTGACTCAGGAAACATTCACAATCTATATTTTTACCTCAAAATTATATTAGTTTTAAACGAGTTTGATTCCAAAAGGAACAGCAGGTATATGGGTGCACTAGGAGATGAAAACTTCACACAAAAAAAGAACGCTTAAACTATTCCAACTGATCAGAATAATAAATGTATGGGATTTTAAGCCACATTCAAAACGTGAAACCAAAGAACATAAGTAACTAAACAAACAATATTTTCTTTGGTTATGTTACTTGACACTTGTCAGTTGTTGAGCCAGCAAGCAACTCCAGATTTGATTGGACCACATCCACCAATCAACCGCGAGTATGTAAAAATGGCGTAATTTTCTATCCCTTTTTATTGCATGACCGGAATTGATGCGCAATGGTCCAAAGGCGGTATATTTATCTAAGTATGTGACACCGCCACACACGTGATGATTGTTGTGTCATCTGTTGGCATTCAACGAAATCATCTCTGTATACGAAGGCAGCGTTTTGAACACTCCTTCGGTTTCTGAAGACCTGATACTAAGTCTGAGATTACCGAACAGAAAACGCTATGTGCACGCCAATCTAACGACAGGAATTTTGGCCAAAATGTCTCAGTACTACGCATGATCGTATTATTAAATCCCCCTTCAATATAAAGAGTTCGTTTTGAATTTAGATACTATTCGACTTAACTCCTTTTGAAAGAACAATTTCTAATGTAGTATCAAGAATTCAGAAAGCAGAAGCGGCAAGTAATGTCAAAATGTGTTGTCATCTAGTCGCTGAAGGTTACTACCGACAACATAGTTCAACGATTCTAATGTAGGTGAGTGGCTATTAATTGGTGTCGCTTAAGAGCCAAGTCTCCCTGCTGCATTTTCGAGCGATTCAGACGTTCGCGCCTTTACAAACTGTACTGGTATTTATTGATATTTTGCTTTCTAATTTTGCAAGTATATACAGAAATCATAAGAGCCAAGTATCCGATCGCGAACATCAAGAATTTTTTGCTCCGAAGCAGAGGTCGCCACAGTGCAGGGCATTAAATTGCGTTTGCAAGGGCAGCTCTCTTTACAAATTACTTCCTTATTTATGAACCGATTTTGAAATTCTTTGTTTTGTTTGAAAGAAGAAACTGGTGGAAATATGCCTCTCGTCTCGGATTTTTAAAAGAGTGATTTTTTAGTAAGTTATAAGTACGCAAAATATGGGTATATTTGAAGCCGAAAAAGACAAACTTCTATTCGTTTTTTTTTTAAATCGCCGACGAGACGACTCTTAGGGAATGCTTTCTGTATATGCTTGCAAAATTAGAAAGCAAAATATAAATAAATAGCAGTACAGTTTGTAAAGGCGTGAACGTCTGAATCGCTCGAAAATGCAGCAGGGAGACTTGGCTCTTAAGAGAGTATAATTTTGACTACCACCTACAGATGGCTGATGCGGTCAACCGAAATCCCTTTTACCTAATTCATATTTTTTAACGAACTTTGACAACTATTTTATATTCATAACTTATTAAAATTTAGATGTTCTGGAGTATTTTTATGATGAAAATACGAACTATCTGCAAATAAATCTGATGAACAAGCTGGCTCGCTACCGCCATCACAGTAAGCGTTCCCAAGTGGCTATTGGTGTCGCTCAAGAGGGCATAATTTTGACTACCACTTACAGATGGTACATGCGGTCAACGCAGGGCCGTGGCCAGAGGGGGGCCAGGGGGGCGCAGCCCCCCCTAACATACCTGTGCGCCCCCCCTGTACTTACACGTATAAACAGACCTCAAAGGCTGACCAATTTAACATTCTTGGCATGTGGAAAAGCGAACAAGAAACGTTTATATGGAAAAGGTGCTCTGAAAATTTAATGACGGTCGAAATATGGAACTGCAATTGTGCTAGTTTTTCTGTATAGTTGTATTTTGTTTTATTGTAAGAAATTAAGATTTTAATTTATTGTGAAGTTTTACTGAATTGTTTTTTACAAGAATATTTATTAGTCGTCTTGTTTATTGCATCCATATTCTGAAACTGTACAGGGTATCCCACGACGACCTTACACGATCTGTATACAGGGTGATTCATAATCGGCGTGCCAAATTAAAATGGGTGCTAGAGGAACTCCAAATAAGACGAAAAGTTTATATGAACATATGTTCTAAAGTGACTAATAACAAAGACACAGGGTGTAAAAGTTTTAATATTTTTTTACATTTTTTTAAATTATCTTAGTAACTAGGAAAGTCATTGAGTTGAAATTTAAGGTGTCGCTTTCACTTGCCAAGTTCTAATTTTCCAAAAAAAATTGCTCTGCTAGCCCCATCAGTAGCGTTGCTACGGGGTAGGAAGTTTATTTATTTCCCCAATCCATTGTTACGCCACTGGCGAATGCAGGTGATATTAATGTATTTGAAATCTACGTTCAATTTGGGAAGAAATTGGTGTCTTCAAAATTTTTCGTAAAATAATTAGTTTTTGAATGAAATAGCTTTTTGTGAAATCGTGAATATGCACTGAAATTTTCCATAATGCAATAATAGCTTCACCGATATGCAAGGAAAGTGAAAATGGAAAAAAATGGTTTATTAAGAATAACAGTAACAAAACTAACAAGAAGAACGAGAAAAAACATTAATTATTACATTACGATACCTATTAAAAAAATATTAAAACTTTTACATCCTGTATCTTTGTTAGTAGTCACTTTAGAACATATGTTCATATAAACTTTTCGTCTTATTTTGACTTCCTCTAGCACCCACTTTAATTTGGCACGCCCGTTCTGAATCACCCTGTATAGAAAAGTATATACAAGGTGTTTCTAAATTGAGTACCATAAATTTAGGAGTTTGTAGAGAAAGTTAAAATAACACTAAAACCTTTATCTAGTTTTGTACAAAAACGCTTCCCTTCCAAAATACAGAGTGTTATAATGTCAACTGGCGTATCAGTTATTTAGCGATACATGTAACTAAAGCAGCCTGAGAAATGTGGGCAAGTGCTACTCAAAACTACAGATAATCCAGCAATATTTTAAGTGTAATACGACAATTCAGTGGCGTAGGAAAAGGGGTCGTGTAATACCTTTTTGTTAATAAAAAGTTTGAGGTTAGGTTTTTTGGAAATATCGTTTTATTTTTAGATTCTCTAATCAAAATACTACAAAAAAGATTATCTTTTTAAATATCTCTAAAGTCGTTTGTTTTTGAAATATTTGTGGTTTTACGTAGCAGTGCTCATGAGAACTGGAGTATTACCTATTTATGGTTGATTTGCGAAAAAAAAAATCGCATATGATTGCTACATGTTTTTGTAGGTACCTTCGTAATTTATACCTGCAAGCACTTCTAGATGATTTTGTTATCAAGTTTTACATAACTAATGATAATACAGCCCCGAATACAGCAAAACAAAGACAATATTTTAATAGCACTGCCACATAAAATCGTGCATATCTCGAAAACGAAAGACTAGAGATATTTAAAAAGAGTATCTTTTTTGCAGTATTTTGATTAGAGAATCTAAAAATAAAACGATATCTTCAAAAAACCTAACCTCAAACTTTTTATTAACAAAAAGGTATTACACGACCCCTTTTCCTACGCCACTGAATTATCGTATTACACTTAAAATATTGCTGGATTATCTGTAGTTTTGAGTAGCACTTGCCCACAAAAATTTAGATTCCTCAGGCTGCTCTAGTTACATATATAGCTAAATAACTATACGCCAGTCGGCATTATAACACCCTGTATTTTGGAAGGGAAGCGTTTTTGTACAAAACTATATAAAGGTTTTAGTGTTATTTTAACTTTCTCTACAAACTCCTAAATTTATGGTACTCAATTTAGAAACACCTTGTATAGTAGAATTACACAAATTTGCACAAACAGGTAATCGAGGATGCTCAATTCGACTAAAATATTTTTGACTTTCTGCGACTTCCGGTTATACCGGAAATATACACCAACTTCCTTATTTTAAACGGAATGCCCACATTTTTATTATGGATTTAGATTTTTGGTTGAATTTTAAGGTCACTTTATGCAAAATATCATATGCGTAAAGTGCACCCTCTTGGAGATATTAGAAGTTAAAAATAGTCATTTTTCAAATTTCATCAATTATAACTTGGAAACGGTACGAGATAAAGAAAAATGATTTACATGTTCCTATCCTAGTTTTTAATTCTCTATCTAATGGGTCTGGTAAATACTGCTTCCCGATTGGCAACTTTTTGTCATCTTTTGACCAATCAGGAGACAGTATTTTCCACACTCAATAGATAGAGAATTAAAAACTAGGATAGGGACATGTAAGTCATTTTTCTTTATCTCGTACCGTTTCCAAGCTATAATTGATGAAATTTAAAAAATGACGATTTTTAACGTCTAATATCTCGAAAACATATGATGTTTTGCGTAAGGTGACTTTAAAATTCGACCAAAAATCTAAATCCGTAATAAAAATATGGGCATTCCATTTAAAATAAGGAAGTTGGTGTCTATTTCCGGTATAACCGGAAGTCGCAAAATGTCAAAAATATTTTAGTCAAATTGAGCATCCTCGATTACCTGTTTGTGCAAATTTGTGTAACTCTACTAAACCCACTTTTCCATATACAGATCGTGTAAGGTCGTCATGGGATACCCTGTATATTTATCTAGTTTAGTAAAGTATTACAATTTCCAATTTTTGGTATAATTTTAATCGCATATTCCAAGAACATCCTACCAAAAATTTCGTTTAAGCCTCCTCAAAAAATACGTAAGCCCCCCCTAAGTTTTGATCCTGGCTACGGCCCTGGGTCAACGGAAACCGCTTTTAACTTACTCACATTTTTGACCTACTTTGATATATATTTTATATGCATAACATATTACAATTTACATATTCTGGAATATTTTTATGATGAAAATACGTGCTATCTGCAAATAAATCTGATAAACAAGCTGGCTCACTACCGCCATCACAGTAAGCGTTCCCAAAACTAATGAATTCTGGCTACAGAAAGCATTGAATGAATCGTCTAAATTATATTCAGCCTACAACTTCTGCGAACCTGATACTAAACCTGAAATTCCCGAACAGAAGAAAACGCTATGTGCACGCCAATCTAACGACAGAATTTTGTCCAAACTTTGTCGGTACTGGGCATGATCGTAGTATTGAATCCCCTTCAAGTTTAATCTCCTATAAGGATTTTGTATTCAATTTAGATACTTCTTCACTTAACTCCTTTTGAAACAGCGACTTCTCGCCTGATATCAGGTATTCAGAAAGCAGAAAAGGCAAATGACGGTAAGATTCCTTTTTTCTTCGAACGTCAATATGTGAAGCAATCTACTTCCACTAAAGATAACTGCCCATATCGTAGTTCAGCTATTTTAACATAGGTTGTGGTGGTGTTCTACAAGAAACAAGAAAGGAGACTATGAATGTTATTTTTTGAGAAAAGTAGGTGTCAATTAATTAAAAAATTTGTATAAAACTGTTCAATATAATTATATTCTTAAAACAAACTGTGTTTAGTGAACCTCTAAAGCGCCACGCAAGGTTTCATCCCCTGTCATCTATTGGTGGCTAACTGGAACTGTCCTTTGCAATTTGTACGTTTTTGAAATTTTCGGTTGGTTCTTCTGTTTTCTTCAAACAGTGGCCGAAAGATGATATATAAATAATATTGAAAATGATGTACTTAATACAACATATTTAGTGCTATTTAGTAGCCAATCGCTTATCTCTCTCTTCAACAATCGACAATTTGACACCTTTGCCACGTGGCAAGGAAACGAATGCTTTCGATCCCTTACCGATGATAAATACATTATTTAACCTAGTTGCGAACGTGTGCCCTTGTGCAGCCTTTATATGCACAATATTGAACGATCCTGGATGACGTTCTCGGTTAACGACTGTACCAACTCTCCCCAAATTACGGCCCCCAGTAATCATGCACAAATTGCCGGAATCAAATTTAACGAAGTCAAGAATCTTAGTAGTACATTGTTTATTATATTATATTAAATTGATTTCAGTACAAAAGAAAACTTAACTTTCCAATACTATAGAATTTGAATTGGCCTCAAAATGGCGGGTGGGCCTGTAATGTCGCCACTATATTAAATAAAGCCACTGTACACAGGTGATGATTGTTGTGTCATCTGTTGGCATTCAACAAAATCATTTCTGTATAGTTCCGCAAGGGTAAAGACATTGTTTACTACGGTGCAACCACAGAGTTGCTTATATTCAACTCTGTGGGTGCAACGCAACACCAAGTTGTATCATAGTAAGGAATGGCGAAATTAATCGCGCTTTTGCTTTGGCAATCTTTACTGCGGTACAACGCAGCACCCAGTTGCACTGCAGTAGGAATGGCGAAATTAACGCCAGTTTTGCTTGCTTGCCATGTGGACATCCGACTGCGTTGCATCGCAGTAAAGATTGCCAAAGCAAAAGCGCGATTAATTTCGCCATTCCTTACTATGATACAACTTGGTGTTGCGTTGCACCATAGTAAACAATGCCTTTACGCTTCCTGGCACGTTCTCTCTAGGTTTATTCCAAGTCACGGGTTCACTGGTACACGAGACATATTCTTGACATTTCCCTACAAAAATTGGAGATATGTTTATTAGTATCCCATAACACTTAAAAACATTTTTTGATAGTAGTTAAAATGATAATAAATTTCATACCAGTTATACAAAAATGCTCCAGAGAAAAACACACAGCAGCAACATGTTTACAAGCTGCACTCCATCCACAACCAGCTGGGCATGTACAAGTTGCTTGTAATATACTGCATTGTAAATTTTGCAAACAATTGTATTTTTTACAAAAAGTTTCATTGCAAGAATGCGTCCTTTTTTAAGTCCTTTTTCTGAATTTAGCTTCAGAAACCGCTCGTCTATAACAGAAATATTTATCAAATCCCTAAAATTACCATCGCAGTTTCGTATACTTGTACAAGTACTCGTTGGAAATAATAAAGAAGCTTCAAGTTGCACCACTTCAACTTTACATAATATGTGACCAAGATCGTTGTTATTCCACACATCAAGTCTATGTAACTTTAAAATGTTATTTTCAGATTACAAAACACCTATTAAGGAATACCTTTGCCGTAATTCCAATTTGCTTCCACGTTTTGGCTCCTACTTCTTTTAAGAGTGCTTTCAATTCCTTCACACTTTTATTTACATACATGTTTTCTAAAAAACATACCAATTATTTCGTTTTTGGCTATTACTTTATTAACAACATGCTCAAAATTAGCAAAACTTCATCTAGATTTCGTAATTTGCATGTTTTTATAATTGTGTTGATACTAAAATAACACAGGGAAACGTAATTTACGTATTATTTATGAAATTAAATATTATGCTACAATATTTGAACAATTTACCTGCGTTTAACTTAATTTTGACCTCAAATCTTCAAAATTCACTTCGAAACGGGTAGGTAAAACTTTGAGGTTAGGATACATCAACTCGATCGCACCGCCTCTGACAGATATTGCGTAACACTCCTTCGGTTTCTGAGAACCTGATACTAAGTCTGAATTTACCGAACAGAAAACGCCATGTGCACGCCAATCTAACGACAGGAATTTTGGCCAAAATGTCTCAGTACTACGCATGATCGTATTATTAAATCCCCCTTCAATATAAGGAGTTCGTTTTGACTTTAGATACTTCTGGACTTAACTCCTTTTGAAACAGCAAATTCTCGTCTGATATCAGGTATTCAGAAAGCAGAAGAGGTAAATGACGGTAAGATTCCTTTTTTCTTCGAACTAAAGATAACTGCCGATAACGTAGTTTAGCTATTTTAATATAGGTTGTAGTGGTGTTCACCAGTAAACAAGAAAGGAGTCTATGAATGTTATTTGAGAAAAGAAGGTGACAATTAATTAAAAAATTTGTATAAAACTGTTCAATATAATTATATTCTTAAAACAAATTGTGTTTAGTGAACCTCTAAAGCGCCACGCAAGTTACAGTGGCTTTATAGTCTTATAAAGCCACTTTAACGCAAGATTTCTTCCCCTGTCATCTATTGGTGGCTAACTGGAACTGTGCTTTGCAATTTGTACGTTTTTGAAATTTTCGGTTACAACAATAAATTTATCTCAGAAGCAACTACAACATTTCACTGGTTTTAACGAAAAGCAATTCAATTGTTTTTGTACCTTTTTAAATGTTACAAAACCACATAATTACGCATTTAAAACATGTTTATCAAAAGATCATCTACTTATAACGTTGATGAAGTATCGGCAAAACTATGAATATTTATGTCTTAGCAATATGTTTAATATATCACGATGTACAGTAAGGAAAATATTTTATTTCTGGACTTCAGCCATATATAATACATTAAAAATGGTTGATTTTTGGAAAGTTAAAAAGAGAAAATGTCAGAACTCGTACGATATTGTTATTGATTCAACTGAAATGCCGGTTGCAAAAAGCTCAGATCCTATAATACAACAAGCTATCTATTCGACCACCACTTTCAAAATATTAGTGGATATAACAGAAAAGGGGGCAGTTATTTTCATTTCGGATGCATATGGTGGGTCCACCAGTGATCGGAAACTGGTGCAAGAGTGCGGGTTTTTGGAAAAATTGAATTCAGGAGAGTATTTATTGGTAGATCGAGGTTTCGACATATCAGATCTTCTAGATATGAAACAAGTGCACCAAAATATTGAAAGGGATCGCAGTCTACTCAACTGGTGTATGTTTGGTTGCATAACCAAGCTTTAGGAATGCATGTTGGGTTGCCTAGTTAAATATATAGCCAAAAGCAAAGACAGAATTAGGTTCTTAGACACTGATGACTTCACTTGAAGGTTTTCTCCTAATAAAGATAAATGGGTTTTTCCCAAGAGGTTTTCCCAAAATATAAGAAAAATTCAAAAGGTTTCCCTTCGAGCGGCGAGATCTCAGAGAGTGCTTGTTCTAGTTGTTTTATCATGTAAATTATTCTCTGCTATCTCGTTGGTAAATACTGAAGACATTCCAGTAATTAAGTTAGCTAATTTTAGTATTTGTTATTGTAATCCCCATTATTAGGAAATCCCGTAATTATACGTGAAAATCTGTATTTTATTTCAATAGGTTACTTTCGGGACAGACTGTATACTTAGAAAGTTGCGTTCATTGGAATGCACAGTGTAGACTAACATAAACAAAAGTAGGTTCATGGGGGAGACTCGAGATGCAGTGTAGGGAGACGCGGGGAAGGTTAATTAGGCAAGGGACAGAGGGTTTTTGGTCCTCGAGAGAAGTAGTCGCGTATTTCAGCTAGTTTCCACCAATACCATAAAATAATTCGTTATTCATTTTTTTATATAAATATCAGTGTGTAAAGTGATTATATCAGGTATGTCTGAATACAATCTTATTATTTTGTATATTTAATGTAACTGCATTATAATACAAAGTGCACTTAACGCCGTGAATAATTATAAACTGGCCAAAGGGTCAAACTTATTACTGACCCCAAGTCTCTTAGCTCAACAAATGCATAATCATAAATTATTCTATTATATTTAAAAATAATCATGTATTGTGTTTATTATGTGGAATTCGAGAAGAAGCCCACTGGGGTACCCTTAGCCATATAAACGTACAGTAGGCGGATATGGGGGGTCAGCCTCGTTAGCGACCCACCTAAGAATTACCACTACAATAGACATCATACTGGTTGAGTCCAACCACTTGTCCTGTTTCAATATAAAGGCGATAACCGTTAAGGATAACGCAAACAATAAAAAGAAGGCGATAACCGTTGAGGAGAACGCCCAACAAAAGAGCGATAACCGTTACGGAAAATGCCAATAATCAATAAAACCAAATTTTAAGGACAGCTATTTGATTGTTGTCAGTAATAAATTATAATAAATAACGATTACATCTCGATAGAGAATAATTAAACACTTTTTATTGATGATGACTGCAGATGGTAAGCAATCTGATTTTGTACGAAAATGATTAATGATAATTGAATAACACTACCAAAGATATGAATAAATCTTGATTTCTCAACTTTATTTGTGTCTATTATTAACATCCTCGCTTGTGATTCTTTCTTATCAAAGTAATGGGGTCCGTAATGGCATAGCTAATACACAACGTAGTTAATAGACGATCACGTGGCCACTTTGACAGGTATTTAGGTAAACTTTAATTAGGTTAATTAATCAGCGCTGAGCAGGTAGATAGACAGGTGGGCAGAAACTTGCAAGGGTGGGGTAGGGTCCATTACAATATACCACTGTTTATGAATGGTCATAAACAACTAGGTATCTGAAATTGATGTGGCAAAAACAAGGGCTATAGCAAACAGAAGAATTTTAATTGAACAGATTAATGCACAGGCAAAAATTAACAAAATATTAAAACAAAGACTGCCAATATCTTTATGGTCAGTAGCAAATAAAATTTATTTTAATTGTTTCACGCTTTGTAATTTTAAGGACAGCATTTTAATTGATACTCCTGAAAAAGTTATAATGAAAAATTTGTAAATACATTAATAAAAAGTGTTACATATTTTGTTTTATTATTTAAATCATTAAATACAAAAATATAATGCAATAAAGAATATTATTGTAAGTTGTAGTAACCGTACCTAGTTTTAATATTTATTATTTCGAAAAATATCCTATTTCGTCTGTCGATTCATTTTCGTTTCGACTTGGGTAGTTTATTTATTTGAGAAATTTATGCGTTCGCTTTTTATGTATATGTTACGGTTAAAGTACTTACTTAGCTAGTTTATACACTAGCCACGTAAGTGCTTTAACCGTAACATATACACTAGCGTAGGGGAATTAAGGGGATGTAAGCGGTCACGTCTGGAAATGAGGGGACTCGTTCTTGAGACGTAAAAGCGTCACTACGTGTTTTTTTTTTATTATTTCCTTTGTGAATATTTTTTTTATTGTTAAAAACAAGTTTTGGTGTCTACGAGATATTCACAGGTCAGTTAAATTTATATTATTTGTCTTGTCAATTATTTCTTGTATTTGTTCCGAAAGACATGTTGTTCGTTTATTAAATTTCAATCGCAAATTTTGTCATCAGATAGTGTGTATTTGCCTTGTTGGGTCAATTAATCTTTTCTCCCGTGAGAACAGTAATTCCCGAAGCGCCTTGAGTCCTATTGTTTTATTTGTGTGTTTATTTATATGTGTTTTAATTTGAAATATTAGCCTTGATCTCCGGAACAGGGGACCTGGCATCTACTGGAAAAAAAATATCGTTAAGGGCCCTGGTGCTTACGGTAATCTGATTCAATTTCAACTCATAGCTGAGAGCAGCTTTAATTAGCCCGCAGTACCCACTGACGAAAATTGGTTAACTAACAAATATTCTTCTGTTTTATATGTTGTATGTAGAGTGAGTTTTTATGTGGTATGTTAAATTGTTTGTGAGTTTCTGATGATAAAATTGTTGTGTTCGAAACGTAAGCTATCAGCCACGATATTTCCAATTCCATGTCTTTTGGCGACATTCTTGTATATTTTGTGTTTTGTTTTTGATGCTTTATTTTTGAATATTTAATTGTTTTATTTTGATGATTTTCTTTATTATATTGTGCATAAAAATAGCAGATTTATACTGGACTGTGATCGAGGTTTTTCTTTGCACGGCTCTTTTTCCCCTCGTGAGTCTAAGTCAGGCTGAGCACGTCAATTAAACTAATATTTGAACAATTGTGTGTTTTCCTTCCAATTTTCCCGAATGAGCTATTTCATCAGTGCAATTCTAGACAAAAATAAATTAACACAACGTAGGGTATAAAATTTTTAGACGATCACAAATTATGTTTTCGACTGTTTTCTGTCAAAGAGCCATTGGGTTATACCGGATATTACAAAGTAAAAAAACTTTAAATATTCCCTAGAAAATACACATTTAAAATATTGTGTTGTATAAGTTTGTCATTCCTCTTTATTAATTCAATATACAGTCCTTTTGGGGTATAAATTACAAAATCGCAACGATCGGTGTTTGTAACAAACATGTGAGTTTGACATTGTGTGTAGCATAGTAGGAGAGTCCGCTGCAAAATTATGCACCCATCTGTTAACGAAATGGAATGTGCGGCAAAGGTATGCAAAAACATCGTACTCAACAGAACGGCACCAGTGCCGGTCACCATTTGGTGCAAAAAGGTAAAAATAATGGCGCTTCCGGTACGGAAATTTGCGGAAAATTGCGTGATTTGTTAACGAGATGAAAGTTGTGTCATCTTGTGGCCTGTGATTAATTGAATTGAAATCGGTACCCGTGCCATCTTTTACCCTAGGGCAAATCCCCGGCATGGCGACATTTTTGCAGCCCGTAACTTGGACAAATTCCTGTCATGTGTTAACAACTTGAAATAAAGTTCAATAGAAAGGGCATTGTGTCCCTTTTACGAATATCCAAGCGTGCTGCGATTCAAAGCAGTCTAAGTAGGTGGCACGGCCCGATTTATAACGCGCTATGCGGCGTCATTTTCAGGGAATTCGGCAGCTGGCGGAGGCGCGCGCGAGTTTTTAACATTGGAAATGTTTTTATTTTCGTAGTATAGGCCCGAAATTCAGCAACAGTGTCACGCGTTGCATTTGTAGCATGATTTAATAGCGAAAGTTTACTGAAAAGAACGTAAGCCGGAATGTAATTCAGCCGGCATTCCAGACATTCTTTTCGCAAGTGTCTCTTTTCAACATGCACTATTATAGCTGCCCGTGCGGAGTAACTTACACATTATGTTGATGACGTAAGGATCAAGTTAGAAAGAAAGACTGTAGTTACTTAGTTACCATTAACAGGTGTCACAGTGACAGATGTCAATTTATGCATCACAGAAAAAACATTTAATAATTGACGACCATTGAAATTGATTCAAAAATGTCATTTAGACGCCGCATAACGCGTTATAAATCGGGCCGTGCCAACTACTTTGACTGTTTTGAATCGCGGCACGTTTGGATATTCGTAAAGGGGACATAATGCCCTTTCCATTAAACTTTACTTCAAGTCGTTAACACATGGCAGGAGTTTGTCCGAGTTACAGGCTGCAAAAATGTTGCCATGCTGGGGATTTGCACTAGGGTAATAGATGGCACAGGTACCGATTTCAATTCAATTAATCGCAGGGTACAAGATGGAACAACTTTCATCTCGTTAACAAATCGCGCAATTTTCCGCAAATTTCCGTACCGTAAGTGCCATTGTTTTTACCTTTTTGCACCAAATGGTGACCGGCACGGGTGCCGTTCCGTTGAGTACGATGTTTTTACATGCCTTTGCCGCACATTCCATTTCGTTAACAGATGGGTGCATAATTTTGCAGCGGGCTCTCGGACTAGTAGGTTGACTTTCGATCTAGGTAAATTATATTTTTGTTTGTTTTTAGACATTTAACACTGGTTGGGTTATCACTACGAATGCCATATGGACATTTAATTTCTATCACTAAATTTAATGGAAAACTAATTCCATCCGGGCTGGAAGCAATGAAATTATGGGTGTGACTTATCCAGATCCTTGGATTACATTGTTTGTTATTTTACAATACTGCTTCCTTGCAATAGTTTCACGTTGTCTACCCCACTGTAAAAGCTTTAGAAACGTGAGCTTTTTACTGACTATTATATTTTTTAAAGCAGACCCAGATTTAAAATTCCCAGAGCGAACTGTTTTAATGGCATGACCCATTATCGACCCTGTAATTCGGCTTCTTCTAAGTGTCTGCCACAATTTCGATTTATATTGAGAACGTGTTTGTTCCTCAATGTTCGAGCGATCATTAACAGACACTGTGTTAATATCATTGTTAACAATGTTAAAACAAAAGTCTGATATGTGATAAGCATGATCATTTAAATATGCTTCAACATTAATCCTTCTTGACTCTAAAATTGCACTGTTGATTCCAAAAGTGCTTAATAAGTTTTGCATGCGTTGTGTATGCTCATCACACAAATGGTTGGATGCCTTGGATTTTTTGCCACCAACAACGTCATCTACTGACATAAAACTGACACCCCTTCCTGGCACGTTCTCTCTAGGTTTATTCCAAGTCACGGGTTCACTGGTACACGAGACATATTCTTGACATTTCCTTACAAAAATTAGAGATATGTTTATTAGTATCCCATAAAAACATTTTTTGATAGTAGTTAAAATGATAATAAATTTCATACCAGTTATACAAAAATGCTCCAGAGAAAAACACACAGCAGCAACATGTTTACAAGCTGCACTCCATCCATAACCTGCTGCGCATGTACAAGTTGCAACAGCTACTTTTTTCACAGCTAGTAACAATTTGTACTTTATAATCCAAGTTTTTTTTCTGTTCAGCTGAAGAAACAGTTTTAAAAAATATTCATTGTAAATTTTGCAAACAATTATATTTTTTACAAAAAGTTTCATTACAAGAATGCGTTCTTTTTTAAGTCCTTTTTCTGAATTTAGCTTCAGAAACCACTCGTCTATAGCAGAAATATTTATCAAATCCCTAAAATTACCATCGCAGTTTCGTATACTTGTACAAGTACTCGTTGGAAATTGTAAAGAAGCTTCAGGTTGCACCAGTTCAACTTTACATAATATGTGACCAAGATCGTTGTTATTCCATACATCAAGTCTATGTAATTTTAAAATGTTATTTTCAGATTACAAAACACATAAAAAGGAATACCTTTGCTGTAATTCCAACTTGCTTCCACGTTTTGGCTCCTACTTCTTTTAAGAGTGCTTTCAATTCCTTCACACTTTTATTTACATACATGTTTTCTAAAAAACATACCAATTATTTCGTTTTTGGCTATTACTTTATTAACAACATGCTCAAAATAAGCAAAACTTCATCTAGATTTCGTAATTTGCATGTTTTTAAAATTGTGTTGATACTAAAATAACACGGGGAAACGTAATTTACGTATTATTTATGAATTTAAATATTATGCTACAATATTTGAACAATTTACCTGCGTTTAACTTAATTTTGACCTCAAATCTTCAAAATTCACTTCGAAACGGGTAGGTAAAACTTTGAGGTTAGGATACATCAACTCGATCGCACCGCCTCTGTCGGATATTGCGTAACACTCCTTCGGTTTCTGAGAACCTGATACTAAGTCTGAGTTTACCGAACAGAAAACGCCATGTGCACGCCAATCTAACGACAGGAATTTTGGCCAAAATGTCTCAGTACTACGCATGATCGTATTATTAAATCCCCCTTCAATATAAGGAGTTCGTTTTGACTTTAGATACTTCTGGACTTAACTCCTTTTGAAACAGCAAATTCTCGTCTGATAACAGGTATTCAGAAAGCAGAAGAGGTAAATGACGGTAAGATTCCTTTTTTCTTCGAACTAAAGATAACTGCCGATAACGTAGTTTAGCTATTTTAATATAGGTTGTAGTGGTGTTCACCAGTAAACAAGAAAGGAGTCTATGAATGTTATTTGAGAAAAGAAGGTGACAATTAATTAAAAAAATTGTATAAAACTGTTCAATATAATTATATTCTTAAAACAAATTGTGTTTAGTGAACCTCTAAAGCGCCACGCAAGTTACAGTGGCTTTATAGTCTTATAAAGCCACTGTAACGCAAGATTTCTTCCCCTGTCATCTATTGGTGGCTAACTGGAACTGTGCTTTGCAATTTGTACGTTTTTGAAATTTTCGGTTACAACAATAAATTTATCTCAGAAGCAACTACAACATTTCACTGGTTTTAACGAAAAGCAATTCAATTGTTTTTGTACCTTTTTAAATGTTACAAAACCACATAATTACGCATTTAAAACATGTTTATCAAAAGATCATCTACTTATAACGTTGATGAAGTATCGGCAAAACTATGAATATTTATGTCTTAGCAATATGTTTAATATATCACGATGTACAGTAAGGAAAATATTTTATTTTTCTACTTCAGCAATATACAATACATTAAAAATGGTTGATTTTTGGAAAGTTAAAAAGAGAAAATGTCAGAACTCCTACGATATTGTTATTGATTCAACTGAAATGCCGGTTGCAAAAAGCTCAGATCCTATAATACAACAAGCTATCTATTCGACCACCACTTTCAAAATATTAGTGGGTATAACAGAAGAGGGGGCAGTTATTTTCGTTTCGGATGCATATGATGGGTCTACCATATGCATCCGAAACTGGTGCAAGAGTGCGGGTTTTTGGAAAGATTGAATTCAGGAGAGTATTTATTGGTAGATCGAGGTTTCGACATATCAGATCTTCTAGATATGAAACAAGTGCACCTAAATATACCACCGTTTATGAATGGTCGTAAACAACTAGGTATCTGAAATTGATGTGGCAAAAACAAGGGCTATAGCAAGCAGAAGAATTTTAATTGAACAGATTAATGCACAGGCAAAAATTAATAAAATATTAAAACAAAGACTCCCAATATCTTTGTGGTCAGTAGCAAATAAAATTTATTTTAATTGTTTCACGCTTTGTAATTTTAAGGACAGCATTTTAATTGATACTCCTGAAGAAGTTATAATGAAAAATTTGTAAATACATTAATAAAAAGTGTTATATATTTTGTTTTATTATTTAAATCATTAAATACAAAAATATAATGCAATAAAGAATATCATTGTAAGTAAAAAAACTTTAAATATTCCCCAGAAAATACACATTTAAAATATTGTGTTGAATCATTAATCATTAGTTGTACCACAGACTAATGAAAATAAACAGACGTTTCACTTGCTAGCGGCGTCTTTGATCTATTTGGTCAGCATTTGTGCTAGCGCTCGAAATCTGCGCAAGCCGAATACCACAACGAATATTTCCGATACTTGCCGGCTATTCTGAATGACAGTTGATCAATATTTACAGTGGCGGGGCCAAATTCTTATTTAGTATGTTTCGAAATATTTAGATAAATACTAAAATTTATATGCAGCTTAGAGTACTGTTGTTCTTCCCAGAAATATACTCTCTTCGCGTACTAATTGTTTATTCAAATACAAACCATGAAATGCTTTGAAAAATAAAGATTATGTTAGTAATAAAACTTCCACGACGATGCCAATGGCTCGCTGCTCTACAGACTTGAAAACGAATCCATTGCGTTCGAAATCTGCGCAGCGTTTTTAATGTTTGTAAACAGACAACTTTATTCTGCGAATTGCGACGTCTGTTTATTTCTAGCCTGTGGTTGTACCTATAAGTTTGTCATTCCTCTTTATTAATTCAATATACAGTCCTTTTGGGGTATAAATTGCAAAATTGCAACGATCAGTGTTTGCAACAAACATGTGAGTTTGACATTGTGCGTAGTAGGTTGACTTTCGATCTAGGTAAATTATATTTTTGTTTGTTTTTAGACATTCAGCACTGGTTGGGTTATCACTACGAATGCCATATAGACATTTAATTTCTATCACTAAATTTAATGGAAAACTAATTCCATCCGGGCTAGAAGCAATGAAATAGTGGGTGTGACTTATCCAAATTCCAGATTCTTGGATTATGTTGTTTGTTATTTTACTACACTGCTTCCTTGTAATAGCTTCACGTTGTCTACCCCACTGTAAAGGCTTTAGAAACGTGAGCTTTTTATCGACTATTATATTTTTTAAAGCAGGCCCAGATTTAAAATTCCCAGAGCGAACTGTTTTAATGGCATGACCCATTATCGACCCTGTAATTCGGCTTCTTCTAAGTGTCTGCCACAATTTCGATTTATATTGAGAACGTGTTTTTTCCTCAATGTTCGAGCGATCATTAACAGACACTGTGTTAATGTCATTGTTAAAACAAAAGTCTCATGTGTAATAAGCATGATCATTTAAATATGCTTCAACATTAACCCTTCTTGACTCTAAAATTGCACTGTTGATTCCAAAAGTGCTTAATAAGTTTTGCATGCGTTGTGCATGCTCATCACACAAATGGTTGGATGCCTTGAATTTTTTAACACCAACAACATCATCTACTGACATAAAACTGACACCCCTTCCTGGCACGTTCTCTCTAGGTTTATTCCAAGTCACGGGTTCACTGGTACACGAGACATATTCTTGACATTTACCTACAAAAATTAGAGATATGTTTATTAGTATCCCATAACACTTAAGAGGGCTTGCGACCGTCTTCTCCTGTCTCGCTCGGACTCATTGATTGTCCCTGAGAACCAGGTGTTCGTTTTTCAAAGACTCCACAGCCAACTTTCAGAATATCTACCTGAAATTTTGCACACTAATGCTTTTTGTTAGGTAGAAATACACTATGATCCCAGTTTTTTTGTAATTTCAAAAAAAATGATCATTTTGTTTACTTAAAAGCTAGCATTTTTCTCAAATTTTGTATGTGAAATAAGGCATCCTTTTCTAAAATTATAAAGAAAACTGAGATCATACCGCATTTCTACACAACAAAAAGCTTTAGTGTGCAAAATTTCAGGCAGATACTCTGAAAGTTGGCTGTCGAGTCTTTGAAAAACGAACACCTGGTTCTCAGGGACAATCAACGAGTCCGAGCGAGACAGGAGAAAGTTCGACGAGCCGCCTTAAAAACATTTTTTGATAGTAGTTAAAATGATAATAAATTTCATACCAGAGAAAACCACACAGCAGCATGTTTACAAGCTGCACTCCATCCATAACCGGCTGGGCATGTACAAGTTGCTTGTAATGTACTGCATTGTAAATTTTGCAAACAATTGTATTTTTTACAAAAAGTTTCATTACAAGAATGCGTTCTTTTTTAAGTCCTTTTTCTGAATTTAGCTTCAGAAACCGCTCGTCTATAGCAGAAATATTTATCAAATCCCTAAAATTACCATCGCAGTTTCGTATACTTGTATAAGTACTTGTTGGAAATTGTAAAGAAGCTTTCAAGTTGCACCACTTCAACTTTACATAATATGTGACCAAGATCGTTGTTATTCCATACATCAAGTCTATGTAATTTTAAAATGTTATTTTCAGATTACAAAACACCTATTAAGGAATACCTTTGCCGTAATTCCAACTTGCTTCCATGTTTTGGATCCTACTTCTTTTAAGAATGCTTTTGAATTCCTTCACACTTTTATTTACATACATGTTTTCTAAAAAACATACCAATTATTTCGTTTTTGGCTATTACTTTATTAACATGCTCAAAATTAGCAAAACTTCATCTAGATTTCGTAATTTGCATGTTTTTATAATTGTGTTGATACTAAAATAACACAGGGAAACGTAATTTACGCATTATTTTTGAATTTAAATATTATGCTACAATATTTGAACAATTTACCTGCGTTTAACTTAATTTTGACCTCAAATCTTCAAAATTCACTTCCAAACGGGTAGGCAAAACTTTGAGGTTAGGATACATCAACTCGATCGCACCGCCTCTGACGGATATTGCGTAACACTCCTTCGGTTTCTGAGAACCTGATACTAAGTCTGAGATTACCGAACAGAAAACGCCATGTGCACGCCAATCTAACGACAAGAATTTTGGCCAAAATGTCTCAGTACTACGCATGATCGTATTATTAAATCCCCCTTCAATATAAGGAGTTCGTTTTGAATTTAGATACTTCTGGACTTAACTCCTTTTGAAACAGCAAATTCTCGTCTGATATCAGGTATTCAGAAAGCAGAAGAGGTAAATGACGGTAAGATTCCTTTTTTCTTCGAACGTCAATATGTGAAGCAATCTACTTCCACTAAAGATAACTGCCGATAACGTAGTTTAGCTATTTTAATATAGGTTGTGGTGGTGTTCACCAGTAAACAAGAAAGGAGTCTATGAATGTTATTTGAGAAAAGAAGGTGACAATTAATTAAAAAATTTGTATAAAACTGTTCAATATAATTATATTCTTAAAACAAATTGTGTTTAGTGAACCTCTAAAGCGCCACGCAAGTTACAGTGGCTTTATAGTCTTATAAAGCCACTGTAACGCAAGATTTCTTCCCCTGTCATCTATTGGTGGCTAACTGGAACTGTGCTTTGCAATTTGTACGTTTTTGAAATTTTCGGTTACAACAATAAATTTATCTCAGAAGGAACTACAACATTTCACTGGTTTTAACGAAAAGCAATTCAATTGTTTTTGTACCTTTTTAAATGTTACAAAACCACATAATTACGCATTTAAAACAGGTTTATCAAAAGATCATCTACATAACGTTGATGAAGTATCGGCAAAACTATGACTATTTATGTCTTAGCAATATGTTTAATATATCACGATGTACAGTAAGGAAAATATTTCATTTTTCTAAATTGTATTTATTTTTCTACTTCAGCAATATACAATACATTAAAAATGGTTGATTTTTGGAAAGTTAAAAAGAGAAAATGTCAGAACTCCTACGATATTGTTATTGATTCAACTGAAATGCCGGTTGCAAAAAGCTCAGATCCTATAATACAACAAGCTATCTATTCGACCACCACTTTCAAAATATTAGTGGGTATAACAGAAAAGGGGGCAGTTATTTTCGTTTCGGATGCATATGATGCGTCCACCATATGCATCCGAAACTGGTGCAAGAGTGCGGGTTTTTGGAAAGATTGAATACAGGAGAGTATTTATTGGTAGATCGAGGTTTCGACATATCAGATCTTCTAGATATGAAACAAGTGCACCTAAATATACCACCGTTTATGAATGGTCGTAAACAACTAGGTATCTAAAATTGATGTGGCAAAAACAAGGGCTATAGCAAACAGAAGAATTTTAATTGAACAGATTAATGCACAGGCAAAAATTAATAAAATATTAAAACAAAGACTCCCAATATCTTTGTGGTCAGTAGCAAATAAAATTTATTTTAATTGTTTCATGCTTTGTAATTTTAAGGACAGCATTTTAATTTATTGATACTCCTGAAGAAGTTATAATGAAAAATTTGTAAATACATTAATAAAAAGTGTTATATATTTTGTTTTATTATTTAAATCATTAAATACAAAAATATAATGCAATAAAGAATATCATTGTAAGTAAAAAAACTTTAAATATTCCCCAGAAAATACACATTTAAAATATTGTGTTGAATCATTAATCATTAGTTGTACCACAGACTAATGAAAATAAACAGACGTTTCACTTGCTAGCGGCGTCTTTGAGCTATTTGGTCAGCGTTTGTGCTAGCGCTCGAAATCTGCGCAAGCCGAATACCACAACGAATATTTCTGATACTTGCTGGCTATTCTGAATGACAGTTGATCAATATTTACAGTGGCCGGGCCAAATTCTTATTTAGTATGTTTCGAAATATTTAGATAAATACTAAAATTTATATGCAGCTTAGAGTACTGTTGTTCTTCCCAGAAATATACTCTCTTCGCGTACTAATTGTTTATTCAAATACAAACCATGAAATGCTTTGAAAAACACAGGTTATGTTAGTAATAAAACTTCCACGACGACACCAATGGCTCGCTGCTCTACAGACTTGAAAACGAATCCATTGCGTTCGAAATCTGCGCAGCATTTTTAATGTTTGTAAACAGACAACTTTATTCTGCGAATTGCGACGTCTGTTTATTTCTAGCCTGTGGTTGTACCTATAAGTTTGTCATTCCTCTTTATTAATTCAATATACAGTCCTTTTGGGGTATAAATTACAAAATCGCAACGATCAGTGTTTGTAACAAACATGTGAGTTTGACATTGTGCGTAGTAGGTTGACTTTCGATCTAGGTAAATTATATTTTTGTTTCTTTTTAGACATTCAGCACTGGTTGGGTTATCACTACGAATGCCATGTGGACATTTAATTTCTATCACTAAATTTAATGGAAAACTAATTCCATCCGGGCTAGAAGCAATGAAATTGTGGGTGTGACTTATCCAAATTCCAGATCCTTGGATTACAGTTTGTAATTTTATAATACTGCTTCCTCGCAATAGCTTTACGTTGTCTACCCCACTGTAAAGGCTTTAGAGACGTGAGCTTTTTATCGACTATTATATTTTTTAAAGCAGGCCCAGATTTAAAATTCCCAGAGCGAACTGTTTTAATGGCATGACCCATTATCGACCCTGTAATTTGGCTTCTTCTAAGTGTCTGCCACAATTTCGATTTATATTGAGAACGTGTTTGTTCCTCAATGTTCGAGCGATCATTAACAGACACTGTGTTAATATCATTGTTAACAATGTTAAAACAAAAGTCTGATGTGTAATAAGCATGATCATTTAAATATGCTTGAACATTAATCCTTCTTGACTCTAAAATTGCACTGTTGATTCCAAAAATGCTTAATAAGTTTTGCATGCGTTATCTGCTCATCACATAAATGGTTGATGCCTTGGATTTTTTGCCACCAACAATGTCATCTACTGACATAGAACTGACACCCCTTCCTGGCACGTTATTCCAAGTCAGGGGTTCACTGATACACGAGACATATTCTTGACATTTCCCTACAAAAATTGGAGATATGTTTATTAGTATCCCATAACACTTAAAAACATTTTTTGATAATAGTTAAAATGATAATAAATTTCATACCAGTTATACAAAAATGCTCCAGAGAAAAACACACAGCAGCAACATGTTTACAAGCTGCACTCCATCCATAACCGGCTGGGCATGTACAAGTTGCTTGTAATGTACTGCATTGTAAATTTTGCAAACAATTGTATTTTTTACAAGAAGTTTCACTGCAAGAATGCGTCCTTTTTTAAGTCCTTTTTCTGAATTTAGCTTCAGAAACCGCTCGTCTATAGCAGAAATATTTATCAAATCCCTAAAATTACCATCCCAGTTTCGTATACTTGTACAAGTACTCGTTGGAAATAATAAAGAAGCTTCAAGTTGCACCACTTCAACTTTACATAATATGTGACCAAGATCGTTGTTATTCCACACATCCAGTCTATGTAATTTTAAAATGTTATTTTCAGATTACAAAACACCTATTAAGGAATACCTTTGCCGTAATTCCAATTTGCTTCCACGTTTTGGCTCCTACTTCTTTTAAGAGTGCTTTCAATTCCTTCACACTTTTATTTACATACATGTTTTCTAAAAAACATACCAATTATTTCGTTTTTGGCTATTACTTTATTAACAACATGCTCAAAATTAGCAAAACTTCATCTAGATTTCGTAATTTGCATGTTTTTATAATTGTGTTGATACTAAAATAACACAGGGAAACGTAATTTACGTATTATTTATGAAATTAAATATTATGCTACAATATTTGAACAATTTACCTGCGTTTAACTTAATTTTGACCTCAAATCTTCAAAATTCACTTCGAAACGGGTAGGTAAAACTTTGAGGTTAGGATACATCAACTTGATCGCACCGCCTCTGACAGATATTGCGTAACACTCCTTCGGTTTCTGAGAACCTGATACTAAGTCTGAGTTTACCGAACAGAAAACGCCATGTGCACGCCAATCTAACGACAGGAATTTTGGCCAAAATGTCTCAGTACTACGCATGATCGTATTATTAAATCCCCCTTCAATATAAGGAGTTCGTTTTGACTTTAGATACTTCTGGACTTAACTCCTTTTGAAACAGCAAATTCTCGTCTGATAACAGGTATTCAGAAAGCAGAAGAGGTAAATGACGGTAAGATTCCTTTTTTCTTCGAACGTCAATATGTGAAGCAATCTACTTCCACTAAAGATAACTGCCGATAACGTAGTTTAGCTATTTTAATATAGGTTGTAGTGGTGTTCACCAGTAAACAAGAAAGGAGTCTATGAATGTTATTTGAGAAAAGAAGGTGACAATTAATTAAAAAATTTGTATAAAACTGTTCAATATAATTATATTCTTAAAACAAATTGTGTTTAGTGAACCTCTAAAGCGCCACGCAAGTTACAGTGGCTTTATAGTCTTATAAAGCCACTGTAACGCAAGGTTTCTTCCCCTGTCATCTATTGGTGGCTAACTGGAACTGTGCTTTGCAATTTGTACGTTTTTAAAATTTTCGGTTACAACAATAAATTTATCTCAGAAGCAACTACAACATTTAACTGGTTTTAACGAAAAGCAATTCAATTGTTTTTGTACCTTTTTAAATGTTACAAAACCACATAATTAAGCATTTAAAACAGGTTTATCAAAAGAAGATCATCTACTTATAACGTTGATGAAGTATCGGCAAAACTATGATTATTTATGTCTTAGCAATATGTTTCATATATCACGATGTACAGTAAGGAAAATATTTTATTTCTGGACTTCAGCCATATAAAATACATTAAAAATGGTTGATTTTTGGAAAGTCAGAACTTCTACGATATTGTTATTGATTCAACTGAAATGCCAGTTGCAAAAAGCTCAGATCCTATAATACAACAAGCTACCTATTCAACCTATTATTCTACCACCACTTTCAAAATATTAGTGGGTATAACAGAAGAGGGGGGGCATTTATTTTCATTTCGGATGCATATGGTGGGTCCATCAGTGATCGGAAACTGGTGCAAGAGTGTGGGTTTTTGGAAAGATTGAGTTCAGGAGAGTATTTATTGGTAAATCGAGATTTCGACATATGAGATCTTCTAGATATGAAACAAGTGCACCTAAATATACTGTAATGGACCCTACCCCACCCTTGCAAGTTTCTGCTCACCTGACTATCTACCTGTTCAGCGCTGATTAATTAACCTAATTAAAGTTTACCTAAATACCTGTCGAAGTGGCCACGTGATCGTCTATTAACTACATTGTGTATTAGCTATGCCATTACAGACCCCATTACTTTGATAAGAAAGAATCACAAGCGAGGATGTTAATAATAGACACAAATGAAGTTGAGAAATCAAGATTTATTCATATCTTTGGTAGTATTATTCAATTATCATTAATCATTTTCGCACAAAATCAGATTGCTTACCATCTGCAGTCATCATCAATAAAAAGTGTTTAATTATTCTCTATCGAGATGTAATCGTTATTTATTATAATTTATTACTGACAACAATCAAATAGCTGTCCTTAAAATTTGGTTTTATTGATTATTGGCATTTTCCGTAACGGTTATCGCTCTTTTGTTGGGCGTTCTCCTCAACAGTTATCGCCTTCTTTTTGTTGGGCGTTCTCCTTAACGGTTATCGCCTTCTTTTTATTGTTTGCGTTATCCTTAACAGTTATCACCTTTATATTGAAACAGGACAAGTGGTTGGACTTAACCAGTATGATGTCTATTGTAGTGGTAATTCTTAGGTGGGTCGCTAACGAGGCTGACCCCCCATCCCCGCCTACTGAACGTTTATATGGCTAAGGGTACCCCAGTGGGCTTCTTCTCGAATTCCACATAATAAACACAATACATGATTATTTTTAAATATAATAGAACAATTTATGATTATGCATTTGTTGAGCTAAGGGACTTGGAGTCAGTAATAAGTTTGACCCTTTGGCCAGTTTATAATTATTCACGGCGTTAAGTGCACTTTGTATTATAATGCAGTTACATTAAATATACAAAATAATAAGATTGTATTCAGACATACCTGATATAATCACTTTACACACTGATATTTATATAAAAAAATGAATAACGAATTATTTTATGGTATTGGTGGAAACTAGCTGAAATACGCGACTACTTCTCTCGAGGACCAAAAACCCTCTGTCCTTTGCCTAATTAACCTTCCCCGCGTCTCCCTACACTGCATCCCGAGTCTCCCCCATGAACCTACTTTTGTTTATGTTAGTCTACACTCTGCATTCCAATGAACGCAACTTTCTAAGTATACAGTCTGTCCCGAAAGTAACCTATTGAAATAAAATATAGATTTTCACGTATAATTACGGGATTTCCTAATAATGGGGATTACAATAACAAATACTAAAATTAGCTAACTTAATTACTGGAATGTCTTCAGTATTTACCAACGAGATAGCAGAGAATAATTTACATGATAAAACAACTAGAACAAGCACTCTCTGAGATCTCGCTGCTCGAAGGGAAACCTTTTGAATTTTTCTTATATTTTGGGAAAACCTCTTGGGAAAAACCCATTTATCTTTATTAGGAGAAAACCTTCAAGTGAAGTCATCAGTGTCTAAGAACCTAATTCTGTCTTTGCTTTTGGCTATATATTTAACTAGGCAACCCAACATGCATTCCTAAAGCTTGGTTATGCAACCAAACATACACCAGTTGAGTAGACTGCGATCCCTTTCAATACCACCGTTCATGAATGGTCGTAAACAACTAGGTATCTAAAATTGATGTGGCAAAAACAAGGGCTATAGCAAACAGAAGAATTTTAATTGAACAGATTAATGCACAGGCAAAAATTAACAAAATACTAAAACAAAGACTCCCAATATCTGTGGTCAGTAGCAAATAAAATTTATTTTAATTGTTTCACGCTTTGTAATTTTAAGGACAGCATTTTAATTGATACTCCTGAAAAAGTTATAATGAAAAATTTGTAAATACATTAATAAAGTGTTATATATTTTGTTTTATTATTTAAATCAGTAAATACAAAAATATAATGCAATAAAGAATATCATTGTAAGTAAAAAAACTTTAAATATTCCCCAGAAAATACACATTTAAAATATTGTGTTGAATCATTAATCATTAGTTGTACCACAGACTAATGAAAATAAACAGACGTTTCACTTGCTAGCGGCGTCTTTGATCTATTTGGTCAGCATTTGTGCTAGCGCTCGAAATCTGCGCAAGCCGAATACCACAACGAATATTTCCGATACTTGCCGGCTATTCTGAATGACAGTTGATCAATATTTACAGTGGCGGGGCCAAATTCTTATTTAGTATGTTTCGAAATATTTAGATAAATACTAAAATTTATATGCAGCTTAGAGTACTGTTGTTCTTCCCAGAAATATACTCTCTTCGCGTACTAATTGTTTATTCAAATACAAACCATGAAATGCTTTGAAAAACACAGGTTATGTTAGTAATAAAACTTCCACGACGACACCAATGGCTCGCTGCTCTACAGACTTGAAAACGAATCCATTGCGTTCGAAATCTGCGCAGCATTTTTAATGTTTGTAAACAGACAACTTTATTCTGCGAATTGCGACGTCTGTTTATTTCTAGCCTGTGGTTGTACCTATAAGTTTGTCATTCCTCTTTATTAATTCAATATACAGTCCTTTTGGGGTATAAATTACAAAATCGCAACGATCAGTGTTTGTAACAAACATGTGAGTTTGACATTGTGTGTAGTAGGTTAACTTTCGATCTAGGTAAATTATATTTTTGTTTCTTTTTAGACATTCAGCACTGGTTGGGTTATCACTACGAATGCCATGTGGACATTTAATTTCTATCACTAAATTTAATGGAAAACTAATTCCATCCGGGCTAGAAGCAATGAAATTGTGGGTGTGACTTATCCAAATTCCAGATCCTTGGATTACAGTTTGTAATTTTATAATACTGCTTCCTCGCAATAGCTTTACGTTGTCTACCCCACTGTAAAGGCTTTAGAGACGTGAGCTTTTTATCGACTATTATATTCTTTAAAGCAGGCCCAGATTTAAAATTCCCAGAGCGAACTGTTTTAATGGCATGACCCATTATCGACCCTGTAATTCGGCTTCTTCTAAGTGTCTGCCACAATTTCGATTTATATTGAGAACGTGTTTGTTCCTCAATGTTCGAGCGATCATTAACAGACACTGTGTTAATGTCATTGTTAACAATGTTAAAACAAAAGTCTGATGCGTAATAAGCATCATCATTTAAATATGCTTCAACCTTAACCCTTCTCGACTATGAAACTGCACTGTTGATTCCAAAAGTGCTTAATAAGTTTTACAAGAGTTGTGTCTGCTCATCACATAAATGGTTGGATGCCTTGGATTTTTTGCCACCAACAATGTCATCTACTGACATAGAACTGACACCCCTTCCTGGCACGTTATTCCAAGTCAGGGGTTCACTGGTACACGAGACATATTCTTGACATTTCCCTACAAAAATTAGAGATATGTTTATTAGTATCCTTAAAAACATTTTTTGATAGTAGTTAAAATGATAATAAATTTCATACCAGTTATACAAAAATGCTCCAGAGAAAAACACACAGCAGCAACATGTTTACAAGCTGCACTCCATCCATAACCGGCTGGGCATGTACAAGTTGCTTGTAATGTACTGCATTGTAAATTTTGCAAACAATTGTATTTTTTACAAAAAGTTTCATTACAAGAATGCGTCCTTTTTTAAGTCCTTTTTCTGAATTTAGCTTCAGAAACCGCTCGTCTATAGCAGAAATATTTATCAAATCCCTAAAATTACCATCGCAGTTTCGTATACTTGTACAAGTACTCGTTGGAAATAATAAAGAAGCTTCAAGTTGCACCACTTCAACTTTACATAATATGTGACCAAGATTGTTGTTATTCCATACATCAAGTCTATGTAATTTTAAAATGTTATTTTCAGATTACAAAACGCCTATTAAGGAATACCTTTGCTGTAATTCCAACTTGCTTCCACGTTTTGGCTCCTACTTCTTTTTCAATTCCTTCACACTTTTATTTACATACATGTTTTCTAAAAAACATACCAATTATTTCGTTTTTGGCTATTACTTTATTAACAACATGCTCAAAATAAGCAAAACTTCATCTAGATTTCGTAATTTGCATGTTTTTATAATTATTGTGTTGATACTAAAATAACACAGGGAAACGTAATTTACGTATTATTTATGAATTTAAATATTATGCTACAATATTTGAACAATTTACCTGCGTTTAACTTAATTTTGACCTCAAATCTTCAAAATTCACTTCGAAACGGGTAGGTAAAACTTTGAGGTTAGGATACATCAACTTGATCGCACCGCCTCTGACAGATATTGCGTAACACTCCTACGGTTTCTGAGAACCTGATACTAAGTCTGAGTTTACCGAACAGAAAACGCCATGTGCACGCCAATCTAACGACAGGAATTTTGGCCAAAATGTCTCAGTACTACGCATGATCGTATTATTAAATCCCCCTTCAATATAAGGAGTTCGTTTTGAATTTAGATACTTCTGGACTTAACTCCTTTTGAAACAGCAAATTCTCGTCTGATATCAGGTACTCAGAAAGCAAAAGAGGCAAATGACGGTAAGATTCCTTTTTTCTTCGAACGCCAATATGTGAAGCAATCTACTTCCACTAAAGATAACTGCAGATAACGTAGTTTAGCTATTTTAATATAGGTTGTAGTGGTGTTCACCAGTAAACAAGAAAGGAGTCTATGAATGTTATTTGAGAAAAGAAGGTGACAATTAATTAAAAAATTTGTATAAAACTGTTCAATATAATTATATTCTTAAAACAAATTGTGTTTAGTGAACCTCTAAAGCGCCACGCAAGTTACAGTGGCTTTATAGTCTTATAAAGCCACTGTAACGCAAGGTTTCTTCCCCTGTCATCTATTGGTGGCTAACTGGAACTGTGCTTTGCAATTTGTACGTTTTTGAAATTTTCGGTTATCACAATTTATCTCAGAAGCAACTACATTTCACTGGTTTTAACGAAAAGCAATTCAATTGTTTTTGTACCTTTTTAAATGTTACAAAACCACATAATTACGCATTTAAAACAGGTTTATCAAAAGAAGATCATCTACTTATAACGTTGATGAAGTATCGGCAAAACTATGATTATTTATGTATTAGCAATATGTTTCATATATCACGATGTACAGTAAGGAAAATATTTTATTTTTCTACTTCAGCAATATACAATACATTAAAAATGGTTGATTTTTGGAAAGTTAAAAAGAGAAAATGTCAGAACTCCTACGATATTGTTATTGATTCAACTGAAATGCCGGTTGCAAAAAGCTCAGGTCCTATAATACAACAACCTATCTATTCGACCACCACTTTCAAAATATTAGTGGGTATAACAGAAGAGGGGGCATTTATTTTCATTTCGGATGCATATGGTGGGTCTACCAGTGATTGGAAACTGGTGCAAGAGTGTGGGTTTTTGGAAAGATTGAATTCAGGAGTGTATTTATTGGTAGATCGAGGTTTCGACATATCAGATCTTCTAGATATGAAACAAGTGCACCTAAATATACCACCGTTTATGAATGGTCGTAAACAACTAGGTATCTAAAATTGATGTGGCAAAAACAAGGGCTATAGCAAACAGAAGAATTTTAATTTAACAGATTAATGCACAGGCAATAATTAACAAAATATTAAAACAAAGACTCCCAATATCTTTGTGGTCAGTAGCAAATAAAATTTATTTTAATTCTTTCACGCTTTGTAATTTTAAGGACAGCATTTTAATTTATTGATACTCCTGAAAAAGTTATAATGAAAAATTTGTAAATACATTAATAAAAAGTGTTACATATTTTGTTTTATTATTTAAATCATTAAATACAAACATATAATGCAATAAAGAATATTATTGTAAGTAAAAAAAATTTAAATATTCCCTAGAAAATACACATTTAAAATATTGTGTTGAATCATTAATCATTAGTTGTATAAATTTGTCATTCCTCTTTATTAATTCAATATACAGCCCTTTTGGGGTATAAATTACAAAATCGCAACGATCAGTGTTTGTAACAAACATGTGAGTTTGACATTGTGCGTAGTAGGTTGACTTTCGATCTAGGTAAATTATATTTTTGTTTGTTTTTCGACATTCAGCACTGGTTGGGTTATCACTACGAATGCCATGTGGACATTTAATTTCTATCACTACATTTAATGGAAAACTAATTCCATCCGGGCTGGAAGCAATGAAATAGTGGGTGTGACTTATCCAAATTCTCGGATTACATTGTTTGTTATTTTACAATACTGCTTCCTTGCAATAGCTTCACGTTGTCTACCCCACTGTAAAGGCTTTAGAAACGTGAGCTTTTTATCGACTATTATATTTTTTAAAGCAGGCCCAGATTTAAAATTCCCAGAGCGAACTGTTTTAATGGCATGACCCATTATCAACCCTGTAATTCGGCTTCTTCTAAGTGTCTGCCATAATTTCGATTTATATTGAGAACGTGTTTTTTCCTCAATATTCGAACGATCATTAACAGACACTGTGTTAATGAAATTGTTAACAATGTTAAAACAAAAGTCTGATGTGTAATAAGCATCATCATTTAAATATGCTTCAACCTTAACCCTTCTCGACTATGAAACTGCACTGTTGATTCCAAAAGTGCTTAATAAGTTTTACACAAGTTGTGTCTGCTCATCACATAAATGGTTGGATGCCTTGGACTTTTTGCGACCAACAATGTCATCTACTGACATAAAACTGACACCCCTTCCTGGCACGTTCTCTCTGGGTTTATTCCAAGTCACGGGTTCACTGGTACACGAGACATATTCTTGACATTTCCCTACAAAAATTAGAGATATGTTTATTAGTATCCCATAACACTTAAAAACATTTTTTGATAGTAGTTTAGATAGATAGATAGATATAGATTTATTGTTTCCCTTCTGGGACTTCAATATGTCACACCATTACATCCCGCAATATATACAATATATATGTACAAAAAAAAACAAATCAAAATTAAAAACAAAATAAAATTACGATCCTTCTTTTTCTTTTTTTTCATTTCTCTTCCTCTGCAGATACTTCATCCATTCCAACCCTCCTCCGCTCTCCTCCAGGATCTTCTCCATTCTATTCCATTTGGTGTTCTCCCACCACCCGCACCTTTCCATCACATGTTCCCATGTCTCTTCCTCCGCCTCGCATATCCTACACTTCCTTTTGTCTTCACTTTCCCAATATCTTCCTCCTCTCATTTCATTCCCCAATCTGAACCTTGCCACTCCTCTGTAAGTATCTGGGCAACCCTATTGCTCTTATCTCCCTGTATTGGCTGTTGTATTTCGAGTTTCTAATCTTCTCATCCTTTTCTTGTTCCTGTATCTGCTTGTCTCTTTCCTCCACTTCACTCCTCATGTTCCACCCCATTATTCTTCTGTTCTCCACTTCCATATTCGCATAACCTCTTTCCTGGTAAAATTTTTCCCGCTTTTCTTCCCACCTTGATTTCCTAGTTCCTCCCTTCCTTATTTCTTCCCAACACTATCTTGCCAGCTCGTTGCCGCCTCCGCCTCTCAGCTTTTCTTCAAATTTCATTGCTCTTTTTCCTGCTGCTGTTCTCAATTTATATCTTTTTGTTTCCTCCCGCACCATATATCGCGGGGTTGTCCAGTCCAGCCCTAGCGTCCACCTTATATATTTTTCCTGTAGCCTCTCCACCTTGGCTCTCTCTTCTCACCCCCAGATCTCGGCTCCATACATCGCTATGCTGTTTACCAATGCATCAAACAATTTCATTCTCCTTTTCCACTCCCCCCCAAAGTTCCTCTTCCCTATTCCCCATACTTGCTTCATGGCTATTGTCGCCCTTTTCGTTATCTCATTAATGTGTTTCTCCTGCCCCCCATTCTTCTGTAGCGTGAAACCCAAGTACTTGAACTCTTCTACCTCTTCTATCCTCTCCCCTATCCATTCCCAGCGTTCTTCTCGTTTTCTTCCATCTCCTTTTCGAAATCTCATTATTTTTGTTTTGTCTACGTTCAGCATCAATTCTTTCCTGTCTAAATAACGTTCTAACCTTTTCAACATCTCCTTTAGGTCTTTTTCTTCCTTTGCCAGTAGCACCACATCATCTGCATATGCCATTGTCCAGTACTTCTTCCTTCCTATCACCACTCCTCCTGTCTGCCCCTTTCTCATGACCTCTTCCATATCTGATATAAAGATGTTAAAAAGGTACGGGCTCAGTGGACACCCCTGTCTAACTCCCCTTTCAGTCCAGAATACCTCACTCGTTCCTTCTCCCACCTTAACTCTATTTTTCGTTGTACTGTATATTTCTTGTATTCTGTTTCTCAGGTTCTCACTTATTTGACTTTTTTCTAACATTTTCATTAGTCCTTCTCTGTTCACTGTATCAAACGCTGCCCTGAGGTCCACAAAACATGCCATTATCTTTCCTCCCTTTTCTCTCACCTCTCTTCCGATTACATGATTCAGCGTATATATGTTCTCCATCGTGCCTCGTCCCTTTCTGAATCCTGTTTGTCCTTCAGGAATAATTTGTCCCTCCTCTATCTCTTCCTCCAGTCTCCTTGATAAGACAGATGCGTATATCTTATATGCCGAAGGCATCAGCGTTACTCCTCTATCATCACTCACCTCTTTCCCTTCTCCTTTCTTTCTTATTGGTACAATTAATCCCTCTCTCCATCTTTTTGGGAAACCTTTGCCTTTCCATATGTTATTACATACTTCCTTTATCATTCTTAGTGCTTCATCCCCTCCATGAATCCAAACTTCATTCGGCAACTCGTCCACCCCTGCTGCCTTTCCCTTTTTCAAGCTATCTATTGTACTTTTAATTTTGTCTAGTCTTATTTCATCCGTCTGTACCTCTCCTTGTGTTTCTTTGTGTCTGCTCTTGCCTTCTCCCCTTTCTTCCTCCGTCCCTCCCAGCATTTGCATGAAATATCTCTTCCATTCATCCATTTCTATTTTCTCATCCGTGCCCTTTCTCTGTTTTCGTTCTCTATTTATTATACCCCATATCTCTTTTTCCGTCTTCATGTTTTTTATCTCCTGCAAAAATCTGGTCCTATGTAATTTTAAAATGTTATTTTCAGATTACAAAACACCTATTAAGGAATACCTTTGTTGTAATTGCAACTTGCTTCCACATGTTTTGGCTCCTACTTCTTTTAAGAGTGCTTTCAATTCCTTCACACTTTTATTTACATATATATTTTTTAAAAAACATACCAATTATTTCGTTTTTGGCTATTACTTTATTAACAACATGCTCAAAATAAGCAAAACTTCATCTAGATTTCGTAATTTGCACGTTTTTATAATTATTGTGTTGATACTAAAATAACACAGGGAAACGTAATTTACGTATTATTCATGAATTTAAATATTTGAACAATTTACCTCCGTTTAACTTAATTTTGACCTCAAATGTTCAAACTCCTCTTCGAAACGGGTAGGTAAAACTTTGAGGTTAATATACGTCAAACGTCAATCAACTCGATCGCACCGCCTCTGAGGGATATTGCGTAACACTCCTTCGGTTTCTGTGAACCTGATACTAAGTCTCAGATTACCGAACAGAAAACGCCATGTGCACGCCAATCTAACGACAGGAATTTTGGCCAAAATGTCTCAGTACTACGCATGATCGTATTATTAAATCCCCCTTCAATATAAGGAGTTCGTTTTGAATTTAGATACTACTGGACTTAACTCCTTTTTGAAAGAACAATTTCTAATTTGGTATCAAGCATTCAGAAAGCAGAAGCGGCAAGTAATGTCAAAATGTGGTGTCATCTATTGTCACTGAAGGTTACTATTACTACCGACAACATAGTTCAGCGATTCTAATGTAGGTGAGTGGCTATTAATTGGTGTCGCTTAAGAGAGCATACTTTTGACTACCACCTACAGATGGCTCATGCGGTCAACCGAAATCCCTTTTACCTAATTCATATTTTTTAACGAACTTTGATAACTATTTTATATTCATAACTTATTAAAATTTACATATTCTGGAATATTTTTATGATGAAAATACGTGCTATCTGCAAATAAATCTGATAAACAAGCTGGCTCACTACCGCCATCACAGTAAGCGTTCCCAAGTGGCTATTGGTGTCGCTCAAGAGGGCATAATTTTGACTACCACTTACAGATGGTACATGCGGTCAACGGAAACCGCTTTTAACTTACTCACATTTTTGACCTACTTTGATATATATTTTATATTCATAACATATTACAATTTACATATTCTGGAATATTTTTATGATGAAAATACGTGCTATCTGCAAATAAATCTGATAAACAAGCTGGCTCACTACCGCCATCACAGTAAGCGTTCCCAAAACTAATGAATTCTGGCTACAGAAAGCACTGAATGAATCGTCTAAATTATATTCAGCCTACAACTTCTGCGAACCTGATACTAAACCTGAAATTCCCGAACGGAAGAAAACGCTATGTGCACGCCAATCTAACGACAGAATTTTGTCCAAACTTTGTCGGTACTGGGCATGATCGTAGTATTGAATCCCCTTCAAGTTTAATCTCCTATAAGGATTTTGTTTTGAATTTAGATACTTCTGGACTTAACTCCTTTTGAAACAGCAAATTCTCGTCTGATATCAGGTATTCAGAAAGCAGAAGAGGCAAATGACGGTAAGATTCCTTTTTTCTTCGAGCGTCAAAATGTGAAACAATCTACTTCCACTAAAGATAACTGCCGATAACGTAGTTCAGGTATTTTAATATAGGTTGTAGTGGTGTTCACCAGGAAACAAGAAAGGAGTCTATGAATGTTATTTGAGAAAAGAAGGTGACAATTAATTAAAAAATTTGTATAAAACTGTTAAATATAATTATATTCTCAAAACAAACTGTGTTAAGTGAACCTCTAAAGCGCCACGCAAGGTTTCATCCCCTGCCATCTATTAGTGAGTAACTGAAACTGTTGTCAAATCGAAGTTCGGATTTCGGAAGCACCAAAGCACGTGTTATTTGTCAGAATGTCATGATTTTTGCTATTTGTTATAGAATAATTAATTTTGGAAGTAATGAGTGTTTTTCATGACGAAATAGAAATCGAAGATTTCGAATACGACGAAGAAGAGGAAGTTTATCATTACCCGTGTCCTTGTGGCGATAGATTTGAAATTACTAAAGTAAGTTATGTAAATGTGAGGTTATGTTCATTGTCGTCAAATGTAATCTTTTTAACTTTTTAGGAAGAATTGCTTTCAGGCGAAGAAGTTGCTACTTGTCCTAGTTGTTCGTTGATAATTAAAGTTATTTATGATTTAGTAAGTTTAATTTCACTCATTCGTATGATTATTATGTACTAAAAATATATTTTTAGGATGCTTTTAAAGAACAGTCCGGCGAAATACCACAGTTAATTGAAAATTTGAAGAAATTGGAAGTGGCTTAATGAGATGGGGGGCAGAGGAAGAGGCAGAGGAGGGGCTTCGAAGTCATTTAGTAGAGAACAGTTAAACGTTTTAGGGGGGAGTGAGGTGATACCTGGTCCGGTAACACAGCCGCCACCTTTATTTCCTCCGTTAGAGCGGAAACCTGTTCCCTTAATGGTGAGTTGCTGCCCAAATTATTTACTTAACCACAATATAAATTTTTCGTTTTTTAGATGACTTCCGATTTGGAATATTTGGTGATTTTAAGGCAGGATTTTATTGAGCACATGCTTATGTCCCCGAGTTTTTTAAAAATGCCCGAAAGTAAGGACGCTTCAACGGTGCAGACGATTGATAAGTTGGTGGCGCAACTTCCAAGTGCTAAGGAGAAGTTTGATTGGAAATTGTTGCCGTCGGAATTGAGGCCTAAAGTTTCTGTACACAGGAAAAAGGTGCTGAAAGAAATCAATATAGAGCAGAGGTTAGTGTTGTTTTCAATATTCTTGATGTGTGTGATATAAATTTGTTATTAGGTTGAGCCAACTGGAGAAATTGGAGGAAAAAACGGACGCGGTAGATAAGACCGTTAAATCAGAAGAAAAGGAGGATGATCCAGATGGAGACATGCAAATGTTGGAAGACGAAGATGAAGAAATGGATGATGGAACAGACTATGCAAATAATTATTTCGATAATGGTGAACAGTACGAGGACGAAGACGATAACAATGATGACGGACCTATTTATTAACTTTATTTATCACTGTAAATAAATTGAATTGGAACATTTCGTCTTTGATTCTTTTCTAAAAAAAAAACACGTATTGGTATATATCGTGTTGTATTGGAAAGATTAATAATAAATTCGTTCTTAGCGAAAATTGTCCGGTGAGGTACAATAAAAAGGAACCTCCCCGGCGGGGAATCGAACCCCGGTCTCCCGCGTGACAGGCGGGGATACTTACCACTATACTACCGAGGACTGTATTCAGGCATTTTCTTGTATCATTATTTCAATGTACTTCTTGAAAGTACATGATCAAATTAATTTTCAGTTTTTGGGCCACAAGCGCCTTTTGCTACAATTTTCAAACCATACTATGAAACCATTAATAAAATACTTCGCATTCTACCAATGGAATGTGTAATTTATGAGATTTAACTTTAATAAATGAATATAATAAAATAAATTTCCATATTTTTAGGACACCAACATACACAGATACCTATTACTCTTTCTTCAAATTCATTTCATCCCTTTTGTCAAAAAATTTCTGCTTACAATTCTATGGTACACAGGACCTTTACAGGATCGCTATCTTTGGATAAATTGAATAAAGAACTAAACATAACTAGAACAATTGCTATAAATAACGGATTTAAGATTGAAATCATCAATAGAATCATTCATCATAAGGTTCTCAGTCCGAAGACTGGTTGGACGCGTACCTCCATTCTTTTCTATCCTGAGCTAACCTACGCATTTCCCTAAAAGTAGAACATCCTACATCCCTAACTATTTGAGAGCAGTAGTCTAATCTAGGCCTACCCCTACCTCTTTTTATTCCTATCTCTGACTCTAGTATGTCACGAACTATTCCTTCGTGTCTTAGAAGGTGTCCTACCATCCTATCTCTCCTACTCTTTATTGTTTTCCATACCTTTCGCTTTTCCCCAACTCTTTCTAATACTTCCCTATTGCTAACCTTATCTATCCACGGTATCTTCATCATGCGTCTGTGGCACCACATTTCAAACGCTTCTACTCTTTTTCTATCCGCTTCTCCTATTGTCCAAGTTTCGCACCCGTATAATGCCGTACTCCATACATACGACGTTAAGAGTCTCTTCCTAGTCTCTATATTAACCGTTCTCGAGCATAACAGTTGTTTCTTTTTGTTAAACGCAACTCGGCCCTGCGCCATTCTTTGTTTTATATCTTTAGTGCTCCTACCGTCTTGAGTTATTTTACTTCCTAAGTAGCAGAAATCCGCGACCTCCTCTATCTTCTCATTTCCAATTTGTATTTCCATTTTAGTTCTATTTTCACATCCCCTACATACTAAAATTTTAGTTTTCTTTTTATTGATTTTCATGCCGAAGCCCTGTGTCAAAACTGCTTCCATTTCATTCAAAGCCGCTCCTAATTCTTCTTTGCTAGATGCTAACACTGCTATATCATCCGCAAATCTGAGCATGTTAATAGTTTGGCCCTGTACATTGATCCCTGAGGCTGTTCTTTCCTTAACAATATTAATCGCATCTTTGATATATAAGTTGAAAACTAGAGGTGACAATGCACATCCCTGTCTCACTCCCTTCCGGATATCTACTTCCCTTTGTTCCTGCTCACATTCTATAACTGCCTTTTGCTCTTTGTAGAGAGTATGTATTATTCTTCTGTCCCTGTATTTCATCCCTACCTTTCTCAGCACTTCGAACATCTTCCCCCATTTTACGTTGTCGAAGGCTTTTTCTAAATCTACAAATCCTATATAGACGCTCTTTCTCTTTTCTATCGTTTTTTCTATAATTACTCGTAAAGCTAGAATGGCCTCGCGCGTTCCTCTATTTCGTCTAAATCCGAACTGATCTTCTCCTAATATTTCTTCCGCCTTTTTCTCCATCCTTCTTTGCACAATTCTAGTTAAAATTTTTGACGCATGGGAAGTTAAACTGATAGTTCTAAAATTTTCGCATCTATCCGCGCCTTTTCTTTTTGGCAAAGCTACTATGATGTTCCGTTTGTAATCTTCTGGAATCCCGCCTGTCAGGTATATGCGACTAACTAATTTAAATAAACGATCTATTACCTCTTGACCTGCGCACTTTAAGATTTCTGCCTGCAAGCCATCTATACCTGGTGTTTTATTATTCCTTAAACTTTTTAGTGCTATCTCAAACTCTTCTCTCATTATAGGACTCCCTAGGTTATCCCCCTCTACACTGCTTTCGCTTTCTAATATATCTTGCACTTCCTGTCCCGCATATAAGTTTCCTAAATATTCTTTCCACCTATGTGCCTTCTCCCCACTTCCGATTAGGATATCTCCTGCCTCATTTCTAATGTTTTTGGTACTAGATCCAATTTCTCTAAAATTTCTCCTAATTATTTTATATGCTTCATCAGTCTTTCCTACTTCGAACTTATCTTCCACTTCTTTGCATTTATTATCGATCCATTGCTCTTTCGCTTTCCTACATTTCCGAATAATTTCCCACTTGATCGCCTTATATCTTTGTTTCCCTATTTCATCTAACCTATTTTTATATTTTCGCCTTTCCTCTATTAGACTCACAATATGTTTTGTTATCCAGGGTTTCCTACTTTCATTCTGTTTATGACCCAAAATATCCCTAGCTGAGGAAACTAAACTATTTTTAATGTAATTCCATTCTGCCTCTATGTCCCTAACAATATTTCCACCCGTGCCCTTTAGTGCTTCGTTTGTCTTTTTCTCGAACTTATTGCGCATATCATCATCTTTTAGTTTCTCTGGGTCAAGATACCTTCTTCCGCTTCTTTTTTTCAAAATCTTAAATTTAAGATTGGCTTTCATAACAACTATGTTGTGATCACTATCTATATCTGCTCCTGGATAACTTCTACAATCCCTAACTTGATTTCTAAATCTTTGCCTAACGAGAATGTAATCTATTTGATATCTCCCTAAGTCTCCTGGCATCTTCCACGTATAGCATCTCCTAACATGATGGTGAAATAGAGTGTTCGCGACCGTTAAGTTATGTTTATCGCAGAACTCTATCAGTCTAACTCCCCTATCGTTCCTATTGCCTAATCCAAAGGGGCCAACTATTCCGCCCTCTCGCCCTGTGCCTACGACTGCATTGAAATCTCCTGTAATTATTAAATTTTCGTGCCCTCACAAAATCTAGCACATATTCAATATCACTATAAACTGCCTCTACGCCCTCATCACTGTAGTTAGAAGTGGGCATATATACCTGTATTATTACTGTTTTTACAGGTTTCGAATCTAACCTAACCATAACTACCCTGTCACTTTGCTGTAAGAAATTTTCTACACTCTGTCCTACTTTTTTCCGCATAACAATTCCTACTCCCGAATTTCCTCCTACAGATCCTGTGTGTATAACTCTAAAATCTCCGCTCCAGAAGTCTCCAGCTTCTGGCCATCGCACTTCACTGATACCTACTACGTCTAATGCTAACCTATCCATCTCAATTTTCAAATTCTCTAACTTCCCTACTTGTTTCATGCTTCTAACATTCCACGCTCCGACTCGTGAGATGTTACACTTATCATTTCTGATGACTCCCCCCGAAGCAGTCCCCGCCCGGAGATCCGAATGTGGGACTATTTTACCTCCGGAATATTTTACTCCAGAAGGTGCCATCATCATAAATTAAAGTACGCTGTACTAGGGATACAATAATGTGGTGGTTTCCCGTTGCCTTCCACATCGCAGTAGTGTGTATCACAGTGCCATACCAACCCTCACGATCTCTGCCACTATGATTACTGAAAGAGCTGCTGCCCCCTTCCAGTGACTTGATTTAGTCTGGCTTCTCAAATAAAAACCCCTCCAATATGGTTAAACCTATGGTTCGGCTCTTTATATCATTGAAGCGCGCAAGCCATCCCACCCGTCCCAGTACTACTAGAACTGCGTCAAGGTACAAGTCCTTTGGGACAATAAAAAATTTAAAATTGTTTGTGACAACATATACCCTAAATTAGGTACCGTAAAGTGGGGTTACTTGCAACAATTTTGATTTTCTTTCGTTCATATCTTTCTTGCTTTTTTGTCGAATTTATCCCAACCGGTCTCAAAACTTTAGTCTTAGGTTCTATTATCCGTTAATGATGAAAAATTTACGAAAAACTAAAATTTACTATATATTTTAAAAAAAAATAGGGTGTTGCAAGTTAGACCCTAAAGTGGGGATACTTGCAACACATGTAGAATTTAGATAGTAATTGCATTTAGAATCACAAGCTAACTTGCAACACAGAATATGAAAAAAAAACAGTAAAATAGCTATATGAACCATACAGGGGTGTTTTAAATAAGGGAACATAATTGTTTTCAGTTTTTATTACAAAATACGTCAAAGAAAACATAACGCAACATAAATCCTATAGAAACTTTTCAACCTGTGATCAATGAGATCATATATTTAAACCTAAAATCTCTAGACACCTGAACAAAGAATAGAACAAAAAAATCAGTCGAATAATTTAAGAAAGTTTTAAATTTTCGGCAAATGTATAAATTCCACGTTTTATTTTTGGCGGAGGTAATTTCATCTTTACTTGGGATATCTCGACGATAGAATCATCTATATCTGGAAACTTAAAGCTATTTTTAAGTAACTTCTGTCCTGAGGCTATTCTTAAAAATTTGCAATACAGCAAATCGTTATTCATATCTTCGTGTAAAACTTCCTGAATCTGACCAACATACATAACAGCCTGACGCCTTTTTGTTTCAGCAACAAATTGAACTAAAATAAAGTCTCCCACTTTATAATCAACTTGTTCATGATCAAATTCATCCCAGTCGGACTCTGAATCATGAACAGACATGTGCGTGTCCGAGAGTGATGATTCGCTATCCTCTAAAGTTGGAGTTTTTGGCGGATTTGATTCTAAACCAGATGTAGTTGGTTCATCTTCATCTTCTATTTCACGCTCTGTTGTTTCGATTTCGTTGTCTGCAGTGGTATGTAGAGTCACACTTCGTCCAGCAATTACATTGAGCCTTTTCATTCGTTTTACTTGTTTGTCTGCATCAGGAAATCGAGTTTTTTGTAGCAAATCAGCAAAAGTGTCTTCATCTAAAACAGGCTCTTTGCACCAATTTGGCAGTCGCTTCAGCACCTCTTCTCTATTCAAAGGATGTATTCCTGTGGCTCTAAACCCTGCCACCAAATTTTCAGGATTAACTTTTTCAAGAGTTTGCCGTAACAATCTCGGAAATTGGTCTTTTGGAATGCAACCTTTGTTTTTTTGTTTCCATGTGAGTAAAACATCTCTCCAAGCAGATTTGACTGGTTTGAAAAACGCTACGTCTAAGGGCTGACATAAGGTGGCTAGATAAATTATCTCCGACCATTAATTTGGGTCCCTCTAGATTTCGGAAATATGGAATTGCAATTTGGAGAAACCAATCTTCGAAAATTGTTATGTCAAACCAGCCTGATTTAGATCGATTATATCTTGCACCGTTTATGCCATTTTCTGTCCACGTATCATATAAATGTAGAGATTTGTATACAATATACGGTGGCAATATATGTCCTGTAGCCGTTCCGGCCATCATGACAGACACTGAGGTTTTGGATGAATCCATGTATCTCTCACTATGACGAGCTCCTCTTTTCACAATGACTTTTTGACGACCGGGGTCATCGCAAAAATTGGTCTCGTCATAATTAATTATATTTTCAGGTGGCACATTTTCTAAACTATTTTACAATTCGGAAAAATATTCATTAGGTAATAATGTCGCTAGACACTTGAGCTCTTGCTCGCTTTATATTTTCACATAATCTTGCAGAGAGCTGAAATTAAATAATAATAGAAATACCGAATTTGACAAACGGAGTTACTATTTGCGTTTTACCTTGGATTTATGCCTGTTTAAAAAGTGCCTCGCCCAATCCACGCCAGGCATATTGTTATTCCGTCCAAATCGCTTTTCCCGAATGCCTTTGCGATTTACGTATTCTTTCACTATTAACCTGATGTCGTAGGAAGTTAAAGGAAATCCCCACTGTGCAGCCAAAAGAATATTATTAACAAATATTTCCTCCTCTTCCTTGGAAAAGACAGGCTGTCTCCCAGGGGTTAGTGAGAACAAATTTCTCATTTTTCTCGATAGAGTCGACTTGGTAATTCCATATGTATGACTTGCCACCCCCAAGGACATTCCATTTTCGACATCTCTTAATGCATTTTGCAACGTTTCGTCGGAATAGTTCTTGTAAATTCTGCCCCCTAATTGTTTTTTGTATTTTCGAGGCATGTTGCAAGTAACCCCCTTTTGGACATGGAAGTAAAAAAATATATATGTATATAAAACTCTTCCAGTTATCACAAAATTTAATATTTAATATTTTAGAATAAGCCTCCAAGTACATCGGGTCCAATTTTCATACAAATCGCAGCATAAATAAGCTCTCACCAGAAGAAGTTATTTGACAATAATTTTTGAGTACTTACGTTCAATGCCGCCAATGCCGCGAAACTCCACAAATTTTATATTTCCAAGCGATTTACTTGTGCACAGCTGAAGCGACACTATCGTACCAAACATAAACACTGTCATAGTTCAGGCACGATTTACCCTTGGGTAATAGGAGAGCCCAAATTACATTAGCGCAAAATCGTTGCAAGTTACCCCGGGGTTGCAAGTAACCCCACTTTACGGTATCTAAATGATAAAGTTGGGAAATTTTGCAGAATTACTTATTATGGAAATGTCTGAACAGATTGCCAGTATTTTAAGAAAAACAATATAAATACAAGTCACATAAACTTGACCATCACACAGGTATTTATCAACCAAATTGTTTAGACTGTAACAGCATATACAGATACAGAGTGTCCCAGCGAAAACTTTCACCTCAAATATCAGCACTCAGCAGTACGTAATTTCAGTTAAAAATGCTGACACACGTCAACTTTATTTTCGAGGGCGACATATCCTTGTCATAAATCCACTCACTTTGTTCCTACCATCTACGTGGGGTAGCAACCTTAGCAACCCCCTCAAATATCTTAAACGGTAATAGGGGTCGAGTAGCACATCATTTTAAAGCTACGTCAATTTCCTTCCCAACGGTGCAAAAATTTTTGAATTTTAGATAATACATAATAAATAATAAAAATTTGTTATCTTTCCAAGTTCTTAAATTGAATAATTCAGTAATAAATAATATTAAATAAGCTTTTTCTTAAACGGAAATGTCAATTGGCACAATGTTAGGTACTGGAGTGATGAAAATCTACATTTCTTTCGAGATCTTCGTCAACGAATTCAAAAGGTTTGGTACCATTGCAAAGAGAATCTAAATACCTTTAAAATGATGTGCTACTTGACCCCTATTGCCATTTAAGTTATTTGAGGGGGTTGTTACCCCGCGTTGCTGCTTATCCCAAAGTGAGTATATTTATGACAAGGACATGTCCCCCTCGAAAATGAAATTGGCGTGTTTCAGAATTTTTTTCAAAATTTATGTCCTGCTGTATTATTTGCGGTGAAAGTTTTCGCTGGGACACCCTGTATATCGGACAAACTGGCAGATCTATACGTATTAGGTATAGTGAACATTTAAGATCATTTCGCTTAAAAAATGCTCATTCAAGTTTTGCTAATAATTTCTTTGAAAACAATCATCACTTTCCTCCTCTAGAAAATACTAAATTATATTGTTTAATTTCAAAAAGAGTTTTCTGAAGTTCTAACCTCCCTTTATTGCCATTATGACATTAATTGACTAATTTTTGTCCAAATGGTTTTCTTTAAATTCATTGGTTGTTCCCTTCAAGCTATGAGGTGTTCGAATTTCCTTTCTATTTTTAGTTTTTCTAATGCCTCCGAGATAAATATTGAAATTCAGTTATCTGGTTAGCTTATTTTTTACTGTGAAGATCTCATAGATATTATTATTATTATTTGTAACTCGTGAAAATATAAACTAAGTATATAAAGCGTAGTTGTTCTCATTATCGAACTGTACAACATACCTAATTGATTGTACATATTTCGAATATAGGTATTTTTTGTTTTTGAATTTTGGTTAAGTATAAAATTCTGGATAACGATTTATAAAAAATATTTACAAGGCTTCAGGAAACCTATTGTTTGAGTGTTGTTTTCTTTAGCAAGCGGTACCAACAACAACTTTTGTGCTGTTGCATTATTGAAAATAAAAAATATTTGTAAGTACTTATATTTCTGTCACAGTTCCGTTTCTTGGCTGCACTGGCTGTGCAGACCTGCAAATGATGTTTTAGCTTGATGTAAGGGCAGACACAATAAAATAATTCCAAGAAACCAGCATACACGGGTATAACACTTTCGCCAAATTAATTTCATCGTTATTTCCAAAAATTAGCTGCTATAATTCAATGAACGAAAGACTTGAGAATACAATTAATTTACATAGACATAATTTTGACAAAAAGTAGTGTCCTTATCCTGAAGGACCCCGAACACCTGCAAGAAAATGTGAAATATATTTTTTCGTTTTTCCCTCATCCAATATTTAACAAAAACTAACCTCCGCAAAAAAATACGCAACCAGTATATGTTAGGAAATTGTTCTCTGTCTTAACACAACCCCTGGTTTTACGATAAACACATTTTCTCCTACTAGCACTGTAAGTGTATCTTTGGAAAGAGGACAAGCACAGTCTCGAATATTGTTTTTTCAGGCATACAGCTTCTCTAAATGCTGAATATAGACGGTGAATTAGAATATGTGTGGTATCGAAATTCGACAATATAATTCAGAATCAATATTGAATTTGAACATTACTTGGAACAATTGGATTTAGCATTGCACTTACTTCTTGCGTTATATTTAGCCCATAAGTAAATTTTTCGGGTTGCATAGTGCGTTTGGTCAATAACATGCCGTAAATGAGCAGGGAGTTTCCAACCTTCCGTACCACTGAACGACAATAATACGAAAATTACTGCGAGAATGACGTAAAAAGTTCCAGATTTCATTTCAACACTCGCAACTTTCATTCTGTGCAGCTTTGTGCCAGTATCAACTTATATATAGATTATTTTGACGTCACATCACACAAGAAATTTCATTCTCTAAACTGGGTATACAGGATGAATAAGGATTGAAACGCAGAAATGAATTCATTTTCTAGTTTTCCTGTCGATTTTAGACAAACTTGTTGATAAACAGAATTTTTAATCTGGTATGAAACGTGAAATAAACAATGCATTTGAGGAACTTAAGATTTATTTGCCATTTTCATGTAAAGTATGTGCAAACTCTCATGCACTGAGATTCTGATAAAAAATTGTTGCCATTTCCACGGCATCCGCTATACGAAAACATAAAACATCTTCTTCTAGAAGGGTCATATGCCCATCTTCTAAAATTAGCATTGCAACTTCCACGCACTGCGGGCATTCTGCAAATTTCGCCCGGGTACACCGGCCTTTGTAAAAACGCAAGTCTAAAGCAAAAGCCAAGCATTGTGAAAAATAGATAGTATTTGAACCAATTCATTTTTATTTCTCATCACGGACAGCAATCCCAAAATTCATGAAACTTCTACAAATATTCGTTAATTTAAATGTCAAAAGTGTTAATGTGTCAAAAACAAAATAAATCAAAAAATTTTCCTTTTTGGTAAAGCGAGTATGATGTTCCGTTTGTGGAAGTAATCTTCTCATTTGTCTGGTTCTTTCGCTTTCCTACATTTCCGAATTTAGATTTAAATATTGGGAGCAAATACATACTTTTCTATAGTGATATAAATTATGAGATTTGTTGAATTTAAACAGTATTTAATAACAAAAATAAAATAAACAAACAAGTTATATTTACTCTTTACTACATAATACTTGATAAATCATGTTGCGTTGAAGTTATAAAATATACTATACATGGTGATTCTTTTAAGGCGGCCATTAGAAAATTTCTTATTTGCAAATAAGATAGAAACTTGAAACCTGCGTTCCTGTCATAATCGATCATGGCGAATCCAAAAATACAATTTTCAAAATGGCGGCATTTTCGGAAATACCGGAAGTTGACGCCATCTTTGTTATTTTAAATGGATACCCCCCATTTTTATTTTATTTTTGAATTCGGCATTAAATTCTGCGTATAATGCACCCAGGCTGTCAGCACTTATCTGTCATAGTTTTTGACATATGCCACTTTTTGTTTTAAATTTAGCATTTGCAGGGGTTCATTTAAAAATTCATATCTCTTAAACCATTTAAAGTGGGTAAATGAGCTTTTTTAGGTTGATTCCCTAAAGTTCGAGGAATCATTTCCCTGTAGGGTTAATGTTCAACGACGTTTCCAATGGTTGCTGCGATTTTTTGAAGATGACAGTCAAAAAATGCCAAAAAGTCATTTTTTTTAAATGGCAATGGGCAAATTTTATTATGGCAACCGACGTAGGATTAAATTTGAAAGGGACTTATATCAAGGTTTCCTATACCTATCTCAACTAGTTTTTTAATTATTCGTAGTTTTTTGTAAAAAAATATAATTTATTAAGATTAACTTGTTACCGAGCTTGTTACCAAGCAACAAACATAGTAACAGTGTCAAAAAATATTAATTTAAATTACCTAAATCAATACAAAAATTAATGAGCTAGGTCGGTATTACAAAATATGCTCGATATGTGCACCGTTTTGATTCAAACACTCAATAATCCGACGTTGGACGGCTCTGGTAGCGTTTCTGATTTCATTCCCAACAATGCCATTCATGGCTTGGGTTATTTTTAGTAATAAGTCTTCCCTCGACGTGGGTGCAGTTTCATAAACGATATCTTGAATCCGCCCTCATAAATAAAAATCTAATGGTGTCAGATCCGGGGATCTTGGGGGCCACAACCATGGACATCTATTTCCCCACCATCTGTCTTGAAACAATTGTCTTAGTCTTAAATCTACGGCATTTGTTGAATGCGCTGGTGCCCCATCCATTTGATACCATAAGTTGACGGCATGCTGCAATGGTAGATTATCGAAAAAATCTTGGACTACATTGTTAAGAATGTCTAAATATGTGTCTCCATTCAAATTTTCATCATACATGTACCAATGCAACCGATTATCCATTAATAAACAGAAAACGTTTACGGAAAATTGAATTTGATTTGCAACTTCATAGATCAGGTGTGGATTTTCTGCGGCCCAAAAATGTCGATTTCTCCTATTAAATACTCCAGCCTGTGCAAATTTTGCTTCATCAGTCCAAATAATCCGACTCAACAAATTTGGGTCTTCCTGTTTTTTTATCAAAAGCTCTTCACAAAAAGTTATTCGTCTTGGAAAATCGGTTGGACGAAGTTTTTGTAGTCGTATAAAAGAATAGGGATGTCGTTTGTGGTCATGTAAAATTCTTTGTATCGATGAGAACGTCAATCCCAAATCAAATTTTGCTGCTCTTATCGATGATCGTGGAAATGCGCCAAAATACCCCAGAACATTTATTTGATTATCTTCAGATTCCCTAACAAATTTAGTCCTTCTTCTTGCAGGATGAATATTTCCTCCCTGAAGAAACTTGTTTTTAAGTCTAGAAAACTTCTGTTTATTCATCGGCGGCAAATTTTGATATTTTGCATTAAACTCGCGACATGTTCTTGCAACGATTTTTTGGCAGTTGCCATGTATGAGAAATAAATCAAAAACAACTTCATTCGAATAAAAAGCCATTTATGCTTACAAAATAAAATCAAGAACGTGCTTAACTTAACTTAACTTTTAATTAATGGAGAACTAAAAGATGACAGTTCTAAAACTAATTTTTTTTCTTTGGTTCCATAGGCTTCTATGTTTTTTGGGAATAACGTTTAATCTTTTACAAAAAACTACGAATAATTAAAAAACTATTTGAGATAGGTATAGGAAACCTTGATATAAGTCCCTTTCAAATTTAATCCTACGTCGGTTGCCATAATAAAATTTGCCCATTGCCATTTAAAAAAAATGACTTTTTGGCATTTTTTGATTGTCATCTTCAAAAAATCGCAGCAACCATTGGAAACGTCGTTGAACATTAACCCTACAGGGAAATGATTCATTGAACTTTAGGGAATCAACCTAAAAAAGCTCATTTACCCAATTTAAATGGTTTAAGAGATATGAATTTTTAAATGAACCCCTGCAAATGCTAAATTTAAAACAAAAAGTGGCATATGTCAAAAACTATGACAGATAAGTGCTGACAGCCTGGGTGCATTATACGCAGAATTTAATGCCGAATTCAAAAATAAAATAAAAATGGGGGTATCCATTTAAAATAACAAAGATGGCGTCAACTTCCGGTATTTCCGAAAGTGCCGCCATTTTGAAAATTGTATTTTTGGATTCGCCATGATCGATTATGACAGGAACCCAGGTTTCAAGTTTCTATCTTATTTGCAAATAAGAAATTTTCTAATGGCCGCCTTAAAAGAATCACCATGTATAGTTATAAAATTATTTCATGCAACGACTGGAACAATCCAACCAGCTATCGAATCTGTTGGGAGAACCACCACAACCACCCCACACGAATGTCTCGCAATTTTCTGTTTCACTGTTATAAAACCACCTCGAGAAATAAGCTAAACACTGTCCACTAGCTTTTTCTTGTTTACATACGTCTCCTGTAACTGTAAAATTAAAAAAAAACATTAACTTTATATCAAGAATAATTTGATAATTACTTACAATGGTCAGATAACCCTTTTATTGAAGATAGCATGGCAATGACAAGAAAGAAGCAGCAAGCTGAAGAATACATGTCGAAGCAATATTATAGTGAGTGCAATATCTTTTACTTTTTTTCTGTAAATTACCACTTCTGTTTCTTAAGTCTTTTATTCGTAAATTTTGTAAGAATCAGACAAATTTCTTAGGACCCATTCAAATTACGTATACGCAATTAAATTTTTTATTATATCTAACCGCGTATGACTAATACGTTTGTAATAAACTTTATAGTCATGCAGTTTACTCTGCAGAATGTTTGTAAATATTTCATTTGATAATCACATACCTATACAATGTGTCTCTAACAAATCTAACTTAACTGTGCCATCTGTTCGGTATACTCTATTCAGAACTTACCTGAAAAAATTAGAGAGAGAATGTCACAAAAACGTAGAGGCAGAATAGAATTGCATTAAAAATAGTTTAGATTCTGATGCTGCTAGAGAAATTTTGGATCATAAACAGAATGAAAGTAGAAACCCTAGATAACAAAGAATATTGTGAGTCTAATAGAGGAGATGCAAAATTTAGAAATTCAAATAACTCGTGATGGTAGGAGCACTAAAGGAATAAAACAAGGAGTTAACTGAATAATATAATTCACAAAACACTTACTGCAATACCTCATGCACTATGTTTTCGACATGAAATTGTTACCGTTGGTTGCCGCGGCAACCCCCGTATATGAACAAGAAGCAGTTCTTTCTGCTGTGGTTATAATACCATTTTATCATCCGCGCTCTGCATGGATCTCGTTCTGGACGTTGGTAGCAGATTCCTCCTTCCATAAACGCAGAGAAAAACCATAGTATATTTGAATTGATATTGTGTAGTAAATTTATTGTTTGTATTTCGAAAATAAACTGATCGTCAAAAGTTAGGGAACACGATTCATTGTCTAATAGTCACACAAAAACTGTAAATTCTGGCTTACAGTACTGCATAAATTTGTGACGACGTTGTTTGCGTCATTACCACAAATTTGATTGTCAAGTTTCGCAAATGCACAAATTGGATTTGTCAGCAAAAGAAACAACACCCCAGACCATTATTGTCCCATCTCCGTTCGTTCAATTTTTTGAGTAAATCCAAGTTCCTTAACTTTTGAAAGGTACTTATTCAGTACTTACTAAGTACCTACGCTAGAGGAATCTACATTTAACAAAAGGGATTGAACTGACTTGAAAACTAACTTGAAAACAGTATATGAAGAAACTCATTTCTGTACCTACTTAAGTACAATAACAAGCGCGAATTTTATGAAAGTCATATCAAAAAGTAACTATTAAATACTAATAAACTTTTTAAATTAAGTAATTCAGCTGACCTGCTGCAATACAAATTGTGTTTTACCGTTTATTCATCACCGCTCCAATTAGGCTAGTGCCAATCACAGAAAACTGTACCAATAAATGAGAGGTTCGTATTTTGTCCTGCGACTCTCCAAAGGCGTTTTTTTCAGGATCGCGCGGGGAGCCTATACTTTTTCAAGTGACGATCAGAAATGAAGGTACGGACTTGATTGTATCTCTTTAAAAATTTCGATGTGGCCGCTAGTGTAATTTTTGAAGGCGTCGATAAATATTTTCTTGAAATTCAATCATTCATTTGAAGCCTGAACATTCTTAAATGTTGTATTAAAATTTAAACCCTCTGGTGCGAGAGGCCAGAGCTTAAAATAATTAATTTACAATTATTACGTTACGGCGGAAATATTATAATTTTAGACAATTTTTTGAAGCCGGTCGCACAAATTTAATATTTCGTCGAAAATAACAAACCAATCCAATCACGACACTTTGTCACTTAGTACACCTGTGGAATCTGTTATCTTCAGGCGCGAACTATTCGTTCCCCAATAAGCAGATCTCCGGTTAGTAATTGTGGACTGTAAATTCTCTTGAATGGAAAACTTATATTGGATGTATCTTGCGATATTTATTACATGGAAAAATTTTGTACAAAAATTATGACATATTATTAAATTATTTTTATATAACAACGAACCTTTTTGTTTTTTACATTTATACAAAAATAGTTGGCCTATAATAAAAAATACAAAATACGGTTACCAAAGACACAGGTTCAAATCCTAATTAAGGCCTGAACATGCCCCCGGCCTTGAAAGGACAAACTTTCAAATTAGAACCAGGAACTAAAAAATTAAGAACAAAGTTTTCAACATAAACCAAATAAATAAATTCACTGCATTGTCGCACTAATGTCCACAGGCAATGGGCACAGTTTCGAAAAAGAACGACGAACAACTCCATTGCGAGTGCGAACAGATGCAACTCGAACGATTCCGTCGCTTCCGGGATGCAGAGAGACAACTCGGCCTAGCTTCCACTGAAGAGGAGCCTGGTTGTCATCTTTGAACAGAACAAGCATGTCTGCTTTCAAATCGGAATGATGAGAGCGCCACTTGGTGCGCTGCTGCAATTCGGAAATATATTCCAAACTCCATCTCTTCCATAGAGTTTGATGAAACTGCTGTAGACGTTGAAATGTAGACAAACGTGATTCAGGTATATGTGTGACGTCCGGATCAGGTAACGCTGTTAGCGGTCTCCCAACCAAAAAGTGAGCGGGAGTCAAGGGTTCAAGATCATTTGGATCAGATGATAAAGGTGAAATGGGACGTGAATTTAACGTTGCTTCCACTTGAGCAAGCAATGTACAGAACTCTTCATAATTTAAAATAGAGTTACCTATAACACGTTTTAAATGATGCTTGGAGGATTTGATTCCGGCCTCCCAAAGACCACCAAAGTGCGGACTATGCGCGGGAATGAAATGCCAGCTAATTGCGTCATTAGCAATTATACCTGAAAAGTTACCTAATTCACACAATTCAGAATTCGCACCTACAAAGTTTGTTCCGTTGTCCGAATAAACTTGTAATGGCTTGCCGCGACGAGCAACAAAACGACGAAACGCGAGGAGAAATGTTTCCAGGTGCACGGATTTTGTGGAAAAACACACGAATAAACAAAGATAGGATTTCAAAATTTTATAACCTCGACCTTTGCGGTCCTTTATCATAAATGGTCCGCCATAATCGATACCAGTGATATGGAATGGCGGAGATGGAACGACACGGGACAAAGGTAAGTTGCCCATAATTGGATGTGTCAATTTTGGAGAAAAACGAAAACATCTAACACATGCATGAAATACTTTTCTAGCTAGATTTCTCCCAGATGTTATCCAGTATCTGTCCCTCAGGGAACATAGCATAAGCTGAGGCCCTGCATGGAATAATTTTAAGTGTTCAGAGAAAACAATTATCTGGGATAAGGGATGCTTACCAGAAAGTATTATAGGGTGCTTTTTGCTATAAGAAAACTGGGAGTGATGGAGTCTGCCACCAACTCTAATGATGCCATCGGCATCCAAAAATGGATTAAGGCTTTTTTCATTTAGGACCCCATGATGAGGTAGAAAATATGAAGGTGCAGAATGAAAAGAAGAAACGGTCATATGACCTAAATCCTCATACTCCTGCATGAAGCATAAATACCTTTTTTGTAAATCGGGATTTGATTGAAGCCTTTTTTCGAGAGAAAGGAATCTTTTCTGGGCGATTGAGTATGAATCACCTAGCAATTCCACAGGAGATTTTAATGGTATGGAGACAATGAATCTACCATCCGAATCTCTGCGGGTATGTTTAACGAAATGAGCCTCACAGGCGTTTTCTTCCACCGAGAAAACTCTTTCTGTAGGATAATGTTCAATTTCCCAAAATCTGGAAAGTTGATCGGGAACTTCATTGATACGACTAAAGTTACAGTAAATCTTTGAATCTAAATTGAAACCCATGGGGCCTGACACTACCCAACCGAAGCGGGTTTTTTGTAAAATTGGAAGATTTGGACCTAATCGAATTTGTCCAATACAAAGTATATGAAAGAAAACTGGAGCACCTATTAAAAGGTCAATATCACCTGGTTGATTAAAAGAGGAATCTGATAACCGAATGTTATCAGGAATCTTGAAATGCTGCCTATCTATATGAACACCAGGGATGGTACCTGCGATTTCATCTAACACTAAGCACGACAGGCGAGTTTTGAAAGGGGAATGATGAGCATGTACCTCGACTTCACACTTTGAGTGAACGTGGGATGTGACCCTAGTTAATCCAGATATGGAGACATTGGCTGATTGAACAGGTAAGTTCAATCTTCTACATAGATGAGAACGTATGAAGTTAGATTGAGAACCGGAGTCGAGTAGTATTCTAACTGGATGGGAATTACCGGCAGAATCAAGGATCTGCGCAGATACAGTGGGTAATAGAACCTGAGAGGTATTTGACGAGAATGCAGAAATGGATGGAATAGGTAATATAGGAGCACCCATAGAGGAGGAACCCGTTGGCTCCTGAGAAGAAGCTGGTGCGGTGTTAAAGTGCAAAAGAGTGTGATGTTTAGACTTGCAACTTTTGCAATTAAACTTTGAATTGCATTGAGGCAAAAAATGGCCTTTAGACAAACAATTAAGGCAAACTTTTAATTCCTTCGCCTTAACTAATCTCGCTTGAGGAGTTAGTTTGTGGAAATCATCACATTTGGAGAGAAAATGGGATTGTTTGCAGAGTATACAAATAGGATTACTAGACACGAACGATTTTGAATGAGTCTTGGGATTATCTACGAATGTTTTGTTTGACCTGTGCTCGCAAGACTCCAAGAGATTAGCGGTATTTTTAAGAAAATCTTTAAATTGATCCAGAGTAGGCAACCGCGACCCTAAATTATTTTTGAAAGATTCCCATTCGCGGGAGGTGGTAGGATCGAGTTTGTTGGAAGTAACATGGATCAAGAATGCATCAAGAAGTTCACCTTCAGTGGATAGCGACTTGAGCGCTGTAACATGCTTAAAAAGTGTATCATTCATTTTTCTTAATTTGGAAGCTGATTCTTTGGATACATGATCAAAAGTAAGTATTGCCTTTAGGTGGTTGTGAACCAACATACGAGGATTGTTGTATCGCTCACATATAGAGTTCCAAGAAATATGATAGTTACGTGATGTAAACTCTAGAGATTTGATGATCCCAGATGCTTCACCAGAGAGACTAGCTTTCAAATAATGCAACTTTTGGATATCGCTGATTTCAGAGTTTTCATGAATTAAATCTCTGAATATCTCTCTAAACTCCAGCCAATTTTCCATATCACCGTTAAATTTAGGCAAATTTATGGTGGGCAATTTTATAAAATTTGAATGAGGGGAATTCACGATAGAATGATGAATCGGTGAATTTAAAGCGGCATGAGAAACATTGGTAGCACAATCAAGTGCGCGAATTAAAAGTTTAGCTTGTGATATTGCTTGAAAATATTCGATTTCAAATTGATTATTTCTGCATGAACATCTTCGAAATCGGATAAATAAGAAATTGCAGATTCTAAGTATGTTTGCAGTTGCATATATTGAACCGGACTAATATTATGCTCGGGATCGTCATGAGAATTTTGTAATTTTGCAATGAAGTTTCCAAATCGGGTCAGTTTCCCTTTGATTATAGACCTTTTTGATTTCAGAGCATCCATTTCGATGAAAAAATAAAATATCAACAATGCTTTCCCGGAAGTATTATAAATAGATATAAGCAAATGAGAAAAAAAATCACTAGAACAGACGTAACAAACCTTGTAGCTACATGTACATCTAAGACACAAATGCGCAAAATATAATAAGAAATTACGAAATTAGCTAGCGTCTTAAATCGTGGAAAACAGAAAATGCACTAAATTATGTATTTGAACTAGACATATAAATTGAAAATACTACGTCTGTAATTTGCTTACAGTGAAAAACATGCAATAAATAGGAAAATAACCAATAAAAATTAAAAGAAGTAACTCACTTATTCGCGCAATGGTTGGTGAAACGCATATACAGTGTTAATGATACGTCCATTGGTCTGCAAGAAAGATTTAATTAGATTAGCGGAAGAATGTTATTCCCCAAAGCACATACCGCAATACATGAGGCAACTCTTTTTCGACATGAAATTGTTACCGTTGTTGAAACAGCCCCCATATACGAAAGTGAAGCATTTATTTATGCTACGGTGATAATACCATCTTATGAAGTATGCTCTGCATGGTCCTCGTAATGGCATTCTGTTGCAGATTTCTCCTGCTATAAACGCAGAGAAAAAGCATTTAATCGAAATGAAGGAATATTGGTATTGTCAAAAATAAGGTCATTGTTTGTAAATGGCGAAGCAAATACAGTGTTGAAAAAACTGAAGAAAAAAAAAGTTATTTGAAGAGTGGTATACTTAGGTACTTACCAAATGTACTAAGAGGATTAACATTAATCAAATGCGATAGAATTATTGTGAAAACTAGATACGAGTAGTGATGTGTGAAGAAACTCATTTTTCTGCGTTTCAAGAATAAAAGTTAGGTAGGTATTAATACCAATAAGCAATAATGCTAATTTCTTCAATAATCACAAGAAATGTGAATGATAACATACCTATAGCTGATAGAGCACGTGAACAAGTAAATTTTTTGTGAGATACTCATCGTCTGCCACCTGTCATTAAGAGATAATTTGACAATGCCGTAGCTCTGTGTCAAAACTGCTTCCATTTCATTCAAAGCCGCTCCTAATTCTTCTTTGCTAGATGCTAACACTGCTATATCATCCGCAAATCTGAGCATGTTAATAGTTTGGCCCTGTACATTGATCCCTGCGGCTGTTCTTTCCTTAACAATATTAATCGCATCTTCGATATATAAGTTGAAAACTAGAGGTGACAATGCACATCCCTGTCTCACTCCCTTCCGGATATCTACTTCCCTTCGTTCCTGCTCACATTCTATAACTGCCTTTTGCTCTTTGTAGAGATTATGTATTATTCTTCTATCCCTGTATTTCACCCCTACCTTTCTCAGCACTTCGAACATCTTCCCCCATTTTACGTTATCGAAGGCTTTTTCTAAATCTACAAATCCTATATAGACGCTCTTTCTCTTTTCTATGGTTTTTTCTATAATTACTCGTAAAGCTAGAATGGCCTCGCGCGTTCCTCTATTTCGTCTAAATCCGAACTGATCTTCTCCTAATATTTCTTCCGCCTTTTTCTCCATCCTTCTTTGCACAATTCTAGTTAAAATTTTTGACGCATGGGAAGTTAAACTGATAGTTCTAAAATTTTCGCATCTATCCGCGCCTTTCCTTTTTGGCAAAGCTACTATGATGTTCCGTTTGTAATCTTCTGGAATCTCGCCTGTCAAGTATATGCGACTAACTAATTTAAATAAACGATCTATTACCTCGTGACCTGCGCACTTTAAGATTTCTGCCTGCAAGCCATCTATACCTGGCGCTTTATTATTCCTTAAACTTTTTAGTGCTAGCACAAACTCTTCTCTCATTATAGGACTCCCTAGGTTATCCCCCTCTACACTGCTTTCGCTTTCTAATATATCTTGCACTTCCTGTCCCGCATATAAGTTTCCTAAATATTCTTTCCACCTATCTGCCTTTTCCCCGCTTCCGATTAGGATATCTCCTGCCTCATTTCTAATGTTTTTGGTACTAGATCCAATTTCTCTAAAATTTCTCCTAATTATTTTATATGCTTCATCAGTCTTTCCTATTTGGAACTTATCTTCCACTTCTTTGCATTTATTATCGATCCATTGCTCTTTCGCTTTCCTACACTTCCGAATAATTTCCCACTTGATCGCCTTATATCTTTGTTTCCCTATTTCATCTAACCTATTTTTATATTTTCGCCTTTCCTCTATTAGACTCACAATATGTTTTGTTATCCAGGGTTTCCTACTTTCATTCTGTTTATGACCCAAAATATCCCTAGCTGAGGAAACTAAACTATTCTTAATGCAATTCCATTCTGCCTCTATGTCCCTAACAATACTTCCACCCGCCCCCTTTAGTACTTCGTTTGTCTTTTTCTCGAACTTATCGCGCATATCATCATCTTTTAGTTTCTCTGGGTCAAGATACCTTCTTCCGCTTCGTTTTTTCAAAATCTTAAATTTAAGATTAGCTTTCATAACGACTATGTTGTGATCACTATCTATATCTGCTCCTGGATAACTTCTACAATCTCTAACTTGATTTCTAAATCTTTGCCTAACGAGAATGTAATCTATTTGATATCTCCCTAAGTCTCCTGGCATCTTCCACGTATAGCATCTCCTAACATGATGGTGAAATAGAGTGTTCGCGACCGTTAAGTTATGTTTATCGCAGAACTCTATCAGTCTAACTCCCCTATCGTTCCTATTGCCTATTCCAAAGGGGCCAACTATTCCGCCCTCTCGCCCTGTGCCTACGACTGCATTGAAATCTCCTATAATTATTAAATTTTCGTGCCCTCTCACAAAATCTATCACATATTCAATATCACTATAAACTGCCTCTACGGCCTCATCACTGTAGTTAGAAGTGGGCATATATACCTGTATTATTACTGTTTTTACAGGTTTGGAATCTAACCTAACCATAACTACCCTGTCACTTTGCTGCAAGAAATTTTCTACACTCTGCCCTACTTTTTTCCGCATAACAATTCCTACTCCCGAATTTCCTCCTACAGATCCTGTGTGTATTACTCTAAAATCTCCGCTCCAGAAGTCTCCAGCTTCTGGCCTTCGCACTTCACTGATACCTACTACGTCTAATGCTAACCTATCCATCTCAATTTTCAAATTCTCTAACTTCCCTACTTGTTTCATGCTTCTAACATTCCACGCTCCGACTCGTGAGATGTTACACTTATCATTTCTGATGACTCCCCCCGAAGCAGTCCCCGCCCGGAGATCCGAATGTGGGACTATTTTACCTCCGGAATATTTTACTCCAGAAGGTGCCATCATCATAAATTAAAGTACGCTGTACTAGGGATAAAATAATGTGGTGGTTTCCCGTTGCCTTCCACATCGCAGTAGTGTGTATCACAGTGCCATACCGACCCTCACGATCTCTGCCACTATGATTACTGAAAGAGCTGCTGCCCCCTTCCAGGGACTTGATTTAGTCTGGCTTCTCAAATAAAAACCCCTCCAATATGGTTAAACCTATGGTTCGGCTCTTTATATCATTGAAGCGCGCAAGCCATCCCACCCGTCCCAGTATTACTAGAACTGCGTCAAGGTACAAGTCCTTTGGGTACAGCGTATTTAGCAAATACGATTAGATGTTTAAAACAGTTGGCAAATGATACTCAGGACAGTTTTCCAGATGCTTCAAGGGCTTTATCTCGCAGTTTTTATGTAGACGATTTAATAGTCAGTTTTGAAAATGAAGAGCAAGCTATTTCCATTTGTCAGGATATTTCAAATATCCTAAAAGATGCCTGTTTTCCGCTTCGGAAATGGGTATCCAACAGCTTAAAGGTTTTAGCTGAATTTAAAGATATTCATGATCCAGTTAGTGTTGTGTCATTTTCAAACGATAGCCAGATAAAAACCTTGGGTGTTCACTGGAATAATAACTCAGATACGTTCTCGTATCATATAGCCGAAATAGGTCAGTCAAATAAAGTTTCAAAGAGAACCATTTTATCTGACATTTCAAGAATTTTTGATCCTCTTGGTCTTTTGGGTCCGTGTATTATCTTAGCAAAAATTATTATTCAAAAATTATGGTCTTTGCAGCTAAGCTGGGACAATTCAATTCCAGAAGATTTGAGTAAATATTGGGTTTCATTTCGCAACGAGCTCTCGTTTTTGAACAAGACTAAGATCTGTCGTCACGCTATTTGTAAGAATTCATGTGTGGTTGAAATTCATGGATTCAGTGACGCCTCTCAAAGTGCATATGGAGCATGCGTGTATTTGCGTAGTGTCGATTTTTCAGGGAAGGTTTCTGTTCATCTTCTATGTGCGAAAACGAGAGTAGCTCCTCTCAAACTATTAACAATTCAGATGCGTGAAGTTGGATTGACCCAACAAAAATATGGAGCATTACTTTGCTTAAGGAATTAGTGCTCGATTTGTGCTAATTTGTGCTGCAGGTCTCGTAATTTGTGCTGTTTTAATTACCGAGTTATTCGCAAAATTAATTGGGTCAATCCAACTACACGTGGTTTAACCCATACGTAATATTAAATTCTTAAGACAGCAGGCAATTAGTGCTCAATTTGTGCTAATTTGTGCTCCAAGTCCCGTGATTTGTGCTCCTTTAATTACCGAGTTATTGGCGAAATTAATTGGGTCAATCCAACTACACGTGGTTTAACCCACATGTAATATTAATTTCTTAAGTTAGTAGACAATTAGTGCTCAATTTGTGCTAATTTGTGCTACATGTCCCGTAATTTGTGCCCTTTTAATTACCGAGTTATTGTCGAAATTAGTTGGGTCAATCTAACTACACGTGGTTTAACCCACACGTAATATTAAATTTTTAAAACTGCAAGTAATTAGTGCTTAATTTGTGCTAATTTGTGCCGCAAGTCCCGTAATTTGTGCTCTTTTAATTACCGAGTTATTCGCAAAATTAATTGGGTCAATCCAACTACACGTGGTTTAACCCATACGTAATATTAAATTCTTAATTTAGTAGACAATTAGTGCTCTTTTTGTGCTAATTTGTGCTGCAAGTCCCGTAATTTGTGCTCTTTTAATTACTGAGTTATTAACGAGAACAATTGGACCAATAAAACTCGGCGCGGCGACGAATTCATAGAAAATTGCTTCTTAGTTTGTATTGATTTATGCTGCATGTTCTGTAGTTTGTTCTTTTTGATTACTGGTTTACTATGGAAAATATAATTAATATTATATTATTATTATCATCAGTATTGTACGAGACACATGTTTTCATTTTATGAAAGCTCCCCTAATGCTGCTTACAATAATATTTAAAATAGTATTTGTCTAATATTATCTATTTTTATTGTACATCTACAGGGCGGTAACTTCAAAAAAACTACGCCATTTCGGCCACTTACATGGTTTCAGAACTTAAGGTTTAGATTTACATTTCGAGAAAGAATAGGGAGTTATAATTTTTTGCATCCACGGAAGTATGTCAATTTATATTAAATAGGCTGTATCATAATATTTTAAATAACCATTTTTATTGGCCGGCGTGTTTGCTCACATGTATGTTATGTTGCAACAAACGCTGTTCTTCATAAGCTTTCATTTCCACTAGGGTTAATCTACTTGTCCTTATACAACCGGAATAGTGATTTGGTATACAGGGTGTCCAAAAAATAGCGGATAAACTCGTCAGTGCGTTGTCAGGAATGGTCACTTCAGTATGGGAAAAAAATCTAAGTGCCGTAGTTTTCAACAGAAAAAGGTTCACAATGTCTGCCTACTCAACTCCTGCTACAGCCATTATGTTATCTGATCTTAAACTATTGTGAGACATTGCTGTTATCATTTCAAAACACAAGGGAACATTTAGCTTCATTTACTTGAGTGTATCTGGGAAATTACAAAATACCAATTTTGCATTTTTGGAGCAGCGGAGAATTGCTGCAATACATGGCAACAATGCATTCATTAATGAATTATTTCAGTAATAGTAGGTGGCCAAAACGAATTTGTCTTAATGTCAGAATTGAAAATAATAAGTGATTTAAGACTGTCAGTTCAAAAGTGGCACGTGGTACCTAATTTGGATTGTACCTAATTTGGATACTTTGTAGTGTTTGGGACTAAAAAATGTAAGACTTGCCTTTTGTTAATTAAATTCTTTGTTCTCTTAATGTGTTTATTTCTTTTACTTTCTCTTGCCTTCATTTGACGAAATAATTTGGAATTATGATGAAGTTACCTAAATTCATGACAGATTTACGTGACAAGCAATCAATTTGCCATAGGTAACTAGGATGGTAACTAAGATTAAATAAATTTCGGGTAGGGTTGCCACCTTTTTGCCAAACATAATAAGGACATTTTTAAAAAACATTAAAAAAATGCTCCGCAGGCAATTTTTTTTAATTTCTCACGGTCAAATAGATTAACATGAAGTTTAAAAAATTATATGCCAATAAACAAAGTTTGGTTAATAGGCTTCCAGTTATCTCCCAAATACTTTCCGAGAGTGGCCAATTTTAATATTGTCATAAATCAAAAATATTTGCCCGTGGCACTGCGAATAATTTAATTTGCAAAAATAGGGGTACTTATAGTTTGTAAAAAGGACATTTTAGGACATAAAAAGCCGCAAGGACATTTTGTTGGAAAAAAGGACTGTCCTTTTCAAAAAAGGACAGGTGGCAACCCTAATTTCCGGCAATGCGATACTTTATATTTTCTTTAAATCGTACATTGATATGTTGCAAGATTTATTGCTTTTAAAATCGAAGTAAACGAGTCACGGAAGCACAGAGATTTTTTAAAATATATTTTTTGTCATCCAGACACAAATTGTTTCAACGTACCGTTGAGTTTATCCGCTATTTTTGGACACCATGTATACATACATTACTTTTAATTCTAAATCTGTTATGCAGGTATGTCAATTATGCAATATATTTATTTTTTTCTTCGACTGTGTTTAGTTATAATGTAAATGTAATTATTCTCTAATTTGGGAACGCAGTCAGTTTCTGTTGTTTCTCAAGCACTCGACAACATTTTTATTGTCTTCCTCAGGAACTATAATCGTACATGAACCAATGCACCATACGTTGCATACGTGCATACGTTGCATACGTGCACCATACGTTGCTAAGATACGATCCCTTGAATTTTATTTGACGATTGACAGTTCGCTGTCACTCAAACAACTTATTTGTTAATTTCAATTTATTTATTTGTGTTTGGCGTTTCAAAAGTGCCTTTATGATGGATAAGAGGACGAAAAACTTCACAGAGCGAGAGAAACATGATTTGGTCAGTTTAGTAGGTACAGCAGTAATCATTTTTGGAAAAGGACGATTGTAATGTAAATAAATACCAAGATATAAAATATTGAGGTTCTGTACTTAAACTATTTTGCTCAAAGTATTCACATTACATTACTACACTTTGACGCTTGGTCGAGGTTTCAGATGAATGGCCGTATTGCTCACTATGAGCGTAATATCCAAGAACTTACTAATATAAAGAGCATTTTTCAAAGCATTTGTTTAGTAATTTCAAATTTGTGAATTTCGCATCTAGGTATAAGAACTTTCGACTTTTCGATAAAAAAGACATACCTAACCGTTGCGAGTGATACAGGTAAATAGATGGATGGTGCGTATTCCAATAATTGGACAGCCTACATTTATAGGAAAACTAATGTTGCATTCAAAGTCATTATCACAATTTGTTTACATTTTCTGCACGTTTATACACATTTGAAGAAAACATATCAGCATGCGGTAAATTTTTGGTTAGCAATATTTTTGACGATCAAATCACAAATAACAGATAAAATACTCAATAAAATAGCAAAAGAATTTACAAATTAAAGTTTTTCTTTGCATGTACTTACCTTTTGACGATTTTTTTACTAAAAAGTTTTATAATTCAGAGTCTGCCGTTCGCAACTGTCAATTTAATCACACTTTAATCACAGCTTGAACAGCGTTCAAGTTAATCACACTTTGATCATAGTTTAACCAGGGATCAGAGCTTTGAACAACCCGAATTCGACTTAACCATACCTTGATCACAGTTTAATCATAGATTAGTTAATCTTTGATCAAATAGCTGCTTGGAAGTTTTGAACAACCGGTTTGAAAGATAATCAGAGGTTAATCTCTGATCAAAATTTGAACAGCGTTTGAACAACCGGCCCTTAGTGTTATATAAAACTACACTTATTCACAATTTTATTATATACCTACTTGCAAACTACAATAAGTTAATGATGTCTTAATTTATAATTGAAACACACAGGTATGCATAAATAAATGAGAACTATGATTCGGTGATGGTATAACTATTAATTTCAAAATTTGTTTTTCTTTAATTTTTGTAGCTAGTTTTAGGAGATAATTTACACTACTTATCTGCTAAAACTACCTTCCGAAGACAATAACAATTTTGTCGAAAGCTTGAAAAACATCAATACATTTAATTTATACATTTGATTGCATCCCAAATTAAAAAAATACGTTTAAATTATGCAATTTACATACAGAATTGTTCCCTAAAGAGTTAATTCGTAAAATCATCTGTTGAAAAGTAACAATGGGTATTGCTATAAGGATAAGGAAGGCTAATAAAAATCAGAATTGTGATTTATGACAGGCACAAAAAGGCATACCTACCCACTTCTATACTTCGACAAGCACTCCAAAAATAAAAGATTAATTTTTAGTAACTGGAAGTTTGCTTACTTGAAATAGAAGTAGGAACATGCACTCGAATTAAACCCACAGCCTCATTTTCAACATTGCAACTACATATTATGTAATTATTACCTACTAACTTAATAGTTTTGTTTTAGATTTTCTACTAAAATATTATACTGCGACCTAAATAAATTATTATTCAATGGATATGTACGAGTATATACGTCGCGTCAGCGAGATGGTCGGATGGGCGTTTCTCAAAATCTGCAGCGAATGAAAATCTGAAAATTTGCACACAACATGTTCTCGGCTACTGTTATTCTAAATAAAATTAGTAGGTACCTATTCTCTTATCTTGATTTTTTTCGCATTGGCGAATTTCTTGAAAAAATATTCGATACCTAAAATGCACCGTTATCGAGTAGTTATATTTCTACAAAACTGCATAGAATACAAACATGGAACGCACACATACTTATCTATACAGGGTGTGTTTTTTAAGCGTCCGCGGAAGATTATGCCTAAATGACGAAAAATATCAAGAAAATATTTTAATTAACCCCACCTCATTTTTTACGATCTATAATCTAAAAATGTTTTTACTTATACCAGGTTAGTACAAATCGAGGGGTAAACCGCTGGAAAAAAGTTGTACACCACAATTCCTTTTTAGCCAGAAATTCCCGAAATTCCTTGGAAATTCCCGTAATTCCTTGGAAATTCCCCGCAATTCCTTGGAAATTCCCCGCAATTCCTTTGAAATTCCCGCAATTCCTTGGAAATTCCCCGCAATTCCTTGTAAATTCCCGCAATTCCTTGGAAATTCCCGCAATTCCTTGGAAATTCCGGCAATTCCCCATGCACATTACACACATAAATTTACAACTGCCGCAAATAACATTCCCGATTGCATCCATCGCTTGCCTAATACATTCATCATAAAGTTCTCAGGTCGAAGACTAGTTGCACGCGTACCTCCATCCTTTCCTATCCTGAACTAGCCTACGAATTTCCCTAAAAGTAGAACATCCTACATCCCCAACTATTTGAGAGCAGTAGTCCGATATGGGCCTACCCCTGCCTCTTTTTATTCGGCTATTATTTAAAGGGGCTGTACTATATTACAGTTTTGGTCAGTGTGAAAATACAAATTATAAGTTCAATAACAGATTGGGCAGTAAAATATGAGCAGTAAAAAATCTGGAAACAAGGAGTAACATATCTTCAAATGAGTAGCTCAATAAATATTTGAATGCGTGAAAATCCAATTAGGCAGTAAAATGAATAAATGGGCAGTAACGCGTGTGCAGCCATTAAATCAAAATGGGTTCGTTAGAAATCATGGGATAAGTAGTTCTATAAATACTTATGCAGTACAAAATATGATCGGCCTGTTAAATGATACATATAATGTTTATTTAAGTTAGGCAGCGAAAAAGAAAATAACAATTAACAATGTAGATACATACTAAGAAAAAATTAAATTTATTGCACCATTAAAATTATTCAGTGTCAACGAGTGAAACTTACTACGCTCCGCTCGCTTCGTTTCGCTCGGCTTGACCTTAATCTGACTGATTTTTGGACAAAAAGTGTCAGTTGTTAGCGTTTATAATGTTATAAGGTGCGCATTTTCAAGTGAATAATATTTGGAGAGAATAATATAAACGCTAACGACTGACACTTTTTAATCCAAAACTGTGTCAGGTTAAGGTCAAGCGGAGAGAGCAAAGCGTTGTAAGTCTCAGTCGTTAGCATCCAAATGATGCATTATTCGATGCAGCATTACAAAAATGCTTTGTGGTGCAATGCGGTGCAATAGAAGTCGCAAAGGGATGAAGCAAAATTAATAATTTTTCTTACCTGTGAGGGGCTGAGTTCAGTATTTTAAACATTTCTATGTAAAAACGGGGAGGGTTGCATTGAATAATTGGAATGGTGCAATGCTAGTGCAGTAGATAAAATCACTCTCAACTCAGTGATAAGATAGGTAATGAGCAAAACGAGGAAACGTCCTAATACTTATAGGCAAATCTCTTCCGATTGACTGTTCACAGTGCATAAGCTGCGCCCCTTTTAATGGAAGTGTGCCGCTCTTTTCAATGAAAATGCCGTTCGATTTTACCAAACGCCGAGAACTGGCGAACTATTTATCTAACTGCCAATTAAAACATTATATTGCCCATTCAATCATTTTAGGGCTCAAATAATAATTGCACTGGAAATTTATTTAATCTATCGATCGAGTAAGATTTGAACTGCCGCTGTAGGATTAAATAACAGACCAAATTCTTTTATATTGCTGACCACGTTCTACTGCCACATTAAGTTAATTACCGCCAAAAAAGTTTAATACCGCCCGCGTGAATTTTTAACTGCCCGATGAAACTGCCTGGATGTTAAAACAACTGCCCAAATAATTACTTCCCTTTTTATTCCTATCTCCGACACTAGTATGTCGCGAACTATTCTTTCGTGCCTCAGAAGGTGTCCTACCATCCTATCTCTCTTATCCTTTATTGTCTTCCATACCTTTCGCGTTGAGCAACTTTTTGTAATACCTCCCTATTGCTAACCTTATCTATCCATGGTATCTTCATCATGCGCCTGTAGTACTACACTTCAAGCGCTTCTATTCTTTTTAGATCCGCTTCTCCTATTGTCCAAGTTTCACACCCTCACAGTGCCGTAATCTACAGGGTGATTCAGAACGGGCGTGCCAAATTAAAATGGGTGCTAGAGGAACTCCAAATAAGACGAAAAGTTTATATGAACATATGTTCTAAAGTGACTACTAACAAAGATACAGGATGTAAAAGTCAATCCTTACAAAATAAAGAATAAAATTCGATTTTAACAAAACGATAACAAAATGGCAAGAGAACATCAGTTCTTACTTACGAGAAGATGCAAACTAAAAATTAAAATCTGCTTTAAAACAAAAAAATAACACAACTTCTTTGAAAATGGCATTAATTTAACTTACTTAGAAACTACCTATGTATTTTGTAAGATTTGTACTGCTTATCAATATTTATCTTATCAGATCTCTTAAGTTGGAATGGTCCACTGCCTATTAATCCAATAGGGCCGTAAAAACATATTATAACGTATTTCGTATTCACACAATTTATTTACAGTGACTTAGGTATGTACAAATATTTATAATTAAAAGTTATTTCAGAACATGTAATTTTAGAATTATTAACAATAAGCAGCGAAATATACAAGCAACAAACAAACTACAACAAGCAATAACAATTAAATAACTACGAGCGAACAATAAATTAAAGAATTAACAACTAATTACCTAACCTAAACAATCCACAATACACAAATCAAAATCTAAAAACACTGCTACAACCAACGGTTAATCACGTCCGAAAACGCCCCGGTAACTTAAAAACGCGACAACATTCGCACGCACATACCGATACCAAAACTCTAAACGAAAAGCATCTTTGATAGGTACTCGCCCGGTTCTATCGCTCTTCTTCGCATCTGATTCTTAAAGCCAAGACTTCAAAAACTAACTTCAAAACTGTCCTCTCGGCTTCTTGCTTCCCAATAAATAGTCCTCTTCGAACATTCGAGAACTGAAAACTACCAGAGATCGATTTTTCTAGTCTCATAAACACACAAGTTCAACGCCATAATAAACAATTGCGGCTTGCAGACAAACAGCGTGACTCATTACCAGGAGCGTCGCTTGCGGGGCAAAAATTCGAATCAATATTTTTTCCCACCCCAAGCAACATCTTCATTTGTAGGCCATAAAAAGAGATCTAAACTGTTCAGATAAGATTTTAATTTTAAATTAATTTCCAGAATTTTCTATAATTCGTCCAATGTACCATCTTTTTTCATAATAGACCGCGTAGTACGCCATTAACTGTTATCCAATGCACAATTCAAACAATACGTTTAAAATACGCTGCCCGCCCAAAGTGAAACATAACCTAACTAACTCTACTGATCGACGAGAAACTTAATAGTGGTCCCTAATAAAAACTGGTTAAATATATTTGTCATTATTACCCGGACTAGCTAATTGACTAGGTACCTAATCAACTTACCTTTCATATTTTATATAAAAACACGGATTCAAAACTACACTATATGCTGCATTCAAACCATGCATAGAGGATATCCATGATTCAAACACACTTCTGAATGTATATCTTAATTCGCATTCCAACTGTTCGACGCGCAAGCGCAAATCTTTCCACAACACGTGGCAATTCCTCCAAATTCCCGTCAATTCCTGACAATACCCACAAAATTCCTTGCAATTCCTCGGCAATTCCCGAAATTCCTCTGCATTTCCTGCGCATTTCCTCGGCAATTCTCGAAATTCCTCGGAAATTCCTCGCAATTCCTCTGCAATTCCCGAAATTCCTCGGCAATTCCTGCGCTTTGTACACCAAAATTCCTCAGCGGTTTACCCCTCAGTCCAAATAGTTGGAATGATGGTCAACTTTGTTTTTTCTTATGGGATGTGCATTATTTAATTTTTTACTTGATTCAGAACAATATTTTAATGGCACTTTCTTAACATAATATTATAGCAATTTTTTTTCTTTTTTGAGATACTTAATATTTTTTTTCTCGATATTTTGACAGTTACATCATACATTTAAAAAATTCATATTTCTGCACTGGTTAAAGATGAAATAATGATATTTTTGACAGCGGTCTTCATGATAGTCACGACTACCACTGTTTGCTTAAATTTTATATAAAATATACGAGGAGCATTCAATAATTTATCAAATAAAAATGAGAGAAAACCATCAAGAAGTCAGTTTCTTCAAAAGACATGGTATATTTTTATTACTCCATTTGAAAGAGCGGAAAATTTCGCATGGGCTCACCCAATAAAACAATATTGTCACATAACTATAATTTTAAAATATGTACAATATTGAAATTTTCATTTCAAAAATCAAAAAATAATGTTAGCCTTGGAATGTCTACAGTTTTGTTGTTGTTTTAATATAGGGTTTTATATTCTGTGGCTGTATTTTTACAACAAAAGTTTAGTTATCATATTTTCATTATGAAAATTTCAATATTGTAAATATTTGAAAATTATAGTTATGTAACAATATTGTTTTATTGGGCGAGCCCATGCGAAATTTTCCGCTCTTTCAAATGGAGTAATAAAAACTATAACATGTCATTTGAAAAAACTTACTTCTTGATGGTTTTCTCTCATTTTTATTTGATAAATTATTGAATGCTCCTCGTATATTTTATACAAAATTTGAGAAAACAGTGTTAGTCATGACTGTCATGAGGACCGCTCTCAAAAATATCATTATTTCATCTTCAACCAGTGCAGAAATATGAATTTTTTAAATGTATGATGTAACTGTCAAAATATCGAGAAAAAAAATATTATTTCAAAAAAGAAAGAAAATTACTATAATATTATGTTAAGAAAGTGCCATTAGAATATTGTTCTGAATCAAGCAAAAAAATTAAATAATGCACATTCCTTAAGAAAAAACAAAGTTGACCATCATTCCAACTATTTGGACTAACCTGGTATAAGTAAAAACATTTTTAGATTATAGAGCGTAAAAAATGAGGTGGGGTTAGTTAAAATACAGTATGTCCCTAAAGTTTGGAATAAAATTTATCATATTAAAATGAACGTTTTTTGGAGAAATTCCTCGGACACGTCGATTTTTATTTTCAAAATAACACCTGCAGCGATTGTTTTCAACTTCTCACCACCAACCCCCTAAGCCCTAACAACCCCAACTTTAAAATTTCAAACATGAACATACCCCGTGTGATACCTCGTTTTAAAGAAGTTTTTGTGCCGAATTCAACAAAGATTTTTTTTCAAAATTTGGTTAATAAACAACGGAGATATTCAACAAAAATCTTTTCGAATGGGTATCTATGCAGATCCAGTAATAAGGAGTTAAAAACAATTGCTGGTCGTTTGTGTTTGACAAGTACATTGAAAATCACATTTATCAGTCACTGCGGTTCGTTTTGCATTTGTACACAAGATAATTTGTCAAATTGCAGCTATTTTCAATATGCCGAATTTATCAGAAAAGCAGCGAATTGAAATCCTAATTATGATTGGATGTGGAGATAAAATGAGAAGTCAGCTTGAAGTTTGCGATATGTTTAACAATGTTTATCCCGATCAACAAATTTCACAATCAACCGTGAGTAAAATTTACCACAAATTTGAACAAACGGGCTCTGTAAAAGATATGCAAAGATCAGGCCAACCCAAAAAATTGAATGATGATTTGAGGCTTCAAGTAATGCTCTATTTAACGGAGAAACCAATTAATTCGATGAGAAAATTAGCTCAGCAATATGACGTTTCGAAATCAACAATTCATCGTTATGTAAAAAAACAAAAATGGTCTCCATTTAAAGTACATGAAGTTCAGGAGCTCCTACCTGATGATGCTGACAGAAGACTGGAATTTTGCGAAACAGTGTCGATCAGAATAAATGATGACCCATACTTCTTGCATAATGTACTTTTCTCAGACGAAGCTACATTTAACCTTAAAGGCAACGTAAACAAACAAACTACAAGATACTGGAATGACATAAATCCTCATTGGATACAAGAGACCCATTCGCAAAGATCACAAAAAGTTAATGTTTGGGCAGGAATAATTGGCGATAGAATTTTGGGACCATATTTCTTCGAGGCAAATGTGAACGGAGATGTGTATTTGAATTTTTTACAATTCGAATTATTGCCGGCTTTAATAGTCTTGTTCCCACATGATGGTGAACCCGATTTGGTTCATGAACGTATTTGGTTCCAGCATGATGGTGCTCCTGCACATTATGCTGAAAATATTAGAAGATTTTTAAACGTAACGTTTCCAAACAGATGGATAGGCAGGCGAGGAACAGTAGAATGGCCCCCAAGATCTCCAGATCTAACCCCTTTAGATTTTTATTTATGGGGTTACCTGAAAAGCAAGGTTTACGAGAGTCGCCCAGGAAGCATTGAAGAACTGAAGATTAGAATAAGGGAAGTTATTCGCGAAATTCCGCCTGACACAATTGTTTCTTCTATAAATGCTGTCCAGGATCGAATAGGTTATTGCCAAGTTCAGAATGGTGGTCACTTTGAACAACTGTTGTAAAATTTTCTGTTTTGTCGAGTTTCGTTGTTCGTAATAGTAAAATTAAGGGTATAGCTCCATTTTGTTGAATATCTCCGTTATTTATTAACCGAATTTCTAAAAAATTTTTTTGTTGATTTCGGCACAAGAAATGCTTTAAAATGAGGTATATGACGGGGTATCTTCGTATTTAAAATTTTAAAGTTGGGGTTGTTGGGGTTAGGGGGGTGATGGTAAAAAGTTGAAAACAATCCCTACAGGCGTTATTTTGAAAATAAAAATCGACGTGTCCGAGGAGTTTCTCCAAAAAGCTTTCATTTTAATTTGATGAATTTTATTCCAAACTTTAGGGACATACTGTATTTTCTTGATATTTTTCGTCATTTAGGCATAATCTTCTGCGGACGCTTAAAAAACACACCCTGTATATTCTCAATAATCTATACCAGGGTGCCCGAGATATTGAGTTTATTCTGAGAATCTGAAATCGAGACTTGCTTATGAAACAATCTCAATACTATTTTATTTTCATATTCTATTGAAAATTTTATAGTACATACAGGTGTCCCAGAACAACGGGGCAGTATGTCTGGAGCATATAGTTTTGGTCAAAATAACACTTAAACTATCTATATTTTTTTTCTAGGACGCCTCCCTTCGAAGCTATTCGCCCTTAAAGGTCAAGTCCTGAAGAAGGCTTCTTGCTGGTAACTTTCAAACTGCTGTATCGAATATTATAAAATTTGCTTTTAACGAATTTGCATTGACATTAAATTCCTTACACAATTTTCTCAAAAAAGGTACTATTATTTGAAACCGTTAAAACGGCGCGTTTCTAAGAAAAAATGTATATCATTTTTACTATACAAGCAGGCTATGAAATATGAACTGCTTCATAAAACATGTTAGAAAATGAAAATGAAATGAAAATGTATGAACAATCGGTTATGAAAACATAATGGCGGCTACAATAAATTCTAGAAGTGAGCACCTTGTAGACGAATACATTTTTGTATAGTAAATAAAATGATAAATCATGTCTTTGTATACATTTTTTCGGTTTCAAATAAGAGTACCTTTTTTCAGAAAAGTGTTGCTTTGTTGTTTCTTACTATGTCTACAGTCTAAATTTTATAACATTCGATATATAGTAGTTTGAAAGTTACCAGCAAGAAACCTTCTTCAGAACTTTAACAGCGAATAGCTTCGAAGGGAGTGTTATTTTGACCCAAACTATATGCTCCAGAAATATTGCCCCGTTGTTCTGGGACAATAAGGAACAATTTAAATGGGCAATACTTAAAATGAAATGAGAATTAGATTCGGTGTTCCAGCATTAAAATTTTGTGGTTTTTACTTTTGTCGGGGGAGGTTAGACTTTTTTATATTGATTATCAAGAAGGAATCTCAACACACGTCCACGTGAGAGCCTGAGAGCTATTAAAATTTTCCGTGTACAAATGCCGATTACCTACCGATATAATAATGCTCAAAATATTCAAAAGCAATACCTACGCGCTTTATTTCAGGTTTTAATTCACTGCAGTTTCTGAGAATCGTGGAATTAACCGTAATCACCCTGTATTATAATAGAGTGATGATCTGAAATCTTATAAGTAGGTACCTACATATAATAATTGTATACGAAAGTGTTTCTCGTAATGTCGGCTTTTTTACTACCTGATGCATCTGACCTTCTGGAAGTTCTACTGGAATTCAATAGGGATATTGACCAAAATTTAACAACCGGGTTTGACCGTAAATATCCGATTTTCATTTACCTAACTGCCAGACAGCAATAATTTATTTCTTATAACCACAAACAACAACTGTACAGGGTGTCCTATTTTCATTGTGATTTGGGGGTTTCTCATAGAAGCAGCAGAGATAGAGCCTCGGGGTTTTCGCGAACCTGAGCTACTTCTTTGAGCATAATAGAACGCCGAAACCAGAATTTCGATATCGTTTTTAGTTTTCGAGAAAAAAAATATTGATTTTTATCGATTTTCGAAAATTCTCTCCAATTCTTTTTGTACTAAGCAGACTAAAACTGTTACGATTGACTCCTATAGAACTTTTTCCAAGAAATTCAGTGGCGTAAGTACGTAGTTTTTATAGGGAGCGTATTTTTTGAGTTACGACATAAAGAAGAATTTTTTAAATGGAAACCACAGTAGGCTTTGGTCTAGTTCGAAAGGTCTTTTTTAAGCTATGGAAATATATACCGTGTGTAACAGGAGCATGGTACACCCCTTTTTTTCTTTATTTTTGAAGATACATTTTTGCAACTTGGCACATCATATGAGTAAACGTCAAGTTTTGGCACAAACAAGGAAATTTTCGCACTTCCGGTTTTGGCGGAAGTGGGGCCAACTTTTAATTTTCAAATGGGACAACCTGTATATTATTGATTTTTTGGACTCTACATAATTTTCTGAATGCATTGGTACCATGTTTCATTTGTTTTTAAATTTTCAATACCCCTCTTGCAGGTTCTTAGCATTATTTGATGAAAACAAAATACCTATTTTTAATTTTCGATGGACTGTAATTTCAATTGTTCTTATCCTAGATGTAAACTGGTCATATCAGAAGATTCCTTATTAATAGTAGCCTTGAATAGTACCTTGGTACTTGGTACCAATATGGTTCCATTTGAAAAAAAAATGAGTTTTGTCCAAAAAGTCATTTGGTAAACTTTGTTTAAGCACGAATCACATTATTTAGCATTTTCAACGCAATTCCTTTTTTATGGCATTACCTGGGTCTATTAGAATAAATTGGAACAGTTTTGGCTTATGTGGTATCATTGCATTCAGAAAATTATGTAGAGTCCAAAAAGTCAATAGCATACAGGTTGTCCCATTCAAAAATCAAAAGTTGGAACCACTTCCGCTGAAACCGGAAGTGTGAAAATTTCCTTGTTTGTGTCAAAACTTGACGTTTACTCAGTACATCCGATGTGCCAAGTTTCAAAAATGTATCTTTAAAAATAATGAAAAAAAGGGGGTGTACCATACCCCTGTTACACACGGTATATACAGGCTGTCTGAAATTCGGTGTGCAACATGGGGATCTCTGTTATGTTAACAGCTAGACCCTATGTTTAAATTCGGCAAAGTTGCCAAATATTATGCTTACTAATGTCCTCAAAAGAAAATCGAAATATTCTGAATCGTTCTCCTGAAAACTGAAAGAAACTGAAAAATTGCGTTTTCGTTTTTTGGCTATAACTTTTTTGTTTCACCTTGTATCTTTATTCTGTAAAAACTTTTACATTGGCACTTTTTATTCTCTATCTGATAGCATTGTCACTCATTGGCTACGTCGATTCATTTTTGTTTTTTAAAAGCCAACTTCAGTTTTTCTTATGGGCGCCATATCTGAGTGACAGGTGAGCTAATCCGCGTTATTTTCCAGAAAACTACCATGTGCTTCACTTTGCCTTTTTTCATATTTTTAGAGTTTTTATAAATTTTTGCGGGTTTTTATTCCTGCGTTCTAGTTATCCTTAATAAAATCATAAATAATGAGTTACCATATGGAAACAAAGTCACCTAACGTCAAGTGGATAATTTTCGCTTGCAAGTTTTTTCGATTTGTGCCGCATTTGTTTACATTTTCCCCACTTTGAATTTGTTTATGTTTTGTTCATTTTCGTTTGTGTTCTTGAGTTCGTACTATTATATTGTTTTTTCTTTTGCGTTTTTGAATTTGTAATTAATTTAGAAAATATTCTCTAACGAAGAGAAACGAGATATTATGATATTATCTCGGATATTATTCGTTGAAACAGAATAAACAAATAGCTTTACAACGATAATTCCTCTTAGGTTACTTTGTTTCCATGGTAACTATTACATTATTCCTATTAAATTATGGATAATTATAAAGCAGATACAAAAATTGATAAAATTAAAAAAACTCTGGTAAAAACAGTTAAAAGGGCAGTGTGAGGAAGATGGTTGTATTCAGGAAAGAAACGCGGATTAGTTCACCTGTCACTAAGATATGGAGCCTATAAGAAAACATGAAGTTGGCCTTTAAAAAGCGAAAACGAATGGGCATAGCCAATGGGTGATAATGCCATCAAATGGAGAATAATAAGTGGCAATGTAAAAGTTGTTACAGAATGAAGATACAAGGTCAAACAAAAAAGTTACAGCCAAAAAACGAAAACGCAATTTTTCAGTTTTCTTCAGTTTTCAGGAGAACGATTCAGAATATCTCGATTTTCTTTTGAGGACATTAGTCAGCATAACATTTGGCAACTTTGCCGAATTTAAACATAGGGTCTAACTGTTAAGATAACAGATCCCCATGTTGCACACCGAATTTCAGACAGCCTGAATATACTTTTATATTGTTATTTCAATAAACGGCAACGATTTTGGTACTTTTTACCTTTAGAAAACATAAGATAGGTAGGTACATCCAAGATACCTGTGATTTTATGTTAGCAACTTTTAATAACAACTAAAATAAAAGCAACAAAAACAGAAAAACGCAAAACAAACAAAACAAACAAAAACAAGAAAAACCCCAAACAACAAACAACAAAATTATGGAACTGCTGAAATTGATTGCCATGTTTTTCAACACATAATCTACCTACATCTTTTAGTTCATAGATTGATGGCATTAAATAAAAAAATAGGATGGGCTTGCAAATATCAGAAAGCTGCATGTGTTGCCTCTGCTAGCTCGGCTTGATTGTTGTATCTTCGTATGTATATTTTTTCTTTTAAAAATGTCCAAACAAAAAAGTCTAATATACTCAGATCCGGTAATCTTGCAGGCCACAATATAGGTCCATTTGTACCCAACCATCTACCCGGAAAATGATTTTCTAAATAATTTCTATTGCAGAATTGTGTGCAGGGGCACCATCTTGTTGGAAATATACCCTGTTTATGTTTATTAACGGAACATTTTCCATTATCGCCTCTGCGTTAATATTCAATAAATTAATGTATCGCATTCCCGTTAAGTTTCCATCAAAAATTTGGTATGCTACTAGTTGACCACCCAAAATAAAACACGAAACGTTAAATCCAAAACGTCCTTGCCTCTGACGTTCAAAAGTTTGATGCTGATTTGTATCAGACCAGTGACGCACATTATGCCTGATGAATAAAGAATAATCCTACACTCCTTATGTGAGTTTCAACATTCCAAATGACATGGATTTTCTTGAATTTTATTAAAGTACCACCTACAAAAATTAAGCGTTCTTTCTTGATCTCCCGGGAAGAGATGGTGAATAATTTTCAATCAAAAAACATGTGTTTCGTGCAATACTGTGATGATATAGTAGTAATGATTTTCCGTAGTACCTAAATCAGGAAATCAAAAAGACCAAATTATAGAACATATAACATAAATCAGCGTGAATTAAGCAGCAATTTTCTATTAATTTAGGTGCCTCTAACTATTAGGGATGAGTTAGGCGCGGAGTTTTATTATTCGAACTATTTTCTTTAATAACTCTGTAACTAAAAGAGCACAAATTACGTGACAAGTAGCACAAGTTAGCACAAATTGAGCAGTAAGTGCCTGTTAAAATTAGAATTTAATATAACGAGAATTGCATGTGTGTAGTTGAATTGACCCAATTAATTTCGTTAGTAACTCAGTAATTAAAAGAGCACAAATTACGGGACTTGCAGCACAAATTAGCACAAATAGAGCACTAATTGTCTACTAACTTAAAAAATTAATATTACGTGTGGGTTAAACCACGTGTAGTTGGATTGACCCAATTAATTTCACCAATAACTCGGTAATTAAAGGAGCACAAATCACGGGACTAGCAGCACAAATTAGCACAAATTGAGCACTAATTGCCTGCTGTCTTAAGAATTTAATATTACGTGTGGGTTAAACCACGTGTAGTTGGATTGACCCAATTAATTTCGCCAATAACACGGTAATTAAAGGAGCACAAATTACGGAACTTGCAGCACAAATTAGCACAAATTGAGCACTAATTGCCTGCTGTCTTAAGAATTTAATATTGCGTTTGGGTTAAACCACGTGTAGTTGGATTGACCCAATTAATTTCGGGAATAACTGGGTAATTAAAAGAGCACAAATTACGGGAATTGCAGCACAAATTAGCACAAATCGAGCACTAATTGTATATAGAAAGTAATGCTCCATATTTTTGTTGGGTCAATCCAACTTCACGCATCTGAATTGTTAATAGTTTGAGAGGAGCTACTCTCGTTTTCGCACATAGAAGATGAACAGAAACCTTCCCTGAAAAATCGACACTACGCAAATACACGCATGCTCCATATGCACTTTGAGAGGCGTCACTGAATCCATGAATTTCAACCACACATGAATTCTTACAAATAGCGTGACGACAGATCTTAGTCTTGTTCAAAAACGAGAGCTCGTTGCGAAATGAAACCCAATATTTACTCAAATCTTCTGGAATTGAATTGTCCCAGCTTAGCTGCAAAGACCATAATTTTTGAATAATAATTTTTGCTAAGATAATACACGGACCCAAAAGACCAAGAGGATCAAAAATTCTTGAAATGTCAGATAAAATGGTTCTCTTTGAAACTTTATTTGACTGACCTATTTCGGCTATATGATACGAGAACGTATCTGAGTTATTATTCCAGTGAACACCCAAGGTTTTTATCTGGCTATCGTTTGAAAATGACACAACACTAACTGGATCATGAATATCTTTAAATTCAGCTAAAACCTTTAAGCTGTTGGATACCCATTTCCGAAGCGGAAAACAGGCATCTTTTAGGATATTTGAAATATCCTGACAAATGGAAATAGCTTGCTCTTCATTTTCAAAACTGACTATTAAATCGTCTACATAAAAACTGCGAGATAAAGCCCTTGAAGCATCTGGAAAACTGTCCTGAGTATCATTTGCCAACTGTTTTAAACATCTAATCGTATTTGCTAAATACGCTGTACCCAAAGGACTTGTACCTTGACGCAGTTCTAGTAATACTGGGACGGGTGGGATGGCTTGCGCGCTTCAATGATATAAAGAGCCGAACCATAGGTTTAACCATATTGGAGGGGTTTTTATTTGAGAAGCCAGACTAAATCAAGTCCCTGGAAGGGGGCAGCAGCTCTTTCAGTAATCATAGTGGCAGAGATCGTGAGGGTCGGTATGGCACTGTGATACACACTACTGCGATGTGGAAGGCAACGGGAAACCACCACATTATTTTATCCCTAGTACAGCGTACTTTAATTTATGATGATGGCACCTTCTGGAGTAAAATATTCCGGAGGTAAAATAGTCCCACATTCGGATCTCCGGGCGGGGACTGCTTCGGGGGGAGTCATCAGAAATGATAAGTGTAACATCTCACGAGTCGGAGCGTGGAATGTTAGAAGCATGAAACAAGTAGGGAAGTTAGAGAATTTGAAAATTGAGATGGATAGGTTAGCATTAGACGTAGTAGGTATCAGTGAAGTGCGAAGGCCAGAAGCTGGAGACTTCTGGAGCGGAGATTTTAGAGTAATACACACAGGATCTGTAGGAGGAAATTCGGGAGTAGGAATTGTTATGCGGAAAAAAGTAGGGCAGAGTGTAGAAAATTTCTTGCAGCAAAGTGACAGGGTAGTTATGGTTAGGTTAGATTCCAAACCTGTAAAAACAGTAATAATACAGGTATATATGCCCACTTCTAACTACAGTGATGAGGCCGTAGAGGCAGTTTATAGTGATATTGAATATGTGATAGATTTTGTGAGAGGGCACGAAAATTTAATAATTATAGGAGATTTCAATGCAGTCGTAGGCACAGGGCGAGAGGGCGGAATAGTTGGCCCCTTTGGAATAGGCAATAGGAACGATAGGGGAGTTAGACTGATAGAGTTCTGCGATAAACATAACTTAACGGTCGCGAACACTCTATTTCACCATCATGTTAGGAGATGCTATACGTGGAAGATGCCAGGAGACTTAGGGAGATATCAAATAGATTACATTCTCGTTAGGCAAAGATTTAGAAATCAAGTTAGAGATTGTAGAAGTTATCCAGGAGCAGATATAGATAGTGATCACAACATAGTCGTTATGAAAGCTAATCTTAAATTTAAGATTTTGAAAAAACGAAGCGGAAGAAGGTATCTTGACCCAGAGAAACTAAAAGATGATGATATGCGCGATAAGTTCGAGAAAAAGACAAACGAAGTACTAAAGGGGGCGGGTGGAAGTATTGTTAGGGACATAGAGGCAGAATGGAATTGCATTAAGAATAGTTTAGTTTCCTCAGCTAGGGATATTTTGGGTCATAAACAGAATGAAAGTAGGAAACCCTGGATAACAAAACATATTGTGAGTCTAATAGAGGAAAGGCGAAAATATAAAAATAGGTTAGATGAAATAGGGAAACAAAGATATAAGGCGATCAAGTGGGAAATTATTCGGAAGTGTAGGAAAGCGAAAGAGCAATGGATCGATAATAAATGCAAAGAAGTGGAAGATAAGTTCCAAATAGGAAAGACTGATGAAGCATATAAAATAATTAGGAGAAATTTTAGAGAAATTGGATCTAGTACCAAAAACATTAGAAATGAGGCAGGAGATATCCTAATCGGAAGCGGGGAAAAGGCAGATAGGTGGAAAGAATATTTAGGAAACTTATATGCGGGACAGGAAGTGCAAGATATATTAGAAAGCGAAAGCAGTGTAGAGGGGGATAACCTAGGGAGTCCTATAATGAGAGAAGAGTTTGTGCTAGCACTAAAAAGTTTAAGGAATAATAAAGCGCCAGGTATAGATGGCTTGCAGGCAGAAATCTTAAAGTGCGCAGGTCACGAGGTAATAGATCGTTTATTTAAATTAGTTAGTCGCATATACTTGACAGGCGAGATTCCAGAAGATTACAAACGGAACATCATAGTAGCTTTGCCAAAAAGGAAAGGCGCGGATAGATGCGAAAATTTTAGAACTATCAGTTTAACTTCCCATGCGTCAAAAATTTTAACTAGAATTGTGCAAAGAAGGATGGAGAAAAAGGCGGAAGAAATATTAGGAGAAGATCAGTTCGGATTTAGACGAAATAGAGGAACGCGCGAGGCCATTCTAGCTTTACGAGTAATTATAGAAAAAACCATAGAAAAGAGAAAGAGCGTCTATATAGGATTTGTAGATTTAGAAAAAGCCTTCGACAACGTAAAATGGGGGAAGATGTTCGAAGTGCTGAGAAAGGTAGGGGTGAAATACAGGGATAGAAGAATAATACATAATCTCTACAAAGAGCAAAAGGCAGTTATAGAATGTGAGCAGGAACGAAGGGAAGTAGATATCCGGAAGGGAGTGAGACAGGGATGTGCATTGTCACCTCTAGTTTTCAACTTATATATCGAAGATGCGATTAATATTGTTAAGGAAAGAACAGCCGCAGGGATCAATGTACAGGGCCAAACTATTAACATGCTCAGATTTGCGGATGATATAGCAGTGTTAGCATCTAGCAAAGAAGAATTAGGAGCGGCTTTGAATGAAATGGAAGCAGTTTTGACACAGAGCTACGGCATGAAAATCAATAAAAAGAAAACTAAAATTTTGGTATGTAGGGGGTGTGAAATTAGAACTAAAATGGAAATACAAATAGGAAATGAGAAGATAGAGGAGGTCGCGGATTTCTGCTACTTAGGAAGTAAAATAACTCAAGACGGTAGGAGCACTAAAGATATAAAACAAAGAATAGCGCAGGGCCGAGTTGCGTTTAACAAAAAGAAACAACTATTATGCTCGAGAACGGTTAATATAGAGACTAGGAAGAGACTCTTAAAATCGTACGTATGGAGTACGGCATTATACGGGTGCGAAACTTGGACAATAGGGGAAGCGGATCGAAAGAGTAGAAGCGTTTGAAATGTGGTGCTACAGGCGCATGATAAAGATACCATGGATAGATAAGGTTAGCAATAGGGAAGTATTAGAAAGAGTTGGGGAAAGGCGAAAGGTATGGAAAACAATAAAGAGTAGGAGAGATAGGATGGTAGGACACCTTCTAAGACACGAAGGAATAGTTCGCGACATACTAGAGTCAGAGATAGGAATAAAAAGAGGTAGGGGTAGGCCAAGATTAGACTACTGCTCTCAAATAGTTAGGGATGTAGGATGTTCTACTTTTAGGGAAATGCGTAGGTTAGCTCAGGATAGAAAAGAATGGAGGTACGCGTCCAACCAGTCTTCGGACTGAGAACCTTATGATGATGATGCAACTTCTGGGATCTTCTAAAAGACAACATAATTCTTTTCTGATACAAATTTCTTTATATATTGAGCTAAGTAACCCGCTCTTAAAATTTGGCAGTCGAATTCCTTGATTAACTTATTAAATCTTATTATAAAATTCAATATGATAATGACTACTTACTTCCAGGAGGTTTTGGTTTAGACGTGCCTTCCACTGTTGACAGCACAACAACTGATAAAATCAGCGCAAGAAAGAAACAACGAATTGAAGAATTCATATTGAGGAAGCCCAGTTTCGATTGCGCATAATCTTCAAATCATTTCTTACTTATATAAACTACTAACTGTAATTTACGGTTTCCAGTTTCCGTTCGTAAATTTCGGAGAATCTAAGAAAATGTAAAACATTCACCAATATTTGTTACGACCCATTCAGGATTTACGAAATCAAACGCTTGCAAAATTTCATATTCATCTGATAAGGTTGGTAATAAGTCTTAGGTACCTAACATGTAGTTTAACTTTCCACGCGTCAAAAATTTTAACTGCAGAATTGTGCAAAGAAGGATGGAGAAAAAGCAGTACCTATCTTTTAACGGATAATGGTAAACTCAACAGTCTATTAACTTAGAAACCAAAACTAGCCTCTTTGTGCTGACTGCAGTGGTTCGAATCTGCAGTTTTATACCGAGCTGTGCTGTTTTTTTCCTATAAATGTTAAATTATAACTTGCTGTCTTTCCATGCGGAAATTGCGACAAAAATATATCGAGCAGTCAGCTCGGTCTAAGGAGCATCAAGTCCATTACAAATACGGCCGTACAGATAAACCTAGTTTCGGGTCATAAGTATCAAGAAATGTAAATAAAATTTGGCCTTAGCTATAATACCTTTAGATTAGAGTCCATAAAAATTAATTTTCTACCTAGAAAAAAAATTAACCAAACTTTCACATACGATAAAAATTTTTCACATCAAGCAATGCTAAAAATTTAAAAAAATATGCAACAAAATATAAGAAATATTTAATACAAAATTGAAGGTACAAAATTGAGAAACACATAAGCGTATCTAAATTAACAAAGCAACTAGAAGTTGTCGGACATTATTGGCTAATCGACAAAATTATGTTTTTTTTCTAAATTTAGTAATAAAAACATTTAGGTACATAAGAGATCCATTTAGTTGACACACTCCGTATAATTAAATGCTGTTGCCTCTAACCTTTACAAGCAAGTAGACAGCCTTCTTGAGTTAAGAAGTTGTTTCCATTTCCTCCACAACCACCAAAAACGAATTCTTCGCAGTCTTTCTTTTCTTGGTTGTAGTACCATCTTGGCATGCGGGCTCTGCACAGCCCCGTTTGTGGTGGAAGCTTGCAGAGCTGGTCCATGCGCATTCCTGCCCTAGCTATAAACAAATTAATAGATTTTAGTTTTTTTCTGGCTAGTATTTCAGTGAAGAAGAAAATTTTTGAAACTTACGGGGCATTCGCCCAATATCATTATCAAATTGGGCCGCTGATAGCACCAATTGCACCACAACTACTACAAAAAGCAAGTAAAATATCGAAGAATGCATTTTTATTTATTCACTAGGCGTCAATCGAAAGAATTTATTAAACTCTGTACTGCAGAATATTAATTAATGTAACTTGACAACTCGCTCGCCTGTTTTATGTACACAGCGTTCTGACGTCACGGTATAGCCCCCTATTATGTATAAAAGTTTCAAAATATTTGCAGCGTTCGTCATGGCTTGCCTTGTAGATAAACAGGTGCATTTTATAAAAGAATTTTTGATAATTATTGGAATTGATGCAGACGTTCGATGAAATGCAATATTTTCACTGAGATATTGATAAATTTTTTTCGCAAAAAAGATGATACATTACACAGTTTGGTTACTTTAAGGAGTCGTGGGAAAAATAGTGTACGTAATTCGATGGAAAGTTTAATTTTTCCACATCTTTGTCTTTTCTTCACAACTATAGTGCAAGATGCATAATCAGATGGATTTTGTCTTATTTGTTTGAGATCCGTTTACAAAATACAAATACGAATACAAATAACAAGCAAAACGGTACTTCCGCAAGCACTTTAACGAGAAAGGCTCCGAACATCCCCCAGTGTTTCTGTGGTCACTTTGTATTGCGTTTTAGTTAGACTTGGGAACCCCCTCGAAGATGCTGATTGACAGATATATTGACCACCTTTTGCCCGTCCAGCAGTGACCCTGCTGTTGGTGGCGCCACCTATGGAAGCTGTAATTAATCTCGTTTCGTAAATCGATTGTAACAAGCATGTTTCAGTGGTGGAAGTGTTAAAGGGTGCGAAGTGTGCACAGAGCATTTCTCGGTGAACTGAGCTTTTCTATTAAATTTAGAAAAAATTTATTGTTGCACATTATTTTTGTTCCACTTCCGGTTTTACCTTCCCTGTATATTGACATCACTTACATGGCACACTAAACAATTCATTTTCCAAACATTAAGAAATTAGAGCACATAGATCTTGGAATCAAGGAGGCAGTGGGATTATAGCGAGGGCTCAGGTGTTTTGCATTTCCATAATGGCACACCAAGAGCTTTCTCGGTGTATAAAGAGGTGGCGCTGGTAGCGCTTAGTGGCTTGTTAATTGCCGCCACAATTAAAAATAACCACTTTGTAATTGGGCCATTGATTTACAGGAGAATGTTAGTAAGATTTGTGAATATTGCTGCTGGGGTTCGTACACTGGTAAAATATGTATTTCAGTCAGGAATAGAGTACCCAAAACATAATGGAGTATAAAAGTTTACAGGTATGAAATAGATATCTGAAAACCCCCTTGGAAAACTATTATTTGTTCTTCCAGTACTTCATCAATGATAGAATATGCAGCTCGTAGTTTCAAAATGTTTCAGAAATTTAAATCGCTACTCAAGATCATCATCATAAGGTTCTCAGTCTGAAGACTGGTTGGATGCGTACCTCCACTCTTTTCTATCCTGAGCTAACCTACGCATTTCCCTAAAAGTAGAACATCCTACATCCCTAACTATTTGAGAGCAGTAGTCTAATCTAGGCCTACCCCTACCTCTTTTTATTCCTATCTCTGCCTCTAGTATGTCGCGAACTATTCCTTCGTGTCTTAGAAGGTGTCCTACCATCCTATCTCTCCTACTCTTTATTGTCTTCCATACCTTTCGCTTTTCCCCAACTCTTTCTAATACTTCCCTATTGCTAACCTTATCTATCCACGGTATCTTCATCATGCGTCTGTAGCACCACATTTCAAACGCTTCTACTCTTTTTCGATCCGCTTCCCCTATTGTCCATGTTTCGCACCCGTATAATGCCGTACTCCATACATACGACTTTAAGAGTCTCTTCCTAGTCTCAATATTAACCGTTCTCGAACATAACAGTTGTTTCTTTCTGTTAAACGAAACTCGGCCCTGCGCTATTCTTTGTTTTATATCTTTAGTGCTCCTACCGTCTTGAGTTATTTTACTTCCTAAATAGCAGAAATCCGTGACCTCCTCTATCTTCTCATTTCCTATTTGTATGTCAACTTTAGTTCTATTTTCACATCCCCTACATACCAAAATTTTAGTTTTCTTTTTATTGACTTTCATGCCATAGCTCTGTGTCAAAACTGCTTCCATTTCATTCAAAGCCGCTCCTAATTCTTCTTTGCTAGATGCTAACACTGCTATATCATCCGCAAATCTGAGCATGTTAATAGTTTGACCCTGTACGTTAATCCCTGAGGCTGTTCTGTCCTTAACAATATTAATAGCATCTTCGATATATAAGTTGAAAACTAGAGGTGACAATGCACATCCCTGTCTCACTCCATTCCGGATATCTACTTCCCTTCGTTCCTGCTCACATTCTATAACTGCCTTTTGCTCTTCGTAGAGATTATGTATTATTCTTCTGTCCCTATATTTCATCCCTACCTTTCTCAGCACTTCGAACATCTTCCCCCATTTTACGTTGTCGAAGGCCTTTTCTAAATCTACAAATCCTATATAGACGCTCTTTCTCTTTTCTATCGTTTTTTCTATAATTACTCGTAAAGCTAGGATGGCCTCGCGCGTTCCTCTATTTCGTCTAAATCCTAACTGATCTCCTAATATTTCTTCCGCCTTTTTCTCCATCCTTCTTTGCACAATTCTAGTTAAAATTTTTGACGCATGAGAAGTTAAACTGATGGTTCTGAAATTTTCGCACTTATCCGCGCCTTTCCTTTTTGGCAAAGCTACCATGATGTTCCGTTTGTAATCCTCTGGAATCTCGCCTGTCAGGTATATACGACTAACTAATTTAAATAAACGATCTATTACCTCTTGACCTGCGCACTTTAAGATTTCTGCCTGCAAGCCATCTATACCTGGCGCTTTATTATTCCTTAAACTTTTTAGTGCTAGCTCAAACTCTTCTCTCATTATAGGATTCCCTAGGTTATCCCCCTCTACACTGCTTTCGCTTTCTAATATATCTTGCACTTCCTGTCCCGCATATAAGTTTCCTAAATATTCTTTCCACCTATCTGCCTTCTCCCCGCTTTCGATTAAGATATCTCCTGCCTCATTCCTAATTCTTTTGGTACTAGATCCAATTTCTCTAAAATTTCTCCTAATTATTTTATATGCTTCATCAGTCTTTCCTACTTCGAACTTATTTTCCATTTCTTTGCACTTATTATCGATCCATTGCTCTTTCGCTTTCCTACATTTCCGAATAATTTCCCACTTGATCGCCTTATATCTTTGTTTCCCTATTTCATCTAACCTATTTTTATATTTTCGCCTTTCCTCTATTAGACTTACAATATGTTTTGTTATCCAGGGTTTCCTACTTTTATTCTGTTTATGACCCAAAATATCCCTAGCTGAGGAAACTAAACTATTTTTAATGCAATTCCATTCTTCCTCTATGTCCCTAACAATATTTTCGCCCGCGCCCTTTAGTACTTCGTTTGTCTTTTTCTCGAACTTATCGCGCGTATCATCATCTTTTAGTCTCTCTGGGTCAAGATACCTTCTTCGGCTTCGTTTTTTCAAAATCTGAAATTTAAGATTGGCCTTCATAACGACTATATTGTGATCACTATCTATATCTGCTCCTGGATAACTTCTACAATCCCTAACTTGATTTCTAAATCTTTGCCTAACAAGAATGTAATCTATTTGATATCGCCCTAGGTCTCCTGGCATCTTCCACGTGTAGCGTCTCCTAACATGATGGTGAAATAAAGTGTTCGCGACCGTTAAGTTATGTTTATCGCAGAACTCTATCAGTCTAACTCCCCTATCGTTCCTATTGCCTAATCCAAAGGGACGAACTATTCCGCCCTCTCGCCCTGTGCCTACCACTGCATTGAAATCTCCTATAATTATTAAATTTTCGTGTCCTCTCACAAAATCTAGCACATGTTCAATATCACTATAAACTGCCTCTACGACCTCATCACTGTAGTTAGAAGTGGGGATATATACCTGTATTATTACTGTTTTTACAGGTTTCGAATCTAACCTAACCATAACTACCCTGTCACTTTGCTGTAAGAAATTTTCTACACTCTGCCCTACTTTTTTCCGCATAACAATTCCTACTCCCGAATTTCCTCCTACAGATCCTGTGTGTATTACTCTAAAATCTCCGCTCCAGAAGTCTCCGGCTTCTGGCCATCTCACTTCACTAATACCTACTACGTCTAATGCTAACCTATCCATCTCAATTTTCAAATTCTCTAACCTTCCTACTTGTTTCATGCTTCTAACATTCCTCGCTCCGACTCGTGAGATGTTACACTTATCATTTCTGATGACTCCCCCCGAAGCAGTCCCCGCCCGGAGATCCGAATGTGGGACTATTTTACCTCCGGAATATTTTACTCCAGAAGGTGCCATCGTCATAAATTCGAAGTACGCTGTACTAGGGATAGAATAATGTGGTGGTTTCCCGTTGCCTTCCACATCGCAGTAGTGTGTATCACAGTGCCATACCGACCCTCACGACCTCTGCCACTATGATTACTGAAAGAGCTGCTGCCCCCTTTCAGGGACTTGATTTAGTCTGGCTTCTCAAATAAAAACCCCTCCAATATGGTTAAACCTATGGTTCGGCTCTTTAGATCATTGAAGCGCGCAAGATACTCAAGATACTCAAGAAGGCAAAGAAAATATCAACATTTGTAACAGTGTAGAAGAAGACCAGGTGCGTCATTTAGTACATTAATTATAAAACTAATTACACCGCTTGGCATTCTATTTTACATTATTTATTTGTAAAATAATGGTATACATTTAAATACGTATTTACATTTTTATTTCTTGATTGTGGGTATAGCATATTATTTAGTTTCATAATATAAAAGGCCAACTTAGATAAAAATAATAAATTATTCCTCTCAGCTTACCCTCATATTATTAAAAATTTTACCGAACTTGATTTCCCTCATTGTTAATAAAATCTGCACTTTATTACAACTTATTTCCTTTCCTCTGCTACATTTCAACAAACTTTCTAAAACACTATTAAAACCATATCAACGTGTTCTCTCTTATCTATGTTTACATAAAATTTTACATTTTATTTGCATGCCTCGTTCAAAACTTGTACTTTTTATATTATATTGTTTTACTAGAGGAGTATCGAGTTGTATGAAATGGTGTAAAATTAGGTGTTATCGTTGTAAAACACTTATACGAACCTGCCTTTATGCATAAGTTATACCTACGTATACAAATAACCAAAAATAAAAAAAAGATTCTTATTATGCATAAACAAACCATGGTGGTATTGTTGAAACATTCCACGGAAAAGTGAGGGAGGAGTAGAGCGGTATCACACAGATGGTGCTCGTGAAGCTTTTGTTGCAGGATTCACAATGTGCTTCCTGCTGCAGCTAGGTTGAGATATGCCGCTGTTCATTTCCCAACCATTGTCTTATTTTCTACAAATCAACCAGTGTTGATACGACAGAAATTGTACTGAGAAATTGTATATACAAATAGTGTAAATATAGGTAAAGTTATAATGCCAGAATATTATTGTTTGTTGATAAAAGTAATGCTGTTTTTTAATTCGTAATAAAAACACCTTTCCCTATAATGCAGCAAATCCATGCGATACTACAATAAAGGAACAATAAAAAAGAAACAAAACATCGCATAAAGCAACAAATTGAAATCAATTATTTAGTTTCAATTTTGACACAAACAATTCGCAAGTACCTCGGGGGAAATTATTTTCGATCCCTGATGCGATTTTGTAATTATCTTTATTATTTTGGGTGTCATTTGGGCCTTTTCGTACGCAATAAAGCCGTGTCTTGATGGCGCAGGAGATACCATCGACCTATAGAAACTGCAACCTCCCATAACAAACTTATTTTATGGCGACATTTCGCGAGTTTTACGATCGGAGATAAGAAAAATATACCCGTGTACGAAAATTAAGTCTATTTCTAATGTATAGAATAAGGAAATCGATGATGGGCTGCCAAATCAAAGCGAACACGTATCTTGGGCGGTTCTGGATATTTATTAGAGGCATTTGCGAACATAAAAGTCAAATGTGACGTTTCAGTTCGGTCATAATGACACCGAGTGGTGAAGGTGAGAACTGAGAAATTCCTGCTCTAAATCTGCCAACAAATAAGAAATTTCCTCGGTGAGTCAGTTAAAAGATCCATTTTTTATTGTACTAAAGACATATTTACACCGGGGCACTTTTTTCTCACGGTTTGAAATTAAAATTAAAATTTACAGATGTGCATTTTCGGAAACATCATAATTTTCAAACATTTCAAATAAAACGACAAAGTTTATTCATAAAATTCAGAAAGTTGCTGTAAAGCATTCTTAAGTTGTATACTATGTAAGATATTAAATTTTCAAAGATGCTCTGTGCTGCCAAAATTTACAATAACATGTAACTCAAAAAGTATCAAGTTCGGACAAGGATCCTCCTATGCAACTTTATAATAAAATTGATCGAGGAAGTCGAAAATGAAATCGAATGCAGGCTATTCCACGAATCGATAATCTTAAGAGTTTCTATCCCAAAGGACTTGTACCTTGACGCAGTTCTAGTAAAACTGGGGCGGGTGGGATGGCTTGCGCGCTTCAATGATATAAAGAGCCGAACCATAGGTTTAACCATATTGGAGGGGTTTTTATTTGAGAAGCCAGACTAAATCAAGTCCCTGGAAGGGGGCAGCAGCTCTTTCAGTAATCATAGTGGCAGAGATCGTGAGGGTCGGTATGGCACTGTGATACACACTACTGCGATGTGGAAGGCAACGGCAGTTTATAGTGATATTGAATATGTGCTAGATTTTGTGAGAGGGCACGAAAATTTAATAATTATAGGAGATTTCAATGCAGTCGTAGGCACAGGGCGAGAGGGCGGAATAGTTGGCCCCTTTGGATTAGGCAATAGGAACGATAGGGGTGTTAGACTGATAGAGTTCTGCGATAAACATAACTTAACGGTCGTGAACACTCTATTTCACCATCATGTTAGGAGATGCTATACGTGGAAGATGCCAGGAGACTTAGGAAGATATCAAATAGATTACATTCTCGTTAGGCAAAGATTTAGAAATCAAGTTAGGGATTGTAGAAGTTATCCAGGAGCAGATATAGATAGTGATCACAACATAGTCGTTATGAAAGCCAATCTTAAATTTAAGATTTTGAAAAAAAGAAGCGGAAGAAGGTATCTTGACCCAGAGAAACTAAAAGATGATGATATACGCAATAAGTTCGAGAAAAAGACAAACGAAGTACTAAAGGGCGCGGGTGGAAATATTGTTAGGGACATAGAGGCAGAATGGAATTGCATTAAAAATAGTTTAGTTTCCTCAGCTAGGGATATTTTGGGTCATAAACAGAGTGAAAGTAGGAAACCCTGGATAACAAAACATATTGTGAGTCTAATAGAGGAAAGGCGAAAATATAAAAATAGGTTAGATGAAATAGGGAAACAAAGATATAAGGCGATCAAGTGGGAAATTATTCGGAAATGTAGGAAAGCGAAAGAGCAATGGATCGATAATAAATGCAAAGAAGTGGAAGATAAGTTCGAAGTAGGAAAGACTGATGAAGCATATAAAATAATTAGGAGAAATTTTAGAGAAATTGGATCTAGTACCAAAAACATTAGAAATGAGGCAGGAGATATCCTAATCGGAAGCGGGGAGAAGGCAGATAGGTGGAAAGAATATTTAGGAAACTTATATGCGGGACAGGAAGTGCAAGATATATTAGAAAGCGAAAGCAGTGTAGAGGGGGATAACCTAGGGAGTCCTATAATGAGAGAAGAGTTTGAGATAGCACTAAAAAGTTTATGGAATAATAAAGCACCAGGTATAGATGGCTTGCAGGCAGAAATCTTAAAGTGCACAGGTCATGAGGTAATAGATCGTTTATTTAAATTAGTTAGTCGCATATACCTGACAGGCGAGATTCCAGAAGATTACAAACGGAACATCATAGTAGCTTTGCCGAAAAGAAAAGGCGCGGATAGATGCGAAAATTTTAGAACTATCAGTTTAACTTCCCATGCGTCAAAAATTTTAACTAGAATTGTGCAAAGAAGGATGGAGAAAAAGGCGGAAGAAATATTAGGAGAAGATCAGTTCGGATTTAGACGAAATAGAGGAACGCGCGAGGCCATTCTAGCTTTACGAGTAATTATAGAAAAAACGATAGAAAAGAGAAAGAGCGTCTATATAGGATTTGTAGATTTAGAAAAAGCCTTCGACAACGTAAAATGGGGGAAGATGTTCGAAGTGCTGAGAAAGGTAGGGATGAAATACAGGGACAGAAGAATAATACATAATCTCTACAAAGAGCAAAAGGCAGTTATAGAATGTGAGCAGGAACGAAGGGAAGTAGATATCCGGAAGGGAGTGAGACAGGGATGTGCATTGTCACCTCTAGTTTTCAACTTATATATCGAAGATGCGATTAATATTGTTAAGGAAAGAACAGACTCAGGGATCAATGTACAGGGCCAAACTATTAACATGCTCAGATTTGCGGATGATATAGCAGTGTTAGCATCTAGCAAAGAAGAATTAGGAGCGGCTTTGAATGAAATGGAAGCAGTTTTGACACAGGGCTTCGGCATGAAAATCAATAAAAAGAAAACAAAAATTTTGGTATGTAGGGGGTGTGAAAAGAGAACTAAAGTGGAAATACAAATTGGAAATGAGAAGATAGAGGAGGTCGCGGATTTCTGCTACTTAGGAAGTAAAATAACCCAAGACGGTAGGAGCACTAAAGATATAAAACAAAGAATGGCGCAGGGCCGAGTTGCGTTTAACAAAAAGAAACAACTGTTATGCTCGAGAACGGTTAATATAGAGACTAGGAAGAGACTCTTAACGTCGTATGTATGGAGTACGGCATTATACGGGTGCGAAACTTGGACAATAGGAGAAGCGGATAGAAAAAGAGTAGAAGCTTTTGAAATGTGGTGCTACAGACGCATGATGAAGATACCGTGGATAGATAAGGTTAGCAATAGGGAAGTATTAGAAAGAGTTGGGGAAAAGCGAAAGGTATGGAAAACAATAAAGAGTAGGAGAGATAGGATAGTAGGACACCTTCTAAGACACGAAGGAATAGTTCGTGACATACTAGAGTCAGAGATAGGAATAAAAAGAGGTAGGGGTAGGCCTAGATTAGACTACTGCTCTCAAATAATTAGGGATGTAGGATGTTCTACATTTAGGGAAATGCGTAGGTTAGCTCAGGATAGAAAAGAATGGAGGTACGCGTCCAACCAGTCTTCGGACTGAGAACCTTATGATGAAGAGTTTCTTAGAACTCTTGAAACATAGGTGAAATAAAATTTTGCTTTGCTAGAAGAGAAGGGTAGCCAAGCAAGTATTTATTGGTTGTCTTAAATTTAAGGACACGTTACACTTTTCTTTATTTGGAAATATCCATTTTCACCACGATAGGTATAACATTTGTTAACGCTTACAATACCACGATTACAGTGATAGAAAGATGCTTTATAGCATTGAGTGCCATTTTGGATTTTAAGTGCAGATTCAAGAACATTCTAAAGAGAATCTATTAAATTCTAAATTAAAGACTAAAAATGGCTTCAAGGAATGATAAAGTTAGCTCTATTTTAATTTGGCGCTTCTCGCTGATGCTCCGGATAATTAAAAGAACCTCCTGCGTGTACCAAGAGTTCCTCAGAAGAGCGGAAGAAGCCAGGGCGACACACTTTCTTGGCCTTCCATTAATAGCTGTTTAGAAAGTCGCAAACCCTGGCGTTTATATAATATTATAATGTAAGTGAGCGAATGGAGACGTTTCAGATTTCAGCCGCATTTGCATCCCGCCAACAATATACCAAGTAGTCGTCTGTGGGGGTGAGCGTCTTTGACTGGTCCGACGTATTAATTTCGCCGGCGGCCTTCACAGCGAGATTAAAAAGGATGCATCTAGCGGGCTGTGGATCTTCTGATAATGACTTCCCTGTCTTTTTGCATTGAAATCTTTCTTTGACGGTCTAGATGACCGTTTATCTCGTACAAAACCCAAGAAATCTTTTACGGTCATTCTTTAAAATTGTTATAGATGAGATTTGTTCCAGATGAAGCGAACCAAAAATTTATATAAATGGCTACCATTATCGGACCTTATGAGCTGAATTTCTCATCTCTAAGCTAAATATCTTCAGTGGAAAACTTACTTTATAAGTTTGTTATGTAAGACACTTATTAAACATGTCAGTATATAAGTTAAAAAACAAACAGGGTTGTCAGTGAAACACATGTCGAGTTTAATTATACTGTCACTATTTTAGCTGGTGGGTTAATCTTATATAGAGTTCATAATGTAAGTCAGACGCGAATCGTATCGACTGCCATATTTCGCGGTATCAGTTCTCATCAACACAAGCTCCGGCGTTCGCTCTTTTCCTAATTATCCCCTGGCACCACCCCCTCGGCCGTGGGGCGGCGCGGTACACAGCGGCCAGGCCATCTTTTTAATTTGGATGCTTTCTGGTGCAGAGGCTCTCTTCAATTCACTCCGCCTTTGTCATGCATATCATATTCCTGTTATTGTTCTTCATTAATTGTTTTTTTCCGTCCTCCACTCTTTTCCCTCACAACATTTTTCTTTTATTTTTTGCGCTCGCAAATTATGTCTCGGCGTGCAAAGGACATTGTGTCTTAATTTGAGTGGACGGAGGAGTAATTTTACGCAAGGCAGATGAAATTCATGAAGCTTTCTTTCTTGCAGATTTTATGGCTGTTCGCTTCACCGTGCAAGACGTTCTGATATTTTTGTTTTTGTGCAGAATATCTTCGGCAACATCGGAGGACCTCGTAAACGTAAGTTTCGCTTCTAATTTTAATCAGATGAAGACTACTCGTTTCCGAAAAGAGAATGTGACTAGCGAAAATGCAATTCACGTTTTTCGCAGCGTCAGCTGAAGCGGGCTGCAGGCGATCGGGGAGGACACATATTTAAAATGCCACGGTACAGTTCTGATAAAATAATACATATTGTCGTAAAATCGATGATCTGCATAAAGTGGTAAAGCGTAGGGGGCTGTTTGCCACCACCGTCTATTTGTTAATTAACATTTTTCTTCTCTTAGTGTACCTAACAATTCCACAATCTCTGAAAAAAAGAAACTGAACGTTACAATTTCGTGTTACGACCATACCAATTTCAGTTTGACTGATTAGGACGTATAATGTCTCGATACGTTTGTGAGCTGAGGGTTGGGGGCGGGTGCATGCGGTGGCCGAGTTATCCTGAGCGAAATATGGAAGTGGAGAGGTACCGGGGCTGCTGCTGCTGGCTCCGATACATTCGGAAAATGTGCATAACGTTTATGGAGCATCTGTCGGCGATTTACGACCACGTACATCAGAGACCGTATTCTACATGAGAGAGCATGTACCTATGTAATATATAAGCGGGGTGAAAAAGGTCAGAGAGTTTCGGTTAAAGTCGTACGTATAGGTTGTGTATTACGGGGTCCAATTTTCGAAGTCGAGTTTTTCGTGTTTTTTTTTTGAGTATGGATAACTAGAGGAGAGGATGCCAATCGACGATGTTCCCGCATAGTTTTTACATTCAATATTTTAATAGTGAAGTTGATAAAAATAAATGAGAAGATTAATACATATACTCCCAGTGATGATTCTAGTGATGACGATGTTCAGGAACATAATAGAAGAAGAAGGGTATTTAAAGAAAGAATTGACAATTTTGAATTTAAAGAATGCTTTCGTCTGTCGCGCCTCCAAGTCCACTATGTGCTGCAACAAATCGGAGTTACTTTAGAAAGAAGGAATGGCAGAAACAGGACCCTAGCAGCAGAACAGCAACTTCTTGTAAGTCTGAACTGGCTCGGAAATAGCGGTCAGTATCACGCGATCGCAAAAATCCATGGTATATCTAAAACGTCTGGTTAATAAGGTAATAAATGTAATTGTTAACAACTAAATGTCATGAGTATTTGTGGTCCTATCCATGTTTTTTATGCTATCAACGCAAACTGGCCAAGCAGTGTGCATGATTGTGCATTGATTGCGTTTTCAAAAACACAGCTGGTGTAACGTCGTTTTGAGGAAGGTTGGAGACCGTTTCTAGGTGCGATTATTTTAGGAGACAGCGCATACCCTGCTAAAGATTGGTTTATATCACCCTGCGAATGTAACAAGAAAATTAATTGAAGATTCCTTTGGAATTCTGAAGGAGACCTGATCTGACTTGCTGTATATTTCATAACATAGCTAAAGCTATACAACGAGAAGACGATCATGAAAATTATGAAATAAATTGGGGTAATCATGGTGCTATTTTTTACACGCGACACCGCCAACTTCTGGATGGCGTTGCGCCTTACTAGCATTGGCGGCGAGTTCACTCACTCGGCATAATTAAATTCGGTATCAATTCATCAAATTTTACGACTCGGAACAGGACCAGAACATTTGCTCAACCCGGAGGAAGAAAAGGAGCAAGAGAGAGAAAGAAGTAATGGCACAAATATTATTCCACTTTTTAAAGTAAATCTAGCGCGCGGGCTCCCTGGTTTTATTAAATCAAATTCGTCAACGCAACTTGAGAATCAGGACGAGAACAGACTTGGGGATTAAAAATCACGTTTTTAAGACTGGATTAAGAAATAGAACTTATCCAAGTACCTATTGCCTAGCTGAACCCAACGAACATAAATTGAAGTAAAATATGACGTCGAGGTACAATGCCAGAAAAGTTTAAGGAGGCACGTATATGGGGGAGAGAGGAAGGGCGCAACCGTTTCCTTCACTTTGTGTTTATTTTTCCGAACGGGCTGCGGCGGCACCGCCGCCCGTGCATATAATCTTGTCAATTATTAAGCAGGCAAGTCTTAAGTAAAACAATAATTTAACCGACGGTAATAGGAAAATAAAAAGGGCGCGCCGACGACGCCCGGTTGGGCCTCCGCCGCGGCGCTTCGGAATTTCGTTTTATGGGGCAATTCTTAAACGGGCAGATATTAGAATTAATATTCGGAATTTTTAAGCGGAGCAGGTGTTCACCGCTCTGAGCAACTTCCGATTATTTTTGCATGAGCACAGCTTGCTTTCTGTTAGAGTAGCCAGTAGTCACTCGCGTCATGGTTTAGAAAATATAGGCTTCTATTTGAAATTAACAATCTCGTGGTGAAATCGATCAATTAATCTGAAAATAAGACCAAATACAGAGTATTCCATTTAAAATAAAGACATAGATTTTCATACAACAAATATGGGACACGCTGCATCTGTATATTGATATAAATGACAAAAATAGTTAAGTCCATCCGTGGACGCACTGTATATATAGCAACCTGTATTGTTGCCTTTTCTGCGCGTTTGCAGGCAGACAATATTTCTTATTTTATGCTTAGAGATTCTGGGTGGGAGTGAGCCCGTCAGCGGGGTTGTTTGATCCGTGAAATGACCTAAGACAGCTGCCTCTGATTTTAGGGGGGTTCCGTAGTTTTCTTGCCAGAATAATGATGTCAAAACTGTGCGGGTTATATTTTTCCCGTAGCGGCCTCTCAAATTAACGACGCGTGGAAAATTTAATTGTCGTCTGAGATGGATGTTAATATTTCTTTTGCGTCCGGGGGGCTGAAGAAGGAAATTCCTTAGGTGTAGCGTACCTGCCGGGAACGCTTTGTCACCCTCCGCCTGCGCCCCTCGTCCGATAATTGGATTACGCGATATTAACACGGGTATTAGCGTTCTCACCCCCATCGCGAGTCTCGAGATATCCGACAAAAGCTCCTCGCATTGTTCTCTGGAAAGCTTCTTTGTGTGCGACAATATACAAATAAAACCCACAATTAAAGACTCGCGTACATGGCGCAACATGACTCAAAACTAGAAAATAGCCCATACGTTATATAAATAAATAGTAAACTTTTTAGAGTTTAGAAGAATCTGAAAATAACCCTCCGGAACTGAACCATTTTTTGAGGAATGTGCTTCAACATAAAGAGGATTTTAAATGGATCAAAAACGCAATTGGTGATGACGCTGAGGCGCAACAGCAGTCTTGGCTGCATCCTCAAGTACAGGTCTGATATTATTTTCTAAAATTAATTTAACAAATCTAACGCATCTATTAATGCTCAGGATTTTTCAAAACTCGATTTGAATAATTATGATTTTCGGTTGGATTCCGCGAGCGATCAAAATCCCTACTTATTTCCCAATTACAATTTCAACAAGGGTTCGAGGCGTTGGTCCAACCGACGTCCTGGCAGGGACGCCTGGAATAATGTGAGGAAAAAGTTGCACAGGAATTTCCAGCGCCAGGGAAGTTACGCTCAAAATGTGGGAGAGAGGATGCGAGTGGGTGTTTTCCCTCGAGGAAGAAGTGGTGTATATACAGCGGCGGGGGATCAATATGATTTGGTTAGGGAGAAACGCGAAGAAGATGTAGATGAGGAGAAGTTGATTGACAACGAACTGGATACTGGAGAAAATTCAGGAAGCAAGGTAGAAAATATTGACAGTGGTTATTCTAGTACGACGGGGCTTCTGGGTTTGGAACAAGCAGAGCAAGAAATGGCGAAGAAGTCGGATATCAAAGTCGACAAGCTGGACAAGAGGTCCATGAGTATTAGCATCATCGACGATGCCAACGTGGTGAAAGACATACAAAAGAACAAATTGACAAACGCTATCGTAGTGACACTGAACGAGAAGAAATTAGCAGTCAAGGATGCACCAATAGAGAGTTCAACATCTCAATCACCTACAGCTGAGCATAAGAAAGATGAAACTACCGATAAAACGAGTAGTACCTCAATGAAACATCAAAACACCAAACTGCTGGTTGATAACAGGGCCGAAGACGAAGTTCTTAGACCAGTAAATAAATTGGATCCCTCGGTACACGAGATAATCAGTGATATGGTGAATAGTGATGGGATGTTTGAGGGTTTTGGTGAGAAATTTGCAGAGAAAAAGGATCAGCTGGGCGATGCTAAAGCTGCGATCGTCGATAATGCTTCCATTACAAACCTTGAAGATGTAGATCAGCCTACTTCTAACGTAGAACAGCAATTATTGGATAAATATGGTTCTGCCGCTTTCCCCACTAAGCCAATTTGGGTAGTCACGGAAAATCCTGCTGTCCTTCGAGATGACGTGCCTATAAAGGAGTCCCAAGATATTATCCATGCAAAACTGGATGAATCTCAGAAGATGCAGTATCCTTTGAGGAAATATAAAGTAATGGGATATATCCCGATGAAAATTTCCAAGGAGGAGGAACCATTCTTGGATTACTCTTCAGGGTTCGTGCAAGATTTCGAAATGGGAAAGGCAAAGAAATTAGATGCCATAGACGATCCAGTTCGGTTGAAACACACGGCATATATCGATGCCTGTAAGAGAAAATTGATTGATCCAAGAGTTTATAGATGGAATAGACCCGAGTTCATCTACAGAGCTAGGAAGTTACAAGCGGTTCAAGACGATAACGAAGGAGAAAAGGAAGATTACGATAAAGTCAATAAGAGGTCTGAAGAAAGTAACGATGAGGAAGAAGGTGATCCTTATATCGGTAAGAAGCTGCAATATAACTTGAAGAAGAACGTGGAAAGTGACAATGGTACGTATTTTTTATCGTTTAAATAATTGCGAATGACAATTTACCAGCAGAAAAAAATGGGGAAACTCTGCTTCAAGACAACGACCTGCTGCATGTTGAGGAATTGGAAGCCTCAACGGATCTACCGAAGAATAACCCGCCTCAGCAGCCGCACATCTTCCCCGAGTTCTCCTCACTCGACTACGACGATCTCGGCAAAGATCAATACGATCAATTCGCAGGATACGACGAAAATATGGCCAACAGTGATTATTACGGATTCGGCAGTCCCCAAACTAGCTACGAATATTTTTACCCGCAAATGCAAAATATGCGTTACCACCCTCCGTATAAGGGTCGGAATTATTTACCCGCCATGAACGAGCTGGACATTTACGACGAAGATTTCGACTACGACATTCAGGAGGCGAAGAAGAAGAGGAACCTTCCACGGTACTTCAAAGGAAGCGAAAGAGTCTATGGAAGAGAAAATTTTCCGCGCAGGGTGTTTGGCGGAAACGAAGTAGAAGATGCCTTGTTCGCTGGTGTGACTGAAAACTCGAACGCTCAACTGGAGTTGGGAAACAGGGAAGTTAAGGCTAAAGCGGATAATGTTGAGCCCGTCGATATTTCGACTTCGATAAATAAAATTTCGGGTAAGTTCTTGATCTGTTTGTACAAGGGGTCCTATCTGGTTTCTGCCGTCCATAATCGGAATAATTTCAGACCCAGAAAAGCTTCTGCTTGGACAAAAGGAGGAGGTTCGCAGAGGCGATGAAGAATCAGGAAAGAGCGAAGAGAAGCCCGTCTTGGGAGGGAAAAATGGTCTATCGATTTACGACAATTTAGCCAGAAGACTGGCTGAAATAGAGAAAGAATCCACTGTGAGACCTCTTGACGAATTCATGATAAAGAAATCTGGATTCATAAAAAAGCCGACTATTGATGTCGATAGTGAACTATCTAAAGATTTGTTGAAAGTTATAAATGTAGAGCCCTTCATCCACTACCCTTTCAAGAAAGACGTCGACAAGAGGATGGCAGAAGAAGGCGACGTGGAGGAAAACGACAGGAAGTTACATCAGTTGATCAAAGAGACCAGAAGGGAAGTGCAGAATTATGGACAAGAAAATTTTTCTCCCGATCATTTTTTAGGGCAAGGCAAGCTTGAAATGGGCAATCGAGCGTATGCCAAGAAATCAAGGCCCAAGAGACAATCTTACAGGTTTTATGGTCCGCGACAGTTAAACGATTACGACTACCAGTTTTCTAACTGGAGAAACAGGAGGAGGGTTAAATATCCGAGATCGAACTCGAGGAGGGTTAGGAGCGACGAAGAACACGAAGAGAAGAAGAAACACCATGACTTTATGGCGTCCCAGCAATCGATAGACACGCGCTACCCTCCTAAACCTCACTTTGACATCAAGGAAGATGACGAACATTGCCATAAGCCACACGAGAATAAACACCACCACAGGCCAAAACATCACAAAACGGGAAAACACAAGACCACCCCCTTGACTTTTGAGTACGATTTCAAACATTTGAATTCCACGTGTCTCTTCAAAGGCTTCAAAGGGTTGAATCCCAGCTTGGAACTGAAGTCTTTTTCCAATCAGGTAAGACATGTTTGCTTGTTAATATATCAAAGTTTGTGATGCAATTGCTTAGGCTTTGGAATTGTTGGGGAAGGAAACGCCTGGAGCTGAAGAAGAGGAGATTCCTGAATGCGGCAAGATAAATGAAGCAATCAGTGGGAAGATAGCATCAGATTTGCTGAAGGAAATTTCCAAGGCTGGGGCGAAGAATAAGTTGGGCTGTCACATGAAAACATGTAGTTCTAGGAAATCTCAGATGGTACGTATTTTACTGTTCCCAATTGCTTCTTCCTCTGCATACATTTTCCCAATTTGCTACTGGACTTTCAGAAAGAAGTGGAGAAGTTCCGAAAGAACGAACTAGAAATTAACGTAAAGGAAACGGAGAAATTGCTTCATAAGGTGATGGTGGATATGAACAAAGTGATAATGATCCAAGTGCATCACAGGACATGCCAAAAATTGCCTCCTGAATTGGGTAAATTCTTAGAAGAAATTACCAAGTCGCCCCAAGGTAAAGGAGAGGAGAAAGAAGAGCACGAGTTAGGTGAAAGTTTCCCTCTGCCTCCTCAATCGTCGAGGGACGTGGAAGCTCAAGCTGACATCCAACAAGGCAACTATCTTTTCAAAGTGACTACGAAAGCGGAGAAGAATAGAGAAGTCAGGAAGAAGATTAAGATCGTCAAAAGCCTTCTGAGGCAATACGATCAGTTATCTGATAGGTGTCAAACGATGGTCAGACCTGTTAAGCAGTTCCTGGAGGAAAATTTGGAAAGTCTTCAGTCGTATCTGGGAGAACAACAGAAAGAGCAAAAAGAGCAGCAGAAAAATTTGGGTCAAGCAATGCCGGTCCAATCACCTCATCATGTCGGTCCGAGAAAGAATTATAGGAAGATTCACGAGGATGCTGAGGCTTTGGAGAGACAAGTGATGATTGATCGAGAGTTGGAGAATATGGGGTTGGATTCGAAAAAATCCTACGAAGCTCCTGATGTGAATTTGGATAAAATAGTGCGAGAAAAGTTGGATTCTTTAGGGAAGAAAGGTGAGGCAAAATATTAATTAGAAATTTTCTTGCATAATTTTTCTTGTGTAGGGGTGAGTCGACCAACGGTGAAGCGGGTGGGAAAAAAGGCTTTCAAGCGGGAAAATGACGAAGGGTTTTCTGGGTGGACTGCTTCAGATAAGTATAATAGGTTGAAAGAAGCTGCGGATGAGATGAGGGATAAACGGCAAGTTGAGGAACGTTTGGGGCAGCTGTACGGCAAAGAAAAGATGGAGAATCGAGGAGAGCTTGTTAGGGGGGTGACTTTTGAGGCTCCTCTGGTGCTTAGCTTAGACTAATGGTAAACTTTTTATTTTATATTTTTAGTGTAGTTTTACATTGTTTTTTAAAATATATTTTTTACGTATAATTATTGAGATTTCTTTCTGTGCGGAATTTTTATTTTTAGTGAGAATCTTTTGGGAATTTTCTGTAATTCCTGTGTTTCTAGGTGACTTGCAAGTTGTCTGTTTGGGTGTTAAGAAAATCCTTTTATAATTGAATCACGATCGGGGCTTTTACTCATGGGAAGAACAACAATTTTGCGCTATCTGTTTGGAATTATAAATTGTAATACGATGACTAACTGCAAACATTGATAGTGGTTTAACAATGACATTCTATATTATGTTCATTTATTTAGATACAGGAAGGTTAATAATGCAGGAATTAATATGTTTTGCAGATTTTTGGTTGCAGTTTTTAAGCCTCTTTTATAACTGGGTAAAATTATTAATTCCTGATATACAGTGCGTTTCAGTTTGAGTCGTCACTCCAGTGTAACTTTAATATTTATTTAGGTGGTAGACAATGAAAATCTCGACCTATTATAAGAAATGTAGGTCAGAATATGCGAAAATTTGTTATGCATTTTTTATCGAATAATAATGGACTATTCGAAGATACCAATATTAAGAAAAGAGATACCTAAGTTGCCTGGCAGTGGGGATAAATTCCGTGCAGAGTTCTTTAGCACCGAATTTGATTGCTTACACACAAACAAATTTCAATTCACTACACTTTAAGGACTTGTACCTTGACGCAGTTCTAGTAATACTGGGACGGGTGGGATGGCTTGCGCGCTTCAATGATATAAAGAGCCGAACCATAGGTTTAACCATATTGGAGGGGTTTTTATTTGAGAAGCCAGACTAAATCAAGTCCCTGGAAGGGGGCAGCAGCTCTTTCAGTAATCATAGTGGCAGAGATCGTGAGGGTCGATATGGCACTGTGATACACACTACTGCGATGTGGAAGGCAACGGGAAACCACCACATTATTGTATCCCTAGTACAGCGTACTTTAATTTATGATGATGGCACCTTCTGGAGTAAAATATTCCGGAGGTAAAATAGTCCCACATTCGGATCTCCGGGCGGGGACTGCTTCGGGGGGAGTCATCAGAAATGATAAGTGTAACATCTCACGAGTCGGAGCGTGGAATGTTAGAAGCATGAAACAAGTAGGGAAGTTAGAGAATTTGAAAATTGAGATGGATAGGTTAGCATTAGACGTAGTAGGTATCAGTGAAGTGCGATGGCCAGAAGCTGGAGACTTCTGGAGCGGAGATTTTAGAGTAATACACACAGGATCTGTAGGAGGAAATTCGGGAGTAGGAATTGTTATGCGGAAAAAAGTAGGACAGAGTGTAGAAAATTTCTTACAGCAAAGTGACAGGGTAGTTATGGTTAGGTTATATTCGAAACCTGTAAAAACAGTAATAATACAGGTATATATGCCCACTTCTAACTACAGTGATGAGGCCGTAGAGGCAGTTTATAGTGATATTGAATATGTGCTAGATTTTGTGAGAGGGCACGAAAATTTAATAATTACAGGAGATTTCAATGCAGTCGTAGGCACAGGGCGAGAGGGCGGAATAGTTGGCCCCTTTGGATTAGGCAATAGGAACGATAGGGGAGTTAGACTGATAGAGTTCTGCGATAAACATAACTTAACGGTCACGAACACTCTATTTCACCATCATGTTAGGAGATGCTATACGTGGAAGATGCCAGGAGACTTAGGGAGATATCAAATAGATTACATTCTCGTTAGGCAAAGATTTAGAAATCAAGTTAGGGATTGTAGAAGTTATCCAGGAGCAGATATAGATAGTGATCACAACATAGTCGTTATGAAAGCCAATCTTAAATTTAAGATTTTGAAAAAAAGAAGCGGAAGAAGGTATCTTGACCCAGAGAAACTAAAAGATGATGATATGCGCAATAAGTTCGAGAAAAAGACAAACGAAGCACTAAAGGGCACGGGTGGAAATATTGTTAGGGACATAGAGGCAGAATGGAATTGCATTAAAAATAGTTTAGTTTCCTCAGCTAGGGATATTTTGGGTCATAAACAGAATGAAAGTAGGAAACCCAGGATAACAAAACATATTGTGAGTCTAATAGAGGAAAGGCGAAAATATAAAAATAGGTTAGATGAAATAGGGAAACAAAGATATAAGGCGATCAAGTGGGAAATTATTCGGAAATGTAGGAAAGCGAAAGAGCAATGGATCGATAATAAATGCAAAGAAGTGGAAGATAAGTTCGAAGTAGGAAAGACTGATGAAGCATATAAAATAATCAGGAGAAATTTTAGAGAAATTGGATCTAGTACCAAAAACATTAGAAATGAGGCAGGAGATATCCTAATCGGAAGTGGGGAGAAGGCAGATAGGTGGAAAGAATATTTAGGAAACTTATATGCGGGACAGGAAGTGCAAGATATATTAGAAAGCGAAAGCAGTGTAGAGGGGGATAACTTAGGGAGTCCTATAATGAGAGAAGAGTTTGAGATAGCACTAAAAAGTTTAAGGAATAATAAAGCACCAGGTATAGATGGCTTGCAGGCAGAAATCTTAAAGTGCGCAGGTCAAGAGGTAATAGATCGTTTATTTAAATTAGTTAGTCGCATATACCTGACAGGCGAGATTCCAGAAGATTACAAACGGAACATCATAGTAGCTTTGCCAAAAAGAAAAGGCGCGGATAGATGCGAAAATTTTAGAACTATCAGTTTAACTTCCCATGCGTCAAAAATTTTAACTAGAATTGTGCAAAGAAGGATGGAGAAAAAGGCGGAAGAAATATTAGGAGAAGATCAGTTCGGATTTAGACGAAATAGAGGAACGCGCGAGGCCATTCTAGCTATACGAGTAATTATAGAAAAAACGATAGAAAAGAGAAAGAGCGTCTATATAGGATTTGTAGATTTAGAAAAAGCCTTCGACAACGTAAAATGGGGGAAGATGTTCGAAGTGCTGAGAAAGGTAGGGATGAAATACAGGGACAGAAGAATAATACATAATCTCTACAAAGAGCAAAAGGCAGTTATAGAATGTGAGCAGGAACAAAGGGAAGTAGATATCCGGAAGGGAGTGAGACAGGGATGTGCATTGTCACCTCTAGTTTTCAACTTATATATCGAAGATGCGATTAATATTGTTAAGGAAAGAACAGCCTCAGGGATCAATGTACAGGGCCAAACTATTAACATGCTCAGATTTGCGGATGATATAGCAGTGTTAGCATCTAGCAAAGAAGAATTAGGAGCGGCTTTGAATGAAATGGAAGCAGTTTTGACACAGGGCTACGGCATGAAAATCAATAAAAAGAAAACTAAAATTTTGGTATGTAGATGGAGTGAAAATAGAACTAAAATTGAAATACAAATAGGAAATGAGAAGATAGAGGAGGTCGCGGATTTCTGCTACTTAGGAAGTAAAATAACCCAAGACGGTAGGAGCACTAAAGATATAAAACAAAGAATGGCGCAGGGCCGAGTTGCGTTTAACAAAAAGAAACAACTGTTATGTTCGAGAACGGTTAATATAGAGACTAGGAAGAGACTCTTAAAGTCGTATGTATGGAGTACGGCATTATACGGGTGCGAAACTTGGACAATAGGAGAAGCGGATAGGAAAAGAGTAGAAGCGTTTGAACTGGGGTGTTACAGACGCATGATGAAGATACCGTGGATAGATAAGGTTAGCAATAGGGAAGTATTAGAAAGAGTTGGGGAAAGGCGAAAGGTATGGAAAACAATAAAGAGTAGGAGAGATAGGATGGTAGGACACCTTCTAAGACACGAAGGAATAGTTCGCGACATACTAGAGTCAGAGATAGGAATAAAAAGAGGTAGGGGTAGGCCTAGATTAGACTACTGCTCTCAAATAGTTAGGGATGTAGGATGTTCTACTTTTAGGGAAATGCGTAGGTTAGCTCAGGATAGAAAAGAATGGAGGTACGCGTCCAACCAGTCTTCGGACTGAGAACCTTATGATGATGATGAGCCTTGCTAAAGGGATACAGTTTGTAAATTAATAAAAAAAACAAAATTATCCATTGAATCATCATTGAATGATTAATTTTAGTGCTTCCTTTGGTGACTTCAAAATCAATTACATATTGTTATTGGTACTTTTAATACTTTGACAATTTTACTGGGAAATAATCCATAAGAGAGCTTGTACCAGGAGTATTTACCCTTAATCTGTCCTTGAACTAGATCCTATTTGTAAACAAATAAAACAATCACATGTTTCCATAGATTTATTATATGTCATTCGACAACGCAGGGCTCGTACATTTTCGATCAAGTTATCTCTGCACGTCACCACAGAAACAAAACAGGAGTCGGGTGACAATGCGGCAGTTGACAGTTTGCGAACAAAACTGAACGTAAAATTATTTGGTCGGAGATAGCTGGAAGGTATATATGGAAGTTTATAAGGTGGATAAGGAAGAGGGTTGGGCGTTAAAAATGAGGCCGATTAGGGCCCCTGGGGTGAACTTACACTCTCACATGCACATATATCTGCGACGTCTTCCCTTTGCCCTCTGAACTCCACTTCGGTTTACCCCTAACGGAGAAAAGTGGGCTCGCGTAAAAGCCGCTGTTCTCTTCCCCGCAAAAAATAAAAATTATAATTGTTTATTGGGTGTATACTAGCCCCTCAAACAGCGTGCTTTTTGCGGTTTTACAACCACTTGATCACCGAAGTCAATATAAGAAATACAATATTGATAGATGGCGTTTTAAAAGATTAAGTTACCCGAGCATCTCTGTAAGAGCCGGCGAGATAGACGTTTTTATATCGCCTAAGTATGTATAATAAAACGACTACCAAAGTGTATCTTGTGGTATGGACCCGAATCGAGCAATAAAATAACCTATAACGGGTTAACATCCCTTAGTTTGCATTACCCGATGGACGCTATATCGCAAAAAATGCTCTCCACGCAAGATGGTAATGGAATATCACTTGCTGGTGTCGTCCGCAAGGTGTTAGTGAAATAAAACGGAAAATCGACGTTTTAGTAAAGTAAATAAGTAATAGAGAGTCGCCTATTTCGTACAGGTTCCTAAATCGTACTTTTTAAACACTTCGGATTGTAATACCTTTACCTTTGACTAGAAATGCTCCAAAAAATTGAAAATATTCCGGCGCATCCACCAAAAATAAATTTATTTTTTTTGTATCCGAAAAGAAAAGAAGTGCAGATTTGTTTGTAGACTCGCTTAATGTACATGATCACACAGTTTTTGAAGCAAACAAAAGTTAATTTTAGTGCTTATTCGTATCTGAAAAAGACATGATAGTGGTTAGAGTACTGGACTGCTAATATTGCGGCTGAGGGTTCAATCCTTCTCTGGGTTGATTCAGCACAAGCGAACGAGTGCCTAAGATATACCTATCCTGCACATCGCTCTCCACAAACGTTCTAGATCACTAGTTCATGGACTTAAAAGCAACGAACCCGGCTACTGAAGCTTTCAGTATTTATATGTACCTAACCCTGTTTTTCAGATGAAGATACTATTTCCATTTGCAAGAAATAGAAAACCCTGACTTAAAAGCGTGCGCAGTGGATGAAACATCGAAAATAACAAACTGTGTAAATCTAAAAAAATTGCTCATTCCATTATAAAAACTCGGAAGCAATATGCCACCCCCTGTTACAATAAACGACACAAGAAATTAAAAAGCGCGAGAATATAATACATAAATATCCCAAACCCCCCAAATTCTCTGGTAGAACAATTATTCCTCCAGCTGCATGATGTTAATGAAGTAGCAAATTTCGCACTCCATTCCGACTTCCAATAATTTCAACTAGAGTTATGATCTCTGGAACAATTCCGTTTCACATCATTTTCCCAGTTTAACACCCCTCCCCTGCCCCTCTTTACTCCATGATCACACATATTATTCTCCTTGGGAGACGATAAAGTCGAGGCTAAAGCCAGGCATTAATTAAATCTGTTATATTAATTTATCGCAAGCCGGCGCGTTAATTTTCAACACATAAACATTTTTATTAGTGCCAGGGGAAGGGGTGAAGGAAAGAGAATGGTTATGACCCTGATGGCCAATAAGATCGAGTTGTTCCTGCTTTTAATTGGAGGTATTAACTTAAATATGCCTTAAGGTAACCTATAATTTAGTACAGCTGTTGTTACATTGAAATAAAGATTGTTTTTGGTGATTACAAAAGTAAAATTAGACAAGGTGGAGGTCAAATTCTTTAATTTGTAAAGAGCAGTCTCGAAAACCTAAATGCAGCCACTTTTAAAAACCGCTCAAAGTATGGAGAGAATCAGTGGCGGTTTCTCCTTGAGGTCAATTGGTCAATGACCCTCCTAAAATATTCTAATCAAAACCATAATTTTAATAAAAATAGTTTTTGTCTAACAGTCTCAAATTTAAAATCTTCAGCGGTCTGCATTCGCAGCAATACTAGAAATAGCCAAGCGTCAAGCCGCGCTGCGCGCTCGCTAGCAAGCCGGGACGTTATTCAAATTGACCTTGCACAGCTCTTATGGCTTATGGAGAAATGCATGTAAAGAAGAATAGTGACAGCAGATGGCGAATTCTTGAGTGGAAGTGAGAGTCACCTTTTACTCCTATATCTCCAACGTGGTCAATGTCCCGATTACAACTGCGCAGAATCGAGTTTAGTTCTACAATATTCAGTTATATTTTCTCTGGACTCTGGATCTCAGTTCTTCTTAGATAGCAGGCGCGAAACCTTTCTTTATTGTTGCGGATGTGAACTGTGATCGTTGTGAAGTTCTGATCGTTGAGAAATTTTGTGTGTTTAGCAAAACAAGATGAGTGTTGTTGAGGATATATTTGCCTTAAAGTCAGCTGGAACATTAAATTATGAACGCCGGCTTGAAAAGAGGGAAAGTGGACGGCCGAAACCAAAACTGAATTTGAAGCAGACAACAAAGGATAAAGGTAAAAATGTCCACAGATATTTTAAAGAATCGATGTACAATTTGTGCGACTGGACTTGTGGATGCAGTGTTAAAAATGCGTTCTTTTGCTATCCGTGCTTATTATTTTCAAATGATGCTATGGGCTAAAAATGGAGTAACCGATATTAAACATTTAAAAGACAAAATTAAAAAGCATGCTTCTTCTGCTTCTCATATAAATTGTTCAATGAGTTACGCCAGTTTAGGACGTGTAGACATAAGACAGCAACTTGATAGTGCGTATCGCAAATCAGTGCACGACTTTAATGAATCGGTTTCTAAAAATAGGTATATTTTAAACAAAATAATTGATTGTGTAAAATTTTGTGGAGTCTTTGAAATTGCATTGCGCGGTCATGACGAAAGTGACATGTCCAATAATCCTGGGATTTTTCGTGGCCTTATAGATTTTGTCTCTGAACTAGACTTAATATTTAAAGAGCACCTTGAAAAAATACAGTATTCAAAGGAATATCAAAAACAATTCAAAACGAAATTTTAGATTCAATGTTGGCCGTTGTACACACACATATAATAAAGGAAATTGACCAGACAAATTTTGTGGCAATTCAAGTTGATGAGAGCACAGATAGCTCCAATAAAACGCAAATGATTTTTATCTTTCGATATGTATTAGATGGTATTGTGCATGAAAGATTTTGGAAATTTGTCAACCCTCCAGGTACCACAGCACAACATTTATCCGATGCAATAATGGAAGAACTCCAATTATTAAAAATTAATGAAGCACCCCATAAATTGATTGCTCAAAGTTACGATGGTGCATCAGTCATGAGCGGTAAGATGGGAGGAGTACAAACAAAAATTAAAGAAATGTACCCAAATGCACACTTATTCATTGTTATGCCCATCAACTTAATCTTATCCTCCAAAAAGCGGCGAGTCAACACAAACCGATAAAAATATTTTTTGCAAATTTACATGCATTTTCGTCTTTTTTCGGACGATCCCCAAAACGTACGGCGGTATTGGATAGGGTGGTTAAGGTGAGATTACCTAAAGCTGCACCCACTCGATGGGCTTTCAATACAAAGTGTGTTGAAACTGTACACACTTATAAAGATGATTTAATATGTTGTTTGGAGCAAATCATTGATGAGGAGGAAGACGGAAATAATATAAATCAAGCAACTGGTTTAAAAAGGTATTTGGAAGATGAACTTTTTTTATTTTGGTTAAATTTTTTTCATAAAATAATGCCTCATGTAGACATATTGTTCAAACAATTACAAATGCGAGATATTGATGTTATATTAGTCAAAAACTACATAATGTCTTTCAACAGCAATATCCAAAAAGTGAGAAGTACTATTTTAGAATCGGAAGAACCAAGCACATCATCAGCGAAAAGAAGAAAAGTTAATGCAGGGGATCCTAAATGACTAACTGCACTTGAAATTTGCGAAATTATTATGTCTGAAATTCATCATAGATTTGGATTCAATGATCATCTCATGATTTCACAGTTATTTCAGACGGAGAAATTTGAAGCATACACTACCAATTTTCCCCAAAATATTTTAAATATGGTGAAGGCTAATTATGCTACAATAGATATTTCCAAACTAAAATCAGAACTTGAAGTAATATATTGTCGTGAGGATTTTCGTAACAGTGCCGGTGCAGTCGCCATTCTTCAACTTTTTATTAACATGAATTTGTCCGAAACATTTTCTGAAGCAGTGAACTTGTTAAATATCTTGTGTACACTACCAATGACAACAGTGGAAAGTGAGAGATGTTTTTCAACTTTGAAACGGATGAAAACATTTTTACGCAATACAATGGGACAGTCTAGACTTAGTGCCTTGTCTATGTTGAGCATCGAGAAAACGCTTGTCAAGAGCATTCCAAACTTCAACGAGAAAGTCATAGACCATTTTGCGGAACAGAAGGAGAGGAGAATTGACTTGAAATATAAGGACGTTTAAGGTATGTTTTATTTTAACAATATGTCCCCTTATTTTTTTGAAGATTTGGACATACAACGTGTCCTATAAAGTTCTCTACATATGGGAAACTTTTTTATTATCCGTTTGTGAAAAAATAATATTCTTCATAAAAAGCTCTGAATTGCTCAAAAATCAAAATGCACTCGCAACATTCCAAAAATATTGGATAATATACAAGGGAGATAAAAAAATAATAATTTGACTGAAGAGTAAAGTACCCTTATTTTTGAAAATAATGAAAAATGTTATTCGGGAAAGTTATTCAGTATAAAAAGTTATGGACTATTATGAAATAACAGCCACCTATGATCAAATTTATGTTTCGTGAATTTAAAGCAAGAACAGCAATTTGCATTGAGAGAAAAGGTGGATATTTTGAGGCAATAGTTTAGGAAGTGCTCTAATTTAAATTTAAGTTAATTTAAAATAATTTTAGTTCTTTATTAGATATTAACACGTTTGTAATTTAGAAAAATAAATTTGATCATAGGTGGCTGTTATTTCATAATAGTCCATAACTTTTTATACTGAATAACTTTCCCGAATAACATTTTTCATTATTTTCAAAAATAAGGGTACTTTACTCTTCAGTCAAATTATTATTTTTTGATCTCTCCTGTATATTATCCGATACTTTTGGAATGTTGCGAGTGCATTTTGATTTTTGAGCAATTCAGAGCTTTTTATGAAGAATATTTTTTTTAATAAACGGATAATAAAAAAGTTTCCCATATGTAGAGAACTTTATAGGACACGTTGTATATGTATATATTTTTAGTATTAATTATAAGTTCCAAAACCAAAATGACCCCCCTGGTTATTAACCCACGAGCCGCCACTGGAGAGAATTCGGAATAATCCCTAAACCCAGGGAATAGGCAGACTGCTTGTTATTCCATGCAGCTTATGTATACATTTTGCTAATGTAGCGTTACGTATGCAGCAGTTAGCGGTGTGTTTGACACGAGAGTTGCGCACGAATAAACCAGCGTCAAGTGTCCTCCCCCTGCACCAGCCGCCCCCAGGATTTTTAATAGTTTTTTCTTGTCCCAGCTAAGAGATTCGTTATTTGCATGGATATCCTCATACATGGATTTGTGCGTATACAATTGACTGTAAAAGCGGAAAGGGAAGTCATTTACAATGAATTGTTAACTGGTGCAGCAATTAGTGGCACTGTCTAAGATAGCCATTCGAAACTTCTTCCAAACACCCATTAGTCCAAGTCAATGTCAAATTAATTGTTGCACATACATTTACTGCCAATGGTCAGAACTCTATTTATTTGGAATTTGGCGCTCCATTCTGATTGTGTAAAAGGAAATTGAACGCTACAAAGCCACAATTTACTTGGACTGATTTTAAAAACGACCTTAACAACTTCTAAAAGCCGAAACTTCTCCCGCAGCATCTTTTTAAAACTGATGTTTCCTCTTAGCAAGTACTTAAAATTCATAATTGCAGTAGTGGGTGCGAGCAGGTGAGACCCGGAATCTACCGTCTCATATTCAGAAAGTGGTCCATTAATAAACTCTGTTGCTTTCGAGCACCGCTAGGAGTCGTGTTATAGCGGAGGGTAATCAGCCAAGTGGCTCATACATTTCAAACCTGGTGGACGCTACATCCGTTGAATGTACATCAAATAACAACATATTGCACCGCTCGAAACATCCAGAAATGTATGGATACCGTTAAGGTGGTTTATTGGCCAAAGTTGGAAATGCAGATTTAGTCGTAAATTTTCCATGTCCCTGCTTAATAACAATAATTGACAGGGTTTTTCGATAACTACAATTTGACCGTCGCGAACGCTTTAGTTCAGCACCACGTTAGAAGGCGTAGGAGACTTAGAGATAAACGAAATAGATTAAATTGTGACTCAGGAAATGCAAAAATTGTCCAAGAGCAGTAGGAAACGTAAAATATAAATTTGAAACGTCGCATGAACTGAGAGCTAACAAATATTCAATTAGTTAGGTTAGGAGTACGCTTGCATTGATGATTTTTTGAATCATTGAATGTGTAATATAATAAATAATAACAGGGTATCGTTAAATTCCATTAGCGGAATGATGTGGGGGTCTCGACATCTCCCCAAAAACAGCCAGAGAGAGTTACACACAGCAAGACTATAACCGTATCGTAGTCGGCGACGACCGCGGTTCCTCTTACCTATGAATTATTCGGAGAGCTTCTTTACGACGCTCTTGATACCCACCTCCGTGTAAAGCAACGAAAACACCCCCGGACAACACCCCCCACGTCTTGTAACGAATACCTTATGTTCGAGAGATTAACTTTTCCTTTGCCAATTTATACACACCCTGTATAGAAGCAGAACGTCTTTTAGAGAATTTTGTCTGTACGAATTAATTAAGTGTTAGCAGGTTTGGCTCATCCGTTTTCAGCACGCACGTATTGCTGTTCATTTTACTAGATTTAACATTATGTTGAACATTCATTCGAAATGTAAATCAACGTTGGATAGTAATCTCGATAGAATAAATCAGCTGTAACGGGAACACTAATTACTTATTTTGAATGTCATATATTCTACTTAAACCGTGAACAGTAATTGTGGAACAAATTGAATAATATCGTCAAACACCCGCAAATTCATTAAAAACAGTAAATTGAATATTAGATTGTTATGGCGACAATTCGTTTCTGCTTCTATACTTTACGATTAAGAAACTCTGAACACATTGACTGTTATTCGAAGCTAACAAAAAATGATTTTGTACTATTGTATCGGTTAATGAATTTGAAGTTGTAGAGAGGCGAGATTCCAGAAGATTACAAACGGAACATCATAGTAGCTTTGCCAAAAAGGAAAGGAAAGATAAGTTCGGATTTAGAAGAAATAGGGGAACGCGCGAGGCCATTCTAGCTTTACTATGTTGCATTGCAAATAAAAAGAATTCTAATTCTCTGGACATAACCACTTCCAAATTAGAAAGGATAGCAAGAAACCAACAAATGTAATTTGTTTCAAATTAGCCATTACGGAGTGAAACGTAAAAATTAGAGTGGTGTTCGGTAGGTATCTGCTGCAAGAGAGGGTATAAAAATTTCGTCCCGCTCGTTTTTCATTTCGACTCGAGTTTACTGTAATGAACGAAACATTCCATCGCAAACTGTTAAAAATGCAGAGCTACAGTGTTGTTAAAATAATTACAAAACCGCTAAACACTTTATTTTCTGCCCGCTCTTTTTCCGTATACGGACGCAATTTGCACTATTGATAGCGTTTGTATACGCTAACAGATGTTTTTCGCTGAACTAATTGAGAGATTTACAGAGCTGAACATTTACAAAAAAAAGTGAACTAGGAAATTTTGATTTAGAAGATTATGCAGATAATCAAATTTAGTTTAATTGTAATTAATTTATGTACCCTATACCCCCGCTTTATTATTCTTCCAAGGAAGATTTTTAACATGAATTTACGCATCTGTTTCATACAAAAATATAATCTCCCCATCCCCTGACCTCTGTTTATCTTAAAATATACTATACAGCGTGTTTAATATTATGCAGATATAATACGAAGGTACTGTAATTAAATTTTTCATCATACTAAGCTTCCGGGTGGGTGAAATACTAAACATAACTTGGGGGTTGTATATGGGGAGTAAGAACGTGGCACGAGAAGAAGCTACTAAAATATTGAAGGTTACGTTATATATGCAACATCGGTACTGGATATAAAACTAGCTGCTATTGGCCATATCTTACTATTACGCCGCAATCCACCGGGAAAAACAATTTCTACGTTTTCCAAGCCGGCTCCAGTCTCTTTTCCTCGTTTATATGTTGTGCTTACCTTTTCTCCAGGTTCCGGAAAAGCACCAGCGAACGATCATTACATTTTTGCAATACCACACTCAATTTAATTATTCGCCATGCGATGGGGTATTATTATCATTATCTATTTTAGCACAAAGGATAGACGATAAAGAAGGAGGTGAGATACCAAATGAGGGAATTCGTCAAGCAAACATGGAGACAAGTGCAAATGTTACAGAATAGGGCACACGCGAATGTCAGTTTTATACCCAACTGTGTATTTATCAGATGGTTTATGTTCGAAAATGTCCAACTGCATCAAAATATAAACTAATCCTGTATAAAAATGCGTTTTTAAGCGCTCGCGTTCATGTTCTTTTCCAGGAGCATTAAAACTAAGAAAAGTATATTACTTGAAAGTAGCAAGTTGATTTAATTCCGGTGCACCGTATACGCCCCGGAATCCGGAGTAGATTTAATCCGGGAGTTTTTTTCTTGTAAAAATAATACTGCCGGAGAACGAATAACAGAGTGCCTTCACACACCTGCGACTCTGTTTCCAACTACTTAACTTTGTCCCGTCTACTATACCCTTCGCATAAGAGGAATATTCTCTCACTGCACCCCCGCCTCTTACTTTTACCTCGTGGGTTTTGTACAACGCGCTTTATTCCGTGGACGCTCGGGATAATCGCAAATGCGCTTAAAGGAATTTTAAGAGCGGCTAGAATGAAGTGTTTTGCAGGTACCTGCTGGTTTCTTCTTGTAATCTCCCTATAGAATTTCAAAACTCCGCAAAACTTAAACTTTTTGATTTACTAAAGTTGTTGGTAATCTTGAAACAGACTTGCAGTAAAAGAATGTTTGGTTACACATCCAAGACAAGCAACGAATAGTAATAGTTATTAAACCAGCTCATTGAATTTAAAACATTAGCAAATTTTTTTATAATTATTTTTGTCAATTTTTTTATATAAATTTATTAATTTCATGAAATTATTGGCAGCATAAAATACTGTATACAAATTTTCTAGTCCACAATTCAGAAAATCTGCACTAGACAAAGCCATAAACTGTTTAGTAAAAAATAACTACCCAAGAAATTTTATTGCAAAAATTTAAAAAAAACAGACTACCTACATCAATTTTATAATCATCATAAGGTTCTCAGTCCGAAGACTGGTTGGACGCGTACCTCCATTCTTTTCTCACCTGAGCTAACTTACGCATTTCCCTAAAAGTAGAACATCGTACATCCCTAACTATTTGAGAGCAGTAGTCTAATCTAGGCCTACCCCTACCTCTTTTTATTCCTATCTCTGACTCTAGTATGTCGCGAACTATTCCTTCGTGTCTTAGAAGGTGTCCTACCATCCTATCTCTCCTACTCTTTATTGTTTTCCATACCTTTCGCCTTTCCCCAACTCTTTCTAATACTTCCCTATTGCTAACTTTATCTATCCACGGTATCTTCATCATGCGTCTGTAGCACCACAGTTCAAACGCTTCTACTCTTTTTCTATCCGCTTCCCCTATTGTCCAAGTTTCGCACCCGTATAATGCCGTACTCCATACATACGACTTTAAGAGTCTCTTCCTAGTCTCTATATTAACCGTTCTCGAACATAACAGTTGTTTCTTTTTGTTAAACGCAACTCGTCCCTGCGCCATTCTTTGTTTTATATCTTTAGTGCTCCTACCGTCTTGGGTTATTTTACTTCCTAAGTAGCAGAAATCCGCGACCTCCTCTATCTTCTCATTTCCTATTTGTATTTCAATTTTAGTTCTATTTTCACTCCATCTACATACCAAAATTTTAGTTTTCTTTTTATTGATTTTCATGCCGTAGCCCTGTGTCAAAACTGCTTCCATTTCATTCAAAGTCGCTCCTAATTCTTCTTTGCTAGATGCTAACACTGCTATATCATCCGCAAATCTGAGCATGTTAATAGTTTGGCCCTGTACATTGATCCCTGAGGCTGTTCTTTCCTTAACAATATTAATCGCATCTTCGATATATAAGTTGAAAACTAGAGGTGACAATGCACATCCCTGTCACACTCCCTTCCGGATATCTACTTCCCTTTGTTCCTGCTCACATTCTATAACTGCATTTTGCTCTTTGTAGAGATTATGTATTATTCTTCTGTCCCTGTATTTCATCCCTACCTTTCTCAGCACTTCGAACATCTTCCCCCATTTTACGTTGTCGAAGGCTTTTTCTAAATCTACAAATCCTATATAGACGCTCTTTCTCTTTTGTATCGTTTTTTCTATAATTACTCGTAAAGCTAGAATGGCCTCGCGCGTTCCTCTATTTCGTCTAAATCCGAACTGATCTTCTCCTATTATTTCTTCCGCCTTTTTCTCCATCCTTCTTTGCACAATTCTAGTTAAAATTTTTGACGCATGGGAAGTTAAACTGATAGTTCTAAAATTTTCGCATCTATCCGCGCCTTTTCTTTTTGGCAAAGCTACTATGATGTTCCGTTTGTAATCTTCTGGAATCTCGCCTGTCAGGTATATGCGACTAACTAATTTAAATAAACGATCTATTACCTCTTGACCTGCGCACTTTAAGATTTCTGCCTGCAAGCCATCTATACCTGGTGCTTTATTATTCCTTAAACTTTTTAGTGCTATCTCAAACTCTTCTCTCATTATAGGACTCCCTAGGTTATCCCCTTCTACACTGCTTTCGCTTTCTAATATATCTTGCACTTCCTGTCCCGCATATAAGTTTCCTAAATATTCTTTCCACCTATCTGCCTTCTCTCCGCTTCCGATTAGGATATCTCCTGCCTCATTTCTAATGTTTTTGGTACTAGATCCAATTTCTCTAAAATTTCTCCTAATTATTTTATATGCTTCATCAGTCTTTCCTACTTCGAACTTATCTTCCACTTCTTTGCATTTATTATCGATCCATTGCTCTTTCGCTTTCCTACATTTCCGAATAATTTCCCACTTGATCACCTTATATCTTTGTTTCCCTATTTCATCTAACCTATTTTTATATTTGCGCCTTTCCTCTATTAGACTCACAATATGTTTTGTTATCCAGGGTTTCCTACTTTCATTCTGTTTATGACCCAAAATATCCCTAGCTAAGGAAACTAAACTATTTTTAATGGAATTCCATTCTGCCTCTATGTCCGTAACAATATTTCCACCCGTGCCCTTTAGTACTTCGTTTGTCTTTTTCTCGAACTTATTGCGCATATCATCATCTTTTAGTTTCTCTGGGTCAAGATACCTTCTTCCGCTTCTTTTTTTCAAAATCTTAAATTTAAGATTGGCTTTCATAACGACTATGTTGTGATCACTATCTATATCTGCTCCTGGATAACTTCTACAATCCCTAACTTGATTTCTAAATCTTTGCCTAACGAGAATGTAATCTATTTGATATCTCCCTAAGTCTCCTGGCATCTTCCACGTATAGCGTCTCCTAACATGATGGTGAAATAGAGTGTTCGCGACCGTTAAGTTATGTTTATCGCAGAACTCTATCAGTCTAACTCCCCTATCGTTCCTATTGCCTAATCCAAAGGGGCCAACTATTCCGCCCTCTCGCCCTGTGCCTACGATTGCATTGAAATCTCCTATAATTATTAAATTTTCGTGTCCTCTCACAAAATCTAGCACATATTCAATATCACTATAAACTGCCTCTACGGCCTCATCACTGTAGTTAGAAGTGGGCATATATACCTGTATTATTACTGTTTTTACAGGTTTCGAATCTAACCTAACCATAACTACCCTGTCACTTTGCTGTAAGAAATTTTCTACACTCTGTCCTACTTTTTTCCGCATAACAATTCCTACTCCCGAATTTCCTCCTACAGATCCTGTGTGTATTACTCTAAAATCTCCGCTCCAGAAGTCTCCGGCTTCTGGCCATCGCACTTCACTAATACCTACTACGTCTAATGCTAACCTATCCATCTCAATTTTCAAATTCTCTAACTTTCCTACTTGTTTCATGCTTCTAACATTCCACGCTCCGACTCGTGAGATGTTACACTTATCATTTCTGATGACTCCCCCCGAAGCAGTCCCCGCCCGGAGATCCGAATGTGGGACTATTTTACCTCCGGAATATTTTACTCCAGAAGGTGCCATCATCATAAATTAAAGTACGCTGTACTAGGGATAAAATAATGTGGTGGTTTCCCGTTGCCTTCCACATCGCAGTAGTGTGTATCACAGTGCCATACCAACCCTCACGATCTCTGCCACTATGATTACTGAAAGAGCTGCTGCCCCCTTCCAGGGACTTGATTTAGTCTGGCTTCTCAAATAAAAACCCCTCCAATATGGTTAAACCTATGGTTCGGCTCTTTATATCATTGAAGCGCGCAAGCCATCCCATCCGTCCCAGTATTACTAGAACTGCGTCAAGGTACAAGTCCTTTGGGAAGGCAATTTTATAAAAGTATTATTAAAAACCTTTTTTCTGTAAGACATCAGTTATTACTGTTGAATAAATGTAACCTTTTTTCTTATGTTGTTTCCGAGTTCCAAATTTCTGTGTAATACAAGCCTTCATCTGTTTATAAGTGAGATAAGCAGTCGCGATCGTTATGATTTCCACAATAAACTACCCCTTACACCATAAACTAAACGGGTAATCTAGAAAATACCCCCCGTTTTCAAGATCCGTAAACCTTACTTAGGAATTTGGGAATAAATTTACATAAGACGAAAGTAAAGACGGTGTAAGTGGGAATTATTATTTATTTTGGAAATAAATATCAATGTGGTGGTTGAATCAGTGCCGCCGTATCCTTCGAAAGCCCCCTGGGAAACCCCGAGACAGAGGGTGACATCTACCGCAAGCAACGGGGCCACATTTATCATGTTCTGAGAGTCCCGAGCCACCTGTGACTGCAGCGGAGGCTCTCTCCGCCGAACGGGGACGTTTTCTTTTATCCTGCATCACCTCAAATGCCTGTCCAGAAACCTAATTAAAGTTTGGATTGACGGGTTCAACTTAGGAGCTCGCCTAATGCCATTATTCATCGAATATAATTAGGTGGAAGTTTGGTTGGATCGTCTAATCGCTTAAAATCAAAAACGTTCTACTTCTATACAATAGTTCAGGCAATAGAGGCATTTAAAAATAACAGATTTTTGTAACTTGGCAGTGAATAACACATAACTAAATTTTCGACGTCGTAACTTTGCCGATAGCGCCGCCATCTTGAAAAAATGGAGCCCAGAATCAGTTTTTTGGCAACATTTCCTTTCCAGTATCACCGTAGACAAAAAACATAGACTCTAATATATCTAATTGATAACTCTTTTAAAAATTAAACAATAATTTAGTTATTTAGTCTGTTGGTATGGAATATCTTTGCCCGAACCTGATAGAAAAAAAGGTTCGTACCGCGATGCCGACTTGCCAGGTAACAAGGGAGTACATTATTGATAAAAATGAGAGTCACAAATTGTTTTATACGAGTTCCCGGCGACACACAAGCCATCCGAGCATCCCTCCTATAAATAATGCAGACCGTAGAGGGCGTTGCTGAAACAATTTAAGACGGAAAATACGTCGATCTCAAATTGATATAAACACGTGCATTCAACTCGTGTATGGTCCGCCTGAACTTTTCAGACATGTGAGCTCTATTTTTTGCAGAATTGCAAAAGCTTCACCAAGGTGACTGAATATGATAATATTTGGAAAAGATTTTTATTTCACTCTTAAACTTTAACTTGGTTCGATCCAACTGGGACAGAATCTTTAAAAGAAAATTTTTCCTTCGCCATAAATTAACTGCAATTTGTAACCGCAGAACAGAGGGTATAGTTTTCCTATATCCAATATCGCAGGGCGAAATTTAGAAAAGTACACAATAGGGTAACAAAGGGGAGTCGGGAATCTCTTTATATGTTGTTTTGGTAAAGTTCGACGGTGCAAAGACATCCTGACATATTTATGGTTTTACCTTTATCCTCGCGAATTCAATCAGACCTCAAATCCTTTTACTACAATAAAGAAAACACCGGGGATTTCCAAATCGAACCGAACCTAATAGGAACAGGTACTTGCTGTCCTGTTTACGACAGCGCATCCAGCCTCTGAAAACCCTTTTTTATTATGCTATTTTCTAAACGAAATTCCTAATTATTTTCAAGGCGTTACAAGAATTTTCACGAGGTGTTTTATCCGGCTTCCAATAATTTTTTCCAATTTCATCGCAGATATACATATATATGTACCAATATATGTTTTTTCACAATCTTTACATTTAATTTTGTATGCAGTATGCGTTTTCATTAGTTTAGGAATGGGTGCTTTTAAAATAGAAAACAAAAATAAGTTGTTATAATTCTAACTCCTGTGCAAAAATACGCTACCATTTGAAGATGAGAGCAACATACAGCCCTATATTATTTTGAGTGGCAATTATTTTCCCAGCGTTCGTTATGTTTGAATAACACACATACAAACGGGACATTCTAGATAACGAATAACAGTTGAAAAAGGGCGACAAACCCCTGACAGCCACGCACGTTACTCGCATTAACCCTTATCATTAACAATTTACAAGAAATATTGTCCTGTTTCGAGTGTATGGGAATTTTGTATGATAGTTATTTTACGGATAATTCGGAAGGTTTTTCTGCTAGTTTGCAGGTCGCCTCTCCCCGCACGTAATTTGACCAAGTCCAGTCTGTCTGTTGAATGTTTAATGTAACGGCGAGCTGTCCGCAGTTTAGACACCGTTATGGCACCCGGTAGTCCGTTGTATTCTTCTTGTCCGGCACATTTTTTCCATAATTTATTTCCGTACCTGCAAGGAGAACATGCGACCATACGAATAAAACTTTAAAAGCCTTATCTTATACACTGCAAGTGAAGGATTGTGGTTATCAAAAGTTTGCTAGTGATATTTCGATTTATGTAGCAATAATGGACAACAAGGTTCATATTAAAACCCAGTGTACCGAAAGCAAGATAAAGCATTTCTCGATTTTACCGCTGAAATCTAAAAATTCTGTGACTAATGATGCGTGTAACTCGCGCAGGGAAAGACACGAGGGTGTAACGTACAACCCCTGCTGACTCGAATTTTCTCGACTTAAAAACAAAATGACGCACTCCAGAAATGCAATTTAAAGTTTCGAATGCCTAACTTAAAAATAAACTTTATATACGCATATATGCACGGCATCGAATATTATAACTAATATTCATCTAGAATTTTTAAAAAGTTATCGTGGGACAAAGGGACAGCTAGTCGATATTTGCAACAGCTACATAGACTGATCCTGAATAATTGCTATTTGATACGAAATTAATGAATAGTTAGCAGCCTCGAATTTGCGTCATATCGGACTGATTAATTAATAAAACATTCAACCACGGTATGACCATTTTAAACAATTCAACAACGAAAGCGAGATAACACCGAATATACGCAAAGTTCTACAGGTAGATGTATAAAGGTTACATCCCAACGCAAAGTTACTTGTAATAGAATACTGTGTGCGCGAAATATGCTTATCTGATTGGCTGAACAATAAACACGTCAGTGTGTACGTCGGTTCCGGTTCCGTAGCGTTATCTCGGGCCCGTAACTGACAACTCCGACACGTTGCTTCCTGCCAACAGCTTCCAAACAACCTCTAAATAGCGAGGCGTCCTTGTTTCCTATCCCGCGCTACGCACCACCTCCACACTGGCTCACTTCACCTTTCATTGCAAATGTTCAATATGATTATATACAAGGTGTGTGTAAATCATAAAATTTTCAAAGTTTGGAGACATCGCGCATATTTAGGTCCAGATTAGACTACTGCTCTCAAATAGTTGGTGATGTAGGATGTTCAACTTTCGGGGAAATGCGTATGTTAGCTCAGAATGTTAAAGGATGGAGGTATACGCTGATGATAAGTGAAACTGATTAACTTGTTGAAATGGTAAACTCATTAAACCTGATTTATTCTGCACAGCAAGGATCGATATTATCAGTATTATATTTTCCGTTTCAGTTTGCATGTCATGTGCAGAAATAAGCGCGTGGAATTATAATTTGGATGGACCTATTTTTCTATTTATTATTGTTATGTTCATTTCAGAAGACCTTGAAAACAAAACAATTCTCTTATCTGTCAATTAATTTGACACTTTTAGTTGGATTCTTAGTTAACATACACGATTACCTGCATTACCAATTTTTCGTACCGCTTCTGAATTACGACCCCATTCCGTTAAGACTGATTTCTATTCGCAAGTTTGTAAACTAGCAAGGTGACAATACTATATTAGTTCATAAAGAGTACTCAAACTATATTAAGTTTGCATACTGGGGAGGCAGTCTGGTAACAATAAACTTCAAACTTGATCATGGAAACTTCCGATACGATTACAGAGTGTTTGTGTAAAAGAAACAAAACATGCTGTACTTGATATGTTGCGTTGTGAACAACATCGACGCGTTTTATTTAGGTAGGTACCCACATAGAACAAAATAATATATCTGTGCATATACTTCAGCTTAAAATGTCTGCCGATTTGGCATAATCCTTGGCTGTGCGTTGAGGGGTTTATGTACCTATGTCAACTCCAACTGCAATTCTGTTGTACTGGACGGATTTATAATGTGAACAACTGGCTGACAGCTACTTGCAATGAACATACATAGATGCATTCGATGCTGCATTCACACGGAACAGAATTCACTTTACTAACAATGACAGAACTTATAGTGAACACCTCATTTTCTTACAATCTACCCTTTGTGTTACATTCATAAAAGATTGTGAATGAGTGAACTATTAATTTCTGGGATAGGAAGTATTTAATAAACTTGATCTAAAAACAGCTATAGAAAGCACAAATACCTATTCATATAATCTTACATACGGCACCGTGTGAACGAGCTCGATCTGATATAGCAGTCCCCACATAATACGAGAATTTGCCAGATCAGCCTCTTCATATTGTTCATACACGAAGTACTCAAAACCAAAACTGCAAAGGATTATCTGCTATAGCATAAGTCAGACTATATGGGGGTGAAAGTTGATTACATTCTACTCACAGAGCACGATTCCAATTTAAAATCTGATATTAAATTTACTTATTTCAGACATTAGATGTTTTTGAGGACGTTGTACGTGAAAATTTTCGACGGTTGCTATCACGTTTTAGAGTTATTGTATCGATGAAACGTGCCCAGGAGTTGGAATTAAACTTTAGGTACCTATCTGGGGTAGTACATTATGCGACTGATATCTACTTATATCAAATAGGTACATAGAAATTTTATAAGTTAAGTCACATGCCGAAATAGTAACAGCATTCAAATCGACAATGTCAGCATCTTCAGGGATGTAAAAATGTTACAATAACCATTCTCTTTTTGTGGCAAGTGGGTTACTCAGAGTTAAAACAAATATAACAGGCATTCCAGCCCGCAATTTAGAAAATCCGCAATAGAAAAAGTATTAAATTGTTTAATAAAAAATTCTTAACTATCTTAAAAATTTCATTATGAAAATTTTAAAAAATAGAATCCACCAATTTTACAATAAATAATACCGATATTAAAAAACGAAAAGAAAATAGAAATTACATTTCATTACCATATATTAAAGGTAAGTCACACAATATTAATAACTTATTAGCAAAATACAACTTACAAATTATAACAACTTAAAATTTTTGTATTCTAATTTAAAAACACCCATTCCTAAACTTATGAAAACACATACTGTCATCATAAGGTTCTCAGTCCGAAGACTGGTTGGACGCGTACCTCCATTCTTTTCTATCCTGAGCTAACCTACGCATTTCCCTAAAAGTAGAACATCCTACATCCCTAACTATTTGAGAGCAGTAGTCTAATCTAGGCCTACCCCTACCTCTTTTTATTCCTATCTCTGACTCTAGTATGTCGCGAACTATTCCTTCGTGTCTTAGAAGGTGTCCTACCATCCTATCTCTCCTACTCTTTATTGTTTTCCATACCTTTCGCCTTTCCCCAACTCTTTCTAATACTTCCCTATTGCTAACCTTATCTATCCACGGTATCTTCATCATGCGTCTGTAACACCACAGTTCAAACGCTTCTACTCTTTTCCTATCAGCTTCTCCTATTGTCCAAGTTTCGCACCCGTATAATGCCGTACTCCATACATACGACTTTAAGAGTCTCTTCCTAGTCTCTATATTAACCGTTCTCGAACATAACAGTTGTTTCTTTTTGTTAAACGCAACTCGGCCCTGCGCCATTCTTTGTTTTATATCTTTAGTGCTCCTACCGTCTTGAGTTATTTTACTTCCTAAGTAGCAGAAATCCGCGACCTCTATCTTCTCATTTCCAATTTGTATTTCCATTTTAGTTCTATTTTCACATCCCCTACATACCAAAATTTTAGTTTTCTTTTTATTGATTTTCATGCCGAAGCCCTGTGTCAAAACTGCTTCCATTTCATTCAAAGCCGCACCTAATTCTTCTTTGCTAGATGCTAATACTGCTATATCATCCGCAAATCTGAGCATGTTAATAGTTTGGCCCTGTACATTGATCCCTGAGGCTGTTCTTTCCTTAACAATATTAATCGCATCTTCGATATATAAGTTGAAAACTAGAGGTGACAATGCACATCCCTGTCTCACTCCCTTCCGGATATCTACTTCCCTTTGTTCCTGCTCACATTCTATAACTGCCTTTTGCTCTTTGTAGAGATTATGTATTATTCTTATGTCCCTGTATTTCATCCCTACCTTTCTCAGCACTTCGAACATCTTCCCCCATTTTACGTTGTCGAAGGCTTTTTCTAAATCTACAAATCCTATATAGACGCTCTTTCTCTTTTCTATCGTTTTTTCCATAATTACTCGTAAAGCTAGAATGGCCTCGCGCGTTCTTCTATTTCGTCTAAATCCGAACTGATCTTCTCCTAATATTTCTTCCGCCTTTCTAGTTAAAATTTTTGACGCATGGGAAGTTAAACTGATAGTTCTAAAATTTTCGCATCTATCCCCGCCTTTCCTTTTTGGCAAAGCTATTATGATGTTCCGTTTGTAATCTTCTGGAATCTCGCCTGTCAGGTATATGTGACTAACTAATTTAAATAAACGATCCATTACCTCTTGACCTGCGCACTTTAAGATTTCTGCCTGCAAGCCATCTATACCTGGTGCTTTATTATTCCTTAAACTTTTTAGTGCTAGCTCAAACTCTTCTCTCATTATAAGACTCCCTAGGTTATCCCCTTCTACACTGCTTTCACTTTCTAATATATCTTGCACTTCCTGTCCCGCATATAAGTTTCCTAAATATTCTTTCCACCTATCTGCCTTCTCCCCGCTTTCGATTAGGATATCTCCTGCCTCATTCCTAATGCTTTTGGTACTAGATCCAATTTCTCTAAAATTTCTCCTAATTATTTTATATGCTTCATCAGTCTTTCCTATTTCGAACTTATTTTCCACTTCTTTGCACTTATCGTCGATCCATTGCTCTTTCGCTTTCCTACATTTCCGAATAATTTCCCACTTGATCGCCTTATATCTTTGTTTCCCTATTTCATCTAACCTATTTTTATATTTGCGCCTTTCCTCTATTAGACTCACAATATGTTTTGTTATCCAGGGTTTCCTACTTTCATTCTGTTTATGACCCAAAATATCCCTAGCTGAGGAAACTAAACTATTTTTAATGCAATTCCATTCTTCCTCTATGTCCCTAACAATATTTTCGCCCGCGCCCTTTAGTACCTCGTTTGTCTTTTTCTCGAACTTATCGCGCGTATCATCATCTTTTAGTTTCTCTGGGTCAAGATACCTTCTTCCGCTTCGTTTTTTCAAAATCTTAAATTTAAGATTGGCCTTCATAACGACTATATTGTGATCACTATCTATATCTGCTCCTGGATAACTTCTAAAATCCCTAACTTGATTTCTAAATCTTTGCCTAACAAGAATGTAATCTATTTGATATCTCCCTAGGTCTCCTGGCATCTTCCACGTGTAGCGTCTCCTAACATGATGGTGAAATAGAGTGTTCGCGACCGTTAAGTTATGTTTATCGCAGAACTCTATCAGTCTCACTCCCCTATCGTCAACTATTCCGCCCTCTCGCACTGTGCCTACGACTGCATTGAAATCTCCTATAATTATTAAATTTTCGTGTCCTCTCACAAAATCTAGCACATGTTCAATATCACTATAAACTGCCTCTGCGACCTCATCACTGTAGTTAGAAGTGGGCATATATACCTGTATTATTACTGTTTTTACAGGTTTCGAATCTAACCTAACCATAACTACCCTGTCACTTTGCTGTAAGAAATTTTCTACACTCTGCCCTACTTTTTTCCGCATAACAATTCCTACTCCCGAATTTCCTCCTACAGATCCTGTGTGTATTACTCTAAAATCTCCGCTCCAGAAGTCTCCGGCTTCTGGCCATCGCACTTCACTAATACCTACTACGTCTAATGCTAACCTATCCATCTCAATTTTCAAATTCTCTAACTTTCCTACTTGTTTCATGCTTCTAACATTCCACGCTCCGACTCGTGTGATGTTACACTTATCATTTCTGATGACTCCCCCGAAGCAGTCCCCGCCCGGAGATCCGAATGTGGGACTATTTTACCTCCGGAATATTTTACTCCAGAAGGTGCCATCATCATAAATTCGAAGTACGCTGTACCAGGGATAGAATAATGTGGTGGTTTCCCGTTGCCTTCCACATCGCAGTAGTGTGTATCACAGTGCCATACCGACCCTCACGATCTCTGCCACTATGATTACTGAAAGAGCTGCTGCCCCCTTTCAGGGACACATACTGTATACAAAATTAAATGTAAAGATATATCTGAGCACCCTCGTATTCCAAAAAATTAGGATCCTTTTCTCGAGTAACCGTTACCCTAAATCAACTGTTATATAAGAAGAATATAACATAATAATTGTGTAGGCGTATTATATCCCCATGTGTCCCATACCTCCAATTCAATCTTTCGTAAATTTCCATCCACGTCTATCGTATCTACTCGTTTCATTTTATCCTACAGAATGTAGCAGTGGTTGCCTGGAGGCAGAATGTAGGACTTCTGGCAAATTTAATCGCGGGAAGCTGCGGTCGAATACGTCGAGTTGGATTGCATTGCTTATCAGCAGCAGATGGCGTATAAATCGCGCTGGACTACTAGATGCCACTGACAGAATGCCCCCTGAAACCGCCACTCTCCCATTTCCCATAATAACACTGTACTACAACTCCCGAGATTTTTCTTCTTACTTTAACAGAAAGTAATTCGAGGGAGGATAATAACAGTAAAATGAAACCGTGTATATAAATTTTTTTCTTATATGTTGTTGTGTATATGAGGTTTATGTTTGGGGATGGAATGGGATACGGGCGGCGATTGGTCGAAATTGATTAAAGGCAAATTGATGGAAACGCGTCAGCTGGCTAATTTGGTTTGTAGTTTGAATATTTGCCAATTTTAGATGAAAGGACGTCAACAGAAATTCGTAATGGAATTATCGGATCGGCGTTTTCTCGCTTTAAAATCACAATGATAAAACCTACTAATAGTATTAGGAAAACTGTGATCAATGAAAAATATAATGTAAGGTTTCAAGAAGAAGAGCAAAAATGTATCATTTTGTGTAACGAGTGAGATATTTCTATTCTATTCTGAGCTTCACTGTATTTACTAAAGCTGCAATAATTTGAAGACGTTATCATTCACGAAAAAAACTTTCAATTTAACGTCTATACAGACAATAAGTTCGGAGATATGCCAAAGCGTATAACAGGATAACTCGGTGTCTTGTGCAGGCATCGCTATCTACAATTTCCATCGGAAAACTCGCAAGATCTCCCGGTGTATTCGAAAGCAAGCAACATAAAAAAGCCCAAAACAAAAAGTATCAACTTGGGAATATGCTAGCTTCGATACGGTTGGCTAAACCTTGTCCCGACCTCCTTACGGACGGCGTCTTCGGCGTCCAACTCCTTCTTGAGGACCGCACTTGAATCACCAGTTAGTCGATCACGTGCTCGCGGGTCCCGCCCCAGGTATTGGCGGAAGTCGGCGGTCACGCACGTGTTCCGACCAATACTTTGGAACCGCGGCATACACGCCCTGGCACCTGGCCGCCGCATAACTTTTTCATGCCGCTGGAACACCGTTTTGCTGCTGCCGCCATTTTATAAAAACCCGGGGACATAACTAACGTTACAAATTTTCAAGTGTGCATGTACGAGGGGTGTGTATTCTTTATAAAAATTACGAACAGGGATAACACAAAATGATAACTTAAAAAGTTTTTGAGCTTTGAATCAGTAGGGAAGGGGTTTTTAAAAAACGTTTTGGGTATGGTATTGGATTGTTCGAGCAACTACTCTTCGAGCAAATACCTACCCCGCTAGGCATTGAATTATACATAAAATCCAGATTGTTCTTGATATAAAAAATATTATTTTGTATTTAAAATATTGTCAGTTTAGGTATTTCTAATAAACGTGCTAAAATATAATGTTAAAGTGATCAATTCATATTGGTATAGGTTATAACAAACACCAAGTCATGTCAAGTTCGCAAATTTCTCTAAAGATGGGTCGGTATATGCCCTGTATACATTATGGAACGGACTGTAAAATGATAAGCATGTAGATTGAGGCGACAGGAATGCGAGAAGGATAATCCCGTATTGGAATTTCGCAGAGTTGCAATGCAGGACGCCATTGTTTCCCAACAATGGCTATTCATAATTAGCAAGTCTCAGTTACAATCAAGTTCAGGTAAACAACACGACGTTCATTATTTTGCCCAAGGTTGCATAAGGATAACACTATGCTGAGTACCCCAGGAGCGTACAGTTTTTCTTTATACATGTAAATTTTGGTATATTTTGTGCCAGTTATATTTTAAGATTTCAATTTTTTGTGAAATGCTGGCATATCATATAATTAAAACACTGGATAAATCGACGTTTCGCCCCCGTTCGGGGGCTTTATCAAGATTTATTGGTATAAATATAAAATATAAATTTGTCAGTAAAAATTTCTGACAAGAACAGAATTTTTCTCAAACAATAAAAATTATTTATGTAGGTAACTATGATGTAAATATAAAAAAAGTTTAGCGCTTTTGATTTTGAATACAATTGAAATTATGAAAGAGAAAAATGTTTATGTATTTAATTTAACAATAATAATAGTAAGTAGCAGAGAGAATGATTTATTTTATTATATTACAGTAAATTTGACTTAAATTTTGTATATCAGTTCTATCATTAATAGAGTTTTGTTCTTTTTTTATATAGATCATTTCTAAAAATAGTCGAGATTTTAAATTTTTTTCTTGTTCTAAAATTTTGGTGTCGTTAAATTCAAAGGTATGATTGCTGTCTTTCATGTGTTTACTAATTGCTGAATTACTGTTTCTGTATTTGTGTTGTTTTAGTCTGGTTTCTAAATGATTTTTAGATTGGCCAATATATGTTTTTTCACAGTCTTTACATTTAATTTTGTATACAGTATGAGTTTTCATCAATTTAGGAATGGGTGTTTTTAAATTAGAATACAAAAATTTTAAGTTATTATAATTTTGGTGCGATACTTGTAAGTTGTGTTTTACTAATAATTTATTAATATTTTGTGACATGCCTTTAATATATGGTAACGAAATGTAATTTTTATTTTCTTTCGGTTTTTTACTATCGGTATTATTATTGTAAAATTGACGGGTTCTATTTTTTATAATTTTCATAATGAAATTTTTAGGATAATTATTTTTTATTAAACAATTTAACACTTTTTCTATTGCGGATTTTCTAAATTGTGGGCTGGAGAGTTTAATCGCACGGTCAGCTAGACACATAACAATACTCTTTTTGTGGGAAGTGGGTTGTTCAGAATTAAAACAAATATAACGGCCAGACCAAGTTGGTTTAGTGTACCATTCAGTTTCTATTGAATTTTTCATTTTATATAAAGTTAAATCTAAAAAATTTATTTGATTTTTTGTTGAAATTTCAATAGTGAATTGTAATTTAGGATGATATTTATTAAATTTATTAAGAATTTCGTTATATTTTTCTGGAGGAACAGCAGTTAAACAATCATCCACCATATCTAACACAAAATGGTAAATTGAAAGATAATTTAGGAATAACTGTTGTCTCTAAATCTTCTAAAACTAACTGAGCAATGGGGCTAGAAATTGGGGAGCCCATGGCACAGCCATTTGTTTGTTTGTAAATTGAATCTTTAAATTTAAAGTACGTAGATGTTAGAGTAAGTTCAATTGCAGTGATGAAATTATTTAGAGTGAGAGATGTGTAAGGTTCGATTCTATTCCAATTTTTTTGACAGTGGAAATTGCAAGATCTAATGGTATATTTGTGTAAAGTGAAACTACATCTAGGGAAATTAAATTGAAGTTTTCAGGGATATAGAAATTTTTAGTTTTTTCTTTAAAAGACCAGGAGTCTTTGATATAAAATTCATTTTGCCCTATGATGTTAGAAAGAATGTTAGCTAAAAATTTTGATAACTTATAAAATGGGCTTTGAATACAAGAAACAATTGGTCTGAGAGGAATATTAGTTTTATGTAATTTTGGTAAGCCATATATCCGTGGAGGTAGAGAATTTTGAATTTTAAGTTTGCAATAGAAAAAGTGTTAAATTGTTTAATAAAAAATAATTATCCTAAAAATTTCATTATGAAAATGATAAAAAATAGAACCCGTCAATTTTACAATAATAATACCGATAGTAAAAAACCGAAAGAAAATAAAAATTACATTTCGTTACCATATATTTAATGGCATGTCACAAAATATTAATAAATTATTAGTAAAACACAACTTACAAGTATCGCACCAAAATTATAATAACTTAAAATTTTTGTATTCTAATTTAAAAACACCCATTCCTAAATTGATGAAAACTCATACTGTATACAAAATTAAATGTAAAGACTGTGAAAAAACATATATTGGCCAATCTAAAAATCATTTAGAAACCAGACTAAAACAACACAAATACAGAAACAGTAATTCAGCAATTAGTAAACACATGAAAGACAGCAATCATACCTTTGAATTTAACGACACCAAAATTTTAGAACAAGAAAAAATTTTAAAATCTCGACTATTTTTAGAAATGATCTATATAAAAAAAGAACAAAACTCTATTAATGATAGAACTGATATACAAAATTTAAGTCAAATTTACTGTAATATAATAAAATAAATCATTCTCTCTGCTACTTACTATTATTATTGTTAAATTAAATACATAAACATTTTTCTCTTTCATAATTTCAATTGTATTCAAAATCAAAAGCGCTAAACTTTTTTTTTATATTTACATCATAGTTACCTACATAAATAATTTTTATTGTTTGAGAAATATTCTGTTCTTGTCAGAAATTTTTACTGACAAATTTATATTTTATATTTATACCAATAAATCTTGATAAAGCCCCCGAACGGGGGCGAAACGTCGATTTATCCAGTGTTTTAATTATATGATATGCCAGCATTTCACAAAAAATTGAAATTTTATACATATAATGCCCCTATTTGAAACTTAGCTGAAAATAATAATATATTTAAAAATATTACTTACAAATTATGCCCCCAAATTCGGCCTAAAAAATTCATTAGATCTTATAGATAAAATAAAAGATAAAACTGCCAATAGGTTCATTTTTAGCTTCTTCTGATGTAATAAATATATTCCACCTAAAGATTGCTTAAAATTGTTAGCAGATATTGTGATTAATTATTGAACAAAATTATTTTCAATTTAATAAAAATTATTGTCAAAATTCAAGTCTAGCGATGGGATCACCAATAAATCCATTATCAGCAGACATTTTTAGGCCTAATATTGAAGAAAAAATTATTAATTTATATATTATTCGTTATAAATTTTTTTAATAATATTTATCCAAAAACAAAATTTACTAAAGCAATAGAAAATGATTATAAAATAAATTTATTAAATTTAACAAATCAAAAAATTCATTTCTATCTTTTTAGGAAACCCACGTACACAGCCATCCCACTTTCCTTTCGTCCAATTCATTTCACCCTTATTCTCAAAACATTTCTGCTTACAACTCCATGGTACAAAGAGTCTTGTCTTTACTGTTCCTTTAGCTTCACTTAGAAAAATAATTAAATACAATTTTATTGCCTTATATTCATAAATATGTAATAAACAAGCAGGGGCGCGTGTGATTCAGCGACATCTTTCGGCGTAAGATTGACATAGCTAAGAACGATACCACGCGATTTGCATTGTGAAATAACACTGTTATACTAGTTATTCATAAATTTCAATAAATTTCTCAAACAAGACTCGCAGGACAGAAATAACGTAATACGTAGTTGACCATATAAATGCATGTTGGAAATCAAATGAAATGAGACCAACCAAGGATATATCTTCTTGGAAATCATGTTAGAAAGTAAATAACCGCGCTTCTTGTGTTTTGCTCTCACTGTATGCGTGCAAGCGCCAATAATAAAACCAACCTGGGGGCATTACTCCCGCTTGTGCAAAATTAAAATTCCCATCGAACAATAGCCAGTTCCACAATTTATACTGTGGCTGTGGGCCCTCTTTTGTTTCTGTGCCATGCCGGGCGATGAAAATGTTGTGTGCTGTCGGACGACGAGGGAACTAATTTCCAAGAATTCAAAGAAAAACTTCCTTAATTAACCCAGATTTTTGTTTGGATGTGTAATGCGATTAGTACGCCGTAATTTGCCAGCAGAAGAATAAGTTTCTAGAGTGTGCATACACAGTATTGTATCGCTATAGGTACTTTTATTTTTATTGGACAAAAAACTAGGTCTCTTCTTGCATTTAATAGAATATGCGATTATCTCTGTCGGTAATAGTCAGTTTGATCACCACCTCCATATAATATCATGATGCTGAAGCAATGTAAATATTTTTCACGTTCAAATTTCAGAATAGTCACGAATTTCACTTTTACGGAGGACCAAAATGAAAAACTCCACTTAGGTGCAATTTCCATTACAATATCCACTTCCATTAGAAAATGAGTTATAAAAGAGAGCGTCCCAATTATTATACCCGCGGGATTCATTTAGAAACCAGTTATTCATTTCTTCATAAACAATAGTCTTTTGTTCGCGTACACACGGTCTGAAGTGGCCCTGCGCTCGAATAGATTTTCCTTTTCGGTCACATTTCTTGCGCTGCCCGCACGCAGGAGGGGTCTCAAACTGACTAAATGAACATAGTTATAATACCACTCCGAGATAAACACTTCTAACTACAGATTTCAATTATCTGACCGTTCGGTGTGGGGTCTTTTGTTTTCCCTTAACCGACACTTCGACCCTCTTTCTTTGTTAATTGTTTAACGGACCCTGGGATTCTTATCTATCGGCCGATATGTAGAGTGGAAGGTAACACTGATACCCTCAATCGGGTTTACTTGGTCCTTTGTGCGATACACCAACAATTGACTACCCTTTCCCCTTGCTATACAAGGAAAGTTTCTATGTTATCGAGTTCCATTCTATTATTGTCCAAAAATTTTCTCCAATTCACACGGAGCAAAAGATATTAGATATTGGAGAAAATTACGTCATCGCCTAAGTAACAATTAAATTTTTTTATTGCCAAAATGTAGGAAAACGAAAGAACAGTGGATTTATAATAAACGCACTTAAACATTTCCATTTCGTTGCAGAATTTATTCCGCGCCAAGCAACTTCGCAGCTGCATGCTGCATGTGTTTTGGACATAGATCAAATATTTTGACTAGCTCTTTCTAATTAGAAAATAAAAAGATGTTATCCGATTGTCCATTCCCGAACTCTCAAATTGGCTAGGATACACGCAGTACGCTTCTGGGTAAAGAAAATGCCACCCATGTGTTATGTCAGCACAAGAAATTAAGAGTATGAGAAAGAATTGAACTGTCCATAATGAGCTGTAAGCAGAGTACGAACATCTACAACTCTCTTAACTTTTCTTAAATTGTAGAAAATTAAACGGTACTTTTAGACATTTTTTTATTCTTGCGTTTTTCTATCTGAAATAAAAATATACGTTTAGGCTTTACTTTTAAACATTAAGTTTCTCGATTCTAATCTTGTTTTTTGCGAAGAGCAAACGAAAGAAAACCGAGGAGAATACGTTGTTTCAGACTTTATAAAGTGGGGTGGGTTCTGAGTTAAAATTTTGCCTAAACGTTGGCAGATCCCTCCCTTTTGAAAAAGTCACGAGCCGCCCCTGAACCAAACTGAAATTATGGTGGACAGCCATCTTCATATTAGACATTTTTAAATAAGATGATTCCGCGTACTTCTGATAGAAAATTTGTGAAAACCAATAAGAGGCTGTTTTCAACCTCATTCTATTAAAAGTTTATAGCATTGCTTATTTTCCATTGATATATGTTGATAATAATGATAAATTAACTATAAATCATCAGCTTAAATCGATTGAAAAGTCCTGAGGTTGACCAACTATTAGTATACCTAATACTGCGAAAGATAGTCTTGTCTTCGGTACGTGCGTGCCCAACAAGTAAAGGTTTTTTTGTACCTCCATAATAATTAATGTCGTCGAAATTCGGTTAAAATCTTAGTATCTATTATTATATAATTTAGTGCTTCGGTTTAGAATGACATTGTGTTGGTTGTTAACACGTGTACAACGGAAGCTAATAATGCTTTTGCCACAAGCTCTAATGATCCAGGATAGAAGCAAAACCACCAAACACCACGCAACGTAAATGAGTTAGCGATCCGATGCGATTGTTTACACCCCCAGAGCGTTACACTTTTCATCGCAAAGAAGAGCAAATGAGTTAAAATTTATACAGTTAGTGTTTGTTTTAAAAATACATGGTTATTTGATTCCTGAGGCAAAGAAAATATATTTGAACTACAAATTGTTTTTACGGTGATAGTTTGAAGTTCGTCAACTCTTGATGACAAGTTTACATTCGAAAGCGTTTTAAAACTTTCTCGACACGAGAATTTCAAAAATTCCTTTTCCAAGCGCGGAAAAACAGGCAAGAGTGCAGCGTCGGAGTTCAGTGGGGGTGGAGGTACAACTACCCCTAACTCCCCGGGAATGCTGATGACGTAACTTGGGTCAGCATTTCGGATTATCGGGCATTCCTTCTGCATTCCTCAACTGTACCCGTTGTTCGTGCAGCATGATACATGTATATTACCACCCTCTGCAGTCCACAGCTTTAACCGAACCACCCCTTTGCTCCGCTGCACCCCTTAACGGCATAGCACATATTCAGGGCGCAGATTTTAATTTCGTATGAGATAGTTTCTGTCATATACATAATGCCTCATTTACTCAGAATGGTGCAGATTATAATTAATGCCAAGAAATATGCTATACAGGATGTCCCAACTTGAGCAGAACATGTGAAAATGTGATATATTAATCTATTTCGTAAATAATTTTCTTGTTTCTGATCTTGTATTATTCACATATTAATTTATTGCTGATTTATTTGGAATCATGTCGGAGATCTGGGGCTTCATCGAACTTTGTTGCTGCCCAAGCGATGCAATCTAGTTAGCTGCTGTGGAATACGAACCCCAAAACGGAGTGTTAAGCTGATATCATTTATTTAAACACTATTAACTCACAGGTAGCTATCATAATGAAGCTTTTAATATTTAATTTCTGTTATGATAGCTACGTTCACTTTTAGTCGTATACGTCATGCGCGAAGTGGAGTTATGACGTGTGTGCTCCTAAGTGGACAATGGCATTCGGTTGTTTGTTTTGTCGAAAACAAGGAGTGCTAGATTTGATATAATTTCAGTACGTGGGACAATAAATCATTTTTAAAACTGCAGCATACACAAAACGTAAATAAAAAGTAGATTTTAAGCATACAGTCATTTGCAAATTTGAATTATTGGATCTGTTTTTTTAAACCGTGCTGATAGTACTCTGGGTCGTGTTTGTTTTGTTGATTCCATTATTTGTATGTGTATTCGAGACTGTTCTATGTTAAAGTTTATAATCTACAATTTTATACGATTTGGGTGCATATAATTATTATTCTTGCTGTATTTGAAAAAAATTACTTTGGATATCGTAAACTATGTTCATAGTTTGCTAAAGAAATTTGTTGGGAGTTTCCTTTTCAAGCGTTCGCTCCTAGTGAATTTTTTTTCACTTTAATTTCGATCTTGTCTTTGTTCCTTTAAATCTAATTTTCATCCACTTTGTCAGTTACTGGGAGAAAACTAAATGAAGAATCCCAGAACTTTCTGTATGTTTATCCATAAGAAAAAATCTAATTCAAGAACAAAGTTTTTTCGTATAACTTTTAATGAATGTATCACTGATCACTAACAATTTTTCAACACTAAAATATTAATTCTTTTAACCACCAAGATAGACAAAACTATTATTGCGCCCCAAGAACAATAGGGTTATAATTAACCAGGTTTGGCCGCCGATTTTGAAGTCAATCACTCCATCTAAAAGAGCAAAACTCCTAAATACTCCTACCCCTACTTCCCCGAAGGGGTAGCACACACACAGTGGTGGTGCATGATATGATTATGATCCGTTGTTGCTTGGTAACGCGCAGCTTCCACCCCTCCAACGTTATAAAAGCGCGTCTCTCTATGGGGGGTTGCATTTCGCGGAGTGATTCCGCCGCGCTCTCTACGTTTCAACCCTTATGTTCATGTAAATATTTCCATGCAGGTCGTGCATTTTTGGTATTATTTTGTTGTTTTGTTTGCGTGCGACAATGTACAGTGGAGAGATGGTAGAATGGCGGCCTAGAGGTTGACGAGGGATGGAGAAATAAGAGGGTGAGTTTATTGTGAATTTGCGATCGTTAAAATAGGGGTTCGTTTCACCGTTGCGTCAGTATAGTTGTAAGGTGGTCTACACGTGTTGTATTTTTGATTGAAGCACACGATTATATTATTTAGTTTTATTTTTTATTCATTTGTAAATACAGAAAGAAAAGTAAATTAATAATGTCTGCCTCTTGTGCGCTTCTTTTTAATTCCTTTGATGAAGCACCAATCTACTGTTATAGCTTGCCCAAGAATATCAGCCCCGTCTAGTGCTTCCCGAGCTTGATTCGCTTCGTCAAAATTCGCATACTCCACCAGAGCGTATCCTTTTAGGAAACCGGTACGTCTGTCTAAATTTATACTCACATTCTTTATTAGACCGAATTCTGAGAATTTTTCGTTTAAATCTTCTTCCGAAGCTTCTTCGTGTAAGTATCTGATGAAGAGGATCCAACCTTCCACCGATTTTTGAGGAGAAAATTCGCTGCAACCATCGTCGTTGCCCAGACTTTCGTAATCGTCGGCTTTTATACGAGACTTGTGATCACCAGAAGAAAATCCCCTTCCTTTTCTCTTTATGACTTTGTTTTTTAAGTTAAACACTCTTTGAGCACCTTCGTCCTCGCCGTCAATGTCTGTTGAATCGTTTATATCTAACACATCTGCCATTTTCATTTCAATTGAACTGTCAACAAATTTTGACAGTTCGAAGGGATTTTTATTAGACGTCTAAAAGAAATAGATTATTAAACGCACGAGTTTCTCTCTTGTCCTTCTGTTCCTCTCGCCTTATCGATCTACAAAAGTTGGAGACGGTTTTATTACAACCAAGAGTAAAAGAAGGGGGACGGAGAAAAGTTGTGTAGTAGTTTCTGTGTCGCGGGTTCTCGACTTTGATTGGACCCCGTTTCAGTTCAGGTGTTGGCAAATTGGATTTTCTTCAGAAACACACATACCATCTCTGCTACGGTATTGAAATTTCCCTTGATGCGTGATTTGCTGTTTGTGTATTGTCATTTACATTTAAAATGTGTTGAATTTTATTCCGAGAAGTTTCGGGGGGAGTTTTACTTTTAGAATTTATCCACGGGGCCATTAGTTGATGTATGTGGTATCCTTAGATGACATGTAACAGAGGTCGCGTGTAAGACGCTAATTTAAACTTACGATAGCAAAGATATAAATTAAGGTATATTGGAGGCAAGAGAGAAGCCCAGCGAGCATCATGGGATTTCGTACAGGCGGTTCCAGTTGCCCCTAATATTAAATAATTTATTACCCTAGTTGCGCATCAAATACTCGTTATGCGTCCTCCAAAATGTTTTTAATCCTAATTTATTTATTTATTAAGCTGTATGAACATAAAAGTGTGTTTATATGCCACTAAAAAATATTTTTACACGATCCTGTATAGGTACAACCAGTTTAAATGCGTTTAACCCTAAAAGTAATATTAAAATCGACATGTGTTTCGCTGACAACGTCATTATATAATTATATCTGCTCGAGTTGGGACGCCTTGTATACATACACAGTGCTGCGGCAGAGTTTTGCGCCTTTATTATATATTTTAGAGAAAAAAGTTATATTATGAGAGACACCTCCTTATTATTAGTTATTCATACATTAAAATTATTTCCATTTATTTATATAGGTTTCCTATTAATTTGTATTTTATTTGTATATATAACTAATTCTATCCCTAGTACAGCGTACTTCGAATTTATGATGATGGCACCTTCTGGAGTAAAATATTCCGGAGGTAAAATAGTCCCACATTCGGATCTCCGGGCGGGGACTGCTTCGGGGGGAGTCATCAGAAATGATAAGTGTAACATCTCACGAGTCGGAGCGTGGAATGTTGGAAGCATGAAACAAGTAGGAAAGTTAGAAAATTTGAAAATTGAGATGGACAGGTTAGCATTAGACGTAGTAGGTATTAGTGAAGTGCGATGGCCAGAAGCCGGAGACTTCTGGAGCGGAGATTTTAGAGTAATACACACAGGATCTGTAGGAGGAAATTCGGGAGTAGGAATTGTTATGCGGAGAAAAGTAGGGCAGAGTGTAGAAAATTTCTTACAGCAAAGTGACAGGGTAGTTATGGTTAGGTTAGATTCGAAACCTGTAAAAACAGTAATAATACAGGTATATACGCCCACTTCTAACTACAGTGATGAGGTCGTAGAGGCTGTTTATAGTGATATTGAACATGTGCTAGATTTTGTGAGAGGACACGAAAATTTAATAATTATAGGAGATTTCAATGCAGTCGTAGGCACAGGGCGAGAGGGCGGAATAGTTGGTCCCTTTGGATTAGGCAATAGGAACGATAGGGGAGTTAGACTGATAGAGTTCTGCGATAAACATAACTTAACGGTCGCGAACACTCTATTTCACCATCATGTTAGGAGACGCTACACGTGGAAGATGCCAGGAGACCTAGGGAGATATCAAATAGATTACATTCTTGTTAGGCAAAGATTTAGAAATCAAGTTAGGGATTGTAGAAGTTATCCAGGAGCAGATATAGATAGTGATCACAATATAGTCGTTATGAACGCCAATCTTAAATTTAAGATTTTGAAAAAACGAAGCGGAAGAAGGTATCTTGACCCAGAGAAACTAAAAGATGATGATACGCGCGATAAGTTCGAGAAAAAGACAAACGAAGTACTAAAGGGCGCGGGCGAAAATATTGTTAAGGACATAGAGGAAGAATGGAATTGCATTAAAAATAGTTTAGTTTCCTCAGCTAGGGATATTTTGGGTCATAAACAGAATGAAAGTAGGAAACCCTGGATAACAAAACATATTGTGAGTCTAATAGAGGAAAGGCGAAAATATAAAAATAGGTTAGATGAAATAGGGAAACAAAGATATAAGGCGATCAAGTGGGAAATTATTCGGAAATGTAGGAAAGCGAAAGAGCAATGGATCGATAATAAGTGCAAAGAAGTGGAAAATAAGTTCGAAGTAGGAAAGACTGATGAAGCATATAAAATAATTAGGAGAAATTTTAGAGAAATTGGATCTAGTACCAAAAACATTAGAAATGAGGCAGGAGATATCCTAATCGAAAGCGGCGAGAAGGCAGATAGGTGGAAAGAATATTTAGGAAACTTATATGCGGGACAGGAAGTGCAAGATATATTAGAAAGCGAAAGCAGCGTAGAGGGGGATAACCTAGGGAATCCTATAATGAGAGAAGAGTTTGAGCTAGCACTAAAAAGTTTAAGGAACAATAAAGCGCCAGGTATAGACTGCTTGCAGGCAGAAATCTTAAAGTGCGCAGGTCAAGAGGTAATAGATCGTTTATTTAAATTAGTTAGTCGCATATACCTGACAGGCGAGATTCCAGAGGATTACAAACGGAACATCATGGTAGCTTTGCCAAAAAGGAAAGGCGCGGATAGGTGCGAAAATTTCAGAACCATCAGTTTAACTTCCCATGCGTCAAAAATTTTAATTAGAATTGTGCAAAGAAGGATGGAGAAAAAGGCGGAGGAAATATTAGGAGAAGATCAGTTCGGATTTAGACGAAATAGAGGAACGCGCGAGGCCATCCTAGCTTTACGAGTAATTATAAAAAAAACGATAGAAAAGAGAAAGAGCGTCTATATAGGATTTGTAGATTTAGAAAAGGCCTTCGACAACGTAAAATGGGAGAAGATGTTCGAAGTGCTGAGAAAGGTAGGGATGAAATATAGGGACAGAAGAATAATACATAATCTCTACGAAGAGCAAAAGGCAGTTATAGAATGTGAGCAGGAACGAAGGGAAGTAGATATCCGGAAGGGAGTGAGACAGGGATGTGCATTGTCACCTCTAGTTTTCAACTTATATATCGAAGATGCTATTAATATTGTTAAGGACAGAACAGCCTCAGGGATTAACGTACAGGGTCAAACTATTAACATGCTCAGATTTGCGGATGATATAGCAGTGTTAGCATCTAGCAAAGAAGAACTAGGAGCGGCTTTGAATGAAATGGAAGCAGTTTTGACACAGGTCTATGGCATGAAAGTCAATAAAAAGAAAACTAAAATTTTGGTATGTAGGGGATGTGAAAATAGAATTAACGTTGACATACAAATAGGAAATGAGAAGATAGAGGAGGTCACGGATTTCTGCTATTTAGGAAGTAAAATAACTCAAGACGGTAGGAGCACTAAAGATATAAAACAAAGAGTAGCGCAGGGCCGAGTTGCGTTTAACAGAAAGAAACAACTGTTATGTTCGAGAACGGTTAATATAGAGACTAGGAAGAGACTCTTAACGTCGTATGTATGGAGTACGGCATTATACGGGTGCGAAACTTGGACAATAGGGGAAGCGGATCGAAAAAGAGTAGAAGCGTTTGAACTGTGGTGTTACAGACGCATGATGAAGATACCGTGGATAGATAAGGTTAGCAATAGGGAAGTATTAGAAAGAGTTGGGGAAAGGCGAAAGGTATGGAAGACAATAAAGAGTAGGAGAGATAGGATGGTAGGACACCTTCTAAGACACGAAGGAATAGTTCGCGACATACTAGAGTCAAAGATAGGAATAAAAAGAGGTAGGGGTAGGCCTAGATTAGACTACTGCTCTCAAATAGTTAGGGATGTAGGATGTTCTACTTTTAGGGAAATGCGCAGGTTAGCTCAGGATAGAAAAGAGTGGAGGTACGCATCCAACCAGTCTTCGGACTGAGAACCTTATGATGATGATATAACTAATAAAGATCGGCGATCTGTAATGTCATTCCTATTATACAGAATGCCCCCGAAAATGTGAGACAACATTTCATTGAAAAAATATGTAGATATGAGTTAACTGTTAATTTTTGGTAACGAGTAATATTAATTTGAAATGCATAGAATTAATATCAGTTACATTAACAGGGCATTGTACTCTGAAAATACATATAAGAGAACAAACTCGATGTGAGTAAAATACTCAACATTTTCCTTACAAAGCGACTTTTTTCGTGAAACATTTTTCGTGAACATTTTGATTTTAAATATTCGTCTCGTCTGCGTCAAGGAATTAGGAATCTAGAAGTTATTTCCATATTCGCACGCCACCTGCAGAAATCAGATTTCCAACCATCGAGATACAGAATCAGACTTTAAATTTTTTACCCATGATTGAGTTCGAATAGGCAGATTATAAATCATATCTGCTGAAGTAGATACTCCGAGAGGAAAATCTTCTGAATCCTCTTAATATTTATTCATCCGCCTGAAATTTATCTTATTTAACTACAAATTTTATGCCAAAATCTCTGTATAAGTCTCCCACAGCTATTCAACCCTCTTAGGGATGCTATATAAGAATTCACGAAAGTTATTGTGGTATAAAAGATTATTATACTTAAAGAAATATATACTCTACTGACTTTAAGGAACCTAACAGTTAAAATACTGTCAAACTCAAATCAAGTGTTCCCCAGAAGGGTTTTTTGTCATTCCAACCCTACATGTTTGATACAAAAGCGAATGGCGAAAAGAATCAAGTTTGTAATGATCGCGGGGTGAATTTGTCCCGAGGCTTTTTGTGGCCCATTTCGGGGCTTGTTACGGTTTCTTTATCGTCCCCGATTGTTCCTGAACTTGTTTCCACTATTGTTTCCATTCCTGACCGTTCCTCAGGACATTTAGTCGACTCGTTACTGGGAATAGGTACAATTAAAATTAAAGGAATTGATGGGGGATGTTTGCGAAATAAATTTTCAGAAATTTGTCGAGTATATAAACGAATAATAGATTATTTAGACCTGTTATATATATGTATACATTTAAAATAGACACACAAAACAAGAAGTCATTTTAATTTGTCAGAGAAACAATGGTTTTGAATTAAATATCCAAAGCCGTTAAACCTTAAAAATAAAGATAACAGAAACAAATCTAGTTACCAAAATAAAATTAATGAAGACCATCTAAAGCTAGACTTTTTAACAAACTCACGGTATAAAATGCATGTTTTGATTTTTCTTTTCTGTCTGGACGTTAAGGTCGAAGTAAATAGGATAAATTCCTCGGATTCTTTCGTTCCAGAATCCCGAGGGATGAGATCGACTCTACAAGCAAATAGGGGATGAATTTATCTTTATTTGATAATCACCCGACTGGTATTTTTCACCCTCGTGGATAATCCGCTTGTACAGTTTTTCTCAACAGAAAATGGAGCATCTCGTTTTATGCCCTTACATTCTTTCGAACATTCATTAAATCGCCCTGTAAACCAAGATTTCGTGAAGAAAGTGCACCCAGAGGGCAATATGTCCGTAGGCCCAAATTGCATACCTGTTCAGTAATAAATTATAGTCCTAGAACTGAAAAAACTTATGATGGTGATAAATACAGAGAATAGGTAAGTATAGGGACATTTTTCTGAATTTCAAAATGATACAATAGAAATGAATATGCATAATTATGTATTGTATTTTGTTGTAAAACTGTTTTCTTTCCGTTCTCTTCCGCCTCCAGATGACAAATTACCCGAAATATGGCTCGACAGATACAATTTTCCAAATAAATTTCTATTGGGTGAATACATGAATGATATAGTCGGTAATGCAGGAGTCTGTGGCTGCGAGGATTACTGGAAATTCCCCCGCTAAGCCTTGCGTTCGGGATTTCCTCCGTTGTAGCTTGTTTAATGGAAATCCTCCTGTTTATGATTCAATCTATTGTTATTTTATAGGTTCTCCCTTTTATTGCTTGTACCGAATATTGGCTAGAGTATAAATCACTCGGGCATCTGCATCAAGTGAGTATCGATCGCAGAAATAATTATTTCTGTGTGAGTTAGTGGCATAATTTGCGGACAAAGGGGCCGCCATTTTATAATAACCCATAAAAGCCACTTTAACCGTTTATTACCGCTATTATCACCTACCGCCAGGATCAGATATGGTCCCGTTACTCCGCCAAGAAAACATTTACAACGCACACACTTCCCCGTTATTTCCATTAAATTGTACACACCGCGATCAAAACCTCTTTTTGCGCAATTTAATTAAAATGTCACACAATATGCAACGGTGGTATTATAACAAGTGACCTTTTGTATAGCGATGCATACGTCAAGTCTTGTTAACCAATTTTGTTCAAAACATAAATTTATTCATCATCATCATAAGGTTCTCAGTCCGAAGACTGGTTGGACGCGTACCTCCATTCTTTTCTATCCTGAGCTAACCTACGCATTTCCCTAAAAGTAGAACATCCTACATCCCTAACTATTTGAGAGCAGTAGTCTAATCTAGGCCTACCCCTACCTCTTTTTATTCCTATCTCTGACTCTAGTATGTCGCGAACTATTCCTTCGTGTCTTAGAAGGTGTCCTACCATCCTATCTCTCCTACTCTTTATTGTTTTCCATACCTTTCGCTTTTCCCCAACTCTTTCTAATACTTCCCTATTGCTAACCTTATCTATCCACGGTATCTTCATCATGCGTCTGTAGCACCACATTTCAAACGCTTCTACTCTTTTTCTATCCGCTTCTCCTATTGTCCAAGTTTCGCACCCGTATAATGCCGTACTCCATACATACGACGTTAAGAGTCTCTTCCTAGTCTCTATATTAACCGTTCTCGAGCATAACAGTTGTTTCTTTTTGTTAAACGCAACTCGGCCCTGCGCCATTCTTTGTTTTATATCTTTAGTGCTCCTACCGTCTTGAGTTATTTTACTTCCTAAGTAGCAGAAATCCGCGACCTCCTCTATCTTCTCATTTCCAATTTGTATTTCCATTTTAGTTCTATTTTCACATCCCCTACATACCAAAATTTTAGTTTTCTTTTTATTGATTTTCATGCCGAAGCCCTGTGTCAAAACTGCTTCCATTTCATTCAAAGCCGCTCCTAATTCTTCTTTGCTAGATGCTAACACTGCTATATCATCCGCAAATCTGAGCATGTTAATAGTTTGGCCCTGTACATTGATCCCTGAGGCTGTTCTTTCCTTAACAATATTAATCGCATCTTCGATATATAAGTTGAAAACTAGAGGTGACAATGCACATCCCTGTCTCACTCCCTTCCGGATATCTACTTCCCTTTGTTCCTGCTCACATTCTATAACTGCCTTTTGCTCTTTGTAGAGATTATGTATTATTCTTCTGTCCCTGTATTTCATCCCTACCTTTCTCAGCACTTCGAACATCTTCCCCCATTTTACGTTGTCGAAGGCTTTTTCTAAATCTACAAATCCTATATAGACGCTCTTTCTCTTTTCTATCGTTTTTTCTATAATTACTCGTAAAGCTAGAATGGCCTCGCGCGTTCCTCTATTTCGTCTAAATCCGAACTGATCTTCTCCTAATATTTCTTCCGCCTTTTTCTCCATCCTTCTTTGCACAATTCTAGTTAAAATTTTTGACGCATGGGAAGTTAAACTGATAGTTCTAAAATTTTCGCATCTATCCGCGCCTTTTCTTTTTGGCAAAGCTACTATGATGTTCCGTTTGTAATCTTCTGGAATCTCGCCTGTCAGGTATATGCGACTAACTAGTTTAAATAAACGATCTATTACCTCTTGACCTGCGCACTTTAAGATTTCTGCCTGCAAGCCATCTATACCTGGTGCTTTATTATTCCTTAAACTTTTTAGTGCTATCTCAAACTCTTCTCTCATTATAGGACTCCCTAGGTTATCCCCCTCTACACTGCTTTCGCTTTCTAATATATCTTGCACTTCCTGTCCCGCATATAAGTTTCCTAAATATTCTTTCCACCTATCTGCCTTCTCCCCACTTCCGATTAGGATATCTCCTGCCTCATTTCTAATGTTTTTGGTACTAGATCCAATTTCTCTAAAATTTCTCCTAATTATTTTATATGCTTCATCAGTCTTTCCTACTTCGAATTTATCTTCCACTTCTTTGCATTTATTATCGATCCATTGCTCTTTCGCTTTCCTACATTCCCGAATAATTTCCCACTTGATCGCCTTATATCTTTGTTTCCCTGTTTCATCTAACCTATTTTTATATTTTCGCCTTTCCTCTATTAGACTCACAATATGTTTTGTTATCCAGGGTTTCCTACTTTCATTCTGTTTATGACCCAAAATATCCCTAGCTGAGGAAACTAAACTATTTTTAATGCAATTCCATTCTGCCTCTATGTCCCTAACAATATTTCCACCCGTGCCCTTTAGTGCTTCGTTTGTCTTTTTCTCGAACTTATTGCGCATATCATCATCTTTTAGTTTCTCTGGGTCAAGATACCTTCTTCCGCTTCTTTTTTTCAAAATCTTAAATTTAAGATTGGCTTTCATAACGACTATGTTGTGATCACTATCTATATCTGCTCCTGGATAACTTCTACAATCCCTAACTTGATTTCTAAATCTTTGCCTAACGAGAATGTAATCTATTTGATATCTCCCTAAGTCTCCTGGCATCTTCCACGTATAGCATCTCCTAACATGATGGTGAAATAGAGTGTTCGCGACCGTTAAGTTATGTTTATCGCAGAACTCTATCAGTCTAACTCCCCTATCGTTCCTATTGCCTAATCCAAAGGGGCCAACTATTCCGCCCTCTCGCCCTGTGCCTACGACTGCATTGAAATCTCCTGTAATTATTAAATTTTCGTGCCCTCTCACAAAATCTAGCACATATTCAATATCACTATAAACTGCCTCTACGGCCTCATCACTGTAGTTAGAAGTGGGCATATATACCTGTATTATTACTGTTTTTACAGGTTTCGAATCTAACCTAACCATAACTACCCTGTCACTTTGCTGTAAGAAATTTTCTACACTCTGTCCTACTTTTTTCCGCATAACAATTCCTACTCCCGAATTTCCTCCTACAGATCCTGTGTGTATTACTCTAAAATCTCCGCTCCAGAAGTCTCCAGCTTCTGGCCATCGCACTTCACTGATACCTACTACGTCTAATGCTAACCTATCCATCTCAATTTTCAAATTCTCTAACTTCCCTACTTGTTTCATGCTTCTAACATTCCACGCTCCGACTCGTGAGATGTTACACTTATCATTTCTGATGACTCCCCCCGAAGCAGTCCCCGCCCGGAGATCCGAATGTGGGACTATTTTACCTCCGGAATATTTTACTTCAGAAGGTGCCATCATCATAAATTAAAGTACGCTGTACTAGGGATAAAATAATGTGGTGGTTTCCCGTTGCCTTCCACATCGCAGTAGTGTGTATCACAGTGCCATACCAACCCTCACGATCTCTGCCACTATGATTACTGAAAGAGCTGCTGCCCCCTTCCAGGGACTTGATTTAGTCTGGCTTCTCAAATAAAAACCCCTCCAATATGGTTAAACCTATGGTTCGGCTCTTTATATCATTGAAGCGCGCAAGCCATCCCACCCGTCCCAGTATTACTAGAACTGCGTCAAGGTACAAGTCCTTTGGGATAGATAAATTTATTCGGCAAAATAAAAAGTACTGTTGATAAAAGTTTGTGCTGGAAAAAAGGATACCTTTCATAAAACGAAATTTCAAGTATGATGTACGGGGAGTGTAAAAAATATAAAATAGCACAATTGAGAAAACAAATTTATTTGAAATCAACATTTTTGAAATTGAAAAATTAAAGGCTTTGAAAATACAAAGCAAAACGTGTTATAAAGTTTTTCGATAGGATTTGCAGTTTTTGACTAAATTGAAGCTGAAAATGAAAAAAAATGAAAAATCTATTCCTTGACACTAATGAAATTTGGTAATGTCAAAGTCATTCTTTTTCCATGCACTAACTTTTATTAAGAATGCAATTTTCTGACAAATTTACCATAGAAACGTTTTCCATAGTTGGCCAACTTTCTGAATGTCACTGTAGTAGGTATAAACCAATTATAATTTGTCAATTTTTAGTCGAAAATATGGCAGAGCATCTAATTTTCTTTCAAAAAGACCCTCTTGTTACAAATTGATAAGATGCAGCGTATTCAAGATAAAACTGTAAATTGGGCTCAAGTATTTTATCCCAAATATTTACTGGTATCATTATTTTTTGTTATTAACATTATAGTTAGTTGTTTCATGTTTTCCACGAGGTTTTTCACGATTTCGATTAAATTTGACCCACTTAGTATTAAATAAATTCCTCACTGATTACAAATTAATATTTCACTTTATATTGAAAACGCTGCAGTTTATCGACTTGTAACAAAAAAATTGCCAATTGGTTAATATCTTTTTCAATAAAAATACTCATAGGTACCCTTCTACCCTTCTACCCTACTAAATATTTTGCTCCAATATCAGGATTTTCGTTCAAACAGTTATTTTTATATTAAGGAAAAGTTAAACGAAAATGAGTTGGTATCTCACAAATGACGCATTCTAAGACCTATGTTTATAGTAGCTTTTTTTCTTAAAAGAAGGTCTTCTATTAACTGCTGCGAAAAACTGACTCACCCTGTATATGCGAAGAAGCAGAGAATTTTGAATTTTGAGTTTGTATAACTGAGGTTGGAGGAAATGTTATTTTCTTCAAGCAATTTAGAAATGAAATTATTATTTTTGTTTCGTAAGTTCAAGATTATGATCTTTAGGAAGAATTATTAAGTTTTTATTATGTGCATGCCAGCAATTTAGGAAATTAGAACATTATTTAAAGTAAGCTGGCGCAATAACAATTATAACAATGGAAACAAGAAAAACATTATTTTGCCAAGGGTATTTTACACCATGAATATAAATTTTCTCTATATACACGTTTGTCTAAATAAGTAAGTACCTAATTAATGAGTGGTACTGGACCGTTCGAACAACTACTCCTCGGGCAAGTACCCCGCCAGGCATTGAATAATTACAACTAAATAACTAAATTCAGATTTTTATGTGTACTACCTCAAACATATCGCATTCATACCTGATACCATTTCGATTAGTCTCCGACAGGGGGCGTTTTAATCGCTCTCGAAAAAGAAAAATTATTATAGATTCAGCTCGCGATTTCGTTTAGGCATAATTCTGTTTTATTAAAGCTGGACTGACGTTAAATTAATTAAATGTGATCTTTTCTGCCCCAGAGCCATTGTTGAATATTTATTACCGCTGGCACAAAACAGACACTGGGGCATTTGTTTCGCTCGTTCATTTCAATACTCTCGCATCGATTGTAATTTAGTTTTGTTTTAATTTATCTTTTTTTGTGCACCGTCCCAAAAATAATATTCTGTTTCGTGGATGCCGGACAACTTCTGCAGACCCTAACCAGATTATTCTAAAATCTTCAGGTAGCGTTAAAATCACTTTAACTCATTAAACAATTTTGTTAATGAAAACTGAACTAGTATGACTAGCAGTTCGTTTATCGCTCTAGTAATCTTAACATAAATGATTTCCTGCTCGTTAGGGTGGATTATGCCAAGGTCTTTCAAATTCAAGGTGGGCGTGTATGTCATCGACTACATAGAGTTATATCACTTTTCGTAGGTGAAACGACCTCTATCGTAACACCTATCCACTCTGGTGCGGGCTTGCATGATATGATGACCCTTTTTACGTTTTACCTTTACTTAAAAGATGCCACAAACGCGTGACAGTTTAACCTGAGCGTGTAATCGGAAAAAGGGGGCTTGACCCTTTCACTTTTTTCATTATTTTAAGTATGAACATTATGCCATAAAGACTTCTCCACTGTTTTCCATATATGGTGTTCCTACTGCTCCTACCTTCACCAACAGGTAACAAGAACCAAAGACTTTTCTAATGTGTAGCTTCTGATTTGCATTTCAGTTTTAGTCCTATTTTCGCATTATCTGAGTTGAATAAATATCTAGTAAAGAAAATCTGAACTGAACTGCGGGAAAAGTGACCAATTGGGGGGTCAAAAATTTTGTCCTTTCGAACATAAATCAACATATGAAAACTCGACAAGTTCTAGGAGCGGGTTAGTACCTAGATCATCCCTAACGGCGATGTTAAAAGCATTTCCTGGTACGTGATTTCACGTACTGAATGCGTACGTATCAACATCCCCTCAATTTTTTCTCTCCTCCAAAAGGGTGGGTTTTTATTTTCCGCGTAATTTTTATTGTGAAGAGCTTCGCGCAAAATTTGAGTTATAAAAGACATTTCTCTTCAGACAGGTAGTGGTTTTGCGCGTTCAGACGAAGGATTTGGATGCAACTTGAATATAAAATAGGATAATACCCAGGGATTTTTTCTCACAGTTAATGTAGAGGAGCAAATGTGACGCAAATAATAATAATGAAATTTCCCAACGTATATCTACCTAATGGGCTCCAGCCTTATTCGAATTTGTTCGGAAGTAAAACGCAATTCGTGAATTGAAATTGTTTTCAGGATTGTTGACCAACACCGCGGAATAAATTGGTCAGATTGATTCGAAGTCGGTGGCTTCTGGAAAGGTAAAAGATGAGAAGAAGTACTTTTTAGCTATGAAACTCGATAAGTACATGATTTTCAATTCTGATGATGGACAAAATGCCTCGACCCAGGCACACAATCTTCAATCGTACTCCGTTATAGCGAATAAAACTAAAGGAGAAAACAACAGCGTTTATTTGTTAGGAACGTGCGAGTAAGAGAGTGATTTTAGTCCATCAGAAACGACGGAGCGTTTTATCCAATTAAACATCAATCAGAATTAGAACTATTAGTGACGAGATAAGCGAAGTACCTAAGTGTGCATCCAATTCGAGTTTTGTGCCACTAACCAGGTTAGCAGTGGTCGTATACGGAGGTCTCAAGGCGAGGTACTAATGGAAATAGCCTGTAACTATTTACCCCACGACGAATTGGCCCCGAAAACTCTCTCAACCCCCGACACGCTACACGAACGCAGAAAACCACAAGATGGAAACGGCTACTTATTATAAGATGCTCTAATCCGGCATCCTACGTTGTACAACTCGAACACACACAAAAAATGAAGCTGATTCTTATGTAAAATGACCTGCCGGATTTTGAGGTCGCGAAAAGATCGGGAATTGCGAAAATGCCGAAAAATCGATTTTTCGTAAAATTTTCCTAAATAAATTTTCGACCATTTTTAATACTTTTTTTGTTTTATTTCAGCATTGGAGGGTGCTGATCATCACAGTGTACTCAGTTGCCTCTAAAATTTTCCAATTTTATGAAAACAAAATGTTTTCTTGCTAGACCACAAATTTGTGTAAGTTATTTCATTCAATATTGAAGAGTTTACATTCTGAATGCGGTAGGTAGTTTTCTGATATCAGCAATTTTCTTCAATCAGTAAGCTACGTTGCAGAGTAGGTACAATCCGAAAGAATATGTTAAAAAATGTTGGGTCTTACTTTAGGCGGTATACACTACAGGGTGATTTCAGGAGGTAATACTTTGGCAAAAATTAAGGAGTTTTTTATACATATGAACTTAAGCGCTACAGTACCTCTTTGGCGAGTTATACACCTCCAAAGAGTGGGGCAGAAAACAACTTTTTATTTGTTTTCACATATTTTGAAAGAAGGATATACGTGGGGTGCATAAGCTTCTCACATAAGGAATTCTTACTGTTATTTTTCAGTCCCCCTCATGTATTAAAAAATGGTGAAATTTACGATTAGGTTTTTTTATTAGAACTTTTTAAGTGGGTGGAATTACCTTACTACCACCGTCGTGGGGTAAAGAGTTGAACTTTAGAGCAGCACTAAATTAGGTTAAATCGTCATTTTGGTCTCAGCAATAATATGTGGTAGCATCTTGTACAAACCTTTTAGAGGTAGATTACCGAAAAATGGAGTTCCATGAAAGCATAATTTTTAAATTCGTCGATTTGAGTTAACTTGCTCTTATATTATAATTCCAACAAAAAAGACGTCATTTTGCCTACAGTTAGCAGAGCTTATTAAAAAAAACAATTAAACCGACAAAAAGATTTAATCTAATTACAATGCACTTACCGGAACCGGAATGAATTATTATTTTAATAAATTGGTTTCTGGGAGCGCTCCCGGCTTTTAAAACCCGCAGGAATCCCGCGGGAGAACGTTAGAGGAAGATAACGGCAAAAGATTGTAACCAATTATTGTTCAATGGCATACTAAAGAAGACGACTTAATTGAGTAAGAAATTGATTGAATTGGTTGGTTGTCTAATACTTTAGCGAGATGGAAGCTGATAATGGATCAAAATCTGTTTAAATTTACTGGTTTGTAACGATCAGAGAAGCACTTATCTGGCAAGGAATGAATATCTTCTAGAAGGCAAAAATTGAGTACTTGCCTCTAGTTTTTGTCTGCCACGCTTATATGGAACAAGCTTTACTTGTATTTTATGTTGGAATATCCTGTATAAAATAAAATTCTGAACCAATTTAAAGTGTAACTAGCCAAACTAGTTAAATGTAATTTTCGGAAGAGCGAAATTTAATATTCATAAAAGACATCAAAAGCGTCCGCCAGCCAGGTAGTGGATATAGAAAAGAGCTAAAAAACCGCGGGCTTTTAAAAGTCACTTTCCGGGAGCCATAAATAATTAGCGTCGAGGATCTCCGTGACGTCGATTCTGGAACATTTCGTGATTGCACGAGAGTAACATTTAATGACAAAATTGACTTTAATATGCCTAAGTAAACCCAAGAAAATAGGACTTGTACACACTTCGTTGGCTCACCGGCGTGTTACCGAGAAATTAATCTCTGCTCCACTTTTGAAAATTAACTTAATCGTCCAATCTATTTGTAAATGTATATAAACTCAATAACGTAGGTATATTTTGCAAGATGAGCACAAAGAACGCCCAACTTTCTAAAAATGTGCTTATAGCTGAAAAATTTGAAATGTACCTCATATAATATGCGTCAGATATACATCGAGGTGATATTGATCAGTTCAAACAACTACTCCTTGGGTATTGAATTATTATGCAGAACTAAAACCATATTAGGTAAGGTAGATGACCCGAATTTAGACACTGAACTAAATTCAGACACATTTCTGTTTATTCAGCTAAAATAAGAAATTTACAATATCTAGATATATGTTAAGGCATCTGTTGATATAATTTAACATTAATTATTTCAGTCATGATTCGTTTCCTTTCTTACCGACATTTTGGCGGTTAGTGCATAACCTAAAAGTTGATTGGTGTTTGAAAGTTGTGCGTTGTGTTCATCTTCAAAGTATTTCTAATAAGGTAAGCAGATTTTAACTATTATTTTCTTTATCATAAGACACCATCAATTGAGAAAATTGGAATAAACTTTATTGAAAGTTGAATATAGAGGCTTTAAATTTTCATTCTAACAGGGTTTGTTGTCAGTGTAATTACAGGATTTAAAAAAAATAATGGTGTCGGAATTAGGTACAAGCAAATTTGTGAGGTTAGTAAATCAGACACCAGGTGTCGGAAATGTGTACATGTGATATGTAGTAGATATGGTTCTGTTTCTTTCTTTTCGCATTGAATAACAAAGATATATATCGTTTTATATAGTACAGTTCCTTATAGAGGTCGTATCCAAATTCCGACACGGATGTCAGAGTTAAGAACTTCAACTGTCTGAATTATGTTCATTTTATGTAAACGGGTATCCTCTGTTATTTTTACATTTAAGATATCATTACTTATTATTAAATATTATTATTTATCATTGCAACCTTTCCTTTAGTTACAGAATGTCGACGAAAAAAAATTGCAAATATAGCAAAGACGATTTAAGACGTGCTTTGGATGCCATACAAAATGGCACACTATGTTTAGCTGCAGCGAAAAAATACAACGTCCCTAGAACTACGCTTATTGGGGAGATCCAAGGCATTTATCCAGAAGAATGTCGTAGCGGAGCACCTTCAATATTAACTGTGAATGAAGAAAACCTATTAGTTCAATGGATCATTAATATGGGGCGCATGGGTTTTCCTGTAACCAAAGATCAATTGCTCGACAGCGTCTGTCTTCTAGTAAAAAATTTAAAGCGTTCTAATAGTTTTACAGAAGGAAGACCAGGCCGTCACTGGTATAAATTATTTACCAAAAGGCACCCTGAAATTTGTGAACGAATAGCACAAAACTTATGCGCATCTCGAGCAGCCGTAACTGAAAACAAAATCAGAAACTGGCACAAGGAAATTGAAGATTACTTTATTTCATCTAAAATTAATATAACTGACCCAAAAAGAATATTCAACACGGATGAATCTGCTTTTTTTCTATCACCAAAAGGCCGTAAGATACTTGCTAAGAAAGGAAGCAAGTCACTTCACGATAGATCCGGAGATGACAAAGAATGCTTGACCGTTCTTGTTACTGGTAATGCTGCTGGCCAACTAGCTCCACCCATGGTGATGTACTCATACGAAAGGATACCAAAGCATGTAGTATCAAATGTGCCTAAAGGTTGGGGGATTGACAAGTCAACCAGCGGGTGGATGACCTCCGAATCTTTTTTTGAATTTATAACCAACATTTTTTACCCATGGCTTTTATCTGAAAACATTCAGTTTCCAGTAATATTATACTTGGATGGGCATAAATCGCACGTTACCTTACCTTTGACAGACTTTTGCAGAGAAAAACAAATAATCGTGATAAGCTAGCTACCGAACTCCACACATATTCTACAACCTCTGGATGTGGGGTTGTTTAAATCTTTAAAAATGAAATGGAAAAATGAAGTTCAAAATTTTAAAACGCAAAATAATTATAAACATTTAGGCAAAGACACCTTTGCCCCTGTTCTTCAAAATGCTCTAACATCAATAACAAATTTGGAAAATATTTTCAAATATTCTTTTAAAGTATGTGGTCTTTCCCCTTTTAATGCTGATAGTATCGACTATCACAAACTTCTTACTGAAGACAACAATGAATTAAATAAAACTACAGAAGCAGTAGATGCTCAAATAGTATATCATTTGCGATATCTGGAATCTAATGTTCCGCCAGATTTTCTGAATAAATGCTATGAACTGATGGGTGCAGACTGGACAGGTGAAATTAAAGATAAAAGTTTGTATGACATTTGGTACAAAATGTACCAAAAATCGGGATTATCTCAGGATAAAGAAAAGACTCCAGACATAACAATAGATACAGAAGAAGGCTTAATTCTATAAGGATCTCAGGATAAAGAAAAACATCCAAACATTACAATAGATTTAGAAGAAGGCTTAATTCTAGAAGATGGATGGGAAAATTCAGTTGTATTTGAAGCTGACGATACATTACCTCAAGCCATTTTTGAAATAGAACCCACATTTAAAAATACTGATACCGATGCAGAACTTATTGTTGGTCTCAACGAAAACGCTGACAAAGAAAATAAATTAGAAAAAAAGAAAATCATTGAAGAAACAGCTGATCCTAATGAAAATTCTGATAAAGAAAATATATTAGAAAAAAATACAAAAAATGTCGAAACAGCTGAAAAAGAAAATGACGGAAAAAGAGAAGGTAATGTGATAGAAAAGAGTATAGAAGAAATATTAGAAAACATTCTAATGACCCCAGAAAAACGAACTACCATTGAAGATGAGCAACTAAGAGAGGAATCGGCCAATAAAGCTGAAAGTGTGGATACTTCCAGTAATACTAAACATTCTCGAATATTGCCAGGAGTGGTTATACCATCTCCATTTAAAAACTCTTTATTCTGGCCTGAACCAACCAAAAAAGTAAACTCAAGGCATAGTCGAGTTAAAGTTCCATCTGTAGGCACGTCTGATGCTTGGAGAGAATATTTTTTTAAAAAAGAGGAACAGCAGAAAAAAGCAATTCAAGAAAAAGAGGATAGAAAAAGAAAAAGGGAAGAAAACAAGAAGTTGCGTCAAGAAAAAGTAAAAAACCTAGAAAAAAAATTAGTCGACAAATTACACAAAATAATACAGAGGAAGAAGAGAAGTCAGAGAGTGACGAAGTCTTATTTCAGGATAACAATGAGACTGAAAATAGTCAAACTGATAATGAAGGTAAGAAACAATTATTTGACTAAAGTCTTTAGCTTAATGTTACTATACAAGAACTACTTAGCAGGTAATGGAGAAGCGGAACATTCATTTGTTGACGATATAAAAATTGGTGACTTCGTAATTGTCAGCTATTTTGACGACTATTATCCAGCACAAATTACAAATAAAAACGCTGACAAATTTTTAGCTAATTCAATGGCTAAGGCTGGTGGAAATGGCCAAATACTCATCATCATAAGGTTCTCAGTCCGAAGACTGGTTGGACGCGTACCTCCATTCTTTTCTATCCTGAGCTAACCTATGCATTTCCCTAAAAGTAGAACATCCTACATCCCTAACTATTTGAGAGCAGTAGTCTAATCTAGGCCTACCCATACCTCTTTTTATTCCTATCTCTGACTCTAGTATGTCGCGAACTATTCCTTCGTGTCTTAGAAGGTGTCCTACCATCCTATCTCTCCTACTCTTTATTGTTTTCCATACCCTTCGCCTTTCCCCAACTCTTTCTAATACTTCCCTATTGCTAACCTTATCTATCCACGGTATCTTCATCATGCGTCTGTAACACCACAGTTCAAACGCTTCTACTCTTTTTCTATCCGCTTCTCCTATTGTCCAAGTTTCGCACCCGTATAATGCCGTACTCCATACATACGACTTTAAGAGTCTCTTCCTAGTCTCTATATTAACCGTTCTCGAACATAACAGTTGTTTCTTTTTGTTAAACGCAACTCGTCCCTGCACTATTCTTTGTTTTATATCTTTAGTGCTCCTACCGTCTTGGGTTATTTTACTTCCTAAGTAGCAGAAATCCGCGACCTCCTCTATCTTCTCATTTCCTATTTGTATTTCAATTTTAGTTCTATTTTCACTCCATCTACATACCAAAATTTTAGTTTTCTTTTTATTGATTTTCATGCCGTAGCCCTGTGTCAAAACTGCTTCCATTTCATTCAAAGCCGCTCCTAATTCTTCTTTGCTAGATGCTAACACTGCTATATCATCCGCAAATCTGAGCATGTTAATAGTTTGGCCCTGTACATTGATCCCTGAGGCTGTTCTTTCCTTAACAATATTAATCGCATCTTCGATATATAAGTTGAAAACTAGAGGTGACAATGCACATCCCTGTCTCACTCCCTTCCGGATATCTACTTCCCTTCGTTCCTGCTCACATTCTATAACTGCCTTTTGCTCTTTGTAGAGATTATGTATTATTCTTCTGTCCCTGTATTTCATCCCTACTTTTCTCAGCACTTCGAACATCTTCCCCCATTTTACGTTGTCGAAGGCTTTTTCTAAATCTACAAATCCTATATATACGCTCTTTCTCTTTTCTATCGTTTTTTCTATAATTACTCGTAAAGCTAGAATGGCCTCGCGCGTTCCTCTATTTCGTCTAAATCCGAACTGATCTTCTCCTAATATTTCTTCCGCCTTTTTCTCCATCCTTCTTTGCACAATTCTAGTTAAAATTTTTGATGCATGGGAAGTTAAATTGATAGTTCTAAAATTTTCGCATCTATCCGCGCCTTTCCTTTTTGGCAAAGCTACCATGATGTTCAGTTTGTAATCCTCTGGAATCTCGCCTGTCAGGTATATGCGACTAACTAATTTAAATAAACGATCTATTACCTCTTGACCTGCGCACTTTAAGATTTCTGCCTGCAAGCCATCTATACCTGGTGCTTTATTATTCCTTAAACTTTTTAGTGCTAGCTCCAACTCTTCTCTCATTATAGGACTCCCTAGGTTATCCCCTTCTACACTGCTTTCACTTTCTAATATATCTTGCACTTCCTGTCCCGCATATAAGTTTCCTAAATATTCTTTCCACCTATCTGCCTTCTCCCCGCTTTCGATTAGGATATCTCCTGCCTCATTCCTAATGCTTTTGGTACTAGATCCAATTTCTCTAAAATTTCTCCTAATTATTTTATATGCTTCATCAGTCTTTCCTATTTCGAACTTATTTTCCACTTCTTTGCACTTATCATCGATCCATTGCTCTTTCGCTTTCCTACATTTCCGAATAATTTCCCACTTGATCGCCTTATATCTTTGTTTCCCTATTTCATCTAACCTATTTTTATATTTGCGCCTTTCCTCTATTAGACTCACAATATGTTTTGTTATCCAGGGTTTCCTACTTTCATTCTGTTTATGACCCAAAATATCCCTAGCTGAGGAAACTAAACTGTTTTTAATGCAATTCCATTCTTCCTCTATGTCCCTAACAATATTTTCGCCCGCGCCCTTTAGTACTTCGTTTGTCTTTTTCTCGAACTTATCGCGCGTATCATCATCTTTTAGTTTCTTCCGCTTCGTTTTTTCAAAATCTTAAATTTAAGATTGGCCTTCATAGCGACTATATTGTGATCACTATCTATATCTGCTCCTGGATAACTTCTACAATCCCTAACTTGATTTCTAAATCTTTGCCTAACAAGAATGTAATCTATTTGATATCTCCCTAGGTCTCCTGGCATCTTCCACGTGTAGCGTCTCCTAACATGATGGTGAAATAGAGTGTTCGCGACCGTTAAGTTATGTTTATCGCAGAACTCTATCAGTCTCACTCCCCTATCGTTCCTATTGCCTAATCCAAAGGGACCAACTATTCCGCCCTCTCGCCCTGTGCCTACGACTGCATTGAAATCTCCTATAATTATTAAATTTTCGTGTCCTCTCACAAAATCTAGCACATGTTCAATATCACTATAAACTGCCTCTACGACCTCATCACTGTAGTTAGAAGTGGGCATATATACCTGTATTATTACTGTTTTTACAGGTTTCGAATCTAACCTAACCATAACTACCCTGTCACTTTGCTGTAAGAAATTTTCTACACTCTGCCCTACTTTTTTCCGCATAACAATTCCTACTCCCGAATTTCCTCCTACAGATCCTGTGTGTATTACTCTAAAATCTCCGCTCCAGAAGTCTCCGGCTTCTGGCCATCGCACTTCACTAATACCTACTACGTCTAATGCTAACCTATCCATCTCAATTTTCAAATTCTCTAACTTTCCTACTTGTTTCATGCTTCTAACATTCCACGCTCCGACTCGTGAGATGTTACACTTATCATTTCTGATGACTCCCCCCGAAGCAGTCCCCGCCCGGAGATCCGAATGTGGGACTATTTTACCTCCGGAATATTTTACTCCAGAAAGTGCCATCATCATAAATTCGAAGTACGCTGTACCAGGGATAGAATAATGTGGTGGTTTCCCGTTGCCTTCCACATCGCAGTAGTGTGTATCACAGTGCCATACTGACCCTCACGATCTCTGCCACTATGATTACTGAAAGAGCTGCTGCCCCCTTTCAGGGACTTGATTTAGTCTGGCTTCTCAAATAAAAACCCCCTCCAATATGGTTAAACCTATGGTTCGGCTCTTTAGGTCATTGAAGCGCGCAAGCCATCCCACCCGTCCCAGTATTACTAGAACTGCGTCAAGGTACAAGTCCTTTGGGATACTAAAGATGAAATTTGGTATGATCATTATGAAGTCGTGAAGCAGATCAAGCCTCCTGTGGAGATAAATAAAAGAGGATTTTTTTCTGTTAAAGAGTTAGAAAAGCCTATGTAATGTCATACAAGTTCATATTATTTTCGTACTAAACATTTAATAATAAATGAGTGTTTTTATTTTTTGTCGAAATAATGTTCCTCAAATGTCTGATTTAGGGTCACTGTCAGAATTAGGTTCACTGACATGTCTGATTTTGGAACAAACTGCGCTCTTATTGTCTGAATTAGGTGACAATGGAAATGTTATAAAAAAATATAAATTAATTTATTTTATACAAAGTTTTATGATAAATAACTGGTCAGATGTCCTTAGAAATAATTACTAAATTCAGAAAATTGAAACTGATCAACCCCACTGAATAGATTTTAATTATATTAAATAAAATGTAACGTGAATTCCTAAAAGTGTCTGAATTTGGGTCTCCTACCTTATGTGTTGTATCAGATGAAACTGATTAGATAATTTTTACATCATTCAAATGTAACTTGTAAGACAATTCCTATTTCTTTAGTGATATTTGAATTTTTGGATCGACTACAACGGAACTAATAAAAAGTATCACTCTCGTTAACTACAGGTGCCACGAGACTGACCCCTTACTGTGACAAATCGATTGAACGCCCCCTCCATTCCCCAAACTACAATTCAGGATATTCCCTGGCAGATGTTTCTCTCAAAAGGTCCATCCTCTTAGACTCATCTACTAATGCCCCTAAAATCCGGTGAATAATACAAGAGACTCACGTGGCCCCTTGCTTAATTGATTGTCTCACGACGCAGTGCGTGTCGCCCTGATGATTCCCCGGAAATCCGGAGGAGATTCCCGATTGCCGTCCCGTCTTGACCGGAACCTTCTTTGTCTTATTGGTGTTTATTAATTGTTTTGGTCAGTTTAGGAGTCGTTTGACTAACTACCCTTGTAATTTGAGGGGCTTAGATAAAGGACAAGGCCAGCCTATATAAACTTTGGGATAAGGAGATTATTTTTGGGAGTAAAACATTTGGTATATAGTCTTTTCCAATTCAGCAAACTAATTTAAATATTTAATATGGTACTTGGAATGATTGATCTTATTTTTTATTTTTGAAACATTCAATTATAGGTATATGAAAATTAAACTCAGTCAATCATAACTAAAAAACTAAGGCAAGAATTTTTCAAGCAGATTTTTGTATTTGAAACTTCTTGGGCCTTGGAGAACCTGAGCAGGTGCACCATCTAACAATAGCCACATCCTTCTTAACGTGTCCAATGGCACAGTTTCTAGTATATCATCAAATTCGTTTCGAAGAAAATTTTCAGATAAAGCACCATTCAGATGTCCATCAAAAAAATTAGGGCCTAAAACTTGGCCTCCTCTCCACACAGTTGTACTCCATCTGTGTTGGTGTAATATGTATTCAGTTTCGTCAGATTCAAGTCAAGTATTATACGCAATCAGATCTTAGTTAATATGTATATAAAATGAAGTTCAAGCCTCATAAACAAAGTCAATATGAACTATTAAAATAATAAACAATAAAATGCACGAAATTTAGAAAATCAGTGTAAACTAAAATAATTTTGAAACGCAGTGTAGGTATGCGCTTTCGGTAGATCTACTTCTGGTTTTATAGAAATAAATACAAATTCAAATAATATGCAAATACTTACTCTTAAAACTATCAGAAATTTATTAGGAATTTATTATATCACTTTTGATAAACGAACTATCGACGGTGAGGCTGCCTCGTACGTAAAAATGTCAAAACTACTTACGGTCCTGATGTCTGTCTACTTATCTGTCTTCTTCAAATCTTGTGTCTACGTCGTTGAATATTGGTGGTGTCTAATTGAGGTCTAATTGCTGTACAGCGAAGTAACTTCTATTTAAAATACTCGGGGCCCGAGCTAAGAGCGTCTAAACTAAAAAAAAACCCTTAAAAGAATAAAAGAACTATAAGTCAAATAACTAGCCAGCAAACCAAGAAAGCGGGACTTACCCCAATTCCAATTATTGGAGGTTTAAATAACTATTACGCCACTGACAATTAAACTATTTTTCAAGGCCTCGAAGAATCTTGCAAACCACTATAAAGATTTCCGATATATTCTACTCTTTTGGCAAAATCCGAACGAATTTCGGGGACACAAAACTAGTTCAAAACCAAGAGAGCTAGGTACTCATACGTGCGTATTGTAGCGTACTGAAAATATTACTGCAGATATGCAGAAAACTCTAGGAGCAATTCGAAAATACGACGCAATAGTACTAGAAGCGCCATCTAACGAGATCGATCGATAATTCTAGTGGAGATCTATAATTATTTACTACCCTTTTTATGTGAAACTGCAACGAGAAACCATGATAGGTATAGAGTAAATAATGCGCATGCTATTTTAAATAAAGAACTATAAGTCTAATTCTGACTAACAATATCAATTATTTAATCACATACTAATATTTACGATTCTATTGTAAACCTCATGGGAACAGTCAAACCTTTTATTATAATTTCGAATCATTTGCAACTGTGATGCAAAAGAAATTTTTATTCTGCAGTAGGAACATGTCTGATGACTGTAGCGAGAACGCAAGAGCTTTTTCCAGCAATCACACTCCCTTCGTAAAAGCCTCCTCCTATTATAGTGCCTTTTACCGAATACTTTGCTATTTAAAACAAAGCGGGACACTTCCCCATTGTGAGTAATTTTAAAGAAAAAAGTACGGAGTACCCCTTGTTTTACAATCTGTTAAAATGTAGAATGCACCATGTTTTTGTGTTTAGAGCCCGCATGTACTGGACCAGACTAATCTGCTCTTTTAATTTTTTTGTTTGGATGAATACCTACCTAGTTATCATCTGATTTAAAATAAGTATACGACTTTTCTTCACATACTAAGACCTAAAGAGGCGAACTGAAACATGCCTAGTTTGAAAATTGTTCAAGCGTGAGCAGACATTTTTCTTTCGGGTGTGTATTTTTTAATCGATTAGTCCCTTAGAAAGAAATCTTTGGGCGCTTTTCAGTCTCACGTGAAAAGCAGGCTGGGTAAATTGATGTCACGCAGACGTTTATTATATTTTCGTAAATGCTTGAGAATTCGCTCAATTTTAGGGGTTGCCAATTCATCCACCACCTGTCAGACGCCCGGAGAAGGTTCCCAATCGTTATAAACACAAAAAGTTTTCGATCATTGAATTCGGTTCGAACACTGACCCACATTCAACCTGTTAGTAAAAATAAATATGCTCAGACTCGTCGTCATCCGCTTAGCATATTAAACGTAATACACCCCATAAAAAACGGGGTCGCGAGTGACGCCAGGGAAGAAAAGGACGTCGGCACCGTTAACACTCCACGTCCTCGGCGACGGGGGTCGTAAAGATGGGGGGAGCATGCCAAAGAGCCTGCGGCGCGCACCGCTAGGTGGACTTGGGTCCAATTGATGGCGTTGCTTAGCAACCACTGTCCACCATCCTTACGGAGCGGGACCGTAAATTTTCATAGTCCATTATACATACAGGTGTGAGGGTGAACGCATATAAATTTCAATTTCAACCCTTTAGGAGTGCGGGCGATACATTATTTGGAATGTATTGACGGAATTGGGAGGCTGATTTCTACACGGTAAATTTATTTTTTCGATAAAGATTTTATCATCATCATAAGGTTCTCAGTCCGAAGACTGGTTGGACGCGTACCTCCATTCTTTTCTATCCTGAGCTAACCTACGCATTTCCCTAAAAGTAGAACATCCTACATCCCTAACTATTTGAGAGCAGTAGTCTAATCTAGGCCTACCCCTACCTCTTTTTATTCCTATCTCTGACTCTAGTATGTCGCGAACTATTCCTTCGTGTCTTAGAAGGTGTCCTACCATCCTATTTCTCCTACTCTTTATTGTTTTCCATTCCTTTCGCTTTTCCCCAACTCTTTCTAATACTTCCCTATTGCTAACCTTATCTATCCACGGTATCTTCATCATGCGTCTGTAGCACCACATTTCAAACGCTTCTACTCTTTTTCTATCCGCTTCTCCTATTGTCCAAGTTTCGCACCCGTATAATGCCGTACTCCATACATACGACGTTAAGAGTCTCTTCCTAGTCTCTATATTAACCGTTCTCGAGCATAACAGTTGTATCTTTTTGTTAAACGCAACTCGGCCCTGCGCCATTCTTTGTTTTATATCTTTAGTGCTCCTACCGTCTTGAGTTATTTTACTTCCTAAGTAGCAGAAATCCGCGACCTCCTCTATCTTCTCATTTCCAATTTGTATTTCCATTTTAGTTCTATTTTCACATCCCCTACATACCAAAATTTTAGTTTTCTTTTTATTGATTTTCATGCCGAAGCCCTGTGTCAAAACTGCTTCCATTTCATTCAAAGCCGCTCCTAATTCTTCTTTGCTAGATGCTAACACTGCTATATCATCCGCAAATCTGAGCATGTTAATAGTTTGGCCCTGTACATTGATCCCTGAGGCTGTTCTTTCCTTAACAATATTAATCGCATCTTCGATATATAAGTTGAAAACTAGAGGTGACAATGCACATCCCTGTCTCACTCCCTTCCGGATATCTACTTCCCTTTGTTCCTGCTCACATTCTATAACTGCCTTTTGCTCTTTGTAGAGATTATGTATTATTCTTCTGTCCCTGTATTTCATCCCTACCTTTCTCAGCACTTCGAACATCTTCACCCATTTTACGTTGTCGAAGGCTTTTTCTAAATCTACAAATCCTATATAGACGCTCTTTCTCTTTTCTATCGTTTTTTCTATAATTACTCGTAAAGCTAGAATGGCTTCGCGCGTTCCTCTATTTCGTCTAAATCCGAACTGATCTTCTCCTAATATTTCTTCCGCCTTTTTCTCCATCCTTCTTTGCACAATTCTAGTTAAAATTTTTGACGCATGGGAAGTTAAACTGATAGTTCTAAAATTTTCGCATCTATCCGCGCCTTTTCTTTTTGGCAAAGCTACTATGATGTTCCGTTTGTAATCTTCTGGAATCTCACCTGTCAGGTATATGCGACTAACTAGTTTAAATAAACGATCTATTACCTCTTGACCTGCGCACTTTAAGATTTCTGCCTGCAAGCCATCTATACCTGGTACTTTATTATTCCTTAAACTTTTTAGTGCTATCTCAAACTCTTCTCTCATTATAGGACTCCCTAGGTTATCCCCCTCTACACTGCTTTCGCTTTCTAATATATCTTGCACTTCCTGTCCCGCATATAAGTTTCCTAAATATTCTTTCCACCTATCTGCCTTCTCCCCACTTCCGATTAGGATATCTCCTGCCTCATTTCTAATGTTTTTGGTACTAGATCCAATTTCTCTAAAATTTCTCCTAATTATTTTATATGCTTCATCAGTCTTTCCTACTTCGAATTTATCTTCGACTTCTTTGCATTTATTATCGATCCATTGGTCTTTCGCTTTCCTACATTCCCGAATAATTTCCCACTTGATCGCCTTATATCTTTGTTTCCCTGTTTCATCTAACCTATTTTTATATTTTCGCCTTTCCTCTATTAGACTCACAATATGTTTTGTTATCCAGGGTTTCCTACTTTCATTCTGTTTATGACCCAAAATATCCCTAGCTGAGGAAACTAAACTATTTTTAATGCAATTCCATTCTGCCTCTATGTCCCTAACAATATTTCCACCCGTGCCCTTTAGTGCTTCGTTTGTCTTTCTCGAACTTATTGCGCATATCATCATCTTTTAGTTTCTCTGGGTCAAGATACCTTCTTCCGCTTCTTTTTTTCAAAATCTTAAATTTAAGATTGGCTTTCATAACGACTATGTTGTGATCACTATCTATATCTGCTCCTGGATAACTTCTACAATCCCTAACTTGATTTCTAAATCTTTGCCTAACAAGAATGTAATCTATTTGATATCTCCCTAGGTCTCCTGGCATCTTCCACGTGTAGCGTCTCCTAACATGATGGTGAAATAGAGTGTTCGCGACCGTTAAGTTATGTTTATCGCAGAACTCTATCAGTCTAACTCCCCTATCGTTCCTATTGCCTAATCCAAAGGGGCCAACTATTCCGCCCTCTCGCCCTGTGCCTACGACTGCATTGAAATCTCCTGTAATTATTAAATTTTCGTGCCCTCTCACAAAATCTAGCACATATTCAATATCACTATAAACTGCCTCTACGGCCTCATCACTGTAGTTAGAAGTGGGCATATATACCTGTATTATTACTGTTTTTACAGGTTTCGAATCTAACCTAACCATAACTACCCTGTCACTTTGCTGTAAGAAATTTTCTACACTCTGTCCTACTTTTTTCCGCGAACAATTCCTACTCCCGAATTTCCTCCTACAGATCCTGTGTGTATTACTCTAAAATCTCCGCTCCAGAAGTCTCCAGCTTCTGGCCATCGCACTTCACTGATACCTACTACGTCTAATGCTAACCTATCCATCTCAATTTTCAAATTCTCTAACTTCCCTACTTGTTTCATGCTTCTAACATTCCACGCTCCGACTCGTGAGATGTTACACTTATCATTTCTGATGACTCCCCCCGAAGCAGTCCCCGCCCGGAGATCCGAATGTGGGACTATTTTACCTCCGGAATATTTTACTCCAGAAGGTGCCATCATCATAAATTAAAGTACGCTGTACTAGGGATAAAATAATGTGGTGGTTTCCCGTTGCCTTCCACATCGCAGTAGTGTGTATCACAGTGCCATACCAACCCTCACGATCTCTGCCACTATGATTACTGAAAGAGCTGCTGCCCCCTTCCAGGGACTTGATTTAGTCTGGCTTCTCAAATAAAAACCCCTCCAATATGGTTAAACCTATGGTTCGGCTCTTTATATCATTGAAGCGCGCAAGCCATCCCACCCGTCCCAGTATTACTAGAACTGCGTCAAGGTACAAGTCCTTTGGGATAGAAAGATTTTATAAATCTTGATATTCAGTATTCTTAAATTATTATTGCGCATTTTACAAGTCAGTGAAAATAGTTTTATAATAGTATAACGTTTTCCTGCGTTTTAAGAGGTCCAGAGAATTAATCTTGCAATATATAGAACGCTAAAATATATGAGAAATTGCCTCACATAGTGCGGCGAGAAGCGAAGGAAAGAACAAAAAGAAACGATGCGATACCTTCCAGGATTTGACGACCGCAAATGCTTGTATAATCTATAATTTCTCGCCAGTAAAATGTATTAATCTGTCAGGCTAATATATCGACACTATTACAGATAATGGAAAATAATTTTGGATAAGAATATAGGAAACATTTTGATCATGTATGTATGTGACCAGTTCTACTCCTTTGTCCGGCTTTTTGCATACAACAGAACGTATATAACAACGTTGTCACATCTCCATTTTCAGGATAACTAACTATGATATTTAAAAGATTCAAGATCACAGCTGTTGATCCATTATTTTAATTCATTTCTGTAGAGGAAAGTGTAAATCGATCCACAATTTAAGTTTGTTAAAAATATGTGAGTTCCGAAAGGAAATCATAAGCGACGGCAACGCGGGACAGAATTGAGAGAATTACAAGGACGGACCGAGTTTCATCCCTCCATGTTAAGGGAGTTTGCCCTGTCGTGCACCTCGAAAGCGCGAAAGAGGAAATTTTATTTGTTTTTGTTAGATAATCCTGACGATATTGCTGCAAACGTAAAGAGTGCACGACAATTTTATGAATTTTGTCTCCAAGAGTTTTGAGACTGAGTTTTTTATCTCTTGAACAGTTAGATTAAGGATCTTTTTCTCGGTGATAGTTTTGCCATTACAGTTAGAATAATAACAATACTGTAGTTCATAATACGAAATGCGGGAAATTTTTTGATCAAAAACGCTCTCCCCATTGTAAAGACCGGAAAAATTGATGGAACTTGGAAATGTTATCGAAAGCAAGATTTCCGCGACAAAAACGGGAACGAACTTTTTATGAAATTTTCAAAATGGACCGCTCGACTCGATGAACCCTGTATACGTATGTTGTACTTTACGTATTAGAAATATTTTTTGATGTTGCAATCGATGGACTAACCTTAATTCGTACGGATATGAGGACTTGGGAAAGTCAAATTTCATTATTGAAATTAATTGCATTTTTATTATCTTTGTTTGAGTAATTGCGCGATACACCTATTTTTTGCGAAGATAATATTCATTCGCAAAACTCAAGAGAATGTTTACGTTTCGTTGGAACGATAGCTTCTTGATTGAGGGCAAGTGTCTTACGAAAAATTCTTGAATTTGATGCAGTAGTCAGGTATCAGGTATATAGCTACATTTTTTGATAAATAATACAAATATTTTGCTATTTTCTCCACTTTTAATTTTCTTTATAGATATTGCTTTCTCGTCTTCAAATATTTGATGGCATCGTCTCTTTTCTAACACATAACACAGTCTGAAAGGACTGATCATTTTAGGTATTTTCTGAATAGGAAATTGAAGCAATCGCTTTGTTAAATTTTCCGCAATTATATCATTCATTTGGTTTTTGATAGTCGTAATACACTTTGTAAATTATGTCTAATATACAAAATCTGTCATCGTCTGCGAATTTAAAAATGGCTTCCGTATGATAACCTCTAGGAGTGATATTTAAGAAGAACCAATGGTAACTATGTTTTTTGCACTAATTATTGATGTTAGTTAATGATGCAGTGCTATAAAATGAATTTGATTGGTCGCAATTATTCGCTTATCTCAACTTTTTCATGGTTCCTTCTGACATTTTTTATGTTACTTAATCTGCAAGTAAGTACATATTGACAAACACATACGAGGCCAATTCAAGTTTAAATAGGAATTTTGTTGTTAGAAAATTGGAAATACCTACTACCTGTGAGGTCGTACTCAAAATTTAGTGTAGAGGTCCGAAGACTGGTTGGATGCGTACCTCCACTCTTTTCTATCCTGAGCTAACCTACGCATTTCCCTAAAAGTAGAAAATCCTACATCCCTAACTATTTGAGAGCAGTAGTCTAATCTAGGCCTACCCCTACCTCTTTTTATTCCTATCTCTGACTCTAGTATGTCGCGAACTATTCCTTCGTGTCTTAGAAGGTGTCCTACCATCCTGTCTCTCCTACTCTTTATTGTCTTCCATACCTTTCGCTTTTCCCCAACTCTTTCTAATACTTCCCTATTGCTAACCTTATCTATCCACGGTATCTTCATCATGCGCCTGTAGCACCACATTTCAAACGCTTCTACTCTTTTTCGATCCGCTTCCCCTATTGTCCAAGTTTCGCACCCGTATAATGCCGTACTCCATACATACGACTTTAAGAGCCTCTTCCTAGTCTCAATATTAACCGTTCTCGAACATAACAGTTGTTTCTTTCTGTTAAACGCAACTCGGCCCTGCACTATTTTTTGTTTTATATCTTTAGTGCTCCTACCGTCTTGAGTTATTTTACTTCCTAAATAGCAGAAATCCGTGACCTCCTCTATTTTCTCATTTCCTATTTGTATGTCAACGTTAGTTCTATTTTCACATCCCTTACATACCAAAATTTTAGTTTTCTTTTTATTGACTTTCATGCCATAGCCCTGTGTCAAAACTGCTTCCATTTCATTCAAAGCCGCTCCTAATTCTTCTTTGCTAGATGCTAACACTGCTATATCATCCGCAAATCTGAGCATGTTAATAGTTTGGCCCTGTACATTGATCCCTGAGGCTGTTCTTTCCTTAACAATATTAATCGCATCTTCGATATATAAGTTGAAAACTAGAGGTGACAATGCACATCCCTGTCTCACTCCCTTCCGGATATCTACTTCCCTTCGTTCCTGCTCACATTCTATAACTGCCTGTTGCTCTTCGAAGAGATTATGTATTATTCTTCTGTCCCTATATTTCATCCCTACCTTTCTCAGCACTTCGAACATCTTCCCCCATTTTACGTTGTCGAAGGCCTTTTCTAAATCTACAAATCCTATATAGACGCTCTTTCTCTTTTCTATCGTTTTTTCTATAATTACTCGTAAAGCTAGGATGGCCTCGCGCGTTCCTCTATTTCGTCTAAATCCGAACTGATCTTCTCCCAATATTTCTTCCGCCTTTTTCTCCATCCTTCCTTGTACAATTCTAGTTAAAATTTTCGACGCATGGGAAGTTAAACTGATGGTTCTGAAATTTTCGCACCTATCCGCGCCTTTCCTTTTTGGCAAATCTACCATGATGTTCCGTTTGTAATCCTCTGGAATCTCGCCTGTCAGGTATATGCGACTAACTAATTTAAATAAACGATCTATTACCTCTTGACCTGCGCACTTTAAGATTTCTGCCTGCAAGCCATCTATACCTGGCGCTTCATTATTCCTTAAACTTTTTAGTGCTAGATCAAACTCTTCTCTCATTATAGGATTCCCTAGGTTATCCCCCTCTACACTGCTTTCGCTTTCTAATATATCTTGCATTTCCTGTCCCGCATATAAGTTTCCTAAATATTCTTTCCACCTATCTGCCTTCTCCCTGTTTTCGATTAGGATATCTCCTGCCTCATTCCTAATGCTTTTGGTACTAGATCCAATTTCTCTAAAATTTCTCCTAATTATTTTATATGCTTCATCAGTCTTTCCTACTTTGAACTTATTTTCCACTTCTTTGCACTTATTATCGATCCATTGCTCTTTCGCTTTCCTACATTTCCGAATAATTTCCCACTTGATCGCCTTATATCTTTGTTTCCCTATTTCATCTAACCCATTTTTATATTTTCGCCTTTCCTCTATTAGACTCACAATATGTTTTGTTATCCAGGGTTTCCTACTTTCATTCTGTTTATGACCCAAAATATCCCTAGCTGAGGAAACTAAACTATTTTTAATGCAATTCCATTCTTCCTCTATGTCCCTAACAATATTTTCGCCAGCGCCCTTTAGTACTTCGTTTGTCTTTTTCTCGAACTTATCGCGCGTATCATCATCTTTTAGTTTCTCTGGGTCAACATACCTTCTTCCGCTTCGTTTTTTCAAAATCTTAAATTTAAGATTGGCCTTCATAACGACTATATTGTGATCACTATCTATATCTGCTCCTGGATAACTTCTACAATCCCTAACTTGATTTCTAAATCTTTGCCTAACAAGAATGTAATCTATTTGATATCTCCCTAGGTCTCCTGGCATCTTCCACGTGTAGCGTCTCCTAACATGATGGTGAAATAGAGTGTTCGCGACCGTTAAGTTATGTTTATCGTAGAACTCTATCAGTCTAACTCCCCTATCGTTCCTATTGCCTAATCCAAAGGGACCAACTATTCGGCCCTCTCGCCCTGTGCCTATGACAGCATTGAAATCTCCTATAATTATTAAATTTTCGTGTCCTCTCACAAAATCTAGCACATGTTCAATATCACTATAAACTGCCTCTACGACCTCATCACTGTAGTTAGAAGTGGGCATATATACCTGTATTATTACTGTTTTTACAGGTTTCGAATCTAACCTAACCATAACTACCCTGTCACTTTGCTGTAAGAAATTTTCTACACTCTGCCCTACTTTTTTCCGCATAACAATTCCTACTCCCGAATTTCCTCCTACAGATCCTGTGTGTATTACTCTAAAATCTCCGCTCCAGAAGTCTCCGGCTTCTGGCCATCTCACTTCACTAATACCTACTACGTCTAATGCTAACCTATCCATCTCAATTTTCAAATTCTCTAACTTTCCTACTTGTTTCATGCTTCTAACATTCCACGCTCCGACTCGTGAGATGTTACACTTATCATTTCTGATGACTCCCCCCGAAGCAGTCCCCGCCCGGAGATCCGAATGTGGGACTATTTTACCTCCGGAATATTTTACTCCAGAAGGTGCCATCATCATAAATTCGAAGTACGCTGTACTAGGGATAGAATAATGTGGTGGTTTCCCGTTGCCTTCCACATTGCAGTAGTGTGTATCACAGTGCCATACCGACCCTCACAATCTCTGCCACTATGATTACTGAAAGAGCTGCTGCTCCCTTTCAGGGACTTGATTTAGTCTGGCTTCTCAAATAAAAACCCCTCCAATATGGTTAAACCTATGGTTCGGCTCTTTAGATCATTGAAGCTCGTATGCTAAATAATCTTCCAAGAAAATTCGGTGTTTATATTCGAATTGTAATAGAGAAATACCGAGATTATTAATTTATAAACTGGGAGCGCCAAGTTCAATTATAAAATTTAATTAATGATAGAGGAGGTCTAAACAAAAACCGGGGAGGTTAATTCTGCGAAATCATTACGTAAACATTAATATAAGTGAGTTATATACCGGGGCCAAAAATCGCGGCCCGAAAAAAAGCTTAAAATTAATGGACGGCTCGCGCTGCGCGAAAAGAACAGGTTTTTTCATCAAGTCCCCCGCCGAGCCAGCGTTTAATTTAAGACTTTCCTTCAGGTGAAAAATTTCTTTTTAAGAAAGTAAATAAATTTCCGCTTAGACAAGCATTATGCACAGAGCGCACTGATAAAATGCTGCAATGTAAAACTTTGTGCCGATTGCAACTGCATCGGAATTTCATTGATAATTTTACAAATGAAACTGACCTCGACCGCTTCGGCATGTTCACTGTATGACCGTCAAATTTATCATAAAGACAGCCACCAGATAATGAAAAAAATTTACACTATTTATAATTGGAGTCCTACAGACACAATACGGGGTGTCCCGTATGCCAGTCTCAAATTACGTAAGAGTACTGAAGCCATATTCTTTCTCGTCTATTTTTCCACTGACAAGTAAATTTTTTGTTTTTTCAGTATTTATGGTGGCCCCTAGATCCTTCATTACGAGCCGCCACTGAAGCAAATGACTTGCTCTGTAAAAACGGACCCTTTATTTTGTAAACCAGGAATAAGCGAAAGCTGCGGGCTTTCAAGTTTGCAAATAACCGGTTTATCTTTAGTGGCGTCCGTATTACTGTACATAAAACAGATAAAAGTATATATTGGTCATGATAAGGCTTAAAAATCGTCCGTTCTAAGCAGAAAATGAGAAAGGCCGCCTGAAATTTTTAATAATTCGCAAATACATAAGTGTCAAATTCACAGATTTTTCAGATTTGTCTAGAAATAAATGTGAACGGACCTTTGAAAAGTTTTCCAGATGATGATCTGCAAAGTGGAGTACAATTTATTCCTAAATACTCCAACTGCGTGCTTCTGTCATTGGATGATAATACATGCTGGCATGCGAGAATAATTTAAGAGGGGGTAGATTTGACGGAGATAGAAGATGTGAGAAATGAGTTAAGGTAAAGGACGGAGCAGGGACTGTACCATTTTCAATATGCTCGCGCTGTCTACGCATTTCATCAAACAGGAAGTTTCAGCGTTCTGTACGGCTCATTCCGGTTGAGAATATGAGATCGTTTGTGTGGAATAGTGCGTAGAAGTTCGGCTTGATTTCATTTTTCTATTAGAATTTCATTATGTTAGTTTTCGTGGAAAGATTGTGAATTGATTATAAAACGTAGAAAGTTTCACGTGATTCAGTTTTTGTTAGACATCGTGGTGCCCGGTTTAAATCAAAATGATGCAGCAGACTGATGAGTGAGTAGGTATGGAATAATATAATTGTTGTCTCAGTTGGCGGGAAGTTCCCAACATTATTCGACCAATTTTGAGTTCAGATGATGTTTAATGAAAAAGTAAGTGCAATATTTCAATTAAATTTCTATTTCGTTTATTCATTATGGAAGCGTTGACTAATAAATATTTTGAGGTTAGGACGAATTTTTGTTGGGAAAAGGAAATAGGTAATTTGTTATCTTATCAATAATGTACGGAACTTGTGGTTTGCTAAACGCAAATGCTTTGTTTCGTGTGACTAACAGGATGTATTTACGAGGGTATTTCGTTATAGTTTCAGCCTAATGTAGAAACAATTTAAAAATCTAACAATGTTCATCACATTCTCCCACTAATCAGTAAAACTTACCACAACGCTTTTATCTATAAACCTCTTGGAAAAAATGATTTCTGCCATTTTAAATAAAAAATTTTATCAGCAAAAGTCCTTTAAAACTGCGCGACACGGAGCATGACTCATAGACTCCCAAGAGATCGCCAACAAAACTTAGCTAAAATCAGGAAATCAGAATGTGACTAATTAGAAGATTTGTCAGACAGTGGTTTAACTTTTTGCAGAAACATGGAGCCTTAAAAGTGCAACTACACACGAGTTCTTGAGTTCTTGTAGATAAAATACAGTATCCAACTATCGAGTTTTTACTATTATTAACTCCCTTGTTTAATATAATATTGTTTGTGCGTGGAAAACTGCTGGGGCAAATGGGATATTAATATTCCCTCGTGAAAGTGAAAATTTTCAGTTAATCATCCGCTTCAAAAATGTACCGAAAATCGGTGACCCGTTAAGTTGAACCGGACTCTTATAAAACAATCTTACTAATGCTTTGTTTATAAACATGCCTGGATTAATAAACTTTACATTGATTGATAAAGAAATTTAATACGAAGTAAGTTTTTTTCGAAATTACGTTTTGCAAAATCGTTGAATTTTGATCTCTAAATCATCATCTCGATGAGTGCAGCACGTGGATCACGAATTGTCATAGTGTTTCAAATTGTTCAAAATCAAACGATAAAAGTAAAAATAATCATTCGTTAATGTTTATAATTTATTCATTGTAGACGTAACAATTCTTTCTACGTCGATTTTTATTTAATAAAAATCTATTCTCACAATAATATATCAAAAGAATGTTACAATCTCAGTCGCTTGCGTGACGTCATCCGAGAGACCATCTGGAAGTACTTACTCTAAACAAAATTTGCTCCCTCTCGCCTACTTCTCTTTCATTGAAACTGGATGTGCACTCAACTTCATTCCAGATGTTTGTTCTCTTCTCTGCCAAATTATTCCAACAATTTATTCCGTCTTCATAAATGCCAACTAGGTAGGTACTGCTAATTTATTTAAATTAGCAAATTTGCAGTTTGTAAAATTGGTAAATAGTTGATTTGAATTTTTTAGCGGAGTGCTAAGTAATTAGATTAAAATTTTATTGGAAATGATTCAGAGTGCGTATTGTAGAATTTATAGAAAAAATATGCGAATCCCTTTGTCTCGGATTGTTGTACCTGTGTATAATAAGTGGCCGTCCCGTAGGTATATTATGCTTTGTGTGTTTAGACGAAGGGGATTTTTTGTGTAAAGAGGCATCTTCATGTTTCCAACATCCTGCTTTAGGGCGTTGATCTTTATAAAAGGGTTCTTTTGAATAATACACAGATTTCCCTCTTTAAAATTCCCTGTGCCTACAGTTTGTGTAAAGTTAAAATCGGGTGAATTAAATAAATAACAAACATTTCTAACTGTAAGAAGTAACCTTAAATTATTACCTTGATATTTTTTTGGTAATTATTCCTATACCTAGTCAATTTTTATTATTTCATGGTTTTAATAAAGTTTCTGAATCTTTTTCGATTAAGTTGAAATCTACAGTGTGTCCCATAAAGTGTTGCATATATTTGAGGCGTACGTACGTCCAGAAATGGTGTATTTATTTAATCTAGAGAACTTTTCAGCCATTTGAATTAAAAATTAACTACTTACCTGTTGTAAACATAGCAGGATAGTTGTAGTAGGGAGGTTTACGTATATATGCCAGCTATGGCATCCAAAAACAACGTTTGGAATATGTAGGTATTGTTTCATTGAAATATGCATAGTTTAATATGTACAGACAGCAATAACGAATTCGTGTGGGTGGTATGAATGTGGACTACTACCCTCCTATTGTATTGGGGGTAACGCATTGATCCACAAGTCCCCTTTACCCTTCTCATCGGATGCTTTTCTTGCATTACGATAAGAATTGGAATCTGGAAGCAGATGTCTGGCGCGCTCTCTAAAGAAAAATTAATGGCACGTTTTCCACGGGAATTTTTAAATATTTTACCTGCCTGTCAATGCTCAGTGAAAATTTTCAAACAAATATCCCAATCAAGTATTTTGTTTTTGAAGATGTAGAGACATTTTAATTGTGCATTTTTTTAAATTAATAAGTACATAATAACCCATCTCCACATTTTACCAAGACACTAGGAGAAATTTTAAATAGACATTTACAATTTTTGTGAGTAGGTACCCTTTATTAATATAATTTTGTCTTTGTATGTCGAGAGCAATTGTTCAAGTCGTTAAGAATTTTGGATGACAGTGCAACATTGAGTAACTTTTATCTTCAGTTACATTTCAAGGGCGAATATTGTTGGTTACGAAAACAGGATGTCAAAGAATACTCGGTACCTATCGTACTTGCTGATATACATTGCATAGCGATAACACAATTTTTCAAAACTAAATAAAGATAAGAGGAGAAGAATTTGTCGTCCTCCAACACAAATTCGTCATTCCCGATGAAGACGAAAGTTTATTAGCGGAAACAATTACTTCAATTATTACAATTTGATTATACTCTGTTTACCTAAATGACGATAAAGCGGCGGTCAACTTGATGCTGTTCCCGCAATGTTTACTTTATAAATTAGTTCTGTATTGTGTTTAGGACTGTCATAAACATAAGTTTCTATAGCGTTGTATACTTTTCTAATTGGTTGAATTACCTAACACGGTTGCTAGGTAACAATAAAAAAACTCAAATTATTACTGTAAGGTGTAAGTAAGTCGTTGCTTACTAGATTTATATGTAAAATGTTCTGAATTTTTGTACCTATATATGCGTTTAGAAATACGTCGATTTGTATGCGTCAGAGTGGAAAGATATATAGGGAGGTATATCAGTTTCTCTCTCTCTCCGTCTGTGCTCTAGTTCTTTTTCCCCGGTATTTGTAATATCGGTGACGAATCTATGTATAATCAACGGGGCTGTACCCTTTGGGAATATTTCCAGGCATTTATTTGAATTTATATCCGTCAGTATAGGAGATACCTACATCACTCTGAGAGACACGGGAACTTGCACAGATCACCTCGATGTCTTTGTATAATAAATAATTTTAAAAAAATTTTTCAAGCACTATTGGTCTATAATAATTTACAATTTGACTCTGTCCTAAATGTATTTTTATTTTTTTAATGCTTTTTAAAATTCTTCGATCGTGCATAAAATTTGTATGCACCATCGCTCTGCAAGTTTGTGGATTATTATTACACGGATATAGGAACGTACGAATTTTACATAATAAAATGTAGGATTAAAAGGTATTATTTAAAAGAATATACAGTGGCTATACATATACAGGGTGAGTCACTAAGGCGAAATCGGCCGATAACAAGAGTACAGTTCAAAATGGAAGAAACTTTTTCAAATAAAAGTTTTTGAAAAATAAGTGCTTGATGAGATAAAAATATTTTCAAATATGGCGGACTTCCGGTTATACCGGAAATGGACACTAACTGTGTTATTTTAAATGGAACACCCTATATTCGTTTGCATTTTTGGATTTCTCATGAAAAATAAATGTCAGTTTGTTAATCAAACATTGGGTCTCAATCGAACCGCTATGGAGTTTTTTAATTTTTTTTTTAAATTTTGACGTTTGTAGTAGTTGGCGCCATTTTGAATATCTTCGAAACGAAAGCACTTAGAGGAATGCGGTTTCTACAGTTCGTCTCTGGAAGTAACGGCCTATCACACACAAGTATAACATGGAATCATAACTTTTTAATTAAATGAAATTTATCCATGCCAATATTTACGAATTCAAACAGGAATAACTCTTTTTTTTTAAATGGAATGCTACATTGATTCTCACCTCATAAGACGCAAAATTAAATTTCCTTTCTGATGATGTATGGTTGTTGGCATCTGTCACCAGCAGTTTTTAAGAAATTTGCGTTTTTCTGGAAATTTTGAATAATATCATGTTTATGCATTAACAATGGTTGACGTTTGGCGATATTGTTTTGTTTTGTCTTACAAAATGTTCGTTCCAAATCTTCTATACTATTTCCAAAACTTCAAAGATCATTAGATAATAACAGCAACAAAAATAAATTAATGTAATTACATAGATTAAATGTTAGACATAACCGCCATCCTCACGATAACAAACACGCAATCGTTTCAACAAAGAATTGTTCACATTCATTGATACTTTGAAATACATCGCGAACTCGTTCCATCATATTTTCTCGAGTAGTTCCCTGTAAACTAACTGCTTTACGTACCCCCACAAGAAAAAGTCAAGTTTTGTTAGGTCTGGAGATCGCGCTGGCCAAGGTGTCGGACCTCCTCTTCCTATCCATGTGTTTGGAAATGCTGCAGTCAAGTGCTCCCTTACATCCCTCCCGTAATGTGCAGGCGCTCCATCTTGTTGATACCACATCTGTTGTATTGCAGCAAGTGGTAAATTGTCTAACATTTCTGGCAAATCGTTTTGTAAAAATTGTAGATAGCTATTACCGTTCAAATTTCCATCGAAAAAATGTGGTCCAATTACGTGTCGTCCAATTATGCCACCCCATACATTCAAAGACCACCTATGTTGATGATCCAATGGCCTTATCCAATGGGGATTGTCAGTACTGTAATAATGGCAGTTGTATCTTGAAACAAAACCGTTCTTATAAAACGAAGCTTCGTCCGTAAAGAGAACATGATCGAAAAAGTCATTTCGCTCCTGAAGTTTACGTAAAGGCCACTCACAAAACTGCAACCGATTGTTGAAGTCATTTTGATCTAGTTCCTGAACCAACTGAACGTGATACGGGTGAAATTTATTTTTGCGCAGTATTCGAGATACAGAAGTTTGGCTTATTTCTAACTCGCGACTAATTTCTCTGGTACTTAAATGAGGATCTCGGACAACAGTTGTAGCAGCTACTAAAGCTTGATTTTCCTCATGTGTCACTGATTTTACACGTTCTTTCTTCTCGAATCCCACACAACCAGTTCGTTCAAACCTCTCTTTTAATTTTGCGAATGCCGTTACATTTGGATATCTATGCTCGGGAAAACGTTGCGCATACATTCTTGAGGCAAGTAACGAATTTCCTTCTGCTTCATCCAAGGAATACACTATAGCAATTAATTCTTCTTGAGTGTACATTTTCAGTTTTCTTAATTGTGATATTTATTACAATTGAAATCAATACTCTCACTAACTGAACTCAAATTGCACTCTTACTTAACAATAATTTAATAGAAATGACATTTCGTTGGCAAAACAAAACAAAATCGCTGAACGCCAACTAGTTATTGTTAAGGCAATAACACGATATTATTCAAAATTTCCAGAAAAACGCAAATTTCTTAAAAACTGCTGGTGGCAGATGCCAACAACCATACATCGTCAGAAAGGAAATTTAATGTTGCGTCTTACGAGGTGAGAACCAATGTAGCATTCCATTTAAAAAAAAGAGTTATTCCCGTTTGAATTAGTAAATATTGGCATGGATAAATTTCATTTAATTAAAAAGTTATGATTCCATGTTATACTTGTGTCTAATAGGCTGTTACTTCCAGAGACGAACTGTCGAAACCGCATTCCTCTAGGTGCTTTCGTTTCGAAGATATTCAAAATGGCGCCAACTACTGTAAACGTCAAAATTTTCCAAAAAAATTAAAAAGCTCCATAGCGGTTCGACTTAGACCCAATGTTTGATTAACAAACTGACATTTATTTTTCATGCGAAATCCAAAAATGCAAACGAATACAGGGTGTTCAATTTAAAATAACACAGTTAGTGTCCATTTCCGGTATAACCGGAAGTCCGCCATATTTGAAAATATTTTTATCTCATTAAGCACTTATTTTTGAAAAACTTTTATTTGAAAAAGTTTCTTCCATTTTGAACTGTACTCTTGTTATCGGCCGATTTCGCCTTAATGACTCACCCTGTATATACAACGGATTGGCATTTTTGATGGGCATTGTACATAATTTATTTTTTTTTTATTTTTATGGGCCCCCTAACGATCGGTAGAAGGCTGAAGATATTTTTCTTAATTCTGAAAGAATTGTCCTGACTATAGGTATATACACTAAAAAGCAACTCCCGATATACAGCGAATTAAAAGGCCAACTTTTAATTTTCTCTGATAAAGTTCTTTAAATTTAATTTTCATGAAATACAATCCGTCGGTTTTTAGGATTCTGACAGTTTCTCCTAAACTATGCCGTTAAAGAGAAAAAATAAAGCATTCCTGGAAAAAGAGGTGGACGAAATCCCATTTTTGGGAAGAAACGGGGTATATCCGGAAAACAAAAAAATACCCTAATTTCATTTTCACCATTGTTTTTGGCGCACCGAACTGATTCACGCTACCTTCTTTCTTGAAGAAAATAATTATCATCTGGATCGTACTGGATCTTCGAGAAAAAAACATGAGTTACTCTCTGTGCCTTTTCTCTGTTCTATGGTGTGCCAAGGATTCACCTAAAGTCTTTATTATGTTTTCATGAATTAGGTACTTCAGTATTTCTACCTTTTTAGTGAGGAGACAGAAGGCTAGGTATTTAATATTCTAACATTTACAATTTATGGAATATTTTAGCATAATCGTGGACAGTTCTTGAAATATTTTAAAGTACAAAAGAGAGCGTCGTGCCCATATACATAAGCAATTTTAAAAGTGTCGGGTCAACTTCATTAAATATTAATGCATCCTATCGGTGTCTGACCTAAGAGTAATATGCATATAACCTTTCACGCAGGTACTAAGCTACCACAATGCACGTTAAGTTTTAAAAATACGAAATTTGCATTTGAATGCTTTAAAAACTTTTCGACAAAATTCGTGGAGTGTAAGAACCTCCACAAAGAGACAGAGCACGCCCCATTTATTATGCCAATTCTATTATACAGAAAGATTTTCGCTAGCTTTCGACGTTGCTGCACAATTTGCGTCGGTGTCCGAACATCTTTTGACGAAACTAACCCAATTTACATCTCGCTTTGAGTCTCGGATTTCCCTCGCTTCACTACAGGGTGTAAGACACCCCTGCGTAAGTTCGGTGTAGATGATGGCCCCATGTTCTTGAGGAAGTCGAGGGGAAATTCCAGTAAAATTCTGGTCGATTAAAACGCGAATTGAGAATGTGCGACATTCACGAATGAACTCGAGTTTGTTAAGTGAAACATAAAGCCCGTCGGGGAAACGATTCATTAAGAAGTTTTAGTTTGCCTAATGATATGAATAAGGCCCTTAGTCTTGTCCTTTTGCATCCTGGGGAATATGTTCTTTGTATATAAATATTTGCATTAACCCATCCCGACAGGTATACAGAGTGCCCCTCGGGGAATCTACCGAGTCCTAAATATTTCGACGTACGGTGGAGATTTTTTTTTTGATTGGTTTTCCACTGTTTAGTGTGTAGTGGTCGTGAAGGATTTTTTTTGTTGACTATCTCATGAACCTCATTATGCGTTACAAAATGCACGTATAATTTATTTGACAGTTTGAAACATCCCTCTTCTCCACGAAATATGCAAGTTCGGTTTTCTTCCTATACCAAACTTTTTTATTTCGCCGTTTCAGAACAATACTCTTGATTACGTCGATATCTGGATGACTCCTTGACCTGAAATCGTTTTTGTATTTCGTAGCCGTCGTTCCTGCACTCAGCGTTAACGCACACCACTCGTTTTGAGGGTTGAAGTACTTCAATATTATGAGGTTTTTTATATGAATATGCACCTCTTTCATAGCAACATAAAAGACCGATTGCTTTTCTCCTACGATACAAGACAAATTTTGTAGAATTTTTATTTGTATCTTTTGTTGTTCCAGATAGTATACAGACTGTGGTATAGCGTTTACAACTGCAGTATAAAAGAAGTAGAAGGTCATAGGAACGTTAAGGGTTGGTTTAGATGCGACGCTTCGTAGAACACCTATTCAATTTCAGGGGTGAACGAACCCCTTAATATTAGAAAAGGTCACTAGCATTCGTAGACATTTGCGTTTGCTAAATGCCAATTTTTGCGCAAGGACATTAAAAATAATTCTTAGAATTCGCTTAATGTCAGATATTAGGTATGTTATAAACGAAACGGAAAGTATCATTCAACAGATGTTTGGTACATCTGGAGGCAAAAATTATCAACTTAACTAGGTACTAAATGAAACAGTTTGTATATCATACGACTATCTTTAAAATATTGGAGGGGGTGGGTGAAAGCAAATCGTTTTTCCGACGTGAAATATTCGACTCGCGGGTTGGTTTTCTAGAAAATATATACCTCTATAGCTGAGCGGTGAAATATGTCATATTGAACGATCGTATATCTTATGTTTTTCTTTTCCATTTAGTTTCCGATCAATCGATGCAACAGAAGTTTGCTTCATTCATCTGTTTAGAATCAAAAATATGGCGGTTGGAGGAATTTTAAGCTAGTTTATGAATAGAACAGTGGAAGTAGTCACCCACACATACATTGTCTTATCTTCCTATTTCGGTTACAATTTGATATTTTTGACGATCCGTTTGGATATTAAAAGTGTAAAACTTTAATTTCTACTATACATGGTGATTCTTTTAAGGCGGCCATTAGAAAATTTCTTATTTGCAAATAAGATAGAAACTTGAAACCTGGGTTCCTGTCATAATCGATCATGGCGAATCCAAAAATACAATTTTCAAAATGGCGGCACTTTCGGAAATACCGGAAGTTGACGCCATCTTCGTTATTTTAAATGGATACCCCCCATTTTTATTTTATTTTTGAATTCGGCATTAAATTCTGCGTATAATGCACCCAGGCTGTCAGCACTTATCTGTCATAGTTTTTGACATATGCCACTTTTTGTTTTAAATTTAGCATTTGCAGGGGTTCATTTAAAAATTCATATCTCTTAAACCATTTAAAGTGGGTAAATGAGTTTTTTTAGGTTGATTCCCTAAAGTTCAAGGAATCATTTCCCTGTAGGGTTAATGTTCAACGACGTTTCCAATGGTTGCTGCGATTTTTTGAAGATGACAATCAAAAAATGCCAAAAAGTCATTTTTTTTAAATGGCAATGGGCAAATTTTATTATGGCAACCGACGTAAGATTAAATTTGAAAGGGACTTATATCAAGGTTTCCTATACCTATCTCCAATAGTTTTTTAATTATTCGTAGTTTTTTGTAAAAGATTAAACGTTATTCCCAAAAAACATAGAAGCCTATGGAACCAAAGAAAAAAATTAGTTTTAGAACTGTCATCTTTTAGTTCTCCATTAATTAAAAGTTAAGTTCAGTTAAGCACGTTCTTGATTTTGTTTTGTAAGCATAAATGGCTTTTTATTCGAATGAAGTTGTTTTTGATTTATTTCTCATACATGGCAACTGCCAAAAAATCGTTGCAAAAACATGTCGCGAGTTTAATGCAAAATATCAAAATTTGCCGCCGATGAATAAACAGAAGTTTTCTAGACTTAAAAACAAGTTTCTTCAGGGAGGAAATATTCATCCTGCAAGAAGAAGGACTAAATTTGTTAGGGAATCTGAAGATAATCAAATAAATGTTCTGGGGTATTTTGGCGCATTTCCACGATCATCGATAAGAGCAGCAAAATTTGATTTGGGATAGACGTTCTCATCGATACAAAGAATTTTACATGACCACAAACGACATCCCTATTCTTTTATACGACTACAAAAACTTCGTCCAACCTATTTTCCAAGACGAATAACTTTTTGTGAAGAGCTTTTGATAAAAAAACAGGAAGACCCAAATTTTTTGAGTCGGATTATTTGGACTGATGAAGCAAAATTTGCACAGGCTGGAGTATTTAATAGGAGAAATCGACATTTTTGGGCCGCAGAAAATCCACACCTGATCAAAATCAAATTCAATTTTCCGTAAACGTTTTCTGTTTATTAATGGATAATCGGTTGCATTGGTACATGTATGATGAAAATTTGAATGGAGACAGATATTTAGACATTCTTAACAATGTAGGTAGTCCAAGATTTTGTCGATAATCTACCATTGCAGCATGCCGTCAACTTATGGTATCAAATGGATGGGGCACCAGCGCATTCAACAAATGCCGTAGATTTAAGACTAAGACAATTGTTTCAAGACAGATGGTGGGGAAATAGAGGTCCATGGTTGTGGCCCCCAAGATCCCCGGATCTGACACCATTAGATTTTTATTTATGGGGGCGGATTAAAGATATCGTTTATGAAACTGCACCCACGTCGAGGGAAGACTTATTACTAAAAATAACCCAAGCCATGAATGGCATTGATGGGAATGAAATCAGAAACGCTACCAGAGCCGTCCAACGTCGGATTATTGAGTGTTTGAATCAAAACGGTGCACATATCGAGCATATTTTGTAATACCGACCTAGCTCATTAATTTTTGTATTGATTTAGGTAATTTAAATTAATATTTTTTGACACTGTTACTATGTTTGTTGCTTGGTAACAAGCTCGGTTAATCTTAATAAATTATATTTTTTTACAAAAAACTACGAATAATTAAAAAACTATTTGAGATAGGTATAGGAAACCTTGATATAAGTCCCTTTCAAATTTAATCCTACGTCGGTTGCCATAATAAAATTTGCCCATTGCCATTTAAAAAAAATGACTTTTTGGCATTTTTTGATTGTCATCTTCAAAAAATCGCAGCAACCATCGGAAACGTCGTTGAACATTAACCCTACAGGGAAATGATTCCTTGAACTTTAGGGAATCAACCTAAAAAAGCTCATTTACCCACTTTAAATGGTTTAAGAGATATGAATTTTTAAATGAACCCCTGCAAATGCTAAATTTAAAACAAAAAGTGGCATATGTCAAAAACTATGACAGATAAGTGCTGACAGCCTGGGTGCATTATACGCAGAATTTAATGCCGAATTCAAAAATAAAATAAAAATGGGGGGTATCCATTTAAAATAACAAAGATGGCGTCAACTTCCGGTATTTCCGAAAGTGCCGCCATTTTGAAAATTGTATTTTTGGATTCGCCATGATCGATTATGACAGGAACCCAGGTTTCAAGTTTCTATCTTATTTGCAAATAAGAAATTTTCTAATGGCCGCCTTAAAAGAATCACCATGTATAGGGATTTCTTTACTCGCACGACTTTTTGGATACGACCTTTTTACAAATAAGCTCCTGAAATGGTATACAGATTACGCGCATGTGTATATTATTAGGCATTGACAGACATCTGCATTTTTAAACGCATTGCAACGAAATATTCAAGTGTTTAACACATTAGCCACTTAAAAAGTGTTTGTATTATTTAGGTCAAGAGCAAACTGTAACGTACATGTAAGTACAACATATTACATTTAATTAGATCCTAACAATAACCATATCTATGACTAATTCCGCACATTTGTTCTCCTCAAATTAATTTCCCACACTAACCATTCCCCTCCCTTCACACCGCAATGTTTAAAAAAAGGCCCTGAATATTCATCCAACAACCGAACGAATAAATTACATACAATGTGACTACATATTAGTGGAAGTCCAGTTTAGGCTTTAGACAGACGTTTATGCTCTCAACTCACACGCTCATCATTTCCCCCTCCTTTTCTAGGGAATGTTTTAAAAAATTCTGACGTAAATCTAAAGTCCGGCACCCAAATCCTTTATTCATGGGATAAAATACCCTCCACAGGATCCCCAGAGTGTAATTCCAGCGGCCGGACACGTTTTTTACCTTAACGTTACCCGGGACCTCCCTAAAAATAAATTCAATCAAGTGTGCGCCGCGGCGTTAATTTATAAATAGTAGGCGATGCCATCGTTTGTTCGATTCACACTCCCAAAGCCCGCTGAATGAAATTCCGAATAGGTCGGCGACGCTCGACGTGAATCCTAGGCGGACTAGATTTAGGATGATTTTTTTCGCGCGTCGCCGTCGTCGATTTTCGCTTTCCACTAGGATACGGACAAGAATTATGTACTAAAATAACTTGTTTTGTTTCAGAATTAGAATGCTTCCCAGTCGTAGTGGATCTTAGTAAGTTTCTTTTATCGTTTACACTATGTGTTACAGTTTAAGTATCGTGTTACTCAATTATATTTTTGAAAATTCGGAATCAAAAATATTTTGGGATTTTGCACTTTTACCAACATCGCAGTTGGTATAATTTTTGGGAACAAAACGTACTATTTTGTATTAATTTGGATTATTCATGATGACAATTATTTTTACCCATTCGCAATCTGTTAATTTAGCGTGAAACTGTTTTGTTATACGAAGTTGTATCAGTTCTTCACTTTTTTTGAAATTTTCCAATCTGCTTTGTGTTTTGTTATACTCGTATGATAGGTAAATGAATTATTTTTGACCTCTAGCCGAATTGAATATTCATCTAGCTAGCGAATGTATAGACTATAGACTGTAGTCTGGTCAATATTTACATAAATGTATGTTTAAGACAGTTTCAATAAGCATATCTGTTACCAAGTGAGTTGCCCCTCGGGAAGATAGCACAAAGTCTCTGTATACTCTCTTGATTGATGTCTAAATGTGGGTAATACTCGAAGAAATAAATATACCTAAATGAACGTTCGAATTTCTACATCATCATAAGGTTCTCAGTCCGAAGACTGGTTGGACGCGTACCTCCATTCTTTTCTATCCTGAGCTAACCTACGCATTTCCCTAAAACATCCTACATCCCTAACTATTTGAGAGCAGTAGTCTAATCTAGGCCTACCCCTACCTCTTTTTATTCCTATCTCTGACTCTAGTATGTCGCGAACTATTCCTTCGTGTCTCAGAAGGTGTCCTACCATCCTATCTCTCCTACTCTTTATTGTCTTCCATACCTTTCGCCTTTCCCCAACTCTTTCTAATACTTCCCTATTGCTAACCTTATCTATCCATGGTATCTTCATCATGCGCCTGTAGCACCACATTTCAAACGCTTCTACTCTTTTTCGATCCGCTTCCCCTATCGTCCAAGTTTCGCACCCGTATAATGCCGTACTCCATACGTACGATTTTAAGAGTCTCTTCCTAGTCTCTATATTAACCGTTCTCGAGCATAATAGTTGTTTCTTTTTGTTAAACGCAACTCGGCCCTGCGCCATTCTTTGTTTTATATCTTTAGTGCTCCTACCGTCTTGAGTTATTTTACTTCCTAAGTAGCAGAAATCCGCGACCTCCTCTATCTTCTCATTTCCTATTTGTATTTCCATTTTAGTTCTATTTTCACACCCCCTACATACCAAAATTTTAGTTTTCTTTTTATTGATTTTCATGCCGTAGCCCTGTGTCAAAACTGCTTCCATTTCATTCAAAGCCGCTCCTAATTATTCTTTGCTAGATGCTAACACTGCTATATCATCCGCAAATCTGAGCATGTTAATAGTTTGGCCCTGTACATTGATCCCTGCGGCTGTTCTTTCCTTAACAATATTAATCGCATCTTCGATATATAAGTTGAAAACTAGAGGTGACAATGCACATCCCTGTCTCACTCCCTTCCGGATATCTACTTCCCTTCGTTCCTGCTCACATTCTATAACTGCCTTTTGCTCTTTGTAGAGATTATGTATTATTCTTCTGTCCCTGTATTTCATCCCTACCTTTCTCAGCACTTCGAACATCTTCCCCCATTTTACGTTGTCGAAGGCTTTTTCTAAATCTACAAATCCTATATAGACGCTCTTTCTCTTTTCTATGGTTTTTTCTATAATTACTCGTAAAGCTAGAATGGCCTCGCGCGTTCCTCTATTTCGTCTAAATCCGAACTGATCTCCTAATATTTCTTCCGCCTTTTTCTCCATCCTTCTTTGCACAATTCTAGTTAAAATTTTTGACGCATGGGAAGTTAAACTGATAGTTCTAAAATTTTCGCATCTATCCGCGCCTTTCCTTTTTGGCAAAGCTACTATGATGTTCCGTTTGTAATCTTCTGGAATCTCGCCTGTCAGGTATATGCGACTAACTAATTTAAATAAACGATCTATTACCTCTTGACCTGCGCACTTTAAGATTTCTGCCTGCAAGCCATCTATACCTGGCGCTTTATTATTCCTTAAACTTTTTAGTGTTAGCACAAACTCTTCTCTCATTATAGGACTCCCTAGGTTATCCCCCTCTACACTGCTTTCGCTTTCTAATATATCTTGCACTTCCTGTCCCGCATATAAGTTTCCTAAATATTCTTTCCACCTATCTGCCTTTTCCCCGCTTCCGATTAGGATATCTCCTGCCTCATTTCTAATGTTTTTGGTACTAGATCCAATTTCTCTAAAATTTCTCCTAATTATTTTATATGCTTCATCAGTCTTTCCTATTTGGAACTTATCTTCCACTTCTTTGCATTTATTATCGATCCATTGCTCTTTCGCTTTCCTACACTTCCGAATAATTTCCCACTTGATCGCCTTATATCTTTGTTTCCCTATTTCATCTAACCTATTTTTATATTTTCGCCTTTCCTCTATTAGACTCACAATATGTTTTGTTATCCAGGGTTTCCTACTTTCATTCTGTTTATGACCCAAAATATCCCTAGCTGAGGAAACTAAACTATTCTTAATGCAATTCCATTCTGCCTCTATGTCCCTAACAATACTTCCACCCGCCCCCTTTAGTACTTCGTTTGTCTTTTTCTCGAACTTATCGCGCATAACATCATCTTTTAGTTTCTCTGGGTCAAGATACCTTCTTCCGCTTCGTTTTTTCAAAATCTTAAATTTAAGATTAGCTTTCATAACGACTATGTTGTGATCACTATCTATATCTGCTCCTGGATGACTTCTACAATCTCTAACTTGATTTCTAAATCTTTGCCTAACGAGAATGTAATCTATTTGATATCTCCCTAAGTCTCCTGGCATCTTCCACGTATAGCATCTCCTAACATGATGGTGAAATAGAGTGTTCGCGACCGTTAAGTTATGTTTATCGCAGAACTCTATCAGTCTAGCTCCCCTATCGTTCCTATTACCTATTCCAAAGGGGCCAACTATTCCGCCCTCTCGCCCTGTGCCTACGACTGCATTGAAATCTCCTATAATTATTAAATTTTCGTGCCCTCTCACAAAATCTATCACATATTCAATATCACTATAAACTGCCTCTACGGCCTCATCACTGTAGTTAGAAGTGGGCATATATACCTGTATTATTACTGTTTTTACAGGTTTCGAATTTAACCTAACCATAACTACCCTGTCACTTTGCTGCAAGAAATTTTCTACACTCTGCCCTACTTTTTTCCGCATAACAATTCCTACTCCCGAATTTCCTCCTACAGATCCTGTGTGTATTACTCTAAAATCTCCGCTCCAGAAGTCTCCAGCTTCTGGCCATCGCACTTCACTGATACCTACTACGTCTAATGCTAACCTATCCATCTCAATTTTCAAATTCTCTAACTTCCCTACTTGTTTCATGCTTCTAACATTCCACGCTCCGACTCGTGAGATGTTACACTTATCATTTCTGATGACTCCCCCCGAAGCAGTCCCCGCCCGGAGATCCGAATGTGGGACTATTTTACCTCCGGAATATTTTACTCCAGAAGGTGCCATCATCATAAATTAAAGTACGCTGTACTAGGGATAAAATAATGTGGTGGTTTCCCGTTGCCTTCCACATCGCAGTAGTGTGTATCACAGTGCCATACCGACCCTCACGATCTCTGCCACTATGATTACTGAAAGAGCTGCTGCCCCCTTCCAGGGACTTGATTTAGTCTGGCTTCTCAAATAAAAACCCCTCCAATATGGTTAAACCTATGGTTCGGCTCTTTATATCATTGAAGCGCGCAAGCCATTCCAGCCGTCCCAGTATTACTAGAACTGCGTCAAGGTACAAATCCTTTCCCTTTTTACGGGATGTTTTTAAAATTGTCCCCCTTTTCATAACTGTTTGTGGTCCTACATCCCCAACGTACGTTTTAAGAGCCTCGCAGGAGTTTAAAAATTTGCTAGTCTCGAACATTCTTTTTGTTCAGTGCGCTCTTTCGCTTTTCTATTGTTTTTTCTATTAATACTCGTAAAGCTAGAATGGCCTCGCGCGTTCCCCTATTTATTCTAAATCGAAACTGATCTTTTCCAAATATTTCTCCCGCCTTCTCTCCATCCTTCTTTGCACAATTCTAGTTAAAATTTTCGACGCATGGAAAGTTAAACTGATCGTTCTAAAATTTTCACACCCATCCGCGCCTTTCCCTTTTGGCAAAGCTACTATGATGTTACGTTCGTAATCTTCTGGAATCTCGCCTGTCTGGTATATGCAGCTAACTAGTTTAAATAAACGACCTATTACGTCTTGACCTCAACACTTTAAGATTTCTGCCTGCAAGCCATCTGTACCTGGTGCTTTATTGTTTCTTAAACTTTTTAGTGCTAGCTCAAACTCTTTTCTCATTATAGGGCAGCCTAAGTTATCCCCCTCTACACTGCTTTCCTTTTCTAATACTACTACTACTCTCCTACTTCTTGTCCCGCATACGAGTATAAATTTCTCAAATATTCTTTCCACCTATCTGCCTTCTACCCGCCTCCGATTAGGATAATTCCTGCCTCGTTTCTTATGTTTTTGCACCTAGATCTAATTTCTCCTATTATTTTATATGGTTTATCAGTCTTTCCTACTTCGAACTTATTTTCCACTTCTTTGCATTTATTATCGATCCATTGCTCTTCGCTTTCCTAAATTTCCGAATAATTTCCCACTCGATCGCCTTATATCTTTGTTTCCCTCTTTCATCTAATCCAATTTTTTTCGCCTTTCCTCTATTAGACTCACAATATGTTTTGTTATCCAAGGTTTTCTACATTCATTCTGTTTATGACCCAAAATATCTCTAGCTGCGGAATCTAAACTATTTTTAGTGCAATTCCATTCTGCTTCTGTATCCCTAACCATATTTTCACCCGCGCCCTTTAGTACATCGTTTGTTTTTTTCTCAAACTTATCGCGCGTATCATCATCTAGTTTCTCTAGGTCAAGATTTGTTTTTTTCATAATCTCGAATTTAAGATTGGCCTTCATAACCACTATGTTGTGATCACTATCTATGTTTGCTCCTGGATAACTACTACAGTCCCTAATTATTTGATTTCTAAGTCTTTGCCCAACGAGAATGTAATACCTAGGTCTCCTGGCATCTTCCACGTATAGCGTCTCCTAACGTGATAGTGAAATAGAGTGAAACAGAGGTAAAAGTCCGTTGGGATAGATCAAAGTTTTATCCTAAATAAATGAATTTCTTGTAAGAAATTTGGTTAATTTGACAGAAACATATTTTTCTTGGAAGAAAATAACTTTATTTACAACCAGCAAAACCTTGTTACATAAACTGATTTGTGAAAACCAAGAGAACCTGCAGTAATTCAATTCGTGTGTTGTGTCTTTGCCTTTGTCAAAAAAATCAGAATTAAAAGTGTAAACAGCTTTTGTTTTAAAATATTTATAGTGACTATTGAAATTTAGCACAAATTTAAAAAATATTTCAACGTACATACAGTATTAGCATCCTTAATTTGAACAAATTTTTCAAATTTCATTCGATTTAGTGGATGTGCACACTGTTTGCGGAAGCTAACACATTTCTCTCGGAAAATTTCCCGAACAATATTCGATTACTGGTAATCCAATCGATGGCAGAGTGGAAAATAATTTCCTCCGGTCTATCAAACTGAGATCTCTCGCGGGCTCGCGCCAGATAAAGAGAAGAAGTAAAGAACAGAGTGGAAATGTGATTTCTTACGAGCCCTTGTCATTCTCTCGCCCCGTGTTTAAACTCTTACTGGACGGAGAACTGATAAGGGCCTGTGAGAAACCAAACATCTTCGGCGCAAAAAGGAAGGAACAACGACAGAACCACCGCAAGCGATTGGATTTGTTGGAACGGGGGATATTTGAGACCAACTTTTTTTGTTCGAGTTTATACGACTATTTTGTGTGTGCATTAAAATGTCACTGTTGCCATGCATATTTAGTTACATAACTCGGCATTTTTATCAACGTAATTTGTTTAGGTAACTAAATAGATACACTGCGCTCCAGCATTAAGGAACATATGCGGTGAGCAAACTAATCACTTGATGCGTGAACGTTTCGACATAAGGGTAAGCATCAAGCATATACTGAAGAATTTTGTGGAACGTAAACGTGTCAATAAAAACACGCCGTACATTTTTTTGTAACCTGACTAAGAAAATGGAGTAAAAAGTTATCTGTTGTTGGTCCAAATGTATTGTATACTATACCAACACTTTTATAGAAAAAAAAAGATGGAACATAGTACCGGGTTGAACTTTTTGCACCTGAGTATATTTTGCACAATATGCCATCTGTAAACATAAAATTCACAGCCTTCGCAAAGGTGCAGCCGGGGGAGACATTGAAAATGGCGAAGAGACTGTGACCCTTTGGGATATTTTCGCATAACTGTTGTGGCTTTCTCTCACATTTGCGACGCTAGACGGTCCCACTCTAAATGAAGCTTTCTCAGACTGGGGGCTAGGCGCTCGACTTTAACCGCTACTCTCGCCGCTACCGCTCGGCTCTCACGGGTGACGTATGTGGCAAATGCAACACAATCTTTTCGGTGAATATCACCCATATTAGGATACTAATAACATTTTCAATGTTAAAATTCTTCGTTAATGTTGAAATGCAGTGTGCCAGTATTAGTAGTCAGCTTAAGCAACCATACGTGCACCGGTAGACTCAAGAATCATAGGGATAATTGGTGTAGCATATGCATTATTACAAATCCTACCTAATTAATTCTAAATCAGTTTATATTAATTTGTAAGGCAAGGTAAATTCGTGTTTGTTGCGTCAGGTGTAGACATCTCGTCATGATATGAAGGTTTAATATGTGGTCTTAGAGGAATATAATTATGTATCCCAAGTTCCTCTCTTGACGAACCACAGCAGTATTAAGTTTCATGTGCAGTAGTTAAAACCACCAGGTAATTTGTGCACACCTCAAATTTGTCGTATGTTTTGTGTACCCCGGGAAGGCAAGTTTCACATTCTGATAACCAGCTTTAGATAGGTAAGGTAAATGTACCAGTGCCCGTCATTGTCCCAGTGATCGACATAAAATCACTTTGGCGACATAAATTAAGACTTTATAGGACCATACAAATTAGATCTCAATGTTTTAAGATTCTAGAGCCATCTCGTATCAGTTTTGTAAAGTTACATTACTGTTCTGTCAATTTATTTGTCAGTAAAAAAATTTGAAAATTTTCATTCTTTGCGACTGCGTGCTAGTGCATATTAAAACGATTAGTTCTGTTAAGGAAGTGACTCCTACTTCTAAACTCAAGAAACCAGTCTAGTTCAACGCGTTCTACATCAAGTAAGTTTTTCTTAATATATAAACTATATTTTTATGTAAATACAAACATTCCTACGCAAAAACTAACCTAATTTTAATTTTTTACTGTGAGCGATTACTGGTATTCGGATTATTGGCTATTTCCCAATCATCGTCATGTGTGCCGAACATTGGAACCACGATGACTAAAAACAAAACTACAATCTCTAATTTATTATAACGCTTGTTTCGAATTAAATTTGTTGTTGTTCCTGTGAACCAAACAAATATACGTACCAATAGTCGTCATATAAATATAGTTTAAATGAATGAGCTGTGCGTTATTAAAGTTTATACCGAACACTGGGACATTGAAGTGACGAACACTAGGGTTTTTCATTTTTAGAGAATATGGCCCGTTTAAATTATGGTCAAGATGACATGGAAAGTGCTTTAAATGCGGTAAAAAATGGATCGACCATTTATTCTGCCGCAAAAAATTTTAAAGTTCCTCGAAGCACCTTATCCGATAAGGCGAAAGGGAAAACTCCTATTTTTAGGAAAATGGGCCCTCCGTCTGTTCTTACCGACGAAGAGGAGTTAGCCCTAGTAAAATGGATTTTTCATTCGGCTCGAAAAGGATTTCCTATCGGAAAGGAACAATTATTAAATAGCGTGCAGATGTTGATTAAAGAGTTGAGAAAACCAAATTGTCCTTTTACTAACGGTCGACCAGGAAGACACTGGTACGAAGCATTTCTTCGTAGGCATCCAGAAGTTGCAAGAAGAGTAGCCCAAAATTTAACAAATACGAGGGCAGTAGTTGCAGAATATAAAATTAGAGGGTGGTTTATGGAGATGCAACAGCACTTTGAGAAATATGATCTCTTGGAAGCAATTTCAGATAGCGAACGAATTTTTAATTGTCATGAAACTGCATTTTTTCTCAGTCCAAGTAACAATAAAGTTTTAGTGAAAAGGGGGCAAAACATCATTCATACAATTATAAATTCGGATGAAAAAGAATGTATAACCACTCTAATTATGGGTAATGCTGCAGGAAAAGTAGCACCGCCCATGATTGTGGTTAACTTGAAGAGAGTGCCCAAAAATTTAGCAACTTCCATTCCATCCAGCTGGGCAATAGGAAAATCGGACAACGGGTGGATGACTGGTCAGACTTTTTTTGAATACATATGCAATGTATTCTACCCATGGCTCGTAGAAAATAATATATCTTTTCCGATCATTCTCTACCTTGACGGACACGTATCGCATTTGACCTTGCCCCTCAGTCAATTTTGCAAATCGAAACAAATTGAACTGATAGCGTTGTATCCTAATGCCACCCACATACTTCAGCCAATGGATATTTCTGTGTTCCATCCCTTGAAATTATCTTGGAAAAAGGCAGTATATGATTGGAGAATTGAAAATGCTGGTATTCGCCTTCGTCACGACAATTTCGGAATCTTACTGAATACCGTCCTCCAAAAGACAATTAAACCTCAGCTCCTGATAAATGGATTTAGAACTTGCGGTTTATTTCCTCTAAACCCAAATGCTGTAAAGTACTTCAGGATAAAAAGTCAAATTGATAATAATATTGATGCCATTAATAATGGAGATAACGAAAATGAAGTGAAAACTCACTTCAAATATTTTGAAAGTTTAATTTCAAATGAGAAATTGGAATTATTTAGAAAATCCGGAGAAGAATGGACTGGTCCCATACAAGACACCGAACTCTTCTGTATATGGAAAAAAATCGGTGAGAAAATCAGATCAGCCATTTCAGAAGGCAATTCTTCTGAAATTGGAATAGGTAGGTACCTACCTACTCTTAGTAAAAAAGTATTATTTCGTATTTGTTACTCTAGATGATTCAAATGTTGATATTGAAGAGCAGAATTTGGACTGGAACCGCGACCTAAACGTTGAAGAGCAGAATTTTCTTATTAACAACGACATTACAAACTTTGAAGAGCAGAATTTAGAGTTTAACTTCGACCTAGACGGAAACAATGAAGAACAAAATACCATTATTGGAGAAGAGTTGTTTGAAAATCGAAGAGTAATTGTTTATGAGGTTGACGAAGGTGGAACGCTTACTGAAATTGGTGGAAGAGTCCATACCGAAACACGGAGTGACAAAACTCCCTCGCCTTGCCTCATTAGTAACAAGAGCCAAGAAGTAAAAAAAGCTAAACTTAGTGACGAAACCACTGATGAAATACAGAATGAGACAAGTTCTACACATTCTCTCATTAATAGCATAATTCAACAAGCGGAAAAAAATCCTTCACCCTCAAACATCAGAGCAAGCGAAAAAATTCCACCATTACCGTCCACGAGTACGATTCCTGAGGGCATACCCTCACCTTTCAAAAGAGTTCTTTTTTGGCCAAATTCGCCAAAAAGTTATAAAAAAAGAAAAACAACTGAGAAGGTTCCTACAGTTGCCACTTCAAATGAGTGGCAACAATATTATAAAAATAAGGAAGAGAAAAAATTGAAGAAAATCGAAAAAAGCAAAGAGAAATAAAGAAGACTCACAAGGAATCTAAAAAAAGAGGTATCAGAGAAGTTGAAGCGTTGCTTGAAAATGTTTCAGAAAGTTGGTTTTGTTTCATTTGCGAGACTAGTAGCCAAGAAGACATGATAAAATGTATGAAGTGTTCTAAATGGGTACACGAGAATTGTGCGGGAGTTTCAAAAAAAGTAAAAAAATATTGTTTTGTATGTATTGAATAAAGATTTATTATTTATTTAAGGTTGGATGATTTGCTAAGGCCTTTAAGACAATTTTTGTCAATGATACAGGCATGTATTAGGATGGTGATAAATGCTTTTAGCTTACGACGAACTCTGGTACTGCCGTATGGCGAATACTGGTGCATAATCATTTTTGGTATGACAGAGACTGGTGCACATGACATTTTATTAGATTAAATTAAATATATATCTACAATTGTAAAGTTACAAAACAATGCAATTTTATTACTTAACTAATTCATCTAAAAATTGGTTTCAGCGGTCAGTGTTTTAAGATGATAGTTTAAAAAATATGACACTTGAAATTTGTGACTTACTCTTAACCTGACGAACACTGGTACATTTACCTTATTTGTTTAATAATAAAGATTTTTATTTAAAACTTCTTGTCACATTTAACGTAAAAATGTTAATAAGGGTTTTCATTAGTTTGGTTTTTTCATATCGGTATTATTATTGTAAAATTGGTGGATTTTATTTTTTGTAATTTTCATAATGAAATTTTTAGGATAGTTATTTTTTATTTAAACAATTTAATACTTTTTCTATTGCGGATTTTCTAAATTGTGGGCCGGAAAGTTTAATTGCTCGGTCAGCTAGACACATAACAATAATGCTCTTTTTGTGGCATGTGGGTTGTTCAGAATTAAAACAAATATAACGGCCAGACCAGGTCTGTATTGAATTTTTCGTTTTATGTAAAGTTAAATCTAAAAGGTTTATTTGAGTTTTCGTTGAAATTTCAAAGCGAATTTTAATTTAGGATGGTAGTTATTAAACTTATTAAGAATTTCGTTATATCTGTCAGGAACAGCAGCGGTTAGACAATCGTCTACATATCTAACAAAAAACTGATTTAGGAAGTAACTTAACTCGAGATGGTAGGAGCACTAAAGATATAAAAAAAGAATAGCGCAGGGTCGAGATGCGTTTAACAAAAAAAAACTGTTATGTTCGGGAACGGTTAATGTAGAAACTCGGAAGAGACTCTTAAAGTCGTATGTATGGTTTACGGCATTATACGGATGCGAAACTTTGACAATAGGAGAAGCGGACCGAAAAAGAGTAGCGTTTGAAATGTGGTGCTACAGACGCATGATGAATATACCGTGAATAGATAAGGTTAGCAATAGGGAAGTATTAGAAAGAGTTGGGGAAAAGCGAAAAGTATGGCGACGATAAAGAATAGGAGAGATAGGATGGTAGGACACCTTCTAAAACACGAAGGAATAGTTCACGACATATTAGAGTCAGGGATAGAAATAAAAAGAGGTAGGCCTAGATTAGACTACTGTTCTCAAATAGTTAGGGATGTAGGATGTTCCACTTTTAGGGAAATGCGTGTGTTACCTCAAGATAGGAAATGATGGAGGTACACGTCCAACCAGTCTTCGGAATGAGAACTTTATCAGTGTCGTAACTAGGGTAGGGCAACCGGGGCACCCGCCAGGGGCGCAAGCTTCGGGGGGCGCAATTTTAAGCTTCATCTGCCTTACAAAACAGAGAAAAACCGTAAATAATACAAATACAAAATGAAAATTTAAGTTCATTCACTTAACTTAGTCACCAGATTCAAATAGCTGATTGATTATAAGTTAAGTGTAAGTAAATGTTTTATACATTGAAATAATGAACATTATCGTTGATTGAGAAGTCCTTCACAATCAACGATAATATCAAATATGAAACTTTGAAAGAAAATATTGCCGCCAAAAAAGCCACCAGGGGCACAATTCAAAAAGAAAAGAGAAAAGAAAAAAGAGGAACGCGGGGAGGAACACAAGAAGTAGGATTGCCAGACGTTCCGTTTTTTCCGGGACAGTCCCGTTTTTAGAAGTTTTGTCCAGCTTCCCGGGGAATGTATTATAACGGAACGCGTTCTGTCACGCAAAATTACTAGTAAAATTATCTAGAGTGTGAGTAAAAAGTCTGGAACTAATTCAATAAAAAATTCAGGAATCATTTCTAGAAAATCGCTCGGGTACGTCAACCTAATTTTTTTAAAGTGCATCTTTTTTGATAATCGTCGTTTTTCAATGGTCTTGATTTCGTACTGTGACGTCATCTTCATTTTTTTTAAATGGCTCTCCATACTTTTGAAGTCGTAGTTGGATAGTGGCTGAAATTACGAATTCAGTGATATGCCACAGTATGATATTGACGTTGATACTTTTCGAAATAATCAAGTTTAAAATAAAAACTAAATATCTCAAAGAAAATGAGTTGGTCATGGAATATTGACAGTTTCATTGATTGGAAACGGAGTACATTGGACAAAATAACATTAATTAATTAAAAATAACAGTTAAGTTGATGTTGAAATTGCCATCCATGCACTTCTTGGCAATACAGAAGTCGTAATCGAAATTCCTGGTGAACATTGCGGGGGGTGTCTGGTCTAATTGCTCTAATTTCGTTGCGTATTCTCTGCTGTAATTCATCAATTGCATTTGACCAGTTAAAATAAGTTTTGCTTTTTTTTAAGATAACCCCACAAGAAAAAATGTAGTGGGGTAAGGTCGGAGAATCGTGCAGGCCACTCAATAGTACCTATCCTACCAATCCGTCTGTTGAGAAAAATTTGGTCTTAATCAGTCCGGACCATAGGTAATAATTACGCAGGAGCGTCATCCTGTTGGTAACATAAAGTATTGTTTGGTAAGTCCGGATCTTCATGATATGGGTAGAGAATAAATGGAAATCCACAAAATAATGCTGAACTGTTAGAATTTAATTGGAGACTTAATGGTTTTCGTTTCCAAACAATCTGTCAATATTCCATGGCTAACTCATTTTGTTTGAGAGTTTTTGTTTTCAATTTAAACTTGATTATTTCGAAAAATATCAACGTCAATGACATACTGCGGCATATCATTGAATTTGTAATTTCAACCACTATCCAACTATGACTTCAAAAATATGGGAAGCCATTTAAAAAAATGGACGATGACGTCACAGTACGAAATCAAAAGGCCATCGAAAATCTATAATTATCAAAAAAGATGCACTTTAAAAAAATAGTTAGACGCGTCCGAGCGTTTTTTCCAGAAATGATTCTTGAATTTTTTATAGAATTAGTCCAGACTTTTTACTCACACTGTATATTATAATCATCAATCTTTTGAACTTTTCGTTTGTGCATAATGATAGGGCAATAAAATCCCTCTGAATTTAAAAAATGTGTAACGTATTTTTATTGGGAATACCTAAAAACCTAATGAAGTAATTGTACTCTCATGTATGGTGGTATTATATAGGGGCGCAAAATTAAATGTTTGCCCTGGGCGCCAAGATGGGTAGCTACGACACTGAACTTTATGATGATGACGCATCAATTTCTTATACATTTTTCGTTAAATGTTTTCCCCGAATGTGTGTAAAAGGCCAATTTCCGATTTATAGTTTTCCACTAAACATTTAATTTCTAGAAAGATAGCGGAGAACAGGGTGAGAGAGTTGGGGATCAAAGGGGTTAAATCTACGAGCACGGGGGATGATTTATAAGCGATTCATTTGGGAAAGTTTGGTAGTTATTTTCACCTTCCCCCCGATAACGACAGTATAGGTGCCCCATGCGACTTTACGACTAACTATTACAGATTATTACCCCGGTTTCGAATTTAACTTTTCGACCGGGCCGCGCACCAGTTAGGATGTGTCTGGAATTTATTGTGTGGGATCGTGGCAGCGGATGAACTCGTAATTGACACCGTAAAACGCGTTAGGGACTTAATGAAGTAATAAGAAGTAAATAGAGTCACTATCCGATTTGTTCTATAAGCGGGATAAGGTTCACAAAATCTCTCGGCTTTTAAACCATGAGAGTGTCTGATTTTCAGCAATATTTTTTTTCTGAACGAGTTGTTAATAATGTAAACAGATGTTGTCTGGTACTGCTGCGCCCTTATTATAATCAACATTTATTTACCCACTTGGCGATTGATTTTAAAGATCATCTTCATGTAGGTATATACAAATTGATGGGAATAGTGACTCATTTGATAAACGCGTTCGTTTACAAAGAAAGTTCATTGAATAATTCAACGTTTTAGTTTCAGAAAAATTGGCGACACCGCACAGCTGAATTCCTATAGAAAGATTCGCTTTCATTTAGGGCCGCAGTCAAGTTTGGGTGTCCAAATAAGCCACTAGCCGTGCTTTCCTATGTGTCTAGTGCAGTTCCCGAATTTGTAAGGCCCGTACGTCCAAGACGTCGGTTTGTAGACTTGGGGAGTGATTGCTTGTTGAATTCGACGGTGTAATAACGCTGTGTACACCAGGCGTTTCTTAATCAGTGGGGTGTCTCGAGTCATAAAGGTAAACCTGGTAAACTTTATATGTAAACTTATCGATCGATCCAAAGCAAACACGATCTCGGTCTCGAATCCTTGAATGCCGGTATTGAATGCCTGTGTAAGCATATAACAAAAACAAATGTGACCAAGTGAATGTAGCCGCCTTAGATTGCTTGCACGGCCGATATTAGTTCGGAGTATCCCTGCACGATGCCCTTTTTATGGCCGCCCGCGATCCCACTTTGTACACAAACCGTCGGCGGTGACACACACCGCCCGCAAACAATAATTTTAAAATTAGTTTTGCCACAGGTTTCTCGTGCATTTCGACGATTTTATTGCGACGAATATCAAAAATCGGGAATTTTTCCACTCCTGTATTGGCGAGGGTGTCTGCATCATCTTTTGAGTGCAGATGTGCCGTTTAGACATTCATTAACTTTAGAAAATGAAACGACAGGCGGAGGTATTGAGTTGAAGTAAGGGAGAGAGGGAGTTTGGTAGATAATTGCTAGGAAATTCATTCCCGACCAATTACCACCGTCATTCGTACTTCGCCTCGTTTCATCTAGTTAGCTCACACTTACTCGGATGATGGGGTTTCAAATAAATAATCCGCAAACGGAGAGGTGAAATTGACAAAAATAAACTGTTTTTGAGATAGAGAGGGCTAATGATATCATGTATTTCCTAGAACGAAACTTCAGTTTTACTATTTGTTAACCGTAACATGCACAAATATGTACATAGGTATAGGTAATCTCACGCTTGGGTCTATAATGAATGATTTTGGGAAAAAGTTAGATCGCACCTCCGAAAGTGACAAAAGTTCAAGGAACTTATTCAAGACACGGTCTTGTGAAGGAGGACGGCGATGGAATCTAGCGTGCGTGCGTGTATCTATTGTTTAGGTGCAGAGGCTTATCTGGTGATGGAACGGACATTCTTGACAGCAAGGATATTAGAAACCGAGTTTGTCCCTTCCGTTGAAGCTGCGGCCTACTATGTTATGTGGGATATTTACTCATCCGCCTGTTTTCTTTAATGTCACCCGTCACACACTACACTTTTCTTTTCCTGCGGTCAAAATCATATCGCCATTTATACAGCCTCTGGGAAATAATTTCAATGTTCATTTTACGTATTTTTTAATAAAGAAACATTAAGTGACAATTAATGTCGGCCGTAATAAATGGGAAAACGTCCGAGGGGATATTACAAAAATTAATATCAATGGAAGGTAGCAGGTGCCGTTTCCACGCCAAGAAGATTTTACTTAGATGTTTAAATCAGGGTAGGAAGATGTTTTTCAGTATAGAGTCAATACTGCGTACGCATAGTACGCATAGTAAATCTAGTAATGCAAGTTAATTATCCAATACAATCGGTACAATAAACGTACAAAAATATATTTCCATTTCATCAAGAAGTGTTTTATATTTTGTTACCTATCAGAAAAACTTGTTGTTTCTGTATATCATTTAAAAATTCGAGATGTATTTCGATTTTCGTGCCACAGAGCATTATTCAAAAAGCGCAATATTAGTTTCTAAGTCGAAATAATTTCAAAGAATTGATGAATGTTTCCTTTTCTGGGAAAGGGCGTCAATAAAAGCGATACAAGCCAATGTACATATTGAGAAATAAATATCTACCCCGGCAGAGCGAGCGAAATGGCTGATAGAAACCAGTTAGCTGAATGGCACTTTTGTTTGTGTAGCTGTCTGTATATTTTGGGGCAGCTGATGGAAACTTGCGGTGATTGATGAAAGAACGAGTCTGTTTCCCACTGATAAGAACGGTGTTAATGCAATATTCAGTCTCTCTCTCCGCCATTTCCACCAAGTGTGCAAAATTAACTACATAGATCTATATGCGAGAGGAAACTTTACCGATTTATTATGCGAAATTTATGTTTAATTGGAACTTATATCTTATCTCTGTGTTAAAAGCCAAGTTTTGTGGGTTAGGAATGCCCCTTTTGATTAATACAAGGAACTCTCAACTGGGACTAAGTATGTCTAATAACTAGTACCTTTGTCTGGGCGAATCACGAATCCTGCGGTGTATTGACATTCTTGTTATTTGCAGAACTGCAGGATCTGTTAAATGAGAGAAAAGTTGGGCCATATTGTGACAATCTTAAACTTGTTAAATAACTTAACTAATTACGTATTAAGAATTCATAGTGAATTTACGACAAAGTTCTTAATCCAATTTCTGTGTGTAGGTACTAGATGGCTTCCCGGCCACAGGATCTCGATTTGTTTCATGAGGTTAGTACCAAGATTAAATATCCGAAAATATTATTAAATATCATGGTTCCCTTCCCTGTCACACAAACCACTCTAAAACTATATCAAAGGACTGTGAAAAGAAAGCGAAGATCGGTGTGCCTGTGCCTTTATCTGAGACATCAAATTCAGTACCAGAGTTGGCCGTATCGCGTCCGCAGTTTTTCTCTCTGGCCTGCTTGATTGATACTGTCATAATAGCTTCTCGTACATGAGTCTGACATGATCGGTAATGGCAATTATCGTCCAATTCCGCATCTGATGTTTACCGCAGATAACAATGCTATTACAAGATTTTTTTCTCTTTCTTTCTGTGCTACCGATTTAATTGGATCGAGTGGTTAAACACATTTAAGGACTGTTCTAACCGATTAAATAAAGAAAAACGAGGTTCTTGTAAATTTATATTTTAAATTTTCGGAGGAGTTTGAAGTTTTTCTTCCTCAGACATTAAAGATTTGTATTTTAGCGAAGTGGAACAGTTGAGTCTCGAGTTCTGACCGCGAACGGGAGAGCAAAATGACGTTGAACGCGCTTACCGCTATTGATTTTCTCTGAATGATTGAACACTTCGTTTCCAATCCAGTCTCTAAATAATGTTCCGAAATAGTTAACATCGAGAACGCAGACTCTTTCACCACAGCTCCTGTTCGTGATAATGTAGGCACTTAACAAATTAATAGCAAAGAAAAAGAGCCACAAAAGTTTAAGAAGCAAAATTTTTAACACTGAAGGTATTCTACAAAAAATTGCATAAATCTTTTGATTGTACACTTCTATATATTGCTCATAAACTAGGTTTTGCCTAAGGCAAGTTTAAAATCCTACCTTTTACCTACTTAAAAATACACCCCGCATAATAATAAACTAAACTCGGCTCTGTGAGTTAGTTTGTAATCGTAATGAATCGATCCAAAACAATTTAGGGGTTGCCAAAGCTCCTAAATGAATACTTAGCAGAGAATTCAGTTAATCATAGAACACCAGCATCGTCGAGGCTATTGTTCCGGAGATTTGGCCTGAATTATTGTACTTCCGCTCACCGAACTTTGTATACCACAGAATTATACTGAAATGTCCAACGCTGTGCCAATTGCAATTCAAACTAAATACCCGCATGACCTATCGTGTGGTATAGTTTCATCCGCCAGAAATCAAAAGATTCCAAGCTATTTATATACATAGTCTACGTTAGCCCACGTAGACGGATTGCAGGCATAAATTTTAAAGTGTGCAGGTCAAGAGGTAAGAGAGCGTTTATTTAAACTACATAGTTAGCCGCGAATATACCAGACACAAGATTACAAAAGGAACATCATAGTCGCTTTGCCAAAACGGAAAGGCGCGGATAAATGCGAAAATTTTTAAACTATCAGTTTAATTTCCCGCACGCGTCAAAAATTTTAACTAGAATGCAAAGAAAGATGGAGAAAAGGGTTTAAGAAATATTAGGAGAAGATCAGTTCGAATTTAGACGAAATAGAGAAACGCACGAGGCCATTCTAGCTTTACGAGTAATTATAGAAAAGAACGATAGAAAAGGGAAAGAGCGTCTTTATAGGATTTGTAGATTTAGAAAAAGCCTTCGACAACGTAAAATGGGGGAAGATGTTCGAAGTGCTCAGAAAGGTAGGGATGAAATATAGAGACAGAATAATAATACATAATCTCTACAAAGAGCAAAAGGCAATAATTATAGAATTCGAGCAGGAACAAAGAGAAGTAGATATCCGGAAGGGAGTGAGACAGGGATGTGCATTGTCACCTCTAGTTTTCAACTTATATTATTTTCGCGATTTAATTTAAGTTTTTTTCATTTTCCATTTGAAACCATTTTCTAGGTTTTTATAGATTTTCAAACTAATTATTTTCAGAATCTTAATCTTCTCCCCAAAACTGACGATTTTTGAGATACCTATTTGCGCGTCCGACGAGAACCAATTTTCTAGCAGATGATTTTCTATGAAATTTAATTATGCATTTCACTAGAATTTGCAGTCACCTGGTACATACATACATTTCGAACTAATGAAAGCTCGCTTCCATTCCCTTCTGTTACCATAACTAACGCTTAATTAACGCCATGGGGTACTTTTATATTATTCCATGGGCCCCCGCGCTGATGAATGTTCATTTAATACATCCGCCAGAGCTGTGCCGCCGTCGCTCGACATACACAACATAGAGCCGGGTCGTGAGAATTCCATTATCGTCAGAACGCAGATGAATGTACTTCAGAGAGCGCCATCCAGCGACGCCAGAGCCACCAGAGCAGGAAAACTAAATTTATAATCAAGGCGCATTAGGAATTTGCTATTTTTTTGAACTCGTTAGTCGTTAGTTCCGAACAATCATTTTTTTAATTTAAAATGAACGAACAATGATCGCCGAGGCTGAAAAGGGTTCTTAGAAAACCCATCCCTTCGTTCATATTTAATTGCAATTATTAAGTAACGAGAGAACCTGACTGTTCTCTGCGAAACAAAACGTCAAAACAACTGGAATCTTCTCGACAAACTTGGGAATTTATCTCCTGGATCTGATCTCGTATAAAATCGTTGCGTGGGGTGGTTTTTAGGGGTGTATCTAAGGATGGCGGAAAACAATTAGTGAAGAAGTTCTATGTGAAGCGACAGTCAGATTAACGTTGCGGTTCGAACGGGATCGCAAAGATTTGGCTTCTTTTTGCATGCACATAGGTCACTTTAGTTGTTTGCATATAACTTTTACACGATGAAATGTTTTGCTGTGCAGAAATGTACCGGTTAGATTCCATGTAAGAGACGGCCCTGGCTTAACCCAATAGACCAGAAATCCATCAATAAATTCTCGTCTGCCGCCTGTTTTTATTAAGTTTCAATTACTGGCGGCAGATGTAGCTTCCTCGGCGCGGTTCTCATCACGGGTGGTATCTTTACACCAATATAAATACAGGACGATTCGCGTGTTAGAATTATGTTGCTATGGTGACAAGCTTTACTCAGGTTCAAGTAGATACACTCTGAAAGCAAAGCTCACGCTAATCGTCTCGCGTCATGCAAAACAATCGTTATAGCGGAGGGCCTTGGGTGAAGTCTTGGGACGCGCCGATTTTAGGTAAATGTTTGGCTGTGCGGGATTTTGTCGAGCGCTGCAGATTTACAGTTAATAGTTTGGCCCGGTTTAAAACTGTCCGTACGTGCTCGAGAATATTAAATACGCTTTAATAGAGATCAGATAAGGCCCCTTTATGTATGGGAGAAGAAAAGAGGAGATTATTTAGTCTGGAGATATATAGTCGTTTTCCTGTAAGAGTCATGACCGAATAAAAGGAACGAGGACTTACATACGGGATCTAGTAGCAGGAAAACCGTTTTTTGTTTACATTCGATTACGTATTCGATCAAAGATTGTAGAAAAGGTTAAAGAGCTTTATCAGAATGATTAAGTAAAAGCAAAAGCACTGAGAGAAAGTCCGCGTCATGTTTGGATTCGATTTGTTCGACGGATATTGCCGTTCGTTATCCTGATGATCACAAAGTACTCCCGCGATGCACCTACCCTTCGTACAATTCACACCCTTAACAAGTACTCGATGTCGAGTTTTCACACACATAAGCAAGTACAAACAGTTTCGAATTGTATCAATAACTGAAGTGTTAGACAGAAAATTTTTTTAATTAATTTGAGCTGTTTGACAAACGGAAATTGTTGCTTCTTTGCTGGCCTCATCAAGATTCTAAAGTCTCTCTTTCTGTCGCTAGGCAAAATTACGCGGGTTATGCGGCACTCTTCCTGATTTCTCTTTTTGCCAGTAATATATTGCCACTGAAAGCTGGAAGGATCCTATTAGAATTCCAACCAGTCTGAGCGTTTGCTCCGGATTCAAGTGATCCATGACACTGTAATTATTGTAGAACAGTTGGAATTTTGACACGTCAGAATGTAAATGGACTGGTGTATCAATTTGAAAAATAGTGTAATTTTATTTGTCAAGTTTAAATAATTGAAAGGATCCGTTTTTACCGCGAAAGGTAGTTGCTATCTGTTATGTTTTTACCAAATAAAACACGAGAATTTTATATACTCGAGCAACCAAGTGCCTGTCAGCATTCTTTATTTCGATTTCACAAAAACCATAAGAAATATGTATAGGTAAATATAAACGGCAAATGATACTGTACGGACTAAGGACATACCACTATCGTTGTAACGAACTATCTCGGTCAGGGTTGGGCAATACTTACCAACGATCTTTTAGGCTGCGATATCCAATATTTTGGAGTATAAAAAATATTAATGTGTGTTAAAAAATTCAAAAACTGTCGAATCGATTAATATTATTTTAGATACATGAATTGATATTTGGACATTCGATATGTATGAGTACGCGGTATCGATACTTTTAGAGCATCGCCCATCCCTGGTCTCGATCGACATACGTAGGGCATAGTAGGGTATAGCTTGTTCTGTCAGAAGTATAGCGTAAAGCTATTGCCCTGTATCACCGTGGAAAAACGAACTTTCAGTAATGTGCGGTGATTACGGAGAAACAAATATAATTAATTTAGAAAGTTGGAGAGAAAATGGAAGTAGACTTTACCTACGATAAGTTTTTAATCAATTTCAAACAGGCTTCTAATATTTCCGCCGTTGACGTTTATTAATTATCCCCCTACCACCGTGAACCCGCTCCGAACCGCGAGAGCTGCAGCATTCAATTAATTCACATGATCTATTATAATTAATTATATTATATAATAGCAATTGTAACAAATATATTAGTGGCAGGCCGTTTTGATGGAAATGAATGTTCCTGACTGGGACTTAAGCTGTAAAGGGTATTAACGGGGTTGTTTCCGGTCCGTTAAGGCGACCCTTTGTGTGCTAAAGGATGCGACTCGGGAAGTGTCAGACGCTCGTCGAAAACTTTGTACCGCACTCGAAGTGATGCGTCAGGAATTCCAGGGCGAAAACTCGAGATCGAAACTACACACCAGCTGGTAAAAAGAAATCACTGTTACCCTTAACCCCTTTAGCAAGTTTCTCTTTAAGAGAAAAAAATTTGGTGTTCCATCGCTGTTTAATATTTTAATATTTTTCCTCTCAACCAATCGAGCCATTATCATAGTGAGAATAGGATCTCTTTTTCTTTTTTTTATAATTGTCAGTTAAATACGGGGTTAAATATTTGTGTCAAATAAAACGGTTTTTAAACTGATGAAACAAATAATTACTCTGCGAACGACCAAAAAGTAATAGAAGGTTTTTAAACTGATAGAAATGTTTGAAAAATAAAGATTTACCTCTCAGAAATGCAGTTTTTGTGGTTCCTTAAAAGTTTGGATCAAAAAATAATCTGGAATTTTTAGGTAATTTTACTCAAGCTGTTGCTTTTACTAGCCACTCGTGCAAATTTGACAGAAGATCACTCGCGCAAGCGCTCGTGATCTTTTAACTGTCAAATTTACACTCGTGGCTACCAAGCAACGCAACAGCTTTCGTAAAATTTACGACAATTCCAGACCACTTATTGTATTACTACAGATAATTCAATTCATATACATACATATAGAATCTCGTTTGACAGTGAAAAAGTTAGCCCTAACTACTAACTTTTACTACGACTATTCCACCTTCCACCCATCGCATTTTTCAGCATCGCATTTCAGCAGAAAAAGTACCTGCTAAAAATTTTATCGGGGTACTAAGCCATACACTTCCGCATTGAAGTCTAGTTATTAACAGCGTTGTGTTGTAAAGATAAACTCGAATTAGTGGCTTACTGCATTATCAGCAGATCAGCGCACGAAACGGCACTCAAACCAGGTAGAGGTTTGGGACGACGCACGAAACGGGACAACTCTTATGATATTACATAAAATGTTAAATTTGTCTTTGGCTACCATAACAACGATACAGATTTCGTAATTTTGATGGTAAAATGTTTAAAAATCAAGTTTCTACTCGAGATTCTTATTTTATCTAGATACAAATGTCAAAAGTAAACCGCGGCATGCGCATAGACACGAGATTCGAACTGCGAATGTTAAACTTAAAAAAATTTAACTTTTTGGAAATGCCTTCTTGACATCACAGAATTCAAAAATGGAATGAAATACATTGAGCACTTGTATTTAGAGCAAAGAAGGGCTAGTGTGTACGCGATCTTACAGTAGGAGAAACTAATGAACCGCTTCCAAGTTCGTAACCAATGATGCGAATGCTAAAAGGCGAATAGCTAGTTCTTTTGGTTATACGTCGATAACAGGTGACATTGCCAGAAACATTAGATAAATATTGGCGGATACCACTATTCTCTGGCTTTCGCGGGCACCCAATGTAATTCGGCGGAAAATTGCCCATCCGTTTCCTAGCGAACTTAATGCCAACGCGAAATACCCGTTATTATGCTCGGGAATTGGGGAAAAAAGGTCACTAAACGAACAGTTGATACTCTGCGTTCTTGTAGTACAGGGCAAATTGGGCCAGCCATTTTATTAAAGGCAACCGACGGGAGATTATTTAATGACTTTTATCTAACCCCGCTATGAAATGTCACATTTTAAATGCATTTTTGACATTACGAAACGTCATATTTTTTATAACTATCAGTTCATTACGTAACTAGTTATGTAATGAACTTTCATTACATAACTAGTTATGTAATGAACTTTTACGTAACTGAATATTTAAAAGCAAAAACAAAAATAAGAATTTATAACGTATAATTAAATGCGTGTAATAGCAAGAAACTAAAATTAATTTTAAACATGCAATTCCGAATTGTTACGGTTACAGTTGTGGTTGGTTTGTATGTACATTAATAACAAAATTACTACAAACACAGTTACTAAACCTAAGTCCTGAACCTGACGGTATATTCATTTCTTTCTTCGAAATAGCAACCTGCTCGTGGTATTCTGAGCCCGATAGATTTAATTGGATTGAAGCAGTTCCCTCGGAATGTTCTCCTAGTATGTTATTTGCAGTTCTTTTTTTGTTGGCCAAAGAATTTTCGATGTAGCTTTCTGCCACAGTACTCGATTTCCAGCCCCCATGCTGCTTAATCTTTAAAATGTAAGCTCCTGAATCTGCGAGCAAAGATGCAGATGACCGCCGGAAACAATGTCCAGTATAACCGGCAGGATTTGGTAAACCAAGATGTTGGGCAATTAATTTTGGTAAGGATCCAAATGTATTGATACCTACAGGCTGCACTCCACACTTGCTATTACTATATTTAACAAAAAAACGATCATGCTTTGTAATTTGTGGTCGCAGGTTGACGTATTTTCGAATAATATCAACCAAATTGTCTTTATATCCAGAAATGTTGCTATTTGTGACCACAAACTCCCGTATCACATGTGTTTTTGTGTTTGGAATAGTAATTTTTAAAAAAAATTCCTTCATTTACAACATCTCTGATACGCATCTCAGTCAGTTCCGCTTTTCTACAAGCACCGGCTACTCCAACAATCATTGCCACCTAGAATAATCAATAAATTAGAAACGGAAATGTTTCAAATACAATGACAGTAAATTATACCTTTGCGAATAAAAACTTCCTGTCATCAGCCTCTCTAATGAAAGTTTCAAAGTTTTCTCTTGTAAAAATCATAGATTTTTTGGCGTGATAACCCGCAGATCTGCGCTTCAAAAATGCTACTAATGTAGTATACTTTTGGATGTTAATGCTTCTTTTGACATTTAATTCTGCCTTTAACATTGAATACATACTCCATACTGTAGATGATTTATAGTTCTTCATTGTTTCGAAGTACGCTAACAGAACCTTTTCACAAACATTTTTTACTCCTTTTTCTTGGCACCAGTTTTCAAAATTCTTATATGTATCTTCATACCTACTTCTTGATTTACAGGGTATTATTGAATCTATTGCCAAATTCGCTGATTCTTCTATATCAGAAGGCATGTCTACCTCAGAATCATCCATTTTTGGCGTAATTTGCACTAAAAAAACTCATCACTGACAATAGTTATTTATAGTATCCATACCAACGCCAAGGTAAAGCGATGAAGTTGAATTTATTTGTACGGCTACAAGGGATGTTACATTATTTGGAGTTGCACAATTATTTTTTATTTTAAAGCGGGGTTAGATAAAATTTTGTACTTAACACGTTATGAAAAGGCTAATCTTATTTGACTCATATAATTTGCAAAACTCGCTCACTTCGTCCGCTCGTTTTGGCAAATATTATATTCGTCAAATAAAATTAGTCTTTTCATAACTGGTTATGTAAATAACTATTTATTAATAGTCAAATTAAAAGTTGTGAAAAATATCTAGTATGTTTGTTAATATTCACTAATATTATGAGGTACATTTTTGTCTTTAATTATATATCTTAAATAAATACATACGTTTACTTAACAGTAGATTTTTGTACTTAAAAATAGTGCAAAGTGTATACATTAATACTCGATCAACAGGTTGTTAGTAATTGATAGCGCATTTTGAATCCGTCATTGTTTGTTGGAGTTCCGCGATAAGTTTGATTGGCGTAGAAGTAAACGTACAAAGGACCAGGTGGTAGAGCTACAAATTAAATAAAAACAAGAATTAATAATATGTATTTGAGATTGAAACATCTACCTGTTACTGAAGTGGAGGGATCTGATCCACACACTTTGGAAATAACGGTATTATTCGTAGACTTCGAAATTGCTGGTATGAATAAGTAATCGTAACAGAAAGTGTCCATGTTAGGTTTTACTGATGTAGATGGAATGTTGTCATAGCTGGTGTTGTAGTTTACTTGGAAATGTTCAGAGGTGAACCTGAAACAAATAATTTATAAAATTAAGTCAAATCGATAGTTAAAAATTTATGTCCAGAGTAGTGATAATTTTGTTATTTAGTGTTTTTTTTTAATCTTGAAAGTCGTCAATTTTAATTTTTAAAGACACCTCCAGACATCAGTACCTCGCATGACAACTTTTTGGAGAAATATGCACACAAATTTTATTTTTAACGGAAATAAAACCATCTTGATGGAATCAAATGTCTTGTTGGGGGCACATCCCCGTCTTCATTTTTAGGATAAATAATTGCAAGAGCTGGAACTAGCTCAAATCGCAGAAGGTCCAAGAATATCGTACGGCAGTCGGATTTTCTTCGAAAAAGTCCGGTCTCAGAAGACGACGCGACGTCCAATCATTCCTGTCCAAACATTTACTTCTCCTTGCCTCTGACTATGAGATTCTCGAGTCCGCAATATGGATTTCCTTGCGACACATGTCTGCGTCACTTATGCCGATTTACTGAACTCTTAAGTTATTTACTTATTATTTACTGCTTTCACGATCTTCTGATCTGAATTTCAAGATTATTTCCGTTAAAAATTAATTTGTATTTTTTGACTTTTTTATGTGTATATGATATTTTTTATCAGTTCTGCGATGAGTTCTGCGATGAGTTCTGCGATAAACATAACTTAACGGTCGCGAACACTCTATTTCACCATCATGTTAGGAGATGCTATACGTGGAAGATGCCAGGAGACTTAGGGAGATATCAAATAGATTACATTCTCGTTAGGCAAAGATTTAGAAATCAAGTTAGGGATTGTAGAAGTTATCCAGGAGCAGATATAGATAGTGATCACAACATAGTCGTTATGAAAGCCAATCTTAAATTTAAAATTTTGAAAAAAAGAAGCGGAAGAAGGTATCTTGACCCAGAGAAACTAAAAGATGATGATATGCGCAATAAGTTCGAGAAAAAGACAAACGAAGCACTAAAGGGCACGGGTGGAAATATTGTTAGGGACATAGAGGCAGAATGGAATTGCATTAAAAATAGTTTAGTTTCCTCAGCTAGGGATATTTTGGGTCATAAACAGAATGAAAGTAGGAAACCCTGGATAACAAAACATATTGTGAGTCTAATAGAGGAAAGGCGAAAATATAAAAATAGGTTAGATGAAACAGGGAAACAAAGATATAAGGCGATCAAGTGGGAAATTATTCGGGAATGTAGGAAAGCGAAAGAGCAATGGATCGATAATAAATGCAAAGAAGTGGAAGATAAATTCGAAGTAGGAAAGACTGATGAAGCATATAAAATAATTAGGAGAAATTTTAGAGAAATTGGATCTAGTACCAAAAACATTAGAAATGAGGCAGGAGATATCCTAATCGGAAGTGGGGAGAAGGCAGATAGGTGGAAAGAATATTTAGGAAACTTATATGCGGGACAGGAAGTGCAAGATATATTAGAAAGCGAAAGCAGTGTAGAGGGGGATAACCTAGGGAGTCCTATAATGAGAGAAGAGTTTGAGATAGCACTAAAAAGTTTAAGGAATAATAAAGCACCAGGTATAGATGGCTTGCAGGCAGAAATCTTAAAGTGCGCAGGTCAAGAGGTAATAGATCGTTTATTTAAACTAGTTAGTCGCATATACCTGACAGGCGAGATTCCAGAAGATTACAAACGGAACATCATAGTAGCTTTACCAAAAAGAAAAGGCGCGGATAGATGCGAAAATTTTAGAACTATCAGTTTAACTTCCCATGCGTCAAAAATTTTAACTAGAATTGTGCAAAGAAGGATGGAGAAAAAGGCGGAAGAAATATTAGGAGAAGATCAGTTCGGATTTAGACGAAATAGAGGAACGCGCGAGGCCATTCTAGCTTTACGAGTAATTATAGAAAAAACGATAGAAAAGAGAAAGAGCGTCTATATAGGATTTGTAGATTTAAAAAAAGCCTTCGACAACGTAAAATGGGGGAAGATGTTCGAAGTGCTGAGAAAGGTAGGGATGAAATACAGGGACAGAAGAATAATACATAATCTCTACAAAGAGCAAAAGGCAGTTATAGAATGTGAGCAGGAACAAAGGGAAGTAGATATCCGGAAGGGAGTGAGACAGGGATGTGTATTGTCACCTCTAGTTTTCAACTTATATATCGAAGATGCGATTAATATTGTTAAGGAAAGAACAGCCTCAGGGATCAATGTACAGGGCCAAACTATTAACATGCTCAGATTTGCGGATGATATAGCAGTGTTAGCATCTAGCAAAGAAGAATTAGGAGCGGCTCTGAATGAAATGGAAGCAGTTTTGACACAGGGCTTCGGCATGAAAATCAATAAAAAGAAAACTAAAATTTTGGTATGTAGGGGATGTGAAAATAGAACTAAAATGGAAATACAAATTGGAAATGAGAAGATAGAGGAGGTCGCGGATTTCTGCTACTTAGGAAGTAAAATAACTCAAGACGGTAGGAGCACTAAAGATATAAAACAAAGAATGGCGCAGGGCCGAGTTGCGTTTAACAAAAAGAAACAACTGTTATGCTCGAGAACGGTTAATATAGAGACTAGGAAGAGACTCTTAACGTCGTATGTATGGAGTACGGCATTATACGGGTGCGAAACTTGGACAATAGGAGAAGCGGATAGAAAAAGAGTAGAAGCGTTTGAAATGTGGTGCTACAGACGCATGATGAAGATACCGTGGATAGATAAGGTTAGCAATAGGGAAGTATTAGAAAGAGTTGGGGAAAAGCGAAAGGTATGGAAAACAATAAAGAGTAGGAGAGATAGGATGGTAGGACACCTTCTAAGACACGAAGGAATAGTTCGTGACATACTAGAGTCAGAGATAGGAATAAAAAGAGGTAGGGGTAGGCCTAGATTAGACTACTGCTCTCAAATAGTTAGGGATGTAGGATGTTCTACTTTTAGGGAAATGCGTAGGTTAGCTCAGGATAGAAAAGAATGGAGGTACGCGTCCAACCAGTCTTCGGACTGAGAACCTTATGATGATGATATTTTTTGTAAAGTTTTTAATTTTGGTATTGACCTATTCAAAACCGAAGATAAAAGTTGGGGTTGTCATTTGAAAAAATATGATGATGCCATAGCACGTAAAGTATTGTCGATAAAAATTTGATAGCTGGAAGGTGTCTTTTTAAAAACTAAAATTGACGTGTTTGGGGATTTTCACAAAAACACTCTGTATGAATTTATATTAGAGTATGAGACAGTTCACAGGAGTATTTCGGTACAGGCAAAAAGACACTGATTTACTGTACCTTATTCCGCACACATCGCTCGTCCTCCTGAACGAAATGGCATAATTCTGATCATTAACATACTTATTGGCAGCCAGTTTTTCGTTAAAACCAAAAGTTTGTATGTAACCTGATTTATCTATGAAGTGTTGAACGGTATAATTCGGTGCTGCATCAAGATATTTGTTTTAAAAATTGGCGAATGCGCCGGTTACGTACATACCTAACAAAGGATAGTCAGCTATTAGTTGCCCATAGTTTGCTTTGTCGAAAAATGTACTGATTTTCGGGCACTCTAACTGTCTTACTTTGATTTTCCATTCGGGTGTGAGAAGGCGGTCTCCTACAGATCTGTCTCCAAGTCTCATGGTCAGAGTTACCAATTTGGTTCCCTCATTTACAGTTATATAGACTATAATAAAACTTAAGTTATTTTTAAAGTTAATGATTTTGTGATCATACCGTGTTGTCCGTCGTTTAAACCACAAATTGGGGGTATGTTATTCGCATTAGGGGTCACATAAAATTGATCAGTAGAACATTTGTAAGCGTCACCGGTTGTAGTGGTTGGTATTTCCAGTGATAATTTTTCAAAATCTAATCTGCGAAGATATTTTTGATTTATTTCAGAAACTGCAAACTTTTTGAAAACATTAAAAATTGTGGACGAAAAAGTTTTAATAAGTACATGATTTTCCTAAAGTAGAAAATAACATTGTTCAAATTTATACATATTATTTAAGATATGACAAGAAACTCATTGTTAATAGTGAATTTAAATAGTATTTGTGAATTTACCTGATTTGACAAACATTATCGTTGTTTATATGTATTCTGAAGTTGCACAAATTGTCTTGTAGAACATCTTCTGCACCGCTGGTAAAGTAAGATAATTTTGATCTGGTTTCTTTTCCGCAACTTCTTGCATCTGAAACGTATTCTCATCTAAAATATTTTCGGGAATATTTTAACCAGTACTTACAATAGCAACATTTCGAGAAGAAACCAGGACATGTACTTTTTTCTAGAGGTATACCTTTGGAGAAGTGGCAGTCTGCTGGATTTTTGCAATTACCTTGAACGCTCTTGCCATCTTGTAAAGTTGCTGTGCAAGCGTTTAGGTTGTCCCTTAGAATGTTATCTGGAAAGAATATCTGGATAAAGTTAGATTTAGTTTTATTGCTTTTGTGATTCAACTTCAACAATATTTAAAGCAGAAAAGGCATGCTCTTAATAAAACCATAGCATGCCTATGTCTTACCCCACTTCCCAAATTGTCTTCCACTCCCTGTAAATTAATAATAAATTTATAATTTTCTTTAATAATTTTGTCAAAATGAAGTTGAATCATTTTTTGTTATTTAAAATAATATATGGTAATCACTTTTGGTAGTCCAAAACAGAGATAATGGGTCTTCTATATCTGAGTAATCGAAAAATCCTTCTGCCCTTCCGTAGAAAGCGAAAACGACCACTAAAAATAGTAACATGGCTACACCTACACCTGTTCACTGCACTTTGAAAAAACTTTGACTAAAATCTTTTGATAGTTGAAGAGCCTTATATATACTCGTCGTCAATTCAAATATATCTAACAGTACTAGGGTACTTGAAAATCAAATTTGTTCTCGAGGACCCTTTTAAATAACGGTACCATAATTACTGAACAAATATAGATATTCGAGTTTTTGTTTAAAACAAAAAAATGTTGTAGAGCCCGGTGCATCTTTTCAGTTCTGATTTTGTTGGACAAACACGGGTTTGTTTAGTTTTCGTCAAGTGGTTCTCAGAGGTTTGTACTAACATTAAGGTCAGCTAAAACTCGTACCGATTGTGACACCTTGCATTTTTTTGACGGTGGTTCACCTTATCTTGTCATTTCATTGACTCTTTCTACAAAAGTCAGTTGTACCTAAACTTATTTGGTTTCGTTGGTTCTTACCTTCTGGGAAAATCTTTCATCAGCCCTGCAAAATATTCTTGAACATCCTCTACAAGAAGAACGTCTCCCTCTGAATTTTTTTGTCCGCCATAGCCTTCTCTTAAATTCTTAACGTTCCCTTATAGACTGCTGTATTTATAGAAACAGAAATATTAATTTATTAGTTGACAAATTCTCAGAAAAGTATGATCTAGAAAAAAGGTGTTTTGAGTATGCCATGGAATTTTTAAGTCATCCCTGATAAAGATGAGGAAATTTAATGCAACTTTTACTTGTTTCACCAAGTTTTGAATATAGACCTTTGCGAAATCCCAGAATCCGATGGCGTACTCATCAGATATTCGATAAATTTATAGCCAGATGTAGCATATCCTGTTGTTTGCCGAATCTCCGATTCCAAAATCTCCGTCTTTTTAAAAAACTGGGATAGTGACGATTAAATACCTTAGGGTGACCTACATCAGATTATTAAACTGCAGGCAATTAGGAAAGTTATGGAACCTTCTGTGCGTGAGTTCCAACTCACGCTTGTCAGATTTTTATAAATATAATAAATATATAGAGTTTCAGCAAAAGAAATTTGGAAATGTGCCTTCTTAGTGAAAATTAATAAATATTTTACATCTTGATTTAAATCAGAATGGAAAATTTACAAAATAAACAAAAGACCTAACAAGATACATAAATTATATTCCGTACCTACATATTTCAAAAATAATCTTCCTCTCCACTTCGTTAAAAATTTTCACTTCTCTATAATAGTTCCCTATACCTATAGAACATAAAGGTAAAAATGTAGGTTGTTATATTTATAAAGAAATATCGCCATTTTCTGAATCGGAAGTTAACCTTTCTTTTGTGCATAAGTACACTCGACATTAATTTCTATAGGTTGTAAATGTAATACAGCATTTTTCCTAGTAATAGTTGCCCCAAATTTGACATCAAATGAGCACAACTTTTAGAGATGCAGTCGAACCTGTAACTGCAATTTTTTTGAAACAATGGGCAACTGATGGACTCAAGATTTCAGATACGAGTGCATTTGTGAAAATACCACTGGTTTGGAAGGCGTCACTTCCCTTTTTGTTATTAGTAATCGCTGTTCCTGTTCTTTACAAAAAGAAATCTCTTTGGTAACGGGAAACGGGACAGATTGAATCGAAAGCGAAATTCTGTAAATTAAAATACGTAAACCTTAGAAGAAAAATTAGACATTATGATACGTGAGAATGAGAATTAAACCGCCAAAAACCACCCACTGCACGGTAACTACCTATTTGGTAAATATCAATACTCGCTCGGATCTATCGCTTTCTTCTCATCTCAAAACCAAAACTAAAAACTATCATCCCGACCTCTTGCTTCCCAATAAATACTCTTCGTAGAACATTCGGGAATTGGAATATTGTTTCAGAGATCGGCCTTTCTGGACTCGTAAACAAACAACAAGGTCAGCGCCATAAAAAAGCAGCTGTGGCTTGCTGAGAAACAGCGTGACTCCTAACCAGGAGCGTCGCTTGCAGGGCAAAAATTCGCATCAGTATATTAAAGCGAGTATGACTTTTGCATAACCCTTTTTTACTGCATGCTTGCTGTTTTGACATCTGAATCTGAAAAGTTTCAAAGTTCCGATTGGCTTCCTACAGTCTTCTATCCAAAGCTCATCGTGTCCCACCCTCTGTTATATCAAATTTGTTACGCAAGAAGACGTTGTCGAGGATGCTTCGTTTCCGCGGTACAAGCTGGTTTGAAGTGAAATAATTTTCATAATCAAAAAGATTAAAGAGATACACACTTCTCCGACGAAGTCGAGAAGCATGCATAACATTCCTGACAGGATAGAAGTAAATTCTCGCTCTTTCCTCCCCAAGGATTTTACACGTTAAACCATGCGCGTAGGAGAACGTTTTGTATTGCTTAGATCAAAGAAAAGACGGATCTGAACCTCTCTATTTAGTTTATTAATACCTTGTAATTAGACATCATGCAATACTTATATAAAAAATAGTAAAAATAAATATCAAATAATGAGAAATACATTTATATACACAATTAACAGGCTGACTTCGAAATAATTAGGATATTAGAAATTATTAGAGTTATAAGGGTGATTAAGTAGGAAAACCGATTTAAAACTCTAATAGCAACTCTAATTTATAAAGCCAGTCTATTTTTATAAATATATCTTAACGATAAAAAGTCTTTATTTTGTTCAAATGACAGAGCCTCTTTTAAGAAAAAGAGTACCAATTTATACATGGTGATTCTTTTAAGGCGGCCATTAGAAAATTTCTTATTTGCAAATAAGATAGAAACTTGAAACCTGGGTTCCTGTCATAATCGATCATGGCGAATCCAAAAATACAATTTTCAAAATGGCGGCACTTTCGGAAATACCGGAAGTTGACGCCATCTTTGTTATTTTAAATGGATACCCCCATTTTTATTTTATTTTTGAATTCGGCATTAAATTCTGCGTATAATGCACCCAGGCTGTCAGCACTTATCTGTCATAGTTTTTGACATATGCCACTTTTTGTTTTAAATTTAGCATTTGCAGGGGTTCATTTAAAAATTCATATCTCTTAAACCATTTAAAGTGGGTAAATGAGCTTTTTTAGGTTGATTCCCTAAAGTTCAAGGAATCATTTCCCTGTAGGGTTAATGTTCAACGACGTTTCCAATGGTTGCTGCGATTTTTTGAAGATGACAATCAAAAAATGCCAAAAAGTCATTTTTTTTAAATGGCAATGGGCAAATTTTATTATGGCAACCGACGTAGGATTAAATTTGAAAGGGACTTATATCAAGGTTTCCTATACCTATCTCAAATAGTTTTTTAATTATTCGTAGTTTTTTGTAAAAGATTAAACGTTATTCCCAAAAAACATAGAAGCCTATGGAACCAAAGAAAAAAATTAGTTTTAGAACTGTCATCTTTTAGTTCTCCATTAATTGAAAGTTAAGTTAAGTTAAGCACGTTCTTGATTTTGTTTTGTAAGCATAAATGGCTTTTTATTCGAATGAAGTTGTTTTTGATTTATTTCTCATACATGGCAACTGCCAAAAAATCGTTGCAAGAACATGTCGCGAGTTTAATGCAAAATATGAAAATTTGCCGCCGATGAATAAACAGAAGTTTTCTAGACTTAAAAACAAGTTTCTTCAGGGAGGAAATATTAATCCTGCAAGAAGAAGGACTAAATTTGTTAGGTAATCTGAAGATAATCAAATAAATGTTCTGGGGTATTTTGGCGCATTTCCACGATCATCGATAAGAGCAGCAAAATTTGATTTGGGATTGACGTTCTCATCGATACAAAGAATTTTACATGACCACAAACGACATCCCTATTCTTTTATACGACTACAAAAACTTCGTCCAACCGATTTTCCAAGACGAATAACTTTTTGTGAAGAGCTTTTGATAAAAAAACAGGAAGACCCAAATTTTTTGAGTCGGATTATTTGGACTGATGAAGCAAAATTTGCACAGGCTGGAGTATTTAATAGGAGAAATCGACATTTTTGGGCCGCAGAAAATCCACACCTGATCTATGAAGTTGCAAATCAAATTCAATTTTCCGTAAACGTTTTCTGTTTATTAATGGATAATCGGTTGCATTGGTTCATGTATGATGAAAATTTGAATGGAGACACATATTTAGACATTCTTAACAATGTAGTCCAAGATTTTGTCGATAATCTACCATTGCAGCATGCCGTCAACTTATGGTATCAAATGGATGGGGCACCAGCGTATTCAACAAATGCCGTAGATTTAAGACTAAGACAATTGTTTCAAGACAGATGGTGGGGAAATAGAGGTCCATGGTTGTGGCCCCCAAGATCCCCGGATCTGACACCATTAGATTTTTATTTATGGGGGCGGATTAAAGATATCGTTTATGAAACTGCACCCACGTCGAGGGAAGACTTATTACTAAAAATAACCCAAGCCATGAATGGCATTGATGGGAATGAAATCAGAAACGCTACCAGAGCCGTCCAACGTCGGATTATTGAGTGTTTGAATCAAAACGGTGCACATATCGAGCATATTTTGCAATACCGACCTAGCTCATTAATTTTTGTATTGATTTAGGTAATTTAAATTAATATTTTTTGACACTGTTACTATGTTTGTTGCTTGGTAACAAGCTCGGTAACAAGTTAATCTTAATAAATTATATTTTTTACAAAAAACTACGAATAATTAAAAAACTATTTGAGATAGGTATAGGAAACCTTGATATAAGCCCCTTTCAAATTTAATCCTACGTCGGTTGCCATAATAAAATTTGCCCATTGCCATTAAAAAAAAATGACTTTTTGGCATTTTTTGATTGTCATCTTCAAAAAATCGCAGCAACCATTGGAAACGTCGTTGAACATTAACCCTACAGGGAAATGATTCCTTGAACTTTAGGGAATCAACCTAAAAAAGCTCATTTACCCACTTTAAATGGTTTAAGAGATATGAATTTTTAAATGAACCCCTGCAAATGCTAAATTTAAAACAAAAAGTGGCATATGTCAAAAACTATGACAGATAAGTGCTGACAGCCTGGGTGCATCATACGCAGAATTTAATGCCGAATTCAAAAATAAAATAAAAATGGGGGGTATCCATTTAAAATAACAAAGATGGCGTCAACTTCCGGTATTTCCGAAAGTGCCGCCATTTTGAAAATTGTATTTTTGGATTCGCCATGATCGATTATGGCAGGAACCCAGGTTTCAAGTTTCTATCTTATTTGCAAATAAGAAATTTTCTAATGGCCGCCTTAAAAGAATCACCATGTATAATATGTATTTACAAATAAAAAAATCGACTCAATTTCTGTAATAAGCCGTTCGTGCTCCATAAGTACTCATTGGGATCCCCCCACCTTGGTGTTTGTATATGTCATTTGGCTCGTAGTCTACGTCGTAATATATCCCACTTTGATTCTAAAATTGAAAAAGTTGGTCGCTATTTGTGTTATTAATTTTTCTATTTTTCTTACAGCTATGGAAGCGTTGCTTCTACTTTTCGGCCTGGGTACTTGAAAATTCCGCCCCAAAAGGTCTGCTTTGTCTTCTTCTTCACTGGAACTGGAGTTATCCAGTGGACGAACGCCTGGGACGCTGGCTGCTCTACCGCCGAATTGGCCATGTAAGTTTAGTCTAGGTAAAGGTACTGGTGGAAGAGTACCATGTTGTAATGTACCCATCATGGGTATATTTGGATAACCGAACATGGCTGAAGATGGGCGGGTCGGACCAGTAACAGGCTCGGGCTAGAAGAATTCAGAGGTGTAAGTAGGCATGATGTTTCTTTGAGAAATTGTCGGAAACAGATTACAAAATAGCAAAGAAACATGGAATATTTAAAAGGTAAAATAAAAACGGCTTGGGCATTTCAATAAACATACAACCTTACAATGCCCTATCGTTTTATCAACGTCAAACTTTTCTGTAGTGTAATTTTCGTCAAGCCTACGTATTAATGAGTTTATTTAGTAGCATACGTAGGAAAACTGAAAAAGTCTTTATGTTTTTAATTATAAAGTGCAATTTTTCAGATTTTTTGGAGTAGGTAGGGACCTGTGCACTTATTTGTTGCATTTTTTCGTCCTTTAACGGTTCGTACTTCTTTAACTCACATTTTGTTCATCTGATCGTTTTTTTACATACCTACTCTAGATTTATTGGGTTTCTTCGCTCCTGTTCAAAGAAACTTTAAATGAAGTGTCATTTTAACGCAAGTTAAGTTTTCAGTTCTTTTTCATGATTAAAAAACTATTTTTTTTCGATGTACCTATACTTGATTCAGAGAATTGCATGACGTCAGACGCGACTTATAAGAGTACCTTTGACTTTATTATAAATTTTACTAGGTATTGCATCGCCGAGAAGAATTTCTATTCCCAAAAATTACATTCCTATGAAAAATTTAAGGACTTACTGCATAGTGGTTGGTTTGCGCCATCACGTCTGCTATTTGAGCCCATCTCAGCCTATCTTCTAATGTTAAATGATAAGGTGGGCCTCCCATGGGAGGAGTTTTTACTGTGTTGCTAGCAGTTGCCATGTAACCAAAAACAGGGCTGCCCACTGCTGCCTTCTGTTCTCTGCTCCATCGCCTGCTATTTTATAAAACATGGAAAAATGAGTGCAAAAGTTTTTTTGTTAAATTTATCTTTAGCGTTACCTCCACATTACTAGGCACACCAGCGTTAAACCTATTATAATGATTGCTGCAATACTAGCTCCAATAGCTACTCCTAGCACCTCGCCATCCAACTCACATTGGTTGCCGTAGTAATTTCCAGTGCAACTACAAACAAAAATGGTATTGGTCAGTCATTTCCTTGGTTACCTATCACATTTTACGTTACTTACATACAAACTTCTTGACCATTTTGATACTTGCATTCCCCACGGTTGTTACAGTGCTGCGGTGAACATTGTTCGCAGTGCCTTCCTGCTCTGTGCCTGTTATCGGCCCAGGCATCTCTAAATCCTTCTCCGCATTCGCATTTGAAGCCACCAAAGACGTTTATGCATTTCGCTAGAGCGTGGCAGTCGTGTAACTCGGGAGATGTGCATTCATCTAAATCTGTGCGAAAAATAATTTCGTTTGATGTCTTTAATACCTATCTTGGTGGTGAGCATAGAAAAATAGGACACCTACGGAAGTTACTTAATAATATGTGGTATGATTTTTTACATACACATGATAACGGAAGAAATATGGTCGTCTGTTTCGCTTCCAATTATAGAAAAGGAAATTGAAGAACAAATACCTATCTCCCATATATTTCTAGTATTTTGGCATGTATGTACGTATACAAAATGACAGATACAGACCAAGTCGCGAGATGTGTACATGTGCAAGTAGGTACATACCTTGGAGGTTGGAGACAGCACCAGCGGGTGTTTCAACCCAAACCGCGCTATTGCCAATGTTGTGGCTTCTTCTTTGTATCACTCCGAGGAGATGCCTTTGAATATCTCCTCTAATTGTGGGTCTGGAAGTTTCCGAATTTTCTTCTAGTTGAAGCGTTAAATTTACGAAGACGCCCGCTTGACCAGATGCTCTATCCCCTTTGTATATACTATTCACTCTAGCACTTAAGAATTCGTCGCTGAACGGTGTCATTGACATCGCGGATTCAAGCTATAAAGAAGTTCAGTATTAAACAGAAATTAAACGTGTTTGTTTTTCTTACAGCTCTCTCGGTCTCAAAAGCAAGTTGCTGGTATCTTTCTGAGTTACTGTCGGCTAATTCTTTGGCCCAAACGACGCGCCTTTCGTAAAGGCGGTCAACACGGATGGAGACCAAAACAGAAACAACTTTTCTGCAAGGATCCCTGTGTTTTCGTCTAGCATGCCCTGGACGGCAATGACAAGCGCTTACGCCGGATTCCGTTTTGCAAATTTCGTGTTGAGAACCATCACAAGTAGAGTCATCGCCTACTATACATGTATCGATGCTAAAATAAACGTTTGATAGGTAATGTTAATGCTGTTTTTCCTTTCTCCCAAACCTACTTACCGAACAGGTGGTTGGGGCCTGTTGTACAACGGCCTTCTTGTAGTAGTCTTAACATTAATTTCGGGGGTTTTACCTAAATTTTTATGGGGCTTTTCTACTTCCACAACGGCATATCCTGTACCTGTGACTTTCTCGCTTTTAATTGATGTTGGAGAAATGACTGATGCTACGGAAGTTGGAGGTGAATTTTCGCCGAATAAATTAAGGTAAGTCCTTTTGCCGTCTATGGAAACAAAACCTTCCCCTGCCACTGGGCTGGTGATGACGTCGTGGCCCTGATGAATGCTTTCTATATCGACTGGAAAAATGAATTTTTGTGCAATACTGCCATCTGTTGGTGCTATGTAGAAACAAAGAACATATAATATAATATTATATATGTTCTTAGGTAGAAAGCAATAGGAACTGAATGACAGCTTCTTCATTCGCGCAAAAGATGGCGACATGGTAGAATTAATAGTTTTCTTACAGAGTGCTGTACTTACATCCCCGGTTCACAAGTTAGAAAACTGTATAAGTATACTGATTTTATAACTGGTGGTAAATACCTACTAAATGAAAATATATAACTTACTACAAACACCATACAACATACAGTGGTTGGATCGAGAAATTTGGCGTAAATTCACTATGAATTCTTAATAAGTTAACCCCACACGCCAAAAGACAGTGACACAGTAATTAAACTTGACGCGTGTTTCGCTGACAGCATCCTCGTGTTTAGTTACTGTGTCACTGTCTTTTGCCGTGTGGGATTAACTTATTGAGAATTCATTGTGGCCATACAACAAGAAAAATAAATTACTTTTGGTAGGTATAAAGAGTCACAATTTCCGTATGCTGTGATATTTCGCAAATTCAGTTTTAGCCTGTTGATAAAATAATCCATTAACTTGGGAATAATTTTGTTGCAAAAGTCTAGTACCTCACGCGCTTTGGATAAGTACGGACCACAAATTTAATGTTGATAATTCTAAACTTTGAAAGTTACCCAATTTCGAGTTTCACAATCCAACCACTGTGTGTACTAAATGACGTGCCCGAATTTTAACAAGTTATGCGTTTCTTATTGCTATCGTGGGACATACTCGTAATAAACTGAATCAAAAACGTACCTGGAACAACGTAAGGCTTGCCCTGGCCTGCATTTCCTGAACTAGCTGGTCCTTGAATAGCACTAACTGTAATATCGAAGATATCTCCAATGGGTGGTCTGGTCACAATTGGCTGTCTGTGAATTCCTCCTGGTTTGTATTCGGTATCATCAAGGACTATCCCAGGACGTGGACGATAAGGATAATACGGAAAGCCTTGCGATGTCTGATTAACTGTGGAAAAACATAATTTTCCATCAAATGATTTTCTATTTAATTAAAACCTTACCGGTGCTGTCTATTAAACTTTTTGAAGTGGAATTGATGCTTGGAAGACTTTCCGTAGGAACATTTGTGGTGGCTGAAATATCCAGTAATTCTGATTTCAATGTTTGTACGACTTCTTGAATTGAAGACTCTAGTATGGGTACTGTTTCGTTCTTTATGGTTTCTATTGTTTTGTTGGTTATTTCTGAAGAGTTTTTCATCGCAGTTTGCTTGATATCTTCACTCTTTGTTGGTTGTATGGTACTCGCATTTACTGTTGAATTACTAACAAGTGTTGAATCAACTACAGTTGAAGGTTTCAAGGTAGTGTGTTTTTCCATTTTAGAAGAACTCTTTTCTTTGTTTTTCTCGAATTCTATGGTTTCTTTATCTTCAATTTCTATGATTCCTCCAGGCAAATCTGTGGTCACTTCTCCACTTACAGTTTCATTTAAGGCTTCTTCGATGGTTTCGTTAATGAGCAACATTTCTGCGCTATTCGATTGAAGATGAGTGCCTAAATCTAAGTTCAAAATATCTTCCATGGGCTTGTCGGAAGTAATGGAAATTTGGGTATTATCGGTGTTGTAATTTGGAATTGGCTTGTATGGTAGAGGTGGTCGTCTGTGAGGCCCTGGACGTCTTTGGGGAGGTCTGTTCCAAGGAGGGATGGTTACCGGCCGATAGAACCCAGGTCTTTTTCCTGTCTCTAATCCGTTGATGAAGGGACGAACTGGTGAAGTGTTTTGATGGGGAATATCGAAAGGATATGGTGTGGGCATTCTCGTAGAAGATACTGGCGGGGGCATCTGTCCTAAAGGTGGTGGGGGCAATGGTGGGGCTGGTACATCAAAATCGGGTGGCAACGCGGGTAAGTCAGTTATCCTTGGAGGTCCTCTGTTATTGATCCTAGTCGATAGGGGTCTCAAAGGTCTTCCCATCGCGGGCGCCGTGTTAGCTTGCACGTTAACATTCCCATTTAATAATTTTACGATGCCCGTTATAATTTCTTGGATGTCAGGGTTCACCTGACGAGCTCTCCCAATAGGCGGTGGATATTGGGTAACAAAATTGGGCGGAATCGTCGCAGTGGGTCTCAACTCGTGGGGCTCCAACAGTGGAATAGATTTTCCCCGTGGAGCCCCTCGGTATTCCCCCGAAGTCTTCACCTGTTTCGTACGTTTTTTGGACTCCTCTTCATCCTCTTTTATTGTTCTCGAGGGTTGTATAAAATCTGTTCCTGACAGAGTTAACTCCACATCGTTTGTATCTAAATTGTTGTTAACATTCTTGAAAGATGTCATCTCCTCTAAGAAGTTTGGTTTTTGTAATATTGGGTTCGGTGATCTGACTGGACGGATGATTGAATGGCCGTTGTGAATTCGAGTGTTTTCACTACTTATTGATTGCGTTTTACTTTCTTCATTGATTTCACTTGGACCGGATGTCATGCCCGTTGCTTCTGATCCGTAAAGAACAATAGGGTCTCTCGCAGAATTCGGTGAGATGAATGAATTTGAATAAATGTCTTCGGCACCTGAAATTGTTAGGATTCATTATAGTTTACATTTGTGGGGAAGTACACTAAAATATTTATTTTGGGACAATGTATTTTTTGAACCTTGCAACGTAGGGATAGGGATTTACATGGTAAAAACTTCATCGTCTGTTAATGATTTTCCTATACTGCTAATATCAAAATGATTTTTGGCACACTTTTAGTTTGCATATATTCCTTTACGAATTCTGATAGTTACATTTTCACGATTTCATAAAATTTTGGGTTAAAAGATGCAAAATAAAGTGACAGATTTGTATAGTTTATATATCTAATTAAGTTAGGTGAGCTACTGTCAATTTTCTTTTTTTATTTAAAATAATGTCGTCTGGCATTTTAAAAACTATTGGAACTTGTGAAAAAATTTTAAATTAAATTAAATTAATTAATTAATTAAATTTTAAATTTAAATTGTCTGATATTGAGAATACTTTCGAATACACCAAATTACATTCTGCCATTTACAGATTAGCACACAAAAACTTCTGACTGAAGCATACAGGGTGATTCAAATTGGAGGGCCGCCACTGAAACCTTACTTTTGTGGAATTTAGTGCTAATTAATATGCCGTTCAGAAATCTGATATATCTCAAACGGTTATGGCCGAAAAATGTGAAAATGCTCTTTTTGTTTTTGGCATGTTGCTAGATTTTTCCCCTCTTAGCGGATACGTTATTATAGGGCACATTTTCGTGCTCCATCGGCACATTCTCATGGATTTTCTGGACAACGTTTCGTTTAGGTTATGCCATCATGAGCTTTATTTTTTCTTATGGGCCCCATTTTTGTCGTACCTACACTTCGTTGAAAGAAGCATAATTTCTTGATTTTATTTATATACAACTTGTCCATATTACATACCTAAATCAAATTTTTTTGAACATTGCAGTAGCTACAAAAAGGCAAAAAAAAACAAAAATTAAAAAAAAAATTAGGCGAGAACCAACAACAACAACAACAACTAACTGACACAAGTTAGGTTCTTAATGCAAAATAGCGTTTTCAATTGAAAAATTATGTGCCCTGGGAGCCTATTATTCCTCTAAAAAATGCGTCTTAACAAAAACACCAAGAGTATTTAAAATAATATATTTTCTTAAATTACAACAAACTGTTTTTGCTAAATTTTCCGACTGCAGTGGCCACAATATTCGGTATAATGTAGACAAGTTGTATATCAATGAAATCAGAAAATATGCCTTTTTCAACAAAATGTAAGAAAAGAATGGCGCCCATAAGAAAAAATAAAGTTGATAATGGCCTGACCTTAACGAAATGTTTTTCTGTAAATCCATGAGAATGTGCTTAGAGCCTACGAAGAAGAGCGCTCTCATAATGTGTATATGCATATCTTTCCGATATACGAGCTCAAATTAATAGTCGAGCTACACACGGCAAAGAAAGGTGAAAAGAGCATTTTCTGTCTTTCTGCCATCACTTGCTTACCGTTTGACGCAGACCAAATTTCTTAACGTCATAATATTATTGAGTACCAAATTCTGCAAAAGTGCCGAATTTAAACCTACTCTCTATAATTTTAAATAAGCGAGATCCCCAATGGTGGGCCCCGAATTGAATCGCCCTGTATTTTTTTTAATTATTGTTTCTGCAACATTTCAGATAATAGGTATACAGGGAGCGACTTATGTAAGTAAGCCAACTTCTGTAGCTTTCACGTGAAGCGTCAAATTTGTTTTAAATAATGCTCATAATTCGGCATCGCGTCAAAATTTAAACTTGTAAAATTGGATTTCCTTATATTATGGTGTATGACCTAAAAAAGTGAGAAAGTCTAAACGAACTGATATTTTAAGTTTTGTGTGGACGTACGGACACTGAATGCTTAATCAGTTAACCCCACACGCCAAATGACAGTGACACTAGTAATTAAACTCGACACGTGTTGACGTGTTTCGCTGAGAACGTCAGCATCATCAGTAGTTGAAGAGTCGAGAGTTAATTGAGTTTAATTGCTGTGTCACTGGTCTGTTGGCGTGTGAGGTTAACTTATAAAGAATTCATGGTGAATTTATGTAAAAGTTCCCCATCCAACCAATTTATGGAAATATGGAATGCAGTAATAAATTACAAACCAGCAAAAGTACCTAACGAAAATGTCTGAGATGAAAACATAATCGATTAGGAAAGTTTGTCGGAAGGTGTTATTGTAATGTCGCATGCTATTTAAATATTGAATTAATAGATCCGTTGTACAAGCATCCGTCAGGATTGCTTTAGGCTTGCGCCTACAGTGAACCGTCTTCAACATTCAGCAATTTTTAAATCCTTTGAACCCACTGAAAAAGAACACTTTCTTTAATTCACCCACGACAAATTAATGACCGTATTGGGGATCGCGCAAAATAGAAGCAATGCATGCGAAATTACCCGTATATTTAGGTTTATGTTATACAGGCGTGACCTGAACCGGTGGAACAGTTCTTGTTTTTTATTTATTTGTTATTGTATATGAATACCAACTACACCACTGTATAACATGCTCTATGAACGCCTCATTGTGTTCTTCGGTCCGTTACTGGAACTAACAATTCCAGTTTTTTTGCTTTCAAAGAGACAATCTGTTCGGTTTATCTCTATTTTTTAATTGCCATAATGGCCCGTCGAATTTCTCTTGAAACTTGAACAAAAACAGTGTACACAAAATTGATTCATAAGTTAAATCAAATTGTGGCATTTCTGCCGTGCTACTTGTTCACTTATTAGTTGAGATTAGGAACCGTAACAAACTTAGCTATATTAGTGAAAAGGCTCATACAATACCTGCGATGTAGAAGATGACTAGAAAAGTCCAAGCCGCCACAAGGCGTAAGAAAATCCGGCGTTTAGATCCGGCCATGTTGCCAAAGGTCAATCACTTCCACACTGCATAAAACTAGCCACTTTCACACTTAACTAACAAGCGATTAAGGTCCACAATCGCTCATCACGTCAAAGAGTCTTCCTCGATTAATTCAAACACTATATACACTTATTCGCGCAATAAGCACACGCGTCTGGTAATTTAATAAATTATTAGATAAAATCGCTTTTTAAGTAATAAATTTTATGCGTTTTATGTTAAGGTACAATAAACTGAAGTTCACAAACATTTTACATCAAGTTCACCAACGATTTTCAAGGACAAAATCAACAATATGTGGCAGACCGGATTTAAAACATCAAACACAAAATATATAGGTCACAAGAAATTCACTTCAACTCTACCATCTTTCTCACTGCACTAGAGCACCAAATCTTAAAGTTTTTTTCACATGCATTCACATTTTTTTCGACGAAGAACTATTTATTTGTGCAAAAAATCAATTTTCTAGTTCTTGGAGGCCATGCTACTCGTTGCCGTGTTGAGTTGTGGTCACATAACGGACTTGGGTCGGTTCTTCTGACGTATACAGAGAGTACATTTCACCTGAGCATACCGAGGTATTTAGATTCTTCAGGTAGGTGGGGGCATATAGCCGGAGTCTAGTCGGAAAGGCCGCGATTTGTTTGGGAAGTGTACACAGGGGAAAGAAGTTTGGGATTGTTTGGTGATCTAGCATTGAAATTACTCCGGTTTTGGGGATATCTTTATGCGTCGAAGTGAGGGAAACTTAGAAATTAATTTATTAGAGACGAGTCTAAGAGAAAAAATGCACCTCCTATAATGCGAGAATGTTATTGGAACTGAAGAACCAAACTTAATCGCGAAAACAACAAAAAATACAAAAGATGTATGTATTCCGCAACTATACGCGGATACCGTGTATAGAAGTGAGATGGAGTCTGACAGATAGAGATTCCCTTTTTTATGTTCCTTTAATAGAAGAACTTTGATGCATTTATGTTATTTTAACTGAAAAATAATTATATTCATACCTCAGATGAGTTTCAGATTTGCTCATGAAAATTTCTGAATTAAAAGGGCAGAAGCAATTTCTCCTAAAATGTAGGTACCTACACTTTCTTGATAAAATAATCCATTTATTAACTTTCAAATGATTTTGTTGCATATACCTACATGTACACATAGGTAGATTGTTGAATTGATGTACTTATTCCTTAACAGTTTTCTTGTGCGATCCTGCGATCAGTTAGGTATACGATACGGAGATGACTGTGGGAGTGGTATATAGTGTCGCCAAACTTCAGATTCCATTGCGATCATCAAACAACTCTTAACGTCCAACAGTTGTCAATCAGACATAGCCTCTCTAGCTGAATTGCCTTCGTCTCCATCCGCGTATTCCTGATGGTTTCGTAAAATACATACCTATTTTAGCATTTAGATAGGTCGAACTAATTTTTGAGTTCATCTTTTAACCGCAGTCTTTTGCATAGGTACTTGTTTCCAACTTAAAATTGGAAAAAGGTTAATTTTTAAATGAACAAAAAGTTGTATTTTTTTCTAAATTTACAAGAAATGGAAGTCATAGCGCATACTCAAGAAATAACTGAATCGACATTCTTTTCGACCATTCGAACTTAAATTTCAAAATATGTTTCTATACAGTGACTTGTTGTCGACACATGACAAACTAGGTACAATTTCTTTTAAAAGGTTATTGACTGAGAGTAGCATTAAACTCATTGTAAGTCAGTGTGCGAAAACTGCAATCATTAATTTAATTTAAATTTAACTGTAGTTGGTTTTTCTTTAGCATCATTACCTTAAACAATTCCAGCGCTTGCTGGCCATAACATTTTACGTGATGCTCTAAAAGAATGCAGAAGTATACCCGAGTACACAAACGAGCTAAAGAAGACTGAATTATAATAAAACAAATCTGTTTGAATTGAAAGTCGAAAGCGTAACAAGAGTTTCTTTTTTATAAACATGTCCCGGTGTCGTCATTTTTGTTTAAATGCAACCGGTAATACCAAAATGACACATGGTGAAAGTTGGGAGAGACAGACGGTTGGGGAAAATGAATCCTGTTCGCTGCATAACAATTAAATATAATAACTTGGTAATTTGTGACAGAGTGTACTAATTATGTACTTGTATAATGACTAGCACTTACAACCCGCTTAAATTGCTTGCCGTTATAATCTAGTGTCCAGTGTTCACCCATCAGAAAACTATTAGGTATGTTAATCTGATGGGTATGAATTTATTTTTTTCTATGCGTATATGCAGGGTGTTGAAAATTAAAGGGTGTGTTTGATATAAACAAATCCTCATATGTCCCTCCCTTAGGAGTTACATACGCTCCTCCAAAGTGGGAGGTGGAAATTATGTTTTTTATTTTTTTTGTCAAAATCTGAAATAGTTAGGGAAATGAAATTTGGTGGAAGGTTTCTAATGTTAAAAAGCCTACTTTCGAAGATTTTCTAGACCGACCCACATTGTTATAAGTGGATGAAACTCGCAACCCCTCTAAGCAACTTGGTGCCGCCTACTACTTTTACTTGGAATTTAATTCTTTCAGTGCATGATGAAGTTAATCATTTTTTTCCCGAAAACTACCTATTGATTTTACAAAAACAGCAAAAGAGATACGAAAGTTTTTAAATGAATGAATAAGCTTTCTAAGGCATATTTTTAAACAATCAAATTCTTACACGGTAAAAATGTAAAACGTTGAAAGGGAAAAAATTAAGAGGGGTTGCGAGTTTCATCCACGTATAACAATATGGATCGGTCTAGAAAATCTTCGAAAGTAGGCTTTTTAACATTAGAAACCTTCCACCAAATTTCATTTCCCTAACTATTTCAGATTTTGACAAAAAAAATAAAAAACATAATTTCCACGTCCCACTTTGGAGGAGCGTATGTAACTCCTAAGGGAGGGACATATGAGGATTTGTTTATATCAAACACACCCTTTAATTTTCAACAAGGAATCGCCTCTTAAATTTTTTCGCACTTATTCGGATACACCCTGTATATTAATCTTTTTCTATTGTTAACCTTTCCTGCATGTTTTCGATAGTAGTTGGTGGAATTGCATGCATTTTATTTTTAATATGACTCGCAAAAAGAAACCACATTTTGGTGACGTCAGTGAAGTACTGTAATGGTTATAGAACGAAAAGAACACATTTTCAGTTAGATATACCATTTACCAGGTCATTGATTGCAGAATTCCTTTCTTACCACACAAGTTCTTGTGGTCTGCCACACAACAGATAAATTTTGATACTGTTTCATTTACGTAAAGAAATCAAGTTATCCGTGTTTAAAAATTTTAGATTTCAACTATGTATTACTATAGTAAGCAAATTTGAAAAAGAAACACTCCATCAAGATTGTGCCGCAAAAGATAAAATTTAATAGAAATAGATGGGAAACGAAGGAAGAAGGAGAAGTAGGTCGAGAAGTAAGTATATGATGGGAGGATGGAATAATTAAAGATCTTTAAATGGTGGGAAAACAGGAATATTTGGTCGCAAGCGGTACAGGAGGCAAAATTAGAAGAACAATTTGGCAAAAGTAATTCAACCTAGCAAATGACGAAACGAGTGGTGTAACATTCCTTATTTTTACCTTGTATAATAAATTTTCACGGTTTTATTTTATTTTTATTTTATGGAAGGTGCAGAATAAAGCAATACAACCTGGTACATTTTTCTGTAAATTATAAATTTTAAATCGTGATACTAAAGTTAGACACGATAATTTTTTTAATGCAACTGCCGTAACTTTATCTCTTAACTCGACAAATATACAGTCGTGTTGAAAGAGATAAAAAGGACAAATATTTAAATTATGGGCATTGGCTTTTGCAATCTGAACGATTTCCGTTGCAGAGCTCAACATATTCTTTGGGTTATACCGCGTTGAAGGCAACAGCGAGTTGTTGGTTACATAACCGAGGAACCGGACAAGATATCTACATAAAAACGTTTACCGCAAATGGTTCTAAGCAAGCAGCTGCCTAATAAGCCAGGACCGACTCTAAGAAACTTGCAGCGGGAACAGTTCTTGTCAGTTGAGCAAAATGTTTGAAAAGTTCTCACTTCAACTCGTAAATTATGTGCAATATTATAATCAACATTTCCAACAACAAGGTATATTTATTAAAAATATATCTACTGCAAAATAGAAATTTGGACAATGTGTTCAAAATTTTTGTAAAATTGATATCCGCAATGTTATCGAAAGTGCATGTAATTTCTATTTATGCTATATTAATAGTAGTAGTAGTAGTAGTAGACTAAAAAAACAGCCTTCGACAACGTACAATGGGAAAAAACGTTCGAAGTTCTCAGAAAGGTAAAAATGAAATATAGGGACAGAAGACCAATACATAATCTCTACAAAGAGCAAACGGCAGTTATAGAATTTGAACAGAAACATATAGAAGTAGATATCCGGAAGGAAGTGAGGCAGGGAAGTGCGTTGTCACCTCTAGTTTTCAGCTTATACATAGAAGATGCGAATGCGATTAATTTTGTTAAGGACAGAACAGCCTCAGGGATTAATGTATAGGGCCAAACTATTAACATGCTCAGATTCGCGGATGATATAGCAGTATTAGCATCCAGAAAAGAAGAATTATAGGAATGGCTCTGAACGAAGTCCAAGATTTTGGTTTTTAGATGGCGTGGAAATATGTATAATTAAGACTAAAATACAAATAGGAAATAATAAGATAGAGGAAGTCGCGGATTTTGCTATTTAGGAAGCAGGTAGGAGTACTAGAGTTATAAAACAAAGAATAGCCTAGAGCCGAGTTGCGTTTAACAAAAAGAAACAGCTGTTATGCTCGGGAATAGTTACGTACGGGTGCGAAACTTGGAAAATAAGAGAATCGGATTGAAAAAGAATAGAATTTTTGCTACAGACGCATGATGAAGATACTGTGGATGGATATGGTTACTAATATGGTGGTATTAGAAATTGGGGAAAAGCGAAAGGTATGGAAGACAATAAAGAATAGGAGGGATAGAGGATGGTAGGACACCTTATGAGACACGAAGACGCAGGTAGGAATAAAAAGAAGTAGGGGTAGGCCCAGATTAGACTACTGCTCTCAAATAGTTAGGGATGTAGGATGTTCTACATTTAGGGAAATGCGCCAGGTTAGCTCAGGATAGGAAATGCTGGGAGGTACGCGTCCAACCAATCTTCAGACTTAGAACTTTATGATGATGATATTTATAGAGTAGTTATTTCTGAACAAAATGAGCCCTAAAATACTTTCTTCTGAAAAATAAACTCAAAAATAAATTTTGAAATATTTGCCTAAACTGCAGCTGGAGGAATTGACTAACAGCATCACTTCTGGCAATCATTAATTATAGTGTTTTGTTATCAATAATTAAAGTTGATAATTTTTGAAAAATGAACGCAAAACCGAGAAAAAAACTGTTCAGAAATGCTGCAGGTTACTGTGTCAAGGTTCCAAACGAACACTGTTTCTATGCTGTGGTAAGGAGGGTAATGTGCTTCAAATCGCATATTATTACACCGGGTTTTATCCTAGGAATTTATTTCCTTGGGCTGGGGCGATCCAGGGGTGGAGTGGTGGAGAAATCGTCAAATATAAATAAAGAAATCGGGACTTTAATGAGTAATACATACCTATGCATAGAGAAAAATGTAAATAATGTATTTTCGGCAAGTTATCAGGCGAGTCTTGCAAGAAAAGATTTTTACCATCTTCTATATTCTTGAATCATAAGTCTTCGTGCCATTTGACTGATCTAAATTAGAAATTAGCAATTTCCTTTAATGTTCTACAAGAATCAAGGTGTTTGTCTTTGTCTTTACTGCATTATGACGTTGTACGCTGTTATAGGATCATGTTTCCGGTTCAAATTTGTTCAAGACAGAGATGGGTACCAACTACCAACTAATAATAAATTATACGAAGAATGTGAATGTTTTCATTTATGGGCAATAATTTTAAATTTTTTACAATTAAGTCATAAATAATAGTAGCGAAACTATTTACCAACACTGGAAAATGCAAAGGAAATATGAAATTTATTTGTTATAAAAAAATAAAATTGTTTTTATAGTTTAAAAACAATTAAAGACTATCCCGCAGTTTGGATGGAATATATTCAATAATATATTCAAATTTATTAAATAATATATTCAATAATGGAATAATTAAATCATAAGATTTTTTCCTTCGTGTTTGATTTTCACGCAGTGGCTGGATGGGGAACTTTGGCGTAAATTCATTATGAATTGATCATAAGTTTACCCCCCATGCCAAAACAGTGACACAATAATTAATTTGAAATGGAACCATAAGTACTGTTAAAACAACTGCTTTTATTTTTATATATTGCTATGCTTTCCAAGGAGTTTAATTTATTAGTCGCTGATTTTAAGAGTTTCACATTATTGATATTGAATTTATGGCACGTATCCAGCACGTGCGATACCATTACTAGACATTGCCTGTAAAGCCGTTTTTGTAATAAGCCTGATACTTCTTAAACGGGTTAAAGCGAGTTGATTGTACGATATATTTTTGTCGCAATTTCCGCATACTATTTCGCTAACTTCCTATTAATGAATGAGTTCAGTTTTATCCTTGGCATTTCCATGTAGATTTTGTAAATTATTGCTAAAGGTGTGAACTACTTTGCTGAAAATCGTATTCATACCTCTACTTATCTGCGGTACATTATAAATTTTGTTATCCCAATTTAAAGTGATGGAATAGCATTTTAAAGTTTTGCTTCCTAATTAGTCTACGTAGGAATTTACAATTTCTGGATCAAAACCCTTACTATACCTTTGATTGGGTTTACTTCTTTACGGTATCTTTCATTTGTAGACATAAATTTAAATGATTGTTTGATGCACACGTTTTCGATACCTACGTTCGCGTCTAAGAAACCAACAGAACAAATCAGTTTTCTGGCACACGAAAGAGTTCCAAAATGCTCTACTTTTTCCCATTTGACCATTTTTCTATCTTTAAAAACAAGTGAGATGGTTATGTTATTTTTCGTGTTCAAATTTACGTGGGTGCCTCAACTCTTGCAAAAGTGGGAAAGCCGTTAAAGAATAAAAACTAATTACATGACGTTGACTGCCATTTTGTCCCTGAATACAGCCCTGTTGGCCAACTGTTGCTATAACGTCTTACTAACTTCGTTACTTCCGATTTCATTCGTTCGAACTACGGCCATCAGCACTCAGCAATAATTCGTGTTTCGTGTTCGCTAAACAAAAATTGGAAGTGTTGAATTTGCTGAACTTGAACCGTCTTCTTTTTGTTAATAATTTACCAAGTATCCCGTCACAATATCCATTTTGTTGAGAAATGTACCTACACGTAACGTTAAATCTACCGGTTCGAACCTCGTGAAAAATCTTCCATGAGAGAATGGTCTGCATGTAAACAATTGTTTGTAACCAGAACTACGGAAGAGTAAGTTTTTGAATTACTACGGTAGATTGGATTGTTGAACCATCTTTGGGCCTTTAAATAATAAATTGCATTTTCTTTCGTGTGCTTTTCCAGTCCCTAAAAGTAGTTTTACGGGTGTTTTATGTACGATAGGGTTGTTCTTTGTTTAAGGGTTCATAAATTAACGTGTTTTTGTGCCTGGGTACCTACTTTAAACTGGGTGTTGTTTTATGCCACGTGTTTTGAGGTTTTTAAATGCCGGCGGAATGTTGCTGGTGACATCACTGGTAGCGATTAACTCATTTGTGGGGGTGGCAGTTTAAAGGTTTTTAAATTTGAAGGTGTTTCCAGTTATTTTACTATCATTGTGAGTTACCGATGTTCGGAACTGCAGTCCGACATTTTAGAAGAATATTACTTATTTTAGTTCAAAGTTGCAGTTTTATTTACTTAAATGGTCTTTCTAACTGTCAACCGTCAGATGTCGCTATTAAATCTGTTTTTGTCGCAAAAATTGTTTCATTACAATTCGGCTAAAGAAATTATGAAAAACTCGATACCTTCCATTTTTAATGGTTAAAAAATCATTTTGTACGACATTCTCGGGGATACATTTAACGCTGTCGCATGTCGACCGTTTAATTTTTTTGAGTGTCAAGTGTCAACTGACCAGTAGGAAACAACACCTCGAACCGGAGCCCCCCCCCTCCAAGATTAAATGAGGGACGAAATAAACGTTGGGTTTGAGAGATAATTCAAGAGAATTTCAACTTTTCTACACGAAATAATATGCGTATAGATGCCTACCTATGCGTTGCTGAACATCCCAACGCACCATTTTCCAAACTGCCGAAGTTTTTGACTTCTGCGTTTTCTGTTTTCCTCTGCCAACCCAATATTTCTGTATTTTCCTGCTTTCTTGAACTCTCTTTTGTGCGCTCCTGTATGCAGAACTGCCTTACTTTACACATTTTTACAATTATATTTCTGAAAATTCTTATTTGTGCCTTCATTTTCAAGACATCTCCAGACACAATCTGCTCAAAGTGCGTCGTTGTTTTTTAAATTATTTCTTTGTTACAATTTAGGTTCTCTATTTCTGGTTTTGCAGGCCCTTAAATTAAACTTAGTTTAAAGACCATGGATGATACAGTATCGCTTCCAAACCTTCTAAATTTGAAGACACGCTTTCTTTCTGCAACTGCGCCAAATTTGTGCAATCGCCTTCATAATATTTTTAGCCACTTCTCCAATCAAATCTCTATTCTCTCTTCTTTATTCAGAAATTATATTTGAACTATAGCATTAACGAGTGGCGTGTTTTGACTTACTTACCGTCCCATTTGCATGTTTATGGTGCATCCATTTTTTTTAAATTTAGACAGATTTAGATGAGGATGTAGAAGAATTTAAAAATCAAGTAGCTGTAAATATTTTGGCCGGAGAAGCGATGTCTAGAAGTAATCATTGCAGCAATAATTTTTTACAGTACATTTATTTGAAAATGGACAGAGAACGACGTGTTTTTGCAATGAGAAGGAACCACGCAGTGGCTGCACCCTTTAGAGAAACATCGGGATATGAAGAAATCCAAATTATAGGAACTGGTATTTGTGTTTTTCTTCATTTATTTGCGATTTCGGTATGATTTTCTTGTACTTTCAGGCGCTTATGGGACCGTTTTTAAAGCAAAGGACCGTTCGAACGGTTCGATAGTGGCTTTAAAGAAGGTTAGAGTGCCTTTGACAGAGGACGGTTTACCAATGAGTACACTAAGAGAAATAGCTTTATTGAAACAAATTAATACACACGAGCACCCTAATATAGTTAGATTGTTAGACATTTGTCACGGGCAAAGATTAGAAAACGAACAAACTCTGATAATGTTTTTGGTGTTTGAACACGTGGACCAAGATCTAGCCGCGTTTTTAGATAGTTACCCATCTAATAGGACTTTGGGGGTTAGGAAAATTAAACAGTTTGCGAAGGAAATATTAAGCGGGGTCGATTTTTTACACAGTCACAGAATTGTTCATAGGGATTTAAAGCCGCAAAATTTGCTGGTAACTCACGATGGTCACATAAAATTGTGCGATTTTGGTTTAGCGAAAAGTTACGATTTTGAAATGAAATTGACGTCTGTGGTAAGTCCCGAATAGTTGCTCCCAAAAGAAATACAATGTTAATCAATTTTAGGTTGTTACTTTATGGTATAGGGCTCCTGAAGTGCTGTTGACTCTTTCGTATGCCACCCCTGTAGATATTTGGTCGGTCGGATGTATTATTGCAGAACTCTACATGTTAAAACCACTGTTCTGTGGTTCATCAGAAGGAGATCAATTGCATAAGATTTTCAGAATATTAGGCAAACCGTTAGAACACGATTGGCCCCAGGGTAATATTTCTATTAAATGGAATTCCTTTGAAGTTAGGGAACATGAAGAATTGACCAGTTTGATTCCAAATTTATGCGAAAATGGATACGATCTTATTACGGTGGTTTATTCCTGTCTTTTATTTATGTTTTATGTAGTATGTTGTTATTTATTTCAGAAAATGTTGGCGTTCGATGCGAGAAAACGAATTGCGGCATTGGAAGCATTGCAGCATCCGTACTTCACAGAAGAACCTTTAGAAGTATGATAGTATATGTTTTTGAATAGTTTAAGTTTCTACAAGTACAATTTAAGTATGTAATTTATTTTTAAGCCATATTTTTATTGCCATCCTACCAGTTTAATTGAAGATCTCCACAGATCTCGAGTGGTTTTTAGCAAACAAAAGACAATAAGTAAGTGCCTTGTATGTTTTTATAATACAAAATCTAGTACCTTTGATACGAACTTGTGTACCTATTTTGCCATAATACATAAGAAAAATGCAGTTGTATTTTTTGTATTATTAAAGTTTTCTACAATTCTAATATTTGTTTCCTATTGTAGTTCGTGCGTTTTCTTTCTTTTATATTTACTTCGCCTGCGTGTTAGATAACCCACAATGCACTTAGGTCAGTGTGCAGCGGTGCAGTTCGGACAGCAACCAGCGGCGGAAAAAATAGAATCGGGTTGCGGGTTCTGTGCGCCTGTGAAATTAGGTATTTGGACATTACTCGTATTATGTACTGTCCCCTAAACGCAAAATTTGGCCACTTTTCAAAAGAAAAATTTTTCTTTAAAATTTTCGGATTTAAATCTTCAAGTTTTGCGGGTTTGCTAATAAGACTAAAGATTTTCTTAAAACACAATTTAAAATGCTAGTGTGCTACCGAAATGCAAACATTTGAACTATTTTCAATTTCCCACGTTTACTTGACATCTATTGGCTATAACATTCACTGGTTACCACACATACTTAGATGGTAGTTGTCGCCGACGATTTCAACGAGCGATTGTTCAAGAAAATGAATCGTACTATTACATCGACCACTTGCATTAACGCCCTAAGATAAACGATGGTGGCATCAACAGCAATTGCCAAATTACTGCAACTATTAGAATAATGGAAATAAAAAAAAATCTGGACGCGGCCCGTAGAATGGCATAGTTTTGTTAACATGTACTGCTATTTTTGAAAAATCGTAAAAAATTAAAAACATCAGTGTTCCCGTTTATACAACCCTGTGCATAACACATTTTTCTATTTAGTGCACTTCTCAACCATCCTGGAATATGCCTTGACTTAGTATATAAACCAGATTGTAACCGCAACATCTCTCCGGATGGAAAAATAGCTATATTTTAAACGGATGGAGAAATTATTGAAAATAATCGGAAAGTGTTTCGACCAAAAAAATTGGCTTATCACAGGATTCCATAAAAATGTTGGCAGCCACAGGGGATAAGAACAAGGTAAATCCCCAGTTTCACTTTTATTATTTATTTTCACATTCATTTTTATACACCCTCGTATTCGATGTAAGTTGATACCAAATCTTAAATACTAAAAGTTCATATTAAACAGTTTTGGCACTGTTAGAATCACCCTGAGAATGCAAAAATTTATTAACTCTTTCTTGATACTCTGAGTGACTTTCAGCTTTGGGTAAATTTTCATCTACTTTCCTAGGAAAATATTTCGCCAACTTCCCTTCCGTCGGAAAATGATTCAGTATGTCCGGTGGAACTAATTTGTTCTTACCATTGCCTTTTGTAATGGTGTTCACTTCTATTCTTCCTTTAGATCTTGAGGTACCTATTTCGTCAGGGTATTCGTTTCTCATGCCTTGATAAGCGAGTTTTGAAGAGAGTAACGACCAGACTACTTCAGAAATTGAAGCTATTAAAGTGTTAATGGCTAAAACTAAACTTAAACTAGGTCTTTCTCCCTCGAAATCTTCGAAGTTGTTTGAAAACTGGATGTGCTTCAATTCTCCAACTGAAGATATTTCAAAAGCTGTTAAAGCGAAACAAATAAACGATGTTGCCGATGAAATTATTGATGAATAAAAGAACCACTTTATGTTCTTGTCTATATACCAACGTTTCCACGCTAAAAGACCTCCAATTCCCGCCAATAAGGAACCCACTGTCATTATAAAAGGACCTATAGATAGATTTGCATAGGACTCATCAGCTGTTTCCTCCAGTTCTCTTCTTTTTCTTCTCTTGGCAGCACTTGGTGCAGTTTCTGCAGAAAAGGAGGGTTCTATTGGAGATATTTCTGGCAGCTCTGTGGTTGATACATCTGCAATTTCTGCAATAATAGGTTACGTTATATATTAATAAATAAATAAATGTAAACATTACTTGGTAAAAATATGTTCTCTGAAACCTGCTCCTTGCGATTACTTTGACAGAATTGAGAAGTCTATCTGATGAAAACTTTTGGTCGATTTATATGTATAGGTCAAGGGAGAATTGAAATGTGCTATCAAAAGTGTGGTATCCTATTTAGAAATTAAATTGTTACCATTTCTGGTAAAGCCCGACCTCAAGTTTTCAGAATTTTATTTTCATCGAGTAAAAGTACGAACCTGTAGTCGGTGCATAAGTGAAGTCGATACTGGTGGTATTTTTGGTAGTAGGTTTGACACTGCTTAGGCTTAGTGAAGCAAGTAGAAGGGCTGTCAGGGCCAGAGCCAGATGTACAACTCCCAGACCGAGCACAGTTGAAGCAGAGTATCTCCTTTCTGAAGGGTACGTACATGATCGTGCGGGGTTTGTTTTTATCTTCACTTTGTAGATATTTTCCATTTTTCTCCCATACAAATTGATGCATTAAATGTTCCCACGCATACTGATAAGTTGTCCGGAAATGTATATTTTTTTAAAATTGTGCAACCTGGCAGCTAACCTTGGTGTTAAACAACTTAATGGTGTCTAGAAAAAATGCTTTTCCCTAAACGGTCGTGCGTTGTTGGATATGTACAACAAAAAAGGCTCACACCGACGCCCAATAACTTTCTTCACGTAATTTCGTCTGGCATGTCGTAACGTGGCTTAATTTTGTAATGCTTAGGCGGCTTGGTTATTCTTTGGCGGCAACTGGGCGGAGTTCTGAAAACAATCGGTATTTAGTAACTGAGAATAGAAAAGTTTGTATTCTGTATTTAACAGTAAGAAATAAACCATTTTACTTTGGAAACTAATGAAAAAGTTTCTTAAACAGGATCAGTCAGATTTTTTTTTAATGTTCGGGATAAGTAGTGTTCGAGACGAGCTCGATTTAGACTTCATTCAACAACTCGTGTTCAATAGACCAAACTATGTTTCTAAGTTTTGATCCTATGTTCTAATATTTACTCGTTACCTATGCCTCGTATTGTAGATAATAAAGAATGAGACAACATGAAGCTATTTTGTTATGATGGGTCATGGTTACAATATATCTTGCTAGTTGACATTGGCACTGTTGTCTACCTATAACTTTATAATACGATGTATCTAGTTATGCAATGCTGTAATCGTTTATATTGTAAACATTGAAAATTTTATTATTTATTAAGAATTCTGTCTGTACCTGGCACCGAATCTTGACTCAAGAATCTCAAACATTGCAAACTGTATCTTTAATAAAAATAAGACGATTCTAAGAATACTCACACTAGTTTCCTTCCTGGTTTCTGTACAAGACAATAAAATTTCTAAATCCAGAATGTAAATAATGTACCTACACTAGTAATCTCGTGATTGCAGCGCACTTTTGAATACTTGGCACGTCCGTCGCGATCTGAACTGTTCAAGTGAAACTGTTATGTTTGGTAGCAAGAACATCGAACATCGTCCTGTGCCCGCGCTGTTCTCACTCTCTTCTGAATTCTACACAGAAGTGGAAATCTTGGGCGTTTGGAAATTACCGCAGTGGAAAATAGTGCGTGGAAGGAAAACATTTTCCTTAAGTTTGTGATAATGGTTACAACGATCATTAAGAGTTACAATAAATGAAACGCAAATTGCTCCATTTTTTTCTTGTATGAAAAGGTTATTGTTTTTGTTTTTCAAACGGGGCAATTTACGCAGGCCCCAATCGGAGTTTGAATTTATAATTAACGAAGAATAGTGTATTATATATATGATGTGTGCGAAAGTAAACAAATGAACTTCCTCATCTGGCAACTCAATCGTATGTTGATAAAAATAAATAATGTACATGTTTATAAGAATCACAAAAATGTAAAAGTACACTGCATTTTCGTTTGAAATAGAAATATGTAAGGAGTTTAGGCATAAAATTGTATCGCCTTAAAACAAAATTTTCAACTCAGTTGGCTTCGGATTGCCTCCTAACCAAAGTTCGTGGTGTGCGTCACCCTGTATGGATTAGTTTTACAGTTTAGACCGCAGTGTACGAGTACTGTGAGAAAATAATAATTTCTCTACTTAAAAACGGTATAAATTTATCTATTTTTAATATTTAATAATTAATTCTGATTCAATTATCGTTGTCACAATATCAGATGAACTATTTTCTTAATTGCCATTGCCATTAGTTTTTACAAAACTCTGGTGCAGATATAACTAATTTTAAATGTCTACATTTCGCTTAAAAATTCTGCAAGGTTGCTCGGTTAATAAATAATTTTACAGTTTTAGGATCAATTAAGTAATTTAGACAAAATGCGGAAATTTCTTGTCATACTTCGGCGTTAAAAATACACCAATTTTCGTCTTGGCGTTAATTCGGTTATAAATAACAAAATATTAAAACGCAACAGGTGGCAGTTAAAAATTTACAATATTTTTTATTTGTTTTCGTCACTTAATTGCTGCTAAAATTATTTATTTGCAATTCCACAGCAATATAAAACAACTTAAAATGGCAGTTTCACTATTTTCATAGGAAAATGTTTTGAAGCAAATGAAATAGCGAATTTTTAATTTGAAGTAGCCAGGTGAATGAACATTAATCGAAGAACCTGATTATTAGTGTATGTATATACGGAAATCGTTTCAGGATGTGTATTTTTGATAAAGCAATCCGGTTTTAAAAGAAGCGCACTGCACAGAGTTCATTCAATCGAAACTGCAACTTATTTGCATTGCATAGCTGCGAGCGCCTCTTGTGTGGGTGTATTCTTTCTCTGACAAAAGTACGCAGTATTTCCCGGGATTGGGTTACAAAGACGATAAAAATTATTATTTTTAATTTCTAAAAAAATCAATCTATGAAAAACCCTACATGTTCCCAAATTCCCACAGAACATATAATTTTTCTTTCAACTGTTACAGGAAATTTGTAATTAATTTTTATGCACTTTTTGGACTTGGATTTTTTTTATTAAAATGTGTATTAAATCGAAAAAACATTTTCATGATTAAGTATTAAAATAGTGCGCCATTTAAATCAAGTTTCATCTTCGTTAAGCCTATTTTCGTTTATTTTTTAAATTTGAACACAACCAATTTATTCGCAATTCATTTCTGAAACAATTTCTACTAATTCCCGTGGCGACATAAAAACACTTTATTTCTTAATTTTCCCTTGAAATTTTGTAATTACTAAACTGTAGCATTCCTCACCCGGCACAATACGGTACTGAATGAAATAAATTTTTACTGTAGTGTCAACATTAATGAAAAGACAAAAGAAACGGGTGGGGATGGATATCCGTCGCTCGGTCTCTTTTCAACTGGCGGAGATCGTATGGGTGAGGTCGTGCACTCGATCAGGTGTTTCTTTAACGCAAATAAGAAAATTGCATCGGCATCATTCCGATGGACGCTTGGATCTGCTCAGCGCTGTTCGCAGTCGTAGTTCAACCTGGGTAGAATGGTTTTTGCCGTATTAAATTAAACGCAATTAATTATTTAAGAATATTCTATGGGAATATTTTGTGGTGCACCTACGTTTTAAGTATACTATTACTGCACCGATTCACCACTACGTAAAAATCGTGGAGCGTAGCCCACGGGTTCATCTAGTTCACAGATGAACTAAAATGAGAAATTGAAGGGAACGAGATGTGTTCTACTTGCGGTTGACAATGAAAACTTTTTTTTAGCAATTTGAAAGCACTGAAAAGTGTATACGTACTTAGTAGACAGGTAGACACATAACAGTTTTTACGTTGGGATTGGTACATTCGATGTGACTTTCTAATCGATAAGCGAACACAAAAATTTGCAAATTATAAAATTCTTTTGTTTTATAAACAAGCCCGCTATTCACTCGAGTGAAACAAAATAAAACTTCAGGTGCATGTACAATGATTTGGATTTTTGTAATTTACGAAACAGATGATCTGAAATGTTGGCCTTTATTGGTAAATAAAAATACAAAATATATACATACATCCGTGAAAACAAAAATACATATATTAAACTATGTACATCTTTTTAATACATTATACATATATAGAGTCGCCCAAGAAAGTTGGTACGATACAGAAAATGTGTTGACCGCCTAATTTGCCGCAAAAATGCATTGCCATTCATTATATTCGCTACGTTTAGTTTGAAATATGGCATAATGACTTGAATGGTGGTGAAATTTTTGCCGTGATGAATATTGTGTGTGCTGTGTACGATCGCAGTTTTCCTAAAACAGATATACAGGTGTCCCATTTATGCTTCAAAAAATCGCGGGCAAGTTAATTATGCCAAAATAATGGGGGTTTGTCTTATAAAGTTTTTCGCATATTGGTGATACAGAGTGTTAAAATACCTGTATTTTAGTAAATATTACTTAATTAAATAAAATAAATGTCCAGAATAAAATTTAAAATGTTATAAGTAGCGTTCTCCAATTTGAATACAAAATTATTATTTTCTATACCTGTAGGTACTTTTTCAAGGCTATTATTTAAAGGGGCGGTACTACGAGTATATTACAGTTTTGGTCCGTGTGAAAATACAAATTGTATGTTGAATAACAGATAGAGTGGTAAAATATGAGCAGTAAAAAAAGTGGAAACGAGGAGTAACATATCTTCAAATGAGTAGCTCAATAAATATTTGAATGCGTGAAAATTCAATTGGGCAGTAAAATTAATAAAGGGGCAGTAAGGCGTGTGCAGTCATGAAATTAGAATGGGTCTGTTAGAAATCGTGGGACAAGCAGTTCTATAAATACTTACGCAGTACAAAATATGATCGACCTGTCAAATGATACATACATAATGTTTATTTAAGTTAGGCAGCGAAATAAAAGATAACAATTAACAATAATGTGGATATTAAGAAAAAAATTAAATTTACTGCACCATTAAAATTATTCCATGGTAACGACTGAGACTTACAACGCTCCGCTCGCTTCGCTTCGCTCCGCTTGACCTTAACCTGACAGATTTTTGAATAAAAAGTGTCAGTTGTAACCGTTTATAATGTTATTCTCTTCAAAGGTGCGCATTTTCATGTGAATAATATTTGAAAAGAATAATATAAACGCTAACGACTGACACTTTTTAATATAAAAGTCTGTCAGGTTAAGGTCAAGCGGAGCGAAGCGAGCGGAGCGTTGTAAGTCTCAGTCGTTAGCATCCAAGTGATGCATTATTCTATGCAGCATTACAAGAATGCTTTGTGGTGCAATGCGGTGCAATAGAAGACGCAAAGGGATGAAGCAAAATTAATATTTTTCTTTACCTGTGAGGGGCTGAGTTCAGTATTTTAAACATTTCTATGTGAAAACGGGAAGGGGTGCGTTGAATAAATTTAATGGTGCAATGCTAGTGTAATAGATCCAAGCACTCGCAACTCAGTGATAAGGTAATGAGGGAAACGACCTAATATTTATAGACAAATCTCTTTCAATTAGCCGCCCAAGGTGCACTGTCGCGTAAACTGCACCCCCTTTTAACGGAAGTGTGCAGCTCTTTTCAATGAAAATGACGTTCGATTTTGCCAAACGTCGAGAACTGGCGTACTATTTATCTAACTGTCCAGTAATACATTATACTGCCCATTCAATCATTTTACAGCTCAAATAATAATTGCACTGGACATTTATTTAATTTGCCGCTCGAGTAAGTTTTTAACTGCCGTTGCAGAATTAAATAACCGACCAAATTCTTTTATATTGCTGGCCACGTTCTATTGCCACATTCAGTTAATTGCCGCCAAAAATGTTTAATACCTCCCGCGTGAATTTTTAACTGCCCGATGAAACTGCCTGTTGTTAAAACAACCGCCCAAATAATTACTTCCCCTTTTTCAACACTTTCGATTACCGCAAATATTTCGGCAGTAATGATCTCGAAAACGGTGAGATCTGCAAACATTTAACAAAGCATAGCATTTTTTAGTGGATATAGTAAGTAGATTTTAAAATGAAATAAAAACTGAAAAAAAGAGTGCCGTAACACTTCTTTATTTATTTTATTTTTACTGTCAAAAAGTGGGCAATGAAAACTGAAACAGGTAAATAAAATTGAAATAAAAAAATTTTTAGTTCTTAAGTTATAGCAGAAATTCATTTTTTATAGAACTTTTAACACCCTGTATCTTCGCCAATAAACGTCTAAGTGAAAAACGTTATAAGACAAACTCCCATTTTTTGGCAAGATTAATTTGCTCACGTTTTTTTGAAGCATAAATGAGACATTCCGTATATCGTCAGAAGATAAAAGTATCCTGCAAGAAGGACATCCTTCCATAACTGGACCAATCATTGTCTCTGCCCCCCCTTTCGTCCTTTTAGAGTACGGAAAACCTGTTTTTTCCAAATCAAATAATTTTTTGAATGAATGACTACAATAATTATTCTTTTAATAGGTAACTAAATTAGCGTTGGATTCGTTGCTAAACTAGATTAGACACTTACTTCTTATTCTAACAATATTTGATAAGTCTACGTTTAAATCACAAATTAAATTTACGTACAAAAATGTGCCGTTATTTACGATACTAAAAATACAGGCTGTCTCGAGCTCAAAAAAATTATTCGTTTAAGAGTTCATTCTTTTGAATAATCATTTTATAATATAGGTATAGGGAGTGCCCAGTTATTTCTGTACTGCGCACAACTATTATAAACGTTTTTCCGGGTGTTTTTCTTAACGGAAAAACATTTAAGTGCATTTCGGGATTTCTTTGTTGATTTTAATATGATGCTGTGGAAATGAGCAGTTAACTGAGTATGCTTTGGTGTTTTCGGGGTAAATGTGGAAATAGATCTCAATTGGGTGTAGAACTTTTTTCCTAAATGTTCCTCTACATCTGCCAAAATTTTCAAACAAATCCTGCACCTACAGAAATATAATTAGTTACCTACAAGTAATTCAAAAATGCTCTTAGGTCCAGCCAGTTCCATTAAAAAACCGTGCGTGGTAGAGTAAATGCAGATACAGAAATAATATGAAACACTCTAATTAATAACGTAATTATTTTACTATATGGAAAGCGTCAGCAGTTTGAACACTGTACATACATTAGGTATAACTTATACTGTAAACCCTCTTGCGCAATGTTCAACCCTGTTATCCGGAGGAGGGTACTTACAGCAGAAACTAGCAACAACGCCCGAAGAAGCCAGTACTAAAGAAAGAACGGAAATGGCACACACGGCACCGGATGTCATGTCCGCCAAAGGACTGCCTGGTTTCGGATGCGTGAACAACAATGTTAAAAGTCCGGCACATGTTAGCAGACTGAAGACACTCAAAACAATATACCCTGAAAAGAAGGCTCCAGTATAAAATTATTTGGAGTAGTAATAATTTTGTACCTGATATGTAGTTTCTGTTGGGCAACCAGTAGCAATGTCTCGATCTGAAGCCCAACAATCCTAAAATCAAGCAAGTAAAACCCGATACTATTCCAAAATCCAGATAGTATAACCTTCCCATTATGGACACCATGTAAAAGCACAGTCCCGACGTGACACTTCCACATAAAATCATCATGACAGCGGCTGCAGTGAGGGTTGCTTGAATTGGCGGTTTAGTTACACTCAAATTCATCCAAGAATCTGTTCGATTCGAACAGGTGGTTTCATTATAAACAGACTGGACTGGACTTGAACAAATTGGAGCAATGATAGCAGTATGTCTTTTGTCTGTTTGAATTTGTCTGGTGCTTAAGGTATAATTCAATTTTTGTTGAGCCCTGGTTGGGGTTTTCTCTCTCACGATTATTTTCTTTGGGGTGACGAAAGGATCTCTGTTTCCTGGAGAAGATTTTGGCTTCTGTGGTGTTGATAACAGTTCGTGTAATTTCTGAGTAGCGATAGGATTACCATTTCTTCTATTAATTTGAGGCGATTTCATTGGGGTCGTCTGTTTTATGGGATATTCTTCTTGGAAGTCTTCTACAACCTGGTATCTAGATCCTTGGTTTGAAGGAATATACTCGTAACGGAGTTTTTGATTGGGACTTTGATATCTGTAGGTGTCTGATATTTTTTCTAGTGGTAGAAGTTCGTATCTATCGTTTTTACGGACTAGTGCGTAACCATCTTTTGTAGCGTTCACATTAATTTGTTTGTTAGGGGATGTTTTTGGTGATATTTGTGCGTACTCGTATCCATGATTATTATTCGATTTTTCTTCTTGCGTTTCTTCGTATCTCTCCGGAATTAATTCATACCTGAAGCAAAATTTTATTCATAATAAAAATTTTCTTGAGTTATAAACTTTTTTTGAAATTCTTTTATAATGTATAAATATACAGGAATTTGTAATTTAAATATTTCTGAAGTGAAGCTACATGGGATGAAAGCAACGCGAATTGCGGTGATAGAAAACTAAAAATATTATACGGAGTGTCTCTCTATAATAAATTATGAAAATGAAGTTTTTTAGAACACGAAACAAAATAAATCTTGACTGACTCTATGTAGTAGGTATAATTTCTATGCTCAGTGATGTGTAAATACTGAGTAAGTATGGTATTGACAATTTGTTACTAAGTTATTATTACATAATTAACGTTCCATTGGGACCTCACATTACTCCACCTTTTTTCTCACTTGACCTTTTATCTTGGACACTCTGTATAGGCTGGAGATTGATTGAATGTTAAGGACCACCACCGGAATCTCGCCTACTTAACTGCACTTTTGTATATTTTGGTGTTAATTAATTATATACTATTTCGCTGAGAAATTGTATCTGATGCCTAAACGGAAAAATAAAAAAATGCTATGTGGTTTTTGACATACCTAAATATGTAGTTTGAGCACCTGAACTTTTGAAGAATATAGCTATAAATTTTTATTTATAACTTGTCTCTGTGAACTCCAATTTGCGAGCTATGAATATTTATCACCTACCCCAATATGCACAAATAACACGCAATATGGAGAGAGGTGTTTCTGTAAATGGACCACTGTGTATCATTTACGTAAATACAGCCAACATTTAAAGCACTTCTGTGTCATTAAAATGTAAGTTTCTGTTGTTGAAGTGACGATAATATACAAAGACTCATATTTTTGCAAATTTATCGTTGGTGAGAATTTCTACATTTTGACGTAAGAAATGGAACGTTCTTATTTTTATGTTGTTAGTTCGAATGCATATGTATTTAGTTATTTGTAAAAATGAAAAAGATTTCCAAATATGAATTAGCAAAAGTTATAGATATTTGAGTGAAAAATATAAATCTACCAAACTATACATACTTCAGTAATATCTATAATATATATTAATAAAACTCTACCTATGTTTTGTGTAATCAGTTTGAGGTATTTCTTCATATCTCCTTCCGTTCCTTTTATCCAAATTTGGGGAAGTTAGCACAATTTTCTTCCGTTTTACGAATCCAGCGTCATCCACCAACATTTCTTCGTAAAATTCTTGCTCTTCATAATGTTCATTTTTGATAATTTGTCGAGGTTTTGGACCTGGAATTGGTTTTTCTTCGCAAAAACTCGTATCCAAAACTTTATGTGGAGTTTGAGCACCGATTGGCGATTGTCTAGGTGTACTTTGATGTTTCGCAGGACTCACTGTACATCTTTGGTTATAAAATTCACTTTGTTGCGAAAATGCTGGATTGCTGTAATAATTTTGTAGCTGTTGTCTATTTGCCATGATTTCGATAACACTTCCTCACATTTTTATTTTTAAAGAAATTGTTGAGAATAAAATGAAAATTTTCGAGGCACGTGCGATAAAAACCGTTGGCTCTTTCAGTCGCTTTCAACAATTACTGAACTGGTGTGCGTTTGGTCGTAACGGTAGGCTGGGGGAAATAACAGCTGCATATGTCGAATGTCATGTGTAGTAAGCATGGGGTAAATCCCATGGGCGTACTATACGTGCCTTTATAACATTTATTTCATGTCTAAAACGACGCGACAGAAATGGCAATTTTGGAATACAATAAACAATCACAAATATGTAAAAAATATAATTGGCCATGTTATTTTGGGAATTATTGAGCAATTATAGACAACAAAGGGAATTTGAAAATTTCAAAAAATTCTAATCCTTAGGTATACCATTAGGCAATGTCTACACCACTGTGTCCTTAATATAAAATAGGGACACAAAGGCAAACGTGCATTAATAAAATTGTATATAGTATTTTTCAGATTTGTTGGCGTTTGCGCCGCCATATCCGATTATCCAAGCAACCGCCAGCAGTTCAGTAGTTTCCAAAATTTTGCTGTTGCTAGGAACCGCGACAAGCGTGTGCGCCGCGACTCTGGACACGGCACACTGCAATGAGCATTTTGACGTTTTCCCCCAAGAAATGTATTCTTTTACCCATAACATTAGCCCGCTCACACAAAAGACACCGGTTATTTTCTAGTTTGTACTTAAATCTGCTATTGGTTATAAACGCCACAAACTTGTGTCAGGAATATTCACTATTTGTTTTGTTTTTAATTTGTTATTTAAAATTTTTAATGTAATGTGTTATTTCTTTTCTTTCATGGAATAAATAGCATTCCTTACTTCGGTTTTAATGTTGTCAGTTACATCTTCTTTTTAATTTTGATTTGCTGTGCCTTTTTCCGGGCGTTGAAGGAGACAAACCTCGTTTTTCCTCTCCAACTATGCGCGACACGCTGCATAGACTTACTTTTGATGCATCGGCAAATCGCTCCTGGTCACAAGTTAAGGGCAATAGGGGACCATTATTTTCCTTCTCTCGAGTAAAGTATTCAAAAATATTTCGTAAAACTTCTCGACACTGTTTGGCAAAAACATTTCTAGGCATCTTTACACCTGACAATCAAACTGACAGTTATGCTTGAAAGGCAATAATTTTTAATAAATTGCTTGGTGACCACTGGATATTGCAAAATAAGCAAATTAATACTGAAACCATTTTGTTTCACACAACCATAGTAAGAAAGAGTGAGATGAAATACGGAAACGTGAGAATATTCTCAAGTCATCTTACGGCAGCAATTAAAATTCAACCAATCCATTTTACAAAAGGGAGAAAAACACATGAACGTAATGCGCAGATTACTGCACACACACGCCAAGATATCTGAAAAGAACTATATAGGTATATTATAGGAGAGAGTTGTAATATAAAAACGAAGGGTCTGACTGTCTTTGTTCTATATGTAATTTTGACTAAGGACATTTTACTGTCGCTAATAAGCCAAACAGTCTGTGACACAACACTACTTGTAAAGTATACCTAATTTTAGGGAATCAACCGAAAACATCAACAGAAGAATCGCAAAGAAAATTAAGAAAAAACTATTAGCAAAGGGCAAACAAATAAGCGAGAAATAATACTCATATCAAGAGAATCGGGAAAATAGTACGTGAATATTATATTCGTTCATACAGGCTGTCGTCTAACCTCTAATCGGTTTTACCGCAAGATTGTACGTAATTTATTTTGAAATTTTTCAATTTGATCATGTAATTGCTAGCACCCCATAAGCAAATTGCATATAATGGAAAATAATTTTATACACTGGCTTTGATTTGAAGAAGGTCGGAAACTATTAGCTATCAGATAAAGTTGCATGGTTTCGAACCGTTATTAGTTGGATTTAAAATAATTTCAAATATCCTCAAATTTCCTAATTTAAAATGGAATACTCAAAATTTTATTATTGCAATTTTAAGGCTACTTATACTTAAACTAGCTCAATAAACATGGCTTCTAAACTATGAATTCTTAATAAGTTAACCCCACACGCCAAAAGACAGTGACACAGTAATTAAACTGGACACGTGTTTCGCTGACAACGTCAGCACCTTCAGGAGTTGAAGATTATAATAATATATAAGATGCTGACGTTGTCAGCGAAACACGTGTCCAGTTTAATTACTGTGTCACTGTCTTTTGGCGTGTGGGGTTAACTTATTAAGAATTCATAGTGAATTATTTACGTCAAAGTTCTTGATCCATCTACTCTCTGTATGGTTTCTAAAATCAGCCAATTTCCAGATATTTCAACTTCATAAAAAATCAGTATGAAAATATGAAGAACAATACACAATTTCTACGTTTCTATAACAAAAAAACAATAAGCAGCTGAATTAGGGCAAAATTAATATTTAGCAAAAAAATGGTCTTGAAACATGCAACATTTTCTATTTAATTAAAACTTTTACTGTTTTGAAATTTTATCATTTTATTCTCCATTATCAAATTGTCATCTAAGTACTTAATTCATTTGATAGCGGTCTTGATCAGCTATTATTATGTACCCACTGTAAAACGTTTTGAGTAAAAATATGTAATACCTTCCAATTGTATTGCTTTTGTTACTTACGCATTTACTGTAGATCGATGAAAGAGGTACCTGGTACACCTACGACTCGTGCCCGAGTATCGTTATAGAGCAGCTGCAACTTTCTATGTTTCTATGCGAAAGAAAGGACGCCACAAGCCACATGTGCACATGTGATCAAGTCAAGGAGATATAGCATCCAGGTGTATGCTTAAAAAAAGACCGCATATAAATAATCTTCCGATTATGAACCCTTTAACAAGTATTTGCTTTTAAGTACCTATGATTTTGAAGAAGACTTGAATAAACATTTTTTAAGACATTTCTTTCGTAAAGAATTTCTGAATATTCTGCCATCTATTGACCGTAATTGAAAACTGAAAAGGTTGCTAAAGCGTGATATGTTGGTAATACAGGATGCTGCAGGCTTTTGTCCGTATACCGATCATTGATGTCTCCCATTTATAGTTATTATTTTATACAAGTAGCTGGCACTGAACAAGAAAGTAAGAAAAAATTGTACTTTTGCAACAAAATGCACACTGTAAACTTTTAATTTTTAACTATGTATATTGTTTAAACAGACAATTTCTATTGGTGCTTTTATTGAACCTATATAAAGTTATTAATTCAGTCGGCGTTTCACGTCTTTACCTACCGTTGAAATCTCCGTTTAAGTTACAATTCAAATATTCTATTATTCATTTTTCTTTGCGGTTTTGTGGGAAATCACTCAAGTGGCTATCGATTGTAGTGCCCGCAAATTACCATTTTTATAGTTTTTTAGTTATTCCGGCGACACGTCCAATTAAATTCTCACCTGCGGATATACCATATGTTTAACAGTTAAACGCCATACACATAGCTGATGCAAGGAAAAGGGTTCAAACACACAGGCCAAGCAAGTATAGGTACTCACTTCGCGGTACCCACTGTATAATATTTACCAGGGGTGGGGTGTGCATGGCATTCCTTACCAGCGGCGCAACACACTTCGAGTGAATTCGAAATATTTTTAAAATCCGAAAGTATCCGGTGTTGTTTGCAGTTTCTAAATATCCAAGTATGTCCAGAAATGAAATAACAATTAGACAAACCAACCGGGGCGGTAATACAAATCTATATACTAAAAGCTTTAAATTGAATTGATAGTGCTGACATCTTCATCATTAATAGTGTAAGTATTCATATTTAGCGGCAACTTGACGGTATATAGTCATAGCAGAGCAGTTGATTCCAGAAACTGCTTTTCCCTCCCATTATTGTTATAAAATTGTGCAATTCACAAAAACTTAAATGATGAAATACATGCACGAAACGCCGCATGGAGAGTTATGCATCAGCACAATAATGGTGAAAAAATTAATCTTAACCATAAAAATGGCTTACTTTTTTGTATTTATAGGTACTTAATACAAGTGAGTGCCATTACCCATATGTACCATGGGAAAGAGGCCTCATTTCAAACTTTTCGGCAATAACATTTGTTATATTGTTTGTAGATTTTTTCCGTTTCTGTTTTCTTTTATGTTTAGTTAAAGTAATATTTTTAATTTGCTCTAAAGTGTTTTATGTAACACCGCGGGTTACGACTTCTTGGCTTGTATAATTTGTGACCCTGCTCTCTGGTTCCGCCACTGTGACCATGACACCTATCGTCCAATTTTGCTTAAATTTTATTATTTTGTTATCTATTTCTCGCTTATGTTTATTTTGGCATGCTACGCCACTGTGCTTCTCATAGTTGCCGTCAAGGCCTTCTCTCTTTTCATTGTACGATACCATTGGGTCATTACTGCTTCAACTGCCTTCGAGAACTGAGAGAGCGAAATACCAACGGTAAGAACGACCGGACTAAACGCCGGATGCTGTGTAGCAATCTGCGAGAATGTCCAGTCTTCAGTGCAAGAAGTAGAATTCGTGCTTGAAAATTCTTCGTTGAATCTATGACTTTTGCGGCGAAGAAGAAAATCTTTATAATTTTGTGTGGTGTGCGAATTTTTTTTGTGGTAATAGTGAGATTTTTAAATGGGAGAACGAAGGATGGTGGACAGGAGACGTTTTTCGAGCTTTACCCAGACATGTGTAAGAAGCAGTTTTGGTTCTTTTGGAAGAACAGGTTTAATTTTAAATTTGTTATAAGGAAAATAATTGGTATAGTAGATCCACAATGAAATGAAAATAAATGTTATACATGTTGAACTGTGTTACTCATAATTCAACATGCTTCTTAAATTATTAATTTGAACAGGATCGTTAGTTACATTCATTCTTGAGATGCACAGGAATTCGGTGGGAAAACTTGTTCCACTGTAGCTGAAGCATGAAAAATTTCAGCCGTCTAAGTACGCATTATCACTTTTAACAGTTTGTTTTCTTGTACTTATATATCTATTTAAAATGGGCATAAAATTTAAATACATAAATAACTAATTAAGATAAAATTGGTAAAAAAAACTGCGTGACTTTGTTATTAATTTTGCAATAAGCTTGTTATTCTGTTGGAAAATATACTATCCCGTTCGTTATAAATATATAATTGATGCATTCATGTTCAGCAAGTCGCACTTAATTATTTCTTAATGGACTAAAAATAATCAGCCACCTGTACCTATGTAGTTCTCTTTGAACGATTCAAAAATCTTAGTAAAAAGTAATAAAACATTTTTTAACCCATAAACTCTTAGTTCATGCCAAAATTAGTCCATAGGGCAAGAATTTATTGTCAGATGTATTATTCTACTTCTACCTGTCTTAAATTTTTCCCACGATCGCGGGATGCTATTAAAAGATCGTCGCTTGCTCATGTGCAGTTTTATGTAACTATACTTCAATTGTGAGCTTTAAAAATTATTTTGGCAAGTTATACTCGCGGTCAATGGCCTAATTATAAAATTTCAGGAATATTTTGTCAGTAGACAAGACACCACATAAATTTAATTTAAATGTTTATGTATTTAAATACATATACCTCTCTATATACCTGGGTTTCTTGTTGCGGTCGGCTACCTTTGATAAGCGTGAAAAATCACACAATGGGGTTGCATATAGCAACACCCTCAGGGATATATAAATAACCATTTGTACACCAGGTAAATTTTGTTTTCAGGTAGGTAACCGAAAGGAAAATGTAGCATAAAATTCCTCAAAATGTCATCTCCGTCCCCTGATATTCAAAAAACCATCGATCACACGTACCAATCTAGCGAAACGAGCGAAATTGGTCTTTTGAAACATACGCATTCTTGCACGTGCGGGGAAAAATCCTCCCTCGATATACCAAAGACTGATACTTCCTACCCTCATTGTTTAACATCCCCTAAATCTAATCATCATCATAACGTTATAAATTTAACTCACATACCACCAAGTACTAATCACTTACACCAGATGAATCAACCCTTGCATCCTTCTTCCCCTAAAAGTTGTACGTGCCATCTTGGAGAAGAAAGTGACGGAAACTTACAAGAAATTAACGATAGTAATTTGGGATCCACGAGAAAATTGGACAGCGATGATAGGATTGAAGTCTCTCCATTACCACCGGCATTGCCGCCAAGACCGCCTCCGAGACCGAGGGTTGATGGGCACAGGACATTGAGTAGTAGACAGTACATTAGAGAAGGTAAGGTTGTTAATATTTATTTAAGTTTTCATAAAGGACGAACTAATCCTTTTACTGTAATACCGTAAGAGTAGTAGATCGGTTGAGAATACCAATGAAAAAAATAGCAACTGGCTATTTTAATGGAACAAGCTTTACAGGGTGCCCCAGAATTTATTGAGTGGTTCCTTGACCAAAAATATTAAGAAACACTCCTATAACTATACAGTATGTCCCCGGATTGGGTTCCAAAGAGGACAAAAAAGAATTATTCTTAACTTCTTAGAAGAAATTACTCTATAAAAAACGTGCGTGTTCCCAAACTCTCATATAGGTATAGCACATATTATTTTCTAATTATTTTCTATTCAACTGTTACAGGGAATATGTTATTAATTAAAAGTAAAGAATTGATTTAACAAAGATACTTAAGATACTTTGATGTGATGCATTAAATGTCTCTAAGAATTGCATGCAAGAGGCGTTTAGGATGTTTATTTGCCAATTGAGAGACTGTTATTTTACGACGTTAACTTGAACTGAAGCAATAGAAACAAAAATCGAAGAAATCCCAGATAATTTTCCGTGCCACGTAAACAATAATCAAATAGTTGTTTTTTAAGCTATAAGAAACTACACAATAAAACCTAATGAATATATGAAAAATTAATTACTTAATAGGGTGTAAACTAGATTACAAATGACTCTGCGAGTTAAATAAGAGGGGTTGCGAAATATTGACTATTAGAGAGAAACGGAACGTCGTGACCATGACAACAAAACGTTAGCAGAGATGTACTCGAAAATTATTTGAATATATAAATCACCAGATTTTATCGTGCTTCTATAAAATAAATGATGACGATATAGTTGTTTGAGAAACGCTTGTAAATCCCGTTTGTTTAATTTATTGTTTGTAAGAAGACAGATGGGAGGCGCTTTTGAGTTTTTTTCTATAAATCGCATCAATTGCTTTAATAGGCACAAAACTTTCTAACAAGTTGATGCGTATTAATAAACAATAATTATTCGTTAACAACGTTGTTTATTACTTTAACAATTTATTGTTAGTGTTTGATATGGAATTTATTGAAACGGCTTAGTACAACCCTGCGGCGCGGCACCGGCGGGCGGGAGTGTCGTCCCTCAGAAATCAAAATCTTCCAGCTAGAGATTTGGACATTATACCGAGCAACATCACTCAGAGGTGTCAGTCGCGATACGAATTCCTATATAAAAAATCGGACATTAAAAGTATATTTTATTATTTTTGTTTTCCTGAAATATGGTTTTCGATACGGTGTCGCCTGAGATAATAAATTATACGTGAATACAATACTTTTGACTGGGGTGAGAATGCATGGATATCCTGTGATGCAGGTGGTTCAGTACCACGTGGCACATCCTATACAACCGTACCATCCGCCTATCCCACCCGGTACGATCAATTTTTGGATCAAATTAGATAAACGCCCCAAGATGTAAGGATTAAATTTTCATGTTCTTTTGCAGTGAATGGTGGTAACGGTGGAATAAGAAAATATGTTTTTTGGTGTTGCGTTTGTGGTGGTTTAGCATCAATTCTGGGAGCCCTGTTTCTTGCCGTTTATTTCTTATTGAGATCCTACACTTCTACGTTAACATATTTTGAAACTATACCTACGTTTGTACCTGCTATTATGGTAAGCAAAAACAAGAGAATAGTGCGGAAGGTTGTCCATTTTCGAAGGTCTTAAACGATTTGAGACCTATTAACTTTTAGAGCTTATTTCATAAATTAGTCTAAATATCTAACAAATTGAACGCTTTTAAAGCTTTTAAAAATAACGTTTCTTCTATGTTTTACAGCATCAGATAGGTCTAAGAGATATTAACGTATATTAAACATGTATTATTCAATTTTTAAGCAACCCCGAAATAAAAATGTTCATCATCATCACCATCATAAAGGTTTGTTTCAGTCCGAAGACTGGTTGGACGTGCACCTCCATCCTTTCCTAGCCTGAGCTAACCTACGCATTGCTCTAAAAGTAGAACAACCTACATCCCCAACTATATAATTATTATTGTAAAGACATAAAGACATTTATTATTATTATTATAATAAATGTCTTTATTGCCCAAGATACAGAATTTAAACACAGAAAATATAAATAAAAATAAACAAAAAAATACCAGAGGCAAATGGCGGGGTTCAGGTTAACCAAAAAGAGCAACTCTTAATGATCACCTGTTCTTCCACTCAACCATGAGAGCAGTAGTCAACCCCTACCTCTCTTTATTCCTATCTCTGACTCAAGTATGTGGCGAACTATTCCTTCGTGTCTTAGAAGGTGTCCTACCATCCTATCTCTTATCTATCCAAGGTCTTCATCATGTGTCTTTAGCACCACATTTCAAACGCTTCTATTCTTTTTCAATCTGCTTCTCCTAATGTTCAAGTTTCGCACCCGTTCAATGCCGTACTCCATGCATGCGTCTTTAAGAGTCTCTTCCGAATTTCTACATTACCCGTTCCCGAGCATAACAGCTGTTTCTTTTTATTAAAAGCAAATCGGCTCTGCCCTATTCTTTGTTTTTTATCTCTAATGCTCCTACCAAGGCGAGTTATTATTAAACTTCCTAAATGACAGAAATCTAATAAAGACGACAATTCTGCCCGACCAACGAATAGAATTTAGTTTCTTATTTCCTTAAGAATTCTCTGATTCGTCTGAAAATGGTTGCATCAATTTCGGTTTTGGGGAGAGAGTTTCTCAGTAGTTAAGGCCGTCGAAATTGGACTACTCGTACGTGACCTCGCTAAAAAAATATTTTTCTTTTAGCTAATTTTAACCGGATTATGCGTTATGAGTTTGGCCAGAAGGAAAAATAGATACAGCTATTTAGTAAGTATTTAGGTGTCATAATTTAACGGTACATCATGGCGTAGGTGCTTCTTTAAAAGAATCTAATCGATTTGCATTTCTAATTTCTCAATTTTTACAGATTAAGGTATGCGGTATTTGCTGTCTGGTTTGCGCGTTAACATGCGTTTTGGTCACCATTACGACAACGGTAATCCACATGAATCGTCTCCAAACACTAAGGGAATGTGTCTATACGCAGAAAGCCAGAACGTGCACCTGTTACTCGGTTCTGCTTGAAGCACACGCACCAACTGACGAAGGTAGTTATTAAATTTCCTTCTCTTCAAACAGGCTTTCATCACTAATAATATTAATTTAAATTTTTAAGGAATGAGATTTGTCTTTGATTCAACTCCGGATTGCGAAGTTATCCACGGAGCCCTCTACTCGTGCTTACGAGCTATGTTCGGTTTATCCGTTAGTGGCATCCTGGTTTGCATATTTTCTTGCATGTTAGTTTACCAGCTTCTGAGTCACGAAAAGAAAAAAATGTACTGGGAGCAATTAGAACTCCGTTGCCGTTCTTTTTACCAACAACACGGCACAGCTCCTCCAAGCTCCCATGGTTCAATGAGAGGGCCGCCTTTACCACCAGCTACCTACTGTAGCTGCTGCGAAGAATGCAGGTATCCTACCCTACCTTCTGGGCCTCAAGTTTACCCGTGGGATACTCATCATTCAACCGACAGATTCTGGAGTCCTAGCAGAGTGGGAAATTTCTATTCTCCAAATCCTGGAGAAGAAATACAACAGAATAACGTAGAAAGTAGAGAAAGGGGTGTCAGTGGATGGAGTTGGAGAAGACTTCCTTGGAATCGAGGAAATACAGCTCAAGATTCCCAAAGGTTTGTCTATTAATCAACACAAGCGAGATGTATTTAAAATATTTTACTTTTTTCTTCAACATCCGGTATATCAAATGAAGAATATGATTAATTTGAAAATTTTAGGGATAATTCATTGACCTACCAAGGAGCTACTAGCAGTGCAGATAGTCAGTATGGTTTCAGCAATCGTTCCGGAGGAATTAATTCTCATGTACCTCCAGACCCAACTACAGGCTCCACTGGTTCTTATAGTGTCTTAGACAACAGACCAGTGGGCGGCGTTTACGTTTGGGGTCCTCCACCACCTTATTCCAATCCGAATTCACCCGCAAGAAGGCCCATTCATTCGCCAACTAGGTAAAATTAATGCTTCTTCATCGTTCTTTAATTGAATCTCAAAATGTATTTCTAGATTTCATCATCATTTACACCATCATCTTCACGGTCACGAAAACCACTGTCAAATGAACGAAAACAATCAATTTAGAAACTCTTCTCAAGATTTCCAAGTAAGAAGAAGTCATATTCAGTTTTCCCACAAAGACAATTATGAAAATACGACAGAATCCGAAGTGCATCATCATCAGTGCAACGAAAACAGTGAAAGTACAGATACGTCAAGTTGTGCAGATAGAGCATCCCATACTCTCCCGGTTAGAAAGATCAAAAAACGCGTGGATGTCTCCTCTATAAAAGCAACTGTGCCGAACACGAATTGCAGAACTAATGTACAAACAGTTTTTAATCAAAATTTCAATGAAGAGGAGCCAAAGCCAGAAGAAGGGGAGATGAACCAACTAAACAGTGGCGAATGCAGATTTCTTCCAAGACTACAAGGCGTAGAAAACGAAGCTTTCCAAAAGCAAGAAAACAGTCCACAGAAACCAGAACCAACAGAATCAGAAGTTTATTTTGCTGATGTCAGCAGTTGCTGTAACATTTCTGTAAGAAATGATGGGCAAGATTCTTCTTTGTACGATGAAGCATTAGACACACAAAAACCAAGACTGATTTCTCTTCAATGCATTCACAAACAAAACGACAAAGAATCCACTAACTCGAATCAGTTCCAAGAAAATATTTCGTCGTCCCCTGTTACGGAAGATGAAGAATATTCGGCCCAAAGAATGGGAAAGCGGCAAATGTCTACAAGAAGTCGTCTACCATTTCCTCTACCAAACAATGAACCTATTAATGAATTAACAACAGATCCTTGCATCCAACTACTCCCAAAAGACATTTCCCAAAATAGCCTTTGCAGTAATGTCCAAACACCAAATACAGAAACTACCGACGACGGTTTATCGCCAGTTTCACCAAGTTTCCCGAAAAATGAATGCTGCATGAATTACTTTCCTGGCAACACTCATAGAACGTTTTCTTCCGCCAGTTTAGACCAATTCTTAGCGCCAGACGCCCAATATGAAGTCATAGATGAACAAGACAATAATTTTCATCATAAAAATTCGAAACAAACTTTTAGTAACCTCACCAACACGATATCGGGGCTCAATAATTATGGCCAAAATTATTTACAAACTCAAAATAGAAACAACAATTTTGCTTATAATCCGTCCAGTCCCAAAAACACCCCGCCTAAAAGTTCAAACTTAAATCAGTCCCCAAGTAGAAGAAACTTAGGCACTAATATTTCCACATTAATTCAAAATTTGGGAGTTAATCCTGCGGGTTTGCTCTACGGAGAAGCTAATTGTTTAGAGGACGATTTACACGCGCAAGGGTGTCACAGTGATGCCACAATGGATTCAGGATGGCAAAGTGGTTCGGAAAAAACGGAGAAAAAAGAAGATGGTGATAATGTGACTCATAAACCTGTTAATGTGTAGTTTAAATAACAATGTACATAAGTATTTTCAGAATCAATGAAATATATTCGAAGTTAGTATTTTTAGTACCTATACCTACCCACTTAGAAATTTATAAAAATTAGAACTCGATTTTTATAAAGAAAATGTAATTTTGTTTACGACAAAATAAATAATAAGGCAAAACTAATCTGATTTTAATTCCGGCTACGTTGCTAAAATTCGTACATAGTCTTTTGACAGAAGAATGTTTTTTCGTTTGAAAAATGAAAAGTTTGGTGAATTCAAAATTCGCGGTATTTCGCCGAGCGTCCTTGCTTTTGCCCTTGTGAACCCCGTTGAGCGTTGTTGTGAATCCAATATGGCGATAATTGGTATTGTATTCGTTTAGGAAAATACGTCAATATAATCTTTCGAATTTGAAGTAAATAATGGATTTGTACTGTCATCGAGTGCGTTATTACCAGTAAATCATAACATTATCATGCGGCCGTTCTACAATTTGTTCTTAATATTTGGTGAATAAGTGTAGAGAAGTATATTAACTTTGAAGTCGAGACGTACAAAGATTGACCAAAATAATCGAGCAAAGATTGCATAAATCGCAGGATAGTACGTAAGGGAGGTTATAAAACGCAGACGGAATGTGGGAAAATCTCTTAAATTTGATATGATAACAACGTTTTTCGTGAACATGGCTGATACAAGAAGAAGAGTTAAGCTGTACGCTTTGAATGCAGACAGGCAATGGGACGATAGGGGTACTGGTCATGTTTCAGCACCCTACCTGGATAGACTTAAGGGAATATCGCTTTTGGTTCGTGCCGAAAGCGATGGCTCGCTCCTATTGGAGTCCAAAATTCAGCCCGATACTGCTTATCAGAAACAGCAGGATACATTAATAGTGTGGTCGGAGGGGGATAATTTCGATTTGGCACTTAGTTTTCAAGAAAAAGCTGGCTGCGATGAGATTTGGGAGAAAATATGTCAGGTACGTGCAAAGTTTACAGAGTTTCTTATTTTATTCGCATCTTTGTGGGTTTAGGTTCAAGGGAAGGACCCTTCTGTGGAAATTACGCAGGATATTGTGGAGGAGTCGGAAGATGAACGTTTCGACGATATGTCGGATTCGGGCCCCCCCATTGAACTTCCCAGTTGCGAACTGAGCAGATTAGAGGACATTAGTGAATTAATAAACAGTTGTCTGAATCAGTCGGCGCGTAAAGAAAAACTGGCAGCGGCCATCGAATCCGAAGGTTACATTCGTAAATTAATAAACGTATTTCACATGTGCGAGGACTTGGAAAATGTAGAGGGGTTGCACTTGTTGTACGACATATTCAAAAATATTTTTCTGTTAAATAAAAACGCTTTGTTCGAAGTGATGTTCAGTGACGACGTAATTTTTGATGTGGTGGGGTGTTTGGAGTACGATCCCGCCAGCACTACCCCTAAGAGGCACAGGGAGTACCTCAGACAACAAGCCAAGTTCCGAGAGGTGAGTCTTGTCGAATTTTTTCGGTTATAATAATTATTGTCAAATCGCCTAGTTTTTGAGCTTCATTTTTTTGTTCCTGTTGTCGAGTCGAAACTTGGTGACTTGTCAAATTTCGACATCAGCTCACAGTTTTTATCCAATCCAAAACGCTTATTCAAACGTTTCTCGACAATTCTTTTTGTGAATTGCCAGTTTTAAAATGCTCCTCTCTTGTCATGCGTTATGTACTGCCAGTGTTTTCAGGTAATGAATCATGATGGTAAGTGGTAAGGGATAGTCAGTAGGTGATGTAGGTACATACTTAATTCCATTCACTTGTGGAGCTTTCAGATGTCCCATTTGACTGTATAGTGAAAGCAGGGCGCCGTTGGGCAGAACTGAAATTTTGGGGCCAATTAAAGATTAGTTTGCCTCTCCTGGCACCACTGGTTACCAAGTTTTTGCCATATCATTGTTGCCAATTTTAAAATTCAACCTTTTCCTCGACTTTTTGGAGTTTCAATGTCCTAGCGTCAGAAATATTTTGAAAATAATTATTCATATTGTTTTAAATTTTACCATTCTTTTTCTTGATACCTTTGTATCAAGCTGAAAGTTTTAGTCAAAAGGAAGTTTTGGGGAAAATGACCCCACAGTTCATTTTATCAAAACAAATGCAAATTATGCGACTAAAGTTAAGGAATAAAAATATGCGATAATATACAAGTAGCTCCATTTGGAAACCCTGAGTTAGATGTTGTGGAGAAGAAATGGGACAGCCTGTATGTATGCAAATAATTTTAAATTATGGAAAATTCCGACTATTCTTTCAAATTTAATATTTTTAAAGAGAAATTTAACCCGTGTTTAAGGTTTATTCGTTGAAATGTTTACATCTTTTTAAATTGAAAATTCCGTAGGTGATTCCAATAAAAAATGCCGAGCTGCTATCCAAAATCCACCAAACGTTCCGCGTACAATACATCCAGGACGTCGTTCTTCCGACGCCTTCCGTTTTCGAGGACAACATGCTCTCCACTCTGAGTAGCTTCATCTTTTTCAACAAAGTCGAAATCGTCTCACTCGTCCAAGAAGACGAAAAATTCTTGACGGAAATCTTCACGATGCTAACAGACGTGAACACGCCAGACTCAAAACGGAGAGACTTGGTGTTATTCCTGAAGGAATTTTGTAGTTATTCGCAGAATTTGCAGTCTCAGGCGAAGGAAACGTTTTATAAGACGTTGACAAATTTGGGGATCTTGTCAGCGTTGGAGATCACGTTGGCGATGGATGATCAGAAGACGAAGACGGCCTCCATTGATATTCTGACGTACGTGGTAGAGTTTGCGCCATCTGTTGTGAGGGAATACACGCTGCAGCAGGTTAATAATACCGATGTGGTAAGTAGATTTTTGTTGTTTTTATGTAAGTAGTCCATTTTCGACAAAAGGTTGGAAACACCACGTCTTGTTTCCAGCACATTTAATTTCAGGAAGTTAGAATCAGTTTCTGCAGAGGTGCGCAGAAGTCTTTGGAATAATATTTATACTGGTGACTTTTCTGTTTTTGCAAATCTGCCTCAAGAATTGCACGAGAGGCTTCTCCCTGTCATTTTAGTTGTCACATTTTCATCTTCAGCAATTAAATTCTTCACTTTTTGTATGATTTCAGCGTTTAAAAAGGCTTTATATATGTACATATTATGTCTTTGTTGGAATTCTAAACCTTCCTGAAATTATTTTTGCCACTTGAAAAGACTATCATTATCGTAAACTTGTTTCAACAGTTGAGGTAATTGTGAAGGTTGAGCCAAGCTTTCCAAGGAATTTGATAATAGCTCTTTGTTCTATGATGTTTTCATGACAAGAAATGTTTTTACACTAAATTTTGAAAGCTTAAGCTACTCGTTATGCAGAATTACGTTAATTCTCAGTTTGTTTTGTAATTTCAGAAAAAAATTACAAGCTTAACATTCTAAATTGGAAGAAAATTGTCGATTCCCAGTTAATCAAAACTGCACTTTTCCTTGAAATTACGAGAAAACCGAGAACGCAGAGCATCTCTGCGTAAAGAGTAGCTCAAGTGTTCAAAATTTAGTGTAAAAATTCCGAAAGTTGTTTAAGGAATCTAAGAATTACGAGCACCTACTTCTCGGGATATTAACGTGCATGAACGAGACAGTTGAAACTTTTAAATATCCCCGACACACAGGAATTTTGGGAGCACGGCATTGAAATATTTCATAAACTATAAAAATGATATTGAATTGTCAGCGAAACACGTGTCGAGTTTAATTACTGTGTCACTGTCTTTTGGCGTGTGGGGTTAACTTATTAAGAATTCATAGTGAATTTACGTCAAAGTTCTTGATCCATCCACTGTGTGTGAATTGTTTTTGTTTGCAAACAGTTCTTAAAATACAAATCTACTATTGCTGTTTTGAAATTTGTTAAAAAATTTGAAAACGATAAACCAAGTTGCATGTTACAAGTGGCAAAAAACTCCTTTTATAGAACCTAATAAAACTTTCCCTAAAAGAAAATTTCAGAATCTGGTAGTATACTGAACTTCTGGCTTGTAAGAAGACATGCAATTTTCAATTTCGTCCGAAAAACAAAAAAGGTTGTGAGTAAACAGCGGTACTGTTGCATTAGGAGTTTTTCGCCGTAGCTCGTACTGTCTTTCGGCTACTGATCAAAGTCACTCAGCTATGTCAGCCAATAACGAAACAGGAAGTGCGCGTAACAAGTTCATTCTCAGTATTAGTTTTGGCCGACTAGTTCCCTGCTTTACCAAATAATTTTTGCCGTCTGCTCTAGGTCCGCAGAAATTGTTATTTTTTCAAGCTGTACCCAATTGCTTCACCGTACCCGAACCCCCCGATTCTTAGTAAATTGGTGTGTCAGGCTCTTAACAAAAAACTTATTGCGGGAATTTTTGGGGAAAGATAGAAAAAAGTTTATCTTGATCAAGCCTCTTCCTGGCTTAATTTCTTATCACTTTCGACAAAATCTTCTGCGTACTTTTAGGATCAAATGCTGCTCAACATAGTGATAGAACAGATGATTTGCGATACGGACCCTGAGCTTGGTGGTGCCGTGCAACTCATGGTGATCTTGAAAATGCTTCTTAATCCCGAAAACATGTTGGCTTCTGTGAATAAATCGGAGAAAACCGACTTTTTAAACTTCTTCTACAAACACAGTGTTCAAATCTTGATTGGTAAGATTTACACATAAAGTTGGAGTAAGTACAGTTTTAATTTAGAGACTTTTTTAGCTCCATTGTTGGAAAATACTGCGATGGGGGAGCCCCAGAAGGAGGACTATCGTAGCGTACAACTTTTAGGGTTGATCTTGGAACTTTTGTCGTTTTGCGTCGAGCATCACACGTACCACATAAAAAATTGCATTTTGAATAAAGATTTGCTGCGCCGGATATTGGTCCTGATGAAATCGACGCACAAGTTTTTGGTACTGTGCGCTCTGAGGTTTATGCGGAAGCTGATAGCGCTGAAGGACGAGTTTTACAATAGGTACATCATCAAGGGGAACTTGTTCGCTCCGGTCGTGGATGCGTTTGTGAGGAATAATGGGAGGTGAGTGCGGAACGGTTGAAAACCCCTATGTTATAAATTATTTGTCGTTTCTTTTCAATTGCCCGAATGTTGTCGGAACTCGGGGAAAAAAAAATTTTTATTCTCTACAGCTTTTTCAAAAGGGTCCATAAACTTTATCAAAAAAGAACGCCCGTCGGGGCGGTATGTGAAAGTTATCCAGAGTGTAAGAAAATGCGCAATCTCTGCAAAATTTTGACAGTTGGGTCCCTGAACGCGAAATTTTTGTTCTCCGTAAAGCAAATTTCTACCCCTGAACTTTGACTTTTCCAACTTTTTCGTTTTATTGAGTGGTCGTTTCTTACCTAATTTGAACCTCCTGCTCTTGTGTCCCAGGAAGAGATAAATCCTCTGATTTTTGTGTATGGAGCGTGCATGTTCTGTAGTGTTTCACGAGGACAATTATTTTCCTTGGCGAGTGCAGTCCGAGGACGCTTTCAGTGTGAACGACGGAACTATCGGAATCCGCCTTCGTAACCACCCTGCTGATTCTGGTTGGCCCGGTATGAAAAACTACCCTTAATTTTAGGGTGCCGTATCTGGTTTGTTGTTTGACTTACGCGTCCAGGATCCCCCCTATGACCTACAATTTTTGTGGGTGGAAAAGCGGGTCACGTCCGTTTTGACGCATGGTTTGCTATGGAACATTTTCGACCCCTTCCTATACACCGAGTTTGTTATCGCTTGGCTGCAGGATGTTTTAGCAGAGGCGCAGAAATTCCGAGGTTCTCTCTCGGTCAGCAAGGAATGCAGGAACTACTCTGACAATTCTTTTACGATTTTTCCCCTTTTTGCCCCTATCAGCGTAACGCACGGGGGTTACGAATCACTTGGTTTTCCTTTAACCCTGATGAATGGCGACGGCGGGTAGTTTTAGCTAGTGAAAGTCCTCAAAATTGAAAGAATGAGAAAATTAGCTTTTTCTGGGCATGGTCGAAATACTAAACACGTTTAGCGGTAATAAACAAAGGGGCAGATATTTTTTCAAACTTTTTTCTAGTCCAGGTTTAGTATCATTTTATATTTTGAATAGGTATAATTTACTGGACTCTGCAATCATAGAGATGTTTGAGTTCATAAAACTGGAGGAGATAAAAACTTTGTGCACACACGTCGTCGAGAATTACGGAAAATGTTTAGATAAAATCGGTTACGTCCAAACATTCAAGAATCTAAAGCAACGGTACGACCAGCATCAGGATAAGCTCAAAGACAGGGACAGGAATACGTTGGACGGGTAAAAACACTCCCAAAATTCTCCCTACGATTTTTTTTACATCAAAACTTGTTTTCTGCCTAGGGTGCCGTCTATTTTGCGCAACAGCAGATACAGGCGAGACCAGCGTCAGATGGACGAGGAAGAGGAGATGTGGTTCAACGAAGACGACGATTTTGACGACAACGAGGCTGTGGTGCCAGCCGCCACTACCAACATACTGACCAACAAATTGAGCACGCATCACTTGGACAGCATAGGGAAGATAATGGAAAAGAAGCCGGAAGCGAACGGGCCCAAGATTAATAACAATTCTTCTTCGCCCAAGGCGACCGTCTTGAACAATAATCCGGGAGCGGTCGGACTGCAGTCGAGTCCTGTACCGAGCGAGAATAAGTCGGCGTTGTTTAAGAGAGTGAGTTTCTCTTAAATATTTGAGTCGAGATTTCTTATTTGTAGATTCGGAAAAAAGGTCCGCTTCAGTTTTGAAAATTATTTCTCGAATCTTTAAATTTTAATTAACGTATATTTTGCAGAATCTGCCAGATTTCTCGACATTTTTAAACGTAACGGTGCAAGTCCCACTGGACGTCGGCAAACATGGGTAACTTTGTTATTGGTAGCGATATGATACATTCAAACCGAGTTGGCTATTAATTATTACTAGAAACAAACCAAGTTCCGTACTATTAATTCCTTGTTTTTTGTTCAGTGTATTTTGCGTTGAATTTTGCAATTAGGTTCATTAAGAGTAACATTGTGTAAACAATGCAGATATTTTAAACTTGTTTCATAGCCATGGAGACTAGTGTAACTGACATTAGTGTCTGTAGGACGTGTAAGAAATTTAAAGAGTTACGTCCCCATGGACAACATGAAATCTAGAAGATTCCAGTTCAATTTTCTGAAGTTTGCTAGAGTTAAAGCCAGACTAACATTAGGTACCTGTTCCAGTAAGAAAACTTTAGCCACCCACGACTTTGGCATATTTTTACCCGAGAAAAAGTGACAGCGGTCATTTGAACTATGACGTTCATTGGAAATATAACCCGTGCTTGCCAACGTACGGTGAGAAAGTACATAGTACATATTTATATTGTATTAAAATGTTGATCGTTTACGAATCCATTTATGATTGATTAACTTTGTTTTTTTCTTTATTTTGAGACTTGTAATTTGGATTTGTATTTTGAAGGGTCTGGTGGACTACGAAGGGGGGGACTCGGACGAGGACGAGGAGTCAGAGTCGAGCGGGGAGGTGACGAAGCGGCCGCGTCTCTCATAGTCCCCGTAAAGTTAGTGATTAGTGTGCTCGCGCGCTCGTGTGTGATCTCATCATCCAAGAATAATGTAATTGTGTGCGCGTGCCCGAGCAGCAGGACACGCGTAACCGTCAATTATTGTAATATTTTTATCAACGCCGGTGCGAGTAAGAAGGCGCAATATGTTTTTTCGAGGTTCTACGAATTTTTAATTAGTGATCTTTATTTTCCACTTTCAGTGTAAGCGTGTGTGTGTATAGAAAGGCTAAACGGACAATTTAATAAATGTAGTAAAATATAAATATCGCGGTCGATTATTTAATTGCGGGGAAGTTCTTGATTTCTTTTGAGGAGGTAGGGAGGATTTTTATGTGGGCGTGTGCGAATGTGTGCCAGAGGCAGCTGTTGAGGATATATTTTTATTTATTGAATCCGAGTATTTTTTAGGGGGAAAATTGGTGATAGTGAATTATAGCGAAATTTTACCTGCACTTTAATTTACTTTACCGAGACTGAACAGAGAACTCACTTTGTCTAATTTATTCCATTTTTAAAAGAATTCTTTGGGGCGTGCAAAGCAATCACAAGAAAGTATCTACAGGATGTTTTCTTTAATGTTGGAAACTGGCAGAGACAAAAGCTCTGGATAAATGGGCAATTTAATTTTTTTCAAAATTTTAGTAAATTAAAAAATATGTTTAACACCTACCTATAATGAATTTTGGGAAATTAAATTGCATACACTTCCCATTCATTCTTTAGTCAAATATTTGTCGAAATATATTATTATTATTGAATTGTTATTAAGTAACAGAAATCCCTAGACAAAACTTGAGAAGCAATCATTGATAAGTTTACTCGCGTACGCAAAATGAAAATTCAATTGAATATACATATAATTTCACGTTTAAGTTTCGCACAATATATGTAATTAGGGCATTGTGTCAAAAAAAATCTTTTTGACTTCCATAGATGACGTTAATACGACAAAATTAGGTAGAAAACGTGGTAGGGGAAAAGGGCGCGTCTTTTATTTTATAAATAAAGTACAGAAAATGCCGAATACGTGGGAGCTTGGTGTATAGAATGTCTTCGCTTATTATATAACATTTTCCACTAAAATGTGTTAAGCCACATTGGTTCTCTTACGGTACAGTTAGTAGTAACTGGATACTTGAAATCGGTACTTGAATTGAAAGACCCCGTACACTTAATTCTGCTCATTTCATTCTAGTAGATTTATGTTTATTATTCGGTGATATCCAAAGTATTTTCAAATTATCTAGAAAATATAAAAAATTTGATAATTTTTAAACAATAACTTCCGCTCGTTTCAGATTGCTCTATACATTTTTAGTTAGGTCGGAAATTAATTTATTATAAATAAATGTAACGATCTAGCCCACTTCAAGAACTTCCCCTTTTTGTTTCGTCCGTGGAGATTTACTGTTCTTAATTTCCACGAGAGAATGAAGAAAGGTAAACATTCGTGCGTTTGTGTTGTACAAAAGGAAAAAATGAGACGGAATTTTACTCAGAAAACACAGTGGTCTTTTTGTAAAAAAAATAAATGAAAGTATATGAAATTTTAAAAAACAAAAGCGCAAGTTCCGCGATTTGTGTACAGGACAATTTTGTGAAATAAAAAGAGTTTAGAATTAAGCGATTAATAATATACCCATGTAGTTAATTAGATAGTTTATAGTCAAGGATGTGTCTATGTGGAATTGGGCGAATTTCGGCAGTCACGAGGGTTGTTTCCTGCATATTTCACAGTGAAAAAAAGTGTTTTTAAAGTTTTCAGAATAGTGCCTTCTGATTTGGAAGTTTTTGTTCTGGTTTCTGGAATCACGAAAATATCAAAACGAGTTTTCGCGAAAGTGCCGACCCACCATTGCTGTTTTTCTCACGATTCGCAGTATCTAAAAGAAATGACGAACCTTTTATTTTTCTTCTGAAACTTTTTTCTGCCATTATGTTGGCGAGTTTTTTAAATTTATAATACGGGTATCTCGGAAAGATAGATTAAACGGGAAAGAAGTGCAGTTTTTCGAGCTTCGAAAATTGACAGTTTAAAATGTTTGAAAATAAAGTCAAATTTTTGCAAATTTCAAACTATTTTCTATTCAGCTCCAAACTTAAAATGCAGAAAAATAGTAAAAGGAAAAGCTCTACACGATGAAATTTACTATTGCAGCAGATGATGGAAAAATAATGTAAACTTATTGTTTTTAAATTGGTCACTTTTACGCTTATTTCTGCGCTACATCATTTTTTAAAAAGTATAGGAGTCAGCATCTTTCGATTTGAAACTAATAAAATGCAAAGTATCGGTGGAAAACAATAAAGGCTCCCGAGAAGTAATCATTAGCAGCTGTCTACAACAATTTCAATGTCGTGGTACATCACGGAAATCTAAAAAAATAACTAATTCAAATGCCATAGTTTCCGCTTAAGAAAACCTAAGTTTACATTATTTCTCAAACATGACTGGCATAATTCGACTTTTGATCGTCCGAGGTAATAATAAACCTATTTACGTGTAACTTTTCTCTTTATAATTAAGTTTCAAGTTAAATTTTGAAAAATTGAATTTTTTTATTGTATCCAAGATCCCTGTAGTTAACTTCATCCTGGGTTCAGGCTTCGGGGAAAAAGAAATGAGAAAACTAAATTTACAGAAAAATATGACTCAAGGAGCCGATGGTGGCTTAGGGCTTCCGTAAATTACATTTTCTGCGGGAAATCACCCAATTTCGTGAATATCGTATAAAAAGTGAGTGTAGTATATTAGGAAGTCACCATTTTTTGTACAAACTCTAAAAAAATGAGTTTTTAATTTATTTAATTTGGAAAAAGTAATCGATACGATTTTTTTCCTCTTTTTGTCTTCCGCGCAAAATAGCCCTTTCGTTAAATTCAAACCTCGAATAGCTTCAATTTGGCAAAGGTGAACCCTTAAACAAGAATGCTCTGTGTATATCTGTACATACAGGGTGATGATGACCGTCGTATCATTATAATATAAATATAAATAATTGAAGTTTTTCAGAAGCGAGAAACAAGTTCAGTTTTAATGGTTTTTCACAGGGTTCATTTTTGAGGGTTTTCACCAAAAACCAATTTTTTTATCGCAAATTTAGTTTTGTTTCGGGCCTCCCAATCTTTCATAGAAATACCTCAAAATATCAATAAGTATGGAAGTTTGTTTACTGATTTTGATGAGCGAGAGTAATTTTATTTTCGTACACTTTTCGATAGCTATGTGTACATATTTTAAATAAAAATTTGCGGGAATATTCGGGCTTGCTCGCCAACTTGGAAAATGTATTTTTTGTTTCGGTGTAAAAAATAATATTATATTATTTGTATTCGATGCCGCTTTAATTTCCTTAAACTCGATCGTTAATTTATTGAAAACGTGGCAGCCTTACTTTGTATACCAGCCATCTTGGGAAGTTTTACGAAAAAATGATAGTGGGAGAAAAATTAACAGATTTGTTATTGGAACCCATTTTGTTCATTATTATATTCGTGTATTAATGTTTTTAAGAAATTGTAAAATACAAATTGTACTCGTTATATTTAGGTAATAAATAATATAAGTGAAAATTATTTATGGGGGAGTTTTTATTTTCTGTACAAAAGTTACAGGAGGAGGAAAAGGTGGATGCGATTATGTTTATCAAACGTTCCATTAAAAAGAAAAATTCGACTCGAACTTGCTCCAACTACTCTCCGGGCAAATACCCTGACAGAGAAAATCCTTGACGGTGACACAACATCAACAAACCCCCTACAATGTAGGTACTTTTTTGTAACAACCTGTATAACTGAAGGCCTGTTCGACAAGGAAAACAACCATGCTATAAAAATTGTATGGTTGCATTTAAAAGAATGAAGTTATGGCATTTGAAAATCGGCCATGCAATTGATAATTCCCTGCATAATATCATATCATCTTTAAATGATAATATTTTCAGCAGTAGTTTCTCCTAAATGTTGTTTTCTTCTCATGAATCTGAAGATATGAAATTTTCAAAATTCCTCTGCATCTGTCAAAATTTTCGACAAAATGCTGTGAATGCTAGAAACACGAATTTTAGACAGAAAATATCTGATAAAACTTCATAGTAAAATGTTTTAAGGAATTCAAAAATTCTATCAAATACACAGGATGTTTCTTTTAAAAAACAAAGTTGGGTACTGCGCAGAAGAAATGGGATGGCCTGTATTAGTGAAAATAATTATACAGGGTGTTACAAAAAAGTAGGTCAAGCCGTTAACCACAGATTGTCTGGCCGATAATAATGGAACTTTCCTTATGTCATTTTTCATTTAGGCTTCTCTCTTTCAAGATACAGGGTGTTAACGCTAAAATTTCAAAAACTATTTTTATTAATAACTCCTTTGTATTTTACGATATTCCGTTGAAATTTTGCACATTTTTTCATGTACAGACACAATGTTTGTGTAATTTTGATCAAAAAAATCGATGCGCGAACGGAGGGAAGGGGGGTTGTAATACCCATTGACTCCCCCAACTTTTCCCTGAGCACGTCTATGGTTCATAGGTATTGTTTTTTACACCAAGCGTTCTTTTCTTTTGTTTTTTCCCTTTTGTAAAATTTTGATTTTGGACTTCGTTTACGATATTGCAACTCATTTGACTATGTGTCGTCGATTCGCTCGCTGTTTAAATCTCAAAATTTTTCTTAGGTGACGAACTAAGCTCGAAAAAAATGTCCTTGGATGGTACCGATTCAGACATGTTCCTGCATAACGTCTAACAGCCAAATTAGCATTGGAAAGAAAGACAGGTAGGCGTTAAGTTGTCAAAATAATTATTAATAAAAAGGTACCATCCTAGGGCATTTTTCTGAAGATTAGACATTATGCAGGAACATATCCATCCAAGAACATTTTTCTCGAGCTTAGCTCATCACCTAAGAAAAATTGGGAGATTTAAACAGCGAGCGGGATCAACAACACATAGTCAAATGAGTTGCAATATCTCGTAAACCAAGCCCTAAATCAAAATTTTACAAGAGAGAAAGAAATAAAAGAAATGAACGCCTGGTATAAAAAAACAATACCTTTGAACCATAGACGTGATCAGGGAAAAGTTGGGGGGTCAATGGGTATTACAAATTTTACAACTCCCCCTTTCCTCCGTTCGCGCATCGATCTTTTTTTATCAAAATTACACAAACATTGTGCCGGTGTATGAAAAAATGTTGTACAAAATTTCAACAGAATATCGTAAAAAACAAAGGAGTTACTAATAAAAACAGTTTTTTAAATTTTAACTTTAACACCCTGTAACTTGAAAGAGAGAAGCCTAAATGAAAAATGGCATAAGGAAAGTCCCATTATTTTCGGCCAGATAATCTATGGTTAACGACTTGACCTACTTCTTTGTAACAACCTGTATAAAACAATCAAAATTCAAGGCGGGCCTTATAAGGCATAAGGAGCAACAGAAAAAATAAGCTTACATAGGTGTATACGTATTATGTATTGTGCTTTAGAATTCCTATTCAATATTTTAATTTTTGTCTGAACTAGATATATATCTTTTGTTTTTACTATTATAATAATAATAATTATTATTAGGGGCATTGTTCCAAATAAAAGTAGGTACATACATACCTAATAATTATTGATTAACGAAAAAGTCGCAAGACTTGTCGGGTTTTGAAAGAAGTGTGCTCCCCGGAAGCATAATAACATCCCTTACAGACCTACAGCAACGGGCGAGGGACTTTTAAACAAGTGGGACTTATATATCAACAGTAAAAGTGAAAATGTCCAGGCGTTGATGGTGATGACCTTTCTGAGCTTTTGGACCTGAGATTGATTTTTTGTTCGTAAGAAAAAAGCTGAATCACTAGAACAAAACAAACCCACCGCAGCAAGACGCGAACCCCCAAACTCGCACCTTCCTTCGTTGTGGACGAATCTCCCACCGAGCCACGAACGTGTCGCCAAGCCTCCTTAACTAAATCTTATTTAAGCACTTGCTTTCTTGATATATGCTTTTGTGCTGTAGGTCTGTAAGTGATGTTAATATGCTCCCCGGAATTTTCTTCGTCATAATAAAAATGTTCTATTCTTTTTCCACTACTTCTGCTCTTAGCCTTTCTGCCAAAGCTTTTCGTATTTGCAATTCCTGCGAATCCATAGTAACTGGCTTGCCCTTTAAAACACCTTGGGCCGCTTTTGCAGACTTGGCTCGCGTCTTCTTGTCTTTTTCTCGGCTGCTGTCTACGTCCAGATGCTTTTTACGAGCCTCTTTTTTAAGCGCTACCAATTTGTCACGTTGCGAACGCAAATATTCTCGACGCTTCTTTAATTCCGCCACGTCAATTTCTGGTTGCTTTTTCGGGGACTTTTGTGTCGGCTTCGAAAATCCATGTTTCAAATTTTCCTCGATCGCCTTTAACTTGTTTTCCAAAATTTCTTTTTCCTCTAAAATGAATTTGAGTTCTTCCTTTCCTTCGGGAACTTCAGCAGGAAATTGCTTGCCCACATCTTGCATAATTTCGTCTTCTAAATCGATTGTTTTAGAAGCACTTTCGTCACTTTTAACCACTAAAACTTTCTCATTTTTCTGGGGCAGGAATGATTGAGGAGTAATTCCGTATTTTTCTTGTATTAAATCCAACGCTTGGAGTTGCAATTCTACATTACGTTGAACCATCATTTTCTTGAACAATTCGAAATCATTTGCCGCCCTAATTTGTTCAAATAAGCTCTACAAAAATACTTTCAGTTTCAACATATGTACGCTAATATTTTACCGTTAGCGAACCTGCTCAAATTGCATAACGATTGGTTCGTGACTTCCTGTGTTACAAGATTCTTCAAATTGAGAGGATGTTATACCGATATCATCCATAAAATTGCTTAGCATAAAATCAACCAGATTTTTAAATTCTTCAAATATATTTCTGTATTCGGGATTATCTGCATCATTAGGTTCAAAAACTGAGTAATAAAAAAAACTCGTCGGTATTTTTGGAATAAAATAAATTCTTTATAATTTCTTACTCAAAGATTTCTCTTCTATAAAGCTTTGCAACGGTGCATTCCATATTGGACCATTCAAAAAACAGACCAGCGAATCAAAAACCCAAGATTTATCTTCTGTGCACATTATTTTCACAGTTGTTCGATTTTAAATCCCTGCTTTTCTTGTATGCCTACACAAAATAGGCAATGTTTGTATGTGTTTGCCAGAATATTGTTGCTATAGCAATTTAATAAACAATCAATATAAGTAATGTATGGGAACGGTACGTTTTACCACCACTCGAATTTTCGTGTTTTTTTGAAAGGGGAGGCTTCGTAGTGTGTTCGAATTAAAAATTTTATGGATGAACCACGTTTTGACTTATTTTTGAGAAAGAAACTTACGGAACTGCGAGCGCATAGTGGTGAGCTGGACGGGGTAAAATACTGGGTGGAATCGCGTTTTTTTATTTTGGTAGAAAGAGGAGGAGACTTCACAGAACGTGTTTCAAACAGAATTTTTATGGATGAACCACGTTTTGATTATGTTTTTGGAAAAGAAACTTGCGGGACCGTGAGCGAATAGGGGTGCTGGGCGGGGTAAAATACTGGGTGTAATTGTGCATTACCGTGTTTTGTTCGTATATGAGTCGATTTGACATCCCGTAGAACCGGAAACGGCGAAGAGAAAGGTTTTTTGGTTTTTTTGAGAAAATAAATAATTACATAGGTACCGTGCAGTAACCAAAATTTCATCATTTTTGGCTGCTTGCCAAGCTTAAATAAAAAAACTACTTATAATCTTACAATAGAATACCGACTTTAAAGAACATGGATATATTGGGCCACTGTATAATTTTACTGCGCACGCCTGAAAATTCCAGTATTTTGAGGGTTTAGGAATTTACGTTCCAGTATTTTAAGGTTCCAGCATTTTGTGTTTCCAGTATTTTAAGGTTCCAATTTTTTTAAATTCCAGCTTTTTGATGACCAGAAATTTAAATTCCAGAATATTCGGGAGATAAGTGGCGCGTCACAAACGTCAGATTTTCATTCCAAACAAAACAAAGCCACATGCTTTCTGACGTTTTAACCTAACCTCTGAAATATAATTATAATTACATATACATAGTTGTTTTCAAGTTTTTACGCGTAAGCCCAACACACAAATTGAAAATAAACGGTTTTCACTTCAAAACGTCTATAATTATATTGCAAAAACTAGTTTAAGACGTTGTAAATAATATCGATAAACGTCAAATGGCACGTGCTTTTGTTTTGTTTGGAATGAAAATCTGACGTATGACGGAGGCACTTAGGTCCCGAATTATTTAAATTCAAAGACGTTTGACATTAAATTTTGTGTTTGTTACGTTGCCATGCTACGGCACAAATACATACCCCGCATGCTTTTTTATTTTAGACCAGTGTGTTCAATTGAGGACATAAGTGCCTCCGTCATACGTCAGATTTTCATTCCAAACAAAACAGAAGCACGTGCCATTTGACGTTTATCGATATTAATTACAACGTCTTAACCTAGTTTTTGCAATATAATTATAAACGTTTTGCAGTGAAAACAGTTTATTTTCAATTTGTGTGTTGGGCTTACGCGTAAAAACTTGAAAACAACTATATGTAATTATAATTATATTTCAGAGGTTAGGTTAAAACGTCAGAAAGCACGTGGCTTTGTTTTGTTTGGAATGAAAATCTGACGTTTGTGACGCGCCACTTATCTCCCGAATTTTCAGATCGAGTGAGCAGCTAGTGGACAATTTGACAATGATTTGACATTTTTGTGTTTTATGTGTCACCCAGCGGCGACTCGATTAAATGCAGACTATATACTGGCATCTCTAGTTTGTAAGTTGAATTACTTTTCGTTTAAACGTCATTGCATTTGCGTTAAACGTCGTCTATATAGTGTCTAGTTTATGAACGGTATGATGTTGGTTGGATTTTTGACGAGAAGAAAATTATTTAGATTGAGTTAATTAAATAAGGAAAATAAAAGCTGTGAATAATTATTTATTAATTTCCTAACAGTAGATTTCTTCACATTTTGACGTTCGAAGGAAAAAAGGAATCTTTACAGTATTTGCCGCTTCTGCTTTCTAAATACCTGATACCAAATGAGAAATTGTCGTTTCAAAAGCTAGGAGTATCTAAATTCAAAACAAACCATGGGCGCCGGCAGGATTACTTTCAGGGAGGAGCATCTGGATCTATACATTATACTAAACTTTACTATTTTTTTTAAATGACCATAGTAGTGGTCATCTTGGGGGTACAGTTCACTTTAACACCCTACTACACCAGACTCCTATCGACTCCAAACGTGCACCAGTTTAACAAACACATTTTTACATGTCGTTCTAGGTACGTCTGTGGTACGGTGGAACGCAATTCGGGACATAAGTGCCTCCGTCATACGTCAGATTTTCATTCCAAACAAAACAAAAGCACGTGTCATTTGACGTTTATCGATATTATTTAGAACGTCTTAAACTAGTTTTTGCAATATAATTCTAGACGTTTTGCAGTGAAAACAGCTTATTTTCAACTTGTGTATTGGGCTTACGTGTAAAAACTTGAAAACAATTATAATTATATTTCAGAGGTTAGGTTAAAACGTCAGAAAGCACGTGGCTTTGTTTTGTTTGGAATGAAAATCTGACGTTTGTGACGCGCCACTTATCTCTCCCATTCTGGCTATAATAATATCAAAACTTCCAAATTGTCATTTTTCTTATGGGTGGAACGTGTTTACAATGCCGTCCGCCGTCCTTATTAGCCCGTCCTTTGCGCAGGAACATTGAAACGGCCCTAAAAAGTGGTTCCACAGCCCACTATTGCAGGTCTTGGGCAAGCGGAGCGTTTAAGTCTCCTCCCCCAAAAACCAACACATTAACAGCGCGGTAAAACGTTATACTGGCAAAACCTAGTTGGGTTATAAATTAACGTGCTACCCTACGAGCAAATAATAACAGGAGATAACCTATTGATGGTAGGGGTAGGCAAACCGGGCGACGGAAGTCGGCCATTTAATAAACTTATTAAACTTCATTTGTGGCTGTCAGTTCACGGTCCGTGTTGTTAAAGTTGCAACCGCTCTGCCGCCGACATCCCCCGTTCCCTCACTCAAATAAACCTCTTTCTCTGGTATTTCCGTCGCATGCCTTTAAAGCATTATGTTCTCTCCTGTTATTATTTGCTCGTAGGTGCTACCCTACCGGGAATGTTGCTAGAGGCCGCATCCACTGCTGGTGCGTTTTCAACCTATCTACACGTGGGACAATTGAACTACGCGCTTATGGATGGTCTACTGCTACGTACAAAATTTTTCTCAAAAAAACCTTTCTCTTCGCTTTTTACGGTTCTACGGGATGCCCAATCGACTCATATACGAACAAAACACGGTAACGCACAATTACACCCAGTATTTTACCCCACCCAGCACCCCTATTCGCTCACGGTCCCGCAATAAGTTTCTCGACCAAAAGTAATATACCAAATTGCATTGTTCGCACAAATTGTGGGTACGGTTCACTTTAACACCCTACTACACAAGACTCCTAACGACTCCAAACTTGCACCAGTTTAACAAACGCATTTTTACATGTCGTTCTAGGTACGGGGGAACGCAATTCTCGCTATAAAATAATATCAAAACTTCCAAATTAATACGGAACATATATTGACTCCATTCTGTCATTTTTCTTATGGGTGGAACGTGTTTACAATGCCGTCCGCCGTCCTTATTAACCCGTCCTTTGCGCAGGAACATTGAAACGGCCCAAAAAAGTGGTTCCACGGCCCACTATTTCCGGTCTTGGGCAAGCGGAGCGAGCGGAGCGTTTAAGTCTCCCCCCCCCTAAAAAACAAACACATTAACTGCGCGCTAAAACGTTATATTGGCAAAACCTAGTTGGGATATAAATTAACATGCTACCCTACCGGGAATGTTGCTAGAGGCCGCAACCACTGCTGCTGCGTTTTCAACCTATCTACACGTGGGACAATTGAACTACGCGCTTATGGATGCTCTACTGCTACGTAGAAAATTTTTCTCAAAAAAACCTTTCTCTTTGCTTTTTCCGGTTCTACGGGATGCCCAATCGACTCATATACGAACAAAACACAGTAACGCACAATTACACCCAGTATTTTACCCCACCCAGCACACCTATTCACTCCCGGTCCCGCAAGTTTCTCGACCAAAAGTAATATACCAAAATGCATCGTTCGCACAAATTTTATCTTTTTTGTGCTCTACTAAGTCCCCTCTTTCTAAAAAACTTGGAAAAAACGCAAAATGCGTGCAGTGCTAAAACGTACTTTACCCCACGCCTTAATTTATAATGAATGAATTTAGTGTTTAATCTTTTAGTTAGCTTATTATTTTTTTCTAACACCTTGGCGAAGTTTAAGAATAAAGAGTGCTCCCACCTTCATCAGGAACTCCTTGGGTTCATATGATGTCATCGTTTCCCACCACCCATACCATATAAGGCAATAAGTGGAATCTGACGCTCTGATTGGTGAATATGTAATAAAACTACCCTCACGTCTCACGAGTAGGGAACGCTAGGTGGCGTCTGGCGTTGTTTAACGTTTAATTTAAGTTTAACTTTAACCGTTGATTACCGTAAGTGATTGTTTTGTGGGTAACGGTCGTGTAATGTGTAATGGTGTAATAAGTAATATTAATATCTTCATGTGTTTCATTCATTTTTGTAAACCGCGGAATTATTCTTGAGTTGTTTCTGGGTGGTTCCGTAAATTCCAAATTCTGCATTCTGTATGTAGGTAGAGGGTAATTCGCTGGAAATTAAAACCAACAAGCACCAAGGAGTGAAGGAGTAGTTGGACCTGTGGCTGGACCTTGAAAGTGCAAGCACCTGCAAGAAAATTTATCCTATTGTTGTTTTACGTGTTCCTTGGTTGTTAGCTCCATAATTGGGATTTTACTTTCATTGGCGTGGATTGGTTTAAAATTGGTCGCATTGTGTTTTGGTAAAACTTGTGAATTGGGAAAACCGATCCGTTACGATTTAATTCGGCCTTATTTGCACACCAAAATCAAGAATCCAGTGCTCTTCACAATCTCTAACCAAGGTCTTGGAAATAGGTGCCTAGGAGACGTAACATCTGGAACTCCTACAGTCCTGACACGACAATCTCCGATACCATCGGTGGACAACTAGATTTGGTGACGACAGCTCTCCACAGAACGGGAAACAACTTTTAAGGTCAGGGTAAGATATTTCATCTTTTTATTGTGCCGTGCTATCTCTGAGTAACCACCTAGCCTGTAGAACCTCGTGTGGAACCAAATAAATTGAAAGTGTTTGTCGTAAGGTTGGATTTCCTAGCGATGTCCAGCGTTCGCGGCCCGCCGTGACAGCTGGCAGTTAACGACCCAAAAATGCATTTTGAATGCAACTGTTTTCTTTGAAGCTTCGTGACTCGTCGTCTCAGCGTCCGGCCGTCAGCGGCTGCGACCCGACTGCTCAAAAACATGTCAAGCCGCGAACGTAGACCCCAGTAGTCACATGTACCTATCAGTTCAAATAAGCATATTGTGGTGGATATTACGATTGAAAATTTACACATGCAGACAACGAAGTATTGATTGATCGTGTACGTGAATTTCCTTGCATTAAGGCCACGAAAGTAAAGACTTCAGATTATCAAATTCGGGAAAATTATGTTAGAGTATTCCTATTCAACATGACAACAAGCCACTGTTACTTAAACTGCAGTCAACTGTACCACCTGAACACAAAAACACTTTTGATACTACGGGCGGTTCTCTCGCTACTACAAAAACGCGGACGCCAGACGTTTCAACCAAATCCAAAAATCTTCGTGGCCGGCCGTTACTGCCGGACGTCGCGGCGGGCCGCGAACGCTGGACGTCGCTAGGAAATACCACCTGTACGCTGTCCTGTTTTGGCGTACGTATAACTTTTGGTGTGTTAGTAATATCAGCGGATCTCTGTGTTCCGTTATTGCCTGTTAATTTTGTTGTTTTGTTACCTTTGTTAGTAAATTTCGGTGTTTTGTTTGCATGATCTGTAAATTTCCTTGGTTTTGTTTAACGTTACTAGCAAATTACGTTTTTTAATAGTAGGGAATAATTTGGCATTGTTGTAACCACCATTATACAGTAGACTCCCGATTATGTGAACTAATTAAAACCAAGGCAGTTCACATAATCAAATTATTCACATAATGGAGATTGGACCAAAAATAATAATTGTAGAAAAGGTTTTGTACATATTACTTATGTATTGCATATTATTACATATTTATATGCATTTTTAATCATTTTTTAAAAAGTCTGTAATTTTTTGTTGTTTTAATCTTTCTTCAGTTTTAATATCGATAGCCTTTTGTCGGATCTTTCTTAAAACTGTGACCTCAGATACATCTACGCACCCCTCTAATATCAGAAATGAACTGGCACAAAGTGGTTCGCGTCTCGCGTATATTGCTGGTCACATAATCGAATGGCAGGAACCCTCTGCTGTTCACATAATGCGGAGGTCAATACAAAAAGTTTGCTGTTCACATAATCCGGCGTTTCACATAAAACGGTGTTCACATAATCGCGAGCCTACTGTATTAAGATCTCGGGTTGTGTGCCTTATTGTATTCGATCTTTCTAACTAGTAGACTTGTGTACCGATCTTTCAGATTGTACGTAACTTGTGATCAGCGATTCGGTTATTGCGCCAGTTTTATGTCAGTATTTTCTCGGTTATCTATAGGATATGATTATGAAGCTTCATCTCTGTTAGGAATACCGGTTTGATTTAACATCTGATTTTCTGGTGGCACGCGGTGCCGAGTTGCCGAACGTTCACTGTGGACCGTCCAACTTGGTCATATTTTGATAAATAATTTTCTTCGAATATTTACGACTGAATTTGATATTCATTTTAGGTAAACATTATCTTAAAATTCCAACCTTTCTGTTTATGATATTTTTATTCATTTTTAATACATTTTTTATTGAAATATTTGTGTGCATTTTTGGATACTGTCTGGCTCTTTTGTGTACCCAGCAGTTTTTAGTAATTGTGGCTGCTGGATGTTGTTGCTTATTGGAGGATCATTGACAATTACTTGGCTCCTTGCTATTATCACTGTTATTTTAAGCCCACCCTAATTCTGGCTTGATCTAGTCGCAGTGAATCCTATTTTGTGACGGTAGGTATTTAGGCCTGTCGCAAATTCATATTACCATACCTGTAAGTATTGTATCTAGCACGATACTTGTATCGGAAATAACTGTTAACAGATCCGCTAACAAAACTAATACATACTTTCAAACTTTAAATGTCGAGCAGTTGGCAACCGTTGTGAATTCAACATTTCGTACTTAACAAAATGGCCTACAGTACATGCTCTTTGAATCTGTATTTTTAACTTAACAATTTGTACTTCTTAGATGCCTCCAAACGCAGATATATATTGTGAAGCTTTGGGGATCAGACATATCCTCAACACCAGAAATACTGGCTACCGAGATGGGTCTGTCTTTGCATAACGCCAAGATAGGGGTATGGACATTATGTTCGTGGCGTTCAATATTTCGCACTTCCGGCGAAGAAGACTGAACGCTGCAAAGTCTGCTTCTGTGCGAGAAGTTTCAAGATGATCCTTACGATGTTGCCCTGCATCCCACTGGTTTATATGCGTTGGTGGGGTTTTCTGATAAGTTCCGCTTTCTGACCATCTAGGTCTAGGTGGACACTTTTGACAAGACTAGAGCGTTCAATATCAGACGATGTAAGAAGTGCTGCTTCAGCAGTTTGGGTCATCTTTTTGCCGCCGCAAACGGAAACGTTATACAGATTTAGTTGACAATAACGTTTACGCAGCAGTATGTTTTGAAAGGACACAGTGGACAGGTAAATAAAATACCTATGTATATACCGCCCAAAAGAATTTTACGAAAACTTGTTTGTACGTCTCGACAGGCAGCCATCGGACAAAACAGTATAGGACACTTCTTGTTAGAGAATTTACTCACTTCTAATTGCGGCATTTTCCTGAAAAGTTGATCACAACCAAGGCATTTAAAAAAATCCGTCTTGTCGGGGCGTTCAAAACTGTTATTTGTTTGTAGAAAAAAATTCCCAAATAATTATTAAGTACCTTGATTATTATTATTACCCTTACAATAGAGGAGTAAATGATAAAATAATTTAATCATATGGTTTTTGTCCTTAGCATTGCTGCTAGTATGCAGCCTATATGGAATCCAGTTAAATGGACCAAAATGCATTCTAACCTTCAGTGTGTTTGTCGACTGAACTATTTTCTTTTAATCCTTTCGCAGATAACTGGTATATCTTGGTCAGCTGACGATTTGGAAATGTGTTCGTGTACGACTGGAAAGTGGCAACTGAGATGCGAACGGCGGAGGTGATTGTGGAAAAGTGTTTCTTCACTTGCGTGGTGCTAACTTCAGATGGAAGATCTAGTTTTGGGGTGGGAACGGACGGTCAACTGCACGAACTCATCAGCTCCAACATATCGAGAGATTTGAAGATATCCGACAAAGGAGTGGATGCCGTTTTACTTTCCAATTGGAATCAAATTTTGTTTGTGGTCGCTCATCAGGGAAGCGTGCTTTCTGTTAAATTGCCGCTGCTGGATGTTGCGGAGCACAACGAATTTCCCGTTCATTTAACACCTGTCACTCAAGTAAGTATAATTTTTGGAAAGATCAGCATTGCAGAAAATCATCCATTATCGCGGACCTTTGATAAAGCCAGCCCAACTTATTATGTAGCTAAATGATCAATGTTTAGTTTACCTATATCGTCGAGCAGGGGACGGAAATATAATAGCTAGAATCGTATCTTCTGTTCAGGACTTGGATAAATCCAAGAAGAGTTCAATTAGTGGTAGATTAGTGTTTATTATTAAGTATTATTAAAAATCTACGGACGTTCTTTACAAATCGAAATCATGTGATCAAAGTTTGTAATGACTTCCTTAAGGGTGGCGGAATTTGAGCACCAAAAACGGGACATGTGGGCACATTTTTATTCAAACACCATTCTGAAATTAAAGTAGATAGGGCGTTAAATAAAAAAAAGATTTATCAATAAAGGATCAACTTAGAGACTCCCACTACTTTTATAGTAATATTTTTCGTTCGCCTTAAATAAATCTCCTTCAAATTATTGAAAAATCAGTCATAAACTCGACACCTTTTTTACTATTTGTACACATATTTATCGTAATTAGAAAGTAGGGTTGTCTAAGTTAATTATTCCTTATTCATTTTCGACCAAGAACGTCTTGATATGTTGCTTCGTTCAGCCAGCATGTTGGAATAAAAATTTTATTACATTCTCTAGATCTTGTGCATATTTGGCCAAAATGCACAGTAAACTGCACGTTTGACAGTAGTAGTAGTGTGGCCACGGCAATGAAGATGGCGGTAGCGCTTCAGTTGGTTCTCATATTTCTAAATAGAAAATAATAATTTAAAGATAGGACCGCCGACTAATCCTCCTAGATTTATTCGGTTGCCGCTAAAGCAAAAAACCTTGAAAATTCCTAGTTATAGAGGCTCGGTCTGAAGAGTTTGCAGCTGTGACACAAACCAATCATACTGTATTTTACATCATACTAATCACACTTTTGGGGGATAGGGGATAGGTGATAGGTGGCACCATTTTATAGACTAACAGCTGATAAATCCCAGCCTTAATAATTCGAACTTCGAACTGTACTTTCTACAAAAGTTTTTGGAACTTCCCCTGTATGGTGCCAGTCCATAATAATTCAAGAAACGTATGTCATCTAGTTTTAAATCCTCTAATAGATGAGTTCCACTATATTTACGTGGCGACAGTAGGAAAGGGCGGATCCAAAACCTTTTCCTGATTTTCTTTTTCTTTTGTCTTCTTCAAATAAAATGACGCACGCCGCTGCTGCAAGAAGTACATTTCTTTTGCTTGAAGAGTTTATGATGACTCACTTTAAGTCTGGGCGTAAGCTCGTTTTTTCAACTTGTTACATGTAGCCTGTTATTTCGTTATATGGCAATGTTATATAAGTCTGGAACGGGCTTTACACAACAATTTTAAATCGCCGATTTTTTTTCAAAGTTTCTCGTCTCTGAATGTTCAGATATTTCGATTAATTTTCCTGATATTTAATAAATTCCAGTGCGATGTACAGAAACCTCCCATAACGGACACCTCTATTAATTGGATATCTCCGATAAACGGACACTATTTAGGGAACGAACTGTCGCTTATGGGGCTTTATCATTCTCTATTAAACGGACTGCTGACTGCTGACGAAACAGCAACGTCCGGCATAAACGATTCGCATCGCAAACTGGAACACCACTTTTGGAATTTATAGTACCTATTTACAGTAAACATGTTAACTGCGAGTGGACAAGTCTATTACACATGAACTGCTTCTTTGAGTTTCGCCCTCCTATAAAAGACAACTTATTGCATGTTTTTGTCTTTTTGTTAGTCCACTCCACATACATAGAAATAAAAATGAAAAAAACAACTTGAATTTCAGATGCGAATAACGTACGACGACCGAGTGCTAATAACTGCTGCCCAGGACTGCGACATCTGCATCTGGAAAATTCTAATTGCCAAAAGTAAGCAGATCAGAATTGACGGGGATTTTAAGGAATTCACAGATATTCTAATAACTCGAACTGATCTGGAGGCGAGACGAGACCTGACACAGAGGACGCATGATTTAGTAACGGAACATGCGTGCCAGATGAGACAGAGCGAAGTGGCACACAACCAGAAAATGCAGGAGGTTCACGAGGGATATTGCGGGGCCATAGAGGAACTGAAAGAGGGGAACTAGAAAACGGAGGCCGATCATGTCCAAGAAATGAACAACATAAACATGGAGATTGCTAAAATGAAGACGCAACACAAGGAGTTTGTCCACAAACTAGAAGCAAATTATAACGAGAAGTTGATCGTGGAATACGACAAGTACCTGAGATTGGAAGACAAGATGTCCAAGATGAGGAGCAACTACGAGAGGGAATTAGCCGAACTGAGGAAGGCCAAAAAGGACTCCGAAGATAACATCACGACCGAGTTTTTGCAAAAGTTGCAAGAAAAAGAGGTCCATCTGGAAGAGATGGTGATGCAAATGAGACAGATGACGAAGGAGCACCAACTGATAAAGCAGCAAATCGAAGACGACGCCGACCGCGAAATATAAGAGTTGAAAACGGAGCACGAAAAGGAAATAAAAGAGGAACAAGACACCAACGACTGGTTGAGAGGTGAGACGGGCATCATAAAGAAGAGATTGGCCACTTCCATAAAACGAACACATCAAATTCAAGGGAGTTACAATAGGTCAGTAATTTACTATTCTTACGTCCACCTTCCCATATTTTCATTAGACCGCAAATTACATTTCTAAACAGCCTTAATTCCTTTTAACGGTTTATGCAGGGCGAGTCGGGAGGAACGCGCCAAATTCCGGGGGTGTATCCTAAAGTAACATTTACATCTAATTCGATATCGGCATACTTCGAAATCCGATTGCAAAGTGGGTATTTCACATATGCATTTATGTATTTGCGTTTACATCGGCACTTTGAATTCAGCACGGATCATGTCAAAATTCAAATTCGAATTGCCTGTTTGCAAATCGCAAACTTCCAATTTGAATTGTGACAAAAATATCGAAATGACAGCTGTCAGTTACAAAATATGTCCGGTATAATGTAATTTTCTCCATGATATAGTCAGAAAAGCGGTGAAAAGTAATTAATAGTCGAGGTTTGTATTGTATTCTTTTTGCTTTCAATTTTAGCTGAAAGCAATGGTTCTGTTAGATAATACCACCGGCGAAATCACATTTAGAATTTTCAATGTAAATGCTACCCAATTTCACTTCAAAGTTTCTAGCACAACTGGCAATCCGATTTCGAAGTGTGCCGATATCGAAATGGATGTAAATGTAGCTTAAGCCTAAAAATTATGTAAAAAAACTCAAATGTTACCCAATTTTTATTCATTTTCAAGTTATAGCGTCTGTTTGTAATCTTATCGCCTTACTTATTGTATTGTTGTTATTTCGGCTGCCCACGCGCTGCGACGAATTTTATGTACAGTACAGACTCATTAATCCGGATCCTTAATAGTCCGGATTATTCGGTAATCCGGATAGTTCCTTGATTGCATTGCATACTTTGTAATCCGGATAATTTCAGTTTCGGTAATCCGAATGCGCCTCTAACGAACCTTTTAAACGCTTTGCGGGCGTGTCACCCCCTCCTAAGGTGTTTTTCTAACCAATCCCCAAATACTTGCCAAATCAGGGGTTCGGCGGTGAACCCGAATCAGCGTTTCCACAGCTAGTACAAATGTATGAATCTAGTACATTTTTGACCTGATTGATTGGACAAAAATACATTTTAAATTCTTTTTCCGATTTAATGCTTTCTACTCCACTGGTACAAGTTGATTTTGGTCAACTAGGAGTGGCGGCGAGGGTATCAAAGGGTGAAAATAAAAATGCCGGCAATCCGCACACTTCCTTGCAGCTTATGGATGCCGAGGCGGCTTCTTTGTTTTGCAAAGGAAATACCAACGTCTATAAAGAGCCGTCGCATTGGAGTTCGAGAACATTTTGACATTAACGACTTTGCTTGATGAAATTCGAAATTTACGACTAAAGGTACGCTTTCGTTTGCGCCGGTAGAAGCGGCGTGTAGCGTGTACCGGCAGCCGACACACCTGTTGTACTTCTCCAATAGTATTTAAATAGAACTGCTCTCGTTTGTGCGTTTCACCTGCCGGCCGGTGCATTCATGTTCATATGCGACTGTGTCCGTCGCGCGTGTCAGCCGCCGGTACGTGCCGCATCTACCGGCGCAAACGAAAGTGTCCCTTTACTATTTTTCAACACTGTATAAATGCTCTTTACCCCATGCCCTGAATTCACAGAAGCCGATTAGACAGATTTAAGCATTCAACAATGTATAGATTGGGCTGAAAAGAACAACGCACCCCTAAATGAATTGTTAATACTCAGGCATCAAGCATTTTGTTTGAACTAAAATTACAGACTTTATTTATTAATGTAGTAGAAGCAATTATGCAAAAGCGTTTTTATGTTCATTTAACCTGTTTGGTATGTTTTTACAATGAAATCATTAAAAATCCCTCGTGTTTAGTTCTTTTATTAACAAATATAGATTGATTTAATAATCCGGATTTTTCAATAATCCGGATCGCCCATGTTTTTATTGATCCGGATTATCGAGTCTGTATTATGATTTCAATGTGCTGTTTTTAAATGTCCGTTTGATTCATATCCAGCTAAAAATTCTGTCTTTGTTTTTAAGAAACAATATTCATTCATTCAACTCATAGACTTGACAATGAAAAGGTCTTAATTAACTTCTCAAGAAGTATCAATAAGTTGTTTCTATTCAGTTATTGTCAACATAATGTACAGTTTGCCAATATATTGTGAATTTGTGCATATGTGTTTTTAATTAAATTGCAAGATGTGAAAAAATCCAGCGATATGCGAAAGCAATTCGCAACAGCGTCATTAAAAAAATACCCACACACATTGTTCTAATCATTGCGATCTCGTAATAAATTTCCAAAAATACCGCCACTGACTTCCAAACATTTTGCACTTCGTCTATGAAGTGCGCCCGTTGCTCTTTTGATTGTTTCATGCCTTTCTGTAATTATTACCGACTGCAGCATTTCTATCTAATACGTCAAATTAGTACATCCCGAGTGTTGAATTTTACTTTATAAAACTCGCTTTTGAATCCGTCCCATGGATAATAGTGCAATGGTTTGAGGTCTGGACACCTCGGAGGGCAACTAATAGGACCACCGCGACCAATCCAACTAAAAAATGAATTTGCGGGTTGCGGCTTACTCGATTAAGATAGCCAGTGTGGGAAATTTTTTAATTTTTTCGTTTTCTTCATGACGCTATAACTTGAAAACAAATGAAAATCGGACAACAACACTTGAGTTTTTTTGCGTTACTTTTACACCTAGAGTACACACTCAGAATTTGACGCGTTCCTGCCGACTCACCCTGTATGTAATTTTAAATTATTTCCCCCTGGGCAGGCTACCCTCTAGTTCTTCCGCACAGCCCCTTACTTTATTCTTGAAAATGGAACAATCTAATCGAGCACATCTGCATAGTTGTTCAGTTGTCAGTGTTTTTTTTGCAGGCTTGGTACAAAACAAATATTTCTCTTTGGTTAAAACCATTTTTAACCAGTGTCCGAAATCAAAATTATATTTTGTTAAATTTAACCATTAACATTTGGTGTCATTGTCGTCTGCATGTTCAGGAAACACGTGTAGAGTTTAATTACTGCGTTACTGTTTCGGCGTGCGAGGTAAACTTCTAAAGAATTCATCGAGAGTTTCCACTAAAGTTCACGATCCAACCATTATGTGAATTAAAAGATATATCTAATAATTTATTACAGTATTATTTATTTTAAAACCTTTTTAAAAGATAACATATTTTAATGACTATTTGGGATTTGACAGATGTAGTAAAGACATTTTGAAAATTAAATTGGGAAAACTCGAAGAGCCTCCTTAACAGGGAATGAAACATTTTCATACCTGAGTGGTACTGAACCGTTTGAACAATTGCTCCTCGAGCAAGTACCCCTGCCAGGCATTGAATTATAGAACTGAATCCAGATTTTGTGTACATACTTCGAGATCTCTTACGGGATGCTGCCCCAAACAAATCGTTGGGCTTGGAGCACCCTTGTATCTCTACATACTTTCGTGCTTATACTAGCATTAACTATTCATGTTAAATGTTTTTCAATACGGCATTTTTTGAATGTGCATGGGAAAACCATAGACCACTGGTTTTGTCCCTGCAGGTCTCATCATTATGGTGTTTTGCCCTACACGTGAATCATGCAATATTACTTACTTTATACACGGTGTCCCATTTATGCTTCAAATAAACCGTGAGCAAGATAATCACGCCAAATAATGAGGGTTGTCTTATAAAATTTTTCACTTAGATGCTTATTAGTGAAGATACAGGGTGTTAAAGCAAATGACTTTTTGCTATAACTTAAGAACTAAAAAAGACTTTTATTTCAAATTTTATTTACCTATCTGTTTCACTTTTCATTGCCCACTTTTTGATAGTAAAATGTAAAATCAATAAAAAAATAGCTCATTCGAAACATGTAGTATTGAAAACCTTAAGGGTGGGAGACGCAACGGCAGGACAGGAGATCGGTAGTACATGTGTAAGACAGAAATAGACATAGCTTTAGCAACCCTTTGGTACAGTCAGTCCAGCAGAAAATTGAAATAACGAAATTAGGCAAATATAGTCTTAAAATAAAGCTAAAAGATCGGTGAGTATGCTCACATATTTTATTTTTCTGTTAACTAAAATCCGAATGTACAATTTGTGTGTGAATAATGCTAAGATTTCCGTTAAAATTTGCCAGTTTTCAACTTCGTTTATTTTAACAACAGTGTAAATATGGCAAATAAAATAGTTACAAGCGTATTCTACCAACCCTCATATTTCTTTTAAACCATAATTCATGTCTATAAATAATACAGTTTTTGAGCTGGACTGTCTGTATTAACACCGTCTCAGAAGCGAGGAGAACGCTTCTCGGGTATTCGAATATCCCAGCCTTAACATTTTTATAAAAAAAAACTTGTGTATGTCAGCTCCGACGCACGACTGGAGTTTACTCCTTACGAACAATTATTTTCACTTGAAATACTCAATAATTTTGTTTATTGTACAGAAATATACGCATCCATAGATACATACATAATTTCAATGTGAAAGGTGCGCGCGGTGCGTTGCGCAGAGGTACGTAAAGCCTCACTTTTAGTTAACGCTTGATTTTACTCCTCATAAAATTTGCGTACTGCGAGCTATAACTGAAAATCGATTCTTAAGGAGTAAACTCCAATAATTTTATCTACGCCCGTCAATTAAGAACTTCTTAACGCACTCATTTTGGGTGCGTTAAGGAGTTTATTGCCGCACTCGTTTTTCTTGCTTTTTCTTGCTTTTCAACCAAGTTAATGACAGTAGCATTAAATATGTATATTAATATGTCAATTTTTACAACTGCCATCTTGATGTGTCTCTATGATGTAGTTTCAATGTTTGATTTTCTCTGTCACGACAAATAATGTCAAATTATAATTACCGTTTATTTTCACTTTTTAGGGGCGTATATAAAAATTTGTACGATATACGTGTGATAACGCTTTATTAACGTACTTTTGCGATTTCCCAACTCGTGTTACGCACTCGTTGGTCATATCCCACTTATATCTTAAATAACTATTAATTTCTTTTTAGAAAAAAGCATAGCCCACTAAGTTAAATGCAAACATTTTGTTCGTGAATTTAAGACTCTAGGCAGATTTTTATTTTAAAATAGTTTTCTAACTATTTCTATGTATTCCGCCTCCTGACATTTTAAAAATCTGTGCACACAATACCAAAATAGAAAATTTTTGTTTATGAACCGGAGATGCCAGAAGATTTGCTTGGCGCTTTCGGATGCTTGGCTTTTGGAATCTCACTCAGAAGACTAAACAGAATATATCTACATTTTTTTTGCTCTCTAATAATAGGTCTGGAGCGGGACATAGCGGACCTGAAGAAAGAAATAGCGGAAAGGGACGCCACAATCCAAGACAAAGAGCGCCGCATTTATGAGCTGAAATGCAAGAACCAAGAGTTGGAAAAGTTCAAGTTCATCCTCGATTTCTAAATCAAAGAGCTGAAATCCCAGATCGAACCTCGGGAGAGGGCCATACGTGAGCAAACCGAACAGATCAACGACATGGTGAGGGAACTGGAAAATCTGCAGAGGGTCGTCATCAATTTGGATTTGCAAATCGCAGAACTGAAGGAGAAGTTGGTTTCCGCCGATTCTGAACTGAGGAAGGAAATCGAAAGGAACAGGGCCATGAAGCTGGCTCTGAAGACCATTCGGATGGACATCCATCAGGCCAGCGGTTTCATCAAGGACATTCCAAAACTAACAAAGATATTAAAGGTAGGTGCTCTTGAGATATTGATATACTGAAGGTAGAGAATGGAAGATAAAAATGGTATTACTTTAAATTATCCCAAGGTGACGTGAGACAAGGGTGATGGTGGCGGTTTCCTCCCTTTCAGGAAGGATCTACCGCCTGAAACCTCTCGTTTTACAAAATACCCAGCCTTTTCGCAGAAACGTCAATTTTGCGATATGACTGTGACACGTGCACATCTACTTAGGATGTTATTTATTTACAATGGAAGGCTGCAGCATGTGTCTCAACATTGCAAGTAGAATTCGATAGAAAAAATAATATACTTTCCACCGCAGTTGTAAATTACTCCAATGTGCTTGGATGTTACCCCAAAAGCTGTGGTCCTTCGAAAAATATGAATCCGACCTTTCTTACAGTGAATTTTATAAGCTTTATTTTCTTATACGCACATACTTTTGACCGAGGATTGACCACTCCGTAATTTTGGTGTACAAGATGATGCAAATGTCTGCAATTGTCTTGTAATTGTTTGTAATTTTTGCAAATGTCTGCAATTTTTGCAATTGTCTGTAATTTTTGTAATTGTCTAGAATTTTTGCAAATGTCTGCAATTTTTGCAATTGTCTGCAATTTTTGCAATATTATCTGTAATTTTTACGCTTCAAATTTACAAGGTGTTTGCTGTTTTAGATTAGCCTGGGTTATGAAAATGAATTAATTTTCGTAATGTGACTATAGTACTTAACGGTTGTTATTTTTGTATTGATATAAATACTAAACAACAATTTTTATGTTCACATCTCGAAAATAAATTAATTTGTTCTTATTGCTTTGGCTATTCTCGGGGCTATTCTGAAACAGCAAACGCCTTGTAAATTTGAAGCGTTATATCTCAAAAACTATTCAAGATATCATCAAAAATTAAACTATGCCAAAATTGTATTGAAAAAAATTAGTGACGTTATAACTCGAGGTCATATGACCGTATGGCGATAAAACTGACACCAGAGTGCGGGCAAACGACGTATCTGAGCGTTTTCTAGAAAAGTAAAAATGAGGCTGTAAACGAATTTATGCGTTACTTCTTTGACACACTGTATAATTAGGGTAGTTGCTAGGTCTTTACCACACGCGAGTGAAATTTGCAAATCGAGCCCTTGTAAGCGAGGTTTGAAATCACCCAAGGATGGTAAAGACGTTATACCACCTGTATTAGGTATATACGACTTTTTATTTATAACGGAGAATAATTTAAAAGCTAGACTTATGGTAGAAATGATACACATCCAAAAAGACAAAAATTATTTAAATGGCAGACCTGACATTCAAAATTTAAGTGAAATTTACAGTGACATAATTACGTAAATCTGCTCTCTACCACTTGATTCTAATTTAACACATGTACCTACATTAATTTATTTCCTTTTTCATAGTTATAAAAATCAAGTGTGCTAAATTTTAGATTCATATTTAGTTATTTATAAATTTTATTAAGAAAAAAAAAAAAAATTCACATTTTTATAAGTACTTTATACATTTTTAAATGAAATCTTGATAAAGCCCCAGGAAGGGGGCGAAACGTCTATTTTTTACAAAAAGTATTTCAATTTCTGCCAATAAATTCACGAAATTTATAAATATAACCGTGAAATAACTCATAAAAACACATTTTTTTTTAAATATAAGTACATAAATATGTACGTCACTTCACTAAATGACAATCAGTGTCATGCTCGGTGTCATGGCAAATGTCATAACAATCATTCATGTATTTGTTACTACAGAATCCAACCAGTGCAATAAAATCACATTGCACTCAAAATAGTGATGTAAACTCCATATTACTGCACGGTTGTAGATAAAATTTCATTATTCAACGTGTTGAGTAACGATCCATGGTAACGATTCAATGGTTTATGGGCAATAAAGAAATGTCTGAATTTATTATTCACAGGTCCGGCCAATCAAATTTCAGTTGTAGCATATCGAGGATGCTGTAACGCAAATGCCATCGTTTTCTAAATATCAAAAAAACTAGCCCTGAAACCCTAAAAGTGCAACTTTGAGTTTCGTAGAAAAAATATAATGTTCTACTCGAGAGTTGAATATTATTAATTCAATTAATATTTGTAAACAGTGGTACCGTTGCATTCAGAGTTTTTCGTTGTAGCTCGTACTCTCGCCTGTCTTTCGACTACTGATCAAAGTCGCTCAGCTGTCAATCTATCCCGAAATAAGGAGTGCACGCAACAAATTCATTCTCAGTATTAGTTTGGCCGACTAGTTCCCTGCTTTTCCAGATAATTTTTGTCCAGCGATAACTAATGGGAGCTATTGCACTGCAAAACATAAATCGTCAAATAGGTGCAAAATGGCAAAACGAGTGAGACTTTCTAAAAGAAGGTTCATTCAGGAAGTGTTAGCCCATAGTCCGTTTAACTGGAAAGTTATTCGCAAGAATTTTACAGGAGTGTGTGGCAAATCACTCGCGTTTTCTGCATCCTCACTATATCTGAATACGATATACGGTCATGTGACTTTAGCGTTTACAGTATTTCTAAATAATGCGATAACTCCCTAATAACATTACATAAATAACTACCCTAGAGACCTGGACGGGCCGGGTTTGAAAAATTAGACCCGTGCAGGTCTCTAAACTACCCATCTCTAATAATAATTTACAAATAATTTTAAACTTTGCTCCCATTCCCTGGGCGTATTTTTCAATATTTGAAAGTAATTTAAAATTCAAAGTTTCATAGAAAAAACATAAGCATAATATAGATAGAATAACAAAATAATGCATGGTAATAACAAAAATAATTTTCTAATCTCATGAAATTTTTCCAAATGTGTGTAAATGCCTGCAATTGTTTGTAAATGTTTACAATTGTTTGGAAATGTCTGCAATTGTTTGCAAATGTCTGCAAATGTTTGCAATTTTGCAATTGTGTACAATTTTGCAAATGTTTGCAATTTTTTGCAATTGTAATTTTGGTGTACACATTTTTCTTCAGTGGTCAACCCCCCGCTTTTGACTGAACACGTTGAACAACCGTTCTCTCGCACTTTGCCTGCTAGACAGAGGTCAAGTCTGACCTTGGAGCATACTTAGGCCTTACCCACTAGATATGCAATTTAAAACAATAACATTTTTATCCTAGATCATTCCGTGGTTTTCATCATACTTCTCGATCTGTCGCTTCATCAAATAAGCGAATGTTGCCCGCCAGTGATTTGTTTATAAAATTTCCAGGAAATGTACCACAAATACAACGCAGACAAGGATTTCGCGACGACACAGCAAGAAGATGTCGAAGCGAAGAACGAGTTTTTAAGACAGAGAGAGTTTTTGGAAGGAACCATAAAAACTTGAAAACAGCAGGTAAGTCAAAAATTTTTGTAACGATGAGATATTTTGCTGGGTCACAGCAAAATCTATATTGGGGAAGTTGTCTCAATTAGACTTTAACGTTCGTTCCGAAAATGACATACATATCTGCACATGAAAATAGTTACTTTTTGCTCTGAGAAAACATGCTCCAGCTGGTCTCCGAAAGAAGTGTCGTAAGAAGACAGCATTTTTGCCCTCATCTGCACTCTGACAAATATGAAATATTTTTCTGTATGTACTCGAGTTTAAGTGCTCGTTGACTAGGCTTGATTTTTAGTGCCCCGTTAGTTGAACGGGTAGTCCATCGAGCTGGTAATGCGCTGGGCACGGGATCGATATTTGTTTGCATCAATTGAAAGTAGTTCGTTATGCCGGAGTGAGTCAGACTTATTCCAGTATTCCAGATGAATTAGAAACTTTGTTGCTGTTTGTTGTTTGATATAAATATGTACGTATAACAAATGGCGGCATAAATCCGTAGCTAGAAGACACTTTTGTCTCTGAAAGCCTTCCTGAACAAAAAATGGTGAATTTCAATGAAATTTGATCGTTCTGTGCGGACACTTTGTGTATTTCATTACCTCCAAAAAGCATGAACGCATAAGTACACTCTTGCAACAAAGCTCAATTAAAATATTTACAAACGTAGTAGATTGCCATTCATAATTTGTTCTGCGAAGACGCCACAGCTCCTAGAAATAAGAAATAAGGGGAGGTTCGACGTCAACCGTGTACACGTGTACATATACACATTTGGAAGAAACAAGCATGCACCATATGAAATGGGGGACCAGAGATGGAAGAGACCGCAAATGATAGCACACTGTCACATATTGTACAGGCAGCACTAATACCCCCGTTTAAAAATCTCTAAGGCAATCGCAGAAGCAGCCCCCATCCATCCAGCTTTATAAGAGGGACTGTCGAGGTGGCTGAGAATTCAACTTCTTTACCACATCCTATCATTGACAGATTGACTTCCCAACTGCTCTGATCGAACGTTTTCACTTTGCGGTATGATTTTCTAATATACGTAATCATCGTTTCCATATAAGTGTCGATGGTTATTAATTTGTATCATAGCCTAGCTATCAATCAATCAATCAATCAATTATCTAACCACCTGCATCTGACTGATTTGTGAAATTGGAGATGTCTGCCCGGGTGTCTGCCGATGCCACTTCCTGCGGTGATCGGTTCTCATCCGATCAATCGGCAGTCTTTGGTGTATGCTGGTTACTTATCTGTAACACATTTGCTAGTGGCCTCAACCTAAAATGATGGCACTTTTATGTGACCATGTAGATCCCATACCTAACCCCGACAGACAAAAACCGAATAGAGAACCATTAATATCTTAAGAATCGTACTTAATTTTCCCGTAAACATTTTGCGCATACCACCATTTTACCGAACCTAATTTTACATAGTTAAATGAATAGTTTCTGTTTTGGGATTTATTGCCGTTTAGGAGTAGAGTACCCGGTACCCTTGTTTTACTGAAAGCTAAGGATATTATCGACGAATAGATGTCCCACCGATTATCTTGGTGCAACAAGAGCATCAGTAGTTGATAAGTTAACTATCCGATAAGTAGAGAGATATATGGCATCCCATGATGCAGACTAGAAAAATGCAGAACGATTTACTCGATGTCTCTATGTCTAAACCGAGGCGTTGATTGACTTCTCAATCAACGACCGAGGACACTTTGACACAATTTTCCATATAACACCCGATTGTTGTACTTTTGATCACTATACATAATGTTAGGGATTTGTGGCAACAATACAGCGACACCTATTATTGCATAGCTTAAGTAACAAAATTTGATTCTTGTATATAGGTTTCAGGTGGCACTGCGGTGGGTATGGGCGATAAGATGCGTTTGGTGGAAGAAAACGCCACTTTGATTACGGAAACAAACGTGTTGCGAGCAAATCTGAAAATGGAAGAGAGGAACAGCAAGAAAATGGAATCCATTCTGGGACTCAATTCCAAGTATATGTTACCGAAAGTAGCACAGAAACTCATGACAGATGCTGTATCAACGAGGGCGGAAATTGAAAGTGAATTTCAAGTGGAACTGAAGGTTTGTCATTTTTACAAATGCTAGACTTGAAAAGGGAATAGGGTCATTTAATAGAATCCCAAAATTTCGCTTTTTTACATTGCTTGTTAAGTATTGCATATATCTATATATCACCACTAAAAAGTTTCAACCCAATCTGACAAAAACTACCGAAGATATTCGCCTTAGAACATTGAAATATTTTGTCCGGCGGAATTCTACCCTCTGACGTAATCGGATCTCGCGAGTAAGCAGCTGCCGTTTGCGCTCGTCTTCGAACATAGCAAGAAGTAATATAATCCAGCGACTGTTGGTAAAATTTTTAAAGCGTTTTCCGCTTTATTTGTAAATTCTGATACCAATTATTATTATCATTATATATTTACTTGTATTTTATATAATATTCGCAATGTGTGATGCTAACTATATTAAAGCCGATTCTTCGAATTTGCCGGAAGTGGATATTATAATGGTAATGGATTATTTTAAATCGAGAGTTTATAAGTGCCGAAATGAGGGGTGTAAAACTTCAACAGCAAGTTTTTCTTATTACATAGGCAGCTTAGAGAACAATATTGTTGAAGTGTTCCATAATCGAGGTTTTTTAAATAAAACTAGTTGTCAACGCATTGACAGAACAGCTTCCTAGCCACAGCCACAACTGAGCTGGAGGGCGCGTTAATCGCGCGCGCCTTCTTTTCGTAATTTTTTTCTCAATTTCTTATACAACCTATTACGATTTTCGCACATCGTGTAGAGAAAAATACCCTGTATCCGATGCAATACAAAAATATATACGGTCTCATTGAAAAAAATGTTCTATGACGTCACATCTCGACTCAATACATATACACATATATATACGGACGGAAATGTGCCACCTTGCCTAAAAGTCTTGGAATTACCTGAAACGTCCACATTTGATGAAAAAACACCATGGTTAAAAAACGACTATCACAATAGCTACCTAGCTTAGGCTATGAAGCTAAAAAGGAGTAATTGAAATCGATTATCCTCGTCACTATTTATTTTCGAATATAAGTGTTCGTTCTATGTAAGTACTCCATAAAATTATCCAATGCAAATTGAGGAACTAAAGTAACTAATCTATGATATATTAAATATAATTTCCGATCTATATTATCAATTTTCCTATATGATTTCCTAATCTCGTCCCTTATCAAACTACTAGCAAGAAAATTTGCAATCCTATCACTTCTAAATGAACAACGGCGGTTAATACGAATATTTATGTACCTTGGGATCAATTTCTGTCTTCTACACTCCCTGTTGAAATGCACATTGGTGTATGTAATGGTTCTTGAAGTATGTAGCTCTTTATATTTTCGGAACAAAGTGGCCGAACCTGCCCCTTGAACAAAATAAAGAGTGTCGAGGATAATCGGATTTCAATTACAGCTTTTTTTAATTTTTTTATTTAGAGAACAGTATTTTTTTGATTCGTTGTTTATAAGCTCAGTTCTACGCACAGCACGCTGCCACAACTTCCTCGCATGTACATTTTTGGACAAAGTAATAAATACCTTTTCCGGCGTGGTTGTGTTATGGCATTCGGGAAGTATACAGTATTTATAATTTTTCTTTTTCTGATTATCCGATACAGCGGTAGCAACACAACACGCAACCAGCCGAACAAAAAATAAAGTATCTAAGTAAAGAGAAGACGTCGCGTGCTCCCCTGTTCCGCTAGCTAAGCGATGCGCTGGACAGATCTGATGACGTCACGTCTCTCCAGCTGCACGCGGTAGTTGTTTCGCAGAGCGGCAACTTTTATAATTTTTTTAAATACGAAATCGTCATTAGAAAATTTTAAAATTTTATATCGTTACTGAATCAGAATATGCAATATGCAATAAAAAATAATCATGAAATGAGCCTATTCTACGCTTTTTAATTTTAGGCGAAAGAAGAACGAATTGAAGCTCTGAAACAAGAAAATGCCCGATCGCTGGGGAAAATATCCGAGGACATTGAACCTGAACCGAAGCCGTTAAAGAGACAATTCTCCTTTAGACGATTCAGCAACTAATTTTTTCTTGTACTTATTTATATTTTGTATTTTACATGTATACGCATACAAGACATTCAGGCCTATTCTGTAACTCCAAATCGAATAGAAATACGTAAAATCGAATAGAGGTTGACAAGTAGAATCGGAATTATTCGAAATCGGTATTCTGTAACCCCTTGCAATTTCTACGATCGAAATGTGTGATAGAAATCGATTTCGACCACTCAAACTTTGTCGAAGCGCAATTCCGATATCGAAATTTGCTTTGACGCATGCGCAGCATTGTTATATTCGCGAGCGAGTTTGACACTTTGCGTTGTGTTTAGTGTTAATTTAACGTTAAAAACCTGCATGATTGAAGTATGTTGGATAACATTTCCGTATTTCGAGCAAGAGCCGGGTACGCCTTCGGGATTCAGCCTTTTACGAGGGATATCACTGGGAACTAACATTTGTAATTTTCCGTCTTTCAAACATCCTCCTTGTTTGGTATTCTACAATTATTTACTTTCGAATATTCTACACGAAGTTTATAGGCCGCAGCCATAGCCTAAACAAGTATAGCTCCGAAGCTCCCGAGCGGCTCCTTTGATGTATGCGAGGCCAGTTTTCTTACGCGATGGTGGGGAGACCACGACGCGCTTTTAACTTTGCAGGTGGCAAACCCAGCAGGAGCCGTATTTAAAAATTTTGCGGGCACCACAGAATTGAATGAAATTTTTTACTTTGGAAATAACGGAATTATAAATAAATAACTGTTAAAGGTATTCTGTTATTCATTGATTATTATTAATAAAAATAAATAATTTCTAACAGAACTCAACTCTCAACTCAACACATTATTTGAATTATGTGATCTAATATTCAAAATTTGTACGATCTACAATTTACTGTTATAAAGTATGTCCAAGTTCCCTTACTGCACATAGATTGCACTTAATATTAAATTTTCATTTCCACTTAAAACTTAAAACATATATTTCAGAAAACAAATCTCCAGATGGGCACTCATATTTTCCTGACTTTATCTACTGCTCGGCTGCAGGAATATTTAAAATTTCGTCAGAAAAACCGACAGCGGACGGAGCGGCACGAGCAGATCGCGGCGTGCTCGCAGTGCGCTCGCGGCGTGTTCATAAACACGGCCAAATTTAACGAATTTGTTACATTACACGTTACAATACAGGCCCGGTTCGCCAAGTGTATACGTTTATAATTTACCTATTTTCCTCTTTGGGAAAATTAAAAAAACTATAGGAACAATTATTATAATTATTTAAACACCCAAGAGCTGCACAACTTTCCCTTCCTTTGCCCATTGTTCAAACACAAAAATATCAGTCGCTAAAAGTGCAACATTGATAACTGAAATACAGGGGCAACAACTAACAACCTATAAACCCGCAAAAATCGCTCTTAATACGCCCCAGGACCGCTCGTTCTATCTCCTGTCGGCTCCAACTACGAAATGAGTTCTCTTCATTCCGGCTTCAGTCCGCCGGACCGTCTCGTTACTCGGTGGGGATGGCCAAGTGGCGGAGCTATAAGAATTTCTTAAGCTATGCCGCAGCCCAATCCATTTAAATTTAGTGTTAATTCGTCCCATAATTTTTCTACTGAATTGTTAGCTTCTGTAGGCTTTGTCTTCCCGTGAAGCAGTATTCAATTTTCACTTATGAAATCTACTAAATTAATTATTTAACTGCTCCGGAGAAGATTTTTTTTGTTTGGAGTAGCACACGACATTTTTAAAAATTTGGGAGATAATTCAATTAATAATATCAAGGTGTTACCTTCTTGCAAAAATGCAACAAACTGAATGTAAGTTCGTAAAATTCCTAGCCATAAAATCTTTATTTTTACGGTGCCTACAGTCGTATTTCACAAACATAACATCTGGACTACAAATAATAATGCCGTCTTCCACGATTAATTTAAATACTTCTTTGGTTAGGTTTCACAAGAAAACGTCAGTGGTTAATAAGGTCTATAATTGCTCGCCGAATGCTGCGTTGCCATTTGTATCGAGCGTCTTCAGATAGAAGTCGCATTTTACGATCCGAGCTGTTCTCTATGTCCCTTACAGAATACCGATTTCGCTAGCGGGATGATGCGATAGATATTAGACATTCCGATTTGGCAGAGATTCCGATTGCTACCTACATTTCTATTCGATATGTTAAAAGTTACAGAATAAGCCTGATTATTAATATCCCTGCACGAAATTAAATTATTCACTCCTAGAATTTTTTCAAATTTTGCTATTTCATTTCTACTTGCATGCAGTACTATGGGTTTTCCCAAGAGGTTTTCCCAAAATATAAGAGAAATACAAAAGGTTTTCCCTTCGAGCGGTGAGATCTGGGAGTGCTTGTTCTAGTTGTTTTATAATGTAAATTATTCTCCGCTATCTGGTGAATACTGAATTGCCCTTGGAATAAATTAGCTAGTTTTATAATTATGTTATATAGTTTTATAATTATGCATTTGTAGAGCTAAAATACTTGAAGCCAGTAATAAGTACAGTAGAACCCCTATTATCCGTGCCTTACGGGATAATCCAAATACCTTTTATTTTACAAAACAAGCTTTATATATACATATTATGACATAAAATAAATACTTTTTATTTCATAAACCGAACTACCTATGTATATTCGCAACATAACATAAACCAAATACTTTTTATTTTATATAACAAACTATACGTGACGTAATAACGCAAAGCAAACTAAACTGAACCAATGCAAACACAAGGAAACGTGTCAAAGCAAATTCTCAGGTGCCGCACGGATAATCCGCATGCCAGATAATCCGCGCACGGATAATAGGGGTTCTACTGTACGACCCTTTGGTGAGTTTAGGATTGACCACATTAAGTGCACTTTGTATTATAACGCAATTACATTAAATATACAAACGAATAAAATTATATTTAGACATAAAGTTGGAATAATATAACTTGGCGTATGATTGAAATAATCTACGCATCATGTTAGTTGGACGTCTCTCTCGCACGCAACTAGTTGATACGGCCGCTAATTATTAACGTAAGATGAAATAATCAAGATTTTCCATTGTAACTCTTTATTTCACTCATCCTCATTTATAATGTTGCATAACAATGTATTTGTACGTCTTTGCTCGTTTCGTATGTTATCACGGAAACTAGTATTAGTGTCACAGTACTGTCAATGTCGAAACAAATTAGTTCACATGCATGTGTCAACCCAGACGCCAAGTTATAGGATTTAAACTTTACCTGGTACAATCACTTCGAACATGGATTTATATTAGCAGCGAATCGATTATTATTTTATTGGTTGAAACAAGCTTAAAGATGCGACTATTTCTCTCAAGGACTCGAAACCTTCTTCTTTGCCTAACTAACGTTGGGTTCAAAACTGATGTGCACAGTGTGAATATTAGGAGGAAGGATATGCTCACAATTCCTAAACACAAGTTATTCTTATTTAATCGCTGCTTTTCTTTCTATGTTCGTACTGTGTACAATGCTGTACCTCTGGAATACAAGTTTATGTCTGTTTGCATTTAAAAATTCGTTACGCCGTCACCTGCGGTCTGCCACTATAAATAATTGATTTCACGTGAACCTATCTTATTGTTCGGATGTCTAGCATTCTTTTTTTTTATTTTTTGTGTTTTATGTACTTATTTATTATATTACTACTTATATTGTTTTCTTTAAGTCTATTTTTCTTTTGTCTGTAGAAAATAAGTAGTTATTATTCCTCAGGCTGCTCAAACAAACAAATATGTATGTTATTTCGATCGGTTAAGTGGAAGAACAGTTATTGTCTTCCGCAAGGATAGCCAATGACTGAACTTCGCCGTTTGTCTGCTATGTGTATATACCTCTTCATTTTTCGATGTTATTTATGTTGTATGCTATAGCAGATAATAAAGTCGTTTATTATTATTATTGTTATTATACAGAGGGCGGCAAAAGTCAGTTAACGCTATCAAAAAATATGCATGCGTGCGTCTTCGTTGTGTGTACAATTAAATACATCTTGCTCAGTGGGGGCAAATGCGGCAAAAGTTTAGTACACGAGTGTTGTACATCGTGTTTGCATCTCAATGGCAGCGCAGCTCCGTATAAAGTACACGAAAGCCAAACATATCTGCCTGGTGTCAGGATACCTACGTTACAATTCCGATTACAACACAATTTTTGGAGAGTTTGCGGTGCGGTATCCTGGTAGACCTATTCCTACAAGACAAATGGTGTACAAGCTAAACAAGAAATTCATGGAATCTGGGTCGGTTTCAGATGCGCCGCGCAGTGGCCGCCCCTCCACCGTAATCACAAGAAAATATGCATCTCGTTGCCCAAGCGTTCATTGAGGCACCAACCAGATCTGCACGTCGTACATCTGTTCAGTTAGAGATATCGGACCGTAGTTTACGGCGTATGTTGAAGAAAATGAATATGCGTTGTTATCGTCCGCGTTTGTTGCACGCATTAAATGAAGACGACCGTGATCGTAGGCTTCGATTTTGCGAGTGGTACATCGGGTGCAAATGGAAATGGTTTCATAACATGCTCACTTAAGGCAAATGCGCCATCACCCAGGAATACAAAAGGAATATCTTCATTACATCCCGGCAAGGGACAGGGGGGTGGTAAATTGATGAGGCCTGAGCAAATATTATTCCATAAAGTAGTATTCCGGAATATACCCCCATCACTAATCCTTCCTTGGCCTCCTATATCGGCAAACAAAAAGCAGTAGTTGCTCTTAACCAACGCCAAGAGCACAATGCTGAAACTGTTCTTGTAGTTATAGTACTCTGAACCACTGTAAGTTGGGGATTGCATAACCACATGTTTCCCATCAATGGCTCCAACGCAGTGTGGGAAATTGCTAGCAAATCCTTTTTCTATAGCCAACCATTCCTCCACAGTTTTCGGCATCTGTAAAGACAAAATGATATAGAGGACTAATTTTCAAATATTACCTTACGTATGCGAGTATTATTATATTTATTTTTTTTACAGGAGCAACATACACAAGATATAGTAGATGAGGGTGAGTCCACATCTGAATGTACATCAAACATAAATTGTGATGGACCTACTTCACCAACACCACAAAGAACTACTACACCTCCGCCAAAATTACAAGTACAAGGATACCGGCGCCGTGCATCGAATCCTGAGCTTCAGGAAGCAGGAAAGCAGATGAAAGAAGTATTTAGTAATCTAAGCAATGTACTAACTCGCAGGACCTACGAAAAAGAAAAGGAAGACGAATGCGATTTGTATGCAAAACTTCTAGCAAAGAAAATTAGAAAAATTCCTGAGGAAGAAAGAGCACAATTAATGTACGAGATAGATGGCTTGCTGATAAAAAAGATGCATTACGGAACTTCAAATTCTGGTGCTGATTCACAGTTCAACAGCAGCAGTTCAAATTCCACAGTTAATTCTCCTTATTCTAGTCCTAGTCCTAGTCCCTACTCTTGTACACTATCTCTAAGAAACATTGAAAACTTCAACCAGTCCAAAACACCACACCGTGTGAGTACTCCCTATACTGTGCAATCTCATCCTCCCACTTTTGTCACGCAGACACACAATAATTACTCTCCATCTAATACATCACAACGAATAATTACGTCCAACAGGCATCTTATCGGGGTAGCTTGGTCCAGAGCGACAGAGAGCGAAGATGCAGACAAAATTGACTTTACCTGTTAGTAACAGTCAATCATACAAGGTGTGTACATGCATAATAAATAAATCAATAAACAAGTTACATAAAAAACCTCTTCTTTTACCTTAACTTGATCCTTCAGAGCTTCATTAATAGCTTGACATACTTCTGGTATAATTGTTGAAATAAGCTGACTTGAGATTTTGAAAAGGTAATGGAGACTTCTATAGCTGTCCCCAGTAGCTAGAAATCTCAAAGTTATTGCCAAACGAACTTTGGCTGGTATAGCGTCTCTCCAATAAGAGTCTTTTCTTGAAATGCTTGGCCCTATTTTACACAAAAGAAATTCGAAGTCGGTTAACGACATTCTACAGAAATTTTCAAATTCTCCGGATGGCTCGTGCAGCATTTCAATAAACATATTTTCCATGCTTTCCCTATAAAATTTGATTAAAACTGAGTGAACATAAACAAACAAAAAAACAATACTTTGTTCTGTTGCGATGTATAGCTGTCGCCCACCACCTTCTTTTTCGTCGAGGGTTTTCGTTAATCGATGCGTTCACATGTAATAAATAATTATACACGCTGAAAGATGCCATTGCCAACGCAACAGCAATTTCCACGTCCGTCATCTTGAGTTCTGACCGGTGGCGGTGAACTTAATTTATTATTAATTTATAAATATTAATGATTGTGATTGTGTCACGTCAAAGTCAAAACAAACCACCGACCAATACAATTACAATGTACTAGGTAGCTTTATGCTCTGTGAGATGTACTGCGCTTGCGCTTCGACGGCGTTGGCCAAGTGTGTAGATAGTCGGTTTGTGAACAAATAATTCGACGAATACTTCGGCAATTACTTCGGCCAAAACATTGCCCAATGTCTGGACCCGGCATAAGCTGACTAATTTGTGAGTTATATCACATTCCAACAGATGGCACATGGGTTTGTTTAAATGTGTTCGTTTGCTTTCGGTTGGTCGGGTTAACTCGGCATCAACTATCCAATCAGAAATAAAAGTAAAAAACGGCACTTTCAAAAGTAACATTAACATACCGGATTTAAAATTGGGAGTGTCTACAGAACCGAATATTCAGACGGATAATATTTATTATAGAACCGAATACTACTTATACCTTATACTTTGGTTTAAGAACTTCGTTAGCCAAAACTCCATCTATCGGCGACGTTGGTAGGGAGACAGCCGTCGTACAGCGTCGTACAGCGTCGTATAGCCGTCGTACAGCGTCGTGCAGTCGTCCTGCAGCGTCGTGCAGTCGTCGTACAGCGTCGTGCAGTCGTCGTACAGCCGTCGTACAGCGTCGTACAGCGTCGTACAGCCGTCGTACAGCGCCGTACAGCCGTCGTACAGCGCCGTACAGCCGTCGTACAGCCGTCGTACATCGTCGTACAGCCGTCGTACAGCGTCGTACAGCGTCGTACAGCGTCGTACAGCGTCGTGCATTCGTCGTACAGCGTCGTGCAGTCGTCGTACAGCGTCATACAGTCGTCGTGCAGCCGTCGTACAGCCGTCGTACAGCGTCGTACAGCGTCGTACATCGTCGTACATCGTCGTACTGCCGTCGTACAGCCCGTTATACAGCGTCGTACAGCGTCGTACAGCGTCGTACAGCGTCGTACAGCGTCGTACAGCCGTCGTAGAGCGTCGTACACCGTCGTAGAGCCGTTATACAGCGTAGTACAGCCGTCATGCAGCATCGTACAGCATCGTACAGCGTCGTACAGCGTCGTTCAGTCGTCGTACAGCCGTCGTACAGCCGTCGTACAGCGTCGTACACCGTCGTACAGCCGTCGTACAGCGTCGTACAGCGTCGTACAGCGTCGTACAGCCGTCGCACAGCCGCCGTACAGCCATCGCACAGCCGTCGTACAGCCGTCGCACAGCCGTCGTGCAGCCGTCGTACAGCCGTCTTACAGCCGTCGTACAGCGTCGTACAGCGTCGCACAGCGTCGCACAGTAGTCGCACAGTCGTCGTACAGCCGTCGTACAGCGTCGTACAGCCGTCGTACAGCGTCGTACAGCCGTCGTACAGCCGTCGTACAGCGTCGTACAGCCGTCGTACAGCCGTCGTACAGCGTCGTACAGCGTCGTACAGCCGTTGTACAGCCGTCGTACAGCCGTCGTACAGCCGTCGCACAGCCGTCGCACAGCCGTCGCACAGCCGTCGCACAGCCGTCGCACAGCCGTCGCACAGCCGTCGCACAGCGTCGCACAGCGTCGTACAGCGTCGTACAGCGTCGTACGGCGTCGTACAGCGTCGTACAGCGTCGTACAGCGTCGTACAGTGTCGCACAGCGTCGTACAGCGTCGTACAGCCGTCGTACAGCCGTCGTACAGCCGTCGTACAGCGTCGTACAGCGTCGTACAGCCGTCGTACAGCCGTCGTACAGCGTCGTACAGCGTCGTACAGCGTCGTACAGCGTCGTACAGCGTCGTACAGCGTCGTACAACCGTAGTACAGCGTCGTACTGCGTCGTTCAGCGTCGTACAGCCGTCATGCAGCGTCGTACAGCGTCGTACAGCCGTCGTACAGCCGTCGTACAGCCGCCGTACAGCGTCGTACAGCGTCGTGCACCGTCGTACAGCGTCGTTCAGCGTCGTACATCCGTCGTACAGCCGTCGTACAGCCGTCGTACAGCGTCGTACAGCGTCGTACAACCGTAGTACAACCGTAGTACAGCGTCGTACAGCCGTCGTACAGCCGTCGTACAGCCGTCGTACTCCCGTCGTACTCCCGTCGTACAGCGTCGTACAGCGTCGTACAGCGTCGTACAGCGTCGTACAGCATCGCACAGCCGTCGTACAGCCGTCGTACAGCCGTCGTACAGCCGTCGTACAGCGTCGTACAGCCGTCGTACTGCGTCGTACTGCGTCGTACAGCGTCGTACAGCCGTCGTACAGCCGTCGTACAGCCGTCGTACAGCCGTCGTACAGCCGTCGTACAGCGTCGTACAGCGTCGTGCAGCGTCGTGCACCGTCGTACAGCGTCGTACAGCGTCGTACATCCGTCGTACAGCCGTCGTACAGCCGTCGTACAGCGTCGTACAGCGTCGTACAACCGTAGTACAACCGTAGTACAGCGTCGTACAGCCGTCGTACAGCCGTCGCACAGCCGTCGTACTCCCGTCGTACAGCCGTCGTACAGCGTCGTACAGCGTCGTACAGCATCGTACAGCCGTCGTACAGCCGTCGTACAGCCGTCGTACTGCGTCGTACAGCGTCGTACAGCCGTCGTACTGCGTCGTACAGCGTCGTACAGCCGTCGTACAGCCGTCGTACAGCGTCGTACAGCCGTCGTACAGCGTCGGACAGCCGTCGTACAGCGTCGGACAGCCGTCGTACAGCGTCGGACAGCCGTCGTACAGCGTCGTACAGCGTCGTACAACCGTAGTACAGCGTCATACAGCGTTGTACAGCGTCGCACAGCGTCGCACAGCGTCGTCATAGAAGGGCACGGAAGGTCATAGAAGGTCAATGAAGGTCATAAGGGCATAGAAGGGCACGGAAGGTCATAGAAGGTCAATGAAGGTCATAAGGTCATAGAAGGGCACGGAAGGTCATAGAAGGTCAATGATGGCCATAAGGTCATAGAAGGGCACGGAAGGTCATAGAAGGTCAATGAAGGTCATAAGGGCATAGAAGGGCACGGAAGGTCATAGGTCAATGAAGGTCATAAGGTCATAGAAGGGCACGGAAGGCCATAGAAGGTCAATGAAGGTCATAAGGTCATAGAAGGGCACGGAAGGTCATAGAAGGTCAATGAAGGTCATAAGGGCATAGAAGTGCACGGAAGGTCATAGAAGGTCAATGAAGGTCATAAGGTCATAGAAGGGCACGGAAGGCCATAGAAGGTCAATGAAGGTCATAGAAGGGCACGGAAGGTCATAGAAGGTCAATGAAGGTCATAAGGGCATAGAAGGGCACGGAAGGCCATAGAAGGTCAATGAAGGTTATAAGGTCATAGAAGGGCACGGAAGGTCATAGAAGGTCAATGAAGGTCATAAGGGCACAGAAGGGCACGGAAGGTCATAGAAGGTCAATGAAGGTCATAAGGTCATAGAATGACACGGAAGGTCATAGAAGGTCAATGAAGGTCATAAGGTCATAGAAGGGCACGGAAGGCCATAGAAGGTCAATGAAGGTCATAGAAGGACACGGAAGGTCATAGAAGGTCAATGAAGGTCAGAAGGTCATAGAAGGGCACGGAAGGCCATAGAAGGTCAATGAAGGTCATAGAAGGACACGGAAGGTCATAGAAGGTCAATGAAGGTCATAAGGTCATAGAAGGGCACGGAAGGTCATAGAAGGTCAATGAAGGTCATAAGGTCATAGAAGGGCACGGAAGGCCATAGAAGGTCAATGAAGGTCATAGAAGGGCACGGAAGGTCATAGAAGGTCAATGAAGGTCATAAGGGCATAGAAGGGCACGGAAGGCCATAGAAGGTCAATGAAGGTTATAAGGTCATAGAAGGGCACGGAAGGTCATAGAAGGTCAATGAAGGTCATAAGGGCACAGAAGGGCACGGAAGGTCATAGAAGGTCAATGAAGGTCATAAGGTCATAGAATGACACGGAAGGTCATAGAAGGTCAATGAAGGTCATAAGGTCATAGAAGGGCACGGAAGGCCATAGAAGGTCAATGAAGGTCATAAGGTCATAGAAGTGCACGGAAGGCCATAGAAGGTCAATGAAGGTCATAAGGTCATAGAAGGGCACGGAAGGTCATAGAAGGTCATAAGGTCATAGAAGGGCACGGAAGGTCATAGAAGGTCAATGAAGGTCATAAGGTCATAGAAGGGCACGGAAGGCCATAGAAGGTCAATGAAGGTTATAAGGTCATAGAAGGGCACGGAAGGTCATAGAAGGTCAATGAAGGTCATAAGGGCATAGAAGGACACGGAAGGTCATAGAAGGTCATAAGGTCACAGAAGGACACGGAAGGTCATAGAAGGTCAATGAAGGTCATAAGGTCATATAAGGGCACGGAAGGCCATAGAAGGTCAATGAAGGTCATAAGGTCATAGAAGGGCACGTAAGGTCATAGAAGGTCAATGAAGGTCATAAGGGCATAGAAGGGCACGGAAGGTCATAGAAGGTCAATGAAGGTCATAAGGTCATAGAAGGGCACGGAAGGCCATAGAAGGTCAATGAAGGTCATAGAAGGACACGGAAGGTCATAGAAGGTCAGGTCAGGTCAGGTCAGGTCAGGTCAGGTCAGGTCAGGTCAGGTCAGGTCAGGTCAGGTCAGGTCAGGTCAGGTCAGGTCAGGTCAGGTCAGGTCAGGTCAGGTCAGGTCAGGTCAGGTCAGGTCAGGTCAGGTCAGGTCAGGTCAGGTCAGGTCAGGTCAGGTCAGGTCAGGTCAGGTCAGGTCAGGTCAGGTCAGGTCAGGTCAGGTCAGGTCAGGTCAGGTCAGGTCAGGTCAGGTCAGGTCAGGTCAGGTCAGGTCAGGTCAGGTCAGGTCAGGTCAGGTCAGGTCAGGTCAGGTCAGGTCAGGTCAGGTCAGGTCAGGTCAGGTCAGGTCAGGTCAGGTCAGGTCAGGTCAGGTCAGGTCAGGTCAGGTCAGGTCAGGTCAGGTCAGGTCAGGTCAGGTCAGGTCAGGTCAGGTCAGGTCAGGTCAGGTCAGGTCAGGTCAGGTCAGGTCAGGTCAGGTCAGGTCAGGTCAGGTCAGGTCAGGTCAGGTCAGGTCAGGTCAGGTCAGGTCAGGTCAGGTCAGGTCAGGTCAGGTCAGGTCAGGTCAGGTCAGGTCAGGTCAGGTCAGGTCAGGTCAGGTCAGGTCAGGTCAGGTCAGGTCAGGTCAGGTCAGGTCAGGTCAGGTCAGGTCAGGTCAGGTCAGGTCAGGTCAGGTCAGGTCAGGTC